>CM055313.2:31693423-34093423 GCA_029255685.2 Silene conica | reverse complement strand
TTAAAAGGTTGAATTATTTGTTTTGATCATGTGATAAACATTTTCTTGAATGTCAAGAGGTTGTGTTCATACATGAAGTTTAGTGGGAGTAAAGCAAAGTCACCAGTCTTACATGAATGTGACATGTTGATCATCATGAATGATAAAGATCATTATGAATGATAAAGACTTGTGAAAGAAATATATACATCACTTAGATATCCTATTAATGGATATTAGCGTATAAGTTGATATTCTTATATCGATAAGAATGAGGGCAAATTCAATTGTTTTGAATTATAGAAATTAAATCCATATGCTTCCGTTGTGGGAGCAATTCTTTACGCTAAGATGTATTACCATTATTAAACTTCGTATACTTGGAATATGACGAAATATTACAAATCGAATTTTGAGAGAAGTCTCTATATGTAGCCATATGCTTCATCAGACAGTACTCAAGGAGTACTAAAAGGATGAACCTAAGTGTTTGGATACTTTATTGGATTAATGTGCAATTGAGTTGCACAATACCATATTCTAAACACATATGGATGGTTAGAGAACCATTTTGACTACAATCATAAAGGAGGAAATCTGTTAGAAATGTTCTAGACAGTAGAACAATGGAAGGTATTCAACATATATGAGTACACTTATATCTATGAGATATTATAAAGGAAAGAGTCTCTCAGACACTGTGAAAACAGTGGGAGCTATTCTATTGTTAGAAAGCTTGTATATCATTGAGATATTATAGAGGGAAGAGTCTCTCAGACACTATGAAAACAGTGAGAGCTATTTTATTATTAGAAAGCTTGTATATCTGTGAGATATTATAGAGGGAAGAGTCTCTCAGACACTGTGAAAACAGTGGGAGGTATTCTATTGTTAGAAATCTTGTGTCTAGATATGGATCAAGACACGTACTCGTAAGGTTAGCATAATGAGATTATACATAACCAATGAAAATAATAGTAAGGTTATGTGAAGCACAAAAGTTGGTAAGGCTTACTGACCAAAGGTCTTCTTATAGGCTTAACATGATAAATCATGTCATTTCAATTGAGTTGAGATGTATTACTATACAAATATGAATTATAGATTATGTAGTAATTGATATAGTATCAATTTTACATATGTGATAATGCATTCATTATTTGAGTTTTATACTAACTCACTCTTTTGAACCGTGTTATATCCAAATGGGATGGTATGAGCATAGTGAACCCCATTAAAGTGAATTGGATTAACATAGTTCCGCCCCTAGTAGCTTAAATGAGGTGACGTCTCGAAGCAACTAGATGTGTCATACGAGATGACTATTCGATCACCTAGGCAAGGATATGTTAGGATTCATTTGTCGGGCTAACGACCACTTATGGAGCTCTGGCTTATGTTATTTAAGATTGCCACTGTAAGGTTTAACTAGTTGCTCAAAAACTAATTTTTGGTCATACTAACATAAACCTTTAATTAACTCTTTAATTAACTTATAAATAAACTAGTTTATAAGATCTTATGCATGCTACTATATGCGGAAATAAGGAGAAATTCGTGTTCTTACACTCGGTCCAAGCTTAGCAAGGATGATCCTCCAAGTACCCAAAATAGAATACCTCCTTCGGAGGCACCAAGACAAGCCCTCAATAAACCGAACCCTTATTAGTGCTAGATAAAGAATCGGTTTCTTCCTTAAAAATTCTAATCACTCTTATTAGAATGTTGTTTTGAATACTACACTTAGTATGATTTTATTATCTTATAATATATGTTTTGAGGTTGTAAAATTTCTCTCTTCTTGTATGAATATTTCGGCCAAAAGAAGAAGAAAAAGAACTAGAATGAGTATGACATATATCTCACATATATATCAAGCATGCTTTAATTAAGATAATCATATTTTCATAAGCATGCTCATGGGGAAAAGGGGAGCCGGCTTAGGGAGCCTCAATGGGAGACAAGTTCTTTTCTCAAGGCATATAGGTTGGCTTAGTAGTGTGTGTTCTCTAGGCAACACATTAAACATAATGATTAAGGGTGTGTTTAACAATTAAAACACCTCACACCCACCTTCACCATAACCGGCTATTAAGTCCATAAAATGGACTTAATTTTACAATTTTGTCAATTGTATAACTTGTATAAAATGTGACATCTAATATGTCACAAGGCAATACAATATAATTATCTTTATATAAATATTTATCATATAAATATTATTTTTATCAATTGACAAGTAATTCGAAATTACAATTGTAAAATGATTATTTATAATTATCGTCAATACGATTTACAACCTTTGTAATAATTATAACCCAATTCATTCTAATTACGATATTATAAAATATCGTTTAATGTTTAACAATTGATACGTTTCAATTTTAAACATAAATCTTACAATAAGATTTAACCTCTAATTTCTCGATATACGAGTTTAAGGAATATGATCAAATCGTATCAATATACTTTTGATCATTCTATCAATTAAGGGAATTGTCCTAAAGGTGTGACCTAAAGGGATCAACTGACCATCACCGTCATACGACAGTATTGTCAAACTCTAGCTAGCCAATCATTACCGATTAATGTTGGTCAGTTGACTAATAATTCGTATCATCCCTTGCGCATTCTCGTCATGAGATTTAATTATGTGATCGCACTATTGTTTAGGACACATTTCCCAACAATCTCCCACTTGTCCTCGACAACTGTGCGTCACCAATTCTCTTGTCCTATTACAATCTCCCACTCAATGCAAGATGTCTCTCTGAGGTCGTACCTTGCATTCGATCATATCATGAGTGGTTTCCTCGATCTGGAGAATAACTGTCTGACCGGAATTATCTACCATAGATACCTTCCGAGCGTGGCCACGCATTTTCAGTTAACTCTCCTCGAGTGGCCCTGAGATTTGAACAACCCTGACAAGGGGTGGACAATTTCTATCGCACTACTTCCTTCAACCAGTCACAGTCAGTCACAGTCAGTCACAACCCAAAACAATCCCATTTGACTCCAGTTACGAAAAGTCGTAGAGAATGGATCAAAGTTATGCCTAAACTGTACCATCTTGGGAGAGTAGTCTTTAGTCTAAGAATTGAATCACAAGAATACTATAGCAGCTCTCGCCACGACCCGGCAATAAAATTTCCAGAACTCTATAAGCGGTCACATTGCCCGACAGAGTGTCTCTTACAGTCTGCCTATGTGATCGACTAGTCATCACATATGACTCTATGGCACTTGAACTTGCCATCAATCGCCTCACACTCTAGTCGCTTCGAGATGTCACCTCATGTAAGCGGCTAGGGGCCATACTAAGTCAATCTAGTTCACTTATGGGGTTCAATATTGTCTCATACAACCCATTTGGATTCTGACAAAGTATCTTTCATTTTGAGTTAACCATAACTCAAATGATGTTGTCATGCAACAATAGTCAACACTATTACATTGCATTTTGATGCACAATCATCTATTTGTATTAGTGTTTTGCAAATAATCTTTATTCATGCGAATAACCTTTATTCATGATAGCAAAACTTACAACTTTTGATCTCCTTTATTCTCATATTATCCCGTATAATATGATTCTATTTGAGTACATTTCTAGAACTCTTTCTAGGTTTTGAGTTTCCTTTCCTGAGGAAAGCTCCCACTGTTATCTTATAACTTGTGACGTATCGATATACTGGAGGGATTAAAAATCACTCTCTATAGTCACTTATGTACTGAAATCTATATTGCAGTTTATTAGTGATTTCATCACTCTTACAATTTTCAAACATCTTGGCTATTTGATAATGGTTTCATTCATCGTTATGAATAATGTATCCAACCATTCTAACTTCTAGTGGGCGACCTTTTATTATCCATATAATAAACCTTCCCGTAAGCTCCATCATCTTATGATATAAATTATTTGATCATCTAGAATAGAAAGCCTCTTATTCTTTATACCTTAAAGAATCACCCATTCTCTCTAAATCGTAGGCTTAATTCTTTTAACGAAAATCGCTCCCACTAAAATCAATATCTCTCGGTATCTTTAAATGAACCTTTCATTTCTCGCATGTTAAACTATTACTTGAATCATTATCACTATCACTATAGTGATCTGTTTCCATTCAATCATTGATTACCTTCATTATAACTACATTAAGAGGATTGAGATGATTTCTTCTCTTTTATCTTATAAACTTAGGAAATCATTTATTAAGGAACCGTTTTCCTACCGATTTCATACGGGGTTTCAAGTTTCCTCTTTATGAAACAATGAACACAAAGAACCTTTCTTCGAGTGTCCTCCCGTAGTTTCTTCAGTGTCCTCTCGTAGTTTCTTCAAATCATTTAGGGCTCTTCTTAAGACTCCCAAGTAAGAATCTTCTCTAAGATCCTTCCTTTATTTTCATCATTGGTTTGCGAGCGAAATATTTTCTCCCACTCTATCCTTCTAACAATAACCTTTATTCGTTTAAGGATAGATATTTCGATTAACCAATGTATCTGAATGTTTGAAGTTTGATAGGTGTGATGAATACATTCTCATTTTCACTTAAAATGAAAATCTTATAATGAACTGATATAGTCTCATTTTGATTGAATTTATTTCATGGGGTGTAGTTCTCCGTTTTAATCAACTCTTTGATTATATTATATTGATCGTATCAATAGTTTGTTGCGTGATAAAATCACTATTATTCATGTTTAAACAAGGTATGCAATTTATTTGAGAAATCAAAACATTGATTAAGAACAAAAGTAGTGACTCGGGTTGAAAACCAAGTCACCAATATCCAAAACTACAACCATTGTTTTAGGATTTTAATCCTTTTCTTACAAGAAAATAAATTTTTCCATAAATAAATACAAAATATGAAAGAAGACGATATGAAAATTAGAGGCTAGCTCTTCAAGTCTTTGATCATTTGGATGCTACCATAGCCATCCAAGTAAGGAACTTCAAGCTTCCTTCTCCTTGCCCTTATCATTATGAGGGGGTGGCCCTTTAAAACAATTAAAAAGGGTAAACATCAACACATTTGTATCACTATACATAAGTTGATAAATGACATGAATCATAACGAGAATTATTACCTACGGCGGTTGCCTTCCCATTTTTGAGATCACTTAAGTATTTGGGGCAATTTCGCTTCCAATGACCGATCCTCGTGCAATAATGGCACTTGTCTTGCTCTTTTGAAGACGAGGTGGAAGCGCCTTTCGAAAAGGTCTTTTCTTTGGTCGCCTTGGGCTTGAACGTTTTCTTGCCCTTGCCTTTAGAGGCATTCCTCTTGAAGCTCGTTTTCCCTTTCTTTTCGATGTTCAAAACATCCTTGGTGGAACTTTCATGAAGTCCCATGTCCCTCTCGGCTTGGACAAGCATCTTATGCAACTCGTCCAACGAGGTCTCTTGGTTTCGCATATTGAAATTCACCCGGAATTGAGCATACGCCTTAACCTTATTGAGCGAGTGAAGAACTCGGTCAATGATAAGAGAGTCGGGAACATCAACATCTTGAGCTTTTAGAGTCTCCGCGAGCTCAACGAGTTTGAGCACATGAGGGCTTATCTTTTGCCCTTCCTTGAAAGTTATGTCAAAGAAGGCGGAAGCCGCCTCATATTGGATCACCCTTGGAGTTTGCGAAAACATGGTCGCAAGCTTGGTGTATATCTCATACGATGTGGTCAACTTAATCATACTCCTTTGGAGATCCAGCTCCATGGAGAAGATGAGCACATTTTTAAGAGCGGAGGCCTCTTTCATGTAGGCTTCATAGGCCTCACGAGTTCCGACCGCGGAACGAGCGGTTGGAGCGGGAGGAGCGGCTTCGGATAGGTAACGACTCTTATCGTCACCTTGAGCGGCCAAAAGTAATTGCGCATCCCAATCCTTAAAGTTTGAACCATGCTTATCGAGTTTGCAACGATCCATAAAGGATCGAAGCCATGATACGTTAGTGAGAGGTGGAGCGTTGGTTGCCATACTCGATGTTGAAAATTAAACTACAATAATAAAAGGATAAACAACATCATATTAAATTCATAATTTGAATTTTAAGAAACTTAAACATGTTAAGTATATTTACTTAATGATCCCTTACCCAATTAAGTAAACAATCCCGAGACCCAAACCCATACTAATCCGGGCACGGTGTAGCCGATTCAACCCGCATTGGTATAATTTGGTGGATTAACTCTTTAATCGGTTCTACTCTTAGAACTCTCGGTCGACAAATTTCTTAAAATTATCTATTAGCCCGAACTTATTGCAACTACGGTTACGAATACTTTCGTTGAGATCAACCAAATTTCAAGGTGTAATCTTATTACCCCACTTACCCAACGTGACAATTTTAGTACCCCGGTGTAGCCGAGTCTACGTCCTTGTGAAGAAGGGATTCATGGGTCCGTACTTTTTGGTAAGGCTAAGTCTCAATATTTATATGTAAGAGATCTAGTCAAATTATTATCTATCTCCGTTTAAGTGAACTAAGTCGGTGAATTATCGATAAAATAAAAGACTAGGTCGACTAGGTCGAAACATGCATGATACGATATGTGACGATTTGGCTATGCATGCAAACATATAAAAGCAAATAAAAGCATAAAGATAAACCCTAGTATGGCCTTTCCTAGAAAAGAAATAACAAAGTACAAATTCGGAAACCAACTCCTTTGGTCCCTTGAACTTCACGCGGCACGCACTTCGAGGTAAACACCGTCTTGTTCGGAACTCCTTTCCGAATGGCACCGTCTTCAAGGAACTCCGGATTTTACAAATATTACAACTTTTCTAGTCTACTTTATACATTATAAAATAGAAATAAATTACAATTGGGTGATACGAGATCACAAAATTACAACCCAATCGGTAACCCCTTACATTACGGGAAATACCGATTTAAAACTAGGCCATACTAAGTAAATTACATAATTCCCAAAATTACGTAAAAATAAATCATGACATTCATAATATAAAATATGCAATGCTTATGTAAATATGAATTAACATGCAAACCCTAAGCCAAATCGTCCTATTTAAAATACTTATTTAAATAGTTATCGCAAACCTCGGTTTATGGAATCGCGTGTTTTAACGATTAACAACACTATGCATTATATGAAACGGTTTTCATCCTTAAGTTAATCATCCCAACTCTTATAGGATTCAAAATTTAGTCTTACTCAAACTTTGAACATGACTTAACTTAATATATTTCAATATTGATCGGTATTACTCGGTTTTACGGGAAAAAAAATATAAAAATTCAAAAGAGTCATAAAAATTTCGAAAATTCAAAATTCAAATTTTGAAAAATCCAGAATGTTCTTAAAATTTTCAGAATCTTAAAATATTAGTATTTATACGGTTTTAACATTATTTCGAAAATAACACGTAAAACGAGCATTTTAAGTCGGAAAATTCAATAATTAACTTCATAAATGCAAATTAAATACTAATAATAATATTATACCTTTCCAAAACATTTTAAGAACACAAGATGGACAGAAAATTAAATGGCACATTGCCCCATAGCCGAAATTTTAAATGCATGACTCTTTTAATTTAATTTTAAATGCTACTTTTCACAAATTAAAATCAAATCAAATCTGAAACTTTTGGCTCCCAAGATAATTTCCAAGATGAACATATCATATATGACTAATGTGGGTTACATTTTTCGGCAATTTTAACAACATTTGCAAATTTTAACGATTTTCGTCATATATCGTACGATTTTAACCCTTAAAATTATTTCTCAAGCATAAAATAAGATAAAATTCTCGAAAATTTTATACATGCTGGAAATAATATATATGACATCGTATTAAATTTTTATGGCCAAATTCCAACTTAAACTATTAAAGTCGAAATTATGTGACTAATTACCCGATTTTTACATTAAAAATCTATAATATTGCAATATTTGAGATAAATTTCTGGAAAATTCAACATAATTTTTAAATATTGCATGTGACATCCTCATAAATTTTTATAGTCAAATTCATAATATAACTATTTTAACCCATTTTTATTCATCTTATTGCATTTTAACCATTAAAATTCATATCACACGATTTAAAGGTCCATAATTTACGAAAATTCATATTCATATTATAGAAAATACATGTGATATCATACTGAAAAATCTCGGCCAGAAGCTTATTTTAACTATTTTTCCCAAAAATTAAACATTTTAACCATTAAAACTCAATAAAATCCGAGATTTAATATACCATAAGTCAATATTCATGCAAAATATATTCCAAATATTCTAAAACATTTTAGAAAACAGTAGGTATTCATGCTAAATTAATTTCGTGCATATCATATATTTAAACGAAAATTTCAAGTTTTATTTTGTTATCTCTATAACTCCGTAAAAACATAAACGGAAAGCATGCAAACAACCTATTGCTCTGATACCAATTGTAAGGTTTAACTAGTTGCTCATAAACTAATTTTAGTCATACTAACATAAACCTTTAATTAACTTATAAATAAACTAGTTTATAAGATCTTATGCATGCTACTATATGCGGAAATAAGGAGAAATCCGTGTTCTTACACTCGGTCCAAGCTTAGCAAGGATGATCCTCCAAGTACCCAAAATAGAATACCTCCTTCGGATGCACCAAGACAAGCCCTCAATAAACCGAACCCTTATTAGTGCTAGATAAAGAATCGGTTTCTTCCTTAAAAATTCTAATCACTCTTATTAGAATGTTGTTTTGAATACTACACTTAGTATGATTTTATTATCTTATAATATATGTTTTGAGGTTGTAAAATTTCTCTCTTCTTGTATGAATATTTCGGCCAAAAGAAGAAGAAAAAGAACTAGAATGAGTATGACATATATCTCACATATATATCAAGCATGCTTTAATTAAGATAATCATATTTTCATAAGCATGCTCATGGGGAAAAGGGGAGCCGGCTTAGGGAGCCTCAATGGGAGACAAGTTCTCTTCTCAAGGCATATAGGTTGGCTTAGTAGTGTGTGTTCTCTAGGCAACACATTAAACATAATGATTAAGGGTGTGTTTAACAATTAAAACACCTCACACCCACCTTCACCATAACCGGCTATTAAGTCCATAAAATGGACTTAATTTTACAATTTTGTCAATTGTATAACTTGTATAAAATGTGACATCTAATATGTCACAAGGCAATACAATATAATTATCTTTATATAAATATTATTTTTATCAATTGACAAGTAATTCGAAATTACAATTGTAAAATGATTATTTATAATTATCGTCAATACGATTTACAACCTTTGTAATAATTATAACCCAATTCATTCTAATTACGATATTATAAAATATCGTTTAATGTTTAACAATTGATACGTTTCAATTTTAAACATAAATCTTACAATAAGATTTAACCTCTAATTTCTCGATATACGAGTTTAAGGAATATGATCAAATCGTATCAATATACTTTTGATCATTCTATCAATTAAGGGAATTGTCCTAAAGGTGTGACCTAAAGGGATCAACTGACCATCACCGTCATACGACAGTAATGTCAAACTCTAGCTAGCCAATCATTACCGATTAATGTTGGTCAGTTGACTAATAATTCGTATCATCCCTTGCGCATTCTCGTCATGAGATTTAATTATGTGATCGCACCATTGTTGAGGACACATTTCCCAACAGCCACGTCGTGGCGGGAGCTTCTATCGTGTTTCACATGAGTCGATTCTTTTACTAATATTAGCCTAAGGTAGCCAAGTTTTTTCAAAGTAACTTTAATTTGTGTCCTAACACCTTCGTAACTGGGTTAATAAGGATATTTTTCGTCGGGCTTGTTGCGCAATTTAATAAATTGTGTAACTGGGTAAGTAGCTTTGAAATTACAAAATTGTCATTACATAATTAAACGTATACTTAAAGTAAAGCAGCATCAACGAAAATAAAGCAAAATAAATTGTTAAACAACAATCATTTATTCATATAATCATATTCATTTTCAAGTCAGTAGTGTTAATAAGAATAATCATAATAAATTGCACAAATTCTCACTTGTCACAGACTAAATCCAACAATAAGAATAATCATAATAAGATCATTTACGTCAATAGTGAAGAACATTAAGTACGAACATTGTTCACATCTTGCAATAATACGGCGCAATCATCTTGATGTCACAGTACACACCATGTTGCACTAATAATTTTATACTATTATTTGTTATCATATCAAAAATATTAGTCACGGTAAAAATCTAGTGCGTAGCTAAGAGCAATAATTAGTCACGGGTAATTTACTTGTGACAATAAATCACAATTAGCCACGGTAAGAATTCAGTGTGTGGCTAAGAGCAATATAGTCACGAATAATTTAGCTGTGACAATAAATCATAATTAGCCACGTTAAGAATTCAGTGTGGCTAAGCATACTAATTAGTCACGGTTAACTTACATGTGACAATAAATCATAATTAGCCACGACATTGTGGCTAAAAATAATTATTAGCCACGTTCGTGACTTGATGCGTGACTAAACACATTTGTTAGCCACAGTCATGGCTTAATTCGTGACTAAAAAAATTATTTGTCACGGATATATTTTCCCGTGACATAAATTTTTTTACCAATTAATTTTGTAGGAAGGGGACTTTTTTTCCTGTGACTAAGCAAATTTAGGTCACGAATTATGAATTCCCGTGACATAAATCGTGGCGCAAGTGCCATTTTGTTGTAGTGATATATTTTGGGTTATGATGGGATGTGGCTAGCTGAAGGGAATAGGTCGATTAGGAATTGTCCACCCCTTGATAGGGTTAGCAAATATCTCTAGGCCAGTCGAGGAGTAAATAACAAGAAATGCGTGACCACGCTCGAAAGGTATCTATGGTAGATAATTTTGGTCAGATAGTTATGTCTCCAGATCGAGAAAACCACTCTTGATATGATCACTTGCAAGTACGACCTGGGACGATGCCTTGCATTGAGTGGGAGATAGTAATAGGGCAAGAGAATTGGTGTCGCACACTTGTCGCGGACAAGTGGGAGATTGTTGGGGATTGTGTCCTCGACAATATTGCGATCACACATTTAAATCTCATTTAATGAAACACAATTGGGAATGTTACTCTTTTAAAGTCGACTGATTAACATTTATCGATAATGATTGGGTGTCTAGAGTTTGACATTATCGTCATATGATGATGGTGATAAGTTGATCCCTTAAGGTCATATCTTTAGGGAATTCCGTCTAAATAGATTATTTAATTGATCGTATAGGATACGGATTAATTAATACCTTGAAATTGGAAATGATTTAACATGACATAATTATTATAATTGGATTATAATAAAAATTTTCAAAGTAAAAAAATTTATTTTATTACTTGGTTTAATTTAATTGTTTAGGAAACAATTAAATTGGGAATGAATACGGTCGATCATAAATTGCAAATAGTTGTATTTAAAATTATGATGATACATTTTTATAAGATAGTAATTATGAATTACTAATGTTACAATTTTGTAAGTTATGAATTTTAAAAAGGTTAAAATTGCATAATTACATAATGGGTCATATGTCATGTAACATGTGTGACATGTTACATTTTTACAAATGACAAACTTAAAATGGATGCCATATTACACCCATTTTTGGCATGTAAATGGAGAAGTAAGAAGAGGAGTATGGTGTTCTTATCTAAGTAAAAAGCTAATGATTATACTTTTGCTTATGATAACCTAACCTACTCTATACTTTTCTTGTCAAGACAAATGGTTCTATTTAGGAGCTTCTAGTGGGCAAACAAACACCCAATGCATGGGTGTGGCCGGCTACTACTTGCTTCTTAAGGAGAAATTGTTTTCTCCTCTCTACATTCGACACACATTATTCATTCCACCCAATTTAGTTTATGAGATAAACAACTTGTGCATATTTTTCTCTCTAAAATAGTTTTAGGAGAAGATAAAAATCATTTTACATAATTAATAATATTAAGGTAATATTATTAATAATATTTCTAGGTTAGCTAATATCCGTTTTCTAGTAACAAAACGATATTAGTGTTTAGACGGCTCCTTGATACGCACCTTTTAAAGACGATTTTGTGTTAGATCGTTATAAGGGTATTTCGGTTTATGCAATACTCAGTTAATCGGAGATTAATTGAGTATAAACCTTCTAAAGCAATGTAAGGACATTTCTTTCATCTTATGTAATCATCATGCATGGATAAGATCTAGTTAAATTTTTATGACTAAACTTAAATAAACTAAAACTCATATGAGATATGAGTTAATAATCTGAAATTTGATTTCTAACACTCCACACCTCACGAATATCAATGGTTCACCCTTTTGCAGTAGGTGAACCGTCTGTTGACCTCCCTCATGTTGTTTGTCCCATTTGTCAAACCTTGCAGCCAACTTATCTAGCTTAGCCTCCATGCCATCAGTATTCATGTTGGCTACTGTTCTTGTCCCTGATCTCGGATTGCCATATTCAGCATAATAGTTCGCCATCTCCTCTATAATCCCTCATACCTTATCATCATCCGTCTTCTTCTGGAACCTTCCCTTTCCAGCTGCATCAAGAATGACCCGGTGAGCATCGAATAACCCGTTATAAAAACTGGTTGCTAATAAACCACGGTTGGAAACCGTGATGAGGACATGCCCTTACTAGCTTCTTGAACCTGGTCCAAGCTTCGTAAAGGTTTTCCGTTCCGTGTTGTTTTAAGTTAGTGATTTGGGAACAGAGGGCATTGGTCTTTTGGGGCGGGTAGTATTTTTTGTAGAATGCAAGGGCTAAAGACTCCCAATCTGTAACACCAACAGCTTCCCGGGTAAAATGAAATTATAGTTCTCATATTTACTTATATACTTAACCGCTGCCCAACTCTCGGAAAGACCTACTCGACCGACTTGGAGCAACTCGGTTGAGTGAGACCTACTCGGCCGAGTAACACTTACTCGGCCGAGTTTGATATCTGTTCTTAGGCCTTATTGCGGGGACCAAATATTGATTCTTATTCCTTAACCTTCGCATATCGTTTTTCGTTTATGATTATAAATCATTTGTTGTAATTTCGTTATAATCCTATAATTTTGAGTTGGGAAGTATATAGATATTTCCCACAATATCAATCTAACATTAAATATACAATATCTATACATAATGTGTATTTTTAGCATTATCATATACTCCGATCTCTATTTTGATCCTAACCAAACCTAAAAGTCGTGTAACCTGACCCCATAAATCCGTATTTTCTAAACCTAAAAAACACAAAACTGTATTTTACTCAAATTTTAAACCACATAATCGAGTCATTTAATAGGTCTAATAGTGAACCCACATTTCTCAAGTCCAAAAAAATATAACCAATTGAAAACTACTAATACTCATAAATCATACGTTAAAGAATTTGTTTAACATAATTAAAACTCTAAACCCAACATCAATTTATTTCCAAAGTCATACGGCCTCTTCTCTTTCTCTTTGAACTCTTCCACACTTTGTTTATCTCAATTTCTATCTATCTATTTTTCAAAGTATTTTACTATATTGAATTCATGACACTCTCCTTAACTTTTCTTCATCACTTAGAAAACTTTGTTGGTAAAATACATGAATGTTTATGGACTATGATAAAATACATGAATTAAAGTACTTCTAATTTTTGCTTGAATGTTTTGAATTTTATGAATGAATACAAGTAAATTTGGTTTTTTATGTTATACTTAAGGTTTGTTGGGTTTTCCGCTTCACGCCTGAGGAAAATCTTCTTTTTTGAATGTCGTAAGTCGAAACTCATATTCCATATAAAAGCTTCATTTCAAATTTGAATAAATGAATCTTATATTCTTATGCCAAATTCTATAATGCATGCAATTTTTAATTGTGTTAATTTTTAAAATAAAAGTTAATTGAGTATTTTTTTTGGAGTTTACGTTCAATTACGCATTTGCTTCACCTTGTTTAACGGTATGTTCATTTTATTTCAGTAAAAATGTTATTATTTCCTTAGCAAGATTTGCCTTTTTTAACACCATTAATTTTTTCTGTAATTTTAGCATGAACGGCGTAAAACATTTAATTTTTTTCCCCTACTTTCGTCCATCTTTACATACAAAAAATTATACACTCCGTGTATGTGTATTTATTTTAGGGGCTAAATATTATTTCAGTTTTTTTCATTTTGGAAGTATTATATATTGAATAGAGAAATTAGTGCGGTTTTGACCCGAATTAAATAAATATGAAGGAAGTTAGTTGTGGATCTAACTATAGAAAATTATTGCATTGTCTTATATTTTTGATGATATAATTTTTAAGTTTTTTTTGCATTTCTATATTTTTTCGATAATGTTTTCACCACTTTGGTTTAGATATGTCTGCCGCTATGTTCCTCAACTCATGATGTTGTATTTGTATCCCCAAATGTAAAACCCCACCTCGCGATAGCGGAAAAATAAACATATAAGATACCAAAAATGCAGCGGAATTAAACTTTTTGAAGAAAGTAAACAACATGCGAAGTGTAATTATTACATAACTGAATGCGGAAATGAAATAAAACATGATTAAATATTAAGTACAACACATCAGCCCGGGATAGCTTATCCCTACAGGAACAAAACTGTATCAAAAAGATGGTCTAGCTAAACGATAAGGTAGTAAACTCTCGATGAAGGATCATCGCTCTCTAGCCCCTAGTGTGAACCCCTACAACACCTGTACAAACCTACACACATACAACATGTGCGCCACAGTTAGTGGGAAGTGACTAGAGATGCTCCTAGCACTAGTAGAATTATGCCCTACAGTGTCGGTTCTAAAAGACCATTAGTGACGGTTTTGAAGCGACGTGATTGCTGGGGTCACATAAGGTTTGTGTCGGTTGTAAAACCGCCACCGTAGCTTACCCTACGGTGTCGGTTGTGCGTTAAAACCGTCACCATAGGGTACGCTATGGTGTCGGTTATGCGTTCCAAACCGCCACCATAAGGGTCTAAACCGTCACCATAGGGTACCATAGGGTAAGTTATGGTGTCGGTTTTGCGTCTACAATCGTCACAATAGGGTAAGCTATGGTGTCGGTTTTGCGTCTAAAACCGTCACCATAGTGTAAGCTATGGTGTCGGTTGTGAGTCCCAAACCGCCACGATAGGGGTATAAACCGCCGCAATAGGGTAAGGTATGATGTCAGTTTTACGTCTAAAACCGTCACCATAGGGTAAGGTATGGTGTCGGTTTTGCGTTTAAAACCGTCACCATAGGGTAAATTATGGTGTCGGTTTTGCGTCTAAAACCGTCACCATAAGGCAAGTTATGGTGTCGGTTTTGCGTTTAAAACCGTCACCATAGGGTAAATTATGGTGTCGGTTTTGCGTCTAAAACTGTCACCATAAGGCAAGTTATGGTGTCGGTTTTGCGTCTAAAACCGTCACCATAGGGTAAGCTATGGTGTCGGTTCCAATATATGAACCGTCGCCATATATATATAGATTTTAAAAAAAAAATAGCTAGCTAATTTCGACAGCACCTCCCCTAATTCGATGCTAGCCGAATATAAATATTGATGGAAGAATACCTGCAAAGAATTTTAATCAATTACCAACAAAATAATGCTTAATTCAATAGCTTCGGAATAACCATACATCTCATATTCTCATCCAACAATACAATAACAGTATTACGTTTCCCAACGACGTATAATCCGAGAAAACAAGCAACAAGTATCCTCAGCAATAACCTCAACTAAGCAACAAGTAAAAATCCAACAATTAATCTAAACTACATGTTCTCGAAACATTTTGTAGCCCACACCTCTTTAACTTCATTCATATCTTCAACTGACATGGTTGAATCTTCAATAATCTACATTTAAGAAAATCAATGATAAGATGCTTTTGTTTAAAAAGAAAATAAGTAAACTATATATACTTTTACTTAAAAATAAGAAATACCTGCTCAAATTGTTCCTCACTGCCCTTTGAGTAATAAAATGTTATGTTATACATCCACTTCATGACATAATAACCACATTCGTAATCTCCGGGTTGTTGGGGGCACTAAATATATAAAATAGGATAATGTTATTGTATTTAAACTATATTGGATTATGATATTAGATAATTGAAAAAAAAAAGTAGCTAATGTTCACTTACCTTCTTAATCACTTTGATCTGAAGTTGATTCTTTTTAGCAAAATTACGCCTTCCTCCATTAACACAATGTAAAATCCAAGCAGCTTTTAGCCTTCCTTTTATGCTGAGCTTCTTTGCCACCCTTTGTTGGGAATCCAAAATGTACACAGTGTTCAGCCCCAAGCAAAAAACCATCAACATCCAATGATTTCTATGCATTTGAATTCATACTTAGAGTTAATATATAATATAAAGAACAAGATTTCAAGCAGCATAAGGATGTGGTAGAGCATCAACAACATGTAATCATGTATACTTTTGACCTATACAAGATTTCAAGCATTTAAAATCTAAGGAAATTTGTACAAAACAAATGATTTTCATGAATCTTAAAACCACAGTTGGTTTGAAGGTTCAAATAGAATGATCCCTGTAAATAAAATCATTGTTGGATTCAAAATCAGTAAAAAATTTAAGGCTTCCTTCAAGTGTTCCTGGAAACATCATCACATAATTTGCGTGACTCTTTTATAACTGTAGCATGTAATTACATGCATTCATATTATAAAAGATTATAAGCTACACAATTATAAGAGACTCGTCACGAGTTTCGATCTTTCATTGTTAAGAGCAACCCTTATATAAGAGGAATCAATCATCAAACCATGAGCAATCTGAAAGACAGAGTTCAAATACCCAGACTCACTGAAAAATGAGGTATTTAGTAGCAATAGTTTGGCTAATTATTGGCATAATCCATCAATCAGGTTATGTTGCCTCTGCAACAAACCGTCTTACCTTGAACTTCATGCCGCAAGACCTGGAATACGTAACTGTTACAGGTGAGTACACCTACCATAGTCACTAACCTCTGAATAAGTCCACTAGGCTTGGCAAAACTGACCCGGAGCGCCTTGACCTGACCCAAACTCTAACCAAAACATAGATTGAACAATCAAATTAGGCTTCACATGAAATGACTAATGTCAAACAAACTTTTCAGCCATGACCAGAAATGACACGGTCGACTTGAATAGGAAGCCCACAACCAACTAAGCAAAAATCACTAACCCAAAAAAAACCAAAATTCAAACTGTCCTTATAACAACATGCCAGAGGAGACAGTGCAGTAACCTCGGGTGTGCAGAAACAGAAGCATAAGCGCAGACCACATCGGGGTAAACGTAAGCAAGCACATACACAGGGATGGGGGTCTGGAAAAAGATCACTAAGAGCAATAGCATTCTGAGCATCATCATTATTCTCAGGAAAAAGAAAGAAGGACAAGTCCAGCAGCAACTCCACCAGCAAGAAGACCAACAAAATAAGTTGCAACAGACCTAAACATATATAAGATCCAAAAAAAGGAAAACAAAGAAAACAGAACCTATCACAACAATCACAACTTACCCTTCATAAAATGCACCCATGATATACTTCTTCTCCTCTTGAATCTTCAGGACATGCATTATATAATCTTCACACTCTCGAGCTTTATGCATATAATCCAAGAGTCTTACGGGACACATGAATCCAACTACTTCCGTTGCTTTGATTTCAGCCGCACATTGATATAAGAAGCTAAAATTTGAACATAATATAGGTTTAATAAGAGTTTAATAAGTAGTAATTTGGGTTAAATTATATATAATGAGTAATATAAAATTTTACATACCTCCCCCAAATTTGAAGCACGTGAATATTTAATCATTGCGTTCTGAACATTTGCCTAATTTCAACAATGGTCAAGTGGATTTCCAAGTCACCTTCTCTATAATTATAAACTGGCTCACTGATCACCATCTTAATGACTTCATCTTTAGGCAAGGAACATAACTTATTTTCTACGGCCCGACAATAATGATCCAATTCATGAACCTCTATCAGATTTAGAGGTCTCCTGCGTGCTACTCGCCTTGACTTTTGTCTTTTCCTTTTATATGTTCAACAGACTTGACCTTTAAATAAAACAATTGTAATATATTCATAAAGTAATTGATGATCGAGTTGAACATAATCAGTATTAACACAACAATGGATATAACTTACAAGCTTCTGAACTTTATTAGCGGACTCCGTCATGTCTTTGGCCTTGTCTTTTCTCTTCTTTTCATTACTAGATTTAACCTTAAAACAAATTGAATACAAATACATTAGCAGTAGTCCAAATGATGGAGGAAAACAATCAGGGGACCACCACAAGAACAAATTCCTGTGGGTCAGCAGGAATCCAATATGCAGGACAGCTTGAATGAGGCATCAACGACAAATAGAGTGGCTGGTAGTAGTGATGTAGCAGCAGACCCCCCTGATTTTACTAGCAAGTAGTGATCCATAATCCATGTTCTCGTAAATCAGTTGATGAAGCTGGTAGTAGTGATGAAGCTGTCCTGTCAGTAACTCAATAAGCTAGAAAGTAAGCTCATTTTCATAGTGAAGGGATTATGGATCACACCCCCTGTACTGTCAGTAATTCAAAGCTAGAAATGATTCAGAAAACCAGATTCCAATTCTTTAATATGTGGAGTAATGCTCCATCCTTCCTCACTATTGTTACTGAAGCTTGGAACCAACCAGTTTATGGTACAAAAATGTTTTGCATCATAAAGAAACTTAAGCTCCTCAAAGGACCTCTAAAAGCTCTGAATAGAGAACACTATTCTGACATTGAAAACAAGACTGCACAGGCTACTCAGGAACTAGACAGCATACAACAGCAGCTCACTGGTGATAGTATGAATGTCAACTTGATTGAACAGGAACTTGTGCTACTAGAGGAGGTGAGGCATCTGACTAAAGCTAGAGACAACTACCCAAAGCATGCTATCATCACCTGGCTGATTCTCCAAAATGGTTATAACAGCATATTGCTATATATCACATATGGAGGCAAAGGAACAATGCTCGGGTAAATGATACCCTCATCAGACCACAGAAACTTGCTCAAGGAATAAAAACTGAGGTGCTACACAGACTAATGTTCAAGGCTGGCCCTAACATTAAGATAGACTAAGTGTGTTTTTGTTTTAAATGCTTGTAGCAGCTTGATTTTCTTGTAGTAGATCAGTTGCTGAAACAGTGTAATTTGTTTTTTTTCTGATGCTTATATATTTTCTCACATTTCATCAAAAAAAAAAATTGAATACAAATAGTAATTCAAACACAAAAACAGAAGGCTAGTTAATATGTTAATACAGAAAACGATTAAAGAGTGTACACATTTACCTCGCTTTTCACTAAAATCAAAGATTTAGGCCACTGAGCAAAGCTTCCTTCTGCATCACCAACATTTGTGAATCCATTCCATGGTAATGGAAGTGGTGCGTCTGCTCGAATAACACGGCCAATGGAAACATGGGCATTTTCCATGGTTAATGGTTTGTTGTCTACCATTTTTCCTTCTACCCATGGTAAAACCATCCCTTCAGCAACAAGGATCAATTCCCCATTCATATGCACAGCAAGTCGACACTGACCAGCTTCCTATAATCGCATTATATAATGATAAAACGATAAATAAATAAACAAAATGAAGTTAGTTCAATATTTTGTAACAAGGTATATATACAATAATGATATTACCTTTAATTTCACAAAAGGGTCATTATGATGTGTTGAATGACAACTACTATGCTCTGGTCGATGCGACTCGGTGGAAGCTAACCGATCTTCGTCAGGAGATGGTGCTTTACCCATAAATTCTGCCCATTGCTTCTCCATCATGACCTTCATCTCGTCCATAGCTTCTCTTTTCACCTTCTCCATTAGCAACTTCACGTCATCCTCGGTATAAATCTTTCCATTTGAACCTCGACTTATCGGTTTTCCGAAATATGTTTGGAGACCAACATTTCTACCAACTCCTCTTGTTCTTCCATTATGTTCCGGTTTCCCTAATGCTTTTACCAACGCATCTTCGAATCTTGTAGGAACAAACTCTCCTTTTTGCTGCTTTTCCTTCCAAACCCACTGTTGTTATTGAGATAAAACACAAGAGCGATTAAACTAAGGAATGCATATTGAGATAAATGTTTCAGAAATTTAAAAGTCACTTACGAATTTTTCGGTTACTTCTTGTATCCGTGGTGAAGGCGGACAGGTGGATGACGGGGTATGTGCTTTTAACCATAAATAACCGCGATTACTAAAGCGTTCATCAACCAAAGCAAGTGATTCTTGTGAAAGAGAAGGATCACAATCATGATTCTCCGATTTGTCTTGTGTAAGGGCTTCGGCAACTTCTTCTTTGTACCACTTTTCCCTTTTACCGGCATACCCCACTCTTCCCAAATAATGAGGGTGCAAGTTCTTTTTTTGGGAGGCTTGAGCTTTTGCACTTATTTCCTACAATGTCATTATGTAATTTGACATGGTTACGATTCATTAACAAGAAATTACGAGAAATAAAGAATAAAGGACTTCTGAATGAATTGTTGTAAATCAGTACTCACCAAAAAAGACTTTTCCATGCATTGCTTTTTAAATTCTTCCCAAATCTCTTTTGTTATGGCTTTGTACTTACCCACTGGACTATCGCCAATTATTTCTCCTTCCTTGGGTTTTATAGTCTTGGTAATATAAGTCCGTGTTAATCTCGACCTGAAATCCTTTAATGCTCCTGATAATATCTTGAGAACAATCTTTTGTTTATCATCATCAAGCTTCCATGTATTCTTTAAAAGAAAATAAAAGATCGTGTTGGTAAATAATAAATCATTATTGTCAATAAATATCATTGTGTTGGTAAAAAATAAATCATATAATTTTTGTGGTTACCTGTGCATCTTTCCAAAGTGTTTCTTTTTCTCCCCATGGGACCTTTTTCCAACTTCAATACGTGATCTGGATATTTCGTGCTAAAACACCCATGTCGGTTGCAAACTTACTCTGGTACAAACCAGTTGGTTGTCCGAACTCGTCAAATTCAATATGTAATTTCTCAAAATCCTTACTTTTCAAGTTCTGCCCAGTTGTCACACCTCTCACTTTTTGTTTCTGACCAGAATCTTCAACCCCGGCCATATCTGCACACATATTAAACACCTGAAACACGTAAGGCACACACAACACGGTGGAGTCGTTGATGCAAATGATGCAGGGAGTTTATGGGTCGGTGTAAATGATGCTGGAGTTTGTACCAGTCGATAGGTTGGTATGGTAATGCAGGGTGACTGGCAGTGGTGGGCTGTGGTTCAAGAATGCTGGAAAGCGTGGACAGAGGTAGTAGCAGGTCTGATATGTTATCTAGATGAGGACATAGTAGGCGTATCTCGTCCCTTGAGCCACTGCCTAAGCCAATTAAATTTTTATATCAGACACAACTAAATTTTCTATCACACCTGAAATAGAAGTGTCTAACAAATGGTATATGAACAAGATTTATTAAATGACTTAATAAGCAAGTCACACGTGCAATCTGCTTGTAGACCTGTTATATTTATTGTACGTGATGAATAAGAAAAAAACTTAGAAATGCATTCACCTAATTATCAAGACTCTATGGTATAGAATGGTTGCTCAGATTATGTATCTAAATAGAAGCTTAGTGATCATGGAAACAATCTGCTTGTAAATCGATGTTGTTTGTTAGTGGTGCATCAAAACAGTTTCAAAAATGCATTCAGCTAACTATCAATACTCTGTGTCATTAGAGTGGTTACTCAGTTAAAGGATCTATAGAGAAGCTGACAATGGTCGCGAATTGCGTCCCAAACTCAGTTGCGACAGAAATTTGGGATGACCAATCCGTCCCTAAATCTTCCTATTGGCATGGAAACTCTGTCCCTAAATGGCTCATTCTATCCTAAAGCAACTCTGGAGGTATGACTTTTTTTCCTCTTTGGGACGGAATTTCAGTTGTAAAAACCGTTAATTCTGTCGAAAAGACATCAGAGTATCAGACCCATACAGCATCTGCCTCTTTTGGCTCCCCTACAGCACCCGAATTTACATATATAATAAACCAGAAAACGAAACGAGTGCCAGCAAGTCCACAACACTAAAATAAAAAGAAAACAAACACTTTACACAACAACAACATCACCAATGCCGTCTTCTTAATAACACAACAACATGAACAACACAGCAACATTCAAAACAACGTCAGGATCAACATAACCAACAACAGCCTGAACCAACCTGCAAAACAAGAAACCAATAGTATTTTGGGTCCTTATTTCCCCTCACTGACAGTCACTCATTTACCAGGAACTACAGACCTACTAGTCTGATTCTACTGCTGCACAAAAATGCAGTTCAGAAAACGCTGTATACAGACGCTCCTGAGCAGTGAATATCAGCTATTCCCAGATCTGCCAGTCACCTAAGCCAATACAGCCCTCTAAACAAAAACATGTAAATCTACATGATGTGCATTATTATATACACACTATGTTACTTTATTTTATTTTCAATTCAAAAACATGTAAATCTACATGACTTGATTACATGAGATTTTGGTTAAGAACATGTCGATCAGAAAGGCAGATTATACACATAGGAACAGGATAACCACTCGCGACTTAGCATACCACTCCCATATAAAATTAGCAAAAAATAATCCAAAATGATGAAAATTACTGAAAATTAGAAGGTATTCTAAAACAATCTAATAGTGAGAGTTTATGCTCTCGCAGCCAAATAAAGTTATTCTTTATGGTTGTCAAACATAAATTCCCTCGTTATGATCTACACGCAAATAAACTTCGTCTCGTATTACTTGCATATCTTGACAATGTGAAGAATTAGGAGAAGGTTCATCAACTTGATCGTACTCTTCTTCATCAACTACACCATCTACCCCGAGAATGCGCCTTTTACCATAAAGGACAACTGAGCGCCTCTCATCCAAAGGATCTTTCATGTAGAACACTTGTTTAGCTTGAGATGCAAGTATAAAAACGTCATTTACATGTCCGACAACATTGAAATCAACCAAAATAAATCCCATATCATCGATGTTGACACCTTTGTCACAATCAGCCCATTTACATCGAAACAAGGGTATGGAATATTCCACATAGTCTAGCTCCCATATATCCTCCACTATCCCATAATACGGTAGTGTCCTATGCACTAGTTTTTTCCCCTTTCCAACGTATTCCATAGATGACGCAACAATTGTAACACCGCTATTCTGCATTGTACTCTTCTCATCCTGACGACTTGTGTAAAAGCAAAATCCATTGATATCATACCCTTCATAAGATGAGATGTTAGGTTTCGGGCCATATGCTAACCATCGTAGATTCTCACTCACATTATGTGTTTTGTTTGACAACTCATTCATGACCTTTTCTTTGAACCAATCAGCAAAACTTCTATTATGTTCACTCATTAACCAAGCTTCATGTTTATGCGGATTTTCTCTCTTTATTAACTCAATGTGAGCATTTAAATACGGGTGAACTTCTGTCATGTGTTGCAAAACATACAAATGTGCCATCTTAAAGGATTTATGATCGCCACTAATAAGCTTCTTTCCCAAAGTACCCTTACCTTCGAGTCTTCCCTCATGCCGAGATTTAGGAAGTCCAATAGGTTGGATACTCGTCAAATAATCTTGGCAGAAACCAAGTGTCTCACAAGCAATTGTTGCTTCAACAATATTACCTTCGGGACGGTAACGATTCTTCATTCGTCTTTTATAGGGAGACCCCATCTCCCGTTCCATCGCCCACATGTGTCTCTGAAACACCGGGCCACATAGCTTTATTTCTCTCACCAAGTGAACAATCAAGTGGACCATAAAATCGAAGAAACTGATAGGAAAATACATTTCAAGTTCACAAAGCGTGACCACAACGTCAGCCTGTAGTTCATCCAAATTCTCCGGATCAATGTTTTTTTAATTAATTGCGTTAAAGAATTTGCATAGCTTTGTGATCACTTGTCTAACATGCTTAGGTAAAACAGATCGGATAGCCACCGGTAATAGTTGGGTTAACAAAACGTGGCAATCATGGGATTTCAAGCCCACCAATTTCAAATCTTGCATTGAAACAAGCCGGCTTATGTTGGAGGAATATCCATACGGAACCTTCACGCCCTTTAAAGACTCACACCGTCATCTTCTCATTCTTCGACAAAGTTGTGCAAATTGGAGGTAAGTAGGTACCTTTCCCCTTCTCCTCTGGACCTACCTCAAAACGCCCCCTAGCAACCATATCATGTCTCGCTTTGACACCATCTTTAGTCTTATTAGTAATGTTCAACAAAGTGCCTATGATACTATCAAATACGTTCTTCTCAACATGCATGACATCAATACAATGCCTAACAGACAAATGTTTCCAATAAGGTAGGTCCCAAAAAATGGAATTTTTTGTGTGATAAACCCCTTCCGGTGGTGGTATATACGGTTTTCCAAACACTTTAGTGATATTCTTAACTTGTTCGTGATACTCTTTTCCACTTAGAAAGTGGGGGGCTGATCGACGCTCGGTTTTACCATAGAATGCCTTCCTCTTCTTACGATAAGGATGACTAGGTTCTAGAAATCGACGACCTCCCATGTATGCATATTTTCCACTATTCTCCAACCATTCAGACTCTGTGTCATCGCCACATACCGGACACCCTTTATCAGTTTTCTACCTATAGCCCGACAGGTTTCCATAAGCAGGGAAATCATTAATTGTGCAATACAGCATAGCATGCATCTGGAATCTTGAACCGCTAGCTGCATCAAACACTTGTACTCCAACATCCCACAATAATTTCAAGTCATCTATTAATGGTGCTAGGTACACATCAATGTCATTACCAGGTTGTTTAGGACCCGATATTAGCAACGTTAATAAAATGTATTTACTTTTTGTGGTAAGCCAAGGAGGGAGATTATAAATCACTAACATTATTGGCCAGGTACTATGTTGGGTACTTAACGTCCCAAAGGGATTAATTCCATCAGTGCATAGACCTAGTCTTAAATTCCTGGGTTCTCTACCAAAATCTGGAAAATCTTTGTCAATATTCCTCCACTGAGAAGCATCAGCCACATGTCGCAATTTTCCGTCTTTTTTCCTCCCATTCTGATGCCACAACATATATTCAGCATCCTTTGGATTTGCAAATATACGCTCGAATTTCGGTATAATTGGCAAGTACCATAAGGTCTTTGCCGGACCACCTTTCTTACGAATGTGCCTATTTTCATTTCCATTGAGCTTATACCTTGGCGATTTACATCGTGGACACTCTTCTAAGTCACTATAGTTTTTCCGGTACAATATGCAATCCTTTGGGCAAGCATGTATTTTTTGGTAATTCGTGGCTAGTGGGCACATAATTTTCTTACATCGATAAGTGTTGGTAGGAAGCTCATTACCTTCCGGCAATATATCTGACAAGAGTTTTACTAAAGCAGTAAAACTCTTATCACTCCACCCATTTCCAGCTTTAAGGGTGTACAATTTTAAGACAGTCGACAAACGAGAATATTTAGAGCACCCAGGATATAAAGGCTTCTTAGAATCACTAACTAGCCCCTGAAAAAGTTCAGAACACTCTATAAAATCGTTTTCTAGATCATCCATCATTCTATCAATATTCTCATCTTCTACATTTTTATCCATATCATCACCATCCTCATTAACCTCTTTGTTACTATAAGCCACATCATCGATCTCCAGCTCATCCACATTATCAACATTGATCCCAAGATTTTTGGCCCTCGTACTACCATGACTGTCATTACATTTCTCTCCATGCCATATCCACACACTATAATCTGGTTTAAAACCCTTCATTATCAAGTGGTTTCGCATTTCTCTTGCAGAACTTATTTTGATCCGATTCTTACAGACGCTACACGGGCATAAAAGTTGTTCGTCGTCCCCACATAGTCTTTGATGTTCAATAGCATGACTAATAAATTCATCAAGCCTTGACATAAACTCAAAATCCCGCTTTCCATACATCCAACTTCGATCCATACTCTATTTATCAAATTAAACATGAAGTTATTAGCAACTTGTTCCTGATATAATTATTTAAAAATTCAAATTATTACTTTGGTTGGGTCAATGTTTATGTTTGAGTCCTTTTTAGGTGGCTAGAGACAATTAAAATATTGGCCAAGCTTGTCGAAATTGAGTAGCAGTTTCCTTACTCAACAAACTGTATATGAGAAGATATTATATAGGTTAGGAACTGGAAAGAATAGGGTATGCAATACTTAAGTGCATTCTAAAACAAGAGGTGGGAAGAGCAACTGACTCAACAAGACCCCGTTCCATCTACTTACTTGGATAGTTATGAATCAGGGACTGAATGTCAAAGCCTACCACTGTACTAGTAGTTACTGTTGTACTGTTGTCACTATTTACTACTGCTGCCACTGTTAGACTATAAAGTCTGTACTCTGTTGCTACCCTCTATCAGACACTACAGGTCTGATTTCCTCCTATTACTGACTGCACATCTAATGCTCTGGCTATACCAGACCCTCCCATCCCCTTCTACTTGGAACTGTCACTACACTTACTACTACTGCGATACTCTTGTCACTGTTGTACTACGTCTGCACATATACGCTGTTGTACTAGCTACTGCATATAAAATTTTGACTATTCCAAGAAACTGCTGTTGTACTTGCTTCAAATTATTCAAATTAGTTAGACTAGTAGCCAAGGAGCCCTGATTAAAACAAAAGCTATAGAAGTCACCTGGGGATGTTTAGTGAGAATGGTATGAGTTTTGACTGAAACCAACCCGTAAGACACACGAATACAGCACAATATATTTCCAACTTCAATTCATAGTACAGCAGTAGAATTTTGGCTAGATTAAGGATAGCTAAATGGGGCAACAATTGGTATTCACATAATTCTATTTCTACTGTTCCGTAGTAAGCTAAATTACGTAAGCAGTATAGATATGAGATAAATATCAAATTAAACAACATATTACTGAAATTGATTATAGAAAAAGAAATAGTATTATGACACACCTTTGATTGACGAATTGCGAACGAATTGGTGATTGCGAATTGTTGTTTGCGAAATATGAAAGAACTGCTATCTGCTTTCGAACTGCTGATTGCGAATTGTGAACTAACTATGAACGAATTATGATTGCCAATTGTGAACAAACTGTGAACGCCTGATTGCGAATTCAAAACGAATTATGAACAAATTGTGAATGAATTGCTGATTTGTGAACGAATTGCTAACGAATTGCTCATTTGGGAACGAATTGATGATTTGGGAATGAATTGATATATAAAGTGGGTTTGTTTTAGTTGAATTCAATTAGGATTGAGGAGCAGTTGAATTGAATTTGTTTTGAAGAAAAATCGTGTTGTAGTTGAATTGAATTTGTTTTAGAAGAAGGCGCGCGTATTAGTAGCAGCAGTTAACTTCAACACAAACACGTCCTAGCTTGATATACGTCTATTCTAATTAAAACCGTCACAAAATTCATACGGTGACGGTTTTTGGTAAAAAACCGTTGTTTTTTTTCACTACTTTTAATGTCGTTATTAATGTCGGTTATACTTAAAACCGTCACAAATAATTTATAGTGGCGGTTCTGACTTACAACCGACACAAATAATTTATTTTATCGTGACGGTTCTTTATTAAAACCGTCACAATAGACTCCCTATAGCCTAAAAAAATCCTTCCCGCCAATTTTTTTGGCCCTTTTATGTCGTTTCTATTAGAACCGTCACGATAGCTGCGACACGATAGGGGTTTTTTGTACTAGTGTAGCCACTTGTTGTCACAAACACATAACATATGAATACGAGTAAATCCTCAAAACTGCATACTCCAATCAAAACCACAAGATATGAAGCAAAATAATCAATAATCATCATATCACATTCACTATCCTCAATATAACATGCCTCACTCATATATAACACCCATACAAGCTTACACGTACTTTCACTATCACTTTCATCATCAATGAAGGTTCAGAGGTCAACTTAAGACATAACCAAACATAGTATATAATAACATTCACAATCACAATCACTAACTGTAACACCCCCATTTATTTAAGAGCCTTTAGCAAGACATTCTCAAATAAATGAAGCTGTTACCATCTCGGAATATCCGAGGTAGTGAATAATAAAGTAAAACAACCAAAGTACTTTATAAAAACTGATAAAATTTCAACTTGATTATTACAGTTACTACATAACAGAAAAATAAAATACAACTGATGACTTCTCTAAATGTGATATAATTCTAAGTCGGTCCAAAGTACCCATCTCACATTCCTGCCCCAGCTCCTAGCTCATCTGTCTCTGGCCTGCAGAATCTACTCCCCATTCCGGATCATCGTAGGTGTACACGAATACACTGTCAATTTCGCGGTTGAGTAGGATAACACAATAATAAATAAAGCAACAAAGATGATAAGCGAATGCCATGATATGCTCGAGCTCAATCTCATTCTCAATCTCAAACTCATACCCGTGCACCAAGCCATACCGAACCTCCCGGCAGACTATAATCGGTCGTCACCGAACAACAGCATAACAGCTGAGGTCACCAGGTCTAGTCCTGCAGAACTAGCCTGGGCCCAATAATATCTCATCATCTCAAATCCGTATCCAATGCACATGCCATGCTCGTAAATGCAACAGTACTCTAAATCAATCATGCTATTAAATAATGCAATACACATACCAACAATAATAATAATCAATACTCAGTCAAACCAATATCATTCTCATATCAATCATACTCAACATCCATAACACAATACCACAACCATTCATAACACAACATATAGTATAGTGTCAGTGTATCCTACCTGGATAGCAATATAATCCGTCACGCAGCTAACATCCAATCAGTAGCATTACTTCATCACATACTCGACACCTAGTAAAATAATATACTCAATCACTAACTAATTCAATAACGCAAATTAATATAATATATCAATCATTCCAGTTAATTACTTAAATAATTTATTACGCATAACGAGACCGTATCAATTATTTCTTAGCAACAACTCTAATTAAATAAAGAATTATATAAATTATCGACCATAAATAAATAACAATGACTTGTCACATACGTATCAAAATCATGGAGATACGGATTTTATTATTAAAAACATAAAACTTCAAAACACGACAAGTTATAAAGTATACGAACTAATAAATTAACTGGATCATGTTCATAAAGATTTACGTATAACACATTGTGATTATATACATATAAACATACCCATCTACAAACCGATTATCATAATTTAACTATACATATCAATTATTATTATCCAAATATAACTTACTATTTATAAACTTACTAAAAATAGCATATGATCAACTAATCAATTATTACGATATCAAAACAATATAAATAAATAAATAAATAATAATAGTCACAACAACTCTAATAATATAAATAACGGTAATAATAATTTACAGTAATAATATTAACAAAATAATAATCATAGTAATACTAGTATCGATAATATCATTCACACTAACTGAAAAGAACAATTAATTAAAACAATAACCACAAGTACCTAAAACACATACTATATTAATAATATTACCCATAATACTAATACAATTGACATAATAATGATACTAATAATGATAATAATAATAATAATAAGAAGAAGAAGAAGAAGAAGAAGAAAAAGAATGACAATAATAATAGCAATAGTAAACTAAATTATTAGCAACTCAATACGTAAAACACGCAGCCCAGCAACCACTACTACAAATATAGGTTTAGGAGACGGGGATTAAGGAACGAAATTTTGCGGAACCGTCTTAATTTGTCACAATAATTGGGCGGGAGTTTTTAATACAGAAATAGAAGACGGTTCTATAAAATGACCGTCTTTATAGGTTTTAAAAAAACCAAAGAGAACGGGTTAAATACTTAACCGTGCTCTTCTTTAAACAACCAAGACGGTTTAGTTACTAACCGTCCTCTTTGTTACTCATGAAAAGAAACCAAGACAGTTCACTTTCTAACCGTTATCTATGGTCTTTTATAATTTCACAAAGAGCACGGTTGTTTTTGTTAACCGGTCTCTTTGGTCTTTCATAATTTCACAAAGAGCACGGGTCTTTCATAATTGCGCAAAAAGAGCACGGTTGTTGTTCTTAACCGGTCTCTTTTGTCTTTCATAATTTCACAAAGAGCACGGGTCTTTAGTTAACCGTTCTCTTTTGTATTTTATTATTTCACAAAGAGCACGGTTGTTTTTGTGAACCGGTCTCTTTTGTCTTTCATAATTCGAAACAAATTCACAATAGAACAGTATACAAAGTCAGTTTTTGAAAACCTGCTCTCAAACACAATTACAAAGACGACGATACAATAATCCCAGCAGCCATAGCTTCTCCTTCACTCTTGTTTTCGAAGCAACTGAAGCACTAATACTGTACTACGACTTTTCGAAGCAACTGAAGCAAGTATCGATAATTCGTACGCCCTCTTTCTCCTTTACTCTTGTTTTCTTATTTTTCCTCAATTATTCGAATTACCAGATTTCTTCTTATTTTTCTTCTTATTTTTCCTCAATTATTCGCACCATTTGATTTCTTTTTCCTATGAGTTGTTGTGGTTGGGAATGGGTTTCGAAATTTAGTAATTTTTGTGGGTTTCGAAATTTAGTAAATAATACAGTTATGGCTGCTGCTGGGTTTCGAAATTTATGTAGTTTGTTCACACCCGACTACTCATTGAACGCATCTGTCAGGTGCTCACGGCTTTACTCTACTTTCTGAACTGTTGATGCTACCCATGGTTACTATTACCTTACTACTTATGTTCTGCAAATTCTACTGCTACCCCCTCCCCTTATCTGGTCTGTTCATCAGACCAGAGTACTACTGCTGCTACTGTTTTACAGCATGTAAAATTATTGTTGCGTTTGTGGCTGCTATTATTGTCGTTTATGAAGTCATATTACTACTATTCTTAGTTGTTGGACTGATGTGGCCGGGTGAGGAGTGCTTTTACTTGCTTTAAATTCAACATTTGTTTTAATCTAAATTGCAAAAACTCATTTGTTGTCAACATGAAATTTATGGAATTAAGTCATATAGTAAGGTTTGTTATCTTAATGAATTAACTATTGGTTGTTGTGCATTGTCTAGTATTAGTTACATACTTTAACTATGGACTTAGGATCAATATCAGTACTCATGCCAAATGCCATTGTTGCTACTTACTTAGAACTATTTTTCTACGGCCTTCTAATTAGTTTTCGATAGACAATGCACAAGCTTGTTGAATAAATAATGACCTTGATTGGATTTGAAAATTGTTGAATAAATAATGACCTTAATTCATGCAATTCAGGGTGCTTTTCATGTCATTGAAGAGCGTCACGATTGGTGTCTCCAAAAGATGGCTGAATTATGGAGAAAATGGAAATGCACTTTGGTTCGTGAGTGGATGTATGATGAGACGGGAGCTATCCAGAAGACACCACCACCCTTGTATAAGCAGATTACACAAGATGATTGGAACAAGTTTCTGGCATCTCACACTAGTGAAAAATTCAAGGTAATATTTCTATTTTTGTAGACACGCAAATAATTTCATGATAATATATATATGTATATAGTATCTCTCATACTATTTTTCACTCTATATGATTTATGTTATTAGGCGATCAGTGATAAGAACAAGGAGAATGCCTCTAAAAAAAAGGGGAAATACTTTGGCTCACGAGCAGGATATCGAGGGATTCAAGTTAAAGTCGTAAGTTCTATGTATTGGTTTCATTTTTTAGCTAACTTCCAGGTCAAATGTTGGCATGAATTTTCATGAACTCTCTTCTTTTTTGATAGAAAGAAGATTTAGCTGCCAAGGGAAAACCAGTTGAAAAAGTTGATCGATATTTAACTTCGCTAAGGGCTCACAAGTCAGCGAAAGGGGACATGACTGATTATGATAAGGAAGTTGCTTTGAAAATTGTAAGTTGAACATTTTTGTAATTTAACTCGGTTTAGTTCAGTTGTTTAATTTATTAGTGCTATTTATTCATTTTTTTTGGCTGCTAAAAACTTAATTAATATTGCTGATTTGCAGGCATCCCTTGAAAAGGATGTTGAGGCTGGTTTATTTGTGCCCGAAGGACGGGAAGACATACTCGCTAAGGCGATAGGCAAGCCTGAGCATCCGGGCCGTGTGCGAGGAATTCCTCAAGGTATTTCAATAACTGAGTATTTTGGGAAGGGACCAAAAAAACCGACAAGAGAAGAGTTGTACGAGAAGATCAATTGCATGCAACTCCAAATTGATGACTTGGAAAAGCTGAAATCAGTGATGATGCAGTTTTGGCTAACTGGTGAGAAGCCAAGTACTAAAGTATTAGACGATTTAATGCACGGAGGAGCATCTATGAGTACCGAGGGATCGACAAATTCTACATCACTACCCGTGAGTGAAGAGCCACGCCCAGAGGAGACACCCCGAGAGGAGGATTATCAAACACCCAAGACCAATGTTCTGAAGATTCCAAGCATATCACCACGGCAGGTTGTAAAAGGTTTTCATTAAGAAGGATATGTAAGCTTTGCATTTAAAACACTATCTAGTTCAAAGTTTGAAAACACTAATCTATCTATACAGGGGTCTCACAGGCAATCACTCTCACTAAAAGGAGTGCAATCACTACAAGTGACTGAGGATCCACCCCGAGAGGAGGATTATGGTACACCCAAGACCAATGTTTTGAAGATTCCTGGCCCAGTAACAGAACAGGTATATATATGTAAGCTTTTCATTAAATACGCTACTTTAAAGTAAATGAAAAAAGTTTGAAATTCTACTATAACTTAAATTTTCAGGCTTGGAAAGATTGTGTGCTATCACTGCCAAAAAATTCATCGAAGATAGTGGCTTCAGGAATGGTATACCTATCAAAGAAGGACGAATTTGTTTCCATTCATGGCAGTGCCCTTTGTGATGGTTTTAGAAAAGTGTCAATCAAGGAAATCTATTCTGGGTCGGAAAATGTTGATTTACCATTGCCTGTTGGTGATATGATAACATTGACTCATGCTAAGGGTTCATTTATTCAGTGGCCGCAAACTCATATACATAGTCCTGTTGATAAGGTAACTACGATTTCTAGCTAGTATAATGATATAAGATACACTGAGAGTTATACCATTTATTAATTTATTTATGCCAACATTTAGATAACCATGAAAAAGAATGATCAAGGAAAAAATAAAGCAGCAGCAAAGAAGTCCAAGCCTCAGAAGTGTTCGCCCTCGATTTCGCCATCTTCTTTCCTTGGAATTGAAGTTAGTCACAATTTTAAGCAAAAGCAGAGGACCATGGATTTGAAGTTGTTAGAAACTGAGGCTCGGGTTTTAAAGGCAAGTGGGACAATGATCAATGTTCCCATTGATGAACATGTGTTACACAATAAACAAACTTGCTACCTTAGCTATGAAGAGGTTGTTCATTTGTTAGATGAACAAATGATTGGTGCCTCTCACATTACACTCTTTATGAGGTTCGGTCTCTTTGTTTAAGCTGCCCCTTTGCAATCCCATTATTAGTATATATCTGATAATATGCAAACTAGTACTAGATAGTTACTATGGATTCTTATTGTTGTAGGTATTTGAGTGATCTTGCCGATACCATGCAAATTAGTAGTCACTATGGATTCTTGTGCCCAGAGACATTGTCCTCAGAATCCGTTGCTCCGGATGAAAATTATCGATCCGATTATGTTGCTAGGGCAATGACATGTACCGATTGTGGAAAAGGTCGGAAACTTATATTTGCTCCATATGCCCAGGGGTACGTAATTATAAATTTCTTTTCATAGTATTATTATTGATGACTTGATTAATTATTTTATTATTTTTGTCAATATTTAAGTTGATATCTTCGTTGTATTTTTCTATAACTTGTAGTAAGCATTGGATGTTGGGCGTGATCAATCCGGCTCAAAGTACAGTGTATTGGTGTGATCCTGCCGGACATACAGAGCCTCGTCAATTTTTCATGGATACAATTACCAAGTATGCATGTCTAACTTATTTCTGATCTTTTTTATTTTGCCTTCATATATTATACCTCCCGTTACTCCCCTGCATTTGCCTTAAAATGTTTCTGTAGGCTAGGAACAAAAGTTAAGCCACCCAAAAGCCATCAATCATAGACCTTAGCTTGTTTTTCTATTATACTTGAAATTAACGCTTCATTATCAACTAAAACTGAATAAATATATAAACCTGACTATCTATATATACAGGGCCTTTGAGAAAAGGAACTCTATCGATGCACTTGCAAAATATGAGGCCAACGGCGTTGTTTGGAAAAAGATTAAGGTATCTTAACATATTGTTTCTCTTATTAAGTATAGTGCATGTGAAGTATTTAATTTATTTATAATATGAGCTCCCCTTTCAGGCCCCTTTGCAGCCTCTTGGTTCCGTTTTATGTGGATACTATATTTGTCGATACATGTTGGACATCGTCAAAGGAAGATATGTTACGGTTACTCCAAATGTATGTTTTTGGATTTTTAGTTCATCTACTTACTTACCTCTATCATTTTACTTATATAGGAGTCTTGGATAGAATTTTTCTAACCAATTTTTGAAAATTTGTTTGTAGTTCATGCTTAGAGCCCCGGTGACATATTCACTTGAGCAAATTGATGAGGTGAGGGATATATGGGCTAACTTTGCGCTCCAATTTAAGTCAGCCATGAACGATGCATGATGAAGTTTAGCTTAAGTCGTAGCTAGAAGTTTAGCTTAAGTACATATATACGTATGTAGCTAGAATTTGTGGATCGGAAAGTATGTTGATATATATGAATGATGTAGTATTTGGAGATTTTTCTCTATATATGGCTAATTTTTCACCTGAATATAGTTGTTGGAGCAATGTTATTGTACGTTATTAGCGATGGTATTGTACGCTATTAGCTTATTTGCAGGAAAAATTATATATAATAGGCCGGAAGAATTATAAATTAATTTATAAAAAAAAAATAGCAGGTGCAAAGAGAACGGTTATGTTCTCAAGCGTGCTCTATTAATTCAAAAATATGGCGCGAAGTTTGTAACATCGTCATATAGGAACAAAAGAGAACGGTTCATCTAAGAACCGTGCTGGAAAGTTTGTGACATCATCACACAAAGAGCACGGTTAGTGTAGAGCAAAGAGACCGGTTCTAAGTTGAACCGTGCTGGAAAGTGGGGGAGAAAGGAGACCGGTTCCTTTTGGAACCGTGCTGGAAAGGGGGCAAAGAGACCGGGTCCTTCTTGAACCGTGCTGATAAGTGGACAACAAAGAAGACGGTTGAACTGTTCTCTTAGGTAAAGAGGACGGCCATGGGGAGCACGGTTCCGCCACTCATACGAGAACGGTTTTTAACCGTCTTCGTATCGATATTTTGTAGTAGTGAACCTTCATTTTTCGATTCGCGAACTAACCCAGCACTAACGTGACAACCCCCTGCCAACACCAGCCGTGTGCCTAATGACAGCCCCTAGCTTCCCCACTGGCACCACCAGGCTCGCCTATGAGCCACGGTGGTTCCAGGGGAGGAGTCAGCAGCCGCCGACCACAACCACCAGCCCCAACAACCGCGTCAGGAACTCCCATGACACCCGACTCTGTTTCCGCATAGTACCACCACCCCAAACGAACTCCGACATAACAACACCCACAAGCACCAAGACCCACTGTGACGACAACCAAACAACCACCCTGACTACCACCTATCTAAAACCCCGACACACATGACCAACCTTAATCACAAGTTCATTCGAATTCTATCACAAACACCCACGTTCCCACGAAACTAAGCCACGTTTAAAACTCTGATTCGAAAGCCACGATTAAACACCCATTCCGACAGTCAATGGTGGTCAACGACGGCTTCCTTAAGGTCTATACATGATTAACATACCCCATAGATTAACAATATGCGAAGAACAGGAACTGTAAACACGAAATCACAAAGAACATAAAGATCTGAAACGAGTGAAAAACAGGAAAAACGAGAGCACTGTTGGACATACCCTATTGCCAGCGTGATCGAGGGACCTTAGAACACTCTAAACTACCGTATGAACCACTCCTTTTCCCCTCTGATGTGGCGGCTGCAGTATAGGAGTGTGGGTTATCTGTCGTTTAGGGTAGAAGTAGGTCTAGGTTAGGTTATAAGTATGGCGGCAGCAACATGAGGTTTTGTGTTTATTTTAGTTTGTGAATTGTGTCGATGTTTGGGCTGTTTGTTTTGCACGCAAAACGAGGCCCACTCGTGAACTTACAACTCGGTCTATTAACTAATACTCAACCCGACATTACATCAATATAATATATATAATATAACACGCATTCGCTAAATTAATTATCGAATATATACGTTCAAATAATTATCAACACATTAAAATAAAAACTAAATATTAAAATAAAATATAATAAAATACGGAGTATTACACTAACTATGAAGGTTCAGCGGTCAACTCAAGACATAACCTAACATAGCAATCATATTCACTTTCACTAACTATGAAGGTTCAGCGGTCAACTTAAGACATAACCAAACATAGCAATCATATTCACTTTCACTAACGATGAAGCTTCAGCGGTCAACTTAAGACATAACCTAACATAGCAATCAACAAGTATAAAGGTTCAGCGGTCAACTTAAGACATAACCTTGATATTAATTCACTTTCACAAACAAGGACTCAGCGGCCAACTTAAGGCATAGACTTTGCTAATAAACAAGACACTAGACTCAGAGGTCAACTTAAGGCATAGACTAGCATCCAAGTTCACAATCAATAAGTAAAGGACTCAGAGGCCGACTTAAGGCATACCCCTTTACTACATCACAAAACACTAGACTCAGAGGCCAGCTTAAGGCATAATCTAGCATCAACAACTGTACTCCAGGCAAGGCATCAACACCCTAGCTACCCCGTTGTACAACTGTTCTACTCATTAGACTCAGAGGCCAACTTAAGGCATAGACTGACGCGATCATATAAGAACATGTCTGAGCTCAGAGGCCAACTTAAGGCATATGTCAAACACGACAGAAAAAAACATATAGGGCTCAGAGGCCAGCTTAAGGCATATCCGCATATATGACAGATAGTTCACGTATTAAGCTCAGAGGCCAACTTAAGGCATTACCTTAATACGCATCATTACAAATTTACATCCAATAGACATAACGTACACAAGTTAACTATACTTAACATAAGTACCAAATTAGAAGACATTACTTAATTAAACTCATTAGACTCATAAAACTCATATTTAACAAGTCTAGCCATTATCATAGATTAATTAGCTAAGTTCAATTAGTATAAGTAGATACATTCTAATTTGGTTAAATGATCTAAGATAAGTATCAACAACATATTAAACTACTAAGACTTCTTATTTACATGTTCATAAGTCATTATAGCTAATTACCCAATTGCACAAGTGATACTAATTAATTGTTTAAGTATAGATTACTTAAGATAAGACTAGTCACTTTGACTAACTTCATCTATTTAAATTAGATAGCTCAACCAAGTATATGAGCCCTACAACATACTCAAACATACTAAACAAACCCCCTCATAGGCTAACTACCTTCATACAACAATTTCCCTAATCAATTCCTTATGAGTTAATCGACTTGAGACAGATAACCATGCTTCGTATAAACACTTACCTAGCTCAAATATACATTTCAAACCAAGTATATATACCACCAAACATTACTTAAAATATCCTAAAACAATTGGGAAACAAACACCCAAAACAGTCCATAAACAATTAAACGAACGAAACCTACAGTGGTTTTTGCGCAGCCTGCGCAAGGGGAGGCGCAGCTGCGCTAGGGATTGCGCAGCCTGCGCATGGGAGGCGCAGCCTGCGCCCAAGCACGGGTCAGGTCTATTCACGCGTGTTTCCTGTAATTCGCCAATTCACTCTATTCTTCGACAAGCACTTCTAAACCATGATTTCTAGCATAAATCCTATACTATCAGCACATAATAACTCATAGCAATCCCAAGTAGTATTCTTATTCCATCTTAAACATAATCTAACAATAAATCAAGCACAAGATTCATCAATTGCTCAAAAACCCAAATTGCGACGGATATACAAAACTCATCCAAAAACCATTGTAATCACCGTAATAACATCATATAACATTCTGAAATCACTCTAATAACATCATCAATGTATCCTTAAACTTCAATGTACCCAAAATTACACACATAAACACACATTACATGAAAATAACAACAATATTTGAACGATGGCTCTGATACCACTTGTAGAAATATTTCTTAAATTTCCATTAATGTATTAATCTAATTAATACTGCCAAGGATTATATCAAAAGACGATTTAATAAAAATGCTATAAATTGAATTAAATAGACATGCATATAGAAATAACCTTTAAATCTATATGGAATCGGCCTAAGAACTACCTAGTATATAACCCAAATTTCAATGTAGAAATTCTCCTTAGATTGCACCCAAGATGACCGACAAAATGCCCTTCAAATCACCACCTTGATTACTATTAATTATGGAGATTTTTATTTTTTAGGGTTTTAGATGATGAACTAATGAGAAAAATAAGAGAAAATAGTTCTCTTATTCTTTTGCACTTCTCACGGCAGCCGCACTCCACCAAACGTGTGAGTGGTTTTGTTTTGTGTTGTTAATCATATAGGAGACTCACTTAGAGTTTTCACCTATCTGAACTACTTGAAATATCTACATATATTTTAATGCATGTACTCGAAAAATATCTCATATTAATTTTCGGAGAACATTTTCGGTAATGTAACATATACACAATTTTAGGAGAATGTTAATTAATTATCTTATAATTAATTAACCTAATTATATTATTCTAAAATATCATATATTAAAATATATAATTAATAAATATAACATTTATATATATTTGTTAGAATTAACATTTAATTCATTTCTCCTAATTATTATTTAATCATATTAAATGTCTATTATCTATTTAACTACATTTAGCTAAGTTTAGCATTTACGTAGTTATATCAATATATAATCACATTTCTCAGTACTATCCTATAGGTGTGACCTTTAGAGATCAGCTGATTACCGCCATCATATGACAGTAACGTCAAACTTCTAGTAAGCCAATTGTTACCGATAAACGTTAACCAACTGATTAATATACGAAGTATCCCTGTGTGATCCTCTAAAAGATTTATTCAAATAATCACATACTATAACACCCCCATTTATTCAGGGGCCTGGACTAGGACTCCCCAGATAATTAAGGGTGTTACCATCTCGGATTACCGAGGTAGTAGATAACAAAGGAAAGAACACAGTACTTTATTAAATAATAAAACTCAAATCAACGTTCTTACAACTGTCTCAAGAACTGTCTCGAAACGAATACTAAAAGTTCAACAACTTATAATTGAAAAACTATGGTTATCTAGTCTCTAGTCTGGTCTGGATCCAAGCTCTCCCATCTTATTCAGCTCCCATAGTCTCAAGCACCTGTCAATCTGCTCCCCAATAAATTGGTTCATCACAGATGATCACGAATACACAGGGTCAACCACGAGGTTGAGCAGAGGAAATCAACAAATAAAACAAAAACATTCGTAAAGACCATCTTCCTCCACTCAGATTCACAAGACCCAATAACTCCACTCCGTATCACAAGTCCCATTATCTCCACACCAAATCACAAGATCCAATTATCTTCGCACCATATCACAAGACCCAAATATCTCCACACCATATCACAAGACCCAAATATCTCCGCACCATATCACAAGACCCATTATAACAATTTCCGCTTCATAGGAATATACAGTCAATAATAACATTACCGCATTATCCATTCAATAAGGTGTATATAATTCACAACAGTTAATAATCATGTTTCACATCATAAACGAGTGCACAGATATTCCCCTACCTCAAACTGCAGAAGGACAAAATCAACCGAAAAGCTGCTAGAAGTGTTACACGCGAAAACCGTCAACTAAACATATATTATGTAACGAATTAATAATCTTCCCGAACCCCCATAACTCAAGTTACTCTACTATAAATAGAAACCTTCTAATAATGGAAACTTTCCTAAAATGGAAACTTTCCCAAAATAGTAAGTTTCTTAAATCGAAACTTTCCCGACTCGTAAATCCCTTCAATTGTTCACCTTAGCAAATTATTTAAAATACTATAACCATAAATACACAATACAATACAATAATCAACCATTAATCTAATAATAATGTAATAATAATATCATAATATAATAACAATAATAATAATAATAATAATAAGAATAATATACTATTCATTTCCATAACACCCCCTCACGACCCTTCACTCATTCGCGTAAAACCCGACCACCACCATGCTGCCGCCACCAACACTATCGTAGCCGCCACCAACCACACTCACCCCAACCTGCGTGTCCCACCACAACCATAACCAAGCCTGGTTAGACACTCGACTACTATCGAACCCCGCAACCACCACTCGCAACCCCGACAACCACCAGAACCAATACTAACACGACTCCTGACATCAGACGACAACCGTGGTACCACCGACCTCCCCCGAGTCAGCGGTGGCACCACCCCAACCTATACCCGTAACAGACCCAAAACGCTAACTCGCATCCGCTCTTTCCTCCGACATCAACGACCACCAGTGGCAGCCAACCACCGCCCCTGCACTCGCCCTCACTCCCGTAACCAACCTTAGCCACCACAACGACTCAACCCTAGTGACACAAAACTACGACCGGAGCAAAACTTAAAAGCCGAAACGGAAAAACGAGAGGCTCGCCTTAGTCGTCTGAGACCATCTGAAACGCGCCTGAACCGCCCTTTAACCACCGCTGTCTCTCTCTCTCTCGTTTTTACCAGCCACCGCTTGACCCGTGAATGATGAGTGTAGTGTGTTTTTTTTTTAATATTTGGGTTTAGGGTTTTGGCATCCACGGTTATAACGTAAGGAAGCAAATAGGGTTTGTATAAGTGTATGGTCGGTATAAGGACGTGGGCTTGCCCATGACGAATACGAGCTTCGTCTTAATAAATAAGAACCAACCTCAACGCAATATTAAAAATACAATATAACACGTAACATTATTAGTATCATATAGAACTTATAAAATTATCTCGAGTTAACTTATAATATTAAGTCTCGGGTTAACTTATAATATCACAACCCGAGTCTTAAAAAAATGTGAGAGGTAAACATATTCGATACATTAATTATCGAATACTAATATTCAAATACGATCATACGTCAATATAAACAATAAATATCATAATAAAATACGAGGTATTACACATACTGTGGAGGACATTTACTCCAACAGTCTCCCACTTGTCCTACTAGTGTGTGTGCGATTACAATTCTCATATCCATAAATTTCTCCCACTCAATGGAAGACAAATTACAAAGTCCCACCTTACAAGGTCGTATCTCCCAAGTAATCATATCAAGAGCGGTTTCCTCGACTAGAGAGTAACATAACTGATATACGAATCATATTCGAGCATGGCCATGCATTTAAGTTACTACTCCTCGAGTGGCCCTGAGAATATATATTAAACCTGATAAAGGCTGGATATTTTCCTTGACTTATAACCTGCCGATGGAAGCACAGCATGAAATGGCCCAGTAAAAGTCCGATTGACCTCCTTTTACGGTGCGACCTAGGACAGAAACCTAAACCACCCAAAAACTGTCTATATTGCAAGAAATAAGCAATGGTCAAAAGAACCGACTTTAGGAATCACAATCGACGTCCTATCCACAACCAGGCACCTAATGTATCTTAACATTTAGGACTCTATGTTGTGGTCATCATGTCCTATGCGGTATCAGATACCCATATTTGTTATTGATCAGTCAAACGTTTGACTTATGGCATATTGAACCATCCATCCTTCAACTAACAAAATAATCACCTGAGTTATCAGCTCATTTTTGTGTTTACGGACAAAACATACGTATAAAGTAAAACAATTCACTTTGTGGTGTTCAAAATTGTCATACAATTCACACGAAATACAATATAAAGAAATTCAATGATTTTATTAAGTAGGAATTGAAATGATTAAATATCAATCAAATAATATCTAATGCAACTCTAGAACACGTTTTATCCCCATGGATGTGATGTGCCCTTCATGTTTACTATGCGGTAGTGCCTTAGTGAGCGGATCTGCAATGTGTTATCCGTTCCAATCTTGCACAACACTATCTCATTTTGCTCCACGCGTAATCTCTTATTAGATGAGCTTTTCTGAGTACATGTCTAGATTTGTTACTAGACTTAGGCTCCTTAGCCTGGAAGATGGCACCATTATTATCGCAATAAAGGGTGATTGGATCTTTCACACTATTTACTACCTTTACTCCTTGTAAGAAATAACGCATCCAAATGGCTTCCTTTGCAGCTTCGGAAGCTGCCATGTACTCAGACTCTGTTGTAGAATCTGCTGTAACGCTTTGCTTGGAACTCTTCCAGCTGACTGCTCCACCATTAAGAGTAAAGACAAAACCCGACTGAGATTTGGAATCATCACGATCGGTTTGGAAACTAGCATCTGTGTAACCTTTAGCACATAGATTTGTGTCTCCACCATATACCAGAGCCCAATCCTTAGTCCTTTGTAAGTACTTAAGGTTGTTCTTGACAGCCATCCAGTGACTTTCACCTGGATCCTTTTGGTAATGGTTGACCATACTTAATGCATATGCCACGTCTGGACGTGTGCACATCATTGCATAGATGATCGATCCTACTGCCGAAGCATAAGGAATCCGACTCATGCGTTCAGTTTCTTCCGGTGTTGTAGGTGATTGAGTCTTACTCAGATGCACCCAATGAACAACAGGAAGGTAACCCCTCTTGGAGTTTGTCATACTGAATCTGTCAAGAATCTTATCTATATAATCTTCTTAACTCAATGCTAACATCCTTTTCGATCTATCTCTATAGATACGGATGACAAGAATCCATTGTGCCTCACCCAAATCTTTCATTTTGAAATGGTTCTTTAACCATGTCTTAACCGACGAGAGCATGGAAATGTCGTTTCCAATCAGTAGTATGTCATCTACATATAATACTAGGAACACGATTTTGCTCCCACTTGACTTGATATACAACATGGTTCCTCGACACTTCGAATGAAGCCGTTCTGTTTTATCACGTCATCAAAACGATGATTCCAATTCCGTGATGCTTGCTTGAGTCCATAGATGGAACGCTTAAGCTTGCACACTTTCTTAGGATGTTTAGGATCTATGAAACCCTCAGGCTGTATCATATACAATTATTTTTCCAAAAACCCGTTTAGGAAGGCGGTTTTCACATCCATTTGTCAAATCTCATAATCATGAAATGCGGCTATCGCTAAGATAATCCGAATAGATCTAAGCATAACAACTGGAGCAAAAATCTCATCATAGTGCAACCCTTGTACTTGAGTGAAACCTTTTGCTACTAATCGTGTTTTATATACATCTGGTTGTCCATCTAATGCGCGCTTTATCTTATAAAGCCATTTGCACTGAAGGGGTCTCACCTTCTTACGCAAATCAACCAAATCCCATACTTGATTCTCGTGCATGGAATCTATTTCGGACTGCATGGCTTCGAGCCATAGCATAGAGTCAGAACAGTTCATGGCTCCTTTGTAGGTAGTTGGTTCGTTACGCTCAAGGAGTAAAATATTTTCTACACCACTCTCCTCAACCATACCAATGTATCGGTCTGGGGGGTGAGAAAATTGAACCGACCTCCTAGGTTCCTCTGGAATGGATACCACAACAGATGTGGAAGGAACACTTTCTTCCATCATACTGTTGGTATCTGGTTCTTGAACCTCTGAAAAATCAAAAGTCCTACTACTCTGTTTGTTCGAGAGAAACGTTTTCTCTAAAAACTTCGCACTAGCCGCAACAAAAACTCTTTGTTCGGTAGGTGAATAAAAGTAGTGACCAAAAATTCCTTTTAGATAACCTACAAAGTAAGTCTTGACCGATCGTGGGCCTAGCTTGTCTTCGTGTCTCCACTTGACATAAGCTTCACAGCCCCAAACCCGAATAAAGGACAAGTCAGGAACTTTTCCTTTCCACATCTCATATGGAGTCTTGTCCACTGCTTTAGTCGGACTTCGGTTAAGTATTAGAGCAGCTGATTGAAGAGCAAATCCCCAAAATGAATCAGGCACAACCGTGTGACTCATCATGGATCGAACCATATCTAATAAAGTTCGGTTTCTCCGTTCGGATACACCATTCAATTGAGGTGTTCCAGGTGGAGTCAACTGTGATATAATACCACGGTCTTTTAGGTGTTGATCAAACTCATTCGAAAGATATTCGCCACCACGATCAGATCGAAGTGCTTTAATCTTCCTATCCAATTAGTTATCCACCTTGTTTTAGAATTCCTTGAACTTGTTGAAGGATTCACTCTTATGTTTCATTAAGTAGACACACCCGTATCTACTCAAATCATCCGTAAAAGTGATAAAATATCTATAGCCGTCTCTTTCTATGATTGTCATAGGACCGCACACATCTATATGTATGAATCCTAAAAGATCACTAGCTCGCATCCCAATACCTTTAAAGGAAATACGAGTCATCTTTCCGATGAGACGTGATTCGCACGTACCAATTAATTCGTAATGAAATGGTGGTATTGTCCCATTCTTAATGAGTTTCTCTACACGTTTTTCATTTATGTGTCCCATACGACAGTACCATAAATATGTTTGTTCTTTATCACCTGTTTTAACCTTTTTATTATTCACATGATAAACCTCGGTGGTTTAGTCTAAAACATATATTCCGTTTATGGAAACAGCTTTGTCATAAATCATATCGTTTAATGAAAAAGTACAACAGTTGTACTTAATATTAAAACAAAATCCTTCCGTATCTAAAACAAAAATTGAAACAATGTTTTTTGACAAACTAGGAACAAAATAACAATTATTTTAAAATAACTCAAAACCACTAGGGAGTTTGAGTACATAAGTTCTTATGGAGACAGCTGCAACATTTGCTCCATTTCCAACGCAAAGGTCTACGTCCCATTTCTCAAGTTTGCGGGCGTCCCTTAAACCCTGCAAGTGATTACACAAGTGGAACCACAACCAGTATCAAATACCCATGTTGCTGAACTTGCATGGTTTAATTTATTTCAATTATATGAATAAATGAAGATATACATGTAGCTGTCACACGTCAAACCTTGATATCATCGAGGTACTTAGGGCAGTTCCTCTTCCAATGCCCGGACTCGTGGCAATGGTGGCACTCTCCCTCTTTCCCATTACCCTTAGCTTTGCCCTTTGAGTTACTGGTCTCACCAGGTCCACTCTTGGGCTTAGGCTGCTGCTTCTTCTTGAATTGTGGCTTCTTAACATTTAAGGGAGCCTTTGCCTTTCATTTCCCCTTCCAAGTAGATTGTATGACGAGGACGTCCTTCTTAGCACTCTCACTCAAATTGAGATCCTTCTCAGCTTGCACGAGCTGAGAGTGGAGTTCATGAAGACTTTTCTTCATGTCATTCATGTTATAGTTCACCCTGAATTGGGTGAACCCATCATGAAGAGAGTGCAAGATACGGTCTACAATGACTGAATCCTCAATCTTGCAACCAAGAGACTCCAGAACTTCCACATTCTCAATCATCTTGAGGATGTGTGGGCAAACAGCTTGGCCCTTTGTCGGTTTTGCCTCGAAGAAGCGAACTGATGTGTCATACCTCATAATTCTCGGAGCTTGCGAGAACTCATTGGTAAGGGTGGTGAAAATTTTATTTGCAACTTGGGAAATGAAGTGGCGCTGCAAATTGTTTTCCATTGCATATATAAGTACGTTCTTAAGCGCACCTGCTTCACGAATCGGCTCAACCAAATACTTCAGCTTACCATCAGCAATGGCAGCATTCTGTAATGCTGTCTCCCAATTGGTAAAGTTATTCCCATCATTCTTAAGGCAGGAGTTCTGATTATAGGAGACGTGGTCCATGAAGGAGCGCAACCACGACTCCCTTGTGAGGGTGGCACTAGGGCCCGGACTTGCATTTGGATCAGTCATTTAAAAAGCAGATATGAAATGATCTACAAATGAGAAAATAAATAAACATGAGTAATCATAGAATTTAAAATCTTTTAATAAAAGATATACTCCCTTCGTCCCAATGGTATGTTTACACTTCTTTTATTTCCCCCTCACAAAATAAAAGAAGTGTAAGCATCCCACTGGGACAAAGGTAGTATAACATAATATAATCGATCTCACTCAAAGAATTATATAATGTATGCCAAGACCCAAATCCCGATTTGGTGAGTTAACCTTTTAACTGGCCGGTTCTACACTAGAACTCTCCGTTGGCAATTTCTTAAATTTATCTCTTAGTCCACAATGACTTCAATAACTTAAGTGAATCATTGTGTTGAGTTCAACTAGGTCACAATACACTACTTACCCGAGGTAGAAGGGGTCCATATGGAGATAACAACGGGTCTTATATGCCCACCGACGAGCATAGGATTCATAGTGGTTCGACTTAGAAAGGCTAATTTCTCAATTTATGTAGAGTGAGATCCCATCATCATTTTAAACTCATTTAAGTGAACTATTTAAGGTGAGTAAGAATGAGTGATGACATATGTAAAACATTATATGTCAAAATGCAAAATAATCTACATGAGTCATTTTACATGCATATAGGTGGTTTGGTTTAGGCGGAATATAATGACATGCAATATGCAAGAAATGAAGAGAATAAAACTTAAAATCCTAGTATGGCCTATCCTATGGAAAAAAACAGTAAATACAACTTGGGAATCCAATCACATGGACCCGAGAAGCTTCAGGGATAACCGTTCTTCATCTCGTGATGTAAAATGGAAATGGGACTGGAAATGAACGCTTCAATCTCCTCTTCTTCTTCTTCTTTATTCTAAACTATTACAATGCAAATCCTATTTACATTTAATCTAAAATAAAGAATAGATAAAATACAATGGGGAGATGCGAGATCTCATAAAATACATCACCTGATTAATTTCCACCATTACCGAAAAGTAATCCAGAAACTAAGGCCACACTTAGATTACATCATTAAATTTTACAACAATTGCAAAAAAAAAAAAAAATCCTTCATTGTAAAGCAACATCACTAACAACATAATAAAAAAAACATTCATAATGCAATATTATCCAAACCACCATTAAACTAAAATTGTGAAAATTACATGTCATACATGTAAATCATAATCCAATTAAATTCTAAACAATTTTAGAATCTAGTGAGTATCATCAAATTAACCCTAAAATCATATTTCATGGTTTTAACACCCTTTTTGTTCTTTTTATACATTTGTTTTAATTATAAATCTATATTTATAATTTAGTTAATATGAACATTATCATATAATATTAATAATAACAAAAATAACAAATCACAAAAAGGGCCGAAAACAATAAAAAGGCTCACGGGTTTTTTTTTTTTTAAAAAAAACTACGGTTTTTTTTTAATTTATGCAATTACACATATTATCAGATAATAACATGTAAATCGACACCTTCATAAGGAATTATACTATTTCATTAAATGGTATAAACAAGGTAGAAATAGATTTTGATATACTTTACTAATTCGTGAATTTTCACAAAATTACTCATAGTAGCACAAAAATCATCTCATAATTTATGTGTTATAGTTCTAATCATATTAGATCTGAAAAATTATCAAATATTGTTATTAAGATTAATCTTTAATTCACATGATCAATATTTCATTCATCTTAACAATTTAAAAAAAAACAAAACTAATCTAAAACTAATTATGTCGATTGGTTTTTTTTTTTAATAATCATTGATCTACATCAATATTATGTATATCATCATATGAAAATTATTTTAACAATTAAAATAACAAAACCAAAAATTAAAAACAAAAATATACCGTAAAAAAACTGCCGTGGTAAAAAAAATTGATTACATCAATTTTTACTCATTGTAGCACAAAAATCATCTCATAATTTATGTGTTATAGTTCTAATCATATTAGATCTGAAAACTTATCGAATATTGTCATTAAGATTAATCTTTAATTCACATGATCAATATTTCATTCATCTTAACAATTTAAAATAAACAAAACTAATCTAAAACTAATTATGTCGATTGGTTTTTTTTTTTAATAATCATTGATCTACATCAATATTATGTATATCATCATATGAAAATTATTTTAACAATTAAAATAACAAAACCAAAAATTAAAAACAAAAATATACCGTAAAAAAATTACCGTCGTAAAAAAAATTGATTACATTTAATCTAAAATAAAGAATAAATAAAATACAATGGGGAGATGCGAGATCTCTTAAAATACATCACCTGAATAATTTCCACAATTACCGAAAAGTAATCCAAAAACTAAGGCAACACTTAGATTACATCATTAAATTTTACAACAATTGAAAAAAAATAAAAAAAATAAATCCTTCATTGTAAAGCAACATCACTAACAACATAATAAAAAAAACATTCATAACGCAATATTATCCAAACCACCATTAAACTAAAATTGTGAAAATTACATGTCATACATGTAAATTATAATCCAATTAAATTCTAAAAAAATTTTAGAATCTAGTGAGTATCATTAAATTAACCCTAAAATCATATTTCATGGTTTTAACACCCTTTTTGTTCTTTTTATACATTTGTTTTAATTATAAATCTATATTTATAATTTATTTAATATGAACATTATCATATAATATTAATAATAACAAAAATAACAAATCACAAAAAGGGCCGAAAAACAATAAAAAGGCTCACAGTTTTTTTTTTAAAAAAAAACTACGGTTTTTTTTTTAATTTATGCAATTACACATATTATCAGATAATAACATGTAAATCGTCACCTTCATAAGGAATTATACTATTTCATTAAATGGTATACACAAGGTAGAAATAGATTTTGATATACTTTACTAATTCGTGAATTTTCTCAAAATTACTCATAGTAGCACAAAAATCATCTCATAATTTATGTGTTATAGTTCTAATCATATTAGATCTGGAAAATTATCAAATATTGTCATTAAGATTAATCTTTAATTCACATGATAAATATTTCATTCATCTTAACAATTTTAAATAAACAAAAGTAATCTAAAACTAATTATGTCGATTGGTTTTTTTTTTATAATCATTGATCTACATCAATATTATGAATATCATCATATGAAAATTATTTTAACAATTAAAATAACAAAACCAAAAATAAAAAAACAAAAAAAATACCGTGGGGAAAAAAATGTCGATTTAATTACAATTAATATCAAAACGATTTTTGAACAATTGCTCTGATACCACTTGTAGGAATATTTCTTAAATTTTCATTAATGTATTAAACTAATTAATACTGCCAAAGATTATATCAAAAGACGATTTAATAAAAATGCTATAAATTGAATTAAATAGACATGAATATAGAAATAACCTTTAGATCTATATGAAATCGGCCTAAGAACAACCTAGTATATAACCCAAATTTCAATGTAGAAATTCTCCTTAGATTTCACCCAATATGACCGAGAAAATGCCCTTCAAATCACCACCTTGATTACTATTAATTATGGAGGTTTTTATTTTTTAGGGTTTTAGATGATGAACTAATGAGAAAAATAAGAGAAAATAGTTCTCTTATTCTTTTGCACTTCTCACGGCAGCCACACTCCACCAAACGTGTGAGTGGTTTTGTTTTGTGTTGTTAATCATATAGGAGACTCACTTAGAGTTTTCACCTATCTGAACTACTTAAAATATCTACATATATTTTAATGTATGTACTCGAAAATATCCCATATTAATTTCCGGAGAACATTTTCGGTAATGTAACATATACACAATTTTAGGAGAATGTTAATTAATTATCTTATAATTAATTAACCTAATTATATTATTCTAAAATATCATATATTAAAATATATAATTAAGAAATATAACATTTATATATATTTGTTAGACTTAATGTAACTCCCCGTATTTTATAATAATATTTTATTATAAAAGTATTTATTTAATTAATTATTTCGAGGTTTATTAATGTATTTCGGAAATATTTATATTTATAGCTTACGTTTTCTATTTTTATTATTTCTCGTTTTGATCTACTTTTGGATGGGTTAAAACGTCCGTGCAATAATTAATTATTTTAATTTAATATTTACTTTTCTATTTCAAGTTCTCCAAGCGTTTTAATATGGTCCAATCCAATTTGTAATCAGATAATCCATTGTATGAGCTAATGGACCCAAAACCCACTTGTTAACTCCTTATAAAAGAAAACCCTAAGCAAGCTAGCAAGCTGCTCCTTCTATTTCGTGCGTGAGGTGCCGCGCCTCTTTCCCCTCTTTCTCGTCTGTTTTCTCTCTTTTTCTCCCTTTGTCTTCATTGTTGAATATCTTTCATTTTTCCAAACTCAAAGATAAATTATATTTTCACAATCCTTGCTCTTACTTCTACAATATAATTTATATTCAAAATATTTTATTGGGAATTATTTGTATGGACCTTTACACCTATGTTTTGGGTCTCTTGTTTTGTGAGTAAAAAAGAAGATCTTTTTCCCTTTTGGCGTTTTCGAAAGAGTGACTGTTTGGTACAATTTCTATCACAAGTATTTGGATTTTCGCTTTCGTTAAAGTTCTTTTTGGGGTTATTGGCACGTGTTGGAGACAAGGCTTTATTGGTCGTATTCTTTGTGAAGGTTTTCATTAATTTCCAAAGAGGTAACTAGGTGCTTCTCTTTTAATTGTATTTATGCCAATTGATGTAATTAATATGATTTAATGATTGTTTGTACGATTAGTACATGTTTGATTATTTATTGTCATGAATTAATTATGTCTCATATATTTATGTATGTTTTATTATCGTAATTGTGGATAGTAATGTGTTGATAAGTCGTTATGGGTGTCGTGTGCGCAACTAGGGTTCGCGAGGAAAACCCTAGATGGCGGCATGGCGAACGGCCAAGAGCATTGCTCAAGGTTATAGTTGAAGTATGTGTAACCTTGAAAATATGATTCAAGGTTATAGCTGAAACTAGTATAACCTTGAGTATTACTCAAAGTTATGGCTGAAGAGGTATAACCTTAAGTGCGAGTCAAAGTTATAGCTGATGTTAATATAACTTTGGGTTGCGAGTTAAAGTTATAGCTGAAGCTAATATAACTTTGAATTACGAGTTAAAGTTATAGCTGAGACTAACATAAACCTGAGGTATGACTCAAGGTTATGGTTGGTGTTAGTATAACTTTAGGTTCGTGTCAAGGTTTGGCTAAGGTTACAATAACCTCAAGCCATATGTGGAAGTTATATTCGAGGTTAGTATAACCTGGCATCTATTACTTATGTTATAGTTAAAGTTACTATAACCTTGGTTGTTTATACTTGTTTCACATGTTGAGTTGTGTTCAGTGATTGTATAATATTGTGTTTGCATATGTCGTTGGATACTTCTATGCATTTGACATTAGGACAGTCTGTTATGATGTTCTACTGAGTTGAGTCGTGATGTTATTCACGCATGTTAGTACAGCCAGTTATACTGTGCATTGTTGCCTGCTGGTTTGAATAGATGACGATAGTATCGTTTGTATACTATCGGAATGAACAGAGCAACCCCTCGGGGTCTGGTGTATGGTCTATGTTCGGGGGGGTAACAGAGGCAGTGCGTTATACGCTCTGTTCCCCGAGTGTCGTTCGGTGTACAATTATTGCACCGAGAGTCTGGCCAGGTCTTAGACATATAGGCAGTGGTTATACGCTATACATAGTACCTTGGAGGCAGTGCGTTATACGCTCCACACCGATGGAGGCAGTGCGTTATACGCTCCATCAGCTAGAGGCAGTGCGTTATACGCTCTAGCAGTTAGAGGAAGTGCGTTATACGCTCTAACGGCGTTCGCTCTATTCGCTATGCTTTGATGATAGCTTTGTGCCTTCGGCTGCGATGGGTTGCGTGTCACCATTTTCGCTATGCTGTAATGCTAGCATTGTGCCTTACGTTACTATGAGTCATGAGTTACTTGAGTTGTAAGTGTTCATGGTCTAGTGGTCGCATATGGTCTAGGTTCGTTGGTTTCATTTGTCTGGTGTAGAGAATATCATGGTATGCTAAGTTTACTTTCATGTCATGTTTATATCCTCACATGATTGCCGTATTACGTCTTCAAATGATGGTAAGTTTGATTGGTCTTTCATGAGTATAGATGATCTCGCATGTTTACTGGTTTTACATTTCAATTGTTATTGATTGTTGGTTATATTCAATTGTTGTAAACATGACTGGGAGAGCATCTAGTTACTCCCGACTGATTGTCGACCCCCTTCTCAGGTTGTTCAGGTGGTCGCTGTTTGGTTGATGCTTGCTTGGGGAATGTGCGAAGCGAGCTTAATAAATTGTTTAGGACCTTTGCTTTAAGTTTTTAAGAACCTTTGAATAATGTATTAGTTTGGTTTTTGGTTTGAGTATCGATCCGGATTTGGGTAAGGTGTTTCCGCCACCTTAACCCAGTTATCATTGAGTTACACTCTGATATTCATTTATATTATGTTTTTCCTTTATTTTATAATCCGGGTTGTTACACTTAACATTTCATTCATTTCTCCTAATTATTATTTTATCATATTAAATGTTTATCATCTATTTAACTACATTAAGCTAAGTTTAGCATTTACGTAATTATATCAATATATAATCACATTTCTCAGTACTATCCTATAGGTGTGACCTTTAGGGATCAGCGGATTACCGCCATCATATGACAGTAATGTCAAACTTCTAGTAAATCAACCGTTACCACTAAACATTAACCAACTGATTAATATACTAAGGGCTTGTTTGGTTACCCATTAAAATCATGGGATGTTGAACTTCCTAGGAAGTGTAAAATCATGTTGTTGTTTGGTTGTCAATATCATGGGAAATAGAACTTCCCACATGAATTTACTTCCTCCATTATGTGGGAAGTTACTCACCAAGTCCCCCTTGGTCAATAGAACTTCCCGCATGAATTAATTTCCCATATGCGAACCAAACACTTTTTGCGAATTCACATGAATTGAAAATTCATGTGATCTTGAAGTTCCCGGGAACTTTAATTCCCCTATGTCAACCAAACAAGCCCTAAGTATCCATGTGTGATCCTGTAAAACATTTATTCAAATAATCACATACTGTGGAGGACATTTACTCCAACAAACCATGCTTCTTATAACCACTTACCTAGCTCTAATATACATTTAAAACCAAGTATATATACCACCAAACATTACTTAAAACATCATAAAACAATTGGGAAACAAACACCCAAAACAGTCCATAAACAATTAAACGAATGAAACCTACAACGGTTTTGCGCAGCCTGCGCAAGGGGAGGCGCAGCTGCGCTAGGGATTGTGCAGCCTGCGCATGGGAGGCGCAGCCTGCGCCCAAGCACGAGCCAGGTCTGTTCACGCGTGTTTCCTGCAATTCGGCAATTCACTCTATTCTTCGACAAGCACTTCTAAACCATGATTCCTAGCATAAATCCTATACTATCAGCACATAATAACCCATAGCAATCCCAAGTGGTATTATTATTGCATCTTAAACATAATCTAACAATAAATCAAGCACAAGATTCATCAATTGCTCAAAAACCCAAATTGCGACGGATATAAAAAACTCATCCAAAAACCATTGTAATCACCATAATAACATCATATAACATTCTGAAATCACTCTAATAACATCATCAATGTATCCTTAAACTTCAATGTACCCAAAATCACATACATAAACACACATTACCTGAAAATAACAAGTCGAGTCTTTCTCATCATTGTCACCTGTTTAAGCGTCTTCTTCCGAGGTTTCTTTAATAATATATGAATCCTTGTCACAATCCTCCAAATTCTCACCTTAAAACAACATAAAAACAAAGATTAAAGACTGTTTTCGAATTAAACACCAAAACAGCCCAAAAATTGATTCAAACGAAATAGAAATTGAAAGAGGTAGAAAGAACGGGCTTGAGATGAGGAACGCGATGGAAGAATTCTTACCTCAAACGGAGAAGGAATGAAGTCGGGGTGAACAAATTAGGGATTTTTTGAAAGTGGGAAAGAAGGAGATGGAGTTTTCTGATTTCTTTTGATTTGAGAACTTGATGCACAAGTATGAGGGTTTTGAGGAAATGACTAGGAAGTTTCCTCACTTAGCTTTTATTCCAATTTGTTGAGTCGGGTTTTAAGTAAATGATTCGGGTTTAATGATACGGTTTGCCAAGTGAACATCCTACGACTTAAGCTTATTTAAATCTTAAGTCGGAACTATATATGGGATATTTTCATAAAAATATAATTTACGAATTAAATAAAATATATTAAATTCCGAAATTACTTTAATTTTATTAAAATATGGTGTATGAAAATACGGGATATTACACCAAAATAAAGAGATGAATTGTTTATTTTATTTAACTACTATATGATAAACGTTAGCTTAAAAAATTTATTACACTTGATTTATAATATATTAAAAAGTTGAAAATAATTCTCCTTAAAATCATAACTCTAATATGTTAGAAGTAGAGAGTTTTTATTTTATATATTGTTTCTACCATTTTTAAAATTTTCAATGTTTTTTCATTTATATAATCGGTTTGTATAATATATGACTTGTATGATGTATAATGTATAATGTATAGTTTTGTGTAAATGTTTAATATTATTGGAATAAAAAAAGGATGAGAAAGAGTAATTAATTAGAGAGGATGAAATAGATTAATTAATTAGAAGTGAAGAGAGAGTAATTAATTAGCTTAATTTTGGTGGGCCATTTCGTTTTTTTATTTCCCTAAATTCAAGCAACCAATCAAAAACATTTAAATTCTTTAACTTTTATAGTAAAGGGATTCCCATCTTAGGCGTCTTGGTGTAACACCCCCATTTATTTAAGGGCCTAAACTAAGACTCCCCAGATAAATAATGTTGGGAATTGAGGTTCCCTTATATTATACTCATATCTAATGTGAGTTTTGTTTCTTTAAGTTTAGTCATAAAAACTTAAATAGATCTTATGCATGCATGATGATATCATAAGATGTGATTGTTCTTACATTGGTTTTAGAAGGTTTATACTCAATAATCACCTATTATGTGAGTCTTCAAATAACCGAAATCCTCTTGTAACGATCTAACAAAAATCGTCTCCTAAAGGTGCGTATCAAGGACCCAATCTCAAACTAACACCAATTTTGTTACTAGAAAATTAGTATTAGTATACTAGAAATACAATTAATATTACCCTTAATATTATTAGTATAGGAAATAATTTCTTACTTAGAAAAACTATTTCTAAGTACCATGAGTATGAAGGAGGTTGTAGTATGTATGTGATTGCAAGTATCCACCAAAAACGTACTCTTATGTGGTGTCTAAGTGTTGCTTAAATAGAGCAACAATTGCTCTCTTGAGAGGGCAATAGGCCGGCCATGTTGAGCCAAAGATGGCCAATGCATGCCTCTTATGCTCTTACAAAAAGGGAGTAATATGCCTTACATATTCTTACACCCTTACACATACACTTACACACACAATCACTTAGCACACACTCAACCCACACACTACACTCATACACGGCTGAAAATGGGTCTAAAATGCACCCATTTTATCTTTGTCAATTGTGTTAAATTGTAACATGTCACACATGTCTCATAACACATGACCCAATTTGTTAATTGTGCAATTTTAACTATTAAAATTCATAATTTACAAATTTATTACATTTAAATAAATATTCCAACTTTTCGAAATTATTATTGTATAAAATGTAATATCATAATCTCAATTACAACCCCTTTGTAATTTTATGATCAACCGTTCATTTAATCGTTTCTTAAACGAATAAAATAAAAAACCGAGTAATAAAACGATTTTATTACTTTGACTATTATTATTATAATCTCATTATAAAATATTCATCATATAAAATTATTTCCAAAATTTCTAGTTATTAATTGATTTGTATCCAATACAATATTAATTAATTATTCCATTGAGACGGAATTCCCTAAAGATATGACCTTAAGGGATCAACTGATCACCACCATCATATGACGATAATGTCAAACTCTAGACAGCCAATCATTATCGGTAAATGTTGATCAGTCGACTTTAAAAGAGTAACACTCCCAGTTGTGTTTCATTCAAATGAGTTTTAATTACGTCAACACACTATTGTCGAGGACACTTCCTCCAACAATCTCGCACTTGTCCGAGACAAGTGTGTGTCACCAATTCTCTTGCCCTATTACTATCTCCCACTCAATGCATGGCGTCCTCTCAGGTCGTGCCGGCAATTGATTAAAATCTAGAGTGGTTTATCTCGATCTGGAGTTATAACTACTGACCGGAATTATCTACCATAGATACCTTCCGAGCGTGGCCACGCATTTCTAGTTATTATTCTCCTCGAGTGGCCTAGAGATATTTCTCAACCCTGACAAGGGGTGGACAATTCCTAATCGACTTATTCCTTCCGGCTGGCCATAGTCCATCATAACCCAAAATATGTCCTTATAAACCCCAATTACGAAGGTGTTAGGACATAAATCAAAGTTAATCCGAAAACTATGCCACCTCAGAGAATAGTCATCAGTCCAAGAATCGACTCATGTGAAACACGATAGATGCTCCCGCCACGACCAGGCAGTCTTTTAACAAGAGTATGCCAGAGCTCTATCAGCGGTCATTAGCCCGGCAAATGTGTCTTAACATGTCTATGCCTAGGTGATCGATTAGTCATCTCGTATGACTCTATGGCAATTGAACTCGCCATCAAATCGCATCACACATCCGGTTGCATTGAGATGTCACCTCACTTAAGCAACTAGGGGCGAGGTCATGATAATTCAATTCACTTTAATGGGGTTTAATATGGTCTTACCATCCCATTTGAATTTTATGACCTTACTTTTGAGTATTTAAACTCTATTACGATAAATGAATTGTGAATTATGAACAGCTCGAAAAAATAACACTTTATTTCATCTTCATAATTTAGTACATATCTGGCATGCGTTTAAGACCCATGGATGCTACATGTCGGTCATGCTTAGCCTGCGATAAAGGCTTGGTTAAAGGATCAGCAATATTATCCTCTGTCCCAACCTTACAAACCGCAACTTCCTTCCTTTCAATAAAGTCTCTAATTACATGAAATTTTCTGAGTACATGTTTGGACTTATTGCTAGACTTAGGCTCCTTTGCTTGAAAGATAGCCCCACTGTTATCACAAAGAATTGTGATTGGATTTTTGGCTTCGGGGACTACCTTTAGTCCTTCCAAGAACTGCCTAATCCACACAGCTTCCTTCGCAGCCTCTGATGCTGCAATGTACTCAGCCTCTGTAGTAGAATCTGCAACAACTGGTTCCTTGAAGCTTCTCCAGCTTACCGCACCACCATTGATCATATAGATAAAGCCAGCCTGGGATTTCATATCATCCGCATCCGTTTGAAAGATTGAGTCGGTGTAACCTTTTACACTAAACTCATTTTCTCCTCCAAATACTAAGAATAGGTCCTTAGTTCTTCTCAAGTACTTCAGGATATTCTTGACGGCTATCCAGTGTTTTTCACCTGGATTGGCTTGGTATCTACTTGTCATGCTTAAAGCATATGACACATCTGGACGGGTACAAGTCATGGCATACATGATTGACCCACCAGCTGAAGCATAGGGTATTTCCTTCATTCGTTCAACATGTTCCTTTTCATCAGGAGTGGGTGATTGAGTTTCGCTTAAGAAAATCCCACTCCCCATTGGAGCGATTCCTCTCTTAGAATTCTCCATGTTGAAACGACGAAGGATCTTATCCACATAAGATTCTTGGCTTAGTGCCAATATTCTTTTGGATCTTTCTCTAAAGATCCTTATACCCAGTATGCGTTGTGCATTTCCCAAATCTTTCATTTGGAAATGCTTTCCTAACCATTCCTTGCCTGAAGTCAACATGGTAACATCGTTACCGATGAGGAGTATGTCATCTACATACAAGATTAGGAACACAACTTTGCTCCCACTGAACTTCATGTATAAACAAGGTTCTTCGACACTTCGAGTGAACCCATTTTCTTTTATCACATGATTGAACCGATGATTCCAACTTCTTGATGCTTGCTTAAGCCCACAAATGGACCTATTTAGTTTGTATACTTTGTTAGGATTTTTAGGATCCTTAAAACCTTCAGGTTGTACCATGTACACCTCCTCCTCTAAATACCCATTTAGGAAGGCGGTTTTAACATCCATTTGCCATATTTCATAATCATGAAATGCGGCAATCGCTAACATAATCCGAATTGATCTCAGCATAGCTACAGGAGCAAAAGTTTCATCATAGTGTAGGCCATGAATTTGAGTGAAACCTTTTGCTACAAGCCTAGCTTTGTAGACATCATCATGTCCCTCTATGCCATTCTTGATTTTGAAGATCCATTTGCACTGAAGCGGTTTAACGTTCTCAGGCAAATCCACCAAGTTCCAAACTTGATTATCTTCCATAGATTTAATTTCGGATTTCATGGCTTCAAGCCAAAAAGTTGAATTTGGACTAGATATAGCTCCTTTGTAGGTTGATGGTTCATCATTTTCCATTAGAAAGACGTCTAAAGCGTCTCCTACCTCAATGACACCAATATATCTTTCAGGTTGGTGACTCACCCTCCCAGACCTCCTAGGTACTGGAGCATGAACTATAGCATTTGATGACGAATGAGTGATTTCTTGCGTCACCTCTACTTCTGTTTGTGGCTCTTGATTTTGAATTTCTTCAAGTTCAAATTTTCTCCCACTCTGTCTTTTAGAAATGAAGTCACTTTCTAAGAAGACAGCTTCTCGAGACACAAACACTTTGTTTTCTTGAGAATTATAGAAGTAGTATGCACGAGTATTGAGTGGATATCCTACAAATGTGCATTTGTCAGATTTGGGTGCAAGTTTATCGGAAGGCTTGTTCTTAACATAAGCCTTGCAACCCCATATCTTCATGTATGACAAATTCGGGACCTTCCCTTTCCATATCTCATATGGAGTTTTATTTGCAGCTTTAGTCGGACTCCTGTTCAAGGAGTGTATTGCGGTTTGGAGTGCAAATCCCCAAAATGAATCAGGGAGATCCGTAAGACTCATCATTGATCGAACCATATCTAATAAGGTTCGATTTCTCCTTTCAGAAACACCATTGAGTTGTGGTGTTCCTGGTGGAGTAAGTTGTGATACTATGCCACAATCCTTTAAATGAGAATCAAATTCATTGCTTAGATATTCGCCACCACGATTTGATCGAAGTGCTTTGATCTTTCTATTGGTTTGGTTCTCTACTTCATTTTGAAATTCTTTGAACTTTTCAAATGCTTCACTTTTGTATTTGATTAAGTAGATATACCCATATCTACTTAAATCGTCAGTAAAAGTAATAAAGTAGTCATAATTTCCTCTTGCGGTGATTGTCATCGGACCACACACGTCGGTATGTATTAGTCCTAACAAGTCACTTGCTCTTTCACCTTTTCCACTAAAAGGTGATCGAGTCATCTTACCAAGAAGACATGATTCGCATACTCCATATGATATGTAATCAAATGGTTTGATGATATTAGTCGACACTAATCTCTTAATGAGATTTTCATTTATGTGACCTAGACGGCAATGCCAAATGAACGATTCATTTGGATCACTTGATTTTAGTCTTTTTGTTTGCACATTATGGACATCAATAGACTTTGAGTTGTTGAGTACATAAATTCCATTTACGGAATTTGCTTGGCCTACCACCAAGTCATTTCGATGTATTTCACAAAAATTATTTTTGATCATGAATGAAAAACCTTCCATGTCTAACATGGCAACCGAAATGATGTTTTTAGATAAAGAAGGTACATAATAACAATCCTTCAAATACAACTCATAACCACTAGCTAAATGTAGTACGTAGGTTCCCTTTGAAGAAGCGGCTACCTTAGCCCCATTTCCAAGTCTGAGATCCACGTCACTTTTGTCTAGCTTCTCCACATTTCTTAGCCCCTGTAAATGATTACAAAGGTGAGATCCACAACCAGTATCTAATACCCATGTTATAGAGGAGGTGAAATTAATGTCAATGACATATATTTCGGATAGAGTCTTACTCTTTGGAGTGATGATCCCATCTTTGATGTCCTCCAAATAAGTGGGGCAGTTACGCCTCCAATGGCCAAACTCAAAACAATAGTGACAAATTTCAAAAGGTTTAGCACCCCTCTTTCTGGTTGTAGTAGTCCCACTAGCTACTCCCTTCATTGGTCGCTTTCCTCTCTTTATCCTTCTAAACTTCCTCCCATTCTTAATGGAAAGAGGTGTTCCACTTGTGCTCCCACTCATCTCCTCATCCTCTTTTGTCTCCAAGGACATTGAGTTCATTTGAGAGACAAGATTATCATAATCATGATCAGTCATCACGATTGGTTTAGGCAGAGCAGAAGTGGTTACTAGACAAAGATTTCCTTTGTTGTCGATCGTAAAGCGCAATTCTCTAGTCGGATCATCCTCACAGTATTTTTGCCAGTTATCAATGGTGATAGGAATGAGATTATTGAAAGCATCCATTTTTCAATTACTACAAGAGATGAAGGAAAAATTAACATTTATCGTTTTGTAAACTTGTAAATGAGATTGACAAGTTATGGCATCTATAAAATGACCTCTATCGAATTTTATAAATGATTCCAAGACCCAAACCCATACCCCCGAAATCGTGAACCACTGGAACTCCGACCCAATGATATGGTTTGGTGGGTTAAATTAAACCGGTTCTACCATAGAACTCTTGGTTGATGACAAATCATAATTTATTCATCTTAGCCCGGAACACATTGACCACTGGTCCTATACACTTTCGTTGAGTACAAACCAAATTTCAATTGCATCGAGATGCGATCCGTTCACTGGACTGAATCCACCTCATTGCCCCACTTATCCTACGTAATGGGGTTCGTACTGCCCACTGGACTAGCACCACCCCCACGAAATAGAAGCTCATGGGTTCTACTATTTGGTAAGGCTAATTCTCAATTGTTTTGTTTAATATAGAGGTCTTGTCAATTTATTATCTATCTCCTTTAAGCGAATTAAATCGGTGAACTCGATAATTATAATTGACACGGTCGTTTTTAACGATCTAAACTAATATGCATGTTTATGGCGATTTGGCTTATGCATGCAAACATATTAATAATGCAAAAATAAAAGCAATAAAGCAATAAAATTCTAGTATGGCCTTCCTAGTAATAGTAAAAACTAATTAACTATTACAAATTCGGAAACCAACTCCATGGTCCCTTGAACTTCATTGGCACGCCATCCAAGAAAACACCGTCTTGTCGGAACTCCTTTCCGTATGGCACCGTCTTTTGGATCTCCGGAATTACAATAAAATAATACAACTATTCTATTGTAAAACTGAAGAATAAATTAAATTACAAACCCGTGATACGAGATCACATAAATTACAACCGAATCAATATCCCCTTTCATTACGGGTAATATTGATTAAAACTAAGGCCATACTAAGAAAATACCATAATTCCAAATTATATAAATACCATTCAAAATATGACATTCATATTAAATAAAATGCAATAATAAAATATGTATGCACATGCTCAATTTTTAATGCCAAATCGCCTTATGGGAGCAAATATCTCATATTTGTTTACGGTTTTTACGGATATGCATGATTTTAACTATTAAAATCATCAAAATTACATAAATCTAATTTATGTCCAAGTTAATCATCCTAACTTACTTTAGGAATCAATGTTTAGTCTCTACTAATATTTGATCATGATCTAAATTGATTTTGCATTATTGTTCATAAATTACTTGTATTTTCGGGAAAAATAAACAAAATACGGCCAAATGAGTCAATAAAATTCAAAATTTAAAATTCAAAAATTTTAAACTTTCTGAAAATTTTCTAAAAATTCAGAAATTAAAGAAATGGTCTCATGCAAATATATATGGTTTATTTCTTAAATAAATCCTATAAAAGCCGTTTTATGGTTAAAAATCCGATTTAAATTATAAAAACTTGCAATAATTTGCCATAAATTTTTAGTCATCCTAAAATATATATTAGAATCTGAAAATGACCAAAATTACAGACCATTCTCGAAAATTTTATTTTCCGACTCATTAATTATGATTATTAACTAATTAACTCATAAAAATTAATAATCATAAAAACAGAAACTTTTTGATATCCAACTTTTAGATCTGATGTTCCTATTATATAAGACATCTATGGGTAAAATTTTATGCCATAATATTAATATTAACTATTTTTAACACAATAAGTCATTATTTAGTCGATTTTAACTATTAAAATCACAAAACATGCATCACTTGAGAAGAAATTCCCAAAAATTACATACATTCTTTAAATATTGCATGTGACATTGTGTTAAATTTTTATGGCAAAATTCCAACTATAACTATTAAAGTCGAATTTGAGTCACTATTAATACGATTTTTACTATAAAAATCATTAATCATGCAAAACAAATCCAATAAATCCGAAACTTTATACAGGTATTTTATATATTGCATGTGACTTCTCATAAAAATTTTAAGGTCAAATTCGAAATATAACCTTTTATACCCATTTTAACTCATATTATGACTATTTATCTCATAAAATTCATAATCCATGCATATTAACTCCATTTCTTACGAAAAATCATATACAATATATTAAATATGCATGTGAGAACATATCAAAAAATCTCGGCCAGAAACTATTTTTAACTATTTTTCCCATTAATTGTTGTTTAAAACCGATTTAAACTACAAAAAATACAAATAAATATAAAAATGAACAATAAAAATCCGTAAAATTAATTTTATATCCTAAAACCATTTTAGAATCAGAAACTTTAACATGCAAAATTATTTTGTGATTTATCATAATAAACACAAAAATTTCGAGATATATATGTTAAACCGTTTAACATAAAACATGAATCCGATCATGCATGCAACAACCGTAATGCTCTGATACCACTTGTTGGGAATTGAGGTTCCCTTATATTATACTCATATCTAATGTGAGTTTTGTTTCCTTAAGTTTAGTCATAAAAACTTAAATAGATCTTATGCATGCATGATGATATCATAAGATGTGATTGTCCTTACATTGGTTTTAGAAGTTTATACTCAATAATCACCTATTATGTGAGTCTTCAAATAACCGAAATCCTCTTGTAACGATCTAACAAAAATCGTCTCCTAAAGGTGCGTATCAAGGACCCGATCTCAAACTAACACCAATTTTGTTACTAGAAAATTAGTATTAGTATACTAGAAATACAATTAATATTACCCTTAATATTATTAGTATAGAAAATAATTTCTTACTTAGAAAAACTATTTCTAAGTACCATGAGTATGAAGGAGGTTGTAGTATGTATGTGATTGCAAGTATCCACCAAAAACTTACTCTTATGTGGTGTCTAAGTGTTGCTTAAATAGAGCAACAATTGCTCTCTTAAGAGGGCAATAGGCCGGCCATGTTGAGCCAAAGATGGCCAATGCATGCCTCTTATGCTCTTACAAAAAGGGAGTAATATGCCTTACATATTCTTACACCCTTACACATACACTTACACACACAATCACTTAGCACACACTCAAGCCACACACTACACTCATACACGGCTGAAAATGGGTCTAAAATGGACCCATTTTATCTTTGTCAATTGTGTTAAATTGTAACATGTCACACATGTCTCATAACACATGACCCAATTTGTTAATTGTGCAATTTTAACTATTAAAATTCATAATTTACAAATTTATTACATTTAAATAAATATTCCAACTTTTCGAAATTTTTATTGTATAAAATGTAATATCATAATCTCAATTACAACCCCTTTGTAATTTTATGATCAACCGTTCATTTAATCGTTTCTTAAACGAATAAAATAAAAAACCGAGTAATAAAACGATTTTATTACTTTGACTATTATTATTATAATCTCATTATAAAATATTCATCATATAAAATTATTTCCAAAATTTCTAGTTATTAATTGATTTGTATCCAATACAATATTAATTAATTATTCCATTGAGACGGAATTCCCTAAAGATATGACCTTAAGGGATCAACTGATCACCACCATCATATGACGATAATGTCAAAATCTAGACAGCCAATCATTATCGGTAAATGTTGATCAGTCGACTTTAAAAGAGTAACACTCCCAGTTGTGTTTCATTCAAATGAGTTTTAATTACGTCAACACACTATTGTCGAGGACACTTCCTCCAACAAATAAGGGTGCTACCATCTCGGATTCCCGAGGCAGTAGATACAAAGGAAAGAACACAGTACTTTATTATTAAATGTTAAACTCAAAAACAAGTTCTTACAACTAACTTCAAAACTGTCTTATAAGATAAAGTACAACTCATAACAAAATGACTATGGTGATCTAGACCTTAGTCTGGTCCGGATCCAAGCTCTCCCTTTCCTTTTAGCTCCCATAGTCTCAAGCACCTGTCAATCTGCACCCCAATAAATTGGTTCATCACAGGTGATCACGAATACACAGGGTCAACCACAAGGTTTAGTAGAGGAAGAATAAGCAGTCAAAGCATTACTATAAATAGAAAGTCAATCATCTCCACTCCGAATCACAAGACCCAATATTCTCCACACCGTATCACAAGACCCATTATCTCCACGCCAATCACAAGACCTAATATACTCCGCTCCATATCACAAGACCCATTATCTCCACACCAATCACAAGACCCAATATACTCCGCTCCATATCACAAGACCCAATAATCACCACACCGTATCGTATCACAGAAATATGCAGTCAATTAAACACAATATAACACCATTCACACAATAAGATGTACATAGTTAACATCAGATAATAATCAGATTACTCATCACCATACATACAGTATTCCCCTACTTCAAATTGCAGAAGCACAATCAATCACAAGCTTGCTAGAAGTGCTCCACGCGAAAACCGTTACCTAAACATGTATACGTAACGAGTTAATAAACTTCCCGAACCCCCATAAATCAACTTACACTTACTATAAGTAGTAACCTTCTATAAGTGGAAAGTTTCCAAAAATGGAAACTTTCCCGAAGTAGAAACTTTCCTAAAATATTAACTTCCCGACTCGTAAACATAACAAATTACACCCTTTAACATAATGAACATCATTAACATATATAATTATTATTAAGAACTACTAAACATATGATAATAAGACCTTATTAAAATAATAATAATAAAAATAAAAATAATAATAATAATAAGAGGTAATAATAATAATAAATCTTATGATAACAATAATAATGATAATGAAAATAATAAAACAAACACGACACCCCCTTACCCGACGCACGACTCACGACACTACTACCCCTTTTTGCCGCCGCAACACACCACCACAACCACCAGCCAGCGAACCCAGAACCACCAACCATCCCGGCGACCACCGGAGCCTGTTCGTCTGCCACCGGCGAGGTGAACCAGACCTCCAAACCGGCCAGATCCCTCGCCCTACCACACGACCAGCCTGCTCTGACAGCCCTGTCGACGACCGATCAGACCAAGCCACCACCCTAGACCGCTACCAAAAACACCCCATGACACTAGACTCTCAAGCCACGGTGGTACCACCGCGTCGACCTCCCCCGAGTCAACGGTGGTACCACCCTCAAATCACCACTGTACTCGTATAAACATAAACCCTGAAACGAAACAATGAAACGAAGCCCCCCTTTGACACCGCATTCGCTACCTACACCCGCCATGACGACCACCACAACACTCCCCTGACCACCACCTGTTCCTCCACTCCAACTACCATCAAACCCGAGAATAGGGAAGCACCGACACTAAGAAAAACAGTACCTGGCCAGACTCGGTTTTTAAAAACAATTGACGAAATCCAGTGACAGGCGGCTGAAAACCGCCTTGCCTGGTGTTACACAGTGGTTGAAAAAAGTACGATAAAGGTCAGACACGACTCCCAAACCCCATAGATCATTTTACATGAAAATTGAACACTGCAAACATCATAACACGATTTAGACTCATAGACAAAAACGCAGACATGAACAACGAAAGTAACAGCGTGTCAACATACCTACTTCTCGAGCGTTTCGACCAGCCCTTGCCTGCCTTAAAGTCACCATGATAACTTCCTACTTACTCTTTGTTGTGACGGATGTGGGTGTGTGGTGTTTGAATGAGGATTAGGGTAGTTTTTAAGTTTAGGATATATGTTTAAAGGTGACGGCAGTAGGTGTTACTTGGTAGGGTTTATAGGTGTTTGAGGAAAACACAATCGTGGGCTTGTATGGTGGCACACATCTCGAGGCCCATACCAACGTGCCAAAGGTCCCGAGATCAAACCCCCATAGCCACATAAAACTAAGCTACTTGATTATCTACTTATAGCATATTAAATCCGTAAAAACAACTATCGACACAACAAATAAACTTAAATATCGTAGCTATATTTTCGAGGTATTAAAGTCTTTCCCCGTTAAAATGAACTTCGTCCCGAAGTTCAACCATACTCAGGTGACAACCACAATACTCATGCGAACTTGGAATACAAAGCATTAGCTAAATCACAGAATGTTACATTTCACCCCTCTTAAAGAAGAGTTACGTCCGCGTAACTTACCTCAAACAAACAGATGTGGGTAACGCTCCCTCATGGATGCCTCGGCCTCCCATGTAGCTTCCTCCAGATTATGATTGGTCCACAGAACCTTCACCAATGACGTCTCCCCATTTCGAGTCTTTCGTACCTTCCTGTCCAGAATCTCTTTCGGAGTCTCAACGTAGGACAACTGCTCATCTACCCCAATCACCTCGTGGCGTAAAACATGCGATGGATCACTCACATACTTTCTTAATTGGGACACATGGAACACATTATGGACCTTGGATAGGGCTGGAGGTAAAGCTAATCGGTATGCCACATCTCCAAATCTGTCCAAAATCTCAAATGGTCCAATAAACTTCTGGCTCAGCTTGCCACGCTTCCCGAACCTCATCACCCCCTTCATTGGAGATACCTTCAGCAATACCTTTTCTCCCGCGTCGAATGAAATATCGCTCCTTTTTAGATCTGCAGAGCTCTTCTGTCTATCTTGGGCGGCCCTCATTTTCTGTCGAATGATTTGTACCTGTTCCACCATCTCCTGGATCATATCTGGCCCCAAAACCAGGACATCGGCTCGATCATCCCAACACACAGGGCTCCGACACTTTCTTCCATACAAAGCCTCAAAAGGGGACATCCCTATACTGGCATGATAGCTGTTGTTATATGAGAACTCTATCAATCCCAGTCGATCCTCCCAAGATCCGCCGAACTCGAGTACGCATGCTCTCAACATATCCTCAAGGGTCTGAATCGTCCTCTCAGTCTGGTCGTCGGTAGCTGGATGGAAAGTTGTACTCAGCTTCAACCGGGTACCTAAAGCGGCCTGTAACTCCTGCCAAAATCTAGATATGAACCTCGAGTCTCGATCCGAAACAATGTCCTTGGGTACACCATGCAATCTGACCACATTTTGTACATATGACTTAGCCAACTCGGCTTTACTCCAGGTATCTTTCATGGGAATAAAGTGACCAGACTTAGTAAACCTATCCACAATCACCCAAATCATGTTGTTGCCCCTCTGAGTCCGAGGCAACCCCGCAATAAAGTCCATCGAGATGTTCTCCCACTTCCACTCTGGCACATCTAATGGTTGGATGCTTCCTTGAGGTCTCTTATGCTCCCCTTTCACTCTTTGACATGTCAAACATCTCGACACAAACTCAGCGACTTCCTTCTTCATATTTGGCCACCAGAACGTCTTCTTAAGGTCCTTGTACAACTTATCACCCCCTGGGTGAACGGAATATGGCGTAGCGTGAGCTTCAGTTAGGATTTTCTTCTTTAGCTCTCCAATATCCGGAACACACCAACGCCCACTGAACCTCAAACTACCGTCGGTATGGATACTGAACTTGGATGCAGCCTCTCCACCCTCACTCCCGATCATCTTGCGCCACTTCTGGATCCTCGCATCATTCTTTTGTAACTCCCGAATCTCCTCATACAACTCAGGCTCCACAGTCAAATCACTAAGAGTATCCCCTTTCCGGATCATGAAAATTCCCATCTCCCTTAGTTCGCCATGCAACATCACTCTCGACCTGGCACAACTCAAAGCATGAACAGACTTCCTACTTAGGGCATCTGCTACCACATTTGCCTTGCCTTCGTGGTAGACAATCTGCATGTCGTAGTCTCCAATCAACTCTATCCACCTTCTCCGCCTCATGTTCAAGTCTCGTTGGGTGTAGATATACTTCAAACTCTTGTGATCAGAAAACACCTTAGAAGTGGCTCCATAAAGGTAATGGTGCCACAATTTAAGTGCAAAGACCACTGCTCCCAATTCTAAATCATGAGTCGGATAATTTTCCTCATAGGTCTTCAATTGGCGAGAAGCATACGCGATCACTCTCTCATTCTGCATTAGCACACAACCCAGTCCATGCTTTGAAGCGTCAGTATAAACTTCGAAATTATCACTCCCGACAGGCAAAGCGAGGATAGGAGCTGTTGTCAGACGTTCCTTAAGGGTTAAGAATTCCTTCTCACAGCTCTCATCCCAGACGAAACGGTTCTCCTTCCTCATCAATGATGTCAAAGGCTTTGATATTTTTGAAAAATCCTAGACAAACCTCCGATAGTAACCAGCCAATCCCAGGAAGCTTCGAATCTCACTCACATTCTTCGGACTCTGCCACTTAGTCACAGCCTCGATCTTACTAGGGTCGACAGACACCCTTTCCTTGGAAATTACATGCCCCAGAAATGCAACTTTCTTCAGCCAGAACTCGCATTTGCTCAACTTAGCGTTTAGCTTATGCTCCTCCAGAGTCTGAAGTACTCTCCTCAAATGATCCTCGTGTTCTTCCTCATTCTTGGAATACACTAGGATGTCATCAATGAATACAACCACGAACTTATCCAGATATGGGTTAAAGACTTGGTTCATCAAATCCATGAAAAATACTGGAGCATTAATCAATCCGAATGGCATAACCACAAATTCGTAGTGGCCATACCTCGTCCTGAAAGCGGTCTTAGGTATATCTTCATCTTTGATTCTCAACTGATGATACCCTGATCTCAAGTCAATCTTAGAGAAAACCCCAGCTCCACTTAACTGATCAAACAGTTCGTCAATCCTTGGCAAAGGATCTCGATTCTTGATGGTTACATTATTCAGTTCTCGATAGTCAACACACAACCTCAAACTCCCATCTTTCTTTTTCACGAATAACACAGGTGCTCCCCAGGGTAACACACTGGGTCAGATGAATCCTTTCTCAGATAGTTCATCCAACTGCTTCTTCAATTCCTCCATCTCCTTCGGTCCCATACGGTACGATGATTTAGATATCGGTCCCACCCTTGGCTTTAGGTCAATGGAAAATTCCACTTGCCTCCTTGGCGGCAACCCTGGAACGTCATCTCGAAACACTCCCTCGAACTCTCGCACCACAGGTATCTCACTGGTCTTAAGAGTCTCAGTCTCGCAGTCCCACATCTGACACAAGATCAGACTATCTCCTTTCCTCAAGCTAGACTTAAGGGTATTAACGGAAATGAATTTGACCCTAGGTTTGACTAGGTATCCCTTGTAAGATACCCTCACTCCCTTAGGTCCCCTCAAGGAAATCTTCTTTTGATAACAGTCAATAAAAGCTCGGTACTTCCTTAGCCAATCCATCCCCAGAATCACTTCAAACCCCCCAGTGGAAATTCTATGAGGTCACAATGGAAAATTGTTTCTCCGATTTTGATGGGTACACTTATATAAACTCTATCACAAGTTATCGACTCTCATGAAGGTATGGTGACTGAGTCCGTGACCAAATCAAATCTCTCAAGTTCCAATGCCCTAACATGCTCTCTAGACACAAAAGAATGGGTAGCCCCGGAATCGAAAACTACAAAAGTAGGTTTAGAGTTCACGAGAAAAGTACAGGTCACAACATGGGCATCATCTTTAGCCGCCTGTTTTCCCATGGCAAAAAGTTTGCCACTGGATTTAGCCCCACTCTGACTGGCAGTAGATGTCCCAGCCTGCTGGTTTCCCTCCGCTCCGGTCTTCTGGCTGTTTCCACCTCCACTGTACTGATTCTGATACGAACGGTTCTGATAATTGTTGTAGTTCTTCTGGTAAATGTTGCTACCTCCAGACTTTGCACCCCCACCATAGCCTGACATGGGTGTACGGTACCCACTGCTACCATAAGATTGCGTGCGTGATCCATTATACCCTAATGTCGGCGTACAATAACCTCCAGACTGGTTTCCCCCTGATGAGCGACACACCGCCTGTTTGTGCCCCGTCTTCCCACAGCCAAAGCAAACTATTCCAGTCGAACCACTACCAGAACCTCCACTCCTGTAGTTACCCCCACTCTGATTCCTCACACCTCCTGAGGCACTGTTGTTGAAGTACCCACTGTACTTATTAATGCTTTGCTTCTTCGACCCTGAACTTTCATTCACCACTTCAGCTTTTCTCTTCTCAGACTTAGTCTTCTTGTCCTCCTTGATCATTTCCGAGAGTCTCTCCGCCGCCCCAGCCCTTAGGTAGATGTCCCGGACTGTGGTGGACGGAGCCGCAATAAGCCTCTTCTTCGTATTTATTGTCAACCCCCTTTCAAACTTCATCGCCATCATGGCATCATCAAAACCCATTTCCCCCATATAGCTCAACAACTGGATGAACTTCCGATAATAGACCTCCACTGTCATATCCTCCGTCATCCTGAAGGTATCGAACTCCTCTCTCAACTTACTTTTCTGAAATTCCGGTAAGAACACTTCATATAGGATCCTCTTGAACGCGATCCAGGCGACATAATCGGTCCCATCCTCTCTAGCTGCTTCACGAATTTCCCCTTTGTTTCCGGTCCATCAGTCACCGGCCATACCCCGAAGATAGTGGGCTGCTTGGTCAACCCTGTAATTCTTCGTAATTTATCGTATTCTATTTTATTAATATTTTATAAGTATGATGTCGTGTTCAAAATATTTGAACATTTAATACCCGATGATTACTCGAATATGTGTTATTATATTTTATATTTTATATGCTTATAAGTGTGGTGTCGGGTTGGAGTTTTAAGTCCACGCTTAGGGCCTCGTTTTGTGCGCAAATAAGGGAATATGTATAAGATATAAACCGTGTCTAAAAGAAAGCTTTGGGCCTCGGTCTGCGTGCAACACCACAACCCACCATAACACACAAACTCACGTATAACACACTTGATCATAATAATCACACAATCCCCTCAGCCGTCCTATATAAACTCCAACACAACCCTACTTCTACCCTAATCGACACTCACCCCCTTCACTCATATCTCTGCCGCCATATCTGACAACACAAGGAAGAGACTTCACGGTGGTTTAAGGTGGTCTAAGGCGGTTCGAACCCACTTACAAGGAGGTATGTTTCACACGGCCTCACTTCCTTGTGTTTTCGCCTCTCAATTTCTGTTCATAATTTCGTGTAGTTGTCGTATGTTCTCAGTTCGAATTTGTATATATTGCTAGTCTAGGGTGTATGGTAGTCATGTTTTGACTTTGTTGAGTTGTCGTTGGCCACCGTAGACCACCAGTAGAGGTCGTTTCGTCGTTTGGTCGTTTCGCAATTCTGTTGTCTAGTCAGGGTTGTAGTCGCGTGAGTCTGTGTTTGTTTTCGATTTACAGTCTGTTGTCGTTTTACTCGAGTGATAAGGCCTTGGTATAGAACATAGTCGTGGTGGTAGACTGGTGGTTATTGGGGTGGTTATTGGGGTGGTTATGGGTGGTTGGTGGCGGTAGTATGGCAGGTTTTGTTTGGGTTGTTGCAGGAGAAACAGAGTAACGGTGGGGTGGTTCTTGGTTTTGTTCACGGTCGTTTGGTGGTGTTTGGGAAGGTCGACGGCCACTGACACCTCCCTTGGAGTCACCATGACTCAGAGGCGATCACCATGGTGTCAGGTGCGAGGTCAGGGGAGGCGTGAGGAGTCAGCGGTGGCTGTTTACACAGGACAGGGGGCTGGTTGGGTCTGTTTTACGGTCTGTAGGTAGGGTCTGTTTTACGTGTTTTTGGTCATGGGTTTTGGGTGTCTCAAGTTTAGTGGCTGTTTGTATGAGTTAGTGCTACAATTACTATAATCTTATTATTAATTATGTATGTTTTTAGTACTAATAGAGTAAGTGTTCTTGGTTTTATGAAGATGGTATGATAAATTATTGTATCTTTTAATCATATGTTAGTAAGTGTTAAGGTTAGGATTATAATTGAACTTTGTGTTATTCATGAATATTATATCGTTAGTGCTAATAAGTTGTATTAAGCTTATATGTCTAGTCATATGCTAAAACTAGTAAGTTTATATTAGCAAGTCGATAATTAATAACTTCTAATTGTTTAGTAATAATCGTTTAACGTTGAATGCTATTTTTGGTAAGTACTATATTTAGTAAGTACTATTTTTGGTAAGTCAGTGGTTAGTCATTTATAATTAGTTGGTTGAATGAATAAAATTTAATATTAAGTAATATTATAGGAACGGAATTCGAGGTGGAGTATTACTAGACGGTGTTTGCTAGTCTTCAGCTGCTATTCCAGGTAGGATACACTATATCATAATCTATGACGTGTTATGAATGGATGTGTATACTGTATGTTGTGGATGCAAGTGTATTTAATATTAGAATGATATATTTATTTGTTGAATATTTGATATTGCATTCATAAGCATGGCATATGCATGGGATACGGAATTGAGATTACGAGATATTATTGGGCCCAGGCTAGTTCTGCAGGGCTAGACCTGGTGACCTCAGCTGTTATGCTGGTGTTTGGCGACGGCCGACTATACTCTGCCGGGAGTTTCGGTATGGGTTGGTGCAAGGGTTTAAGAATGAGATGATGGTTGAGCTCGAGCATATCATAAGCATTTGCATATTATTACCTTGTTGCATTTTATATATTGTGCTATCCTACTCAACCGCGAGGTTAACAGTGTATTCGTGTTCACCTACAATGATCCGGAATGGGGAGTATATCTTTCAGGTCAGAGACAGGTGGACTAGGACTGGGCATGGAGGAGAGACATGGACTAGACCTACCTAGCCACTAGATCACTTAGCTTTTTCGTAGTTAAACACTTATTTTATGTTAGTTGTTTTGGAAGTCTTTTTGGACTATGCCTTGTAATAGTTTCAGTTTAATCATTTATATTTAAAGTACTGTGTTTCTTTCACTGTGAATATCTACTATCCTGGTTAATCCAGGATGGTAACAATCCTATTTACTCTGGAAGACCTAGTTCAGGCTCCTAGGTAAATGGGGGTGTTACAAACCCTCAGTTCTTCAGGGCAGTCCACCAGTTCGAACAAGTTACTAAATTCCCGGCACCATGCTCCTAGCAAGTGAGGTTCCCCCTCCCCAGTGAATTGGGTAGGGTTATGCCTCGCAATGATAGTGATCATCTTCGCGGAATCCATGCGTTTGGCCTTTAGGGCCTCATTCTCAGCTATCAATCGATCTAATTCCTCTTGAGTGATATTAGCGACATTATTTCTTCTCGGAGGCATCTCTATAACACAAAAGAAAGGAAATGAGTCTCGGCTCTAGTGGGCACTCACTTGGATTAGGGCAATATTCCCTAAGCATCAGAGTTCATAAACAACTAACATAGTTGAGTAATACTTATCTATAACATGGCTCAGGGATCACATAACCGCATATCGCTAGACATGATAAAATTTCTGATATGCTTCAAATCACTTCATGCATCAATAATATTATACATCTTATGTATTCACACGTACGAAATCCCTTCATACACATGCCCTTACTAGCTTAGTCAGGTCATTCACATATAAGAAGAGTTCTTATAACACTCTTATCACAATTCACCATTACTTCCATCTCTTCCTATTCTACCCTTTTTCTCTCATATACACTCTGGGTTCCCGGGTAAAACTGAGAGGGCCAATGGTTCGATGTGAGGGGCCCCAGACTCATACTTTTCCTTTAGTGTGCTCCTAACAGTCCTATCTCGGGGTTCATTTTATTTAGACTCATCCTACATTCATTGGGTTCATTAGGTTAGATCTGAGGATCGTTCGCTCTGATACCACTTTGTAACACCCCCATTTATTTAAGGGCCTGAACTAGGACTCCCCAGATAAATAAGGGTGTTACCATCTCAGATTCCCGAGGCAGTAGATACAAAGGAAAGAACACGGTACTTTATTATTAAATGTTAAACTCAAAAACAAGTTCTTACAACTAACTTCAAAACTGTCTTATAAGATAAAGTACAACTCATAACAAAACGACTATGGTGATCTAGACCTTAGTCTGGTCCGGATCCAAGCTCTCCCTTTCCTTTTAGCTCCCATAGTCTCAAGCACCTGTCAATCTGCTCCCCAATAAATTGGTTCATCACAGGTGATCACGAATACACAGGGTCAACCACAAGGTTGAGTAGAGGAAGAATAAGCAGTCAAAGCATTACTATAAATAGAAAGTCAATCATCTCCACTCCGAATCACAAGACCCAATATTCTCCACACCGTGTCACAAGACCCATTATCTGCACACCAATCATAAGACCCAATATACTCCGCTTCATATCACAAGACCCATTATCTCCACACCATTCACAAGACCCAATATACTCCACTCGATATCACAAGACCCAGTAATCACCACACCGTATCGTATCACAGAAATATGCAGTCAATTAAACACAATATAACACCATTCATACAATAAGATGTACATAATTAACATCAGATAATAATCAGATTACTCATCACCATGTAGACAGTATTCCCCTACTTCAAATTGCAGAAGCACAGTCAATCACAAGCTTGTTAGAAGTGTTCCACGCGAAAACCGTTACCTAAACATGTATACGTAACGAGTTAATAAACTTCCCGAACCCCATAAGTCAACTTACACTTACTATAAGTAGTAACCTTCTATAAGTGGAAAGTTTCAAAAAATGGAAACTTTCCCGAAGTAGAAACTTTCCTAAAATATTAACTTCCCGACTCGTAAACATAACAAATTACCCCCTTTAACATAATGAACATCATTAACATATGATAATAAGACCTTATTAAAATAATAATAATAATAATAATAATAAGAGGTAATAATAATAATAAATCTTATGATAACAATAATAATGATAATCAAAATAATAAAACAAACACGACACCCCCTTACCCGACGCACGACTCACGACACTACTACCTCTTATTGTCGCCGCAACACACCACCACAACCACCAGCCAGCGAACCCAGAACCACCAACCATCCCGGCGACCACCGGCAGCCTGGTCGTCTGCCACCGGCGAAGTGAACCAGACCTCCAAACCGGTCATATCCCTCGCCCTACCACACGACCAGCCTGCTCTGACAGCCCTGTCGACGACCGATCAGACCAAGCCACCACCCTAGACCGCTACCAAAAATACCCCATGACACTAGACTCTCAAGCCACGGTGGTACCACCGCGTCGACCTCCCCGAGTCAACGGTGGTACCACCCCCAAATCACCACTGTAATACTCCGTATATTGTTATATTTCATTTTAATAATTATTAATTGTTATATTTTATTTTAATATTTATTATTTATATTGACGTATTGATACTATTCGAACGTTGTATTCGATAATTAATTTATCAAATAATTGATGTTACTTTTATTATAATATTTCAAGTATCGAATAGGTAGTATTCGATAAGTAATCATCGAATAGGTGTTATATTTTTGTATGTCGCTAGTGGGGTTTGAACTTGGGATGTTTAGCACACAACAACCCACACCTCAAACACACTCAAACACACTTAAATCCCTCATACTGCCGTCATATATCTACCCCTACCCATAACCTAATTTTTACCCTAATCGACATGCTACCACCACACATCTACCGCCGTCACATTAGGGAGTATAAGGGTGTTCTCACGGTGGGTTTAGGGCAGCCTTGGGTGGTTCGATAATGCAATAAAGAAGGTATGCTCATCGTTCTCCTTCTCTTTTCGCAGATGCTGTAACGCTTTCAATTCGTGTTATATGTAGGATGTATCTGTGTATTGTTTCGGGTCTTGGTGGTTTGTTAATATATGAAGGTAGTAGTTGTATTTTTGACCATAGGGATGTCGTCGTTGACCACCTAAGACTACCACTAAGGGGTTGTTTTGCGCCTGTACAGACCACGGGTTTACCGCTTTTAAAACAGAGTCATGAACATACGTGTTTACGCCTTAATTCGAACAAGCTGTTGTTTACGTTACTCATGGTTGACAGGGTTTGTGGATTGGTGGTAGTTAGGAGGGTAACCTGGTTGTTGTCATGGTGGCCTGAGGTGTGTCGTGTCGGTGTGGTAGTGGGTTTCGTTTGGGGTGGTGTCACGTGAAAACAGGGGGGTGCGTGGTGACTGGGTTTGTAACGATAGCTAGGGGTTGTTGCAGCGGTGGTATTGGCGATTACTGGCCTCCCAGGAACCACCACGGCTCAGAGGCGAGCCTGGTGGTGTCCCTGGCGAGGGCAGTGGTCGCAGCAGGTGTCGGAAGCGGGGTTTGTCAGGGCTGTTTTTCAAGGTTAGGGTGTTGCTGGGTTTGGGTTCACGGGAAGGGCTGTAGAGTGGTTGCTTCTTCTTAGTTTTATCAAAAATATTAAATGAGTAATAGTCATGACTAGTATGCTTACTACAATTATTATTTTTTCTTCTTTTTCACAATTTGTGTTGTTATTATTATTATTAGTATTAGTATTGTCTTTGTTAATATTATTACCATTAGTTATATTTTATTAGTTGGGGCGTTTTAATGTCGTAACTAGTAAGATAACATTGTTAACAATATTACAATTTGTATGATTAGTATTTTTATTGAGTGATTATTGTGATTACCTACATTGTTAATGTTTGTTATGGTTGGTTTAATGTTGGTAATAATGTTTGGAATATATCTATATCATTTCGTTAATTTTGTAATAAATGACTAGTTGATTGTACTCTATAATTAGTACTTCTATTTGGTTAGTGATGATTATTATGTATATTTATATTATGGGTTATGGGTAATCAATTATGAGGACATGATCGAATAATTGAGTAGTAGTGTGGTCGTATGAATATAATTTGATATTCAGTACTATTTATAGGAACTGAGCTCGAAGTGGAATATTTCTAGCAGCGGTTCAGTTGCCTTTCTGCAAATTGAGGTAAGGGAAATAGATTATGATTCATGTTATGACATGAAATGTGTAAGTGATGCTTATTACAAGTTGATATAATTGATTATTACTGTACTGTGGATTGTATTATTGCTATTGATCACTGTGGAGATCGGGAGATGTGAAATGGGTCTTGTGATATGGGTCTTGTGATATGGGTCTTGTGATATGGGTCTTGTGATATGGGACTTGTGATATGGCCATGGGAGGTGTGGTGTGGTGTGGTGTGATGGGAGGTGTGGTGTGATGGAGGTTTGGAGTGGTGGAGGTGAAGTGGATGACTTGGGATATGGAGACGGAGTTGTGTTCTGATATGTTCTCATTATGTCTCTTTGATGTTTTCCTACTCAACCTCGTGGTTGACCCTGTGTATTCGTGTGACACCTACGATGATCCGGAATGGGGAGTAGATTCTACAGGTCAGCGACAGATGGATTAGGAGCTTGGGTATGGAGAGAGACATGCTTGGACCTACTTAGTGTTAGATCACGCTTAGATATCTTCAGTTGTACTTTTATTTTATCAAAGATTGGACCTCGTAGCTGTTATAATATTAAGTTTAAATTTTATCAGTTTTTTTATATAAAGTACTTTGGTTTGTTTACTTTGTTATTCACTACCTCGGATATTCCGAGATGGTAACAGCTCTATTTATCTGAGAATGTCTTGCTAAAGGCTCTTAAATAAATGGGGGTGTTACAAAGTGGTATCAGAGCGAACGATCCTCAGACCTAAACCTAATGAATAATAATGAACGTAGGAAGAGTTTAATAAAATGAACCCAGGTTAGTAACTGTCAGGAGCCCCATGATTGGGATGAGTTAGGGGCCCCCTCAAACCAAGTCACTGGCCCTTTCAGTCTAACCTGGTTACCTTGAGAGATGTAGAGCGTGGGTAGCATAGAATAAAGGAAAAGACCCAATATATGTTGTACTAACAGTTGCAGGAGCGGAATGAGGTAAGTAATGATGTGATACATGGTTAATGATGCGCTGTGAAAGAATATGGTTGGTAATCTATATTGTGAATCATGAGATTGATATTGAATGTGATCGAGATATGTATTACTTCAAGTAGTGGGGACATGAAAATTTGAAGTATGAGTTTGAAATATAAGCTTGACTAGTATGATGATGTGCACAAGAAGAATACGACGGATATAGAAATACTGATTGATCTGAATAATTGAATTGAAATTTCTGGGAATGGGTGTATATTTATTGTATAATGAATTAGAGTGATATGATCATGTGATTTTGGTGTCTCGAATTGTCTATAGGATATCTGGTTATTAAATGACTAACGTAATTTTTTTAATATATTGCTTGGTATTTGGATATGAACGATCAGATTTAAATGTTGTAGTAATTCATGCCTAGGAATATGCGGAATGTGCTACCCCAAGCCATGAGTGATATATAGTTATGTGTTACATTTGTATATACATGTATAAATATTCAGTCGTTTGGATGATCTACTTTTCTGTTTCGCAATCTTTACCGTGTTTTAGATGACAATTACAGATTGAAATGATGAATAAATGTTAATATGGTGCAACGTGATTTCTATGCTTTGATGATATGTCAGCATGTTTGGAAGAAGAAAGGTTGTACGTAGATGTGATAATGCGAAGTATTTTTTTTTTATTAGGACAAAAGTTAAATAATTTTTCAGAATGTTACCTTGTTTGTACGGGCTGTTACTTAAAATATGTTTATATATGAATGTGAAAATTTTACGTGTGATAACCATATGATGTAGTTTCTCGATGCTTTTTTTTTCATGTGTATACAAGTTATATTTTGCGAGGGATAAATATTTTAGTCGATAGGGTCAGATTGTTACTGCGCGATTCTGTTTCGACCCATGTTTTTACAAATGACACCATTTGAAACGTATTCATTGCTTATGCATATTTCCAACTCCACTGTTTGGAATATTCATTCACGTTGTCAAAATGATAAGTCACGTAAAATCTTAACGAGTCGTTATTTAATAGTAATTTTTGCAAGTTGCCCGATTTCTATTTATTTGCTGAAAAGTTTCACTACAAGAAAAGCAGGCGACGGATTTCTGGCGACTGAGTTGAAAAATTTGTTATAAAAAATTCCCCTAAGTTGTGCATTTTATTCTTTTTCCTATGATTGGTTAATTCATCAAATTTTCTAAAAACTATAATAGCTTGCAAGATAGCTAAATGGATATTTAATTACGATTTGCGTAAATTACTGCATAATGTTTAATTGGTGAAATTGTGAGTTATGTAAGTTTCATATAAAAAGTGTAATCAAATATGAATTTGTGTGAATATGAACCTTACTATATGATAATGTCATCTTGCTTATTTCTATATAAAATAGTTTCTTTTATACCGACGCTCTGACTTGCTAGTGTTATGACCTCAATATGTGATGTTCGTATGTGATCTTAAAATCATATTTATCAGAGAAAAGTCCTGACAAATGATGGAATGAAATTTAACTAGTAAGCTTATTAGCACGATGTCGTGAGTAAAAGTTATATAACAATCTAATTGTTATAATTAATTGTAAGTATTTGAACAATGTGTATCTTGTTGATGCTCTTTCGTATATTAATGGTATACCTTTATCTAGTTCATTCCCTGCTATAATAACCTTATAACTTTTCATGTACGTTGTTATGCCATAAAGAGAATTGCATATTGCTATATTTAAAATATGATCACGATGTATCGAATTAGTAATTGGTTGACATGTGATTTATGGATGTATTAGTCTTGTAAACTCGTTTACTTTTATCGTCGAAATTTTCATGTTTCATGAACTACAAGAACAATCTTTTATTAAAGAAGAGTCAGAATGTCTCCGTATAGTCTTGTTTCGATCTATAGCTGATAATATTGTCTTTTGACTCATATTTATAAATTGTCACAAATTACCACTTCAATGTTTCAAAAGTTCAAAATATTTTCAAACTAAGGATTATCCATGATAACGCTTGATGTTTTGATAATTATAGTGATTGCTGCAACACGACAAATTCTGTAGCTGCGTGTTAATAAAAACTTGCCCGAATTTTAATTGTTGCGCATTGTATAAAACCATTATTTTGCAAGTTATATATATATATATATATATATATATATATATATATATATATATATATATATATATATATATATATATATATATATATATTTCTTTTTTTTTAGTTTCATGATAAAGAATGTAATGTGAGTGGACGAGAAATGTACCTACATGATTTTGTTAACTTGTTGACATCTGGGAATGTTAAACGGTCTTGTAAGTCTATAATTTGTGTATATTCTGTGAAACACGTCAATGCTCCATGTTTAATTACGTTCATTAATTTTGCTCTATGACTTTTCCTAAAATATGAATTTTTTTTTTTACTTCTACAACACGATTATGAGCATGAAACGTTTTAATTTGTCAATTATGAACTATGAGGTTGTTGATTGTTTACATTGTTGTAACTCCTTTAGCTCTGTGTTAAAATTTTAAGGGTATGTACGTGTAGCCACTCTGACTTTGTTTTACTGCGTAACACGATTCTACCGATCCTATTATAATAATTATAGTTCGAGGTTGTGTGATTATATGCTAACTGTTACTATTTTATTACTATTTCTCGTGTTGAATTTTTGTATGGGTTGAACTACTATTGATTATTATTGTATTTTGATAGCTAATATTTTATATTAGTAATTTAATTTAATTGTTGGTGAGACGGGATAAGTAATGGTACTAACTGGTGTTTACAATGGAGTATAGTTGAAACAAATAACGAGTTTCTTATTTGGGACTTAATGTTTAACTATTACGAGCTTGTCTATGGAAATTCATGTATGATGGTATACATTTATACGGGAATAGAGATAGGTTATTGAAGGTGAAGTTCATATATGATTTGGAGTTGCAGCATTTATTCTGAATAAGAATTTTGGTTCTACGGTGATTAAGATCCTATTTTTTTTTTATATTGTGTTTAATTTGTCGCTTCTTTTTTTTTCGGAGACTCGTGGGTGAGTAGCTTAGAATTTACTCTAAGTGTTGAACAGGGTTCTTTGAACCTTTGACAATATGGATATTGAAATTGAGATGAAAATTGGTTACTGTTTTGAGTTATGAGTTATCGGCCTTTGAGGCGAGTTATCTTTACGGTCTAGTGTGACCATGGCTATTGATTGAGTAATTTGAGTTTGAAATCGATATCGAGATAGAAGTATTGTTTTGCGGTTTTATTCCGCCAGTTCACTCACCCCTTGTCTCTGGTCTTAGTTCCGACGATGATGAGGATACGATACTTGGTTATTTGGAGTAAGATTTTATGAGGTAGAGTAATGAGTAAGACGGAGCAAGGAGCGGGAAAGTGTATAATGAGGTTACGGGGACGTAACCATGTTTTTAAGGAGGATAGGATTGTAAAATCTCAATTCTTTATGATATGACTGGTTGTTATGACATGACTAATTGGTATGTCATGATTGTTGGAGTATACTTGATAGTCTTGATTACTTCTGTTATGCATCTTATTGTGTCTCGTGAAGTATCCTTTAATTTAGTGATACGTTAAACTTTGGGGACAAAGTTTTCTTAACGAGGATAGAATGTGACATTTTGTGTTTTAAAAGTACCTTTTTGTTTGACCATGGGATGGTAAACTTCGGGACGAAGTTCTTTTAAGGAGGGAAGACTGTAATACTCCGTATATTGTTATATTTCATTTTAATAATTATTAATTGTTATATTTTATTTTAATATTTATTATTTATATTGACGTATTGATACTATTCGAACGTTGTATTCGATAATTAATTTATCGAATAATTGATGTTACTTTTATTATAATATTTCAAGTATCGAATAGGTAGTATTCGATAAGTAATCATCGAATAGGTGTTATATTTTTGTATGTCGCTAGTGGGGTTTGAACTTGGGATGTTTAGCACACAACAACCCACACCTCAAACACACTCAAACACACTTAAATCCCTCATACTGCCATCATATATCTACCCCTACCCATAACCTAATTTTTACCCTAATCGACATGCTACCACCACACATCTACCGCCGTCACATTAGGGAGTATAAGGGTGTTCTCACGGTGGGTTTAGGGCGGCCTTGGGTGGTTCGATAATGCAATAAAGAAGGTATGCTCATCGTTCTCCTTCTCTTTTCGCAGATGCTGTAACGCTTTCAATTCGTGTTATATGTAGGATGTATCTGTGTATTGTTTCGGGTCTTGGTGGTTTGTTAATATATGAAGGTAGTAGTTGTATTTTTGACCATAGGGATGTCGTCGTTGACCACCTAAGACTACCACTAAGGGGTTGTTTTGCGCCTGTACAGACCACGGGTTTACCGCTTTTAAAACAGAGTCATGAACATACGTGTTTACGCCTTAATTCGAACAAGCTGTTGTTTACGTTACTCATAGTTGACAGGGTATGTGGATTGGTGGTAGTTAGGAGGGTAACCTGGTTGTTGTCATGGTGGCCTGAGGTGTGTCGTGTCGGTGTGGTAGTGGGTTTCGTTTGGGGTGGTGTCACGTGAAAACAGGGGGGTGCGTGGTGACTGGGTTTGTAACGATAGCTAGGGGTTGTTGCAGCGGTGGTATTGGCGATTACTGGCCTCCGGGAAGGGCTGCAGAGTGGTTGCTTCTTCTTAGTTTTATCAAAAATATTAAATGAGTAATAGTCATGACTAGTATGCTTACTACAATTATTATTTTTTCTTCTTTTTCACAATTTGTGTTGTTATTATTATTATTATTATTATTATTATTAGTATTGTCTTTGTTAATATTATTACCATTAGTTATATTTTATTAGTTGGGGCGTTTTAATGTCGTAACTAGTAAGATAGCATTGTTTACAATATTACAATTTGTATGATTAGTATTTTTATTGAGTGATTATTGTGATTACCTACATTGTTAATGTTTGTTATGGTTGGTTTAATGTTGGTAATAATGTTTGGAATATATCTATATCATTTCGTTAATTTTGTAATAAATGACTAGTTGATTGTACTCTATAATTAGTAATTCTATTTGGTTAGTGATGATTATTATGTATATTTATATTATGGGTTATGGGTAATCAATTATGAGGACATGATCGAATAATTGAGTAGTAGTGTGGTCGTATGAATATAATTTGATATTCAGTACTATTTATAGGAACTGAGCTCGAAGTGGAATATTTCTAGCAGCAGTTCGGTTGCCTTTCTGCAAATTGAGGTAGAGGAAATAGATTATGATTCATGTTATGACATGAAATGTGTAAGTGATGCTTATTACGAGTTGATATAATTGATTATTACTGTACTGTGGATTGTATTATTGTTATTGATCACTGTGGAGATCGGGAGATGTGAAATGGGTCTTGTGATATGGGTCTTGTGATATGGGTCTTGTGATATGGGACTTGTGATATGGCCATGGGAGGTGTGGTGTGGTGTGGTGTGATGGGAGGTGTGGTGTGATGGAGGTTTGGAGTGGTGGAGGTGAAGTGGATGACTGGCGATATGGAGACGGAGTTGTGTTCTGATCTGTTCTCATTATGTCTCTTTGATGTTTTCCTACTCAACCTCGTGGTTGACCCTGTGTATTCGTGTGACACCTACGATAATCCGGAATGGGGAGTAGATTCTACAGGTCAGCGACAGATGGATTAGGAGCTTGGGTATGGAGAGAGACATGCTTGGACCTACTTAGAGTTAGATCACGCTTAGATATCTTCAGTTGTACTTTTATTTTATCAAAGATTGGACCTCGTAGCTGTTGTAATATTAAGTTTAAATTTTATCAGTTTTTTTATATAAAGTACTTTGGTTTGTTTACTTTGTTATTCACTACCTCGGATATTCCGAGATGGTAACAGCTCTATTTATCTGAGAATGTCTTGCTAAAGGCTCTTAAATAAATGGGGGTGTTACAACAACTGTACTCGTATAAACATAAACCCTGAAACGAAACAGTGAAACGAATCCCCCCTTTGACACCGCATTCGCTACATGTACCCGCCATGACGACCACCACAACACTCCCTTGACCACCACCTGTTCCTCCACTCCAACTACCATCAAACCCGAGAATAGGGAAGCGTCGACACTAAGAAAAACAGTACCTGGCCGGACTCGGTTTTTAAAAACAATTGACGAAATCCAGTGACAGGCGGCTAAAAACCGCCTTGCCTGGTGTTACACGGTGGTTGACAAAAGTACGATAAAGGTCAGACACGACTCCCAAACCCCATAGATCATTTTACACGAAAATTAGACACTGCAAACATCATAACACGATTTAGACTCATAGACAAAAACGCAGACATGAACAACGAAAGTAACAGCGTGTCAACATACCTACTTCTCGAGCGTTTCGACCACCCTTTGCCTGCCTTAAAGTCACCGTGATAACTTCCTACTTACTCTTTGTTATGACAGCTGTAGGTGTGTGGTGTTTGAATGGGGATTAGGGTAGTTTTTAGGTTTAGGATATATGTTTAAAGGTGACAGCAGTAGGTTTTACTTGGTAGGGTTTGTAGGTGTTTGAGGAAAACACAACCGTGGGCTTTTATGGTGGCACACATCTCGAGGCCCATACCAACATGCCAAAGGTCCCGAGATCAAACCCCCATAGCCACATAAAACTAAGCTACTTGATTATCTACTTATAGCATATTAAATGCGTAAAAACAACTATCGACACAACAAATAAACTTAAATATCATAGCTATATTTTCGAGGTATTACACTTGGCCTTGCCCCTCTCATTGCATCATGCACCACTTTTGAATTTTGACTAAGCTAAGCGTAAAATTATTCCTAAGACTCTTCAAAGTCATAGGACTGTGTACCATCGGCTTTTCACTAACTATTTTTTTTTTGTGAAATGTGAGTATATTATAAATATAGGATAATTACATGGAGAGGTTTAGGGTTCGAGACCCCTGACAAGCACATGAAAACTCAACCAAACTCTAACAAACACACTAACTTTTATTGTTTCTTTATTATTCAGACTCACCTCAGACCCATCTTAGACTTTATACATTATCTGTTAGACTCACCTAAGACTTTACTTGTTTTACATACTCTTTTTTGTAAAACAACCACCCATTAGATAATTTCAATGGAAAGTGGGGTCAAGACTCACCCAAATTCTTAATTTGAGTCTTGGATTCCAAGACTCAATTAAGACTTTCTTAAGACTTTGGTAGATTATTAATAGTTTTGAGTGAGTCTTATCTTAAAATTTGCTAAAGTCTTAATATTATTGGAATAAAAAAAGGAGAAAGAATAATTAATTACAAAGGATGAAATAGATTAATTAATTAAAAGTGAAGAAAGAGTAATTAATTAGCTTAATTTTGGTGGGCCATTTTGTATTTTTATTTACCTAAATTCAAGTAACCAATCAAAAGCATTTAAATTCTTTAACTTTTATAGTAAAGGGATTCCCAATTTAGGCGCCTTGGCATTGCCCGTCTTATTGCATCTTGCATCACTTTTGAATTTTGACTAAGCTAAGCGTAAGATTATCCATAAGACTTTCCAAAGTTTTAGGACTGTGGCACATCGGCTTTTCACTAATTTTTATTATTTCTTTATTATTCAGACTCACCTCAGACCCAACTTAGACTTTATACATTATCTGTTAGAATCACCTACGACTTTATTTGTTTTACATTATCTGTTTTGTAAAAACAACCACTCATTAGATAATTTCAATGGAAAGTGGGATCAAGACTCACCCAAAGTCTTAATTCGAGTTTTTGATTCCAAGGCTCAACTTAAGACTTTGGTAGATTATTAATAGGTTTGAGTGAGTCGTGTCTTAAGACTTGCTAAGATCTTGTCTCAAGACTAGCAATAATCTTACCCTACGATTATCGGATGAAGTGAGTTCTTGATAGGCGATATTCTACAAGTGACCGAGTGATAAGTTGGAACAAGGAAATACAGACCTAATTATATTGTAGTTATTACCATTTAGCCCCTTCACTTCACTTAATTCAATATACACAAATTTTTATTTGTGATAGTTTATAAGCTTGTGATGGGTCAAATAATATCCACTTTAATAGATAAAGACAAGTAATTTGTTATTTTGTAGACGCTTATTTTTGTTTTATCTCTTCAAGTGATCATACTTGACCCGTCGTAAGTTTGTGAAAGAGTTATTGTTCAATATATAGATTGTATTATCGCTTAGCTTGTATTCTTAACCACAATGCAACAAATTAAAGTATAGAATACAGATTTGTTGTGGGAGAATTTAAATATTTAATCCAGCACTTGCTAGTTTGCTACATATTGTACCAAAGTGTGCCATTGTTTTATGACTTGTGTGTTTTTAAAGGGGGTTTAGACCAGTGGCGTATGCAGGATTTTGACATAGGGTGGGCACAAATTTTTTCTCGACAATTTTTTTTTTTTAATTTATAACGCACTTTTTTTGTTTTCAATTTTGTTCTAGAATATAATTGTATAATGTTTAAAATGAAACGAAAAAAAATCTCAATGAATGTTTTTAACCTTACAGAATAAAGAATTTAATATATTATTAAGAATAAGAATATATATTGATATAAATGTTTCAATCTCAGTGACTGTCTGTTATGAGCAACTTGATTTTCACTAATATTGTCTTATTTTTATGGCGAATTTTATAAAAGAGTAATTTGACAAGTATGTTTAATAATGATATAATAAATTTTAATAATCAAATGAACAATCAATAGTAATGGTGTAGTGGTTAACTAGTTAGTTTAGTACCTTGAAATTTAAGGATCGATCCTCTCAACAAGCAATTTTTAAGAAGGCCCAAAAATAGTTTTCTGAATAAAAATGTCATCACTAAGATTTGATCCTGAGTCTCCTTTGCAATAAGACAATACTCTACCACTTGGGCTACAAAGTTATTTTGATATTTATTGACACTTATATATAATTAGTTCCTGAAACTCGGGGGAGGGCACGTGCCCGCCCTTTCCCTCCCCCAGATCCGCCCCTGGTTTAGACCATTTCCAAGCAAGGTCGATTGGGAGGTCGATTTGGGGTCGAGTCAAGTTAATTGTAATTAAGAAATCGATTAGAATTGACTCAAGTCGATTTGAGTCACAAATCGACCCAATCTGAGGTAAATTGACTCACCAATCGACCTCATACGTGGCACATTTTATTTGGTTCCAACCATTTAAGAAAAAGAAAAAAAAAGAAAAGCTAAAAAAGTGGTTGTTTGTGAGGGTTTATTGACCTAGGTCGTGATTTTCTGCTTGGGAGGGTTTAAGTGGTCAAGGTCAATAAGAAGAGATTAAAGCTTAATATACAATTGACCCGATTAAATTGACTTGTTGCTTGGGAATGGTCACTGTCGTGCTCTATTTGCTGGATATTTGACACTAACTTTTTTTTAGAGGAAATCATTTCTGATTTGAAGTTGTAAGATAAGAAATATGATGGCTCACAAAGTTGTGTCAACACTTAATTACATCAAGTATACCCTATAGTTTAGTAAATTAATTAATTGGGTACTCCATATAAATACATGCATGCTAGTTTTTAACATCACACAATTCAACTAATTTAAATTGTAATTGAATGTACTCGGTATTAGGTAAGAATGTAAATAGAGAAGCAGTAAAAAAGTAACTAAAAATATATGGTGAAGTGGGAAATCTCAACTGCCCGTCTTGACCAGAGTCTTAGTCTTCCAATCCAAGGGTTGAAAAGAAGCAACCGTCAGATGGCATGCAATACAGATGAAGCCCTATTAAATAAGACAAGCCACGTGGCATACACCATTAACCCTTGTTAACCCTTGTAACATCACACCTCCCACTATATAACCCTCCCTGCCTCCACTCCTCCCTCTTCATCCTCCTCTCTTAACCTAACAATATACTATCTCCTTTCCTTCCTTTCTTTCTTCATAAATACAAATATAAAAATATATTATGGCGGGAGAAGGTGAAAGGTTGAAGGGTACTGTGAAGTGGTTCAATGATACTAAGGGCTTCGGTTTCATCACCCCTTCCAACGGCGGTGAAGATCTCTTTGTTCACCAGTCCTCCATCCGTACCGAGGGTTTCCGCAGCCTCGGCGACGGCGAGGATGTGGAGTTCCAGATCTCCTCCGACGACGGAGGCCGCACTAAGGCTGTCGACGTCACCGGTCCTGGGGAAGGTCCTGTTCAGGGAAGCAAGCGTGGAGGCGGAGGCGGCTCTGGTGGCGGCTATGACCGTGGTAGCGGTGGTGGAGGTGGATATGACCGTGGTAGCGGTGGTGGAGGTGGATATGATCGTGGCAATGGTGGAGGTAGGTATGGTGGCGGAGGAGGTGGGTACGGAGGCGGAGGAGGTGGGTCTGGAGGGTGTTATTCATGTGGACAGGAGGGGCACATGTCAAGGGATTGTCCAAGTGGGGGAAGCAGGGGTGGTGGTGGTAGATACGGTGGAGGTGGAGGAGGAGGAGGAGGTGGTGGTGGTGGTGGATGCTACTCATGTGGTGGTGATGGACACTTCGCCAGGGACTGCCCCAACCCGCGTTAAACAGATACCTGCAGCTTGAAGGATGCATTCTCTAAGTATTAGTATTAATATTATAATTAATATTTATTATGGATTGGTATGATTATTAATATTAAGGTGTGTTGTTTAGGGGGCGTAGTGGTGTAATGGCGGTGAATGAATGAATGAATGAATGGAGGGGGAAATTTGTTTTGGGTAATTCAAGTAATTTCTCAAGGACTCCTGCGATTAGTAATTAGTAATATGTCTGTTGTCTGTCGGATATGGAGATTTTAGTTATCAGTCTTAATTAATTTGAAGTAGCATGTAATGACATTTTGGAGAGATTGTTGAATGCTGTTCAGCTATTGGACGTTGTTATGTTAATATTAATTAATTAATTAATTAAGACACCACCAATTTCTGTTTTAATTGTTTTAGGCTTCCATTTACATATAATTTATCACAAATTCAGGTCATGTGTTAACCCACGGTGCGTGAGCATAGTTAACCCACGGTGCGTGCGACCTACGTTCCAGTGATCTATTCATCGAGGGGGTCAAGTTTGATACTCGTATTCTGTCTGCCTCTGTCACCGCCGGCTAAAACTACCCATCTTCACAGACTACACTCACCACTGAATGTCAATGTCAATGTGCTCTCTCTCCGAGAACAAGAGTTAGCTCAAGTGGTAAGAGCACTCTTATCCCAACCATGAAGTTGGGGGTTCGATTCTCATCCGCGACATAGTGCGCTCATTTGAATCAAAAAAAAAATGTGCTCTCTCTCCATCTCAAACATTACAAATAAATTTGGAAAGCAGTGTTGTTGATATTTGTATTTGGAGAGCATCTTCTCTGAACTCTGGTAGTCGTATTATAGAGAAAGTGATACAGTATGATTCAAGTATATATGACTAATATGAAAGTGGTTGACGCCTATATGGACTGCATCCTGTTGACCCATCTAATCCCATTTCAAATTCAAATTCAAATTCAACCAAAAGCGCGACTCACCTTTATTTCATCTCTCATTTTTGTTGTTGCTTAATGTTATATTCTCAAGGCTGACTGCACTTGTTCTATTCCTCACAAATAGACAGCCATATTGTCTCATGTCGTTAGCTTCGCTTAGGCTTTGTTTGGTAAAACGAGCTGAAAAGCTACCTGAAATTTAAAAATGTGAAAATAGGCTGATAAGCTAACTGATTATATAAAAAAACTGTTTGACAAACTAACTAAAAATGTAGCTTATTTTGGTGAAATGACATAAAAGAATATAATAATTATTTACTATATTATAGATTGAAGAGTAAAAAGGTAATATAACCTGAGAGGTACCTGAAATTATTTTGGCAAAAGAGTTATTTCAGACGAATCATGAAGTGCACTGCCAAACGGAGCCTTAAAATAACATCTACTCCCTCCGTTCCACTCATATCACCCGAACATAGAGACCACTCCCTCCATTTTTCTTTTCCAAATAACAAATATTCTATTTCCGTCCATTTGAATCCACTTATTACCTTTCTATATTTGGACAATAAAATTACCCTATTATCTTAATAACAATCACATATTTACACAATATGTCATTGTGTCCCCACCTTAATCCCACATCAATTACCACCCTAACCCATATTAAAACCCAAACCTCACTAATAACCCAACCCAATCCCCTTAATCTTTCCCTCCAAAATTTACTACCCAACTTACCCAATACCCCAATTAACCCAATAACCCATCTTCATCATCCCAACTACCCGTATTTACCAACATCATTCCAGATCCTTCTAAAGGAAACCCTGGGGTCTCTTTGAATCCCTTATGTCTACCTTACGCCACTCTCATTTCTGCATCTCTCTCTCTGTTTCTCCATAAAATATCCCTCTAAAACCTTAGATCCGTTTCACCTTCAACCTCCTCCGTCTCCATCTCTTCTACACCACAACCACATCTTCTTTTTATCCCAAAAAATCGAGAGTATGAATGATTCTCATAGTAATTGTTCCAAAAATTGTGTTCTTGCTACTTCTCCCTTGCGATCGTCACATTATTCTGAATGTGATGTTGATTATGATTTCTCTTTTCCAAATACGGTTGTCCCTGATTCTCTTGACCCATTTGATTTCGGGTCTGAAGTTCCAGAGACGGAGTTCGATGTTGTTGGTGATGAAAAAGACGGTGTCATTCTTGATGCCGGTGGTGATTTAAACGATGTAGGTGGTGATGTGGGTGGATATAATCTTGGTAGGGTTGATGATGTTGGTGAATCTGAACTTAGGGCTTCTGATTGTGCAAGATCTGAGCCTGAATCACTTAGTGATGTTAGGTTCCAACAATATTTGGCTAGATTCATGGAGAAACATGCTAAGAGGATGCTGGTTGATGATGGCGGTTCATCTGATATACTTGCTGCTGAAAATAAAGCACCATATCCTGAAACCGAGTTTGAGATGAAACGTCGGAAATTAATAGAAAGACATAATGCAATGCAAAAAAGCAGGAGAAATAGACAGGTAGTAATCCTATTTTTGAGTTATTTTGGTTTGCAATCATTTTGCATGTTAATACGAGTAATTTACTTTGGGTTGTTAATAACTTTTGTTGGGTTTTTTGTGCATGTTGTTGGTGCTGGTGTTGAGATAAACTTGGTTTCCATGTTCGTGTTGGTAAGTTCTATTTCAGGATTTACGACTATTGTTCTTACTCATATGGTTATTACTTTGCATGTTACAAAACAACTACTAGTAATTAATTTTGGCTTGTTTTTTTGCAAGTTTATGCTGCTAGTGTAACAACCCGACTCACCACGATCATAAGACAAACCCAATAAGATGGGTGTGCACTTTTAGGCCCATTAATTGTCCTCACATAAGCCCAAAAGCACAAGGCTTTGTTACTAAGTGGTGGGTGGAAGCTATTATAAACATATCACACGCCTCACATTCTACCAATGTGTGACAAATCTCCACACAAACTCATATATTCCCCATATAAGACAACTTTCCTCTCATACTCTTGGGGTGTTACAAACTCTCCCATTTAAAGAACACAACGTCCTTGTTGTGCCTCAAACTTGACCGTAGCCAAGCCCAGAATCCTCCCCCGCTAGGTGGGTGACCCGGGTACTCATGACCACATGCTCACCACACGGTCGCATGGTTGCTCTGATACCATTTGTAACAACCCGACTCACCACGATCATAACACAACCCAATAAGATGGGTGTGCACTTTTAGGCCCATTACTTGTCCTCACATAAGCCCAAAAGCACAAGGCCTGGTTACTAAGTGGTCGGTGGAAGCTATTATAAACATATCACAAGCCTCATATTCTACAAATGTGAGACAAATCTCCACACAAACTCATATTTTCCCCATGTAGGACAACTTTCCTCTCATACTCTTGGGGTGTTACAGCTGGTGTTGGGAAAAACTTGATTTCCATGTTCGTCTTGGTAAGTTTGATTACAGGATTTACGGCTACTGTTCTTACTCATATGGTTGTTACTTTGCATGTTACTAAACAACTACTAATAATTAATTTTGGGTTATTTTTTTGCATTTTGTTGCTGCTGGTGTTAGGAAAAACTTGGTTTCCATGTTTGGAATAACCCGAATTTTTATTCGTATTTTGGTTTACCTTCATATAATTTATTAGTCGACGTCACATTATTTATACGTAGTTAACTTGGTGCATACGAGAATCGAAGTGAAGATCTAGCCATCAAAGGTGATATTACCTTGTATATTACTTTGTCCGTAGTGGGGTTTGATCTCGTGACCTTGAGTAATACGTTTATGGGCCTCGATTTGCGTGAGAAACAAAAAGAGCCCATACTTAGTTTATTTCTAACGCTGCAACACCTCACCCTGCCGTCACTTTATAGACTCCCCAAACTCACATCAAACCCTACCCACTCACAAATCTCTTTACACCAAACCCTAGCTGCCACCTCAGAGAGAGAAGGGGAGCCTTACACGGTGGTTGTCGCCTAGCTTAGGGTGTCTCGTTTTGGCTGTAAAGTCTGGTATGTCATCACTGTGTTATGTTTGCTTGTCTGTGCTCAGTTTCGTGTCTCCTTTACCATTGTTTTGTTTCATGTATAATAGTGATAATTACATAACTTTAGTCTATGGCAGGTGGTGGTCGTATATGAACCATATTATGTCGTTTCCGACCACCCACCACCGTCGTACATGCGTCTAAAGAGGCTGGGTTGGTGTAGGGTGTCCGATTTATGTGTTTATGTTTATATGTACCGTTTCTGTTTTATGATAAAAGAAGGGTCGTGGTTTATGGTGGTTGTCTAGGGAGAGTCAGGGAGTAGGGTAGTGGTTGTCGTGGTGACTAAGGGGGTGTCGTATGGTGGTCAAGGGGTTTTCTGTGGTGGATGCGAAAAGAGAACAGGGAGCAGTGGTGTTTGTGTTTTCTTTGGAGTCGTATGACAGGGTGGTTTTGGGGTGGTACCACCGATGACTAGGGGGAGGTCGGTGCGGTGGTACCACCACGGTCGGAAGGTTCAAGGTCATGCGTGTCGTTAGTGGTAGCCTAGGGTGGTCTAACAGGCGGGAGTGGCGGCCGTGTCAGGCTGTTCAGGTATGTCACGGGTTGAGGGTGAAGAATCAGGGATATTTGAACCCCTGGTTCTCCTCGCCGGAGGGAGTCGGCCGTGCTGGTGGTGGTTGGTGATGTAGTGGCCGTGGTAGGGTTCGGTCGGTGGTGGTTGTCAGTCGAGCCTAGGGCTGTAGGCAGCCACGGTGGCGGTGTTAAGACATGGGAGTTGTTAGAGTCGGTTTAGGTTGTTTTTTTTTGGTATGTTATTATTATTATTATTATTATTATTATTATTATTATTATTATTGCCATTATTACATTATCTTTGTTGTTATGAGTATATCTTTTATTATAGGAAAGTTTTGACATGGTTTTAATGAGTATTTTGAAATTAATTTGAATTTCAAAACCAAAGTATCTATTTTTGGAAGTTACTATTTTTAGAAGTTGCTATATTTAGAAAGTTGCTATTTTGGGTAACCTCGGTTGTTGGGAAGCTTTCTAAATATAGGAAGTTACTATAAATAGTATGTGTACACGTATTACGAGAGTTAGGGAGTTTATTAATTAAATAATATATGTTTAGGTAGCGGGTTTCGCGTGGAACATTTCTAAACTCGGACTTATCTGCGCTTCCTGCTATTTCAGGTAGGGGAAATACTGATAAATATTGATGTGTAACCTGTTCTTATTTGATATTAAGCATGTTTGTTACATAATATCATGTGATTGTTATATTGTGCTGTTTATATCATTCTGTGATTGGTGCGGAGATAAAGGTTCTGTGATTGGTGCGGAGATAAAGGGTCTGTGATTGGTGCGGAGGTAAAGGGTCTGTGATTGGTGTGGAGAATTATGGGTCTTGTGATTCGGAGTGGAGAAGTTCGACTTTCTATTCATAGTAATGTGGTTTGTTTACAGTTTTTCTCTACTCAACCTCGTGGTTGACCCTGTGTATTCGTGATCACCTGTGATGAACCAATTATTGGGGAGCAGATTGACAGGTGTTGAGACTATGGGAGCTAGGGGAAGAGAGAAGCTTGGATCTGGATCGGCCTAGAGTCTAGATCACCATAGTAGTTATTTATGAGTTGTACTTTTGTTTCATTCAGACAGTTTGTTTTAATTCAGTTGTTGAAGAGTCTATTGATGTAATATACTCAAGAAGGGGGGGGGGGGGGTTGAATTGAGTATGCCTTCTTTTTAAATCTTCTTCGATGTGTGTCTGGTTGTATGATGATCTTCGAGTAGAACAAATAATAAAGAGAGACACAATATTTTTGAAGTGGTTCAGTCTCACACTTTGAGACCTACGTCCACTTTTCTCGATTAATAAAATTAGTACCAACTCTGGATTACAATTTTATCAACCCTACTCGTGCGACTTTGATGTTAGTCACAACTCTATCTAGATACCGTTAAATATCTAGCTACGACAAATACCGTTAAATATTTGTCTTACAATGAGTACCGCTAAATACTCGATCTACCTTACGTTAATAAGATAAAGTCTTCAATGTTTTCTTGATGTCACAATCTTGAATGAATAAGATCAATGCTTGAGCACTTGAATCTTGAATCGGATTTGACAATGATAAGCTCGAACTTGAAGTATATGAACGACGGTTCTCTCTTGATTTGCGTGTATATGTGTGTATGTATTTTCGTGTGTTTTAATGTATCATGGTAGTCTATTTATATAGAATATGTATCTAGGTAATTCAAACCCTAGATTATTTAGGAATATTACTAAAACTAGAATACTAGTCTTTTAGTAATACTACCTTAAATCTAATCTTAATATATTTAGGAAAGATTTAATAACATACTTTAAGTATAATATAAGGAATTAATTTCCTAATTCATATTTAGGAAAGATCTTTATATAATAAACAATTAGTATCCTTATTAAATCAACTTCCTAAACCATGTCAAAGATAATAAAATATATTACCAAAATATAATCTTAGTTTGTTTTAGGATATTAAATAAATACATAATATTTACTTAATTGAATCCTACACGAATTATGGTAAACGTGACATATCACACGTTTCCCAAAGTCGAAACAAACTACATTTAGATTATATAAATTTGACAATAAAGATCATATAAAAAATCCTTAGTTTATTTTAGTAATAAATAATTATCTCATAAGACAATTATTTATTCCTTATTTAACTTAAAGATATTTTATATAATCCTATTAAGATTAACAATTCTATTTATTAAAATAGAATACCAATTAAACACTAATTCTACACGACACAGATTTGGAAACAAACGTTTCAACTTAAACACATATATATTCCGATCATTTCTTCATGATATAGAGTTATAGCTACGGGCTATAACTAGAATCAATCTTGTACTAAAGCTATAGCTGATAAATATAACCTTAGTTCATTATGCGCGCTTGATCTTCTATCAATCTTCGACTTAGTCAATTCATTGACTAATATGCTTGAATCTTTTACACTTGATTGATTAGATCTTGTTACTAATATTCTGTACACTTAGCACACGATTATACGTACGAGTATATAATATATAAATAGCTAGACTTGTCATTATCAAAACATAAACATATATACTATATATATTTGAATATATGGTTCAACAAATTCCCCCTTTTTGATGATGGCAAGTCTCTCTTAGATTTTGTGTCTAAGTGTATGTTCCCCCTCAATATAATAATGGTCATTCATAGCAAAGATCAACTTAGGGTTTTTATCTTCTATCTATCCCATATCCTTTAAGGACCCAAAGAGACAATGAATTACGACAAGGAGCAAGCTTAGGCAAATTCTAATCTAAGTCGCATATTTCCCCCTCTTGACATAATCGAAAAGATGAGAACAAAGACATGAAACGACTAGAATAATATACGTACGAAGCATAAGCAAGCATATAAACGAGTCTAAAAATATAAACATAGAAAATATCACACAAGCACATACGGAATGTTAAAATATACACAACCAATCCGAATATACTATGCCAATGGGCCGAATTAGGAATAATAGAGTATTAAGAAAAAATGGGCCTGGCTAGGGTTCGGATAAAATGGGCCTGCAAAAGATAACAAATACGATGGGCCAAGGCAAAAGAATAAGAGGTTGGGCCACATCAAAACAGGGATTAGGTTTGGGCCTGTTTGGGGTTAGGAAATCCGAAATAAGGGTTAGCTTCGGATTCCTAATGGGCTAGGTAAGCAAATTGGGCCATAAGACTAATATTGTTTATAAGTCCACCACCGGACTTTGAGCAAAACAACAACAAACCAACTATTAACTTTGAAAGAAACAGAGACGGATATGGGTGATCAAGAACGAGAGCTTGAGCCCGGTGTCTTTGCATATGGGTTCACGTAATCGGGTCGGGTACGGAATTCTAAGGTCTCCAACCTATCTAGGTAACTGTTCACGTTCCTCCCTTGAGCATTGAGTGCAATCTCGAAGTTGAGCACCTTGAGCGAGAGTGCCTTGACGGCCTCAAGTGCTTTAGAAGCATCCTCTCGTAACAACCCGTGGTCTCTCACCATGGCTCCTCCTTGAGACGTGATGAATGAGAGACGATCACTCATGCTTAGCAACTCCGAGCATACAACAGAGACTTCCGAGCCAATCTTCACCAAATGCTTATCCACTTTCTCCATCCATTCCTTTACCTCAACCTCAAACCCACGACTACCTCCTGCACGACTTCCCGAAGCACCCAAGTTCTTTTCTTGCTTAACTTGGCACAATCCAATAATTGTATCCATCTTAGCCTCCAAGCCTTCAAACGAGGGAGATGGATTTGGATTAGGACCCTCCTCAACCGTCTTTCCAAAAGCCAAATCAACTCCATCAACCATAATACCCATCAACTTGAGCAGTTTATCACACATGCGATCACGGGGCTTAACACCAAAGCTTAAATCGTCTACTACTCCCTTCTTTAACAATATTTCGGACACCCACATTCCATAAGGAATATCGAGTGTTGAACTCGTCTTTTCCTTAATTAAGACGGATGGAATTTGACATATTTTCGAACACAACAAGAACGCAAGATTTATTTTGTTTCCTTCCAACCAATGAAATAAGACAATAGCTTCGATACTTGATAACTTGTCACGACCACCCCTCCTAGGTAAAATCGTGTTCCAAAGATAGTTCACAAACAACTTCAATTTTGGCGAAAACGAATTTGTGAGTAGAGGAGAGATTTCAGTGGCATTTGGGTCAAAATACTTTTTGATCATCATTTTTTGTTCTTGGGTCACCACCCCTCATTCCTTACGGGTATCGATATCAAGACCCCTTTGGTCGAGATGAAAAATATCACAAATATCACCTAGGGACACCTCAACATCCCTACCATTAACCACGGCTTTCAACCCAGACTCAGTAGATTTCACAGAGGCAAAAAACTGAACCAACTCAATAGGAAATACCAAACCCGAAAAATTACTAATATACTTCCATCCCTGAAATTCCAAAAACTTTTTAAAGAAAAGCAGAGACTTCGACCCTTCGACCCAAGATGTCGGGTAGAACCGACCCGAATGAATGGAATAGGGAAGAAGACGATCAATAAGCATACCTTCATGTTTTGTCATACGAACTCGCTCGAGTCCTTCCTTGGTGGCTTCAACGGAGTAATCTTTGAACAGAGGACGAGGGTTCTTGAGGTTTGATCCTAGTTCTTGCATGTCATCAGAAACGGAGGATGAGACTCGGTTTAGTTTACGACGCTTGCCGTTGTCTGGGGTTGGACTTGCGGTGGCAATGGGTGTTGGAGATGGTGGTGGTGACGGAGTAGGTGAGGGTGGAGAGGGTTTCTTTTGTTGAGAGCGGGTTGCACGAGATGGAGGCATTATGAGAATGGTGATTTAAGTCGACGGTTGTTGGTGGAGGTTTTGAGGATGTTTTAATGGAGGTTTGGGTTTTGTGGAGGTTTGAGAGTATTAATGGGTTTTACAAATTTTATGACGGTAATAATGGTGGAAAGGTGAGGTAAGTTGAGGGAGTTGGGGTAATAATGGGAAGGGGTAAAGGTCAAAGGCTTGGATTAGTAGGGGGGCACGTGGCACGAGGGACCATCACACACACTTTGTGTGTTTAATTTTAGGTAAATTTATTGTTATTTTTGTAATATTTGAATATTATTATTTTGTATATATTGTAATATGTATGTTGTGGGGAAATTATAATATGTGACGTAATATTATTGTGAGATCGATTGTGCACACATTCATATGTAAATTGTATAATATAACTATAATCACAAAATTTTTCGTCGAATATACACATACACATGCAGCGGAGTATACGGACACAGTCATATAATCTCATCTAAACCGTAGTCAGTCATTGGGTTATTTTTGCTTTTAAGATTTGATTAGGTGCCACCGATTAAACCAATTTCCAATCGCAAAGTCTCAAAGCGTTCTCTAGCCAATGGTTTAGTGAAGATATCTGCCCACTGTTTTTCCGTACTACAAAATTCTAATTTTATATTTTTCTTTTCAACATGGTCTCTTAGAAAGTGGTGTCTAATTTCAATATGTTTGATCCTCGAGTGCTGGGCTGGGTTTTAGATATAATTATAGCACTCGTATTATCACATAATATAGGCACACATCCAACATCAACACCATAATCATGTAACTGTTGCTTTAACCATAAGAGTTGAGAACATACCAGTGCGGCTGCAATATATTCTGCTTCAGCAGTTGAGAGAGCGACAGAATTTTGTTTCTTGGATCCCTAAGATATAATACAAGGACCTACAAAGGTAGCAAGTCCGGAGGTACTTTTTCTGTCTAAAGAACATCCTGCATAATCCGCATCTGAATATCCTACTAGATTAAAGTTACAGTCCATAGGATACCATAGATATAATTTTGAGGTTCCGATTAGGTATCTTAAGATTCTTTTAACTGCAATCATATGTGATTCTTTTGGTGCAGATTGGAATCTCGCACAAACACAGACACTAAACATTATATCTGGACGACTTGCTGTAAGATAAAGAAGTGAGCCAATCATACCTCGGTAAGTTGTTTCATCTACAGACTTACCATCTTCGTCTTTGGTTAACTTTTTATCTGTGACCATTGGAGTAGGCATTGCATGAGAGGTTTCCATTCCAAATTTCTTTAGTAACTCCTTGACGTATTTTTGTTGATGAACCTTGATTCCTTCTTCAGTTTGTTGTATTTGAAGTCCAAGGAAGAACTTTAGTTCTCCCATCATACTCATCTCGAACTCAGAAGTCATCAACTCAGAGAAGTACTTGCACAACTTTTTATTAGTTGAGCCAAAAATAATATCGTCAACATAGATCTGAACGACTAGTAGATCTGAGTTTTCGCTTTTAAGAAATAGGGTTTTATCCACAGATCCTCTCTTGAATCCACTTTCCAATAGGAACTTTGATAATCTGTCGTACCATGCTCTAGGTGCTTGTTTCAGGCCATAGAGAGCTTTGTCCAATTTGAATACATGATCCTTGAGTTTGCTGTCAAGAAATCCAGGAGGTTGTTCAACAAATACTTCCTCTTGGAGATAGCCATTTAGAAATGCAGTCCTAACATCTATCTGAAAAAGCTTCATTCCCTTGTGTGCTGCAAATGCAATGAGTAGTCTTATTGCCTCAAGACGAGCAACAGGAGCAAAGGTTTCGTCATAATCGATCCCTTCCTGTTGGTTGTATCCTTGAACTACTAGTCTGGCCTTATTTCGCACAATGACTCCAGTGTCATCTAATTTGTTTCTGAATACCCATCTAGTTCCAATGACAATTCTGTCCTTAGGTCGAGGAACAAGATGCCAAACTTTGTTTCTTTCAAATTGCTGGAGTTCTTCTTGCATGACAACTATCCAGTCTGGTTCTGCGAGAGCTTCTTTGATATTTGAAGGTTCAATGGTGGAGAGAAAGGAGTAGAATGAGCAAAAGTTATTTAAGCTCCTTCGAGTTTGAACTCCATCTGTCAGGCTTCCTATGACATTATCCAAAGGATGAGAGCCTTTGTATCTCCAGTTCCTTGATTGATCATTTGCATTCCCTGAACTTGACTCGGGATCTTGACTTGTTCCCCCTGAATCCAAACCTGGGTTTATAGTAGGGTCAGGTATAACTCTGGCCTCTTCCCTTTGGTTTTGATTCAAAGTTACAGCTTCATTAGCTGTAACTCTGGGTTCCAAGTCATTGGTTTGAGAGTTATCTACAGTATCATCAACTGTAGTTTCATCTCTCGCACCATTTTCTCCCAAGTTGAGTTCATCATGAATTCCTTGAGGTTCTCCTTCTTCAATTTCCATTTCAGGAGGATCTTCCCTTGATAACCTGAAATCAGGTTCGTCTAGGTTTTCCTCTATATCCTGTAATGGCTTATCGAAGACATTATTCTCATCAAAGATAACATGAATACTTTCTTCTATGCATAAAGTACGTTTGTTAAAAACTTTGTAGGCTTTACTATGATCTGAATATCCTATAAAGATTGCTTCATCACTTCTAGGGTCGAATTTGCTTAATCTGTTTTTACCATTGTTGTGAACAAAGCATTTACTACCAAAGCATCTTAAATGAGATATGTTTGGTTTACGACCACGAAGAAGTTCATAAGGAGTATTTTTAAGGATAGGTCTAATCATAGCACGGTTATGAATATAGCAAGCTGTACTAATAGCCTCAGCCCAAAAGTTTCTAGGTAGACCACTACAAAGAAGCATTGTTCTAGCCATGTCTTCTAGGGTTCTGTTCATTCGTTCTACGACTCCATTTTGTTGTGGGGTTCTAGGGGCCGAGAAGTTATGTCCAACACCATTGGTTTTACAGAACTCAATAAAAGCATGATTGTCGAACTCAGTTCCATGATCAGTACGGATTGTTACTAGGTTTGATTTATATTTGTTTTGGACAAGTTTCATGAGACTAACAAATTCATCGAATGTTTCGTCTTTAAAGTGGAGAAAGATTGGCCAAACAAATCTAGAGTAATCATCAACTAGAACGAAAACGTACCTGGAACCACCTCTGCTTCTTACCTTCATAGGGCCACATAGATCCATGTGTACAAGTTCCAGAGCTTGTTCTGTGCTTACCACTCTTTTTGGCTTAAAGGATGATCTGACGTGTTTACATCGTGCACATGTGTCACACATTTTTTCTTGATCAAATTTGATCTTTGGAAGACCTTCGACCAAGTCCCATCTTTTCAGCTTACTTAGAATAGGTGAGCTAATATGACCAAATCTCTTGTGCCATAGACATGGATCATCTAACGTAACTTTCATGCATGATAGAGAATCAGTAGGTACAACATTTAAATCAATCATATAAACATTTTTCATCCTGTGACCTTCAAGTATTACTTTACTTGTGCCTTCTAAGATTATACGACATATATCTGAATGAAAAACCACTTTATTTCCTTTGTCACATAATTGAGATATACTGATAAGATTGTGTTTGAGACCACTTACAAGGTATACATCATTTATAGCATGAGAGGATGAAATACCTATCTTACCAATTCCGATGATCTTTCCCTTTTTGTTATCACCAAATGTGACTTTACCTCCATCAAAGGGTTTAAGGGTTTGAAATAGATTTACGTCGCCTGTCATATGTCTTGAGCATCCACTGTCGAGATACCATAGGTTATTTTCCTTGGCGACAAACTGCACAAATAAGTTTAAAGACAGGATTTAGGTACCCAAGCATACTTGGGTCCTTTGTTGTTAGTAATCACAAATACATCTTCCTTTTTAACCCAGACTTGTCTTACATAGGTCTTTCTATATTGGTAGTAGTTGGGTTTTGATGTTTTTGTGTAGGTCTTAGTTTGGACTCTAGGTGACCAATTTTTGTGTGTTGCTTGTTGAGGAGTTTGTTTGGTTCTATTTTTCTTTTCTTCGTAATCAAATGTCATGTCATAGAACCATCTGTGGTCAATATTTCTTTCCTCAGTTTTGTTATCATCACCATCGGAGACAGAAATAGTGTCGTTTGGAATTCCTAAGGATTTAACAAACTTAACTCCGGTTTTAAAATCTTGTGCGTGTTTCACACAGTTTTCTCGGAGGTGTCCAGTATGGCCACAATAAGTGCATATTAAATACTCAGGAAGGTCGGCATATTTTCTTCTTCTAAAGTCTCTATCTGTTGGGCTTTAAATACACTTTGAGTGATCCCTTCTTCCATAACACTCGTGTCCTAACCCCATCTTCATGTTGTTGTCGGATTGTTCAGTTAGGAAGTTTAGAACGTTAGTGCTTCCTTCCCATTTGTCGTGAACCTTCCGAGCATGAAGAAGGAGGTCTTTTAGGGAGTCTATTTCTTTCTTACATTCACTGTGGTCAGTGTTGTTAGACTCTTTTAGGTTTTGAATGTCTTTATGAAAGTCGGACACAATTTTGGCATGTTCCTTCTTGATTTTAGATAGATTGAATTCTAGATCCATAATTTTGTTTTCGAGAATCTCAACTTCTTCCAGATGAGTCTCATCTTCGACCATAATCGAAGATTCTGACTTAAGGCGCTCATTAGCTTTTCTTAATTCTGAAGTTATAGCTTCATTAGCTATAACTTTAGATTGAAGCTCTTTAATGTTGAGTTTTAGTTTTGAGGTTATAGCTTCATTAGCTATAACTTTAGACTCAAGAACCTTTTTCTCAGACATAAATGTCTCCAACTTAGCATTTGCTTCAATGCTTATTTTGGATTTCAGTTTCTTAGCTTTGGCCTTTAGAAGTTGATTTTCCTCAGCAATATCGAGGATCTGTTCTTTCAAGTCATCTAACTCAAGACTTTGTTCATGACATTGGTCTAGGGTTTTCTCAAAATATTTAACCAACATAGCTTTAGATAAATTTTTAACTTGACTTTTGAGTTGAAGAAAATTTACCTCTTCATCGTCGTCGTCGTCGTCTGAGTCGAATTCTCCAAGGAGACACAAATGGGATGCGTCGTCTTCGTTGTTGTCATTTGAGATTAGATCTAAGCTGACGTTGCTTAGGCACAGGTTTGCTACCTCATCTTCTTCTGAGTCCTCGTCATCTTCGGATTCTAATTCTCCCCAACACGACGCAAGCATTACTTTCTTGAACTCCGTTTTGGTCTTTTCTCTCTTTGACTTATCTTTGATTTTGTCCCAGCTTGGACAATCTTTGATCATATGGTCTTGTTGTCCACACTTGAAACATCCTCTTTTGAAGAATGTTTGTTTTGTGTCAGTTTTCTTTTTGTCGACTGTTTTGTTGTTAGAGTTTTTGTATCTTCCCTTGAAGACAGCCTTTTTAAAACGTCTTGCGAATAGAACTGTCTCGTCTTCTAGTTCTTCTTCGCATACTTCACTTGTGGAGGCTTGTAAAGCGACGCCTTTTCCTTTGGGATCATCATCGTTTTTATTTAGTATGATCTCGTGTGCCATTAAGGATCCAATCAACTCTTGGTAAGTAATCTTAGATAGATCACGTGCTTCCTCTATGGCCGTGACCTTAGGTTGCCATTTTTTAGTGAGACTCCTAAGAATCTTACGAATGATATCCTCAGAATCGATCTTTCTGCCAAGGTTCCGCAGTTCATTAATAATACAAGAAAATCGTGCAGACATGCTATCAATAGATTCATTCTTTTCCATATTGAAAAGTTCATATCTTTGAACGAGCAAGTCTATACGATGTTTCCTGACTGCGGATGTTCCTTCATAAGCAAGTTCGAGACTATCCCATATTTCCTTAGCGGAACTACAAGATGAGAATCTATCAAATTCTGAAGTTATCATACCGTTCTGTAGGAGGCTCATGGCCTTAGAGTTTTTCTCTGCAATTTTGTAGTCACTTTCCACATAATCGCTTTCCATCTTTTCATAGGTTGTTCCATTGGCGGCGGCGACCAAGATCTTCTTTGGTCCAGTTTGGATGATCTTCCAACATTCCCAATCACAACCTTTGATGTAATGAGTCATCATATTTTTCCATAAACTGTAGTTTTTGCCATCGACGATAGGGCACTTGAGATGCTTGGAATCCATTGTTGAAGGAGTATATAATATAGAATCAATAGAAGGATCAAAACTCACGCGGCTAGGCGATCAAGAGCACGAGGCTCTGATACCAATTGAAGAGTCTATTGATGTAATATACTCAAGAAGGGGGGGGGGGGGGTTGAATTGAGTATGCCTTCTTTTTAAATCTTCTTCGATGTGTGTCTGGTTGTATGATGATCTTCGAGTAGAACAAATTATAAAGAGAGACACAATATTTTTGAAGTGGTTCAGTCTCACACTTTGAGACCTACGTCCACTTTTCTCGATTAATAAAATTAGTACCAACTCTGGATTACAATTTTATCAACCCTACTCGTGCGACTTTGATGTTAGTCACAACTCTATCTAGATAACGTTAAATATCTAGCTACGACAAATACCGTTAAATATTTGTCTTACAATGAGTACCGCTAAATACTCGATCTACCTTACGTTAATAAGATAAAGTCTTCAATGTTTTCTTGATGTCACAATCTTGAATGAATAAGATAAATGCTTGAGCACTTGAATCTTGAATCGGATTTGACAATGATAAGCTCGAACTTGAAGTATATGAACGACGGTTCTCTCTTGATTTGCGTGTATATGTGTGTATGTATTTTCGTGTGTTTTAATGTATCATGGTAGTCTATTTATATAGAATATGTATCTAGGTAATTCAAACCCTAGATGATTTAGGAATATTACTAAAACTAGAATACTAGTCTTTTAGTAATACTACCTTAAATCTAATCTTAATATATTTAGGAAAGATTTAATAACATACTTTAAGTATTATATAAGGAATTAATTTCCTAATTCATATTTAGGAAAGATCTTTATATAATAAACAATTAGTATCCTTATTAAATCAACTTCCTAAACCATGTCAAAGATAATAAAATATATTACCAAAATATAATCTTAGTTTGTTTTAGGATATTAAATAAATACATAATATTTACTTAATTGAATCCTACACGAATTATGGTAAACGTGACATATCACACGTTTCCCAAAGTCGAAACAAACTACATTTAGATTATATAAATTTGACAATAAAGATCATATAAAAAATCCTTAGTTTATTTTAGTAATAAATAATTATCTCATAAGACAATTATTTATTCCTTATTTAACTTAAAGATATTTTATATAATCCTATTAAGATTAACAATTCTATTTATTAAAATAGAATACCAATTAAACACTAATTCTACACGACACAGATTTGGAAACAAACGTTTCAACTTAAACACATATATATTCCGATCATTTCTTCATGATATAGAATTATAGCTACGGGCTATAACTAGAATCAATCTTGTACTAAAGCTATAGCTGATAAATATAACCTTAGTTCATTATGCGCGCTTGATCTTCTATCAATCTTCGACTTAGTCAATTCATTGACTAATATGCTTGAATCTTTTACACTTGATTGATTAGATCTTGTTACTAATATTCTGTACACTTAGCACACGATTATACGTACGAGTATATAATATATAAATAGCTAGACTTGTCATTATCAAAACATAAACATATATACTATATATATATTTGAATATATGGTTCAACAGTTGTATAAACTTGTTCTCCGAGATAACTTTATAAATTTAAAGTACTGTTTATCTTCCTTTGTATCTACTGCCTCGGGAAACCGAGATGGTAACATCCTTATTTATCTAGGGGGTCCTAGTACAGGCCCTTAAATAAATGGGGGTGTTACAAAGTGGTATCAGAGCGAACGATCCTCAGGCCTAACCTAATGAAACCAATGAATGTAGGAGAGTCTAAATAAAATGAACCCCGGGATAGGACTGTTATGAGCACACTAAAGGAAAAGTATGAGTCTGGGGCCCCCTCACACCGAACCATAGGCCCTCTCAGTTTTACCCGGGAACCCATAGTGCATATACGAGAGAAAAGGGTAGATTAGGAGGTGGTGGAAGTGATAGCATACTGTGATGAGTATGTTATGAGAACTCTTAGTATATGTGACTGTTTAAAAATAAGTCGGGAGGGGCATGTGCATGAAAGAATTTTAATTGTTTGAATAAGGAGGTGTATATTAATATGAACATGTGAAGTGATTTGAAGCATGTCAGTAATTCTTCTTCTATCATGTCTAGTGATATGCGGTTATGTGATCCCGAGCCATTATACAGTTGTATGTTATTCAATCTGATAGTTAATGATAGACTTTATTGTTTAGGGGTTTTAGCCCTAACCCAAATGGGTGCCCACATGCGTCGGGACTCATTTCTTTTCTTGTGTTATAGTATGCCTCCGCGAAGAGACAATGCCGTTAACATCACACAAGAGGAATTGGACCGTTTGATAGCTGAAAATGAGGCCCTAAAGGCCAAACGTATGGACTCCGCGAAAATGAGCACAATCATCGCGAGGCATCACCCTACCCAATTCACTGGGGAGGGGGAACCTCATCTGCTGGGAGCTTGGTGCCGGGAATTCAGCAATCTATTTGAGTTGGTGGATTGCCCTGAAGAATTGAGGGTTGACCAAGCTGCCCACTATCTGAGGGGTATGGCTGGAGACTGGTGGACCGGGAACAAGGGAGAGATTAGAGAGGCAGCTAGAGAGGATGGGACCGAGTTTGTTGCTTGGGTCGCATTCAAGAGGATTTTATATGAGGTGTTCCTACCAGAATTCCAGAAAAGCAAGTTAAGGGAGGAGTTTGATACATTCAAGATGACGGAAGACATGTCAGTGGAGGCTTACTATAGGAAATTTATCCAACTGGTGAGCTATGTAGGGGACATGGGATTTGATGATGCCATGCTAGCAATGAAGTTCGAGAGGGGGTTATCAATCGCCATCAAGAAGAGACTGATTGCAGCTCCGCCGACCACAGTCCGGGATATTTACTTAAGGGCTGGGGCGGCGGAGAGGCTTTCAGAGATGATCAAAGAGGACAAGAAGTCCAAGTCTGAAAAGAGGAAGGCTGAAGCAGTAACTGAGAGTTCAGGGTCGAAAAAGCAAAGCACTAACAAGTACAGTGGGTACTTCGGGAGCAGTACTTCTGGTGGTGGGAGAAACCAGAGTGGGGGCAACTTCAGGAGTGGAGGTTCTGGCAGTGGTTCGGTGGGAATGGTCTGTTTCGGCTGCGGAAAGATTGGGCACACGCAGGCAGTATGTCGCTCTTCTGGAGGGAATCAGTCTGGGGGTTATCGCATGCCTTCATCCGGATATCAGGGATCCCGCACTCAGTCCTATGGTAGCAGTGGCTATCGCACACCCACGACAAACTATGGTGGGGGTGCGAAATCTGGAGGGAGCAGCAATTATCATAGGAACTTCAACAACTATCAGAACCGCTCGTACCAAAACCAGAACCATGGGAATGGAAGCAATCAGAAGACGGGAGCAGAAGGGAACCAGCAGGCTGGGACATCTAGTGCCAGTCAGAGTGGGGTCAAATCCAGTGGCAAGCTCTTTGCCATGGGAAAGCAAGCAGCTCAGGAGGATGCTCATGTAGTAACCGGTACTTTTCTTGTAAACTCTAGACCTACCTTCGTACTTTTCGATTCCGGTGCGACCCATTCTTTTGTGTCTAGAGAGCATGTTAGAGTTTTGGGACTTGAGAGGTTCGACTTAGTCGCAGACTCAGTGACCATACCCTCGGGGGAGTCGATCATCTGTAGTAGATTTTATCGAAGTGTACCCATCAAAATCGGGGAAGCAATTTTCTATTGCGACCTCATAGAATTTCCGCTGGGGGGTTTTGAGGTGATCCTAGGAATGGACTGGTTGGGAAAGTATAGGGCTTTTATCGACTGTCATCAAAAGAAGATTTCTTTGAGGGGACCTAAAGGAGTGAGGGTGTCTTACAAGGGATACCGAGTCAAGCCAAAAATCAAATTCATATCCGTCAATACCCTTAAGTCTAGCTTGCGAAAAGGAGAGAGCCTAATCTTGTGCCAAATGTGGAATTGTGAGGCTGAGACCCCCAAGACTAGTGAAATACCTGTGGTACGGGAGTTTGAGGGAGTATTTCGAGATGACGTTCCAGGGTTACCGCCGAGGAGGGAAGTGGAATTTTCCATTGACCTAAAACCAGGAGCGGGACCAATATCTAAATCACCGTACCGTATGGGGCCGAAGGAGATGGAGGAGTTGAAGAAACAGTTGGATGAACTAGCTGAGAAAGGGTTCATTCGATCCAGTGTGTCGCCCTGGGGAGCACCCGTTTTGTTTGTGAAGAAGAAGGATGGTAGTTTGAGACTTTGTGTTGACTACCGAGAGCTTAACAATGTGACCATCAAGAACCGTTATCCTTTGCCGAGAATTGACGACTTGTTCGATCAGTTAAGTGGAGCTGGGGTTTTCTCCAAGATTGATTTGAGATCCGGGTATCATCAGTTGAGAATAAAGGATGAAGATATTCCAAAGACCGCTTTCCGAACGAGGTATGGCCACTATGAATTCGTGGTTATGCCATTCGGATTGACTAATGCTCCAGCCGTGTTCATGGACTTGATGAATCGAGTCTTCAGTCCATATCTGGACAAGTTCGTGGTGGTATTCATAGATGATATCCTGGTATATTCCAAGAATGCAGAAGAGCACGAGGATCATTTGAGAAAAGTACTTCAGACCTTGGAGGAGCATAAGCTCAATGCTAAGTTGAGCAAGTGTGAGTTTTGGTTGGAGAAAGTCGCATTTCTGGGGCATGTAATTTCAAAAGAGGGGGTAGCTTTTGACCCTAGTAAGATCGAGGCAGTGACTAAGTGGCAGAGTCCGAAGAATGTGAGTGAGATTCGAAGCTTCCTGGGATTAGCTGGTTATTATCGGATATTTGTCAAAGATTTTTCAAAGATAGCGAAGCCGTTGACGTCGTTAATGAGGAAAGAGAACCGTTTCGTCTGGGATGAGAGTTGTGAGAAGGCATTCCTAACCCATAAGGAACGCCTGACAACAGCTCCTATTCTTGCTTTGCCAGTTGGGAGTGATAACTTCGAAGTTTATACTGACGCTTCGAAGCATGGGTTGGGTTGTGTGCTAATGCAGAATGGGAGGGTGATAGCGTATGCTTCTCGCCAGTTGAAGACCTACGAAGAAAATTATCCGACTCATGATTTGGAATTGGGCGCAGTTGTGTTTGCACTTAAATTGTGGCGCCATTACCTTTATGGAGCCACTTTTAAAGTGTTTTTTGATCATAAGAGCCTGAAGTATATCTACACCCAGAAATAGTTGAACATGAGGCAGAGGAGGTGGATAGAGTTAATCGGAGACTATGATATGCAGATTGTTTACCACGAGGGCAAGGCGAATGTGGTAGCTGATGCTCTAAGCAGGAAGTCAGTACATGCTTTGAGTTGTGCCAGATCGAGAGTGAGGTTGCATAGTGAATTGAGGGAGATGGGAATTTTCATGATCCGGAAAGGGGATGCTCTTGGTGATCTGACAGTAGAGCCTGAGTTGTATGGGGAGATTCGGGAGTTACAAAAGAACGATGCAAGAATCCAAAAATGGCGCCAGATGGTGGAGAGTGAGGGTGGAGAGTCGACGACCAAGTTCAGTATTTATGCCGACGGTAGTTTGAGGTTCAGTGGGAGATGGTGCGTTCCGGATGTAGAGGAGCTAAAGAAGAAGATCCTGACTGAAGCTCATGCTACTCCGTATTCCGTTCACCCAGGGGGTGATAAATTGTATAAATATCTTAAGAAGACATTCTGGTGGCCTAGCATGAAGAAGGAAGTCGCCGAGTTTGTCTCCAGGTGCTTGACATGTCAGCGAGTGAAAGGGGAGCATAAGAGACCTCAAGGGAAAGTTCAACCTTTGGATGTGCCAGAGTGGAAGTGGGAGAACATTTCAATGGATTTTATCATGGGGTTGCCTCGGACTCAGAGGGGCAACAACATAATTTGGGTGATTGTAGATCGCTTGACTAAGTCTGCTCACTTTATACTGATGAAAGATACCTGGAGTAAAGCTGAGTTGGCTAAGTCATATGTGCAGAATGTGGTCAAGTTACATGGTGTACCCAAGGACATTGTTTCCGATCGAGACTCGAGGTTCATCTCTAGATTTTGGCAGGAGTTACAGGCAGCTTTGGGTACCCAATTGAAGATGAGTACTGCTTTCCATCCAGCTACTGACGGTCAGACTGAGAGAACGATTCGGTGTTGGGGCTGGTGTCCTTGACAATTAAGTACAATGACTTATTAAATCTCTTTAAGGATCACAAGGGCATACTTTTGTATTATTACCAGTTGATCCACGTTTATCAATAACGGTTGACTTGCTAGATAAGTTTGACGTTATTGTCATACGGATGGCGGTGATCAACTGGTCCCTATACGTCACACCTATAGGACACGTTTGAGAGATGTGAAGGTATGAAAATACAGTCACATTTTGCCGGATATGACTAAACAGTTAGTCAGAGGTATTGACTATTAAATTAGTCAATAAGATGTTGAGATTATTATTTAATACGGATTAAATAATTTTAGCTAATACGGATTACATGATTAATTCGTAAATTAAATATAAACGGTTATATTTAATTAAATATTGTATTTGCGTATTAATATAAACAGTTATATTAATTTGGGTAATTATACAATATCGTATTTTATCAGACCGTTATTAATATATCGACTGTATTAATATCTGATAACATGTTACGATTTATAATTAAAAATTACCGCGAACAACTTAAAGCTAAATGGGTCGAATCACGCATTGGAATAAGGTAAGAGTGGAAAGCCCACTCCTACCCTATGTCCAATTTCGGCCGGCCATGTGTAGTATATAAGGAGAGTCCTTCTCCTTATATCAAACACTCTTGGTGCACTGTTAAATTATCTCAAGGTAAAATTAGGGTTTTGAGACATTCTTTTCCCAAAACCTCAGATCTCACATCTAAAACTCAATAGCTCTCCCAATATTGCAAGGCAATTGGAGAGGATTTCTAGCACACGCGGCCTCGTCTCAAACTAAGTCTTGGGTGCAAGTTATAGGAGGGAATTTGCATTAATTCCTGTTCTTAGGCCTTTTGCGCGAGGACTAAAGGTTGTACTTCTTTTCTCATGTTTTTAATCTTATGACGATATTCACAATTGCATATTTCATTATAATCCTGCAAATTTAGGGTGAATACGCGTTTTATTCCCCACAAGTGGTATCAGAGCCTTAGGCCATGAAAATTTTACAATTGTGTCTTTCATAAGTTTTAAAATTTTTGAAAACCGTACACTGTGCTTAGGCACTCGATCGAGTACCAGTTGCACTCGATCGAGTGCCCTCGTACCAGGCCCGTGCGTGTGTTTTTTGTGAGAAATCGATCTTGTTTTTCGATTATAATTTTGCATATTGTTAATTAATCGATATTTTTAGCAATATGTGAATCTTTTGTTGTTGTTTATTTATGATTTACACGTTTTAAATCCATGTTATAAACCCGTTTTAATTTAAAAGTGCAGCGATTTGCAGTTTTTACGAGCCACTCGATCGAGCCCTGCTGCACTCGATCGAGTGACCCTGACACTCGATCGAGTGCCCCTGTTACTCGATCGAGTGCTCTCGTTTCGGGGTGTTTATTTTCGAAAATAACTTGTTTCTTATTTTCACATGGCTTAAAATAATATACTATATACGGAAATAGTGTATTATTTAGTGAAACGGTTCACCCTCGTTTGATACATATTATTTTAAAACAGTTTAAAATAATGGATTATATGTTTATTAAAATTGGTGATTAAAGCGGTATAGTCACATAATTTTAATCTTAAAAGGTGGTTTGGTATAAATTTATTAATCATAATAACGGTATTATGTCATGCATAAATTTTATTTAGTTGATGCATTTTATTTATCGTCTTGTGAATGCCTTGAATGCTTTCAATAACGTATTTAATTTTTGCAAACGGTTGTAACTTAGTGTGGCCTTAGAAGATTGTGTCACCGTAATGATGGGACACAGTCTTGCTTGTAATTTTGAGATCTTGAATCTCCGTTTTGGGTTTTTGCCATGTAATTACTTTTGTATTTAAATTAGAATGTATCTAGGATTACTTTTGTAATTTAAATTAGTAATTTTGCGAAGCCCAAAGAGAAGACGGAGACCGGATGCTCACTCCCGGTGCAAGGACCAAGATGAAACATCAAGACAAGCTTCTAGGGTCCAACAGTGGATTTCAAGTTGTTTTATGTTTATTTTGGTAGGATAGGCCACACTAGGACTTTTATTTACGTTTATTGCATTTATCTTTATGCTTTCATCGATAATAGCTTGCATCATATTCCGCCTAAAAACCAAACCACCTATATCATGCCTGAAAACTGACTCATGTAGAGGTCACGCGTTAGTTTTCTGTGACAATACAGATGTCACATGTCAATTGCAAAGCCATCACTTTATTTAATTCATTCACGCATATGCTAGATATTAGTTCACTTAATATGAATAAATAAAAGTTGATGGGGTCTTCCTCGTATAACCAAAAATTGAGACTAGTCTTTATAAATCAGCCTCCCATGAATCCCTTCTTCGTCGGTAGGCATAATATGACCCCTTCTACGTCGGGTAAGTGGGAACAGATGATTTATTTTATCTCAACATCATGGTCACTCGATAATATTCCAGTGACTGAGATGGACTAATAGATAGGATTTACGGAAATCTATCGACCAAGAGTTCCAACGATTGGAATTAGCCAAACTGTGGGCTTATCAATATACGGAAATTGAGTCTTGGGATCGTTTATATAATTCTTGAGGGAGATCAATTATATAAATGCATGAGTCTACAAGTTTAAATTCATTTTAATATAGACTTAAATCACAACAATAAGTTGCTTATATGGTTTTGTTTTATCTTCTTTTCAGTGTAGAACACGTTTATTAAAACTGCTGTAAAACTAAAATGGCTGGTGAAGACCCAATGCCAAGTGCCAAGCTAGCACGTGAATCCTGGCTAAAAGCCTTCATGGACTCCATGAATCAGTCAACTAGACTGAGGAATGATGGGTCAAACTTCTCTGACTGGGAGGCAGCACTACGGAATGCTGCCATTGCTGACGGAAAGCTCAAGTTCTTAACTGAGCCCATTCCGCCACACCCAGGAACTGGAGCTAGAGCCAACGAAATTCGCGCTCATAGCGATTTCGTTATGGAAGCGGGTGCGATAAAGAACGTACTCATCTATGCAATGGAATCCAATTTGCAAAGACGCTTCATAACCCATGGTGCAAACAAGATTTTCACCACGCTCACTAACGAATTCTCCAAGGCTCCGAGAATCGTTTCTTATGAGCATACCTGTCGCTTCTTTGAGGCGAAACTCCAGAAGGGCCAAGCTGTTAGCCCACATATTCTCAACATGATTGAGAATATCGAGAAACTGGAGTCCCTAAACTGCAAGATCAGTGAGAACATCATCGTTGATCGCATGCTTCATTCGCTTCATGATGGGTTCGCCCTCTTTAGGGCCAACTACTACATGAACGACATGAAGAAGACTCCTCATGAGCTCCACTCCCATCTCGTACAGACTGAGAAGGATCTAAAGTTGAGTGGGAGTCTGAAGCAGGATGTTCTCATGATCTCCAGTAAAGGAAAAGGTAAAGGGAAGGCTAAAGCTCAGGGCGACCTAGCAGTAGGTAAGCCCAGGTTCAAGAAACCAGGATTTGCTAAGAGTGGGCCTGGTGAGTCGAGTAACTCACAAGGCAAGACAAAGAGCAAGGATACAAGCATGGAATGTCACCATTGCCACAAGACTGGGCATTGGAGGCGCTCATGCCCCGTGTATCGCGAGGACATTAAAGCAGGCCGTGTTACTCCTGTTGGTATGTCTTCTTCTTCTTTTATTCACATGATTGAGATTAACCATGCAAGTTGCGGAACTTGGGTACTTGATACTGGTTGTGGTTCTCATCTATGTAATCATGTGCAGGGCCTCCGAAACCAAGAACCCCTAACCAAGGGTGAGGTGGACCTGCGTGTCGGGAATGGAGCACGTGTGGCTGCAGTCTCGAAGGGAACATACGTAATCCAGCTTCCAAGTGGATTCGAGTTATTTTTATATAACTGTTATTATGTTCCTAGTTTGTCCAAAAACATTATTTCAGTTTCTGCACTTGACAAACTCGGCTTTTCATTTGTAATAGAGAATAATAGCTGTATTTTCTCCTTACACAATATGATTTATGGCAAGGCAGTTTCCATGAATGGAATTTATGTTTTAGATCAAACTACCGAGATATTACATGTGAATAATAAAAGAATAAAGGTAGGTGACAAATATCAAACTTACCTATGGCATTGTCGTATGGGACACATAAATGAGAAACGCGTTAAACAGCTCATACAGAATGGAGCTATTTCGCCCTTTGATTTCGAATCATATGGCACGTGTGAATCATGTATCATCGGCAAAATGACTCGTATTTCCTTCAAAGGTGTTGGAATGCGCGCTGCCGACCTATTAGGACTCATACATACGGACGTATGTGGCCCTATGTCGATCAACGCACGAGATGGCTATAGGTATTTCATCACTTTCACGGATGATTTGAGTAGATATGGCTATGTCTACTTAATGAAGCACAAAAGTGAATCCTTTGACAAGTTCAAAGAATACCAGAATCGGGTACAGAACCAGCTGGGTAGAAAGATTAAAGCACTACGCTCGGATCGTGGTGGTGAGTATCTTTCACGCGAGTTTGATCAACACCTTAAAGACTGTGGGATCGTGCTACAGTTGACTCCACCTGGAACACCACAATTAAATGGTGTGTCCGAACGGAGAAATCGAACTTTACTCGATATGGTTCGATCCATGATGAGTCACACCGTTGTGCCTGATTCATTGTGGGGATATGCTCTTTTGTCAGCCGCTCTAATACTTAACCGAAGTCCGTCTAAAGCTGTTGACAAGACTCCATTCGAGTTATGGAAGGGAACGGTCCCCAACTTGTCCTTTATTCGGGTTTGGGGCTGCGAGGCTTATGTCAAGTGGAGACACGAAGATAAGCTCGGCCCGCGATCGGTCAAGACATACTTTATAGGCTACCCAAAGGGAACGTTTGGTCATTACTTCTACTCGCCTACCGAACAACGTGTTTTTGTTGCGGCTAGTGCGACGTTCTTAGAGAAAGAATTTCTCGAGAACAAGTCGAGTAATAGAACCTTCGAGTTATCGGAGGTTCAAGAACCAACTATCGAGCAACCATTGGAGGAAACAGTTCCTTCACCCGAGGCTGCGGTAGATATCCCTGAGGAACCTAGGAGGTCGGGAAGAGTCTCTATTCCACCAGACAGATACATTGGTATGGTCGAGGAACACGATACAGATGACGTCTTACTCCTAGAGGGTAATGAACCCACAACCTATAAAGGTGTCATGACCAGTTCTGACTCAAAGCTATGGCTAGAAGCCATGCAATCCGAGATGGACTCCATGTATGAGAACAACGTGTGGGATCTTGTGGACCTACCTGCAAAGGTACGTCCCCTTCAATGCAAATGGCTTTACAAGATAAAGCATGCCGTGGAAGGACAACAAGATATCCACAAGGCTAGACTAGTTGCTAAAGGTTTCACTCAAGTGCCAGGCTTGCACTATGATGAGATCTTTGCACCCGTAGTCATGCTACGTTCCATTCGGATTATCTTAGCGATCGCCGCATTTCATGACTATGAAATATGGCAAATGGACGTTAAAACCGCCTTCTTAAACGGTTATTTGGAGGAAGAGTTGTACATGATACAACCCGAGGGTTTTATCGATCCAGCACATCCTAAGAAAGTTTGCAAGCTTAAGCGTTCCATCTATGGACTTAAGCAAGCATCGCGGAGTTGGAATCATCGCTTCGACCAAGTGATAAAAGAGAATGGGTTCATTCGATCAGTCGAGGAACCATGTCTCTTTATCAAGTCGAGTGGGAGTAAGATTGTATTCCTAGTAATGTATGTCGATGACATACTCTTGATTGGGAATGACATACCTCTCTTATCTTCGGTTAAAGCATGGTTGAAAAACCATTTCCAGATGAAAGATCTGGGAGAGGCACAAAGAATTTTGGGCATCCGTATCTACAGGGATAGATCACGACGGATGTTGTCTCTCAGTCAGGAATCTTATATAGAGAAGATTCTGGAGAGATTCAGCATGACGAACTCCAAGAAGGGGTTCCTTCCTATGACTCCTGGGCTTCACTTGAGCAAGACTCAAGAAGCTAAGTCAGTGGAAGAGAAAGAGCGCATGAGTCGGATTCCTTATGCTTCGGCAATAGGATCGATCATGTATGCCATGATATGCACACGTCCTGACGTTGCATATGCATTGAGTATGACAAGTCGATTCCAAGCTCATCCAGGTGAACAACACTGGATGGCCGTGAAAAACATTCTTAAGTACCTACGGAGGACTAAAGATTGGGGATTGACTTATGGAGGCGACTCAACGCTCTGCGCCACGGGTTACGCAGATGCTAGCTTCCAAACAGATCGAGATGACTCGAAATCTCAGTCTGGATTTGTCTTTACTCTTAATGGCGCTGCTGTCAGCTGGAAAAGTTCTAAACAGAGTGTTACAGCAGATTCTACGATTGAGTCCGAGTACTATGCCGCCTCAGAAGCAGCTAAGGAAGCAATATGGATGCGTCAATTCTTACAAGGACTATCAGTAGTGCCTAGTTCGAATGACCCAATCACCGTCTATTGTGACAATAGCGGTGCCATCTTCCAAGCTAAGGAGCATAAGTCTAGCAGCAAGGCTAGGCATGTACAACGGAAAGCTCATCTAATCAGAGATTACGTGGAGCAAAAGGAGATTTTTATTGAAAAGATCGCTACGGATGACAACATAGCCGATCCTCTCACAAAAGCATTACCACGTGATAAGCATGAAGGGCACATTCATTCCATGGGAATTGGATGTGTTCCTAAGTTGTAGTACTCTTTTATGAATTCATGTAATAATTCATTTTCTCGTGTACTCTATTCAACCTTATTGTTATGATATAAAATGTTTTGTTTTTCATGTGGAATTGTACGCCAATTTTGAACACCACAAAGTGAACTTATTAACATTACATCGTTTTGGTCCTTGATTACCCACTTGAGCTGATAACTCAGGTAATCATTTTGTGACGTTGGTTGATGGTGGGTTCAACGAGCCATAAGTCACGTGGATGACTGACCAATCACAAAGGCGAGTTATACGGATATCTCGTAGGACACCCCGTGACAACGTTATGGAGTCCTAAATGTTTTATAACATTGGGTGCCTGGTCGTGGATAGGACCTCCATAGTGTTCCTTAGAGTCGAGTCTTTTGACCTTCAACTGTCTCTTGAGATTAAGACAGATTTTGGGTAACTTTGGTTTCTTTCCCACGGTCACCGTAACAGGGGCCAAGAGGATTTTTTCTAGGTTATTTCATGCTGGGCGATATCGGCAGGATTCGAGTTGAGGGAAATATCCAAACCCTTATCAGGATTTTATCATTTCTCAGGGCCACTCGAGGAGTAGTAACTGAAATGCATGGCCATGCTCGAATACAGATTCGTTTTATCAGTTAAGTTACTCTCTAGTCGGGGAAACCACTCTTGATACAGATCGCTTGTGAGATACGACCTTTGCGAATGCGGATTTGCAAATTGTCTTGCATTGAGTGGGAGAAATTTTAAAAGGATATGAGATTCGGTTATCGCACCTACACTTGTACGGACAAGTGGGAGTTTGTTGGAGATTGTGTCCTCCACATGTAGTGTGATAACGTCATTGCACATACCCTTGTACGGACAAGGGGGAGATTGTTGGGGCTGGTGTCCTTGACAATTAAGTACAATGACTTATTAAATCTCTTTAAGGATCACAAGGGCATACTTTTGTATTATTACCAGTTGATCCACGTTTATCAATAACGGTTGGCTTGCTAGATAAGTTTGACGTTATTGTCATACGGATGGCGGTGATCAACTGGTCCCTATACGTCACACCTATAGGACACGTTTGAGAGATGTGAAGGTATGAAAATACAGTCACATTTTGCCGGATATGACTAAACAGTTAGTCAGAGGTATTGACTATTAAATTAGTCAATAAGATGTTGAGATTATTATTTAATACGGATTAAATAATTTTAGCTAATACGGATTACATGATTAATTCGTAAATTAAATATAAACGGTTATATTTAATTAAATATTGTATTTGCGTATTAATATAAACAGTTATATTAATTTGGGTAATTATACAATATCGTATTTTATCAGACCGTTATTAATATATCGACTGTATTAATATCTGATAACATGTTACGATTTATAATTAAAAATTACCGCGAACAACTTAAAGCTAAATGGGTCGAATCACGCATTGGAATAAGGTAAGAGTGGAAAGCCCACTCCTACCCTATGTCCAATTTCGGCCGGCCATGTGTAGTATATAAGGAGAGTCCTTCTCCTTATATCAAACACTCTTGGTGCACTGTTAAATTATCTCAAGGTAAAATTAGGGTTTTGAGACATTCTTTTCCCAAAACCTCAGATCTCACATCTAAAACTCAATAGCTCTCCCAATATTGCAAGGCAATTGGAGAGGATTTCTAGCACACGCGGCCTCGTCTCAAACTAAGTCTTGGGTGCAAGTTATAGGAGGGAATTTGCATTAATTCCTGTTCTTAGGCCTTTTGCGCGAGGACTAAAGGTTGTACTTCTTTTCTCATGTTTTTAATCTTATGACGATATTCACAATTGCATATTTCATTATAATCCTGCAAATTTAGGGTGAATACGCGTTTTATTCCCCACATTCGGACCCTTGAGGATATGTTGAGAGCATGCGTTCTTGAGTTCGGAGGATCTTGGGAGGATCGGCTGGGGTTGATAGAGTTTTCATATAATAACAGCTACCATGCCAGTATAGGGATGGCCCCTTTCGAGGCTCTGTATGGGAGGAAGTATCGGAGCCCTGTGTGTTGGGATGATCGAGCTGATGTTATGACATTAGGGCCCGATATGATCCAAGAGATGGTGGAGCAGGTTCAAATTATTCGACAGCGGATGAGGGCCGCTCAGGATAGACAGAAGAGCTATGCGGACCTGAAGCGGAGTGAGATTTCATTCGAGGCTGGAGAGAAAGTACTACTGAAAGTCTCTCCAATGAAGGGTGTGATGAGGTTTGGGAAGCGTGGCAAATTGAGTCAGAAGTTTATTGGACCGTTTGAGATTTTGGACAGAGTTGGGGAGGTGGCATATCGACTAGCCTTACCTCCAGCTCTATCCAAGGTCCATAATGTGTTCCATGTGTCCCAGTTGAGGAAATATGTGAGTGACCCATCACATGTGCTTCAGCACGAGGTGATTGAGGTAGATGAGCAGTTGGCATACATTGAGACTCCGAAAGATATCCTGGACAGGAAAGTACGAAAGACTCGCAATGGGAGACGTCCTTGGTGAAAGTCCTGTGGACCAATCATAATCAAGAGGAGGCTACGTGGGAGCCTGAGGCATCCATGAGAGAGCGTTATCCACATTTGTTCGATTGAGGTAAGTTACGCGGACGTAACTTTTCTTTATGGGGGGTGGAATGTAACATTCTGTGATTTAAGTAAACTTTTTTGTGATACTTTGTTTCCAAGTTAGTTTGGGTTGGTTGTTTTGTCACCTAAGTAAGGAAGAACTTCGGGACGAAGTTCATTTTAAGGGGGGAAGACTGTAATAACCCGAATTTTTATTCGTATTTTGGATTATCTTCATATAATTTATTAGTCGACGTCACATTATTTATACGTAGTTAACTTGGTGCATACGAGAATCGAAGTGAAGATCTAGCCATAAAAGGTGATATTACCTTGTATATTACTTTGTCCGTAGTGGGGTTTGATCTCGTGACCTTGAGTAATACGTTTATGGGCCTCGATTTGCGTGAGAAACAAAAAGAGCCCATACTTAGTTTATTTCTAACGCTGCAACACCTCACCCTGCCGTCACTTTATAGACTCCCCAAACTCACATCAAACCCTACCTAATCACAAATTAAATCTCTTTACACCAAACCCTAGCCGCCACCTCAGAGAGAGAAGATGAGCCTTACACGGTGGTTGTCGCCTAACTTAGAGTGTCTCGTTTTGGCCGTAAAGTCTGGTATGTCATCACTGTGTTATGTTTGCTTGTCTGTGCTCAGTTTCGTGTCTCCTTTACCATTGTTTTGTTTCATGTATAATAGTGATAATTACATAACTTCAGTCTATGGCAGGTGGTGGTCGGATATGAACCATATTATGTCGTTTCCGACCACCCACCACCGTCGTACATGCGTCTAAAGAGGCTGGGTTGGTGTAGGGTGTCAGATTTATGTGTTTATGTTTATATGTACCGTTTCTGTTTTATGATAAAAGAAGGGTCGTGGTTTATGGTGGTTGTCTAGGGAGAGTCAGGGAGTAGGGTAGTGGTTGTCGTGGTGACTAAGGGGGTGTCGTATGGTGGTCAAGGGGTTTTCTGTGGTGGATGCGAAAAGAGAACAGGGAGCAGTGGTGTTTGTGTTTTCTTTGGAGTCGTGTGACAGGGTGGTTTTGGGGTGGTACCACCGATGACTAGGGGGAGGTCGGTGCGGTGGTACCACCACGGTCGGAAGGTTCAAGGTTAGGCGTGTCGTTAGTGGTAGCCTAGGGTGGTCTAACAGGCGGGAGTGGCGGCCGTGGCAGGCTGTTCAGGTATGTCACGGGTTGAGGGTGAAGAATCAGGGATGTTTGAACCCCTGGTTCTCCTCGCCGGAGGGAGTCGGCCGTCCTGGTGGTGGTTGGTGATGTAGTGGCCGTGGTAGGGTTTGGTCGGTGGTGGTTGTCAGCCGAGCCTAGGGCTGTAGGCAGCCACGGTGGCGGTGTTAAGACATGGGAGTTGTTAGAGTCGGTTTAGGTTGTTTTTTTTGGTATGTTATTATTATTATTATTATTATTGCCATTATTACATTATCTTTGTTGTTTTGAGTATATCTTTTATTATAGGAAAGTTTTGACATGGTTTTAATGAGTATTTTGAAATTAATTTGAATTTCAAAACCAAAGTATCTATTTTTAGAAGTTACTATTTTTAGAAGTTGCTATATTTAGAAAGTTGCTATTTTGGGTAACCTCGGTTGTTGGGAAGCTTTCTAAATATAGGAAGTTACTATAAATAGTATGTGTACACGTATTACGAGAGTTAGGGAGTTTATTAATTAAATAATATATGTTTAGGTAGCGGGTTTCGCGTGGAACATTTCTAAACAAGCCTCAGACTTATCTGCGCTTCCTGCTATTTCAGGTAGGGGAAATACTGATAAATATTGATGTGTAACCTGTTCTTATTTGATATTAAGCATGTTTGTTACATAATATCATGTGATTGTTATATTGTGCTGTTTATATCATTCTGTGATTGGTGCGGAGATAAAGGGTCTGTGATTGGTGCGGAGATAAAGGGTCTGTGATTGGTGCGGAGATAAAGGGTCTGTGATTGGTGCGGAGATAAAGGGTCTGTGATTGGTGTGGAGAATTATGGGTCTTGTGATTCGGAGTGGAGAAGTTCGACTTTCTATTTATAGTAATGTGGTTTGTTTACAGTTTTTCTCTACTCAACCTCGGGGTTGACCCTGTGTATTCGTGATCACCTGTGATGAACCAATTATTGGGGAGCAGATTGACAGGTGTTGAGACTATGGGAGCTAGGGGAAGAGAGAAGCTTGGATCTGGATCGGCCTAGAGTCTAGATCACCATAGTAGTTATTTATGAGTTGTACTTTTGTTTCATTCAGACAGTTTGTTTTAATTTAGTTGTATAAACTTGTTCTCCGAGATAACTTTATAAATTTAAAGTACTGTTTATCTTCCTTTGTATCTACTGCATCGGGAAACCGAGATGGTAACATCCTTATTTATCTAGGGGGTCCTAGTACAGGCCCTTAAATAAATGGGGGTGTTACAATGTTCGTGCTGGTAAATTTTGTTGCTGCGGCTGGTTCATATTAACATTTGCTTCACATGTTCAGTCACTTCTGTTGTTTACTCACTGCTTCACATGTTTACTCACTACTGTTTTCTGTTGTTCAGTCACTGCTGTTGTTTACTAACTGCTTCACATGTTTACTCACTGTTGTTTGATGTTGTTCACTCACTGCTGTTGTTTACTCACTGATGTTTGTTGTTGTTGTTGTTCACTTACTACTGTTGTTTACTAACTGCTGTTTGCTGTTATTCACTCACTCTTGTTGTTTACTCACTGCTTCACATGTTTACTCACTGTTGTATCTTATTCACTGTTGGTAGTTCATCTTATCCAATGCTTCACATGATTCATCTTATCACTTAGCCACTATTGTTTGCTGTTGTTTACTTACCACTGTTGTTTACTCACTGCTTCACATGTTTACTCACTGCTGTTTGATGTTGTTCACTCACTGCTGTTGTTTACTCACTGATGTTTGTTGTTGTTGTTGTTCACTTACTGCTGTTGTTTACTCACTGCTGTTTGCTGTTGTTCACTCACTCTTATTGTTTACTCACTGCTTCACATGTTCACTCACTACTGTTTGTTGTTGTTTACTCACTGCTGTATCTTATTCACTGTTGGTAGTTCATCTTATTCAATGCTTCACATGATTTATCTTATCACTTAGTCACTATTGTTTGCTGTTGTTTACTTACCACTGTTGTTTACTCACTGCTTCACATGTTTACTTACTGTTGTTTGCTGTTGTTTACTCATTGCTTCATATGTTTACTCACTCCTGTTTGCTGTTGTTTACTCATTGTTGTATCTTATTCACTAATGGTAGTTCATCTTATCTAATGCTTCACATGATTCATCTACTCACTTACTAACTTTTGTTTGCTGTTGTTTACTTACTACTGCTGTTTGCTGTTACTTATTCACTGTTGGTATAAAAAAATAGATGATGCTTAGTGAAGAATGACCTTAATGGTTTGAGAGCAAAGTCTAGTAGTAGTAGTCTGCTAAGGTGTGTGGCCTTTTTGTAAAACCCCTCGCGAAAGCGGAAATATAAAACATACAAAATACTAAAAATGCAGCGGAATTAAAACTTTTTAACATAAACATGCGAGGTGAATTAAAACTGAAACTTAAGTAAAAAAAATATATACACAATCAGCCTGGGATGGCACATCCCTACAGGCACTCAAACCGAAATGCAAACTAAGTCTAGCTAACGTAAACGTGTGAGTCAATCGATGAATAGGATCATCGCTCGCTAGCTCCATGAAACCCTCCGCCAACCACCTGTCATGTACCTACATACATGTAAACATGTACGCCACAATCAGTGGAGAGTGACTAGAGTTCTTCTAGCCACCTTTTGTAACGACACGTAACACATAAATACAAACAGAATACTCCAGCATATATAAACATGTGAAGTATAAAATCTCATCATCTGAATCTCATACTATCATGCAATCACTAATGCACGGCTCTCAACCAACTTCGGAAACTATTTGGAAGGAGAGCCGGTTTCCCTACCGGTTGCCCGGTCGGGGGGTCTTTTAGTCCAAACCATTTACGAAACTGACTAAAGAGTCATCCAATGCCTTGGATGAACAATAACAAAGTCAAGTATCAAGTCATCAACGTCAACAGTTATCTCATAAACATCAACATCTATATCTGACACTATACCAACTCTAGGCAAGCAGATAAACACAGCAAGTATAAGGTTCAGCGGTCAACTCAAGACATAACCTACATACCAATTACATTCAGCAAGTATAAGGTTAGAGGTCAACTTAAGACATAACCTAAATACCAATCACATTCAGCAAGTATAGGTTCAGAGGTCAACTTAAGACATAACCTAAATACCAATCATTCAGCAAGCAAGGACTCAGAGGCCAACTTAAGGCACAGACTTGCCAATCAGCAAGATACTAGACTCAGAGGCCAACTTAAGGCATAGACTAGCACCCAAAAGTAAAGGACTCAGAGGCCAGCTTAAGGCATGTCCCTTCACTACATCACAAGATACTAGACTCAGAGGCCAGCTTAAGGCATGTCCTAGCATCAAACATCTGCACTCCGGGCAAGGTGTCAGTTCCTTAGCTATCCCGTTGTGCAGCTGCTCTACTCGTCAGACTCAGAGGTCAACTTAAGGCATGTTCCGACGCGATCACAATCAAACATGTCTGGACTTAGAGGCCAGCTTAAGGCATGTCCCAGACACGACAACCATACACATATAGGGCTCAGAGGCCAGCTTAAGGCATATCCTCATATATGACAAACAACTCACGTATTAAGTTCAGAGGCCAGCTTAAGGCATAACTTAATACGCATCAATACAATATCATCAAAGTCTATGAACTAAACTATAGTTCTACTTTCTTAACTTCTAATCAACACTTAATTGACCCCGGGAACTAAGTTGAGGGAGAGCCGGTTTCCCTTTCGGTTACCCGACCGGTGGCTCTCTATCCTCTCTCCATTCCCGAACCCAATATAGTGTAGCCCATCCTCCGGGGACCTCAAATACATATCAAAGACACAAGGAACGAGTTTCAAACAAAACCGATTAACCATCTGAAAGTTATGGACGATTTACAAATGAAAACAAGCTACAAGGGCTCCCAGCCGGTCGGCAGGCAACCGGCCTACCGGCTGGCAACCCAACTCAGCCTCCTTTTCCTTTAAACTTAAAACAGCCCAAAGGACTCCCAGCCGGTCGGCAGGCAGCCGGCCTACCGGCTGGGAACCCAATCCCAACATACGTACTAATTCACAATGAGGCTCCCAGCCGGCTGGCAGGCGGCCGGTCTGCCGGCTGGGCACCTCTTTCCCTACCCTACGAAAATACGCAAGACACCCTCAAGGGACTACCAGCCGGTCGGCAGGCAGCCGCCCCACCGGCTGGCAGTCCAAAACCCAATTTCTTCCCTAAACCCGCAAAAACAACTACACGCGTTCCCAGCCGGTCGACCGGCGGCCGGTCGGTCGACCGGCTCAGAGAGCCTGATCCTAAAATCGTGATTTCCATCCTATGTCTAAACTCCAAAAATCGATATCAACTCATAAGAATCGCTACAAGTGAAGTTTACCCAGCATTACAAATCATCTAATAACACTATCTAACAGCAAACAAACCCATAACAATCCTCAATAAGGAAATATGAAGTATCCGTCGCAAAACATGAAATTTCAGAGAATGGCTTATGAACATATGAACATCAACAAAGCATGAATTCTTCACATAAGAACAATCCTAAAGATGTTACTAAGTCCATTAATCATCAAACATTAACAAAAATCAGAAACAATAACAAGAACACATCAAACTTGCTATTTTAACAAAAAGGCGGAGTTACTCGTAATCGTCACCTTATAACTTCTTAAACCAACATGAATCCGACTTCAAGCTACTCCTTTTGCCCAAGTCCGCGCTAGAAACACAACAAACATCCGTAAGCCTCGAAAAACGTGACCTTAGGGTCTCGGCCAGAATATAAGACGGAATTATTTTAGGTAAAAACTTACCTAGAAAGATGGAGGGCGAGAAGAGGAATCTGTGACCGCGAAAATCGTCCCAATCGGATAAGAACCGAAGGTTTTATGAGCATTTTAAGATTGAAGGAGAAAAATGCAAAAATGGTGTTTGTTGTTAAGTTTACAAATCTGAAAAATGAAATGAAGGAGAGAGGTAGGAGATGGTGGGGTTAGGGTTTTGTGAGGAAAAAGAGGGGAAATAGGTCCATTAAGAAGTTAGGCCCATAAGATAAGTTTTAAGACGGTTTAAGCTAAAAACACCGACTTAAGGTAACTATAAACTTAAGACGATATAAATATTTCCGGACTATGAAATTAAATTGCTAAGACGTAAATTACGCAATTAAATGAAATCTTATTTAAATGCTTTTAAATATTCTCTCATAAATTAGTCAGTTATTTAAAAGAAATTCCAAAAATTACGAAATATAAATTATTTTTCGAACTTGGACTTAAAATCATTAAACTTCTAAGTCCCGAAATATTGGGATGTTACAATCACCCCATCTTTCAAAAAGTTTCGTCCTCGAAACTTGAAAACAGAAGTAAGTACGAAACAACTTTAACTACCAAAATGTACTACCGGGTTATGGTAACCCAAAACTTTTATCTTTCAAAAATTTCCAAGAAGAAAAAGATTTTAAGGTACAAGTCTCTGTCAATGGACATTGGGATTCTCGTTACGTATTCAAGAGTCCGACATTCCAAATCTGAGACAAGTCCCAATTTAAATCAGTCAAAATTCAAAATTTAGATTGATTCGGTGTTGATAAGCACAACACAGGTTATCAGACGTCTCCAATAACAAGTTCCAGTGGCATTCAACGCTGAAATCCCTCAAAGTTGTAAAACATTCGGCTCTTAAAACCAAGTTTTCTTCAAAATTTACCTTTATTCTCAAATTCTTGAAAGAGTAAAATTGCAACAACGACAAAAGGCCGCCTTCACCAAAAGAGGGAGCAGTTTCAAATTCTCGAAACAATTAAGATTTTTCCAAAACTACAAACTTTCAGAGTTAACAATGGGAAACAAATTCCAAAAACAGTCACCGGGAGCGTAGAAACGATCATAGAGATTACTTTCGACACGAAGGATTGAGAGTTTCTAGTTTCACAGCTGTCAGAACACACGAAGAAGGATCGAAGGAAAGAAACAACCAGGTTAGAGGTCAAGAAAAACGGTAACTCTTGCTAAACACGGGGTCACTAACCACTCGATCCATAATCCAAGGACCGTCACAACGATTCCCAATATATTCCAAGAAGGACAATTCAAGTGATCTCTAGACTCTCAATGGTTTCACGATCCCTCTTACCATTATGTCATCCACCGAACAAGGTATTTCTCAACAAGAAGGTTTCCAAAACTCTCACTCAGTTCGCACTAAAATCCGTTCGACCACGGTTAAGGATCCCTCACTCAAGGTTGAAGCCTAATACACATACTCCAGACCAAGGTTCACGCACCCAGCACTTCAAACCAGAATTCTATTACCATAACAACGAACCTCGAAACCCAAGATATTGTACTCATTATCGTATAACCTTAAATTTTGACAGTTTGATCCCAGCAAACCTATTCCACAAGGTTCGATATCTTAAATTCCCAAATTTTATTATCACAATGACATTCGAAACAAGATCTTACTAAAGTAACAACTTCTAAATCCTCTGATTTCAACCATTCACCAACAATATACATCCCAAAGAAAGTTACAAAGAAGTAATAACTTTCACTCTTATAGTTTCCATAAGACTTAGGCATTCACATTCCGAGATTCCTCCATTGATATTTGTGAACACTTATAAGTTTCAAATTTATATTCTATAATTACCTCAGACATCAATGAGTACCTGTAAACCACTCATGAAGCATTATTAAGCCAACAGGCTTCCATTATTCCACAAGTTATCATAAACGATCCACCTAACAGTGGTGCATTTTCCAATCCCAATAAGCGCTCCAATAGGTAAACGTTGAGGTTCCATAAGTAACCTAAGGTCAACACTTAGTTAGCTCCATAAGTCTACTTGTAAATGTCTCAACATTCTCACACCGTTACCAATAACTCTCGTTCCTCAAGTATGTGGTCCTTTATGCATTACCAAAAGTTCCTCAAGATTAAGTGGCACTAACTTACCTTATTCATCAATTTAACCACATCATCATCTTAAGCATGTACCTCCAAAATAACCTAAGACTCCAAGTATCGTATTTAAATCCTCAAATGGTACTTCCAAATCTACAATCACCACTTACATCTAGCCATCTAACATGAAACTTTCACGGCGGCACACTATCCAATATTACTCGAATGCTATTATCATAAACTCTCTCAACCAAATTCTGACAACACAAAACCAAGCATTCCTCAAGGCATGTTTCACTACTCCAAGAACAAGTCGATCCCGCCACTAATCTAAATGAAAAGGAAAAAGGCTCACAGAAGAGGAGATGAGATACGAACTTCAGGGACAAACATGATACAGGTTTCGAGAGAGTCCTAAGAAAACGACTCGAGGAACAACGAGATGACAAGGTAAGGAACTTTAGGTTATGGACCCCAATCAAAGTTGAAGCCAAGAGGAGACGGAGAAGCAAAGGAGAAGAAAGGAGAGAAGCGACGTGAAAAGAACGATTGCGGAATCTTCCAAGGTGCGGGTCTCTCACTATTCTCGCGGGATTCTCACTTCTTACTTTCCAATCCAGTCATTCAATTATCGGCTCTCATGAACAATTCCTCCAATGATTTATATACCCTAATCTTCCAAACTTTAAACGATATCATCATTACAACTACCTATTCCCAAAAGTTTGAGATGTCACATCTCTGCTAGTTCCACAAATGACAATTCAATAACACTTTCAGGTCATTACCCCTATATGCTATATCCACTTTATTTACTTACCTTACTGTCCACCAGATAACAATTCCTAAACCATCAAGTTTTCCGAATTCTCGTGTCCCTATAGATTAATTTATCTTATCCACAGACCTGCATCCTCAAATTTCTCTTAAGTTCTTCAGTAAATAAACATTAAGATTCAATAAACAGCCTAGGGTCGAATAGTGGTTCACTTCTTCTAAGCTTAAGTCATAAACTCTTCAAGTATTCAACTATTATAGCCAATGATTCGCATTCCCCAACAACGGCCTTTCCCAGCTCAATCACTCACCTAAGTCAAGTGATACTAACTCACTTCACTCATCCACTCATCATCCTTAGCATGCATCTTAAGCCTATTCTTCTAGGTCGCTCTATATCCTCAAGTATCTTATCTAACTCCTTAAACGGTACTCTTCAATCCACATATTTTCACAATCTAAGTATGGTTCTCAAGATTAAGCTCCACAAAGACCACGTATACAGCTCACCCTTCAAGCAAGCATCCTATCACTCACTTTCACTCTCCCAATTGGATAGACAACTAGACCCTTGGATCACCAAAACATGTCTCTCGATACCTCTTAAGTTATTCCTCAAATAACAATATTTCACATAACACAGCTTACAGTTATCCTAAGACTAGTTCCTCCAAATCCAATAAAAGGGAAGGTTACCTAGAGGGCACCTTAAGAAAGCAGGCAACAAGGTTAAGCTGAAAAGATATGAAGATCTGTTCAAGCAAGATAGATAAATATTCTAAAAGAAGGATGTGCATCCAGAGTTATCAAAGAAAGTGATGCACAAGGAAAGAGGAGTATCTTCAAGGCTCAGAAGTATTTTCCAACAGTGGCACAAATCTTCTATCTTCGGTAGAAACTCCGGTCTCCATCGCCAAATGGATAATCCCACGGTTCGTCGATTAAAAGATATCAAAGTGAGATCAATTTCAATCAACAAACATGTTAGAGCCTAATAGAAGCAATCACAAAACAGACTACAACATAAGTCCTTAAATCTACCCCATCTCTCATTCATTATTTGTTTATTTGGTCATGTTAAGGTTTGGGGTTACATGAGTGCGTCGGGAGCAATAATCCTCTGATACCAACTGTAACACCCCGACCCAAACTTAGGACCGGAAATGTTGGCCACGGTAGCTCGTCAGGCTATGTACTGGCCCCACAGACCAACACGAGTCCTTTACAGCGCATTTTGTCCTCACTCATGCGCATCCCGGGAACCTTCCCAGGAGGTCACCCATTCTAAGACTACTCCCAGCCAAGCACGCTTAACTTTGGAGTTCTTTGGCATGGATAACCAGAAATGAAAGTGCACTTTGTTGACATGAGTAGTACTTTCAATCCCTTTAAGCACTAGTCATATAAGCCTATCAATGGACCTCTTCAAGGGGTTACCCCACCCGAATATCTTATTCGGTTCAATGGAATATTACACACCCCCACTTGAAGAACGCAACGTCCTCGTTGCGCCTGACAGCATCCGACCGCAGCCGAGCCAAACCAGGAATCCTCCCCCGCTTGGTTGGTGACCCGGGTACTCCAGACCACAGGCTCACCAGACGGTCGCAGGGTTGCTCTGATACCACTTGTAAAACCCCTCGCGAAAGCGGAAATATAAAACATACAAATACTAAAAATGCAGCGGAATTAAAACTTTTTAACATAAACAGGCGAGGTGAATTAAAAATGAAACTTAAGTAAAATATATATATACACAATCAGCTTGGGATGGCACATCCTTACAGGCACTCAAACCGAAATGTAATCTAAGTCTAGCTAACGTAAACGTGTGAGTCAATCGATGAATAGGATCATCGCTCGTTAGCTCCATGCAACCCTCTGCCAACCACCTGTCATGTACCTACATACATGTAAACATGTACGCCACAATCAGTGGGGAGTGACTAGAGTTCTCCTAGCCACCTTTTGTAACGACACGTAACACATAAATACAAACAGAATACTCCAACATATATAAACATGTGAAGAATAAAATCTCATCATCTGAATCTCATACTATCATGCAATCAGTAATGCACGGCTCTCAACCAACTTCGGAAACTATTTGGAAGGAGAGCCGGTTTCCCTACCGGTTGCCCGGTCGGGGGGTATTTCAGTCCAAACCATTTACGAAACTGACAAAAGAGTCATCCAATGCCTTGGATGAACAATAACAAAGTCAAGTATCAACTCATCAACGTCAACAGTTATCTCATAAACATCAACATCTATATCTGACACTATACCAACTCTAGGCAAGCAGATAAACACAGCAAGTATAAGGTTCAACGGTCAACTCAAGACATAACCTACATACCAATTACATTCAGCAAGTATAAGGTTCAGAGGTCAACTTAAGACAAAACCTAAATACCAATCACATTCAGCAAGTATAAGGTTCAGAGGTCAACTTAAGACATAACCTAAATACCAATCATTCAGCAAGCAAGGACTCAGAGGCCAACTTAAGGCATAGACCTGCCAATCAGCAAGATACTAGACTCAGAGGCCAACTTAAGGCATAGACTAGCACCCAAAAGTAAAGGACTCAGAGGCCAGCTTAAGGCATGTCCCTTCACTACATCACAAGATACTAGACTCAAAGGCCAGCTTAAGGCATGTCCTAGCATCAAACATCTGCACTCCGGGCAAGGTGTCAGTTCCTTAGCTATCCCGTTGTGCAGCTGCTCTACTCGTCAGACTCAGAGGCCAACTTAAGGCATGTTCCGACGCGATCACAATCAAACATGTCTGGACTCAGAGGCCAGCTTAAGGCATGTCCCAGACACGACAACCATACACATATAGGGCTCAGAGGCCAGCTTAAGGCATATCCCCATATATGACAAACAACTCACGTATTAAGTTCAGAGGCCAGCTTAAGGCATAACTTAATACGCATCAATATAATATCATCAAAGTCTATGAACTAAACTATAGTTCTACTTTCTTAACTTCTAATCAACACTTAATTGACCCCGGGAACTAAGTTGAGGGAGAGCCGGTTTCCCTTTCGGTTACCCGACCGGGGGGTCTCTATCCTCTCTCCATTCCCGAACCCAATATAGTGTCGCCCATCCTCCGGGGACCTCAAATACATATCCAAGACACAAGGAACGAGTTTCAAACAAAACCGATTAACCATCTGAAAGTTATGGACGATTTACAAATGAAAACAAGCTACAGGGGCTCCCAGCCGGTCGGCAGGCAGCCGGCCTACCGGCTGGCAACCCAACTCAGCCTCCTTTTCCTTTAAACTTAAAACAGCCCAAAGGACTCCCAGCCGGTCGGCAGGCAGCCGGCCTACCGGCTGGGAACCCAATCCCAACATACGTACTAAATCACAATGAGGCTCCCAGCCGGCTGGCAGGCGGCCGGTCTGCCGGCTGGGCACCTCTTTCCCTACCCTACGAAAATACGCAAGACACCCTCAAGGGACTACTAGCCGGTCGGCAGGCAGCCGGCCCACCGGCTGGCAGTCCAAAGCCCAATTTCCTCCCTAAACCCGCAAAAACAACTACACGCGTTCCCAGCCGGTCGGTCGGCAGCTGGTCGGTCGACCGGCTCAGAGAGCCTGATCCTAAAATCGTGATTTCCATCCTATGTCTAAACTCCAAAAATCGATACCAACTCATAAGAATCGCTACACGTGAAGTTTACCCAGCATTACAAATCATCTAATAACACTATCTAACAGCAAACAAACCCATAACAATCCTCAATACGGAAATATGAAGTATCCGTCGCAAAACATGAAATTTCAGAAAATGGCTGATGAACATATGAACATCAACAAGGCATGAATTCTTCACATAAGAACAATCCTAAACATGTTACTAAGTCCATTAATCATCAAAACATTAACAAAAATCAGAAACAATAACAAGAACACATCAAACATGCTATTTTAACAAAAAGGCCGAGTTACTCGTAATCGTCACCTTATAACTTCTTAAACCAACATGAATCCGACTCCAAGCTACTCCTTTTGCCCAAGTCCGCTCTAGAAACACAACAAACATCCGTAAGCCTCGAAAAACGTGACCTTAGGGTCACGGCCAGAATATAAGACGGAATTATTTTGGGTAAAAACTTACCTAGAAAGATGGAGGGCGAGAAGAGGAATCCGTGGCCGCGAAAATCGTCCCAATCGGATAAGAAACGAAGGTTTTATGAGCATTTTAAGATTGAAGGAGAAAAATGCAAAAATGGTGTTTGTCGTTAAGTTTACAAATCTGAAAAATGAAATGAAGTAGAGAGGTAGGAGATGGTGGGGTTAGGGTTTTGTGAGGAAAAAGAGGGGAAATAGGTCCATTAAGAAGTTAGGCCCATAAGATAAGTTTTAAGACGGTTTAAGCTAAAAACACCGACTTAAGGTAACTATAAACTTAAGACGATATAAATATTTCCGGACTATGAAATTAAATTGCTAAGACATAAATTACGCAATTAAATGAAATCTTATTTAAATGTTTTTAAATATTCTCTCATAAATTAGTCAGTTATTTAAAAGAAATTCCAAAAATTACGAAATATAAATTATTTCTCGAACTTGGACTTAAAATCATTAAACTTCTAAGTCCCGAAATATTGGGATGTTACACTTTTAGTTGAAATAGTATTGTCACTACATGGTCTACCAATAGTTGGGTGTGTGCGCATGTTCATATGAGTTGCATTCATAAATGTCCCCATTTTGTTTTGGGGCTAAGTGAAAACAACTTTTATTCGTTTGAGAGCTGTGTTTGTTTACTCTTTGAATATAGTGTCTCCTATTCAACATAACCTTCCCTATTTGGGTAAGGCACAAAGAATAAGAAGGAGATTATTATATGGGAAAGTATTGGTGTGGGGTTGGGTAATTGGAGAGAAGGTATGTATTGTGGGGTAATTGTTGTGAGTAAGGTGATTAAAATAAGTATAAAGTATGAGTATGGTGGGGTATTGTGGTGGGGTGAGGTGATTAAAATATGTATAAAAACTTTACCAAAAAAGGAAATAGGGAAAATATTGTGAATTGACGAAAAAAGAAATAAGGAAAGGTTATTATGAATAGAAGGGAGTATATAACTCGATGATGAGGTCAAATTAGGCCTGAGAGTTTATGTCAGTCAATATTTTTTTTCAAAATTCTAAGTAGTAAAATTGACATAAAAACGTACAAAAACTGAACTAAAACAATACCATTAACTTCATAATCTGATTACTAGTCAAGCATATCTTTTGTAGAAATGTTTACACCCTAAACAAATTGTGCAAAACCAACTTCGTAAGCTAATCTCTTAGTCTACCCTAGTAACCTAGTTCACCCATTAAGTATTCTAATCTTTGTGTTTCACCTAGACCTAGTAAATACTCAATACTTTCTCTAACCAAATCTTCACTTACATCCAAGTTCCTAGGTAATATTCCTAAATGAGCAAGATGACCCTTCTTCAAGTGTGGTATTGTAAAATCATCGTGACCCTTAACCTTAATAATTTTAACCGTAAACAGATTGTCGTATCTATAACTCTTTGTAGAAATGAGAAATGCGTGAAATAAGTAAAACGTGGAAATAGTTGTGTATGGTTGTTACCTTGTCATATAGTAAATTAGTAATCTTAAAACGGTTTTTAGAATAAAAATATTCTTTGGATTAAAGAGGATTAAAATAATTATCTTATGAGTTAATTATTTATCCTAAATATACTAAGAATTTTATTGTCAAAATCCGAATTCCTAGACAAGCGTGCCTCGGGAAACGTGTGCATCGGGAATCGTGCACAACGTTCCTACACGTTTTTTAGTTATCTCTTTGGGTTGATTAAATAAGTATCATGTGTTTATTTAATTCCTTAAAGTCATACTAGGATTTGGTTAAAGATATAATATATGATATCTTGACAAGTATTAGGAATTGATTCAAAGTAGGATATTATATTTTATGGTATAAGTTGTTTCCTAAATCGGTTAGGTTTTGGAAATTCAATCTTATGTCCTAATTTGTTAATATTTATATAGAGTTTTTCCTAGTTCAAATAAGATTAGTTTTAGAATATTACCTAGAAATAAGAATTCTAGATGAAGTAATATTCCTAAACTATCTAGGACTTAACCTAGATCTAATTTACTATATATAGGACATCATATTACACATTAAAAGCTAACAAATATACACGCCTCACGCTTTCCAAGAAGAACCGAACGTAACCTCTCGTGCGTCTCATTTTCCGTGCCAATCATTGTCAGATCTCATTATAAAGAGTACAAGCTTTGAAGATTACTCTCATTCGTTCAAGATCGTTGAACACAAGAGTTCATTTAAGAATTTATCTTATACAATTAAGATAGTTCGAGTATTTAACGGTACTCATTTGTAGACAAGTATTTCACGGTACTTGACGTAGCTAGATATTTAGCGGTATCTAGATTGATTTACAACTAACATCAAAGTTGTACGAGTAGGGTTGATAAAATTGTAAGAAGGTACTAATTTTATTAATCGAGAATAGCGAACATAGGTTTTGATTTGTGAAAATGAACCACTTCAAAATATCGTGTCTCCTCTTACTTTGTCGTTCTTACTCGTTACTTGCTACTATCACGTTCCATCAACATACATCGAAGAAGAATCGAAAAAGTTGGCATACTCAATTCAACCCCCCCTTATTGAGTATATCTAGATTAATAGACTCTTCAGTAAAGATTGCAAAACCAAAAATAAAATCAACTAAATAACTCAATAATCATGTATGAATAAACAATGCATTGGTTTCCACCATCGTAACAATCACAACTTATTTAAATACGAAAACATGTCCTAGAAATCACTAAGGTGCCACTTATTGAATACTAACGTTATAACTAAATTAAATGTATATAAATAGACGTAAAATTGGCATGTAATTTTTTCAACACATAACTATATAACATTCAGGGCTTAGGGCAACACATTCCGCATATCACTAGACATGGATGGCTAGGGCAATTAGTAAAATAATAACAATCATAAACCAAATTCGATCATATTTGTCTAGTAAGCCAAACAACAAACTCTTGCAAGGAATAAGGCATTCAAATAAGAAGTATATATACACACTTAGAATAGCAACAAAACAATTATCAAAGGACACGACACCCGTTTCGATCTACTAGCTTTACACATAATACTTAACTTGATTCCGCATCCTGTAACAACATAGCATGGTTGGCTTTACTAATCTTTCTAGTCAATTATGGTCAGATATCTCCTACATCTAACCTCCTATGTAACGCCCCCATTTATTTAAGGGCCTGAACTAGGACTCCTCAGATAAATAAAGGTTATCGAATTCCCGGCACCAAGCTCCTAACAGATGAGGTTCCCCCTCCCCAGTGAATTGGGTAGGGTGATGTCTTGCGATGATTGTGCTCATCTTCGCGGAGTCCATACGTTTGGCCTTTAGAGCCGCATTCTCAGCTCGTAGTTGGTCTAACTCCTCTTGTGTGATGTTAACGGCATTATCTCTTCGCGGAGGCATACTATAAAACAAGAAAAGAATGAGTCCCGACGTACATGGGTACCCATTTGGTTTAGGGCTATGTCCCCTAAGCAGCAAAATCTATAAACACTTATCATATCGAGTAGTTTGCTTTTATAACATGGCTCAGGGATCACATAACCGCATATCACTAGACATGATGCAAGAAAGATTTCTAACATGTTTCAAATCACTTAACATATCACATCATTATACACCTTTTTCCAACCATTAAAGATTCATTCATGCTCATGCCCCTTCCGGCTTTTCAAAAGTCACTTATACACAAAATTCTCATACTTATCACTGCATGTATGCTATTACTTTCACCACCTCTTATTCTACCCTTTTTCTCTCGTATATGCACTCTGGGTTCCCGGGTAAAACTGATAGGGCCAATGGTTCGGTGTGAGGGGGCCCCAGACTCATACTTCCCCTTTAGTGTGCTCCTAACAGTCCTATCCCGGGGTTCATTTTATTTAGACTCTCCTATATTCATTAGGTTCATTAGGTTAGGCCTGAGGATCGTTCGCTCTGATACCACTTTGTAACGCCCCCATTTATTTAAGGGCCTGAACTAGGACTCCTCAGATAAATAAAGGTGTTACCATCTCGGTTTCCCGAGGCAATAGATACAAAGGAAGATAAACAGTACTTTAAATTTAATTTAAACTCAAACATGTTCTTACAAACCAAATAGAAAACTGTTCTGACAAAAGTAAAAGTACAACTCATAGACTACTATCACGTGGTCTAGACTCTAAACAGGTTCGGGTCCATGCTTCTCCCTTCCCAGATGCTCCCATTGTCTTTATACCTGTCAGTCTGCTCCCCAATAATTGGTTCATCACAGGTGATCACGAATACACAGGGTCAACCACGAGGTTGAGTAGAGTAAAACTGTAAACAAACCATATTACTAAAAATGGAAAGTCGTTCATCTCCACTCCGAATCACAAGACCCAATATCTCCGCACCAATCACAAGACCCATTATCTCCACACCAATCACAAGACCCATTATCTCCGCACCAGTCACAAGACCCATTATCTCCGCACCAATCACAAGACCCATCATCTCATCGCCTCATCATTATCACAGTATAATATAAATGCATAATATAAGAGCACATGATAATATATAACAACATGTTTGATATCAATTATGAACGGTTTACACATCATCAAGCATTAGTAGTTTCCCCTACCTCAAACTGCAGAAGAAAAGGCAAAATGCACAACTGTTCTCAAAAGTGCTCCACACGAAAACATCCACCTAAAATTATATTATTTAATTAATAAACTCCCTAACTCTCGTAAAACATGTACACATTCTATTTATAGAAACTTCCTATATTTAGAAAGTTTTCCCAACAACCGAGTTACTCAAAATAGTAACTCTCTAAATATAGTAGCTTCTAAAAATAGTAACTCCCACACTTAAATAAACACTTGGGTTTTGAAATTCAAAAACTAAATCTTTACCATAAATACTAATTATATAAATACCATAAATATCATATTGCCTCATAAACACAAATATTCTAAAGCCATCAATAGAAATAATCAAAATAGCAACAAAGCTAATAATAATAATAATAATAATAATAATAATAATAATAATAATAATAATAATAATAATAATAATAATAATAATACCCAAAAAAAACGACCCAACTACCCAACTCGACACACGGTTTTCACTCCCCCTCTACCACCGTGTACAACCCCCAAGTCACGCCGACAACCACCAGCGACCACCCCCACCATAGCCACTCCACCACGAACCACCACCAGGGGGGTCGACTCCCTCCGGCGAGGTGGACCAGGGGCCCAAACCTCCCTGATTCCTCACCCTTATTCCGCAACTTACCTAAACAGCCCTGCCGTGCCACCACTTTCACTCCACCAGACCACCTAAGACCACCACCAAAAACACCCCTGGCCCTGGACCTACAGACTGTGGTCGTACCACCGCACCGACCTCCCCCTAGTCATCGGTGGTACCACCCCCAAACCAACTACACAACACGAACAAAAGGTTACACTTGCCCCCTGCTCCTTTCCAGAACCACCGTGGAAACAACCCTATGACCGCCACTCGACACCCTCCTGACCACCACGACACCCACTAATCTACCCCCTGACTCTCCCTCGACAAGTACCACCACCCACCGATCCTTCTTCCGTCACAACCAGAGACAACGAAAGCAACAACCAACCCACAACCCGACATCCAAACTTTGCCTGCTGCAACCAGGGGTGATAAACACCCCTGTCGACACCTGCCCACGACACTTACCTCCACCGTGACTAACTCCCTGACCAAGCCCCAGACACTGGCAACATAATAACATAAAACGGACCCCAAACCTGACACTCAACCCTTATCGAAATAGTATCAAACAAAGGCACATCAGAACAGAATTACAAACGAAAAACACTGACTGCGCATACCTGTTTTCCGACCTAATTCGAAGGGTTTAGGCAGGCTCTAACCACCGTGGGGATCTGACCTTCTTGGAGTATGGTGTCGGCTAATTAAATTAGGGTAGGGTTAGGGTTTTGAGATCAGTCAGAAGTGAGTCAAAACCTTACTTATAAGGCGGCAGGGACTATGGTAGTGAGGTCTGCTTGTGTTTAAAACACAAGTGTGGGCTGTTTACACTACTATCGAGGCCCACGGCCGTGCTACACTAGGTCCAGGGTTCGAACCTCATAAACAACCAACTACCAACATTATGCTAAGGTGGATAGATCCCCCCTTCGAGCCCCACAGACGACCATGACACCCCTCACAAAACGAGTACAAGCAAACTAGTGCCTCGAATTATAAAACAAACGCTAAAAGCATCGCTTAGTCATGTAAACACTTTATGCGATGTAGATCAAATCGTAACTAAAATCGGAGTATTACAGTCTTCCTTCCTTAAAAAGAACTTCGTCCCGAAGTTCAACAACACACGAATGACAAAACAATCAATTTATACGAACACGGAACACAAAACATCACAAAAGTCCAATTAAAACATCGAATGTTACATTCCACCCCCCTTAAAGAAAAGTTACGTCCGCGTAACTTACCTCAATCAAACAAATGTGGGTAACGCTCCCTCATAGATGTCTCAGGCTCCCACGTAGCCTCCTCCTGATTATGGTTGGTCCACAAGACCTTTACCAAGGACGTCTCGCCATTGCGAGTCTTTCGTACCTTCCTGTCTAGAATTTCCTTCGGAATCTCAATGTATGCCAACTGCTCATCCACCTCGATCACCTCATGCTGAAGCACATGTGATGGATCACTCACGTATTTCCTCAACTGGGACACATGAAACACATTATGGACCTTGGATAGGGTTGGAGGCAAAGCTAAGCGATATGCCACCTCTCCAACTCTGTCCAAGATCTCAAATGGCCCAATAAATTTCTGACTCAATTTACCACGCTTGCCGAATCTCATCACACCTTTCATCGGAGAGACTTTCAGTAGTACCTTCTCTCCGACCTCAAATGAAATATCGCTCCTTTTCAGATCGGCATAACTCTTCTGTCGTTCCTGAGCGGCCCTCATCCTCTGACGAATAATCTGAACCTGCTCCACCATCTCCTGAATCATATCTGGCCCCAAAGTCACAACATCAGCTCGATCATCCCAACACACAGGGCTCCGACACTTCCTCCCGTATAGAGCCTCGAAAGGAGCCATGCCTATGCTGGCATGATAGCTGTTATTATAAGAAAACTCGATCAACCCCAGTCGATCCTCCCAAGATCCTCCGAACTCCAGTACACAAGCTCTCAACATATCCTCAAGAGTCTGAATCGTCCGCTCAGTCTGACCATCAGTAGCCGGATGAAAAGCTGTACTCATCTTCAATTGGGTACCCAAAGCAGCCTGCAACCCCTGCCAAAATCTAGATATAAACCTCGAGTCTCGATCTGAAACGATGTCCTTGGGTACGCCATGCAGTTTGACCACATTCTGAACATATGACTTAGCCAATTCAGCTTTACTCCAGGTATCTTTCATGGGAATAAAGTGAGCTGACTTAGTTAAACGATCCACGATCACCCAAATCATGTTGTTGCCCCTCTGAGTTCGAGGCAACCCCACGATAAAGTCCATCGAAATATTCTCCCACTTCCACTCTGGCACATCCAACGGTTGAACTTTCCCTTGAGGTCTCTTATGCTCCCCTTTCACTCGCTGACAAGTCAAACACCTCGACACAAACTCGGCGACTTCCTTCTTCATATTAGGCCACCAAAACGTCTCTTGAGATCCTTATACAACTTATCACCCCCTGGGTGAACAGAATAAGGAGTAGCATGAGCTTCAGTCAGGATCTTCTTCTTTAGCTCCTCAACATTCGGTACACACCATCGCCCACTGAACCTCAAACTACCGTCGGTATGAATACTGAACTTGGATGCCCTATCACTATTCCCATTTTCCACCATCAAACGCCACTTCTGGATTCTCTCATCGCTCTTCTGTAACTCCCGAATCTCCCCATACAACTCAGGCTCCACGGTCAGATCACCAAGTGCATCCCCTTTCCGAATCATGAAAATTCCCATCTCCCTTAACTCGCCATGCAACCTCACTCTCGATCTGGCACAACTCAAAGCATGTACTGACTTCCTACTTAGAGCGTCAGCTACCACATTCGCCTTGCCCTCGTGGTAGACAATCTGCATATCATAGTCTCCGATCAACTCTATCCACCTCCTCTGCCTCATATTCAACTCTTTCTGGGTGTAGATATATTTCAGGCTCTTATGATCAGAAAACACCTTAAAAGTGGCTCCATAAAGGTAATGACGCCACAATTTCAGTGCAAAGACCACAGCGCCCAACTCCAAATCATGAGTCGGATAATTCTCTTCGTAGGTCTTCAACTGGCGAGAAGCATACGCGATCACTCTACCATTCTGCATTAGCACACAACCCAACCCATGCTTTGAAGCGTCGGTGTATACTTCAAAATTATCACTTCCAACTGGCAAGGCCAGGATAGGAGCTGTTGTCAGGCGTTCCTTAAGGGTTAAGAATGCCTTCTCACAACTCTCATCCCAGATATAACGGTTCTCCTTCCTCATCAACGACGTCAACGGCTTCGCTATCTTTGAAAAATCTTTGACGAATCTCCGGTAATAACCAGCTAAACCCAGAAAACTTCGAATCTCACTCACATTCTTCGGACTCTGCCACTTAGTCACTGCCTCGATCTTGCTAGGGTCAACAGCCACCCCCTCTTTTGAAATTACATGCCCCAGAAATGCCACTTTCTCCAACCAGAACTCACACTTGCTCAGCTTAGCATTGAGCTTATGCTCCTCCAAGGTCTGAAGTACTTTCCTCAAATGATCTTCGTGCTCTTCTGCATTCTTGGAATATACCAGGATATCATCGATAAATACCACCACGAACTTATCCAGATATGGGCTGAAGACTCGATTCATCAAGTCCATGAACACAGCTGGCGCATTGGTCAATCCAAATGGCATAACCACAAATTCATAGTGGCCATACCATGTTCGGAAAGCGGTCTTTGGAATGTCTTCATCCTTTATTCTCAATTGATGGTACCCGGATCTCAATTCAATCTTGGAGAAAACCCCAGCTCCACTCAACTGATCGAACAAGTCGTCAATTCTCGGCAAAGGATATCGGTTCTTGATGGTCACATTGTTCAGCTCTCGGTAGTCAACACACAACCTCAAACTCCCATCCTTCTTCTTCACAAATAAGACAGGTGCTCCCCAGGGCGACACACTGGGTCGGATGAACCCTTTCTCAGCTAGTTCATCCAATTGCTTCTTCAACTCCTCCATCTCTTTCGGCCCCATACGGTACGGTGATTTAGATATCGGTCCTGCTCCTGGTTTTAGGTCAATGGAAAACTCCACTTCCCTCCTCGGTGGTAACCCTGGCACGTCGTCCCGAAACACTCCCTCAAACTCCCGTACCACAGGTATCTCGCTAGTCTTGGGGGTTTCAGCCTCGCAATCCCACATTTGGCACAAGATTAGGCTTTCTCCTTTCCTCAAGCTAGACTTCAAGGTATTGACGGATATGAATTTGATTTTTGGCTTGACTCGATATCCCTTGTAGGACACCCTCACTCCCTTGGGTCGCTTCAAGGAAATTTTCTTTTGATGACAGTCGATAAATGCCCTATACTTCCCCAGCCAATCCATCCCTAGGATCACCTCAAAACCTCCCAGCGGAAATTCTATGAGGTCACAATAGAAAATTGCTTCCCCAATTTTGATGGGTACACTTCCATAGACTCTATTACAAGCTATTGACTCTCCCGAAGGTATGGTCACTGAGTCTGCGACCCAGTCGAACCTCTCAAGCCCCAAAACTCTAACATGGTCTCTAGACACAAAAGAATGGGTGGCACCGGAATCGAAAAGTACAAAAGTAGGTCTAGAGTTTACAAGAAAAGTACCAGTAACCACATGAGCATCCTCCTGAGCGGCCTGCTTTCCCATGGCAAAGAGTTTGCCACTGGACTTGACCCCACTCTGGCTGGTAGAAGATGTACCAGCCTGCTGATTTCCTGCCGTCCCCGTCTTGTTGTTGTTCCCACTTCCATTGTACTGATTCTGATATGAACGGTTCTGATTTTTGTTGTTGTAGTTCCTCTGATAGTTGCTGCTGCCTCCAGACTTCGCACCCCCACCATAGTTTGTCATGGGTGTGCGATAGCCACTGCTGCCATAGGACTGAGTGCGAGGTCCCTGGTATCCGGATGTAGGAGTACGATAGCCCCCGGACTGGTTTCCTCCAGACGAACGACACACTGCCTGCTTATGTCCCGTCTTTCCACAATCCAAACAAACTATGCCCACTGAGCCACTGCCTGAACCCCCACTCCTGAAGTTGCCCCCACTCTGATTCCTTCCACCACCAGAGGCACTACTCCCGAAATACCCACTGAACTTGTTATTACTTTTCTTTTTCGATCCTGAACCCTCAGCTACTGTTTCAGCTTTCCTCTTTTCCGACTTGGACTGTTTGTCCTTTTTGATCATATCCGAAAGCCTCTCTGCCGCCCCAGCCCTTAAATAGATATCACGGATTGTGGTGGGCGGAGCTGCAATCAGTCTTTTTTTGATGGCGATTGATAATCCCCTCTCAAATTTCATGGCTAGCATAGCATCGTCAAATCCCATATCTCCCACATAGTGTACCAGCTGGATGAATTTCCTGTAGTAAACCTCTACAGTCATGTCCTCCGACATCTGGAATGAGTCGAACTCCTCCCTCAGCTTGCTCTTTTGGAATTCTGGTAGAAACGCCTCGTTCAGAACCCCCGTGAATGCATTCCACGGAACAAACGCGGATCCACCCTCTATAGCTGCTTCCCGGAGCTCTCCCTTATTCGTGGTCCACCAGTCTCCAGCCATACCCCTCAGATAGTGGGCAGCCTGGTCTACCCTCAATTCTTCAGGGCAGTCCACCAACTCGAACAGGTTATCGAATTCCCGGCACCAAGCTCCTAACAGATGAGGTTCCCCCTCCCCAGTGAATTGGGTAGGGTGATGTCTTGCGATGATTGTGCTCATCTTCGCGGAGTCCATACGTTTGGCCTTTAGAGCCGCATTCTCAGCTCGTAGTTGGTCTAACTCCTCTTGTGTGATGTTAACGGCATTATCTCTTCGCGGAGGCATACTATAAAACAAGAAAAGAATGAGTCCCGACGTACATGGGTACCCATTTGGTTTAGGGCTATGTCCCCTAAGCAGCAAAATCTATAAACACTTATCATATCGAGTAGTTTGCTTTTATAACATGGCTCAGGGATCACATAACCGCATATCACTAGACATGATGCAAGAAAGATTTCTAACATGTTTCAAATCACTTAACATATCACATCATTATACACCTTTTTCCAACCATTAAAGATTCATTCATGCTCATGCCCCTTCCGGCTTTTCAAAAGTCACTTATACACAAAATTCTCATACTTATCACTGCATGTATGCTATTACTTTCACCACCTCTTATTCTACCCTTTTTCTCTCGTATATGCACTCTGGGTTCCCGGGTAAAACTGATAGGGCCAATGGTTCGGTGTGAGGGGGCCCCAGACTCATACTTCCCCTTTAGTGTGCTCCTAACAGTCCTATCCCGGGGTTCATTTTATTTAGACTCTCCTATATTCATTAGGTTCATTAGGTTAGGCCTGAGGATCGTTCGCTCTGATACCACTTTGTAACGCCCCCATTTATTTAAGGGCCTGAACTAGGACTCCTCAGATAAATAAAGGTGTTACCATCTCGTTTTCCCGAGGCAGTAGATACAAAGGAAGATAAACAGTACTTTAAATTTAATTTAAACTCAAACATGTTCTTACAAACCAAATAGAAAACTGTTCTGACAAAAGTAAAAGTACAACTCATAGACTACTATCACGTGGTCTAGACTCTAAACAGGTTCGGGTCCATGCTTCTCCCTTCCCAGATGCTCCCATTGTCTTTATACCTGTCAGTCTGCTCCCCAATAATTGGTTCATCACAGGTGATCACGAATACACAGGGTCAACCACGAGGTTGAGTAGAGTAAAACTGTAAACAAACCATATTACTAAAAATGGAAAGTCGTTCATCTCCACTCCGAATCACAAGACCCAATATCTCCGCACCAATCACAAGACCCATTATCTCCACACCAATCACAAGACCCATTATCTCCGCACCAGTCACAAGACCCATTATCTCCGCACCAATCACAAGACCCATCATCTCATCGCCTCATCATTATCACAGTATAATATAAATGCATAATATAAGAGCACATGATAATATATAACAACATGTTTGATATCAATTATGAACGGTTTACACATCATCAAGCATTAGTAGTTTCCCCTACCTCAAACTGCAGAAGAAAAGGCAAAATGCACAACTGTTCTCAAAAGTGCTCCACACGAAAACTTCCACCAAAAATTATATTATTTAATTAATAAACTCCCTAACTCTCGTAAAACATGTACACATTCTATTTATAGAAACTTCCTATATTTAGAAAGTTTTCCCAACAACCGAGTTACTCAAAATAGTAACTCTCTAAATATAGTAGCTTCTAAAAATAGTAACTCCCACACTTAAATAAACACTTGGGTTTTGAAATTCAAAAACTAAATCTTTACCATAAATACTAATTATATAAATACCATAAATATCATATTGCCTCATAAACACAAATATTCTAAAGCCATCAATAGAAATAATCAAAATAGCAACAAAGCTAATAATAATAATAATAATAATAATAATAATAATAATAATAATAATAATAATAATAATAATAATAATAATAATAATAATAATAATAATAATAATAATAATAATACTCAAAAAAAACGACCCAACTACCCAACTCGACACACGGTTTTCACTCCCCCTCTACCACCGTGTACAACCCCCAAGTCACGCCGACAACCACCAGCGACCACCCCCACCATAGCCACTCCACCACGAACCACCACCAGGGGGTCGACTCCCTCCGGCGAGGTGGACCAGGGGCCCAAACCTCCCTGATTCCTCACCCTTATTCCGCAACTTACCTAAACAGCCCTGCCGTGCCACCACTTTCACTCCACCAGACCACCTAAGACCACCACCAAAAACACCCCTGGCCCTGGACCTACAGACTGTGGTGGTACCACCGCACCGACCTCCCCCTAGTCATCGGTGGTACCACCCCCAAACCAACTACACAACACGAACAAAAGGTTACACTTGCCCCCTGCTCCTTTCCAGAACCACCGTGGAAACAACCCTATGACCGCCACTCGACACCCTCTTGACCACCACGACACCCACTAATCTACCCCCTGACTCTCCCTCGACAAGTACCACCACCCACCGATCCTTCTTCCGTCACAACCAGAGACAACGAAAGCAACAACCAACCCACAACCCGACATCCAAACTTTGCCTGCTGCAACCAGGGGTGATAAACACCCCTGTCGACACCTGCCCACGACACTTACCTCCACCGTGACTAACTCCCTGACCAAGCCCCAGACACTGGCAACATAATAACATAAAACGGACCCCAAACCTGACACTCAACCCTTATCGAAATAGTATCAAACAAAGGCACATCAGAACAGAATTACAAACGAAAAACACTGACTGCGCATACCTGTTTTCCGACCTAATTCGAAGGGTTTAGGCAGGCTCTAACCACCGTGGGGATCTGACCTTCTTGGAGTATGGTGTCGGCTAAGTAAATTAGGGTAGGGTTAGGGTTTTGAGATCAGTCAGAAGTGAGTCAAAACCTTACTTATAAGGCGGCAGGGACTATGGTAGTGAGGTCTGCTTGTGTTTAAAACACAAGTGTGGGCTGTTTACACTACTATCGAGGCCCACGGCCGTGCTACACTAGGTCCAGGGTTCGAACCTCATAAACAACCAACTACCAACATTATGCTAAGGTGGATAGATCCCCCCTTCGAGCCCCACAGACGACCATGACACCCCTCACAAAACGAGTACAAGCAAACTAGTGCCTCGAATTATAAAACAAACGCTAAAAGCATCGCTTAGTCATGTAAACACTTTATACGATGTAGATCAAATCGTAACTAAAATCGGAGTATTACATCCTAGGTAGCTGTAACACCCCTATTTATTTAAGGGCCTGTACTAGGACTCCCTAGATAAATAAGGATGCTACCATATCGGTTTCCCGAGGCAGTAGATACAAAGGAAAGATAAACAGTACTTTAAATTGATAAGTTATCTCAAAGAACAAGTTTATACACTGAGCTAAAACAAACTGTCTTGATAAAACAAAAGTACAACTCATAAGTAGCTACTATGGTGATCTAGACTCTAGGCGGGTCCGGATCCAAGCTTCTCTCTTCCCCTAGCTCCCATAGTCTCAACACCTGTCAATCTTCTCCCCAATAATTGGTTCATCACAGGTGATCACGAATACACAGGGTCAACCACGAGGTTGAGTAGAGAAAAACTGTAAACAAACCACATTACTATAAATAGAAAGTCGAACTTCTCCACTCCGAATCACAAGACCCATAATTCTCCACACCAATCACAGACCCTTTATCTCCGCACCAATCACAGACCCTTTATCTCCGCACCAATCACAGACCCTTTATCTCCGCACCAATCACAGAATGATATGAACAACACAATATAACAATCACATGATATTATGTAACAAACATGCTTAATATCAAATAAGAACAGATTACACATCCATATTTATCAGTATTTCCCCTACCTGAAATAGCAGGAAGCGCAGATAAGTCCGAGGCTTGTTTAGAAATGTTCCACGCGAAACCCGCTACCTAAACATATATTATCTAATTAATAAACTCCCTAATAAACGTAATACGTGTACACATACTATTTATAGAAACTTCCTATATTTAGAAAGCTTCCTAACAACCGAGGTTACCCAAAATAGCAGCTTTCTAAATATAGCAACTTCTAAAAATAGTAACTTCCAAAAATAGATATTTTGATTTTGAAATTCAAATTGATTTCAAAATACTCATTAAAACCATATCAAAACTTCCCCATAATAAAATATATACTCATAATAACTAAGATAATGTAATAATGGCAATAATAATAATAATAATAATAATAATAACAATAATAAGAATAAGAATAATAAAACATGAAGAATTGTTTAGCCTAGCTCGAAAACACACACCCCTTGTACCCGACATAAAACCCACGACAACCACATGAACCACCCATTCGAACACCAACACCTGCTGCCTTACCCCACCGCCGACCCCCATCTACCACCACAACACAGCCACACCCCACGACACACGCCGACAACTCCTACCACGACCTCTGAACTCAGACCAGACCCACTTCCACGACTCAGACCACCCTGAACAGACCCACATCGACCACTGCTACCACCGCCAATACTAACCACGACTACCACCCTCGCTACCTCCGACCACCCACTTGTAACCACGGTGGTGTTACTGTTTCGACCTCCCCCGAGTCGCCAGTAACACCACCCCCAAACCAAGGCCTGACCAGAACCTAAAGACAGACCCAGAACACCCTACGGCCACCAGTGAACACGGACCCATTCGACTCTGTTTTCCCCGACTACAACCACCAAGACAACCACCAAGACACCCCCTGTGCTACCCTTAACCGACCTCCCACAAAACCCAAAACAAATATAAAAAGACTCAACAACGAAAGCCCCTGCAAAACCATACGTTACAAACCCATATATCGCTACTATGAAGAAGCTGACTGACACGGCTACAAAACCACCGCGCCTGGTGGTCCTCGCGGGTCACGAGCGGCTCCTTATAGGTCAAAGTTCATCTACTAACATCATAGAACAAGATTACACCAAAAGCAGAACCCTAGACACGTTATTGACTCTCGAAATAGACGCACAAAAAGAGAAGTAAGGAATGTAAAACACCCAGTGGTGTACATACCAATATTCACGGCCAAAACGAACCACCTTGGAGTGTACAACGACCACCGTGACTGACCACGCGTTGTTCTTTGTTGTGACGGCTGGGTTTGTGTGCAAAGAGATCTAGTTTTTGTTTAGGTTTAGGGTAAGAAATGAGGTCTATATATGACGGCCTGACAAGGTTTCCAGCCATGTAGAAAAGTGTAGGTGGGCTGTTGCCTAGCACGGAATTCGAGGCCCACTCTTGTGGTCCTGATGATCCCGTGTTCGAACCCCTTAGACAGCATATAGGCAACATCAATTTTTTGGTGACTCAAGTACCTACTTTGAATCCCACCACTTACCAAAATGTTTATAAACATACGAGATGTACTAACTTAGTAGGCGACGAACATATAATGTGATATCGTCTACGCTTAAAATTATACAAAGGCCATAATAAAATTACGGGTTATTACAGTCTTCCCCCCTTAAAATGAACTTCGTCCCGAAGTTCTTCCACTCTAAGGTGACAAAACAACCAACCCAAACGAACTTGAAAAGAAAAACATCACAAAAAGTTTACTTAAATCACAGAATGTTACAGTAGCTATAGCTTATGGTGCTTCTATCATCAACTCATTACACATATCACTAATTATATTATATCTCTACCTAAGGGTTCAGGGATCATAAAGCCGCATGCATATCATCATATAGCTCATAATTTACATCTCATGTCATCCATACACTAAAATGTCAACTATTCAAATAATTCAGCATGCCAATGTCAACCATATTCTTTCATTGCACATCATTAACCATGTATCACATCATTACTTACCTCATTCCGCTCTTGCAAAAATGTTAGTACAATATAGACAAGATATGATCTTTTATTTTGTTACTACCCACTCTCTACATCACTCAAGGGTAACCAGGTTAGACTAAAAGGGTCAGTGGCTTGGTTTCAGGGGTCCCTAACTCATCCCAATCCTGGGGCTCCTAACAGTTACTAGCCTGGGGTTCATTTTATTGACACTTCCTATGTTCATTATTTTTTTCCATTTGGTTTAGGCCTGAGGATCGTTCTCTCTGATACCACTTTGTAACACCCCCATTTATTTAAGAGCCTTTAGCAAGACATTCTCAAGTAAATAATGCAACAAATGATGATATGCAAATGCCATGCCACTACTGAGCTCAGTCACAACCCGAAACACCAATCATAACCCGAAACACCAACCCATACGGAACCTCCTGGCAGAGTATCATCGACCGTTGTCGATTACCAGCATAAAGCTGAAGACACCAGGCCTGACCTGCAGACCACCCTGGTCTTTATATCAGAACAATCCCCTTATCAATAATGGAAATGCTATGCTCATGAATGCAACATTAAACAATCAATACTTAAATATCATTCTCATATGAACATGCTTGCATCCACACCACGTAATAAAATCATTCAAGCATATAACCTTCACAGAATACGATACCAGTGTATCCTACCTAGATAGCAATATAATCCAATAACAAGCCAGCAAGTAAACAGAGTTATGCCACTTTAATACCATCACCTAACAATATAATATACATAATTACTAACTAATATAATTACGTAAACAAATATAATATATCACTTATTCACATTAACGATTTAAATCATATATTACGCATAACGAGACCGTATAAAACATGACTACTTCAATTAACTTTAACAACTTGTCCTTATTACTTTTATAACCAACTTCAATTAAATAACGAACATTGAAAACATAAACGAATTATTGATAACCGTCACATTCTTGTATAAAATTTACTTAACACTTATATAATTACATATCACACACAACCTTTAAATAATAATAATTAACTACACACATTATGTGCAATAATAATAATATTACTAATAATAACAATAGAGATATAATAATAACAATTATAATAATAATAACAATTATAATAATAATAATAATAATAATAATAATACTATACAAACAAGCAAACACGCATAACTTAAATCAACCCAAAAACGCATGACTTCAACATTCTCAAACCACGACCAACAACCTCCTGACCAGCCTCCCAAAACAGACCCGTAACTCCCGTATCACCGCCTAAACCACCACAAACCCACGGTGGCTGGCACCCCTGCACCATGACGTATCCCTAGACACCAACCACGACACCTAACTTGCCTCAACCACTCTTTGAAACTAGTCTCAAAACACGCTGGTCATCAACCCGTTCCCCTATTTCGGCACTCATCGTGTTTCATCCCTCTGCAAACCGACCTTAACCACTAGATAACACCACCATAACCACAACCAACCATCCCTCATCGCCACCTCACATCACCCACAACCCATTGGTGACAGCTACTAGGATTCGACACCACTCAAACCACCCAAAACAACCGTCCTAAAGCTGCTGAACACAAGGCGAAATTTTACATTCTGCAACTCTTAATCGGCTGTCAAAACAGCCTCATAAACGACTGGCACAAGTAAATTTCCTGACCACCACACACCACCCTACAACCAACAATATAATATAAAAACATCCTATTACTATTAACCACAGACTCATGCTCAAAACAAATCAAAACAGTAGTTGAATTAACATAAAAAGAACACGACACAAGAGAAAAAGCACGAAACTACGTATACATGTAAGTTCCTGTCGACATTCATGGTGGTTAAAACGATACCCAACGTGGTCCTATGGTGGATTAACGATGACCAACATGTTTTACGTACTTTATAGATTATATATAAAAAGAATATACAGATAAAAAGACATAAAGAGGTACGATAAACTACCTACGAATACTGTGCTGCGCAAGGAAAACGGTGATGGTGATGACTGCTATGCTGCGTTTTCCTTCCCTTATTCTCCTTCGAAACTCACGTTGGTTGTGCTGGTGTTTGAGGTAGGAGTATGGAGGCAGACGAGGTAGATGATGACTAGGGTTTTACAAGGTTATGGAGGTAGATAACATACGGTTTGATGTATGAGATATGTCGTTGGTTGTGGTAGGGTTTAAGGATGATTAAAGCCTAATCTGTTATTCTTTTGTTTCTCATATCACGATGTTAGTTATTTAGACCATATTAATACTCATATTGTGATCTTAAAATTACAATATAATCTAAAATGGTCTAAATCTACATGCATGCAAACAAAAATATAAAAGATGGTATTAAACCATCTTAAGATAAAAATCCTTACATTGTATAAGCAAGATAATTGGCACAACAAAAGGACTCCTTCCTTATTGTTGTTCTTGAGCTATGGAATAAGAAAGATCCTCCAAGACTACTAACCACCAAATAGATGGTCTCCTAAGGATACACCCAAGATTATCCAAAAAACTACTAAGTTACTAACTAGGTAAATTTAGTAGTAAACCTTGTATTATGTGATAATATTATTACACTAATAACATTATGATATATTTATTATTATGAGGATTTTTCTCTCTTAAAAATTAAGAGGATTTATGTGTATAATGAGGGGTATATATAGGGGTTTGAAATGTAAACAATTCATGGGAACATGCCATGTGTTTACACCACCAAACTTTGACAAATATGTTTAATAAGACCTTATATATATATTATGGTTCAAATGGACCCATTTTGGTCCATTTCGATTTCCGACATTTGTCCCACAAATGCTTATAAGTCTTATATTTAATTATCATAATTAATTATTAAATTGATCATTTAACAATTAAATAATACAAATCAACAATTAATAACCACTTAACAATTAAGTTCTTATTAGACTATTTTATCAATATAAAATATAACTTATGAACCCTTATTAGCTAATTTTACAATCTCTTGTAAGTTTAAATAGCTATTTATCTTCGCCTCAAATATATATACACATGTCGTAGAAATTTATATAATTAACTATTAATTATAAAATCTCATTTATATTTATTAATTAATTATCAAATAATTAAATAATAAATCGCCTTGGCCCAAGTTTGTAACTTGTCATCAAATATATATTCACATGACTTATTTAAAAGTCCTGTAATACAAGGATTTAATATAATTGTATCAAATACAAATAATTAGTTTTTCCATTTGGGCATCATCCTATAGGTGTGACCTAAAGGGATCAGCTGGTCACCGCCGTCACACGACAGTAATGTCAAACTCTAGTCAGCCAATCATTACCGATTAACGTTGACCAGCTGACATATATGTAAAATAAATCCCTGACATATTCCTTGTACGAGATTTATTATGTAGACGCACTATTGTGGAGGACACTACTCCAACAATCTCCCACTTGTCTGACACAAGTGTGCGCCACCGATTCTCTTGTCCAAAGTTATCTCCCACGCAATGCAAGATGTCTTCCAGGTCGTTCCTGCACGTGATCTCATCATAAAGTGGTTTCCTCGATCAGGAGAATGACCGTCTGACCGGATTATCTACTATAGACCTTATCCGAGCGTGGCCACGCATTTTCAGTCAACTCTCCTCGAGTGGCCTTGAGATGAAAATTTGACATAAGTGGACAATCCTGTTGACCTATTTTCTTTGTTCAATCACAGATCACTATGACCCAGAAGATGCCCATCAGCCTCCTGTTACGGCACGACCTTAAGCAAAAACTAAAGTCAATCGGAAACTGTACAAACTCAGACAAATAGTCTCCAGTCAAAAGAATCGACTCGAAGGAATAAATAGAAATCCTCGCCACGACCTAGCAACAAAAAGACTCTATAAATGGTCACTGTCCGACAAATTGTCTCACAATCTGCCTATGTAATCGACCAATCATCACTATGACCATATGACAGTCGAACATGTCATCTATCGCCTTACAATCTAGTCATTCCGAGACGTCACCTCATTAAGTAACTAGGGACAAAATACAATGTTAATCCAGTTCACTTAATAGGGTTCGACGTTGTCATTACAACCCATTTGGATAAAACAAAGTATATGAAATTAGACAACAACTAAATACGACGATAAATGTAATTATCATATATGAAATAATTGGTACAATATTTAAAATTATTACATATCGTATAATTTACAGTAGTTCTGTCATTCGTCTCAACCCCATAGAAACTACATGACTATCATGTTTTGCTTGAGACAATGGCTTGGTTAAAGGATCAGCGATGTTTTCAGCTGTCCCAACCTTACAGACTATAATTTCCTTCCTTTCAATTAGATCTCTAATTACATGAAATTTCCTAAGTACATGTCTAGACTTGTTACTAGACTTGGGCTCTTTAGCTTGAAAAATTGCCCCACTGTTATCACAGTATAAAGTGATAGGATCCTCGGCGGTCGGAAATACTCTCAGTCCCTCCAAAAATTGCCTAATCCAAACAGCTTCCTTAGCAGCCTCAGATGCTGCAATGTACTCAGCTTCCGTTGTAGAATCAGCAGTCACAGACTCCTTAAAACTTCTCCAACAAACTGCCCCTCTGTTCATCATATAGACAAAACCAGCCTGGGATTTTAAATCATCCCTATCGGTTTGGAAACTGGCATCCGTATAACCTCTTACACGTAACTCAGATTCTCCTCCAAACACTAAGAATGAATCTCTAGTCCTTCTCAAGTATTTAAGAATATTCTTGACGGCTATCCAGTGACTCTCACCTGGATTATTTTGATAACGACTTGCCATGCTCAAAGCATACGAGACGTCAGGACGAGTGCACATCATAGCATACATGATCGATCCAACGGCGGAAGCATAGGGAATCGACTTCATGCGTTCAATATCCTTAGGTTCTGTGGGACACTGAGATTTACTCAAGGTAATCCCACTACCTATTGGCAGAAACCTTTCTTAGAGTTTTTCATATTGAATCGATCAAGAATTTTATCAATATAAACTTCTTGACTCAATGCTAATATCGTATTGGTTCTATCTCTATAGATCCGGATACCCAAGATGCGCTGTGCTTCTCCCAAATCTTTCATTTGGAAGTGGTTTCCTAACCACTTCTTACCAGAAGTAAGCATATCTATATCATTCCCAATGAGTAATATGTCGTCCACATATAAAAGTAAGAAAACAACTTTACTCCCACTAAACTTCATGTATAAACACGGTTCCTCAACACTTCGAGAAAAACCATTCTGTTTAATCACATGATCAAAACGATGATTCCAACTCCTTGATGCTTGCTTAAGACCATAAATGGATCTCTTAAGCTTGCATACTTTGTTAGGATTTTTAGGATCCACAAAACCTTCAGGTTGTGTCATGTACACTTCCTCTTCCAGAAACCCATTCAGGAAAGCGGTCTTGACATCCATTTGCCATATCTCATAATCATGAAATGCAGTAATCGCTAACATTATCCGAACAGATCTCAGCATAGCAACTGGTGCAAAGGTCTCGTCATAGTGTAAACCATGAACCTGAGTGAACCCTTTCGCCACCAGTCTAGCTTTGTAGACATCTTTATGTCCATCCATGCCGATTTTAATCTTAAAAATCCACTTACACTGAAGAGGTCGGACATCTTTAGGTAATTCAACCAGATCCCATACCTGATTGTCATACATGGAATCCATTTCGGATTGCATGGCTTCAAGCCATAACTTAGAGTCAGAACTAGCAATAGCTGCTTTGTAGGTTTTAGGTTCGTCACTTTCTAAAAGTAATACCTCATAGTCACCATCTTCCTCAATGATACCAAGGTATCTATAAGGTTGGTGACTTACCCTTCCTGACCTCCTAGGTTTAGAAGGAATAATAACCGAATCTGACGAAGAAGGGACATTTTCCTGTGCAGTCACCTCAGTTTGTGGCTCTTGAACTTCATCAAGTTCAAATTTTCTCCCACTCTGTCTCCTAGAAATAAACTCATTTTCTAGAAAGACAGCGTCACGAGCCACAAACACTTTGTTCTCGTGACTATTGTAGAAGTAATAACCTCGGGTTTCCTTAGGGTAACCTACAAAAGTACATTTATCAGAACGAGGTGCAAGCTTATCGCCACACTTGTTTCTGACATAAGCGTCACAGCCCCATACTTTCAAGTATTGTAGATTAGGGACCCTCCCTTTCCATATCTCATATGGTGTTTTGTCAGTAGCTTCAGTGGGACTCCTGTTCAAAGAACATATTGCAGATAAGATAGCAAATCCCCAGAATGACTCAGGTAATTCCGTTTGACTCATCATTGATCGAACCATATCTAATAAAGTTCGATTCCTCCTCTCAGCCACCCCATTCATTTGTGGTGTGCCGGGAGGAGTTAACTGAGATACAATACCACAGTTTTTAAGGTGATCTCTAAAGTCATTGCTTAAATATTCACCACCACGATCTGATCGTAATGTTTTAATCTTCTTATTTAATTGGTTTTCTACTTCATTCTGAAACTCCTTGAACTTATCAAAAGCTTCACTTTTATACTTTATTAAGTAGATATACCCATATCTACTCTTATCATCGGTAAAAGTAATGAAATAGTCATAATTACCTCTAGCCGTGACTGTCATTGGACCACATACATCGGTATGTATTAAACCCAATAACTCACTAGCTCGAGATCCTCTTCCTTGAAAAGGTGAACGAGTCATCTTGCCAAGTAGACAAGATTCACATGTACCAAATGATTCGAAATCAAAAGGTTTAATAACACCAGTCGACACTAGTCTTTTAATGCGTTTCTCGTTGATATGTCCTAATTGACAATGCCATAAATAAGATAGATCGGTATCACCGGTTTTGAGTCTTTTATTATCCAAATGATAAACATCGTTGCAAGTGTCTAGAATATAAATACCATTAATAGAAATAGCTTGACTATATACAATCCCATTAAGGGAAAAAGTACAACACTTGTCCTTAATTACAAAACGAAACCCTTCCGTGTCTAATACAGATACTGATATTATATTCCTAGACAACGTTGGCACAAAATAATAATTTTTTCGATACAACTGCAAACCCGACGCTAAACTAAGTACATAGGTTCCAACAGATACGGCGGCTACTTTAGATCCGTTTCCCATCCGTAGATCCACGTCACCCTTGTTTAGCTTCCTTACGCTTTTTAGGCCCTGTAAATGATTACACAGGTGAGAACCACAGCCAGTATCTAATACCCAAGTTGTAGTAGTAGCGTAATTTATGTCTATCATAAAACATTTGATTGAGAATTTACATGTTGGCTTCATAATACCAGCTTTGATGTCATCCAGATATTTGGGGCAATTACGCTTCCAATGTCCCTTGATATTACAATAATTACAAGTATCATTGACATGATTTCCCTTCTTAGATTTTGGTTTGGAAGGGCCATTCGCAATAGCCTTCCCTTTACCTTCAGCCTGCACGGGTTTCTTACCACCACTCCTTTTAAACTTCTTCTTCCCCTTTACATTAATAGCTAGGACATCTTTCCTAGTGTTCCCACTTAACCCCATGTCTTTCTCTGCTTGCACAAGCAAAGAATGGAGTTCATGTAGACTTTTCTTCATGTTGGCCATATTATAATTTACTCGAAATTGGGTGAATCCTTTGACCATAGAGAGGGAGTGAAGCACTCGGTCCACAATAAGCTCTTCAGGGATCTTGCATCCCAGCCCTTCTAGAGTTTCCACATACTCAATCATTTTGAGTATATGGGCACTAACAGATTGCCCTTCCTTAAGATTAGCCTCAAAGAAGCGAACAGCAGCATCATATTGAAGTATCCTCGGGGCTTGAGAAAACATGGTAGAGAGCCTCGAGTATACCTCATATGCATCTTTGAAGCGGACACATTGCCTTTGTAGGGACGCTTCCATCGCAATATTAAAACATTTTTAATGGCAGCGGATTGTCTTTGATAATCATTATATGCGTCCCTTACATCAGGAGTAGCCCTAGTACTTGGTAGAGGGGGAGAAGGATCGACAAGGTAGCGTAATTTACCATCACCTGCAGCAGCTAATCGAAGTTGTTCTTCCCAATCTTTAAAATTACTACCATTAGCATTTAAAACATATTTGTCCATGAACTGGCGGAGCCATGATTCTTTAGAAATCGTAGCGGTTTGACTAGAAGAAGCCATTGTGATTTACGACAAAACGGGAATGGAAAGAAAATCAACATTTATCATAAAATACTTGTAAAACAATTTTAACAAGTTAGCATTTATTAATGATCTCCCACTGAATTATATAAACGATTCCAAGACCCATCTTTATAATATAAACACGGGCACGGTGAGGCCGTTTCATCCCATATTTATATAAATTTTGTGAGTCAACATTTTGACTGATTCTACTGAATAGAACTCTTGGTTGATGAATTTTCTTAAAATTTATCATTTTAGCCCCGGAATCAACTATGGGCACGGTGAGGCCGATTCATCCCACATTAATCCCGTTGAGTCCAACCAATTTTCACGTGTGATAACTTTTATTACCCTACTTACCCAACGTAAAAAGAGAGTACCCCGGTGAGCCGAGCCTACCTCTAATGAAGAAGGGATTCATAGGTGCTAATACTTGGTAAGGCTTTATCTCAATTTTAAAAGTGAGAGATCTTATCAATTTAATTGTCTATCACTACTAAGTGAACAAAAATGGTGAATGGTAGACAATTGAATCGATAACAACGAAAAATAAATAAATAAATATGTAGTGATGACGATTTGGCATGAATGCATAAATGTAAATTAGCAAGTCCTAATATGGCCACCTAGTTAATATAATTAACTAAAATTATTACACATCGGAAGCCAACTCCTTGGTCCCTTGAGTCTTCACAAATTGCCCTCCTTCTTTAGGATTTCGGATCTCTTTTCCGAAAACACCGTCTTCATGAAAAATCCATCTTTAGATGCTTCATCTAACTACTATTAATTAAATTACATTGCAATAACCTATTATACAATTTTTAATAAAATTAAAATAAAACTATTAATAAATTACAAATTAGGCGATACGAAATCGCAATTAATTACAAAACAAATCAATATTCCCTTACATTACGGGAAATACCAATTTCTACCTATGGCCATATTAGGAAAATTACATAATTATAATGCTAAGAAACATCCATCTAAATGAATAATATAAATGCATTATGTAAAAATGACATGCCAAATCGTCTAACTTACCAACAACGATCATTTGAGCTCGTAATGACGGAATTTTTTACCAATAAAAATTCACAATTAATTCTTAAAAAAATTTTAAGACTTACTCATCTTAATAATCTGGTCTATTATCAAAATAATTATTCTCAACAATTATCTTGAAATTATATGGGAATTAAAACACAATCATGATAAAAAGATACAATAATTCACAATTATCTTATAAAAATTCCATTTAATTTAAAAACTAATGAAATTTTTTCAAAGCTATGAACATTCTGGTCTTACACTAAAAATGTCATGCAACTGAAAATTTTAGTTTTGAAATTTATTTAAAACGATTTTATAATTTAATCGGTAAAACGGACAATTTTTACGATTTAATTCTAAATCAAACCATAAAAATTGAAATAACTTTAAAATAAAATTTTATATATTTTGGAAAAATTTCCAGGAGCTAAAAATTCAAAAATTTTGAGCCCAAAAATTAAATCAATAATTATTTACAAAATAACCACTATTAGCCCATTTTTATCAAATAAAAATCATTAAACTAAATAAATTAATCACATTAACTTAAAATTTCTATTTTTCTCATAAATAGAACATGCATGTGGTTATTTCTAAATAAACATGCATAAAATTAACATGCAACCAAAAATAATTAACTTTTACTTAGTTTTAATGCATTTTAACATAATTCTATGCCATTTAAAGTCATAAAAAATAAATAAAATAACAAAAAATCAAATTTTTGTCCCATATCATTCTAAGACCATATTATATACATGCAAGACCATATTATGTGATAAAATCTATTTTTAATGACATAATATCAATTTTACTAATTTATCTCATAGATTACTAAAATCGTCTTAAGACAACATGCATGTATGTAACAATGCTCTGATACCACTTGTTAGTTATTTAGACCATATTAATACTCATATTGTGATCTTAAAATTACAATATAATCTAAAATGGTCGAAATCTACATGCATGCAAACAAAAATATAAAAGATGGTATTAAACCATCTTAAGAGAAAAATCCTTACACTGTATAAGCAAGATAATGGGCACAACAAAAGGACTCCTTCCTTATTGTTGTTCTTGAGCTATGGAATAAGAAAGATCCTCCAAGACTACTAACCACCAAATAGATGGTCTCCTAAGGATACACCCAAGATTATACCAAAAACTACTAAGTTACTAACTAGGTAAATTTAGTAGTAAACATTGTATTATGTGATAATATTATTACACTAATAACATTATGATATATTTATTATTATGAGGATTTTTCTCTCTTAAAAATTAAGAGGATTTATGTGTATAATGAGGGGTATATATAAGGGTTTGAAATGTAAACAATTCATGGGAACATGCCATGTGTTTACACCACCAAACTTTGACAAATATGTTTAATAAGACCTTATATATATTATGGTTCAAATGGACCCATTTTGGTCCATTTCGATTTCCGACATTTGTCCCACAAATGCTTATAAGTCTTATATTTAATTATCTTAATTAATTATTAAATTGATCATTTAACAATTAAATAATACAAATCAACAATTAATAACCACTTAACAATTAAGTTCTTATTAAACTATTTTATCATTATAAAATATAACTTATGAACCCTTATTAGCTAATTTTACAATCTCTTGTAAGTTTAAATAGCTATTTATCTTCGCCTCAAATATATATACACATGTCGTAGAAATTTATATAATTAACTATTAATTATAAAATCTGATTTATATTTATTAATTAATTATCAAATAATTAAATAATAAATCCCCTTGGCCCAAGTTTGTAACTTGTCATCAAATATATATTCACATGACTTATTTAAAAGTCCTGTAATACAAGGATTTAATATAATTGTATCAAATACAAATAATTAGTTTTTCCATTTGGGCATCATCCTATAGGTGTGACCTAAAGGGATCAGCTGGTCACCGCCGTCACACGATAATAATGTCAAACTCTAGTCAGCCAATCATTACCGATTAACGTTGACCAGCTGACATATATGTAAAATAAATCCCTGACATATTCTTTGTACGAGATTTATTATGTAGACGCACTATTGTGGAGGACACTACTCCAACACACGACCCAGCCCATCACGCATCTCGAGGTAGTATCCCGCTCTCAACTCGTAACTTAAAATAAAAGAGTGCGTATAAATTATTTATACTAGTTATATTATGCAATTAGTACTAGTAAATATAAATTAAATTAATTATAAGAATATATAAAGAATATATAATTTAAGTATAATTAGATTAATTACAACTTAAATAAAAAAATAGAAATTAAGTATAGATGAGAAATAAATATAAAAGAAGAAATATATTTAATTATAAATATATTATTAAAATTAAAGAAATACGAATGAAATGTCATTTAAGAAATAATCGTCAAATATAAAAATGATTATGAAATACGAAATAATCGTAGAAATACGATTTATAAAATAATAACAGTTTACGTAAAATACTTTATAAACATTTCGTTTGAAATACACTTATAAAACATGGTTTGACTACCGTTGACCGAGGCTAACATACGGGGTATTACATTGCTCTTATAAAATATAATGATTATCGGGTGTTTAGAACCCTCTGAATGATTATTGGGTGTTTAGAACCTTCTTAATTGACCAAAATTGAGTAGAACTCAGGTAAGGGCTTGTTCTTTTCAGCTGAATCGAGCTAAGTTGAATTAACTGGAGTAAAGCTTAATTGAACTAAATTGAGTGGAACTCAGCTAAAGTGAATTTAGTTGAATTAAAAGTTAATTTTGTGAAGCGATTAATTGAACATAATTAATTGAGGGTTTTTTGTCAGAAATTATCTTTTATTTAGTGTAACATCCCAATATTTCGGAACTTGGAAATTTAAAGATTTTAAGTTCTATTTCGAGAATAATTTATATTTCGTAATTTTTGGAATTTCATTTAAATAACTGATTAATTTATGTGAGAATATTTTAAAGGATTTGAATAAGATTTCAATTAATTGCGTAATTTACGTCTTAGCAATTTAATTTCATAGTCCGGAAATATTTATATTTTCTTAAGTTTGTAGTTACCTTAAGTCGGTGTTTGTAGCTTAAACCGTCTTAAAACTTGTCTTATGGGCCTAACTTGTTAATAGACCCATTTTCCTCATCCTTCCTCACAAAACCCTAACCCCACCATCTTCTACCTCCCTCCTTCATTTCATTTTTCAGATTTGTAACAAACACCATTTTAATTTTCTCAACCAAACCTTAAAACTCTCATAAAATCTTCATTTCTTATCCGATTGAGACGATTTTCGCGGCCACGGATTTCTCTTCTCGCCCTCCATCTTTCTAGGTAAGTTTTTACCCAAAATAATTTCGTCTTATATTCTGGCCGTGACCCTAAGGTCACGTTTTTCGAGGTTTAAGGAGTTTGTTGTGTTTCTAGCGCGGACTTGGACAAAAGGAGTAGCTTGGAGTCGGAATCTCGTGGAATTGAAGAGTTTTAAGGTGACGATTATGAGAAACTCAGCCTTTTTGTTAAAATAGCATGTTTCTTGATTTTGATTGTTAAAGTTTCTGAATTTATTGGTTGTTGTGGTTGTTTGGACTTAGTAACATGTTAGGGTTTACTCATATATGTTGTTCACATGCTTAGTTTGATATTCATATGATTATATGTTCACTTTCAGATTTTTCATCCTTAAGACGAATACTAAGTTTAATTGTAAAACCCCTCGCGAAAGCGGAAATATAAATCACACAAAGTACTAAAAATGCAGCGGAATTAAAATTTTTTAACATAAACAACATGCGAGAAGAATTAAAACTGAAAACGGAAACTGACATAAACAGAAATAGATAAGTATACTGTCTAAGTACTGAAACCAAATATATACAACAGCCTGGGATGGAACATCCCTACAGGCACCAAAACATAAACTGTATCAAAACTAGAGTCTAGCTATCGTGAAGTGTAAGTCAAAAGATGATAAGGATCATCACTCGCTAGCTCTCAGCAACCCCTGCCAACCTGCATGTACCTACATACATGTAAACATGTACGCCACAATCAGTGGGGAGTAACTAGAGTTCTCCTAGCCACCTTTTGTAACGACACGTAACAAGCAAAGCAAACAGAATACTCCAACATATATAAACATGTGAAGTATAAATATCTCATCAACTGAATCTCATACTATCATGCAATCACTAGTGCACGGCTCTCCACCAACTTCGGAAACTATTTGGAAGGAGAGCCGGTTTCCCTACCGACTAAAGAGTCATCCAATGCCTTGGATGAACAATAACAAAGTCAAAGCATCAAAGTCATCAATATCAACATCTATATCTGACACAGTACCAACTCTAGGCAAGCAGATAAAACTCAGCAAGTATAAGGTTCATCGGTCAACTTAAGACATAACCTAAATACCAATCATTCAACAAGTATAAAGGTTCAGCGGTCAACTTAAGACATGACCTAAATACCAATCATTCAGCAAGTATAAAGGTTCAGCGGTCAACTTAAGACATAACCTAAATACCAATCATTCAGCAAGCAAGGACTCAGAGGCCAACTTAAGGCATAGACCTGTCAATCAGCAAGACACTAGACTTAGAGGCGACATCACAACGCATTGACTAACATCCAAAAGTAAAGGACTCAGAGGCCAGCTTAAGGCATGTCTCTTCACTGCATCACAAGACACTAGACTCAGAGGCCAGCTTAAGGCATGTCCTAGCATCAAACATCTGCACTCCGGGTGAGGTGTTACGACCTAAATGCCCCGTTGTGCAGCTGCTCTACTCATCAGGCTCAGAGGCCAACTTAAGGCATGTTCCAACGCGATCACAAATAAACATGTCTGGGATCAGAGGCCAGCTTAAGGCATATCCCAGACACGACAACCATACACATATAGGGCTCAGAGGCCAGCTTAAGGCATATCCCCATATATGACAACAAGCTCACGTATTAAGCTCAGAGGCCAGCTTAAGGCATACCTTAATACGCATCAATACAATTTCATGCAAATATAGAAACTAATCTATAGCTCTAAACTCTTATACCTCTAATCAACACTTAATTGATCCCGGGAACTAAGTTGAGGGAGAGCCGGTTTCCCTTTCGGTTACCCGACCGGGGGTCTCTATCCTCTCTCCATTCCCGAACCCAATATAGCGTCGCCCATCCTCCGGGGACCTCAAACAGACGCAAGCAAGAGATAACCAAGTTCAACAACAACTATGACCAATCTAAGACTTTCCTTCCACAAGTCTAAGGGTCACTAAACATCTAACTAGGTTCCCTAGGTTTCATTAACAACCTAGGATAAGATTAACTTAGGAAGAGAAACAACCTTCTAAACATTGTTACCAACGACCCATTACTAAAAAAATGATAACTAACCTTGGCTAGTAAACAACCCTCCCAAGTGTTGTTTGATTACAACCCATTAACCATGACTTTAAACAACATAACAATGTTACTCAAGCATATTAAAAAACTTAGAAAGAAACCTTACAACAAGTGATTTAAAGATTAACATGAGGCAACTATCTAATCTCTTTACTTAGCCTAACATACATTCTAAACCAAGTGAAAATATTCATAAACATAGCATAAACATCACTTAAACAATTGAAGAATAAATCCCCAAAACAACCACGAATCAATTAAACAGCACGAAGTTATAGGCCTATTGCGCAGCCTGCGCATTGGGGTTGCGCAGCTGCGCCCTACTTGCGCAGCCTGCGCTTAGACTTGCGCATCCTGCGCCCCTGCACGGGCAGGCTGATTCACGGGATTTTCCTGCACTTTCACAATTCATCTAAACTTTCGACAAGATTCTATACTATGATTTCAAGCTATAAATCCTTCCTACCAGCACATATAATCCCATAACAATCCCAAATATACATCAAACATGATTATTGAACAATCAAAACACAATTTATGAACAATCTTTGTATTCGTCTTAAGAACATGAAATCTGAAAAATGAGTAAACAATCATATGAATACCAAACTAAACATGTGAATGTCACTTAAAATCAAACCTAGCATGCTTCTAAGTCCTAAACAACAACAAACATCATCAAAATCAGAAACTTCCATCATAAACACCAAGAACATGCTATTTTAACAAATAAGGCCGAGTTTCTCATTATCGTCACCTTTTAGCTTCACAAATCACCAAGAATCGCCTCCAAGCTACTCCAATCGACCTTGCCCACAATTAGAAACACCAACAACGGTATTAGACTCGAAAACGTGCATAAGAAGGGCACGGTCAGATTGTAAGATGAAAAGATTTTTCTATAAAACTTTCCTAGAAATATGGAGGACGAGAAGATGAATCCGTGGTCGCGAAAATCGTCCCAATCGGATAAGAAACGAAGGTTTTATGAGCATTTGAAGGTTGGAGGTGGAAAAGTGATAAAAATGGGGTTTCCTTCTATTTTCACAAATCTGAAAAATAAAGGAAAGGAGGGAGGTAGATGATGGTAGGGTTAGGGTTTTGTGAGGAAAAAGAGGGGAAATGAGTCCATTAACAAGTTAGGCCCATAAGACCAGTTTTAAGACGGTTCAAGCTAAGAACACCGACTTAAAGGTAACTATAAACTTAAGACGATATAAATATTTCCGGACTATGAAATTAAATTGCCAAGACGTAAATTACGCAATTGAATAAAATATTATTTAAACCCTTTTAAATATTCTCACATAAATTAATCAGTTATTTAAAAGAAATTCTAAAAATTACGAAATATAAATTATTTCTCGAACTTGGACTTAAAACCATTAAATTTCCAAGTCCTGAAATATTGGGATGTTACATTAATCCTAATGTGGTTTTGTTGTGGAAATTAATGCTTGCTATTGATGCACATATGTTGTATATATGCTGGGTAATCTATGTTGGTTGCAATTTTGGAAGTTTGATATCAATTTTGGTAGTTTAGAATCATATGCGAAATTGCCATTTTCTCGTGCAGGGACTCTGAGCCGGTAGGCTGACCGGCAGCCGGCCGGCCGACTCAGAGTCAGGTCTAGATTTTTTTGACTGTTAAGAATTTGTAAAAGAACTCTGAGCCGGGTGGTCGGCCGCCGGTCAACCGGCTCAGAGTCTCTTCTTGTATGTTCGTTTTGTTCAAAAGAAGGGTGGGACGTGATTCCTAGCCGGTTGGCCGGCGGCCGGTCGGCCGGCTAAGGGTCATGTCCTCTTTTTCGTAAAATCATAGAAAGTACTATGGGAAGGGACTCCCAGCCGGCAGACCGACAGACGGTCCACCGGCTGAGAATCTCTTTCCCTTGTTTTCGAAATTTAAGTCTGCATATGGGAAGGGACTCCCAGCCGGCAGACCGGCAGACGGTCCACCACCGGCTGAGAGCCCCTGTTCTCACTAAATTGGTTTTATCTTTTGATCGGCTAGTCCGATTTGTTTGAGATTCGTTCCGTGTACCTTGCATGTGTGTTTGAGGTCCCCGGAGGATGAGCGACACTATATTGGGTTCGGGAATGGAGAGAGTGATGCGTGTCTATTTTATGATGTTTTTCATCTATTTTTACACGCTTTTGGTCGCTCATTTACTATGTTTTAGCCATAAATTCCCAACAATCGTGTACTTTCGTATTTTTATGCACTTTTGCAGATTTATGCAGAAAAGGGACGATTTTGCACCAAATCTATGCCCTCGGGATTTTTGCATAATTAAGGAACGAAGGAAAGTCAACAAGAATCTTTAATCAAGTATCAAAAGTCAAACCCGAGATGGATCAAAGCAATCTTATGCAGTAACGGGTCGACCGACATACTATATGGGTCGGCCGACCAGTTCTTTGAAGCCAAAAATTCCTGAAGCCCGTAAAGAGGTCGACCGACCCACAAAACTGGTCGACCGACCTCAGCAAAGCCCAGAAGCGTTTTCGGAAATCGTTTAGAAGTATGGAGTCTTTAGGAAACTCTTGATTTCTGCCCTATATAAACTAATCTTGTGATTAGGGTTAGATATTCTGTTTTAGCACCCACCATAATAATCAAGTTCGTAACTTAGTTTTATTCAATCTTTTAGTTCAGTTGTAATCTTTCAATAATTCTCAAGCATTCAATAAAGTTTGTTCCTTTCTGCCTTAATTCCGATTTCTGGTAATTACTCTCTTAATTTAATTTCATTATTGTTCTTATTATTATTGCATTCGGTTAAGTTAGAATCCCAAGCTTTATTAAATCTTGCATGCTTAGATTGATTTTCATTATGTTTTCCATGTTTATTCCCGTTTTTATTATTGTTTCAATTACCATGCGTAGCTAAATTCCATATGTTAGGATCTAGGGGATGAATATGCATAGGTAGCGTAAATTCCGAGACCGACATGTAGCAGAGCCGTGGTCGGCCGACTCAATTAATGGGTCGGTCGACCAAGGCGGTGGTCGGCCGACTGGAATAGCCGGTCGGTCGACCCACTCGATCGCGTCTGTATTCTGTTTCGTCTTTCTTTGTTGACTATAATACCCTACAATGAGACTGAAAGGAGACTTGTAGGATATTAGTAATGACCTACCCAAGATTGAGAGATACGGGAAGGGCATTGGTTTACACCTTAAGACGGCTAGGTTACTTAAGACTGAAAGGTATGTGACCTAGGATTTAGGAATCACCCTTATTGTTGACACCCAATAATTGTGAGACCTAGGAACTAATAGCATAGGCCGAAAGGAGCTATTAGGTACCATAGACCGAAAGGATATGTTACACCCTTACACGACTGCAATATATGTTGACCTTAGGATTTATTTTACCTTAACTATTTATTACCCAAACATCCTAGCATCCCTTTTTATATAGTTTTAATCTCATCTTTTATTTCTTGTTTTAGACTTAGTAAACAACCAATCAACCCCCAATTTTGTTACTTTAGACATTAACATCAAACAATAAACATTACCCACCTCCTTGTGGTTCGACCCTGACTTTCACTATCTATAGTTTAAGTTTAGGAATTATAAATTTATCTTTGGTACCCTCAACGACGGGCATCAAATTTTGGCGCCGTTGCCGGGGAGGTGACGCCAGTGTTTATTGTTTATTGTTTTTGTTTCTTTTTGTTTAAGGAACTTTTGTTCCTTAAACCTTATCACCTTTTTCTTGTAGTTTCCGTCTTATGCGCAGGTCAGTTCAAGGAGAACTCCTACGACTTGACCACGAGCTTGAGAGAACTTTAAGAGAAAGGAGAAAGCAACTTCTAGCGAGTAAGGAAGGGGGTTCACCATCTTCCTTATTCCAAGAGGACATCTTTGAACAGCCACCATTACCAACTTCACCAAAAACACCAACTTCACAACCAAATTCACCGTACAATCCACCTTAACCAAAAACACCACCTTATATTTACTTGCAGGTTTTTCCGAAAGAAGAAGAAAACATGACAGAGGAAGCTACTATTGCTAGTCACTCCATGCCTCAGGTGAAGGACCTATACAAAGGGTTCACTTTACCTGCAGGTACTGGGAAGCCATTCGAGGCCAAGCCTGCCTATATTACTATGGTTGAGAAAAACCAATTTGGAGGCTCGGCCAATGAGGATGCTGCAAAGCATATTGAAATCTTCACAGATTACATATGCTCTATTACACCCCTAGAAGGAGTGACGCAAGACCAGATTAAGCAGACCATGTTTATCTTCTCTCTTAGGGACTCTGCAAGGGAATGGTACAGAGACCTGGACCGCACTGCTGCGGGAATCACAGATTGGAATACCCTAGCCTTAGCATTCTACAGAAAATACTACTCTGCATCCAAGACAAATGCTTTGAGGGCGCAGATTACAAATTTCAAGCAGGGCCCCAATGAGGATTTTAGTGAGGCGTGGGACAGGTTCAAGAGACTTGTTCGATCCATACCACACCACGGATTCGAACAATGGTTTCTTTGTAACCAGTTCTACAATGGCCTCTATGATGACAATAGGGCCTATTTAGATGCTGCAGCCAATGGGAGATTCCAGGACAATTCCGGAGAGACTAAGGGTCTCAAGTTAATTGAGGATGTTGCTGTGCACCGTGCTGAACATGGAACTTCCCGAGGCAATCAAAGGAAAGCTGAGTATAACCTAGCTGCTATTGAGGCCTTGACGGCCAAGTTAGAGAAACTAGAAGCTGGAGGGAAGTTCGATATAGGTAGTGGGAGCAAGGGAGGTATTTATCAGGTGAATGCCGTTCAAGACGGACCCTTTGCTTGTGAGAGGTGTGGTGGAGAATGGCACGTATCAAAATTCTGTACCTCATCCAATGAGACATGTGCCGCTTTCCAACACTATCGTGGGAACAATTTTTATGACCCAAATAATAATAATGTCCATCCCAACATGAGGTGGATAAGCCAGAATGTTCTCAACCCACAACACCTACAACCTCAGCAAAACTCCACATACGTCCCCCCACATAAGCAAGGTTTCCAAAAACCACCCATCAACCCTCAACCACCTTCAAATCCACCACCCAACACAGATGCTCTTATCCAAAATTTCATTGGGTTGGTTCAGAAGGAATCTCAGGCTAGGGAAGCGGGGATGAAGATGTTAGAATCTCAGATTGCTCAAATCGCGGGCAAGAACGATACTAGGGCTCCGGGTCAACTTCCGACCAAGACGGACCAGAAAAAAGAGACTCTAAATATCATATCCCTACGAAGTGGAGCTAAAGTGGGAGGCGAAAAAGAGAAAGAAAGGCAGCCGAAGCTGACTGGCAGCGAGGAAGGTCGACCGACCCAGGAGCCAGGTCGACCGACCTTTGAGCAGAATCCGGAAAATTCCAATGTGCAGGAAACGGGTCGGTCGACCGTGGAAGAGGGTCGACCGACCACCGATGCGGAGAAAGAGGCCCCTTTTCGTCCCGATTTGCCAAACAACTTGAGGGATTTCCTTTTCCGGGGTGATAAGACCCCTAGGTTTCTGAAAAGGGCTGCAAATACTGACTCGTCAGCCCCTCCTTTCCCAGAGAGACTCATACCTTCAAAAGACCAGGTATCTTTTGACAAATTTAAAGACGTAATTCGTTCATTAAATGTTCAAGTTCCGTTTGTAGAATTAGTCCAACAGGTTCCTTCGTATCTTAAATTTATGAGTCAGCTTTTGTCAAGAAAGAGGTCTTTAGATAAGGTTGAGTCAGTAGCCCTCACTGAAGAGTCATCCAGTTTTTTATCACATGTTATAGCCCCTCACAAACTCGATGATCCATGCAGTTTTTCTGTCCCCTACAATATAGGAACCTTCCCTGTAAAAAAGGCCTTATGCGACTTAGGAGCTAGTATCAGTGTCATGCCCCTAAGTGTTGCCCTAAAACTAGGAATGACCAATTTTGCAGTAACCAGCATGACTGTCCAGATGGCAGACCGTACATCTATGGAACCCATAGGGGTGTTGGAAAATATCCTTGTGCGTATAGACAAGTTTTTCTTCCCAGTTGACTTCGTAGTTTTGGACATCCCAGAGGATGCCCATATACCTATAATACTAGGAAGACCTTTCCTACACACTGCGGGAGCCATCATAGATGTAGGCACTGGGACTTTAACCTTCAAGGTAGGAAAGCATTCCATTATCTATGGCCTATCTTATAGGAAGAAGGATGATATGACCCCTATTACTTGTAATGCTATTACTTCTGAAAAGAAGTATAAGGTCATCACTACTTCTCCTACTTTATTGCCTACTCCTGTATCTGTTTTTACACCTCCGCCCCAGATTGGGAGCAATATGGAGGATACTTCTATTGTGACTAATGCAGGAATTGGTTTGGGGAAATCCAAAGTAAAGGAAGTCACAGTGCAGAGAGGGGGAATGGGATTCTTGAGCTATAAAGAAGATGAAGACCCAGATGTTGTAGATCGGGAGGAAAAGAAAAAGAGGATACAAGGTTCAAGGGAGAGTTCGTCGCATATGCTTTGCGGCGGAAAGAAGATGTGTTTTGCTACTCAAGAAAACACTGTGGAGACTACGGCATGTCGTCAAAAGCCGTGGTCGGAGATATTCCGCATCTTTAGCAGATAGTTGTTTCAATTTTCGGGTTTAAGACAATTTACTTTTGTTGTTTGAGACTTTTTAATTTGGTTTGCTCGTAGTTTTTCCTTTATGCTTGCGTAGTTAAAACTTTGGACTTGTTTCTGGCGTCTCGCGCGTTTGTTGGGCGCATATTTATTGCTTTTTCAGGTTTTTACGAAGAAACGAAGACCGCTGTTCAGCAGTGAGGTCGACCGACCGGAAATATGGGTCGGTCGACCTAGTCCCTATAATGCTGGGATTCCAGTAGTCAGCAGGAAAGGTCGGTCGACCTGAAATACGGGTCGCTCGACCTACCCGTCTGTCACAGCCTGTTCGTTTCTCCCTCGGGAATTGGTACTTGAGTGGCACTGCTGGCCACCAAAACCTTAGTTTTTATTTTCCTTGCATCGTTCTTTTAAATTTTCTAAAACCTTTACTTAGGCTAATGCACAATAGGGACATTGTGCGGGTTGGTTTGGGGAATGGTTTCGTGTCACATGCATTGCATTTTGTCACGCGTTTATTGCATTTCTGTCTTGCATTGTTCTTTTCTTTATTTTCCCTACCTATACAAAAGAAAAATACAAAAAAAATGAAAACAATTCAAAAATTTCCAAAAAATGCACGTTTATTTTAGCATATAGGTCGAGTCGGAACGAGAGTATTTCAAGGATGACTTTGCTATCTTACATGTTTATGCCTTTGCCTTGCCTTGTCAACGTGTTTTAGTATAAGAATCTTTTGCATATCTACGAGTTTTTGTCAGTTTGTATATCTTGAGACTTGACTTATACCTTGGCAACCTACTATACATTCTGAGTTTTAGAGCCTTATTCCTGGTTTCATTTTTAAACCAGTTGTCTAGGATGTGAGTAGTACTCCCCTTGGAATATGTTACATCAATATGCATAAACATGAACTTGAATTGCTATATACTTGTTTTACTATCTCGTTTTGTGAATCTTGATACGTGCATGTGGGACCCCTTTTCTCTTATTTACCCATAAGCCTTACATAACCAAATTTGCCTTTTTATTCCCCCAAAACTGCATCCCATACTTAGCCATCCCTTCCAAGCTAGTATTTGTGGTCTTTGGTTTATTTTGAGGCACCTTAGTTTGTATGCTATCTTGAGAAAAAAGAAAAGAAAGGAAGAAAGAAAAGAAAGAAAAGAACTGAAAAATCCAGAAAAAAGAAAAGAAAGGAAGAAAGAAAAGAAAGAAAAGAACAGAAAAATCCAGAAAAAAAGAAAAGAAAGAAAAGAAAAACGGAAAAAGTCAAAACATACAGGAAAGAAGTCGACCGACCTCCTTCATGGGTCGGCCGACCTCCTGGCAATATTAGAATTCAAAATTTCGTTCCAAATTCCCTTTCTTTTACGTGTTATCACTCCCGTACCTCATTCAAAATATTTGGGAGTCCTTTCTTATATTTAATGTGAGAGTTGTGCTACAAAAGAGCACTTTCTTAATATCAAAAAGTTGTGAAGTATGTTGTTGGGAAACGGTTTTACTAGCTTGGCTACTAACCCCACAAATCCCCAAAAAAAACATCTTAACCACTTTTTACCTTTTACCTCACATATCTTTCATTACCTCAATTGCATGTATCCAAGTCACTTAATGATATTGTTATACAAAGTTGTAGAATTCTTGTTCATGTTAGATTGCAGCCATGTTTTCATGGGTCGCAGCTAGGTGAGTGTCTCTACAAAATTACTTCTTTCTGTCTTTTACATATATTCACCTTTTGCTTCATGAGTGTCTCGAGCGTACCGCGAGAGTCCATGGTATAAAGTCTCTATAGTCTTTATGTTTGCAAGTTTGACGACGCCATAACTCGTTTGCATGATTTATATACTTTCTCATATTGTACTTGGCATTGGTTTAGGCTTACATGTAAATTTCGCTCTGAGATTGAAATCGTTCCATTAGTTAAGATCGAGTCTACTTCTTGCTTGAGGGCAAGCAAGGGTTTGGTTTGGGGAATTTGATGCGTGTCTATTTTATGATGTTTTTCATCTATTTTTACACGCATTTGGTCGCTCATTTACTTTGTTTTAGCCATAAATTCCCAACAATCGTGTACTTTCGTATTTTTATGCACTTTTGCTGATTTATGCAGAAAAGGGACGATTTTGCACCAAATCTATGCCCTCGGGATTTTTGCATAATTAAGGAACGAAGGAAAGTCAACAGGAATCTTTAACAAGTATCAAAAGTCAAACCCGAGATGGATCAAAGCAATCTTATGCATTAACAGGTCGACCGACCTACTATATGGGTCGGCCGACCAGTTCTTTGAAGCCAAAAATTCCTGAAGCCCGTAAAGAGGTCGACCGACCCACAAAACTGGTCGACCGACCTCAGCAAAGCCCAGAAGCGTTTTCGGAAATCGTATAGAAGTATGGAGTCTTTAGGAAACTCTTGATTTCTGCCCTATATAAACTAATCTTGTGATTAGGGCTAGATATTCAGTTTTAGCACCCACCATAATAATCAAGTTCGTAATTTAGTTTTATTCAATCTTTTAGTTCAATTGTAATCTTTCAATAATTCTCAAGCATTCAATAAAGTTTGTTCCTTTATGCCTTAATTCCGATTTCTCGTAATTACTCTCTTAATTTAGTTTCATTATTGTTCTTATTATTATTGCATTCGGTTAAGTTAGAATCCCAAGCTTTATTAAATCATGCATGCTTAGATTGATTTTCATTATGTTTTCCATGTTTATTCCCGTTTTTATTATTGTTTCAATTACCATGCGTAGCTAAATTCCATATGTTAGGATGTAGGGGATGAATATGCATAGGTAGCGTAAATTCCGAGACCGACCTGTAGCAGAGCCGTGGTCGGCCGACTCAATTAAAGGGTCGGTCGACCAAGGCGGTGGTCGGCTGATTGGAATAGCCGGTCGGTCGACCCACTCGCGTCTGTATTCTGTTTCGTCTTTCTTTGTTGACTATAATACCCTACAATGAGACTGAAAGGAGACTTGTAGGATATTAATAATGACCTACCCAAGATTCAGAGATACGGGAAGGGCATTGGTTTACACCTTAAGACGGCTAGGTTACTTAAGACTGAAAGGTATGTGACCTAGGATTTAGGAATCACCCTTATTGTTGACACCCAATAATTGTGAGACCTAGGAACTAATAGCATAGGCCGAAAGGAGCTATTAGGTACCATAGACCGAAAGGATATGTTACACCCCTTACGCGACTGCAATATATGTTGACCTTAGGATTTATTTTACCTTAGCTATTTATTACCCAAACATCCTAGCATCCCTTTTTATATAGTTTTAATCTCATCTTTTATTTCTTGTTTTAGACTTCTTAAACAACCAATCAACCCCCAATTTTGTTACTTTAGACATTAACATCAAACAATAAACATTCCCCACCTCCTTGTGGTTCGACCCTGACTTTCACTATCTATAGTTTAAGTTTAGGAATTATAAATTTATCTTTGGTACCCTCAACGACGGGCATCATAGAGGATAGAGACCCCACGGTCGGGTAACCGGCTCTCCCTCAACTTTGTTCCCGGGATCAATTAAGTGTTTTTTAGAAGTATAGAAAGTTAGAACTAAAGATATGGTTTCTATATGGGTATGCTGTTGTATTGATGCGTATTAAGGTATGCCTTAAGCTGGCCTCTGAGCTTAATACGTGAGCTATTTGTCATATATGGGGGTATGCATTGAGATGTCGCCTCTGAGCTCCATATGTGTATGTTTGTTGTGTCTGGGGTATGCGTTGAGATGTCGCCTCTGAGCCAGGACATGTTTTTATGTGATCGCGTCAGAACATGCCTTAAGTTGGCGTCTGTGTCAGACGAGTAGAGCAGCTGGACAACGGGGTAGCTAGGGTGTTGATACCTTGCCTGGAGTGCAGATGTTGATGCTAGAACATGCCTTAAGCTGGCCTCTGAGTCTAGTGTCTTGTGATGTAGTAAAGGGACATGCCTTAAGTTGGCCTCTGAGTTCTTTACTTATTGGATGCTAGTCCATGCGTTGAGATGTCGCCTCTGAGTCTAGTGTCTTGTTGAGTAGCAGGTCTATGCCTTAAGTTGGCCTCTGAGTCCTTGCTTGTGAATGTGAACTTGGTATCTAGGTTATGCATTAAAATGTCGCCTCTGAACCTCTATACTTGCTGAATATATGGTATCTAGGTTATGTCTTAGGTTGACCGCTGAACCTTTATACTTGTTGATTTGCGTCTGCTTGCCTAGTAAGGGTATAGTGTCAGATGTTGCTGTTGCTTATGATGGGTATAGTGTATTGATTTTAGAACTGTTCATCCAAGGCATTGGATGACTCTTTGGCTAATTTTGTAAATGGTTTGGATTGAAAGACCCCCCGGCCGGGCAACCGGAAGGGAAACCGACTCTCCTTCCAAATAGTTTCCGAAGTTGGTTGAGAGCCTTGCATAGTATTTGCATGTTGACTTGAGATTCAGATATTGAGATTTGTATGCTTCACATGTTTTATATACGCTGGAGTATTGTAACACCCTCATTTACCTAGGAGCTTGAACTAGGTCTTCCAGAGTAAACAGGATTGTTACCTTCCTGGATAACCAGGGTAGTAGATAATCATAGTGAAAGAAACACAGTACTTTAAATTATAAAGTTAAACTGGAAACTATTACAAGGCGTAGTCCAACCAAACTTCCATAACAACTGAAATAAAATAAGTGTTCAGCTATGAAAGACTAATTGATCTAAAGCTAGGTAGGTCCAGTCCATGTCTCTCCTCCATGCCCAGTCCTAGTCCACCTGTCTCTGACCTGAAAGATCTACTACCCATTCCGGATCATTGTAGGTGAACACGAATACACTGTCAACCTCGCGGTTGAGTGGATAACACAATAATATAAAATGCAACAATGTAATATGCAAATGCTATGCCAATGCTGAGCTTAATCACAACCCGAAACACCAATCATAACCCGAAACACCAACCCATACCGAACCTCCCGGCAGAGTATCATCGACCGTCGTCGAATACCAGCATAAAGCTGAAGACACCAGGCCTGGCCTGCGGACCACCCTGGGCTTTATATCAAAACAATATCCGTCACCTCCTTCTCAATAATGCAATTGATATGCTTATGAATGCAATATTAAATAACCAATACTTAAACATCATCCTCTTATAAATCATGCTTGCACTCATAACACATATTATAATCATCCATTCATATCACATCATAGAATATAGTGCCAGTGTATCCTACCTGGAATAGCAAATCTGCAAACAAGAAATCACCGTCTAGAAGTATTCCACCTCGAACTCAGTTCCTATAAATGTTATTAAATGTCAAATACTACTCATACATCCAACACCACGTAATCACTTGCACATAATTGATTTACTTATAGCCTCTTGCGAAAATTTACATATAAACATGTCCGTGCACGTACCAATTATTACTAACTAAGTATACATATCAATTATTACCCAAATATAACTTACTATATGTAGACTTACTAATTATGGACTTACTAAAAATAGCATACTATCAACCAAACAATTAACTTATTAACATTTTTAAACGTTTCTACTAAAATTAACTATCCTACACCCATAGTATAAGTAATATTAATAGCCATACTAAGGGGTTGTTTGGTTGGCATTTAAAATCACGTGAATTGGAAAATCATGGGAAGTGGGAAAATTTACCTAATTCACGTGATTTTTAAGTTCATACGAATTATCTTTCCGGGAATTTTATCTTCCCATGCCGAACCAAACGACCCCTAATACTAATAAATAATATCACTAATGTAAGAAATAACAATTAAACAATAAGGAGATATAAATATACACAATACACAATAATAGTGAAATGATAATAATAATAATAATAATAATAATAATAATAATAATAATAATAATAATAATAATAATAATAATACTAACAAACAAAATAGCAAAACAACAAAACACAAAACAACAAAACACAAAACAACAAAACACAAAACAACAAAACACAAAATAAACGAGATGACCCACATAACAAAATAACCCAACACGACAAAACGAACCCAGCAACACCTTCTTTCGATTTGCGAAATAAACCCAGCACAACCGTGACAAACACACTGCCAAACACCTGACCGTGTGTCCTATGACAGCCTCAGACTTCCCCAAAGGCACCACCAGGCTCGCCTCTGAGCCACGGTGGTTCCAGGGGAAACGCCATCACCCGTCAACCGCAACCACCAGTGCTAACAGCCATGTCAAAACCCCTTATCACAACCAGACCTGTTTCGTTATGTCATCACCACCCCCAAACGACTCCACCATAACAACACCCATATGTACCACGGCCCACCGTGACAGCAGCCAAACAACTACCCTGAATACCACCTTCCCAAAACCCCGACACCCATAACAAACCTTAACCAGGAGATCAATCTAAAACATACACAAACTCTGCTTGTTCAAACCTTTATTCTAAAACCCAGAAACACGACTCAGGGAAGGCGACAAAATAGCCTCTATGGGTGGTCCTACGGCGGTCAAAGACGTCCAAACTATGGTCAATACGCAACTATTAACACCATAGATCTATAATATACGAAGATCAGAATTACATACATAACTGATGATTCATAAACGTGAACAGAACAGGGAAGGACAACAAGGAACGAAAACCACTGTGTAATGTACCTACTTCCCTGCGTGTTTTAGACCCTCCTTTGTGTCCTCAGATGTGGCGGCAAAGTGTTTGTGAGGTTGCTTGAGTGTCGTTAGGTCTAGGGTAGGGTTAGATCTCATGTTATATAAGGCGGTAGAGTGTTTGTTGAAGGCGTTTTGTCAGATTTTCTAACTTAAAACGAGATGGGCTGCTCATAGGGGTGTAGTTGGCACGCAAACCAAGGCCCAAATAGCGATATACAACACGGTTTGAGCATTAACTTATATATTCGGCCTCTTACTAACTGCATATAAAGTATAAAAAAAACTATTCGATAACTTAGTTATCGAATACCAACGTCCAAAAACCCCACACGCCTATGTAATATAAAATAATATTAAAGTATTATTCTGTAAAATACGGAGTATTACAAGTATGTTGTATTGTTTATGTGTTACGAGTCGTTACAAAAGGTGGCTAGGAGAACTCTAGTCACTCCCCACTGATTAGCGCGTACATGTTTACATCTATGTAGGTACATGACATGTTGGCAGAGGGGTTGCATTGAGCTAGCGAGCGATGATCCTTCATCGATTGACTTACACTTTTACGTTAGCTAGACATTAGATTTACATTTCAGTTCTTGTGTGCCTGTAGGGATGTGCCATCCCGGGCTGCTTTTATATTACACTCATGTACTTATTTATGTTTCAGTTTTGTAGTAGGACACCTCGCATGTTTAGTTATGTTAAAAAGTTTTAATTCCGCTGCATTTTTAGTACTTTGTATGTTTATTATTTCCGCTTTCGCGAGGGGTTTTACAGTTGGTATCAGAGCGTTATCGCTCCCGACGCACTCATGTAACCCCCAACCTTAACTTGACCGTATAATCGAATAATGAATGAGAGATGGGGTAGATTTAAGGACTTTTATTGTAGTCTGTTTTGTGATTGCTTTTATTAGGTTCTTACGTGTTTGTTGATTGCCATTGATTTTACTTTTATGTCTTTCAATCGACGAACCGTGGGCTTATCCATTTGGCGATGGAGACCGGAGTTTCAACCGAAGATAGAAGATTTGTGCTACTGTTGGAGAATGCTTCTGAGCCTTGAAGATACTTCTCTTTCCTTTGTGCATCACCTTCTTTGATAACTCTGGACGCACATCCTTCTTTTAGAATATTTGTCTATCTTACTTGAACATATCTTCATATCTTTTCTACTTAACCTTATTGCTTGCTTTCTCAAGGTGTCTTGAAGGTAATCTTCCTTTTATAGAGTTCTGAGGAACTAGTTACAGTATAACAGCAAATCCGTGTGATGAGAGAAGGTTGTCATTTGAGGAAAAACTTAAGAGGTATCGAGAGACATGTTTTGATGATCCAAGTGTCTAGTTGTTTATCCAATTGGGAGAGTGAAACTGAGTGATAGGGTACTGGCTTGAAGGTTGAGTTATATACTTAGTATTCTGTGGAGCTTAATCTTGAGAACCATGCTTAGATTGTGAAAATTTGTGGATTTAAGAGTACTGGTTAGAGAGTTAGATAAGATACTTGAGGATATAGAGCGACCTGGAAGAATAGGCTTAAGATGCTAAGGATGACGAGTGGATGAGTGAAATGAGTTAGTATCACTTGACTTAGGTGAGTAATTCAGCTGGGAAGGCCCGTTGTTGAGGAATATGAATCATTGGCAATAATGGTTGAATACTTGAAGAGTTTATGACTTAAGCTTAGAAGAAGTGAATCGTTATCTGGCCTTAGGTTATTTAATGGATCTTAGCGTTCTTCTATTGAAGAACTTACAGGAAACTTGAGGATGCACCGGCAGTTTGTGAATGAAATAAAGTAATTCATTGGGAGATGAAAGTTCGGAAAAACTTGATGGTTTAAGAATTGTTATCTGGTGGACAGTGAGGTAAGTAAAGTGTATATGAGATATGGTTTGATGGCCTGAAAGTGTTATTGAATTATCATTGAGGGACTAGCAGAGATGGGACATCTCAAACTTTTGGGAGTAGGTAGCTGTAATGATGATATTGTCTAAGGTTTGGAAGATTTAAGTGTATAAATCGTTCGAGGAATTGTTTGTGAGAACCGACAATTGGATGGCTTAATTTGGGAAGTAAGAAGGGAGAACCCTGTGAGAATAGTGAGAGACCCGCACCTTGGGAGATCTCCGTAATCGTTCCTTTCATACCGCTTCTCTCATTTCCTCTCCTTTGCTTCTCCTTCTGATCATGGCTTCAATTTTATTGGAGTCCATAGCCTAAAGTTCCTTACCTTGTCATCTCGTTGTTCCTCGAGTCGTTCCCTTATGACTCTTTCGAAATCTGTATCGTGTTGTCCCTGAAGTTCGTATCTCATCTCCTCTTCTGTGAGCCTTGGTCCTTTTCATTTAGATTAGTGGCGAGATCAACCTGTCCTTGGAGTAGAGATACATGCCTTGGGGAATGCTTGGTTTTGCGTTGTCAGAATTTGGTTGAGAGAGTTTATAATAATAATATTCGGGTGATATTGGATAGTGTGCCGTCTTGAAAGTTTCATGTTAAGTAGCTAGATGTAAGTGGTAATTGTAGATTTGGAAGTACCATTTGAGGATTTAGATACGATACTTGGAGTCCTAGGTGATTTTAAAGGAACATGCTTAAGATAGTGATGTTGTCAAATAGGTGAATGAGGTAAGTTACCGCTACTTAATCTTGGGGAGTTTCTTGAATGCAGAAAATACCACATATTTGAGGAACGAGAGTTATTGGTAACGGCGTGAGAATGTTGAGACATTTACGATTTGACTTATGGAGTTGGCTGAGTGTTTGACCGTAGGTTACTTATTGAACGTCAGCATTTACCTATTGAGATAGTTTAGGAAATTGTAAGATGCCCCACTGTTAGGTGGATCGTTTATGATAGCTTGTGGAATAATGGAAGCCTGTTGGATTAATAATGCTTCATGAGTGGTTGACAGGTAACCATTGCTGTCTGAGGTAATCAAAGAGTAGAAATTTGTAGCTTATAAGTGTTCATAAATATCATTTGAGAATCTCGGAATTTGAATAACTGAACCTTATGGAGACTGTAGGAGTGGAAGTTGTTACTTCCTTGGAACTTTTCTTTGGGATGTATACTGTTGGTAAGTGGTTAGAAACCAGAGGATTTGACAGTTGTTACCTTAGTAGGGACTTGATTTGAATGTTCACCTTATGGTAATAGATTGGGAACTAAGATTTCGAAGTGCTTCCGTGGAATGAGTTTGATAGAATTGAACTATGTAGGACTAAAGGATATAGATGATTTTTGGTTATGGCCTATCTGATAGGGAAGAGTCACGGTGTAGAGAGTATGGTATCCTAAATTTTGGAATTTGGTGTTATGGTAATAAAATTCCGGTTTAGGGTTTTGGAAGCCTTATTGTTGAGGAATACCTTGTACTGTGGATGAGATAATCATAAGAGGGATCGTCAAACCTTGGGGAGGCTAGAGATCACTTGAACTGTCCTTCTTGGTATATACTAGGAATCGTTGTAACAATGTTTTGATTATGGATTGAGCGGTTAGTGTACCCATGTTTGGCAAGAGTTACCGTCTTCCTTGACCTCTAACCTGGTTGTTTCATTCCTTCGATCCTTCCTCCTGTGTTCTGTCAGCTGTGAAACTAGAAACTCTCAATCCTTCGTGTCGAAAGTAATCCCTATGATCGTTTCTGCGCTCCCGGTGACTGTTTTTGGAACTTGTTCCCTATTGTTAATGTTGGGAAATGTGTCCTCAACAATAGTGCGATCACGACAGTGATAAAAATCATTGTCATAAATCTTATGAAAAGAATATGCAAGGGACGATCCAATATTTGATTTAGTCAACTGACCAACATTAATCGGTAATGATTGGCTGACTAGAGTTTAACATTACTGTCGTATGACGGTGGTGGTCAGTTGATCCCTTTAGGTCACACCTATAGGACTAAGCCCTTAAACGTATATTGATTAATTGTATAGGATACAGATTGATCGATATTCTTAAAACCGTATATTGAGAAATTAGAGGTTGAATCTTAAGGTAAGATTTATATTTGAAATTGAAATGTGTCAATTGTCAAATGTTAATTGGTATTTATGAAATATCGAAATTAGTATAATGAATGGTTCATGGTTATGACAATCGTTGTTAATATATCGTATCGACGATTATTACGATAACCATATGTTGGGACAGTAATTTTGAATTACTAATTAATTTGTTAAATATGATTTAATTAATTTAGAAATGATATTTATGTGATAAATATATTTTAAATTAATACAATTAATTATGTCACATATGATGTCACATATTATACAATGGTACAAATTACATTTGTAAAATGAAGGTCCATTTTACAAATGTTAACCGTGTAATGTATGTAGCAAGATAACATTATTTGATAATTTATCTTATTATTGTGTAAGTGTTGATATGACTTATCACTTATGACATGTGTAAGAAGAAAAGCAACAAATTCTTCCTACATACTACAATCACACGACATGCACCAAGCAACCCCAACCAAACCTATTTTGTCTATATATATATATGTGATCCATCACATATTAAAAAGAAGTCTTGTTAGGCAATTTTATTTCTAGTGAGAGATAAAAACAAATCCTCTAAAATATTATTCTCATAATATTTATACTACATTCATTGTAGTATTCTAATATACTAATAAGAATTATTAGTATACGGTTTTAGCCTAATTCCGTCCTCTAGTATCGGGTTCGGTTATTTGGTCCGTTTAAGGTAGGGTCTTGGTGCCTACCCATTGGAGGCAAGCTTACTTGGTTGCTCTTGGAGGATCGTCCTAAGCATATTTCGGACCGGTTGTAAGAATACGATTCTCATTATTTCCGCTTTTATTTTGCATGCATAAGATCGACTAAATTAATATGAGATTAATTAGTATATTAGTAAGACTAATAATATGAACTAGCTAGTATGACTACCTCTAGTAACCGACAAGTGGTATCAGAGCCATAAGGTTGTTTGCATGCAACTCGATTTTATACGTTTTTGCGAGAAAATACGATTTTAATTAAAAACGAATATGAGTAGTACATATAGGATATGCACGAAAATGTTAATGCATGTATACTTTCTGGTCTTAAAATAGTTTTAAGTCATTTTGATGATTTATGGAATAATATTGTTCAATATTGTAATTAAAATGTTTAATTATTGCATTTAAATCGGTTAAAAATGTTTTTATTTGGGAAAAATAGCTAAATAATATTTCTGGCCATGAATTTTAAATATGTTCTCACATGCATTTAACATATTATGAATATAAATAATTTTCGAAATTATTGAGGTTTTATGCATGGTTTATGATTTTAATTGTTAAAATAGTCATAAAATGAGTTAAATATGGGATAAATAGTTATATTATGAATTTAACTATAAAAATTTTGGTAGATGTCACATGCAATATTTAAAATATATGATGAATTTTCCAGAAATTTTTCGTTAATATTGCATGAATATTGATTTTTATCGTAAAAATCGTAATATTAGTGACATATTTTAGCTTAAATAGTTTAAGTTCGAATTTGACCATAAAAATTTAATATAGTGTCACATATATTATTTCTAGCATGCATATGAATTTTGAGCTTTTAATCTCGAATATTGCATGAGAAATGATTTTAATCGGTAAAATCGCGTAATAATATGACACGAATTATTAAAAATAGTAAATGTTGCTAAAATGGTCCGAAAAATTCACCCATATTAGTCATATTACATATGATCATCAACATATTTTTATTTTGTGCCAAAAGTTTCTGAAACTTTAAGTTTTAATTTTAAAGAGTTAAAATTGATATTGAGTGTTTAAGAAGTCATAATCATTACTTTATTTTCAGACCTTAAACAGTACTTTTCAGCCTTATTTTTCTGCATTTTCAGATGCTTTGAGTGTCTAGGAAGATGTAAAAATTATATTAGTATTTTATTTCATAATTTTTGCAATAGTTTTGAATTTTTCGAAATATTATGCTTATTATACGGCTGTTTTACGAAATAAATGGTGTATTTCGAAAATATTTATTTTTTAAGGATCTGAAATTTTCGAAAATTTACAGTGTGTTCAAAATTTTGAATTTTGAATTTTCGAAATTTTTATGACTCGTTTGATTATTTTAATGCTATTTCCCGTAAAACCGATTAAAACCGAACAATATTAAAATAAAAGTTAAGTTATTTCGAAATTTGAGTAAGACTAAATTTTGAATCCTAAAATGTGTTAGGAAACTTAACTAAATCGTGAATGGTGATTCATAGAGCGATTAGTGATTTTAAAATTGTTTAAATCACGTTATTCCATAAAACCGTGTTATTACGAATAACGATATTTAAAACGTGTTTAAATAGGACGATTTGGCTTAGGTTTTGCTTTTTACATAAGCATTGCATATTTAATTATTATTTATGAATGTCATATTTTATTTACGTAATTTGGAATTATGTAATTTACTTAGTATGGCCTTAGATTTTAATCGATACTTCCCGTAATGTAAGGGTTTATCGATTCGGTTGTAATTTAATGTGATCTCGTATCACTTTATTTTATTGTTTTATTTTATTTTATAATGTATAAAATAGATAGAAAATTTGTAATTATTTGTAATTCCGGAGATCCTTGAAGACGGTGCCATTTCGGAAAGGAGTTCCGACCAAGACGGAGTTTTGCCTTGGGATGCGTGCCGCGTGTGGAGTTCAAGGAACCAAAGGAGTTGGTTTCCGAATTTGTAATTTACTTTAATTTTCTATTTTAGGAAAGGCCATACTAGGATTTTATTTATGCTTTTAATTTATGCTTATCATGTTGCATGCATAGCCAAATCGTCATCCAAGCATCATGCATTCCATCGATCTTATCGACCGTGTCAATTAAATTTATCGATAATTCACCGACTTAGTTCACTTAAAGGAGATAGATAATAAATTGACAAGATCTCTTACGTTATTTAAAAATCGAGACATAGCCTTACCAAAAAGTAAAGAACCCGCGAAGGATCTTCTTCATAAGGGAGTAGGCTCGGCTAAACCGGGGTGCAAACCTTATTACGTTGGTGAAGTGGGGTAATATGATTACGTTTTTCTTGAAATTTGGTCGATCTCGACGAAGGTATTCGAGCCACCGTAGTGGTAATAAGTTCGGGCTAAGATAAGAATTAGTGTAATTTTATCGACCGAGAGTTCTAAAAGTAGAATCGATTAAAGGGTTAATCTACCGAGTCACATTAATGAGGGATGTATCGGCTAAACCGTGCCCAAGTTAGTGTGTATTTGGGTCTCGGGATCATTTACTTAATTGGGTAAGAGATCATTAAGTAGATGCTTAACTTGTTTAAAATTTACAAGTTTAATTATTAAAACGATAATTGTGTTTTAATTCCTTAAATTTTCATTTGTAGTTCGTTTTTCAACTATCAATCAATGGCAAATAACGCTCCACCACCCCCACATCACGTTTCATGGCTTCGGTCTTTTATGGATCGTTGCAAGCTTGAGAAGCATGGCGCCAATTTTAAAGATTGGGACGCCCAATTGGTGTTGGCCGCGGAAGCCGACGATAAGACTCGTTATCTTACCATTGCCGCTCCTCCCACTCCCGGTGCTCGTTCATCGGAAGCGACTCGTGAGGCCTATGAGACCTACATGAAGGAGTCGCATGCTTTGAAGAACGTGCTTATATTTTCGATGGAGCCGGATCTCCAAAGAAGAATGATTAAGCTAGCCACGGCTAATGAGATATACACTAGAGTTGCGAACATGTTTTCACAAGCTCCTAGGGTAATCCAATATGAGGCGGCCTCCGCCTTCTTCGATTTGACCTTAAAGGAAGGTCAAAAGATTAGTCCTCATGTGCTCAAAATGGTTGAGCTAGCCGAAACCTTGAAGTTGCAAGGGGTGAATGTTCCCGACTCGCTTATTATTGACAAAATCCTTCACTCCCTCAACAAAGTGAAATCGTATGTTCAATTTCGGGTAAATTATAACATGCGCAATCAAGTAACCTCCTTGGACGAGTTACATAAGATGTTAGTCCAAGCGGAGAGGGATATGGGACTTAATGAGAGTTCCACAAAGGATGTGCTTAATATCGATTCAAAAAGCAAGAGGAAGTTTAAGCGCAAGGCCAACAAGGGTAAAAATGTTAAAGCCTTCAAACCCGCATCTCCCAAGGAGAAGACTTTTACGAAAGGTACTTCTTCTTCGTCGTCATCAAAGGTTGAAGACAAGTGCTATTATTGCACTAAGATGGGGCATTGGAAGCGGAATTGCCTGAAGTATCTCCATGACCTCAAAGCCGGAAAGGTTCTTGCAGTAGGTATAAATTCTCGTCTAATTCATGTTGCTTAATCAATTTTGTATAATGATACAAGTTATTGATTCTCACCCGTTTATAAATTGTTTTAAAAGGGGCTCCTACCAAAGACAAAGGCAAGGAGAAGGAGAAGGAAACTTGAAGTTCCTTCCATGGATGGCTAAGGTAGCATCCGAGATTGAAGACATGAAGAGCATGGCTCTAATTTTCATTCGATGTCTTCTTTCTTCTTCGCATTTTAATTTAAGAACTTTGTAATTCTTGTATGACAAGAATCTTGTTGAAACAATGGTTGTAATAGTGGTGACTTAGTTTTCAACCCAAGTCATCCTTTTGTTCTTAATCAAACATGTTTGGTTGTTTTAAAATGCTTTTATGATACATAACATGAGTTGATACGATTTTCATAGATCGTAATAAAGTACCTTGAATGATTCAATGTACGGAAGAAATGATAGGATCATTATGAAAGTAATATGACTTACTTAAAAACGAGAATTGCATCCCGTGAAATACTTCAAATTCAAACATAAGAACATCAGTTCATTATAAGATTTTCACCTTAAATGAAAGAAAATGTTAATATCTCAAATACTCACATAAATTCTTTATCCAATACATTGTTGACGGGCGAAAATGCTATCCTTCCTAAAATACAGGTTATTTTAGAGGATAGAGTGGGAGAAATTCTACGCCCGTAAACCAATGAAATAGACATAGGATCTTAGAGAAGAGTTCTATGAGGAGTCCTTGAGAAGAACTCTAAGAAATTGGATAGAAGAAACTACGAGAGGACACAGAAGAAACTACGCGAGGACACAAAAGGAAATGTTCCATATGTTGTCATTAGTTCCTAGAGAGGACAAAGGGAACCGCGAGTGTTAACGGAAGGAAATCGTTTCCATGATGTTAATGTTTCTGTTTTATAAAGATAATAGAGGAGAAATCACCTCCCGTTCTCGTGATAATAGAAGATTCTTTCCGTAGGAAAGAAAATGAAAATGAAATGTTCATTACGAGTTGAGAAAATGTTTGAAGCAAATCAAAATGAAATGTTCATTATGAGTTGAGAAGATGTTTGAAGATGTTGCCTAATCACTATGAAATCAGTGGGAGTTATTAAACTATGAGATAGTAATATGGAATTCAGTGGGAGAAAAGTTATTAAGGAAACGAAACCTGCCATTTAGAGAGGATGGTGATTCTTTAAAAGTTAAAGAATATGAGGTTTTTAATTCTAGATGAATATATGTTAGGAACATAAATCATAAGTGAGTTTATTATATGATAATGAAACATCACCGATCAGGTTACAAGGTTTGGATTTGAATCCGAGATATGAAAATGTTAATTCATATAACCTTGATCAAAATGCCAATAAGTTGAAATAAAGTCCTATTTCGATATAAGTTTCTCGAGGAGAACTAAGAGATCGAATCTAGGATTAACTACGATATGAATTCTAGTACAATATGACTATGTTCATGAGGATAACATGTCATGAGTTTTAAGAAAACAGTGGGAGCTTCCTTAAAGTAAGGAGACTCGAGTCAAGTATAAGAGACTTGAAATGTACTTGAATTAGATCATATTATACAAGATAATATGAGTCAAAAGGAAACCGAAATTTGTAGGTTTAAAAGATGTGAAGATAGGGTATATTCACATAATAAACCATTAATACAAATTGATGTATGATCATCAAAGATTGTTTATGTGGAGCAACAATATTGTATTGTTCGTTCGCACATAACAATCACTCTTATCGTTAGAGTTATTATTATTAATATTAACTCACAATTTATACTTTGTGAAATCCAAATGGGTTGTAAGAGACAATTTGAACCCCATAAGTGAACTGGATTAACTTAGTATAGCCCATAATCGCTTATATGAGGTGACGTCTCGAAGCGACTACAATGTGAGGCGATTGATGGCAAGTTCAAAAGTCATAGAGTCATATGGGATGACTAGTCGATCACATCGGCAGACTGTGTAACACTCTGTTGGGCATATAGTGACCGCTTATAGAGTTCTGGAAATTTTATAATTAGCCCGGTCGTGGCGAGAGCTACTATATTATTCACATAAGTCGATTCTTAGACTTGAGACTGTTCGCCCAAGGTGGCACAGTTCAGATTGGCTTTGATTTTAGCTCTACGATCAACCGTTAAAGGGGGTCAAATGGGCTTCTTTTGGGTCATGATGGACTGTGTTAGTCGAAGGGAACAGTAGGATAGGAATTGTCCAACCCCTTGTCAGGGTTGTCTTAAATCTCAGGGCCACTCGAGGAGAAGTTTAACTGGAAATGCGTGGCCACGCTCGGAAGGTATCTATGGTAGATAATTCCGGTCAAAGCAGTTAAATCTCCAGATCGAGAAAACCGCTCAAGATATGATCAAATGCAAGTACGACCTGGAAGACACCTTGCATTGAGTGGGAGATGACGTAATAGGACAAGAGAATTGGTGATGCACACTTGTCGAGGACAAGTGGGAGATTGTTGGGAAATGTGTCCTCAACAATAGTGCGATCACGACAGTGATAAAAATCATTGTCATAAATCTTATGAAAAGAATATGCAAGGGACGATCCAATATTTGATTTAGTCAACTGACCAACATTAATCGGTAATGATTGGCTGACTAGAGTTTAACATTACTGTCGTATGACGGTGGTGGTCAGTTGATCCCTTTAGGTCACACCTATAGGACTAAGCCCTTAAACGTATATTGATTAATTGTATAGGATACAGATTGATCGATATTCTTAAAACCGTATATTGAGAAATTAGAGGTTGAATCTTAAGGTAAGATTTATATTTGAAATTGAAATGTGTCAATTGTCAAATGTTAATTGGTATTTATGAAATATCGAAATTAGTATAATGAATGGTTCATGGTTATGACAAACGTTGTTAATATATCGTATCGACGATTATTACGATAACCATATGTTGGGACAGTAATTTTGAATTACTAATTAATTTGTTAAATATGATTTAATTAATTTAGAAATGATATTTATGTGATAAATATATTTTAAATTAATACAATTAATTATGTCACATATGATGTCACATATTATACAATGGTACAAATTACATTTGTAAAATGAAGGTCCATTTTACAAATGTTAACCGTGTAATGTATGTAGCAAGATAACATTATTTGATAATTTATCTTATTATTGTGTAAGTGTTGATATGACTTATCACTTATGACATGTGTAAGAAGAAAAGCAACAAATTCTTCCTACATACTACAATCACACGACATGCACCAAGCAACCCCAACCAAACCTATTTTGTCTATATATATATATGTGATCCATCACATATTAAAAAGAAGTCTTGTTAGGCAATTTTATTTCTAGTGAGAGATAAAAACAAATCCTCTAAAATATTATTCTCATAATATTTATACTACATTCATTGTAGTATTCTAATATACTAATAAGAATTATTAGTATACGGTTTTAGCCTAATTCCGTCCTCTAGTATCGGGTTCGGTTATTTGGTCCGTTTAAGGTAGGGTCTTGGTGCCTACCCATTGGAGGCAAGCTTACTTGGTTGCTCTTGGAGGATCGTCCTAAGCATATTTCGGACCGGTTGTAAGAATACGATTCTCATTATTTCCGCTTTTATTTTGCATGCATAAGATCGACTAAATTAATATGAGATTAATTAGTATATTAGTAAGACTAATAATATGAACTAGCTAGTATGACTACCTCTAGTAACCAACAGTTAACCCTAAAAGTTGTAGTTTTTGGAAATTCTTACTGCTTTTGGAGTTTGAAACTACTTCCTCTTCCGTTGGAGGTAAACTTTTATCATTTCTACAATTTTACTCTCTCAGGAATTTGAGAATAAAGGTTAATTTTGAAGGAAACCTGGTTTTAAAGAGTCAAATGTTTTACAACTTTGATGGATTTCAGCGTTGATTTTCAATGGAACTTGTTATTGGTGACATCTGATAACCTGTGCTGTGCTTATCAACACCGAATCAATCTAAATTTTGAACCTTACTGGTTTAATTTTGGGAATTGTCTCAGATATGGAATGTCGGGCTCTTGAATACGTAACGAGAATCCCAATGTCCATTGACAGAGACTTGTACCTTAAGATCTTTTTCTTCTTGAAACCTTTTTGAAAGATAAAGTTTTGGGTTACAATAACCCGGGTAATACGTTTTGGTAGTTAAAGTTGTTTTCGTACTTACTTCTGTTTTCAAGTTTCGAGGACGAAACTTTTTGAAAGATGGGGTGATTGTAACATCCCAATATTTCGGAACTTGGAAATTTAAAGATTTTAAGTTCTATTTCGAGAATAAGTTATATTTCGTAATTTTTGGAATTTCATTTAAATAACTGATTAATTTATGTGAGAATATTTTAAAGGATTTGAATAAGATTTCAATTAAATGCGTAATTTACGTCTTAACAATTTAATTTCATAGTCCGGAAATATTTATATTGTCTTAAGTTTGTAGTTACCTTAACTCGGCCTTTTTATTAAAATAACATGTTTCTTGATTTTGATTGTTAAAGTTTCTGAATTTATTGGTTGTTGTGGTTGTTTGGATTTAGAAACATGTTAGGGTTTACTCATATATGTTTTTCACATGCTTAGTTTGATATTCATATGATTATATGTTCACTTTTATATTTTTCATCCTTAAGACGAATACTAAGTTTAATCCTAATGTGGTTTTGTTGTGGAAATTAATGCTTGCTATTGATGCACATATGTTGTATATATGCTGGGTAATCTATGTTGGTTGCAATTTTGGAAGTTTGATATCGATTTTGGTAGTTTAGAATCATATGCAAAATTGCCATTTTCTCGCGCAGGGACTCGGAGGCGATAGGCTGAGCGGCAGCCGGTCGGCCGGCTCAGAGTCAGGTCTAGATGTTTTTGAATGTTCAGAATTTGTAAAAGAACTCTGAGCCGGGTGGTCGGCCGCCGGTCGACCGGCTCAGAGTCTCTTCTTGTATGTTCGTATTGTTCAAAAGAAGGCTGGGACGTGATTCCTAGTGTAACACCCCATTTACCTAGTAGCCTAAACTAGGACTTCCAAAGTAAATAGGACTGTTACCATCCTGGATAAACCAGGGTAGTAGATAATCATAGTGAAAGATGAACAATACTTTAAGTTATTAAACAAAAGTTGATATACTGATACATGTCCAAACCAAAACTACAACCACTGAAAAGTATCATGAGTTCTATTACAAGATATGACTAGGTGATCTATGGCTAAGTAAGTCTAATCCTTGTCTCTCATCCATGCCCAGTCCTAGTTCTCCTGTCTTTGACCTGAAATATCTACTCCTTATTCCGGATCATCGTAGGTGAACACGGAGACACTGTCAACCTCGCGGTTGAGTAGGATAACATAATAATAAGTAGTACAACAAAGAAAATATGCAAATGCTTATGACATGCTCGAGCTCAATCTCAATCTCATTCTCAAACCCGAAACACCCAGCCATACAGAACCTCCCGGCAGACTATAATCGGCCGTCGCCGAACACCAGCTCAAAAGCTGATAAGACACCAGGGCTTGTCTGCAGAACCACCTGGGCTTTACATCAGAACAATATCTGATCCATATATTTCTCAATAACCAATGCATATGCCATGAGTATGAATGCAACACCAAAGTAAATAAACATAAACTATCATGCTCAGAACTCATACTTGCATTCATAACATACAATGCACATCTACACAGAACTTAACACAGAACAAGCACCAGTGTAACCTACCTGAAGTAGCAAGCCTGCAAATAGAAATCACCGTCTAGAAATATTCCACGTCGAATTCAGTTCCTATAAACATTATTACTTAACATCAAATTCTATTCATACATCCAACATTACTAAATCACTTACTCATAATTAATTTACTTGTAGCTTCTTGTGACTAAGTACACATCAGCATGACCGTACACGTACCAATTATTATTAACTAAATATACATATCAATTATTACCCAAATAACTTACTATTTTTGGACTTACTATAAATAGCATAAACTCAACCAAACAATTATTATTATGTCCCAACAATATAGATAACTATTATTAATCACAATATAACTTAACAATAGTAACAGTCCCGATAATTATTAACACATGATTAATACTATATATAACACCGTTAGCATAAAATTACCAAGTCTTAATAATAATAATAATAATAATAATAATAATAATAATAATAATAATAATAATAATAAAATAAATCAATGATGACCGTGATGATTATGGTGATTATGAAGAGAACACGCAAAGACTAAAGGCTAGCAACACCACGAATAAACATCGACAAACCGTGACAACAGCCCATCACCGAACCCGCAAACACCTCGACAACACAGTCCCCAACACCACCGATAACCCCCTGGCCTCCCCACTGGCACCACCAGGCTCGCCACTGAGCCACGGTGGTTCCAGGGAGGAGGTCGGTGACCGGCGCGAACCACCCACAACTCCGAATAACTGAACAGGAAACACCTACACCACCACGGCTACACTGTTTCACGGCCTGCATCCCCAAACGACTCCTACTTTAACTACACCCAAAGCCACCACGACTCACCGCGACAGCCACCAAAACCGACCCCATGTTACCCCCTAACTACCTACCGAAACACCCATCTCGAAGGTAGAAGACACCGTATTCTAAGACCCACACGAAAGTCCCTGCCCCAAATTCGCTGTCTAAAACCCAGATCCTATAACTCTCTGTTTTCCGTCACTACCGACTATCCTTAAATCACCCATTGTAACAGTACCATCGTAACCCTAAACCACCGCAACCACCATCCCTCAAACCACCTGACCACCGTCAACCTAAAACCCCCATCACCCAAAGCCAAAACCGACAGAATTCCATTCGAAGCCAACACGAATTTTATTGCTTAAAACAACTCTGGTTCGAAACGAAATAAAACTCGACTGCCCTGGTGACGAAACACTTGACACGGTGGTTCTAAGCACCGAGAAACGATTCTACTACGACTAGCAAGGATTACTATACGCCCTAGATAGCCATTATACGAAATCAGAATTATAATATAAGATAGCATCGAAATTAAAGCATTAAAACGAAGGAAAACGAAGCTAAAACGTGAACTGTTGTGAACATACTTACTTCTATGGCAATTCGAGCAGTCCTAGCACCCCGAGATGACCGTATAAACCCTTCTCCCTTGCTCTGTGATGTGACGGCTGAGTGTTTATGAGGTTTTCAGAGTCTCGTTTTAGGTCAGCGGGGGGTTTCTTACGTTTAAATAGGGCGGCAGGCATAGGGATTTGTGTGGTTTGTTTTAACGTAAAGTGAAGATGTGTTAAGTGTTGGTCGGCTGCTTGTTGTTTTACGTTAACAAGGCCCAACGTGATTAGTGGCAAAACTATCATACTATCATACTATTATGTTATTTTTACACTACACACATACGATTAAAATATAAAAACACGTATTCGATAAATTAATTAGCATGTAACGATCAATACTATCATACTTTAACCAAATAATTACTCCGTACTTAAAATAAGACATAGCAAAATACGGAGTATTACACCTAGCCGGTTGGCCGGCGGCCGGTCGTCCGGCTAAGGGTCATGTCCTCTTTTTCGTAAAATCATAGAAAGTACTATGGGAAGGGACTCCCAGCCCGCTGACCGACAGACGGTCCACCGGCTGAGAATCTCTTTCCCTTGTTTTTGCAAGTTAAGTCTCCATATGGGAAGGAATTCCCAGCTGGCAGACCGGCAGACGGTCCACCACCGGCTGAGAGCCCCTGTTCTCACTAAATTGGTTTTATCTTTTGATCGGCTAGTCCGATTTGTTTGAGATTCGTTCCGTGTACCTTGCATGTGTGTTTGAGGTCCCCGGAGGATGGGCGACACTATATTGGGTTCGGGAATGGAGAGAGGGTAGAGACCCCCCGGTCGGGTAACCGAAAGGGAAACCGACTCTCCCTTAACTTAGTTCCCGGGATCAATTAAGTGTTGTTTAGAAGTATAGAAAGTTAGAACTAAGGATATGGTTTCTATATGGGTATGCTGTTGTATTGATGCGTATTAAGGTATGCCTTAAGCTGGCCTCTGAGCTTATTACGTGAGCTATTTGTCATATATGGGGGTATGCGTTGAGATGTCCCCTCTGAGCTCCATATGTGTATGTTTGTCGTGTCTGGGGTATGCGTTGACATGTCGCCTCTGAGCCCATACATGTTTTTATGTGATCGCGTCGGAACATGCCTTAAGTTGGCCTCTGAGTCGGACGAGTACAGAAGCTGCACAACGGGGTAACTAGGGTATTGATACCTTGCCTGAAGTGCAGATGTTGATGCTAGAACATGCCTTAAGCTGGCCTCTGAATCTAGTGTCTTGTGATGTAGTAAAGGGACATGCCTTAAGTTGGCCTCTGAGTTCTTTACTGATTGGATGCTAGTCCATGCGTTGAGATGTCGCCTCTGAGTCTAGTGTCTTGTTGAGTAGCAGGTTTATGCCTTAAGTTGGCCTCTGAGTCCTTGCTTGTGAATGTGAACTTGGTATCTAGGTTATGCGTTAAAATGTCGCCTCCGAACCTCTATACTTGCTGAATATTTGGTATCTTGGTTATGTCTTAAGTTGACCGCTGAACCTTTATACTTGTTGATTTGCATCTGCTTGCGTAGTAAGGGTATAGTGTCAGATGTTGTTGTTGCTTATGATGGGTATAGTGTATTGATTTTAGAACTGTTCATCCAAGGCATTGGATGACTCTTCGGCTAATTTCGTAAATGGTTTGGATTGAAAGACCCCCGGCCGGGCAACCAGAAGGGAAACCGGCTCTCCTTCCAAATAGTTTCCGAAGTTGGTTGAGAGCCTTGCATATTTGCATGTTGACTTGAGATTCAGATATTGAGATTTGTATGCTTCACATGGTTTATATATGCTGGAGTATGTTGTATTGTTTATGTGTTATGTGTCGTTACAAAAGGTGGCTAGGAGAACTCTAGTCACTCCGCACTGATTTTGGCGTACATGTTTACATGTATGTAGGTACATGACAGGTTGGCAGAGGGGTTGCATTGAGCTAGCGAGCGATGATCCTTCATCGATTGACTTACACTTTTACGTGAGCTAGACTTTAGATTTACATTTCAGTTCTTGTGTGCCTGTAGGGATGTGCCATCCCGGGCCGCTTTTATATTACACTTATGTACTTATTTATGTTTCAGTTTTGTAGTAGGACACCTCGCATGTTTAGTTATGTTAAAAAGTTTTAATTCCGCTGCATTTTTAGTACTTTGTATGTTTATTATTTCCGCACTACTACAAAAAGAGACCTAATGCAAAATTTTGTGTGCAACACTTACGGGTTGTGTTGCAAATTTTACTTAATTATGCAACGCTTTATTTAAAAATGTTGCTTATTACCTACATAATGCATCACTTTAAAATAAGTGTTGCAATATATTACTTTAATTGCAACATTCTTATACAATTGTTGCATTTTCTAGCAACACTTTTGCAACACTTTGTCACATACATACTCAATCTTAAACCCTAATATATGTATCTCTAAAATAAAATTTTCAATTTCTTTTAAGCGCTTGAAATTTTCAATTGAAAATACAAAAAAAACAAAAAAGGCGGTATAATGAAATTTGGGTAAAAAAATTAGGGGTTTAATGAAATTTTCGATTGAAATTAAAATACAAAAAAACAAAAGAGTCACTTTAAATTTTCAATTTTCAATCTTAAACCCTAGCTTAATACCAGCGATTACTCCATCACTCATCCTCCATCATCGTTCCACCATTTCTTCACCATTCCCAAAAAAGAAAACTCAATCAGCGGTTCTCGATCATCAGGGTAATTGATTCACGCGTTTGATATTCATCCCATATCAACTTTGATTCTTACTCAGCTGGCAAAATTCATATTCAATATAATTGATTGGGATTTCTGATAGGTATGATACTTCAATTTCAATTATTGTTATCATTTTGTTATTATTTCAATTCAATTTTTGTTTCATCTATTCATCCATGAATATAATCATATTCGTTTCTAATAGCTTATGTGGCTACAATTGGATCATTCCCTTTCAATTATTTATTGTCTGGTGTACTTTCTTGTGTAAGCACAACTGTTCTTGCTGGTAAGTATGATTTGTATGACTGTATGTATCGATTGATGTTGTTTTTGGACTTTTTTTAGTCAACCTGAAACTAACAACGTTCAAATGATTCTGTAGTGTGTCTCCGCATTCAAGTGAATAAGGAAAACAAGGAATTCAAGTTATGATTTTTTCTCGATGTTTTATCTCTTTGTTGCTTTTGTTACTTCAAGTGCGTGGAGATGTTAACTTAAAGGTTGAACATATATGACAAATCTGCTTTTTCGTATTGAGCTTTATATGTCAGGCTCTTATTCCATTTATGTTACTCTTAAAGGGTTGCTTAGGACGAGGGTATTTATTAGTGGGATAATAGAGCTGAAAGCAATGGCAAAGGGGGAGTGGTATTCATCGACACCGGGCACTATATATGCTAATAGATGTCTGTTTGGTTTATGATCTTTTTAATATCTCTACTTATTGATTTTTGTGCAGTTTATTCCTTATTCATTCATAGAGAAAGAAGCTAGTCATGTTGAGGGTTTTAGTCCAGAGTTGGCTCTTTTTAGCGTTGGAGGAGGAAAAGAACTTGAAGAAAAGCTTGTGGTATTATTATCAACCATGGGCTCTTTTACTATTATAATTTGTATCATTGATGTCACTAAACTTTGTCCTGGCTTTAATTGTTGCACTTGTTGAGGTTCTGGCAGGTTCGACCTACTAGTGAAACTATTGTAAATAAACCATATGTTTACACAATGGATTCACAGTCATCGTGATCTTCCTCTCATGATTAATCAGGTAAGATAACGATAACACTGGGAATTTACGTCATTGAGGCTTTATAATCCTTCCTAGCCCTCTGTAGTAACTTAGATCTATATTCAATTATTTTTTAGTGGGCAAATGTCACGAGATGGGAGATGCGCACCTAACCACTTGTGAGGACTCTCGAATTTTTCTGGCAGGAAGGTCACACTGCTCATGCTACTCCAGAAGAAGCAGAAAAAGAGGTGTTTTTTGGTCTTTTTATTTATGTTTTTGCAGAATGCTACGCCTATCCATATCATATGCCATCTCTAGAGCCTAGACTAATAATTTTCTTTGGGTTTAGGCCCTGCAAATGATTGACATCTACACAAAATTTGCATATGAGCAAGCAACAATACCTGTGATTACTGGTCGTAAATCAAAGGTAGAGACATTTGCTGGTGCTGATAGGACATATACTATTGAGGCTATGATGGGAGATAGGAAAGCTTTGCAAGGTGAGACCAGCCATAACCTTGGACAGAATTGTTCTCGTGCATTTGAAACCCAGGTTCAACATAACCTGTTCAACATAAGTTTTATCATGCAAGCTTTTTACCTTGATTTTGTTCACGAATAGATTGCAGTTCAAGTAAATGACTTGAACAGATTGTCATGGTGAGGATGCAAACTCTTTCCATTTAATCGTTGTATAGATCTTATTTCTTTGTCATTGCTTATGATGTTTTATCACCTTGTTAAATTTTATGCAAGAGGTTACTGAATGGAACTCCTTTCTTATGAAAACGTTTCATCGTTTTTTCCGGCTTATGCAGTCTGTTGGTTTCATATTTTATTGTCATTGCATTTGATGCCCTTTTTTACATCTCGTACACTTCAGATGATTTGTATTTTCCATCTGAGTGTGCTGACTACTTCTGAAATTATTTGTTTTCCAGCCTTATTCCAATTCTTTACCAAGCTCACTGTTGGCATCAAATATGCATGCTTTAAGAGAGGCTGAGCTTGCTTATTCTCAGTTCCCCACTTCCCAATCTATAGCGGCAAAGTATGTCTGCATCTCATCTCTCAGTGGTCCCACTACTTCAATGGCTGAGGTAATCTGCTTTATCATAAATTTGTTCTGTTTCCATGCTTGTCAGTGTATGTTGGCCTTCTAGTGAGTAGTAGATATACTTTGGTTTCTAATGAAAACTGTTGTGCTTTCTCCTGGGTCGATTGAGTCTGATCTTTTAGTGAGTTGTGATGGTTCTAATGCGGGATGCGGCTACTTGTTAGGTCACTAAAAATAACTTGTGTTGAGATTTATTTAATTTTACGACTTATTTTTAGTAGCTCATCATCAATTCTTCTTAGAACTGTGTTTGTATCAGCCTAAGCATAATGTTTTATCTAATAAATTCATTTATAATAATAGACTTCAATGTGGATTGCACAATATTACTGGTAGCAAGGATCTAATTGATTACTCGCCAATAATGTGTTGAGCCATTGCCATAAATCATATTCATTATGTTCACTAGGCAATTCTTTTTCAAGAACTCTGTATGTAGTTTAGTGTGTATTGGACAATTTAGAAAAATGGGGGTGTACAGTTATTACCGTTGATGCAAGGTTTTGAATGAACATAGGGGTACAACTTAGAAACTATTTTTCTTTTTTAGTGACAGGTATACTTGTAAAACTACTATTTCTGTGATAGGTACTTGTAAACTACTGTTGACGAAAGTCCATTTATATTACTTTGTTAGGTGTACGCGCTGAAGACAAGTAACTTAGTTGCCCAACCCACACAAGGTCAACCAGGCGGTAGCGTTTCTGGAGCAACTGGTCTTCCGCAACACCTGGCTATGCATCCTTATTCTCAACACTCAGTTCTTGTCGGTCCCTTAAATATGATGGGTTACCCATTCCTGCATCAAGGCTACTCATATATGCCATCTCCTTTCCAGCAAGCTTTTGCAGCCGGAAACTCTACATATCCTCAGTCCCTGGCAGCCATGCTTCCCCAGTACAAGAACAATGTTTCCCTTAACAGTTTGCCACAGTCTGGTGCTGTACCCTCTGGGTATGGCGGTTTTGGGAATTCGAATAACATTTGCAAAGTTCTATTTTTAATCCTTTTTGGAAATGTAATTGACATTCATTTTTGAGATTGAATAATTCTATTGTAATTTTTGAATGATATGCAATAATACACGACTATTAAGAATTGCAATTCTCTATTGTGTTTGGATGAACTAGTGTTGTTTTTGGACGTAACTAGTGTTGCGTTCTCAGAAGAAAAATGTCGCATTTGTTCGATATAAGTGTTGCTTTTTAATATAAAAAGTATTGCATTTGTCTACGAAAAGTGTTGCTAATTTTTCACAAGAACTGTTGCATTAGAAAATAAAAATGTTGCCTTTGCATTTGAAAAAAATGTTGCATAAAAGTAACATATGTAACACTTTATAAAAGTGTTGCAATACTTCAAAAAGTGATGCATAAAGTGTTGCAATGAGCTAATGCAACGAGACTTTATACAATACTTCATTAAGTGTTGCATAAACTCTATAGCAACACTTATATGACATTATGCAACAATAGTGGAGTGTTGCTATAGAATCAATATATAGTAGTGCCGCTTTCGCGAGGGGTTTTACAGTTGGTATCAGAGCGTTATCGCTCCCGACGCACTCATGTAACCCCCAACCTTAACTTGACCATATAATCGAATAATGAATGAGAGATGGGGTAGATTTAAGGACTTATATTGTAGTCTGTTTTGTGATTGCTTTTATTAGGTTCTAACGTGTTTGTTGATTGCCATTGATTTTAACTTTATGTCTTTCAATCGACGAACCGTGGGCTTATCCATTTGGGATGGAGACCGGAGTTTCTACCGAAGATAGAAGATTTGTGCTACTGTTGGAGAATGCTTCTGAGCCTTGACGATACTTCTCTTTCCTTTGTGCATCAACTTCTTTGATAACTCTGGACGCACATCCTTCTTTTAGAATATTTGTCTATCTTACTTGAACATATCTTCATATCTTTTCTACTTAACCTTATTGCTTGCTTTCTCAAGGTGTCTTGAAGGTAATCTTCCTTTTATAGAGTTCTGAGGAACTAGTTACAGTATAACAGCAAATCCGTGTGATGAGAGAAGGTTGTTATTTGAGAAAAAACTTAAGAGGTATCGAGAAACATGTTTTGATGATCCAAGTGTCTAGTTGTTTATCCAATTGGGAGAGTGAAACTGAGTGATAGGGTAATGGCTTGAAGGTTGAGTTGTATATTTAGTATTCTGTGGAGCTTAATCTTGAGAACCATGCTTAGATTGTGAAAATTTGTGGATTTAAGAGTACTGGTTAGAGAGTTAGATAAGATACTTGAGGATATAGAGCGACCTGGAAGAATAGGGTTAAGATGCTAACGATGACGAGTGGATGAGTGAAACGAGTTAGTATCACTTGACTTAGGTGAGTAATTCAGCTGGGAAGGCCCGTTGTTGAGGAATATGAATCATTGGCAATAATGGTTGAATACTTGAAGAGTTTATGACTTAAGCTTAGAAGAAGTGAATCGTTATCTGGCCTTAGGTTATTTAATGGATCTTAGCGTTCTTCTATTGAAGAACTTAAAGGAAACTTGAGGATGCACCGGCAGTTTGTGAATGAATTAAAGTAATTCATTGGGAGATGAAAGTTCGGAAAAACTTGATGGTTTAAGAATTGTTATCTGGTGGACAGTGAGGTAAGTAAAGTGTATATGAGATATGGTTTGATGGCCTGAAAGTGTTATTGAATTATCATTGAGGGACTAGCAGAGATGGGACATCTTAAACTTTTGGGTGTAGGTAGCTGTAATGATGATATTGTCTAAGATTTGGACGATTTAAGTGTATAAATCGTTCGAGGAATTGTTCGTGACAACCGACAATTGGATGGCTTAATTTGGGAAGTAAGAAGTGAGAACCCCGTGAGAATAGTAAGAGACCCGCACCTTGGGAGATCTCCGTAATCGTTCCTTTCATACCGCTTCTCTCCTTTCCTCTCCTTTGCTTCTCCTTCTGATCATGGCTTCAATTTTATTGGAGTCCATAGCCTAAAGTTTCATTCCTTCGATCCTTCCTCGTGTGTTCTGTCAGCTGTGAAACTAGAAACTCTTAATCCTTCATGTCGAAAGTAATCTCTATGATCGTTTCTGCGCTCCCGGTGACTGTTTTTGGAACTTGTTCCCTATTGTTAACCCTAAAAGTTGTAGGAGAAAATAATCTGGTTTACAATTTTACAATTTTAAAATAATCTTGTCGAAAGTAATCTCTATGTTTTTGTCATTTTTACAATTTTACTCTCTCAGGAATTTGAGAATAAAGGTTAATTTTGAAGGAAACCTGGTTTTCAAGAGTCGAATGTTTTACAACTTTGATGGATTTCAGCGTTGATTTCCACTGGAACTTGTTATTGGAGACGTCTGATAACCTGTGTTGTGCTTATCAACACCGAATCAATCTAAATTTTGAACCTTACTGGTTTAATTTCTGGAATTGTCTCAGATAAGGAATGTCGGGCTCTAGAATACGTAACGAGAATCCCAATGACCATTGACAGAGACTTGTACCTTAAGATCTTTTTCTTCTTGAAACCTTTTTTAAAGATAAATTTTTGGGTTACCATAACCCGGGTAATACGTTTTGGTAGTTAAAGTTGTTTTCGTACTTACTTCTGTTTTCAAGTTTCGAGGACGAAACTTTTTGAAAGATGAGGTGATTGTAAAATCCCAATATTTCGGAACTTGGAAATTTAAAGATTTTAATTTCTATTTCGAGAATAATTTATATTTCGTAATTTTTGGAATTTCATTTAAATAACTGATTAATTTATGTGAGAATATTTTAAAGGATTTGAATAAGATTTCAATTAATTGCGTAATTTACGTCTTAGCAATTTAATTTCATAGTCCGGAAATATTAATATTGTCTTAAGTTTGTAGTTACCTTAAGTCGGTGTTTGTAGCTCAAACCGTCTTAAAACTTGTCTTATGGGGCTAACTTGTTAATGAACCTATTTTCCTCATCCTTCCTCACAAAACCATAACCCCACCATCTTCTACCTCCCTCCTTCATTTCATTTTTCAGATTTGTAACAAACAACAATTTAATTTTCTCCTCCAAACCTTAAAACTCTCATAAAATATTCATTTCTTATCCGATTTAGACGATTTTCGCGGCCACGGATTTATCTTCTCGCCCTCCATCTTTCTAGGTAAGTTTTTACCCAAAATAATTTCGTCTTATATTCTGGCCGTGACCCTAAGGTCACGTTTTTCGAGGTTTAAGGAGTTTGTTGTGTTTCTAGCGCGGACTTGGACAAAAGGAGTAGCTTGGAGTCGGAATCTCGTGGAATTGAAGAGTTTTAAGGTGACGATTATGAGAAAGTTGACCTTTTTGTTAAAATAGCATGTTTCTTTATTTTGATTGTTAAAGTTTCTGAATTTATTCGTTGTTGTGGTTGTTTGGACTTAGAAACATGTTAGGGTTTACTCATATATGTTGTTCACATGCTTAGTTTGATATTCATATGATTATATGTTCACTTTTATATTTTTCATCCTTAAGACGAATACTAAGTTTAATCCTAATGTGGTTTTGTTGTGGAAATTAATGCTTGCTATTGATGCACATATGTTGTATATATGATGGGTAATCTATGTTGGTTGCAATTTTGGAAGTTTGATATCGATTTTGGTAGTTTAGAATCATATGCGAAATTGCCATTTTCTCGTGCAGGGACTCTGAGCCGATAGGCTGACCGGCAACCGGTCGGCCGGCTCAGAGTCAGGTCTAGATGTTTTTGAATGTTCAGAATTTGTAAAAGAACTCTGAGCCGGGTGGTCGGTCACCGGTCGACCGGCTCAGAGTCTCTTCTTGTATTTTCGTTTTGTTCAAAAGAAGGCTGGGACGTGATTCCTAGTGTAACACCCCCATTTACCTAGGAGCCTGAACTAGGACTTCCAAAGTAAATAGGACTGTTACCATCCTGGATAAACCAGGGTAGTAGATAATCATAGTGAAAGATGAACAGTACTTTAAGTTATTAAACAAAAGTTGATAAACTGATACATGTCCAAACCAAAACTATAACCACTGAAAAGTATCATGAGTTCTATTACCTGATATGACTAGGTGATCTATGGCTAAGTAAGTCTAATCCTTGTCTCTCATCCATGCCCAGTCCTAGTTCTCCTGTCTTTGACCTGAAATATCTACTCCCTATTCCGGATCATCGTAGGTGAACACGAATACACTGTCAACCTCGCGGTTGAGTAGGATAACATAATAATAAGTTGTACAACAAACAAAATATGCAAATGCTTATGACATGCTCGAGCTCAATCTTAATCTCATTCTCAAACCCGAAACACCCAGCCATACCGAACCTCCCGACAGACTATAATCGGCCGTCGCCGAACACCAGCTCAAAAGCTGATAAGACACCAGGGCTTGTCTGCAGAACCACCCTGGGCTTTACGTCAGAACAATATCTGATCCATATCTTTCTCAATAACCAATGCATATGCCATGAGTATGAATGCAATACCAAAATAAATAACCATAAACTATCATGCTCAGAACTCATACTTGCATTCATAACATACAATGCACATCTACACAGAACTTAACACAGAACAAGCACCAGTGTAACCTACCTGAAGTAGCAAGCCTGCAAATAGAAATCACCGTCTAGAAATATTCCACTTCGAATTCAGTTCCTATAAACATTATTACTTAACATCAAATTCTATTCATACATCCAACATTACTAAATCACTTACTCATAATTAATTTACTTATAGCTTGTTGTGACTAAGTACACATCAGCATGACCGTACACGTACCAATTATTATTAACTAAATATACATATCAATTATTACCCAAATAACTTACTATTTTTAGACTTACTATAATTAAATAACATAAACTCAACCAAACAATTATTATTATGTCCCAACAATATAGATAACTATTATTAATCACAATATAACTTAACAATAGTAACCATCCCGATAAATATTAACACATGATTAATACTATATATAACACGGTTAGCATAAAATTACCAAGTCTTAATAATAATAATAATAATAATAATAATAAAATAAAGCAATGATGACCGTGATGATTATGGTGATTATGAAGAGAACACGAAAAGACTAAAGGCTAGCAACACCACGAATACACTTCGACAAACCGTGACAACAGCCCATCACCGAACCCGCAAACACCTCGACAACACAGTCCCCAACACCACCGATAACCCCCTGGCCTCCCCACTGGCACCACCAGGCTCGCCACTGAGCCACAGTGGTTCCAGGTAGGAGGTCGGTGACCGGCGCGAACCACCCACAACTCCGAACAACTGAACAGGAAACACTTACACCACCACGACTACCCTATTTCACGGCCTGCATCCCCAAACGACTCCTACTTTAAATACACCCACAGCCACCACGACTCACCGCGACAGCCACCAAAACCGACCCCATGGTACCCCCTAACTACCTACCGAAACACCCATCTCGAAGGTAGAAGACACCGTATTCTAAGACCCACACGAAAGTCCCTGCCCCAAAGTCGCTGTCTAAAACCCTGATCCTATAACTCTCTGTTTTCCGTCACTACCGACTATCCTTAAACCACCCATTGTAACAGTACCATCGTAACCCTAAACAACCGCAACCACCATCCCTCAAACCACCTGACCACCGTCAACCTAAAACCCCCATCACCCAAAGCCAAAACCGACGGAACTCCATTCGAAGCCAACACGAATTTTATTGCTTAAAACAACTCTGGTTCGAAACGAAATAAAACTCGACTGCCCAGGTGACGAAACACTTGACACGGTGGTTCTAAGCACCCAGAAACGATTCTACTATGACTAGCAAGGATTACTACACGCCCTAGATAGCTAATATACGAAATCAGAATTATAATATAAGATAGCATCGAAATTAAAGCTTTAAAACGAAGGAAAACGAAGCTGAAACGTGAACTATTGTGAACATACTTACTTCTATGGCAATTCGAGCAGTCCTAGCACCCCGAGATGACCGTATAAACCCTTCTCCCTTGCTCTGTGATGTGACGGCTGAGTGTTTATGTGGTTTTCAGAGTCTCGTTTTAGGTCAGCGGTGGGGTTTCTTACGTTTAAATAGGGCGACAGGCATAGGGATTTGTGTGGTTTGTTTTAACTTAAAGTGAAGATGTGTTAAGTGTTGGTGGGCTGCTTGTTGTTTTACGTTAACAATGCCCAACGTGATTAGTGGCAAAACTATCATACTATCATACTGTTATGTTATTTTTACACTACACACATACGATTAAAATATAAAAACACGTATTCGATAAATTAATTAGCATGTAACGATCAATACTATCATACTTTAACCAAATAATTACTCCGTACTTAAAATAAGACATAGCAAAATAGGGAGTATTACACCTAGCCGGTTGGTCGGCGGCCGGCTAAGGGTCATGTCCTCTTTGTCGTAAAATCATAGAAAGTACTATGGGAAGGGACTCCCAGCCGGCAGACCGACAGACGGTCCACCGGCTGAGAATCTCTTTCCCTTGTTTTTGAAAGTTAAGTCTGCATATGGGAAGGGACTCCCAGCCGGCAGACCGGCAGATGGTCCACCACCTGCTGAGAGCTTCTGTTCTCACTAAATTGGTTTTATGTTTTGATCGGCTAGTCCGATTTGTTTGAGATTCGTTCCGTGTACCTTGCATGTGTGTTTGAGGTCCCCGGAGGATGGGCGACACTATGTTAGGTTCGGGAATGGAGAGAGGATAGAGACCCCCCGGACGGGTAACTGTAAGGGAAACCGGCTCTCCCTCAACTTAGTTCCCGGGATCAATTAAGTGTTGTTTAGAAGTATAGAAAGTTAGAACTAAGGATATGGTTTCTATATGGGTATTGTAATACTCCGGATCCTCACTTATGTTAATTGCCTTATCATGGTGCTTATGTTTCGAGTCTATATGAGTATGTGATATATGTTGGAGTTGTAAGCATGGTGATATATGTGCGTGGTTGAACTTCGGGACGAAGTTCATGTTAAGGGGGGAAGACTGTAATAACTCGAATTTTTATTATAATATTTACTATTACATTCGTCGTATTGATAGTATTCGAATGTTGTATTCGACAATTAATTTATCGAGTAAGTGTTGTTACTTTTATTATAATGTTTATTTATTTATTTATTGTTTTAATATATAGAATAGGAAGTATTTGATAATTAAGGAGCGAATGAGTGTTATATGTTATACGTCGCTAGTGGGGTTTGAACTTGGGACCTTAACCTCAAACACACTCAAACCTCTTACCCAGCCGTCATATATCTACTCCTACCCTAACCTAATGTTGCCCTAATCGACATACTATCACCACACCCTTGCTGCCGCCATATTAGAGAGTAAGAGGGAGGTTTCACGGTGGGTCTAAGGTGGTCTATGGTTGCTCGAAAAGGCAGTGAAACAGGTAGGTTCACCACTGTTGCCATGTTCGCAGTTTCTCCTTCTCCTGTTTGATTCACGAATTCTAAACGTGTATTATTGAAGTAGTTGTAATTCTTTGCATAATATTAATCTATGATATTAGTAGTTGTATTTTGACCATAGTCGTGCTACCTACGATTGCCTAGGACCACCAGCCACGGCCGCTTTTGGCGTCTGTCCAGAACGCGATTTTACTGTTGCAAAACAGAGTCACGAGCATGTAGGTTTATGTCTCAATTCGATGTAGTTCTTGTTGTTGATTGTTCTGGATAGTAAGGTATTTGGATTGGTGGTAGTTAGAAGGGTAACCTGGTGGTTGTCATGGTGGTTCGAAGTGGGTCTTGTCGATGTTACAGGGGTTTCGTTTGGGGTTGTGTCACGTGAAACAGAGAGGTGCGTGGTGACTGGGTTTGTAACGGAGGTTGAGGGTTGTTGTAGCCGTGATATCGGCGGTTACTCACCTCCCAAGAACCACCACGACTCAGAGGCGAGCCTGGTGGTGTCGCTGGCGAGGGCGGTGGTCGCAGCTGGTATCGGAAGGGGTGTTTGTCATGGCTGTTTGTCAAGTCGGGAAGTTGCTGGTTTGGGGTTCACGGGAATGGGGGCTGTAGGGTGTTTGTGTCGTTTTGTTTATGGAGTCCCTAATTGAGTGGTAATCATTGCTAACATGATTACTACAAATAATTTTATAATTGTGTTACTAATATTATTATTATTATTATTATTATTATTATTATAATTATAATTATTATTATTTTTATTATTATTATTATCATTAATTTTCATATATTGTTATTATTACTTTGTATGGTGGTTATTAATATTTTTGCTAGGGTTTTTTTTATTTATTTTTTTGTTTGGTGGATATTAATAATAGTTAATTATGTCTAATGATGTTAATTGTGTTAAAAGTGTTAATTGGTTATTTACGAGTCGGGAAGTTAAGGTTTAAGAAAACTATTATTTTGGGAAACTTTCCACTTATAGAAGGTTACTATATATTTACAGTAAGTGGACTTATGGGGTTCGGGAAGGTTATTAATTCGTTACGTATACATGTTTAGGTGGCGGTTTTCGCGTGGAACACTTCTAGCAAGCTTGTGATTGACTGTGCTTCTGCAATTTGAGGTAGGGGAAATTACTGTGATTATAGTGTTGAGTATTTTGTTGATATTTGGTGATAATCATGTTTATCTTATGCCATAATATGATTGTTTTACTGAGCTATTCATTTATAACATTCTAAGATACGATGTGATCGGTGCGGAGTTAATGGGCCTTGTGATCGGTGCGGAGTTAATGGGCCTTGTGATTCGGAGTGGAGATGTTTGACTTTCTATTTATAGTAATGTTTGGTTGTTTGCTTTTCCTCTACTCAACCTCGTGGTTGACCCTGTGTATTCGTGTAACACCTGTGATGATCGGTGATGGGGAGCAGTTTTGACAGGAAAGATGGTGCTGTGGGAGCATGGGTTGGCGTGAGCACTTGGATGGACCGACTTAGATGTAGATCACACACTTTGTAGTTATCAGTTGTACTTTAATTCCGCTGTGTAGTTTTTGTAACATCAAAGTTTAAATTTTATCAGTTTTTATATAAAGTACTTCGGTTTGATTTACTTTGTTATTCACTACCTAGGATATTCCGAGATGGTAACTGTAACACCCCCATTTATTCAAGAGCCTGTACTAGGACTCCTCAAATAAATAAGAGTGTTACCATCTCGGTTTCCCGAGGCAGAAGATACAAAGGAAAGACAATCAGTACTTTAATTAAAATTTAACGCGTAACATGCTCTTACAACTGTATCCAAAAGTCTTAACAAAATAAAGAAAGTACAACTCATGCTAAACTGACTAAGGTGATCTAGACTTTGGTCTGGTCCGGATCCAAGCTCTCTCTCCCATAGCTCCCCTTAACTTCAACCACCTGTCAATCTGCTCCCCAATAATTTGGTTCATCACAGGTGATCACGAATACACAGGGTCAACCGCGAGGTTGAGTAGAGAAAAAGGAATAAAGTACCAACAATATAATATATTCCGCACCGATCCAACACCATATAAACTCCGCACCGATCCAACACCATATAAACTTCGCACCGATCACAAGACCCAATATACTCCACACCATATCACAGACCCTTTATCTCCGCACCAAACACAAACCCTTTATCTCCGCACCAAACACAGACCCTTTATCTCCGCACCAAACACAGACCCTTTATCTCCGCACCAAACACAGACCCTTTATCTCCGCACCATATCGTATCACAGAATTATATATCACAATATACCAATCATATAACAATATAGATGAACATGATTAATATCAACCAATAAACAGATTACACATCTCATATATGTAGTATTCCCCTACCTCGAATTGCAGAAGCGTAGTCAAACACAATCTTGCTAGAAATGTTCCACGCGAAAACCGTTACCTAAACAAGTATACGTAACGAATCAATAAACTTCCCGAACCCCATAACAAACCACACTTGCTATAAATAGAAACCTTCCATATGTGGAAATTTTCCAAAAATAGAAACTTTCCAAATATAGAAACTTTCCAAATATAGAAAAAGAAACTCCCGCGACTTAAGTAATTTCCCGACAAGCACATTTAATTAAAACGATTAAGACCAACACAAATAAAAATAAATATTAAGACCATCTTAATAATACTTTTAACTATAATAATAATAAGCATCATTTTAAACATAATATTAATGATAATAATAATAATAGTAATATAGTATTAACAATATAATAGTAGTAATATAGTATATACTAATAGTAGACTAAAGACAACAAAACGCATACACACTTACACAGCCACCCCCATACACACGACATTCCGAGAACGCGCGGCCAACCAACCTCACCACCGGCTCCCTCGCCACCGTCGAGACATACCAGGCCATAAACAGGCCTGGTCCATCACCCTACCACCACCGCCACGTCCGAAACCAACACCACGCTACTACGCACGATTCCGTCACCGCCTCGAACCACAGCCGCAACCACCCATGCTGTCAGACCCCACGCCGACCGTGGTACCACCGTGGTGACCTACCCCGAGTCACCAGTGGCACCACCCAAGCCCCCTCCTACGCGAGCTAAACTTCGAAACGATAAGACCAACGCAAAACGCCATACACCATACCCCACGGTCACCCCCGACACTCCTACTACCACCTACGTAAACACCCTCACCCCCGGAACCATCCTACGGCCACCATGACGTCAGACTCTAGTGGCTTTACAAAAGTGACAGGCGTGATATGACGAAACAAAGGAATACGAGCGAAAGAGCGAAAACTCACCTTAGCTAGACTCGGGTCGGAACCGACTCGTAGAGTCTCTACAACCATCCTAACTCACCGCCAGCCGCCTCTCTCTCTCTCTCACTCACTCTGGTGGCTGCCGAGAGGGGGAAGTGAGCGTGTGGAATGAACAAGGAAAAGAAACAGTCTAGGGTTTCTTTAGGAATACACGGTTAAGAGGGTAGGGTTTACGGGGGTAATTGGGTCGGGTGGGTTAGTTGGGTCACTTGGCCCATATTCTCACAACCTACGTTAAGTACTTAAGTAAGTCCAACTAAAGTCCAACCCGATACATGTATAACACGTCAAGTTATTATTAACTTAATTAACATAGTTACGATAACAATTAATATCACACGATAACATAATATAAGACTTATAATATTAAGTCTCGAGTCAACTTATAATATCAAAAGACCCGAGTCTTAAAAAAAAAACATTACATCTAATGTTCAAATACGGTCAAGACGTCAATATACACAATAAATATCATACTAAAATACGAGGTAACATCGTTCAGATATTACCAACCCATGACTATATAAATACGAAATATTGTAATCAAAATACGAGGTATTACAGTCTTCCCTCCTTAAAACGAACTTTGTCCCGAAGTTCAACCACACACACATATCACCGTACTCAAAACTCAGGCATAAATCATACTCCAACACGTACCACATACTCCATATAGACTCGAAACATAAAAACACTATTTCCCGTTCATAAGTCACAACTTATAATTATTTTATCGAAATTGCTTAACAAATAAAAAAAACAACTCATTATTATGGACTATGAAAGTACAGGGTAGTATAGTCTTCCCTCCTTGAAATGAACCTCGTCCCGAAGTTCACCATCCCATGGTCAACAATCTGGTCACTAACGTGATACCACATAACCTCAAGGCTAATAAAAGTACTTCAAAACACGAGTTGTCACATTCTACTCTCCTTAAGAAAACTTTGTCCCCAAAGTTTAACGTATAACTAAGTTAAAAGATACTTCCCGAATCACAATGTAGTGCATAACAGAAGTAATCAGGATTTTCAAGTAAAGTCAATCTTCGTTAAACAATCACGGCATATAAATTTGCAATATCATTTGCAATATCATAGATTAGATCATTAAGATTTTACAATCCTACCCTCCTTAAAACATGGTTACGTCCCCGTAACCCCACTATAAAATTTCCAGCTCATCACCCCGTCTTACTCTTTACTTTATCTCATAAAATCCTACTCCAAGCAAACAAGTATCGCACTCATCGTCGCATCTAAGACCATAGACAAGGGGTGAGTGAACTGGCGGAAATAAGCCGCAATTCAATACTTCCATTTCGCTATCGATTTCAACTCCGAATATAACTCAATAACCCAGGTCACACGGGACCGTAAACACAGTATGGCACAACGGCCTAACAACTCTTAACTCAATGCCAGTAACCAACTTTCTTCCCAATTCGATATCAATGTTATCACATATTCCATTAAAGGAACCGCTCAACACTTAGAGCGTAAAATTCTAAGCTACTCACCCACGAGCCAAGGTCAAGAATACGACAACTCGATAAAATACTGAACTGCAAACTCAAACTCAAAACAAATCCAATCATGGCCTCAATAGCACTTACCTTCCAAGTTAATTGACATACTTGTATGTATACTTACAATTCCACAGTTCATAAAATAAGGATCTGGACGCTATACCAACCAACCTAATACAAAACCATTATGCATAAACAACTAATCAATCACCACGAGTTTACCCATCTCACAACTCAACCCGTCTTACAATCAAAAGGATTACTTTATCAATAAGAGAAATTAACTATCAAAATAAAGGAACAAATACAAATTTCAACCCAAAGAAGTACACATAAAAAATCTATAGCAATTGTCATGCAAACATATATTACCTCGAGATATAACAAGAGTACTAGGATCGGTCGAAATCGTGTTACGCCGTAAAGCAGAATCAGGGTAGCTAACACTCACATACCTTTAAAATTTTACCACAAATTTAATATATTTACAACAATGTAAACAATCAGGAAGCTCCTAGTTCATACTTGACAAATTGGAAGGTTTCATGCTCTTAGTCACATTATAGAAGTAGAATCATATTTTAGAAAAGACATAGAGCAAAAGTAATTAACGCAATGAAACATGGAACGTTGACATATTTCACAGGGTATACACAAATCATGGACTTACATGACCGTGTAGCATTCTTAGATCTCAATAAGTTAACAAAATCACTTAAGTACATTTCCCGTCCACTCACATTACATCATTTATCATGAAACTATTACTATATACGACTTGCGAAATAAGGGTTTTATGCAATGCGCAGCAATTAACATTCAAGCAGGATTTCATCGACGCATAGCTACAGAATAGTCATGTTGCAAACAATCACCATAATTATCAAACGTCAAGCTTTATCCTGATTTATCACTTTGAAAATATTCTGAAATTTTGAAACATTGAAAGGGTAGCTTGTGACAGTTATAAACACGAATCAAAGACAATTCTACAAGTTATAGATCGAATCTAGACTACACGATGACATTCTGACTCTCCTTTACTAAAACATTGTTCTTGTAGTTCATGAATTATGAAAACAAAATTAACGGTAAAAATAAACGAATTCACCAGACTAGTACTTCCATAAATCATATGTCAACAATTGATAATTCAACACATCATGATCAGGTCCTAATATAACAATATGCAAATCACTGTATGGTATAACAATAATATACTTGAAAAGGTATAAAGGTTATAATCACAGGAAACTAGACAGAGGTAAACCATCAACATACGAAAGAACATCAACAAGGTTCATATTGTTCAAATATTCGCAATTACATATAACCATTAGATTACTATATCATGCTAATAAGCTTACCAGTTAAATTTCATTCTGCCACTTGGCAAGACTCTTCTCAAATAATCATACGTTTGACATCACATGCGAGCAGCACATAATTAAAATTAAACATATAATGGAAATGTTTCTATATTAAACTTGACGAAATAAACAAGGTTACATTATCATATAGTGGTGTTCATACTCAGACCCTATGCTTACTATTTATGTTACTAAAGCCATATCGAGATATCATGTGGTCACCTCACATAATTCACCTCTGATTAAACTTTTATACAAGCTTACACATCTCACAATTTCACCAATTAAACGTTATGCAACAACTTACAAAAACAACTTTACAGCATATCAACAAAATTTAGGTAACTTGCAAAAATCACAATTAAATAACGACTCGATAATATTTTACTTGGCTTATCATTTGAAAACGTGAACGAATATTCTAACAGCGGAGTTGGAATTATACATAAAAAGAAAACACGTTTTAAATGACTTCCTTTACAAAAACATAGATCAAAACGGGACTGTACAGTACAATCTGACCACTGTCAACTAAAAGATTTGTTTCTCCCAAAAATATAACTTCTATTAACATGAATCCAAAAGCATTGTAAAACCAACCCAGAAGGTTTCATACATAAAATTTTTATTCACATATAGAGAACACATTTTTAATGTCAGCCTTCACAAGCAAGGTAACATTTTGAAAATTTATCAAAATTTTGTTCCTTAATATCACTTCACATTATCACATTTAAATATCACCATCATTTTTCCAAAACATGTTGACATGTTATTTGAGGTATTGAGATTACATTGTACCAATTTAACAGGTATTCATTATTTCAAACCGAAATTGTCATCTACAAAACGGTAGAGATTTCGAAATTAAAAGTAGCATCAACAAAATAATTCGATAGTTATACATGTACGAACAATGCATTAGTTCCTATCATCGTAACAATCACAACATAATAGTACGTAAATATGTATACCAGAAATCGCCAAGGTGCCACTTATTGAATCATGACTCTATGATTAAACGAATTGTGTGTAAATAGAAATTGCCATGTAAACTTTAAGTATGATCCATGCAACACATAACTATATAATATTCGTGGCTTGGGGTAACACATTCCACATTTCACTAGACATGGATTGCTAAAGCAATTAGTAAAACTAATAACAATTATAAATTTCAAGTTCCGATCACATTTGCCTAGTAAGCCCATCAGAAAACTCTTGCAAAGTATGAGGCATGCAAATAGGAAGTGTATACATACATAGAATAGTAACAGACAATTATCAGCGGCCACGACCTCCGGTTCGGTCTACTAGCTTTACCCATAAGACTTAACTTGGTTCCACATCCCATAACGACATAGCATAGCCGGCTCTACTAACCATTCCAGTCAATCATGATCATATCTCTCCTACATCCATCCTTTTTAGGTAGCTATAGCTCATCCACTCATTACACATAAAAAAAAATATACTATATCTCTACCTAACGGTTCAGGGATGATATAGCCGCATGCATATCACCATATACAAGTAAAGCTCATATTCAAAACTCTTGTTCTCAATACCAGAAAAGTATATCTCAATCAACACTCAACATCAATCTCATGATTCACAGTATTTATTACCAACCATATTTCACATCATAACTTACCTCATTCCTTCTCCTGCAAGAACGTTAGTACAAGGTAACTAGGTCACTATATAATCTACCCCACTCTTCAATTACTCTCATTGGGTTCCCAAGACAGAACAGAAAGGGCCCAGGTTTGGTGTGAGGGGGCCCCTAACTCATCCCGTTCCTTTTTGGGGCTCCTATCAGTTTCATCTCGGGGTTCATTTTATTAGACTCTTCCTACGTTCATTGTTATTCAGTTGGTTTAGGCTTGAGGATCGTTCGCTCTGATACCACTTTGTAACACCCCCATTTATTCAAGGGCCTGTACTAGGACTCCTCAAATAAATAAGAGTGTTACCATCTCGGTTTCCCGAGGCAGAAGATACAAAGGAAAGACAATCAGTACTTTAATTAAAATTTAACGCGTAACATGCTCTTACAACTGTATCCAAAAGTCTTAACAAAATAAAGAAAGTACAACTCATGCTAAACTGACTAAGGTGATCTAGACTTTGGTCTGGTCCGGATCCAAGCTCTCTCTCCCATAGCTCCCCTTAACTTCAGCCACCTGTCAATCTGCTCCCCAATAATTTGGTTCATCACAGGTGATCACGAATACACAGGGTCAACCGCGAGATTGAGTAGAGAAAAAGGAATAAAGTACCAACAATATAATATATTCCGCACCGATCCAACACCATATAAACTCCGCACCGATCCAACACCATATAAACTCCGCACCGATCACAAGACCCAATATACTCCACACCATATCACAGACCCTTTATCTCCGCACCAAACACAGACCCTTTATCTCCGCACCAAACACAGACCCTTTATCTCCGCACCAAACACAGACCCTTTATCTCCGCACCATATCGTATCACAGAATTATATATCACAATATACCAATCATATAACAATATAGATGAACATGATTAATATCAACCAATAAACATATTACACATCTCATATATGTAGTATTCCCCTACCTCGAATTGCAGAAGCGTAGTCAAACACAATCTTGCTAGAAATGTTCCACGCGAAAACCGTTACCTAAACAAGTATACGTAACGAATCAATAAACTTCCCGAACCCCATAACAAACCACACTTGCTATAAATAGAAACCTTCCATATGTGGAAAGTTTCCAAAAATAGAAACTTTCCAAATATAGAAACTTTCCAAATATAGAAATAGAAACTACCACGACTTAAGTAATTTCCCGACTCGCACATTTAATTAAAACGATTAAGACCAACACAAATAAAAATCAATATTAAGACCATCTTAATAATACTTTTAACTATAATAATAATAAGCATCATTGTAAACATAATATTAATGATAATAATAATAATAGTAATATAGTATTAACAATATAATAGTAGTAATATAGTATATACTAATAATAGACTAAAGACAACAAAACGCATACACACTTACACAGCCACCCCCATACACACGACATTCCGAGAACGCGCGGCCAACCAACCTCACCACCGGCACCCTCGCCACCGTCGAGACATACCAGGCCATAAACAGGCCTGGTCCATCACCCTACCACCACCGCCACGTCCGAAACCAACACCACGCTACTACGCACGATTCCGTCACCGCCTCGAACCACAGCCGTAACCACCCATGCTGTCAGACCCCACGCCGACCGTGGTACCACCGTGGTGACCTACCCCGAGTCACCAGTGGCACCACCCAAGCCCCCTCCTACGCGAACTAAACTTCGAAACGATAAGACCAACGCAAAACGCCATACACCATACCCCACGGTCACCCCCGACACTCCTACTACCACCTACGTAAACACCCTCACCCCCGGAACCATCCTACGGCCACCATGACGTCAGACTCTAGTGGCTTTACAAAAGTGACAGGCGTGATATGACGAAACAAAGGAATACGAGCGAAAGAGCGAAAACTCACCTTAGCTAGACTCGGGTCGGAACCGACTCGTAGAGTCTCTGCAACCATCCTAACTCACCGCCGGCCGCCTCTCTCTTTCTCTCTCACTCACTCTGGTGGCTGCCGAGAGGGGGAAGTGAGCGTGTGGAATGAACAAGGAAAAGAAACAGTCTAGGGTTTCTTTAGGAATACACGGTTAAGAGGGTAGGGTTTAGGGGGGTAATTGGGTCGGGTGGGTTAGTTGGGTCACTTGGCCCATATTCTCACAACCTACGTTAAGTACTTAAGTAAGTCCAACTAAAGTCCAACCCGATACATGTATAACACGTCAAGTTATTATTAACTTAATTAACATAGTTACGATAACAATTAATATCACACGATAACATAATATAAGACTTATAATATTAAGTCTCGAGTCAACTTATAATATCAAAAGACCCGAGTCTTAAAAAAAAAACATTACATCTAATGTTCAAATACGGTCAAGACGTCAATATACACAATAAATATCATACTAAAATACGAGGTAACATCGTTCAGATATTACCAACCCATGACTATATAAATACGAAATATTGTAATCAAAATACGAGGTATTACAGTAACAACTCAATTTACTGAGGATGTCTTGCTAAAGGCTCCTTAATAAATTGGGGTGTTACAGGTATGCTGTTGTATTGATGCGTATTAAGGTATGCCTTAAGCTGGCCTCTGAGCTTAATACGTGAGCTATTTGTCATATATGGGGGTATGCGTTGAGATGTCGCCTCTAAGCTCCATATGTGTATGTTTGTTGTGTCTGGGGTATGCGTTGAGATGTCGCCTCTGAGCCCAGACATGTTTTTATATGATCGCGTCGGAACATGCCTTAAGTTGGCCTCTGAGTCGGACGAGTAGAGCAGCTGCACAACGGGGTAGCTAGGGTGTTGATACCTTGCCCGGAGTGCAGATGTTGATGCTAGAACATGCCTTAAGCTGGCCTCTGAGTCTAGTGTCTTGTGATGTAGTAAAGGGACATGCCATAAGTTGGCCTCTGAGTTCTTTACTTATATGATGCTAGTCCATGCGTTGAGATGTCGCGTCTGAGTCTAGTGTCTTGTTGAGTAGCAGGTCTATGCCTTAAGTTGGCCTCTGAGTCCTTGCTTGTGAATGTGAACTTGGTATCTAGGTTATGCGTTAAAATGTCGCCTCTGAACCTCTATACTTGCTGAATATTTTGTATCTAGGTTATGTCTTAAGTTGACCGCTGAACCTTTATACTTGTTGATTTGCATCTGCTTGCCTAGTAAGGGTATAGTGTCAGATGTTGCTGTTGCTTATGATGGGTATAGTGTATTGATTTTAGAACTGTTCATCCAAGGCATTGGATGACTCTTTCACTAATTTCGTAAATGGTTTGGATTGAAAGACCCCCCGGCCGGGCAACCGGAAGGGAAACCGACTCTCCTTCCAAATAGTTTCCGAAGTTGGTTGAGAGCCTTGCATATTTGCATGTTGACTTGAGATTCAGATATTGAGATTTGTATGCTTCACATGGTTTATATATGCTGGAGTATGTTGTATTGTTTATGTGTTATGTGTCGTTATAAAAGGTGGCTAGGAGAACTCTAGTCACTCCCCACTGATTGTGGCGTACATGTTTACATGTATGTAGGTACATGATAGGTTGGCAGAGGGGTTGCATGGAGCTAGCGAGTGATGATCCTTCATCGATTGACTTACACTTTTACGTTAGCTAGACTTTAGATTTACATTTCAGTTCTTGTGTGCCTGTAGGGATGTGCCATCCCGGGCTGCTTTTATATTACACTTATGTACTTATTTATGTTTCAGTTTTGTAGTAGGACACCTTGCATGTTTAGTTATGTTAAAAAGTTTAATTCCGCTGCATTTTTAGTACTTAGTATGTTTATTATTTCCGCTTTCGCGAGGGGTTTTACAGTTGGTATCAGAGCGTTATCGCTCCCGACGCACTCATGTAACCCCCAACCTTAACTTGACCATTTAATCGAATAATGAATGAGAGATGGGGTAGATTTAAGGACTTATATCGTAGTCTGTTTTGTGATTGCTTTTATTAGGTTCTAACGTGTTTGTTGATCGCCATTGATTTTACTTTTGTGTCTTTCAATCGACGAACCGTGGGCTTATCCATTTGGCGATGGAGACCGGAGTTTCTACCGAAGATAGAAGATTTGTGCTACTGTTGGAGAATGCTTCTGAGCCTTGAAGATACTTCTCTTTCCTTTGTGCATCATCTTCTTTGATAACTCTGGACGCACATCCTTCTTTTAGAATATTTGTCTATCTTACTTGAACAGATCTTCATATCTTTTCTACTTAACCTTATTGCTTGCCTTCTCAAGGTGTCTTGAAGGTAATCTTCCTTTTATAGAGTTCTGAGGAACTAGTTACAGTATAACAGCAAATCCGTGTGATGAGAAGGTTGTTATTTGAGAAAAAACTTAAGAGGTATCGAGAGACGTGTTTTGATGATCCAAGTGTCTAGTTGTTTATCCAATTGGGAGAGTGAAACTGAGTGATAGGGTACTGGCTTGAAGGTTGAGTTGTACACTTAGTATTCTGTGGAGCTTAATCTTGAGAACCATGCTTAGATTGTGAAAATTTGTGGATTTAAGAGTACTGGTTAGGGAAGTAGATAAGATAACTTAGGTGAGTAATTCAGCTGGGAAGGCCCATTGTTGAGGAATATGAATCATTGTCAATAATGGTTGAATACTTGAAGAGTTTATGACTTAAGCTTAGAAGAAGTGAATCGTTATCTGGCCTTAGGTTATTTAATGGATCTTAGCGTTCTTCTATTGAAGAACTTAAAGGAAACTTGAGGATGCACCGGCAGTTTGTGAATGAAATAAAGTAATTCATTGGGAGATGAAAGTTCGGAAAAACTTGATGGTTTAAAAATTGTTATCTGGTGGACATTGAGGTAAGTAAAGTGTATATAAGATATGGATTGATGGCCTGAAAGTGTTATTGAATTATCATTGAGGGACTAGCAGAGATGGGACATCTCAAACTTTTTGGAGTAGGAAGCTATAATGATGATATTGTCTAAGGTTTGGAAGATTTAAGTGTATAAATCGTTCGAGGAATTGTTCGTGAGAACCGACTATTGGATGGCTTAATTTGGGAAGTAAGAAGTGAGAACCCCGTTAGAATAGTGAGAGACCCGCACCTTGGGAGATCTCCGTAATCGTTCCTTTGATATCGCTTCTCTCCTTTCCTCTCCTTTGCTTCTCCTTCTGATCATGGCTTCAATTTTATTGGAGTCCATAGCCTAAAGTTCCTTACCTTGTCATCTCGTTGTTCCTCAAGTCGTTCCCTTATGACTCTCTCGAAATCTGTATCGTGTTGTCCCTGAAGTTCGTATCTCATCTCCTCTTCTGTGAGCCTTGATCCTTTTCATTTAGATTAGTGGTGAGATCAACTTGTCCTTGGAGTAGAGATACATGCCTTGGGGAATGCTTGGTTTTGCGTTGTCAGAATTTGGTTGAGAGAGTTTATGATAATAATATTCGGGTGATATTGGATAGTGTGCCGTCTTGAAAGTTTCAAGTTAAGTAGCTAGATGTAAGTGGTAATTGTAGATTTGGAAGTACCATTTGAGGATTTAGATACGATACTTGGAGTCCTAGGTGATTTTGAAGGAACATGCTTAAGATAGTGATGTTGTCAAATAGGTGAATGAGGTAAGTGATGCGTGTCTATTTTATGATGTTTTACATGTATTTTTACACGCATTTGGTCGCTCATTTACTATGTTTTAGCCCTTATTTCCCAACAATTGTGCACTTTCGTATTTTTATGCACTTTTGCAGATTTGTGCGGAAAAAGGACGATTTTACACCAAATCTATGCCCTCGGGATTTTTGCGTAATTAAGGAACGAAGGAAAGTCAACAGGAATCTTAAATCAAGTATCAAAAGTCAAACCCGAGATGGATCAAAGCAATCTTATGTAGTAACGGGTTGACCCACCTACTAAATGGGTCGGCCGACCAGTTCTTTGAAGCCTAAAATTCCTGAAGCCCGTAAAGAGGTCGGCCGACCCACAAAACTGGTCGACCGACCTCAGCAAAGCCCAGAAGCGTTTTCGGAAATAGATTAGAAGTGTGGAGTCTTTAGGAAACTCTTATTTTCGGCCCTATATAAACTAATCTTTTGTTTAGGGTTATGGATTTAGAAAAATTCAGTTTTAGCACCCACCATAATAATCAAGTTCGTAATTTAGTTTTATTCAATCTTTTAGTTCAATTGTAATCTTTCAATAATTCTCAAGCATTCAATAAAGTTTGTTCCTTTCTGCCTTAATTCCGATTTCTGGTAATTACTCTCTTAATTTAGTTTCATTATTGTTCTTATTATTATTGCATTCGGTTAAGTTAGAATCCCAAGCTTTATTAAATCTTGCATGCTTAGATTGATTTTCATTATGTTTTCCATGTTTATTCCCATTTTCATTATTGTTTCAATTACCATGCGTAGCTAAATTCCATATGTTAGGATGTAGGGGATGAATATGCATAGGTAATAGAATTCCGAGACCGACCTGTAGCAGGGCCGTGGTCGGCCGACTCAAATAATGGGTCGGTCGACCCACTCGCGTCTGTATTTTGTTTCGTCTTTCTTTGTTGACTATAATACCCTACAATGAGACTGAAAGGAGACTTGTAGGATATTAGTAATGACCTACCCAAGATTGAGAGATACGGGAAGGGCATTGGTTTACACCTTAAGACGGCTAGGTTACTTAAGACTGAAAGGTATGTGACCTAGGATTTAGGAATCACCCTTATTGTTGACACCCAATAATTGTGAGACCTAGGAACTAATAGCATAGGCCGAAAGGAGCTATTAGGTACCATAGACCGAAAGGATATGTTACACCCCTTACGCGACTGCAATATATGTTGACCTTAGAATTTATTTTACCTTAGCTATTTATTACCCAAACATCCTAGCATCCCTTTTTATATAGTTTTAATCTCATCTTTTATTTCTTGTTTTAGACTTAGTAAACAACCAATCAACCCCCAATTTTGTTACTTTAGACATTAACATCAAACAATAAACATTCCCCACCTCCTTGTGGTTCGACCCTGACTTTCACTATCTATAGTTTAAGTTTAGGAATTATAAATTTATCTTTGGTACCCTCAACGACGGGCATCAAATTTTGGCGTCGTTGCCGGGGACGTGACGCCAGTGTTTATTGTTTATTGTTTTTGTTTCTTTTTGTTTAAGGAACTTTTGTTCCTTAAACCTTCTCACCTTTTTCTTGTAGTTTCCGTCTTATGCGCAGGTCAGTTCAAGGAGAACTCCTACCACTTGACCACGAGCTAGAGAGGACTTTAAGAGAAAGGAGAAAGCAACTTCTAGCGAGTAAGGAAGGAGGTTCACCATCTTCCTTATTCCAAGAGGACATCTTTGAACAGCCACCATTACCAACTTCACCAAAAACACCAACTTCACAACCAAATTCACCCAACAATCCACCTTCACCAAAAACACCACCTTATATTTACTTGCAGGTTTTTCCGAAAGAAGAAGAAAACATGACAGAGGAAGCTACTATTGTCAGTCACTCCATGCCTCAGGTGAAGGACCTATACAAAGGGTTCACTTTACCTGCAGGTACTGGGAAGCCATTCGAGGCCAAGCCTGCCTATATTACTATGTGATGCGTGTCTATTTTATGATGTTTTTCATCTATTTTTACACGCATTTGGTCGCTCATTTACTATGTTTTAGCCCTTATTTCCCAACAATCGTGTACTTTCGTATTTTTATGCACTTTTGCAGATTTATGCGGAAAATGGACGATTTAGCACCAAATCCTTATCCTCAAGTCTTTTGCATAATTAAGGAATAACGAAAGGTCAACTGGAATCTTTATTTAAGTGCCAAAAGTCAAAACAAGAAGAAATCCGAAGATTTCCGTACGGAGGCGGTCGACCGACCAGATAAACAGGTCGGCCGACCAGGCCTGATGTTCATAAACGTCTAAATTTAAAGAAAGCCCGAGAAATCAATTGAGTCCATACGAAGCGGTCGACCGACCCACAAAGTAAGTCGGCCGACCTCAGCAGAAGCCCAGACGATTCGTTTTCGGAAATAAATTAGAAGTAGAGTCTTTAGGAAACTCTAAATCTCTTGCCCTATATAAGCTAATCTTGTAGTTAGGGTTTTGGAATCAATTAGCATCGATTATTATTAAGTTCTAGAGAGATTCAATAATTCAGTTATTATTCAGTTATTATTAGAATTTGTACTCTTTCAATAATTTCCAAGCATTCAATAAAGTTTGTCCCTTTCTACCCAAATTTCGATTGTGGTAATTACTCTTTTAATTTAGCTTTACTATTGTTCTTATTTTTATTACATTCGTTTAAGTCAGAATCTCAAGCTTTATTAATTCTTGCATGTTTAGATTATTTACTATGTTTACCATGCTTAATCCCGTTTTCATAATCGTCTTAATAACCATGAGTAGCTAATTTTCATATGTTAGGATGTAGGGGATAATATGCATAGGTAGAATAAATTCCGAAACCGACTTGTAGCAGAGCCGCGGTCGGCCGACTCAAATAGTGGGTCGGTCGACCGAGGCTGTGGTCGGCCGACTGGAGTAGCTGGTCGGTCGACCACTCGCGTCTGTATCCCGTTTTGTCTTTCCTTGTTGACTATAACAGCCTGCAATGAAACTGAAAGAAGACTTGTAGGACGTTAGTAATGACCTACCCAAGATTGAAAGATACGGGAAGGGCATTGGTTTACACCTTAAGACGGCTAGGTTACTCAAGACTGAAAGGTATGTGACCTAGGATTTAGGAATCACCCTTATTGTTGACACCCAATAATTGTGAGACCTAGGAACTAATAGCATAGGCCGAAAGGAGCTATTAGGTAGCATAGACCTAAAAAGATATGTTACACCCCCTTACGCGACTGCAATACATGTTGACCTTAGGATTTATTTTACCTTAGCTATTTATTACCCAAACATCCTAGCATCCCTTTTTATTATATTTTATTCTCATCTTTTATTATCTGTTTATTTTAATCTTTGCATTAGATATAGTAATCAACCAATCAAACCCCCAAATTTGTTACCTTTAAACATTAACACCAAACAATAAACATTCCCCACCTCTCTGTGGTTCGACCCTGACTTTCACTATCTATAGTTTAAGTTTAGGAATTATAAATTTTATCTTTGGTACCCTCAACGACGGGCATCAAATTTTGGCGCCGTTGCCGGGGAGGTGACGCCAGTGTTTATTGTTTTTTGTTTTTGTTTCTCTTTGTTTAAGGAACTTTTTGTTCCTTAAACCTTCTCACCATTTTCTTGTAGTTTCCATCTTATGCGCAGGTCAGTTCAAGGAGAACTCCTACCACTTGACCACGAGCTTGAGAGGACCCTTAGAGAAAGGAGAAAGCAACTTCTAGCAAATCAGGAAGGAGGTTCACCATCTTCCTTATTTCAAGAAGACTTATTTGAACAACCATCATTACCATCTTCACCAAAAACACCACCTTCACAACCAAATTCACCCATCAATCCACTTTCACCAAAAACACCACCTTTTACCTACTTTCCAGTTTTTCCAAAAGAAGAAGAAAACATGACAGAAGAAGCCACTATTGCCAGTCACTCCATGCCTCAGGCAAAGGACCTATACAAAGGGTTCACTTTACCTGCAGGTACTGGGAAGCTATTCGAGGCCAAGCCCGCCTACATAACTATGGTTGAAAGAAACCAATTTGGAGGCTCGGCCAATGAGGATGCTGCTAAGCATATTGAAATCTTCACAGATTACATATGCTCTATAGCACCCCTAGAAGGAGTGACGCAGGACCAGATTAAACAGAACATGTTCATCTTCTCTCTTAGGGATGCTGCGAGAGAGTGGTACAGAGATTTAGACCGCACTGCTGCGGGAGTCACAGATTGGAATACCCTAGCCTTGACATTCTACAGGAAATACTATTCTGCATCAAAGACTAATGCCTTAATAGCGCAGATTACTAATTTCAAGCAAGGCCCCAATGAAGATTTTAGTGAGGCGTGGGACAGGTTCAAGAGACTTGTTCGATCCATACCACATCACGGATTCGAACAATGGTTTCTCTGCAACCAGTTCTACAATGGCCTCTATGATGACAACAGGGCTTATCTAGATGCTGCAGCTAATGGGAGATTCCAAGATAATTCAGGAGAGACTAAGGGTCTCAAATTGATAGAAGATGTTGCTGTGCACCGTGCTGAGCATGGTACCTCCAGAGGCAATCAAAGAAAATCTGAATACAACCTGTCAGCTATTGAGGCCTTGACAGCCAAACTGGAAAAATTAGAGGCTGGAGGAAAATTTGACCTAGGAAGTGGAAGCAAGGGAGGAATATACCAAGTAAACGCCGTTCAGGACGGACCCTTCGCTTGTGAGAGGTGCGGTGGAGAAGGGCACGTGTCAAAATTCTGTACTTCATCTAATGAAACATGTGCCGTTTTTCAACATTATCGTGGGAACAACTTCTATGACCCGAATAATAATAATATCCATCCCCACATAAGGTGGACAAGCCAGAATGTTCAAAACCCACAACACATGCAACCTCAGCAAAATTCAACATATATACCCCCACATAAACAAAATTTCCAAAAACCACCTTTCAACCCTCAACCACCTTCAAACCCACCACCCAACACAGATGCTCTTATCCAAAATCTTATTGGGTTGGTTCAGAAGGAGTCACAGGCTAGAGAGGCAGGGATGAAGATGTTAGAGTCCCAGATTGCTCAAATTGCAAGCAAGAATGATACTAGGGCTCCGGGTCAGCTTCCGACCAAACCGGACCAGAAAAAAGAGACTCTAAACATCATCTCCCTGCGAAGTGGAGCTAAAGTGGGGAGCGAGAAAGAAAAACAGGCGAGTAGCAACGAAGGCGGTCGACTGACCGAAGATCCTGGTCGACCGACCACGAATCAGGACCCATAAATTTTACCTGAACAGGAAACTGGTCGACCGACCGAAGAAACTGGTCGACCGACCACTGAAGCAGAACCCGAAGTTCCCTTTCGTCCAGATTTGCCGAATAACTTACGGGATTTTCTTTTCCGGGGTGACAAGACCCCCAGGTTTTTAAAAAGGGCTGCAAATACTGAGTCCTCAGCTGCTCCTTTCCCAGAAAGACTCGTGCCTTCAAAGGATCAGGTATCTTTTGACAAATTTAAGGATGTGATTCGTTCATTAAATGTTCAAGTCCCGTTTTTAGAATTAGTTCAACAAGTCCCCTCCTATCTTAAATTTATGAGACAGCTTTTGTCCAGAAAGAGGTCTCTGGAAAAGGTCGAGTCGGTGGCCCTCACTGAAGAGTCATCTAGCTTTTTGTCACATGTCATTGCCCCTCATAAATTAGAGGACCCTGGTAGTTTTTCTGTCCCCTGTAATATAAGAACCTTCCTAGTTAAGAAAGCTTTATGCGACTTAGGTGCTAGTATAAGTGTCATGCCCCTAAGCGTTGCCTTAAAACTAGGAATGACCGAATTTGCAGTGACCAGTATGACAGTCCAGATGGCAGATCGCACATCTATGGAACCTATAGGGGTGTTGGAAAACATTCCTGTACGTATTGACAGGTTTTTCTTCCCAGTTGACTTCGTAGTTTTGGACATCCCAGAGGATGCCCATATACCTATAATTCTAGGAAGACCTTTCCTTCACACTGCAGGTGCCATTATAGATGTAGGCACTGGGACTCTAACCTTCAAAGTAGGCAAGCATTCTATTATCTATGGCCTATCTTATAGGAAAAAGGATGCTATGACCCCCATCACATGTAATGCTATCACTTCTGAGAAGAAGTATGAGGTCATCACTACTTCTCCCACTTTATTACCTGTTCCTGTATCTGTTTTTACACCTCCGCCCCAGATTGGGAGCAGTAGGGAGGACACTTCTATTATGACTATTGCAGGAATTGGTTTGGGGAAACCCAAAGTGAAGGAAGTCATCATCCAGAGAGGAGGAATGGGATGTCTAAGATATGAAGAAGATGAGGACCCAGACGTCGTGGATCGGGAAGAGAAGAAGAAGAGGAGGCAAGTTCAAGAGGAGAGACCGTCGCATATGCTTTGCGACGGCGGAAAAAAAATGTGTGTTGCTACTAAAGCAAAAACCGTAGAGACTACGGCATGCCGTCAGAAGCCGTGGTCGGATATCTTCCGCATCTTTAGCGGATAGTTGTTTTAAGTTGCAGTTTTTAAGACAATTTATTTTTTGTTGTGTGAGACTTTTTAGTTTGGCTTTCTCATAGTTTTAGATCCTTTCCTTTATGTTTGAGTAGTTAAGACTTTAGAATCGTTTTTGGCATCTCGCGCATTGTTGGGCGCACGTACTTTCTTGCTTTTTCAGATTTTACGAAGAAACGAAGACCTCCGGGACGCAGAGGGTCGACCGACCAGAAACTTCAGTCGGTCGACCTACTGTCGCTGTATCGCTAAATTTTCTGTGGTTCACAGGAGGTCGACCGACCAGAAACATCAGTCGGTCGACCTACTGTCCGCTGCGGTCTTTCGCTTCTCTTCCTTGGAAATCGCGAAATTGACTTGGTTACTTGAGTGGCACTGCTGGCCACCAAAACCTCCCAGCTTACGCTGGTTTGGGGAGGTTTTTCTCATGCGCTTCATAATCCAGTGAGTTCTTTCCAGTTTTTCCTTAGTTTTTATTCTCTTTGCATCTTTACTTTAATTTCCTGAAACCTTTACTTAAGCTAATGCACAATGAGGACATTGTGCGGGTTGGTTTGGGGAATTTGGTTTCATGTCACATGCATTACATTTTGTCACACGTTTATTGCATTTCTGTCTTGCATTTTTCTTTTCTTTATTTTCCTTGCATATACAAAATCCAAAAAAATAGAAAAAATTTAAAAATTTGCAAAAAAATGCACGTTTATTTTAGCATATAGGTCGAGTCGGAACGAGAGTATCTCAAGGATGATTTTGCTATCTTACATGTTTATGTCTTTACCTTGCCTTGTCAACTTGTTTTAGTATAAGAGTCTTTTGCATATCTACGAGTTTTTGTCAATTTGTATATCTTGAGACTTGACTTATACCTTGGCAACCTACTATACATTCTGAGTTTTAGAGCCTTATTCCTGGTTTCATTTTTAAACCAGTTGTTTAGGATGTGAGTAGTACTCCCCTTGGAACATGTTACATCAATATGCATAAACATGAACTTGAATCGCTATATGCTTGTTTTACTATCTCGTTTTGTGAGTCTTGATACGTGCATTTGGGATCCTTTTTCTCGTATTTACCCATAAGCTTCACATAGCCAAAATTGCCTTTTTATTCCCCCAAAACTACATCCCATACTTAGCCTACCCTTCCAAGCTAGTATTTGTGGTCTTTGGTTTATTTTGAGGCATCTTGGTTTGTATGCTATCATGAGCAAAAAGAGAAAAGAAAGAAGGAAAGCAAGAAAAGAAAGAAAAGAAAGAAAAGAAAAAGAACAGAAAAATTCAGAAAAAGAAGGAAAGAAAAGGAAAACGGAAAAAGTCAAAACGTACAGAAAAGAGGTCGACCGACCACATATACAAGTCGGCCGACCACCTGTCATCATCTGATTCAAAATTTCGTTCCAAAAATACCTTCCTTTTATTTGTTATCACTCCCGTACCTCATTCAAAATATTTGGGAGTCCTTTCTTATTTATTATGTCAGAGTTGTGCTACAAAAGAGCACCTTCTTAATATCGAAAGTTATGAAGTATGTTGTTGGGAAACGGTTTTACTAGCTTGGCTACTAACCCCACATACCCAAAAACATCTTAACCACTTCTACCTTTTACCTCACATATCTTTCATTACCCCAATTGCATGTATCTAGGCCACTTAAATGAGATTGTTGTACAAAGTTGTAGAATTCTTGTTCATGTTAGATTGCAGGCATGTTTTCATGGGTCGCAGTTAGGTGAGTGTCTCAACAAAATTACTTCTTTCTATCTTTTACATATACTCACTCTTTGCTTCATGAGTGTCTCGAGCGTACCGCGAGAGTCCATGGTATAAAGTCTCTATAGTCTTTATGTTTGCAAGTTTGACGACCCTATAACTCGTTGCATGATTTAAATACTTTCTCATTTTGTACTTGGCATTGGTTTAGGCTTACATGTAAATTTCGCTCTGAGATTGAAATCGTTCCATTAGTTAGGATCGAGTCTATTTCTTGCTTGAGGGCAAGCAAGGGTTTGGTTTGGGGAATTTGATGCGTGTCTATTTTATGATGTTTTTCATCTATTTTTACACGCATTTGGTCGCTCATTTACTATGTTTTAGCCCTTATTTCCCAACAATCGTGTACTTTCGTATTTTTATGCACTTTTGCAGATTTATGCGGAAAATGGACGATTTAGCACCAAATCCTTATCCTCAAGTCTTTTGCATAATTAAGGAATAACGAAGGTAAACTGGAATCTTTATTTAAGTGCCAAAAGTCAAAACAAGAAGAAATCCGAAGATTTCCGTACGGAGGCGGTCGACCGACCAGATAAACAGGTCGGCCGACCAGGCCTGATGTTCATAAAAGTCCAAATTTCAAGAAAGCCCGAGAAATCAATTGAGTCCATACAAAGCGGTCGACCAACCCACAAAGTAAGTCGGCCGACCTCAGCAGAAGCCCAGACGATTCTTTTTCGGAAATAAATTAGAAGTAGAGTCTTTAGGAAACTCTAAATCTCTTGCCCTATATAAGCTAATCTTGTAGTTAGGGTTTTGGAATCAATTAGCATCGATTATTATTAAGTTCTAGAGAGATTCAATAATTCAGTTATTATTCAGTTATTATTAGAATTTGTAATCTTTCAATAATTTCCAAGCATTCAATAAAGTTTGTCCCTTTCTACCCAAATTTCGATTGTGGTAATTACTCTTTTAATTTAGCTTTACTATTGTTCTTATTTTTATTACATTCGTTTAAGTCAGAATCTCAAGCTTTATTAATTCTTGCATGTTTAGATTATTTACTATGTTTACCATGCTTAATCCCGTTTTCATAATCGTCTTAATAACCATGAGTAGCTAATTTTCATATGTTAGGATGTAGGGGATAATATGCATAGGTAGAATAAATTCCGAAACCGACTTGTAGCAGAGCCGCGGTCGGCCGACTCAAATAGTGGGTCGGTCGACCGAGGCTGTGGTCGGCCGACTGGAGTAGCTGGTCGGTCGACCACTCGCGTCTGTATCCCGTTTCGTCTTTCCTTGTTGACTATAACACCCTGCAATGAAACTGAAAGGAGACTTGTAGGACGTTAGTAATGACCTACCCAAGATTGAAAGATACGGGAAGGGCATTGGTTTACACCTTAAGATGGCTAGGTTACTCAAGACTGAAAGGTATGTGACCTAGGATTTAGGAATCACCCTTATTGTTGACACCCAATAATTGTGAGACCTAGGAACTAATAGCATAGGCCGAAAGGAGCTATTAGGTAGCATAGGCCGAAAGGAGCTATGTTACACCCCCTTACGCGACTGCAATACATGTTGACCTTAGGATTTATTTTACCTTAGCTATTTATTACCCAAACATCCTAGCATCCCTTTTTATTATATTTTATTCTCATCTTTTATTATCTGTTTATTTTAATCTTTGCCTTAGATATAGTAATCAACCAATCAAACCCCCAAATTTGTTACCTTTAAACATTAACACCAAACAATAAACATTCCCCACCTCTCTGTGGTTCGACCCTGACTTTCACTATCTATAGTTTAAGTTTAGGAATTATAAATTTTATCTTTGGTACCCTCAACGACGGGCATCACTATGGTTGAGAAAAACCAATTTGGAGGCTCGGCCAATGAGGATGCTGCAAAGCATATTGAAATCTTCACAGATTACATATGCTCTATTGCACCCCTAGAAGGAGTGACGCAAGACCAGATTAAGCAGACCATGTTTATCTTCTCTCTTAGGGACTCTGCAAGGGAATGTTACAGAGACCTAGACCGCACTGCTGCGGGAATCACAGATTGGAATACCCTAACCTTAGCATTCTACAGAAAATACTATTCTGCATCCAAGACAAATGCTTTGAGGGCGCAGATTACAAATTTCAAGCAGGGCCCCAATGAGGATTTTAGTGAGGCGTGGGACAGGTTCAAGAGACTTGTTCGATCCACACCACACCATGGATTCGAATAATGGTTTCTTTGTAACCAGTTCTACAATGGCCTCTATGATGACAACAGGGCCTATTTAGATGCTGCAGCCAATGGGAGTTGTAAAACCCCTCGCGAAAGCGGAAAATTAAAACATACAAAGTACTAAAAATGCAGCGGAATTAAAACTTTTTAACGTAAACAACATGCGAGAGAATTAAATTGAAACAGAAACTGAAACTGAAATAAAACAAAATAGATAAGTAACAGTTCTAAGTAACAAAACCAAATATGTACAACAGCCTGGGATGGAACATCCATACAGGCACCAAAAGATAATTGTAACAAAAACTAAGAGTCTAGCTAATCGATAAACGTGTAAGTCATATGATGAAAGGATCATTACTCGCTAGCTCTCAAGTGAACCCCGATCCAACCTGCATGTACCTACATAAATGAAAACATGTACGCCACAATCAGTGGGGAGTGACTAGAGTTCTCCTAGCCACCTTTTGTAACGACACGTAACACATAGAGCAATACAGAATACTCCAACATATATATATATATATAAACATGTGAAGCATAAACATCTCATCAACTGTTCTCATACTATCATGCAATACCAATGCACGGCTCTCAACCAACTTCATAAACCGTTAGGAAGGAGAGCCGGTTTCCCTACTGGTTACCCAGTCGGGGGATCTTTCAATCCAACTATTTATGAAACCGATCATAGAGTCATCAAATGCCTTGGATGAACAAACTATAACTCAGGCTATATAATCATCAACTTCATCATGCATATCTGACATTGTACCAATCTCAAGGCAAGCAGATATAAACATCAATAACACCACATATCCCACTACCAAACTATGTTGGGTCCAGAGGTGAACTTAACACATATCCCAACTTGCAAATCAAGTAAAGGGTCCAGAGGTGAACTTAACACATATCCCTATACATACAATTCAAGAGAAGGGTCCAGAGGTGAGCTTAACACATATCCCTAATCACAATTCAGTAATGGGTCCAGAGGTGAGCTTAACACATATCCCACTACAAACAAATGTCGGGTCCAGAGGTGAACTTAACACATATCCCAACATACATCCATAAGCAAAGGGTCCAGAGGTGAGCTTAACACATATCCCAATGCTACAAACAAGTATTGGGTCCAGAGGTGAGCTTAACACATATCCCAATACACAGCTATCGCACACTGGGTCAAGAGGTGAGCTTAACACATATCTCAGTATACAATAACCGATCACGTGTCAGGTCCAGAGGTCAGCTTAACACATATCCTGACAAGCCACAAGCAAAACATGAACGGGTCCAGAGGTGAGCTTAACACATATCCCGTCACGCGACATACAAAACACGTAACGGCTCCAGAGGTGAGCTTAACACATATCGCATCACGCGACATCCAACTTAACCATTAACATCCAAAGATAGAAACTAACCTATAGTCCTAACTTATTAAACCACTAAACAACACTTAATTGATCCCGGGAACTAACACGAGGGAGAGCCGGTTTCCCTTTCGGTTACCCGACCGGGGGGTCTCTATCCTCACTCCATTCCCGAACCCAATATAGTGTCGCCCGTCCTCCGGGGACCTCAAATACATATCAAAGATAGAAGGAACGAGTTTCAATCAAAACCGATCAACCGTTTAAAAGTTATGAACGATTTACAAAATAAAAACAAGCTACAGGGGTCCCCAGCCGGTCGGCCGGAAGCCGGTCCACCGGCTGGTAACCCGTCCCAGCTTTCCTTTTCTTTTAAAAACAAAACACAAAGGACTCCCAGCCGGTCGGCAGGCAGCCGGTCGGCCGGCTGGGAACCCAAATCCTAGGTCCTCAAACATTCGAACACACCACAATGCACTCCCAGCCGGCTGGTCTGCCGGCTGGGAACCCTATTCCTACGAGTCTCAAGTCTCGCAAAACAACCAAAAGGCCTTCCCAGCCGGTCGACCGGCGGCCGGTCGGTCGACCGGCTCAGAGAGCCTGATACGAGAAAAACGCATTTCCAGCCTATTACAAACTTCATAAAATCGATGCTAAATCTTGAGAATCGCTACAAGCAAAGTTTACTCAACATTACTAATCATAATCTAACACTAACTACCAGCAATCCAACCCATAACAATCCTCAAAAAGATTATAACGAGTATCCGTCGCAAAACATATAATTTCTGAAAATCGCTTATGAACATGTGAGACAACAACAAGGCATGAATTCAACATGTATGAACAATCCTAAACATGTTACTAAGTCCATTAAACATCATTCTTAAACAAAAATCAGAAACATTAGGAAGGACACATCAAAACTTGCTAATATTCACAATAAGGCCGAGTTTCTCATTATCATCACCTCAAATGCAATCCGGCTCAAAGATCTTCCTCTAAGATGAAGCTATCCACTTTCGGGTCGTCCAAGCACGCCTACAAGCACGAAAAACGAGATTATGGGCTGAAAAACGGAATTTAGGTAAAACAGCCCAAATTTCGAAGTAGAGAAAATGAAAAACGAAAGTGATAGATGGCTTGCAAATTAGATGAGGATTCCGAAAATGTTATTATTACCTTAATTCGGTAGACGGATGATGGAGAAAATTGGAGAAGAAGGAGAGTTTTTATGGAGGTTTATGAAAATGGTGTTTTACTGTTTAATTGTTTTGAAGGGTTGAAGATGTCGACTTAAGGGTCATAAATGATTTAAGGAATTGTCCTTTCCGTTTAAAGTGAAACGGGTTAGGACACTTGAACGGGTTTTTAGATGTGACTTAAGTTTACCAATTTTGTATTCGTCTTAAGGACTTAAGGTTCTTAAGACGGATCCTATGAATTATTTTGAAATAACTTAACATTAAATATTAAAATATTTTTTTATCCCGTAAAAATAATTAAAACCTTTGAAATATAATTGACGAAAATGCGGGATGTTACAATCACCCAATCTTCAAAAAGTTTCGTCCTCGAAACTCGAAGGTAGAGTACCTGAAAAAGTCAAACAAAGAAAGACCTTTTTTGGGGATTAACGCGTTTTGGGTGATGTATAATGTATTTGAAGGTTTGAGCAAAAGAGAAAAAGTGGAAGCATAAAAGACAAAATAGGGAAAACAACTCCCTTATGGTGTTTGCACGCTTCCCGAGAAGTCACGAACAGTCTGCACAGGCGAAATGGTCGACCGACTCTCCTCTCTGGTCGACTGACCAGACTGCAGACTACAGTGTCTTCTGATCTGCAGGAATCTGGTCGACCGACTGATAATGGTGGTCGGCCGACTAGATTTCCTGCACAGTGGCCTTCTTTTCCTCGAAATTAACTTGTATCAACCAAGTTAATCTTCCCCAAACCTGAAAAACATTATATATGCGCCCAAAACATGCGCGAAATTCCAGAACCAAGTCTAACTGTCTCAACTACGCAACAAAAGCGAAAATTGTCCTAAAAACGTAAAGCAACACAAACTAAAATGTCTTGACAAAACAGAAAATTGTCTTAAGAAACTGAAAAACTTTGAAGATCTCATCCGTGAAAGATGCGGAAAATCTCGAACCACGGCTTTTGGCTATACGCCGTAGTCTCCACTGTGTTTGTTTGAATTGCCAAACACGTCTCCTCTCCGTCGCAAAGCATATGCGACGGGCTCTTCTCTTTCTCCTCTTCTCTTATTCTCTTATCCTCTTCATCCACCATGTCCTTGAAATCTTCCTCATGATAGCTTAGGATCCCGAGCCCTCCTCTCTGCACAACGACCTCCTTCACCAAGGGCTTCCCCAAACCACTTCCTGCATTAGGCAAAACAAAAGCATCCTCCATATTTCTCCCAATCTGGGGCGGAGGTGTAAAAACAGGTATGGGTGTAGGCATCAAAATAGGAGAAGTGGTGATGACCTCATACTTCTTTTCAGAAGTGATAGCATTACATGTGATGGGGGTCATAGCATCCTTCTTCCTATAGGAAAGACCAAAGATGATAGAATGCTTCCCTACCTTAAAAGTCAAGGTCCCACCACCTACGTCAATGATAGCTCCAGCGGTATGTAAGAAGGGTCTCCCTAGTATGATAGGTATATGGGCATCCTCAGGGATGTCAAAAACTACAAAGTCAACTGGGAAGAAGAACCTATCAATGCGCACAGGGATGTTTTCCAACACCCCTATGGGTTCCATAGACGTACGGTCAGCCATTTTTACCATCATGCTAGTCATTGCAAAGGTGGTCATTCCTAATTTTAAGGCCACACTTAAGGGCATAACACTGATGCTAGCCCCTAAGTCACATAAGGCCTTCTTAACTGGGAAGGTCCCTATGTTACGAGGTACAGAAAAACTCTCGGGGTCCTCTAACTTATGAGGAGCAATGACATGGGACAGAAAACTGGAGGACTCCTCGGTAAGTGCTACCGACTCTACCTTATCAAGAGACCGCTTTTGGGTTAAAAGTTGTCTCATAAATTTTAAATACGAGGGAACCTGTTGGACTAATTCTAAGAACGGTACTTGCACATTGAGTGAACGAATAACGTCTTTAAATTTATCGAAGGATACCTGTTCCTTCGTTGGTAGGAGTCGCTCCGGATAAGGAGGGGTAGAATTTTCAGCATTTCCGGCTCTTTTTAGGAAGTTTGGGTCTTGTCACCCCGGAAAAGAAATTGCCTTAGATTATCGGGCATTTCAGGTCTAAACGGAGTCTCCTGTTCAGCATCCTTGGTCGGTTGACCAAGCTCCTCGGTCGGTCAACCAACTTCCTGTTCTGCAGAATTTCCAGAAGCTTCTGGAATCGCGCCCGTGGTCGACCGACTAGCATCATTGTTCGGTCGACCAGAATTGCTGCTACTCGGACTCTGCTCTTTCTCCTTCCCTTTTCCACCAGCTTTCTCACCTCCAACTTTAGCCCCGCTCCGCAGTGATATGATGCCCCTCGTTGAGGGCACCAAAGATAAAATTTATAATTCCTAAACTTTAACTATAGATAGCGAAAGTCAGGGTCGAACCACAAAGAGGTGGGGAATGTTTATTGTTTGATGTCAATGTTTTTAGGGTGACAAAAGTGGGGGTTTGATTGATTGTTACTAAGTCTAGAAACAAATATAAAAATAAAACAAGTAATTAAAGATGAGAATAAAACTATAGTAAAAGAGATACTAGGATGTTTGGGTAATAAATAGCTATGATAGTATAAATCCTAAGTCAACATGTATTGCAGTCGCGTAAGGGGTGTAACATATCCTTTAGGTCTATGCTACCTAATAGCTCCTTTCGGCCTATGCTATTAGTTCCTAGGTCTCACAATTATTGGGTGTCAACAATAAAGGTGATTCCTAAATTCTAGGTCACATACCTTTCAGTCTTGAGTAACCTAGCCGTCTTAAAGCGTAAACCAATGCCCTTCCCGTATCTTTCAATCATGGGTAGGTCATTACTAACATCCTACAAGTCTCCCTTTGGTCTCATTGTAGGTTATTATAGATTACGAATTAAAGCGAAACAGAATTCAAACGCGAGTCGGTCGACCGACCAGCTACCCCGGTCGGCCGACCTCCTGCCTGCAACATGTTGATTCGAGAATTCATACTACCTATGCATATTTACTCCCTACATCCTAAACATATGAAATTAGCTACTCATGACTATTGAAACAATAATAAAACAGGAGTAAACATGGAAATCATAACGAACATCAATCTAAACATGCAATAATAATAAAGGCTTGGGATTCTAACTTAAAACGGATACTAATAATTCAGACAAGAACAATATTAAAACTGAAAATAAGAAAGGAATTACCGAAAATAAGGATTAAGGCAGAAAAGAACGAACTTTATTGATTATTGTGGAAAGATTGATGATGAACAATAGATATAACTAAAGAAAAGTGTTTGATGATTATTGAAAGATTTGAACTAAAACTAGATTGTCACTCTATGATAGAAAACTAGATTAAAAACTGAATAAAACTGAATGATTAACCCTAAACACGAGATTAGCGTATATAGGCGGAATTAAAGTGTTTCCTAATGACCTAATCACTTGAATGGGCTTTGCGGAAAAATCTGGATCTGCACTGAGGTCGGTCGACCTCAATAGTAGGTCGGTCGACCTCTTGACGGGCTTTAGGGATTTCTGGACTTTCCATAACAGTCGCCTGGTCGGCCGACCCATGTAGTAGGTCGGTCGACCTAAATTCCTGTAGGATTGCCTTGATTTGTCCTCAGTTTGACTTCTTGGCACTTGGTTAACGTTTCGAGTTGACTTTCCTTCATTCCTTGGTTATGAAAGATCCCGAGGGCATAAATTTGGTATAAAATCGTCCCTTTTCCGCATAAATCCGCAAAAGAGCATAGAAACACGAAAGTAGACAATTGTTGGAAAATAAAGGCCAAAACATAGTAAATGAGCGACAAAATGCGTGTAAAAATAGATGTAAAACATCATAAAATAGACACGCATCAAATTCCCCAAACCAAACCTTGCTTGCCCTCAAGCAAGAAATAGACTCGATCTTAACTAATGGAACGATTTCAATCTCAGAGCGAAATTTACACGTAAGCTTAAACCAATGCCGAGTACAAAATGAGACAGTATTCAAATCATTCAAACGAGTTATGGTGTTGTCAAACTCTGCAAAACTAGAGACTATAGAGACTTTATACCATGGACTAGCGCGGTAAGCTCGAGACACTCATGAAGCAAAGGGTGAGTATATGTAAAAGATAGAAAGAAGTATATTGTCATGACACTCACCAAACTGCGACCTATGAAAACATGCCTGCAATCTAACATGAACAAGAATTCTACAACTATGTATAAACATACTCATCAAGTGACTCGGATACATGCAATTGAGGTAATGAAAGATATGTGAGGTAAAAGGTAAAAGTGGTTAAGATGTTTTTGGATTTGTGGGGTTAGTAGCCAAGCTAGTAAAACCGGTTCCCAACAACATATTTCACGACTTTTGGTATTAACAAAGTGCTCTTTTGTAGCACAACTCTCACATTTTATATAAGAAAAGGACTCCCAATTATTTTGGATGAAGTACGGGAGTGATAAAATATAGAAGAAAGGGATTTTTGGACTAATTTTGAATTCTGATGCTGTTAGTTTGTCGGCCGACCTATAAAGGTGGCCGGTCGACTGACTCCGCTGTATATTTCGATTTTTCGTCTTTCTTTTCTTTCTTTCTTTTTCTTTCTTTTTCTGTTCTTTTTCTTTTCTTGCTTTCTTTCTTTCTTTTTCTCAAGATAGTATACAAACCAAGATGCCTCAAAAAAAATAATCCAATGACCACAAATACTAGCTTGGAAGGGTAGGCTGAGTATAAGATGTATTTTTGGGGGAATAAAAAGGCAATTTTGTCTATGTAAAGCTTATGGGTAAATAAGATAAAAGGGGTCCCAAAATGCACGTACCAAGACTCACAAAACGAGATAGTAAAACAAGTATATAGCAATTCAAGTTCATGTTTATGCTTATTGATGTAACATGTTCCAAGGGGAGTACTACTCACATCCTAGACAACTGGTTTAAAAATGAAACCAGGAAATAAGCTCTAAAAACTCAGAATGTATAGTAGATTGCCAAGGTATAAGTCAAGTCTCAAGAAAAACAAGTTAACAAAAACTCGTAGATATGCAAAAGACTCTCATAGTAAAACAAGTTGACAAAGCAAGGTAAAGGCATAAACATGTAAGATAGCAAAGATCATCCTTCAAAGACTCTCGTTCCGAGTCGGCCTATATGCTAAAATAAACGTGCATTTTTTTGGAATTTTTGAATTTTTTCTATTTTTTTGGATTTTTGTTTTGTATAAGTAAGGTAAATAAAGAAAAGAACGATGCAAGACAGAAATGCAATAAACGTGTGACAAGAATGCAATGGAACAATGCATGTGACACGAAACCATTCCCCAAACCAACCCGCACAATGTCCCCATTGTGCATTAGCCTAAGCAAAGGTTTCAAAAAATTAAAGGAACAATGCAAGGAAAATAAAAACCAAGGAAAATGGAAAGAACAAACTGGATTTACTTTCTGTTTTGTTGAGACTTTTTAATTTTGTAAGCTAGGAGGTTTTGGTGGCCAGCAGTGCCACTCCAAGTATCTATGATGGTTGCATAATTCCCTAGGAAAGTACGAGCATGCTGTAACGGGTGGGTAGGTCGACCGACCTCCTTCTATGGTCGACCGACCTCCTTCTCTGGTCGACCGACCTTCCTGCAGACTGCAGGAATTCCAAAACTGCAGGGGTCAGGTCGACCGACTGGTGTTACTGGTCGGTCGACCGTCTCTCCTGCACAGCGGCCTTCTTTTCTTCGGAAATAACTTGTATCAACCAAGTCATTTTCCCTCAAACCTGGTAAATCATTATAAATGCACCCAACATATGCGCAAGATCCCAGAACCTAGTTTAGATGTCTTAACTACGCAAACAAAAACAAAATAGTTCTAAAATCTTAAAGCAAAAAAAATTAAAAAGTCTCAACAAAACAGAAAGTAAATTGTCTTAAGAGCTTAAAACTGAAACAACTTTCCGCTAAAGATGCGGAAAATCTCAGACCACGGCTTTTGGCGATATGCCGTAGTCTCCACCGTGTTTGTTTGAATGACAAAACACGTCTCCTCTCCGTCGCAAAGCATATGCGACGGACTCTTCTCTTTTTCTTCTCTTCTTCTTTCTTTGTCTTCCTTATCAGCAATGTCTGGATCCTCATCCTCCTTATATCTTAGGATCCCTAGTCCTCCTCTTTGTATGACGTCCTTTATTATAGTTTCCCCAAACCAATTCCTGCATTAGTCACAATAGAAGCATCCTCCATATTGCTCCTAATCTGGGGCGGAGGTGTAAAAACAGGTATAGGTGTAGGTAACAAAGTAGCGGAAGTAGTGATGACCTTATACTTCTTTTCAGAAGTAATAGCATTACAAGTAATAGGAGTCATATCATCTTTCTTCCTATAAGATAGGCCATAGATGATAGAATGTTTCCCAACCTTAAAGGTCAATGTCCCACTACCCACATCAATGATGGCTCCCGTAGTGTGAAGGAATGGTCTCCCTAGTATTATATGTATATGGGCATCCTCAGGGATGTCCAAAACTACAAAGTCGACTGGGAAGAAAAACCTGTCAATGCGCACAGGGATGTTTTCCAACACCCCTATGGGTTCCATAGATGTACGGTCGGCCATTTGGACAGTCATACTAGTTACTGCAAAATTGGTCATTCCTAGCTTTAAGGTAACACTCAAGGGCATGACACTAATGCTAGCCCCTAGGTCACATAAGGCCTTTTTAATAGGAAAGGTCCCTATGTTGCAAGGTACAGAAAAACTCCCAGGATCCTCTAACTTATGAGGGGCAATAACATGGGACAGAAAACTGGAGGACTCTTCGGTAAGGGCTATCGACTCAACTTTATCTAGAGACCGTTTTCGTGATAAAAGTTGTCTCATAAATTTTAGATATGCAGGAACTTTTTGAACTAATTTTAAAAATGGTACTTGAACATTTAATGAACGAATAACATCTTTAAATTTATCGAATGATACCTGTTCCTTAGTTGGTATGAGTCTCTCCGGATAAGGAGGGGCGGAACTTTCAGTATTGGCAGCCCTCCTCAAGAACTTGGGGGTCTTGTCACCCCTGAATAGAAAATCCCTTAGAATGTCTTGTATTTCAGGTCTGAAAGCGTCCTTCTGTTCAGCGTCGGAGGTCGACCGACCTTCTCCCTCAGTCGGTCGACCAGTTTCTTGTGTTCCAACAACTTCTGGAATCTGCGTCGCGGTCGGTCGACCTGGCTCCTGGGTCGGTCGACCGACTTCGCTGTTGCTCGTCTTCAGCTGATTCTCTTTTTCTGCTCCACCGACCTTTTCATTACCTATTTTAGCTCCACTCCTTAATGATATGCTGTTTAGAGTCTCCTTCTTTTGGTCCGTTTTGGTCGGAAGTTGACCCGGAGCCCTAGTATCATTCTTGCTCGCAATTTGAGCAATTTGGGACTCTAACATCTTCATACCTGCCTCTCGTGCCTGTGACTCCTTTTGAACTAACCCAATGAGATTCTGGATGAGAGCATCCGTATTCGGTGGTGGGTTAGAAGGTTGTTGAGGGACAAAAGGGGGTTTTGGTAGTTTTGCTTGTGTGGAGGAATATAAGTGGAGTTTTATTATGGTTGTTGGTGTTGTGGATTGAGAACATTCTGGCTTGTCCACCTTAGGTGGGGGTGGACATTATTATTATTTGGATCATAAAAGTTACTTCCACGGTAGTGTTGAAAGGCTGCACATGTCTCGTTAGATGAAGTACAAAACTTTGACAAATGCCCCTCTCCACCACATCTCTCACAACTGAAGGGTCCGTCTTGAACGGCGTTTACCTGGTACATACCACCCTTACCCCCGCTTCCCATCTCAAATTTTGCACCGCTCTCCATTTTTTCTAACTTAGCCATCAAGGCCTCTATTGCTGCAACATTAGATTCGGCCTTCCTTTGATTTCCACGGGAAGTCCCGTGTTCAGCTCTGTGCACAGCAACATCTTCTATGATTTTGAGACCCTTGGTCTCCCCAGAATTATCTTGGAACCTTCCATTTGCCGCATCGTCCAAGTAGGCTCTATTGTCATCATAGAGGCCGTTATAGAACTGGTTGCAAAGAAACCATTGTTCGAATCCATGATGGGGTATGGATCGAACAAGTCTCTTGAACCTGTCCCAAGCCTCACTAAAATCTTCATTAGGCCCTTGCTTGAAACTGGTTATCTGCGCTCTCAACGCATTGGTCTTAGCTGCAGAGTAGTATTTCCGATAGAAAGCTAAGGCCAAGGTGTTCCAATCTGTAACTCCCGCAGAAGTGCGGTCTAAATCTCAATACCATTCCCTTGTTGAGTCTCGGAGGAAAAATATGAACATGGTTTCTTTGATTTGATCCTGAGTCACTCCATCTGGGGGTGCTATGGAGCATATGTAATCTGTGAAGATTTATATACGCCTAGCCGCATCTTCATTAGCCGCGCCTCCAAACTGGTTTCTCTCCACCATGGAGATGTAGGAAGGCTTAGCCTCAAATGGCTTCCACGTACCTATAGGTAAAGTGAACCCCTTATAGAGATCCTTTGCCTGTGGCATAGAGTGACTTGCGATACTCGCTTCTTCAGCCATCTTCTCTTCCTTTACTTCAAAAATTTGGAAATAGGTATTTGATGGTGTTTTTGTGGGGAATATAGCATGTATTAGCCCTAAAACATGAAGGATTATAACGAATTTTACAGTTGTGAATTATGGTCATAAGATAATTAAAAACATGAAAAAGAATACAACCTTTGGCCTTGTGCTAAAGGCCTAAGAACAGGAATTAAAGCAAATTCCCTCCTATAACTTGCACCCAAGACTTGATTGAGACGATGCCGCGTGTGCTAGAAATACTCTCCAATTGCCTTGCAATATGGGGAGAGCTTTTGTGAGTTTTGATGTGAGATCTGAGTTTTGGGAAAAGAATGTTCTCAAAACCCTAATTTTTCTTTGAGATTTGTTTTATCAGTTATATAGTCAAAGAAGCAGTAGTCTGACAAAAGGAGAATACTTCTCCTTTTGTATAACACGGCCGACCGACTCCCATTAGGGTAAGAGTGGGCTTTCCACTCTTACCTTATTCTAATGTGTAATTCGACCCAATTTGCTAAAATATAATTCGCGGGTTTTATTTATAAATCGTACACATGTTATCAGATATTAATGCAGTCGATGTATTAATAATGGTCTGATAAAATTACGATATTGTATAATTACCTAAATTAATATAACTGTTTATATTAATACGCGAATAGAATATTTAATTAAATATAACCGTTTATATTTAATTTACGAATTAATCATGTAATCCGTATTGGCTAAAATTATTTAATCTGTATTAAATAATAATCTCAACATCTTATTGACTAATTTAATAGTCAATACCTCTGACTAACTGTTAGTCATATCCGACATAAATGTGACTGTATTTTCATACCTTCACATCTCTCAAACGTGTCCTATAGGTGTGACGTATAGGGACCAGTTGATCACCGCCATCCATATGACAATAACGTCAAACTTATCTAGCAAGCCAACCGTTATTGATAAACGTGGATCAACTGATAATAATACTGAAGTATACCCTTCTAATCCTTTAAGAGATTTAGTAAGTCATTGTACTAACTGTCAAGGACACCAGCCCCAACAATCTCCCACTTGTCCGTACAAGGGTATGTGCAATGACGTTATCACACTAAATGTGGAGGACACAAGCTCCAACAGTTTTTGGTGTAGATGGATTATGAGGTGAATTTGGTTGTGAAGTTGGTGTTTTTGGTGAAGGTGGTTGTTTTGTGGTGATGATGGTGATGATTGTTGTTCAAAGATGTCTTCTTGGAATAAGGAAGATGGTGAACCTCCTTCCACACTCGCTAGAAGTTGCTTCCTCCTTTCTCTTAGAGTCCTCTCAAGCTCGTGGTCAAGTGGTAGGAGTTCTCCTTGAACTGACCTGGGCATAAGATGGAAACTACAAGAAAAAGGTAAGAAGGTTTAAGGAACAAAAGTTCCTTAAACAAAAGAAACAAAAACAAGAAACAATAAACACTGGCGTCACCTCCCCGGCAACGGCACCAAAATTTGATGCCCGTCGTTGAGGGTACCAAAGATAAAATTTATAATTCCTAAACTTTAACTATAGATAGCGAAAGTCAGAGTTGAACCACAGAGAGGTGGGGAATGTTTATTGTTTGATGTCAATGTTTTTAGGGTAACAAAAGTGGGGGTTTGATTGATTGTTACTAAGTCTAGACAAAAATATAAAAACAAAACAAGTAATTAAAGATCAGAATAAAACTATAGTAAAAGAGATGCTAGGATGTTTGGGTAATAAATAGCTATGATAGTATAAATCCTAAGTCAACATGTATTGCAGTCGCGTAAGGGGTGAAACATATCCTTCAGGTCTATGCTACCTAATAGATCCTTTCGGCCTATGCTATTAGTTCCTAGGTCTCACAATTATTGGGTGTCAACAATAAAGGTGATTCCTAAATTCTAGGTCACATACCTTTCAGTCTTGAGTAACCTAGCCGTCTTAAAGCGTAAACCAATGCCCTTCCCGTATCTTTCAATCTTGGGTAGGTCATTACTAACATCCTACAAGTCTCCCTTTGGTCTCATTGTAGGTTATTATAGATTACGAATTAAAGCGAAACGGAATTCAAACGCGAGTCGGTCGACCGACCAGCTACCCCGGTCGGCCGACCTCCTGCCTGCAACATGTTGATTCGAGAATTCATACTACCTATGCATATTTATTCCCTACATCCTAACATATGAAATTAGCTACTCATGACTATTGAAACAATAATAAAACAGGAGTAAATATGGAAATCATAACGAACATCAATCTAAACATGCAATAATAATAAAGGCTTGGGATTATAACTTAAACCGGATACTAATAATTCTAAGAGAAGAACAATATTAAAGCTGAAAATAAGAAAGGAATTAACGAAAATAAGGATTAAGGCAGAAAAGAACGAACTTTATTGATTGTTGTGGAAAGATTGATGATGAACAATGAATATAACTAAAGAAAAGTGTTTGATGATTATTGAAAGATTTGAACTAAAACCAGATTGTCACTCTATGATAGAAAACTAGATTAAAAACTGAATAAAACTGAATGATTAACCCTAAACACGAGATTAGCTTATATAGGCGGAATTAAAGAGTTTCCTAATGACCTAATCACTTGAATGGGCTTTGCGGAAAAATCTGGGTCTGCGCTGAGGTCGGTCGACCTCAATAGTAGGTCGGTCGACCTCTTGACGGGCTTCAGGGATTTATGGACTTTCCATAACAGTCGCCTGGTCGGCCGACCCATGTAGTAGGTCGGTCGACCTAAATTCCTGTAGGATTGCCTTGATTTGTCCTTGGTTTGACTTCTTGGCACTTGGTTAACGTTTCGAGTTGACTTTCCTTCGTTCCTTGGTTATGAAAGATCCCGAGGGCATAAATTTGGTATAAAATCGTCCCTTTTCCGCATAAATCTGCAAAAGAGCATAAAAACACGAAAGTAGACAATTGTTGGGAAATAAAGGCCAAAACATAGTAAATGAGCGACAAAATACGTGTAAAAATAGATGTAAAACATCATAAAATAGACACGCATCAGATATTATGTTTAAAGTCTCTTTCTTTTGGTCCTTTTTGGTCGAAAGTTGACCCGGGACCCGCGTATCGTTCTTGCTCGCAATTAGAGCAATTTGAGATTCCAACATTTTCATTCCCGCCTCTCGTGCCTGTGATTCCTTCTGGACCAACCCAGTAAGGTTTTGGATTAGAGCATCCGTATTGGGTGGGGGGTTTGAAGGTTGTTGAGGGAAGAAAAGTGGTTTTTGGAAGTTTTGTTTGTGCGGAGGGATGTAAGCTTGGTTTTGATTTTGTTTTTTGTGTTGTGGGTTAAGGACGTTTTGGCTCGTCCATCTCATGTGGGGGTGGACATTGTTGTTGTTCGGGTCATAAAAGTTGTTTCCGCGGTAGTGTTGGAAAGCCGCACACGTTTCATTGGATGAAGTACAAAATTGTGAAACGTGCCCCTCTCCTCCGCATCTCTCACATATAAACGGACCGTCGGAAACTGCATTCACTTGGTACATGCCACCCTTACTTCCACTCCCAATCTCAAACTTACCACTGTTAACCTCAAGCTTATCCAGTTTGGCCATTAAAGCCTCAATAGCTGCAACATTGGACTCAGCCTTCATTTGGTTACCACGGGAAGTCCCGTGTTCAGCACAATGTACTGCGACATCCTCTATGATCTTGAGACCCTTAGTCTCTCCCGAATTCTCCTGGAATCTCCCATTGGCAGCAGTGTCTAGATATGCTCGGTTATCATCATAGAGGCCATTATAGAACTGGTTACATAGAAACCATTGTTCTAATCCATGATGAGGTATGGATCGAACGAGTCTCTTGAACCTAGTCCAATCCTCACTAAAATCTTCAGAAGCTCCTTGTTTGAAGCTAGTGATCTGCGCCCTCAAGGCATTATTCTTGGCTGCGGAATAGTATTTCCGATAGAAGGCCAAGGCCAATGTGTTCCAGTCTGTCACTCCCGCTGCAGTGGGGTCTAAGTCTCGGTACCACTCCCTTGCCGAGTCTCGGAGGGAAAAGATGAACATAGTCTCTTTGATCTGATATTGGGTCACTCCATCTGGGAGTGCGATAGAGTATATATAATCTGTGACGATTTATACATGCTTAGCTGCATCCTCATTGGTCGCGCCCCCAAATTGATTCCTCTCCACCATAGAGATGTAGGACGGTTTTGCCTCGAATGGTTTCCCCGTGCCCGCGGGTAGAGTGAACCCTTTGTAAACGTCCTTCACCTGTGGTAAGGACTGACTGGCGATGCTTGCTTCTTCGGCCATCTTTTCTTCCTCTTCTTCAAGGGTTTGGAAGTAGTTGTTTATTGGTGTTTTGGGTGTAGGTGGATTGTGAGGTGATTGTGGTTGATTTGGTGTAGGTGGGTTATTTTGTAGTGAAGGTGGTGATGGTGGTTGATCGAAAATGTCTTCTTCAAATAGAGAAGATGGTGAACCTTCTTCCCTACTCTCTAGAAAACGCTTTTTCCTTGCTCTAAGAGTCCTCTCAAGCTCAAGATCAAGTAGTAGGAGTTCTCCTTGAACCGAGCTGCGCATAAGATGGAAACTACAAGAAAAAAGTGAGAAAGGTTTAAGGAACAAAGTTCCTTAAACAGAAAACAAAAACAATAAACAATAAACACTGGCGTCACCTCCCCGGCAACGGCGCCAAAATTTGACACCAGTCGTTGAGGGGTGCCAAAGATAAGATTTATAAAACCTCAGCTTAAACTAGATAGCGAAAGTCAAGGGTCGAACAACAAGGAGGTGGGGAGTGTTTATTGCTTAAGGTCAATGTTTTAAGGTAACAAATTGGGGGTTTGGTTGATTTGGTTGTCACTAAGTCTAAGAATAAAGACAGTAATAAAACAAGAAATAAGAATGAGATAAAACTAATGGTAAAACGAAAGCTAGGATGCTTGGGTAGTAAATAGCTACGATGGTATAAATCCTAAGTCAACATGTATTGCAGTCGCGTAAGGAGTGTAACATATCCTTTCGGTATATGGTACGTAATAGCTCCTTTCGGCCTATAATATTAGTTCCTAGGTCTCACGAATATTGAGTGTCAATAATAAGGGTGATTCCTAAATTCTAGGTCACATACCTTTCAGTCTTAAGTAACCTAGCCGTCTTAAAGCGTTAACCAATGCCCTTCCCGTATCTTTCAATCTTGGGTAAGTCGTTACTAACATCTTGAAAGTCTCCTTTCAGTCTCATTATAGGTTGTTATAGTCAACGAAGTAAAACAGTCTGAAAACGTACGCGAGGTTGGTCGACCGACCAGCTATTCCGGTCGACCGACCAACTACTTCAGTCGACCGACCAGTTAAGCTGGTCGGCCGACCAAAGTCTGCTACAGGCAGATTCGAGTATTATACCATCTACGCAAATTACTCCCTGTAATATCCTAACATATGAAATTAGCTACTCATGGATACAGAAATAATAACAATAACAGTAATAAACATGGAATTCATGGCGAACATTAATCTAAACATACGATAACAACAAAGGCTTTGGGATTCTAAACTAAACCGGATATTAATAATTCTATAAAGATAACAATATTAAAACTGAAATCAAAACGAGAATTACTGCAGAAGGAATTAGGGCAGAAAAGAAAGAAGCTTTATTGAATCCGTGTGGAAAGATTGAATGTATACTAAAAATAATGCTAAACTAGAGAAACTAAACAGAAAATAAAAGGATGATTATTGTAAAACTAAGAACTTGTCTCTGATAAAAGCTAGATGCTAATCCCCAATCACGTCCTTTGCTTAAATAGAGATTACAAAGATGATTATCAATAACCTAATCCGTGTATGGGCTTTACGGAAATTTCTGGAACTGCGCTTTGGTCGACCGACCAGGTGATGCGGTCGGTCGACCGATTATCGGGCCTGGTGGACTTCAGTCTTCGAAATTTTGAATTTTGGGTTAAGATAACAGGTGTTTTGGTCGACCGACCAGGATAGTCGGTCGGTCGACCGATTTTCCTGTGTGTCAGTCTTGATTTGGTTTAAATTCATCCTTTGGTCCTTGGTTCGTGCTTTGAGTTGACTTTTCCTCGTTCCTTGGTTATGCAAAAATCCCGAGAGTAGAGATTTGGTATAAAATCGCCTCTTTTCCGCATAATTCTGCAAAAGAGCATAAAAACACGAAAGTAGACAATTGTTGGGAAATAAAGGCTAAAACATCGTAAATGAGCGCTAAAACGCATGTTAAAATAGATGTAAAACATCTTAAAATAGACACGCATCAGGGTGATTGTAACATCCCAATATTTCGGAACTTGGAAATTTAAAGATTGTAAGTTCTATTTCGAGAATAATTTATATTTCGTAATTTTTGGAATTTCATTTAAATAACTGATTAATTTATGTGAGAATATTTTAAAGGATTTGAATAAGATGTCAATTAATTGCGTAATTTACGTCTTAGCAATTTAATTTCATAGTCCGGAAATATTTATAGGTTTATTTCATGGGAATAATCCAACCTATGTCCCATCTTCTTATATTAATCCATACTAACAATTAACTAAGAAAAATCCAACCTATAACCTCATTTATCTTTCATTGAACTTTGACTATTTTTAAACTCTTATTATCAGTAGGCTAACACGTCATATTCACTTAATTTTTGTACATGATGAAGGAAAAACAAAAAGTAAGTTAAGGTGACGTGCTTGTTAACCGATAATAAGAGTTTAAAAATAGACAAAGTTCAATGAAAGATAATTGAGGTTATAGATTGGATTTTTCTCAGTTAATCGTTAGTAGGGATTAATATGAGAATATGGGAAATAGGTTCGATTATTCCTATAAAATAACCCATATTTATATTGTCTTAAGTTTGTAGTTACCTTAAGTCGGTGTTTGTAGTTTAAACCGTCTTAAAACTTGTCTTATGGGCCTAACTTGTTAATGGACCCATTTTCCTCATCCTTCCTCACAAAACCCTAACCCCACCATCTTCTACCTCCCTCCTTCATTTCATTTTTCAGATTTGTAATAAACACCATTTTAATTTTCTCCTCCAAACCTTAAAACTCTCATAAAATTTTCATTTCTTATCCGATTGAGACGATTTTCGCGGCCACGGATTTCTCTTCTCGCCCTCCATCTTTCTAGGTAAGTTTTTACCCAAAATAATTTCGTCTTATATTCTGGCCGTGGCCCTAAGGTCATGTTTTTCGAGGTTTAAGGAGTTTGTTGTGTTTCTAGCGCGGACTTGGACAAAAGGAGTTGCTTGGAGTCGGAATCTCGTGGAATTGAAGAGTTTTAAGGTGACGATAATGAGAAACTCGGCCTTTTTGTTAAAATAGCATGTTTCTTGATTTTGATTGTTAAAGTTTCTGAATTTATTGGTTGTTGTGGTTGTTTTGACTTAGAAACATGTTAGGGTTTACTCATATATGTTGTTCACATGCTTAGTTTGATATTCATATGATTATATGTTCACTTTCAGATTTTTCATCCTTAAGATGAATACTAAGTTTAATCCTAATGTGGTTTTGTTGTGGAAACTAATGCTTGTTATTGATGCACATATGTTGTATATATGCTGGGTAATCTATGTTGGTTGCAATTTTGGAAGTTTGATATCGATTTTGGTAGTTTAGAATCATATGCGAAATTGCCATTTTCTCGTGCAGGGACACTGAGCCGGTCGGCTGACCGGCAGCCGGACAGCCGGCTCAGAGTCAGGTCTAGATGTTTTTGAATGTTCAGAATTTGTAAAAGAACTCTGAGCCGGGTGGTCGGCCGCCGGTCGACCGGCTCAGAGTCTTTTCTTGTATGTTCGTTTTGTTCAAAAGAAGGTTGGGACGTGATTCTTAGCCGGTTGGCCTGCGGCCGGTCGGCCGGCTAAGGGTCATGTCCTCTTTTTTGTAAAATCATAGAAAGTACTATGGGAAGGGACTCCCAGCTGGCAGACCGACAGACGGTCCACCGGCTGAGAATCTCTTTCCCTTGTTTTTGAAAGTTAAGTCTGCATATGGGAAGGGACTCCCAGCCGGCAGACCGGCAGACGGTCCACCACCGGCTGAGAGCCCCTGTTCTCACTAAATTGGTTTTATCTTTTGATCGGCTAGTCCGATTTGTTTGAGATTCGTTCCGTGTACCTTGCATGTGTGTTTGAGGTCCCCGGAGGATGGGCGAGACTATATTGGGTTTGGGAATGAAGAGAGGATAGAGACCCCTCGGTTGGGTAACCGAAAGGAAAACCGACTCTCCCTCAACTTAGTTCCCGGGATCAATTAAGTGTTGTTTAGAAGTATAGAAAGTTAGAACTAAGGATATGGTTTCTATATGGGTATGATGTTGTATTGATGCGTATTAAGGTATGCCTTAAGCTGGCCTCTGAGCTTAATACGTGAGCTATTTGTCATATATGGGGGTATGCGTTGAGATGTCGCCTCTGAGCTCCATATGTGTATGTTTGTCGTGTCTGGGGTATGGTTGAGATGTCGCCTCTGAGCCCAGACATGTTTTTATGTGATCGCGTCGGAACATGCCTTAAGTTGGCCTCTGAGTCGGACGAGTAGAGCAGCTGCACAATGGGGTAGCTAGGGTGTTGATACCTTGCCTGGAGTGCAGATGTTGATGCTAGAACATGCCTTAAGCTGGCCTCTGAGTCTAGTGTCTTGTGATGTAGTAAAGGGACATGCCTTAAGTTGGCCTCTGAGTTCTTTACTTATTGGATGCTAGTCCATGCGTTGAGATGTCGCCTCTGAGTCTAGTGTCTTGTTGAGTAGCAGGTCTATGCCTTAAGTTGGCCTCTGAGTCCTTGCTTGTGAATGTGAACTTGGTATCTAGGTTATGCGTTAAAATGTCGCCTCTGAACCTGTAACACCCCGATTTATTAAGGAGCCTTTAGCAAGACATCCTCAATAAATTGAGCTGTTACCATCTCGGAATATCCGAGGTAGTGAATAACAAAGTAAATTAAACCAAAGTACTTTATATAAAACTGGTAAACTTTAAACTCTGGTGTTACAGATACTACACAACGGGATAAAAGTACAACTGATAACTACAAGTAGGTGATCTAAATCTAAGTCGGTCCATCCAAGTGCTCACGCCATCCCATGCTCCCACAGCGCCATCTTTCCTGTCAAAACTGCTCCCCATTACGGATCATCACAGGTGTCACACGAATACACAGGGTCAACCACGAGGTTGAGTAGAGGAAAATAATTAAAAAAACAATGTCATATATATATATATAGGGATTCAATCATCCGAACTCCGCACCGATCCAACGCCAAATAAACTCCGCACCGCTCCAACGCCAAATAAACTCCGCACCGATCCAACGCCAAATATACTCCGCACCAATCCAACGCCAAATATACTCCGCACCGATCCAACACCAAATAACTCCGTACCGTATCACAAGACCCAATATTTTCACATCGTATTGTATCACAGAAATATACAAGACAATTAAACACAATATAATACCAATCATCCAATGAGATATATAAATAGTTAACATAATAATAACAGATCACTCGTCATCATGTATACAGTATTCCCCTACCTCAAATAGGAATGCAGATAATCCACGGCTTGTTAGAAATGTTCCACGCGAAACCCGCTACCTAAACACATATACGTAACGAATAAATAACCTTCCCGAACCCCTTAACAACCACACTTACTATAAATAGAAACCTTCCATAAGTGTAAAGTTTCCAAAAATATAAACTTTCCAATTATAGAAACTTTCCAAATATATAAATTTCCAAATATAGGAACTCCCCTGACTTAAATAATTCCCGACTCGCAACTTAAATTAGCACGACTCGAAACCACGTAAAACACCAATACAACAAAATAATAATAATAATAATATGAAAATAAGAAAAACAACCAAACAAAACAACAATGCCACCCCCGTGATTCAGCCCCCTTCAACACCGTATACCACCCTTCGACCACCAGTAGCTACGGTCTGCCCACACCCCCGACAACCTACTACCACCCCGACACCACCAGACCATTCGCCAACCGCCGGTGAGACGGCCACCACCCACACCAGACTGCCCTTCACTTAGACACTGTAATTATATTACCCCGACACAGACCAAACCCGCCTGACAAAGCACTCCTCCGTCGTCATCACCACCGCACCCAGACCACTCGTGTAACACCCCTAATTTCCGTAATATATTTATTTAATTCCTTTTTCCCATATTTCATATTTTATTTCGGGAAAAATATTCTTTTCTTGTTTGTTTGGCTCGTTGGGCTTGAAATTCGGTGAAGGTCCACTTGACTCTCAAGTCTCACGTGAGAATAGAGTGTTGGGTGGAGTTTTGGGCCTAAATTTGGATTAAACCCATGAGTTTCTCTATATATATAAGAGGGGAAACCAAACCCTTGTTTTCTTTTCCACATATTCTCAAAACCCTAAACCTAATTCTCTCCTTCTTTTTCTCTCTCTTGTGCCGCGTGTCACGCCCCTCGCCTAGGGTTTCGTGCCGCCACTTCTTCGTCCTTTTTCCTTCTTGCTTTCCAAGCCTAGATCGATCCTACTCTTTGGATCTATCTTTCCTCGTCGTAAGTCTCATGTTTTAAGCGTTTTTATTTTAATAGTTTTATATAATTAGTATATTTATTAGATTCGTTCTCTCTTTTGGCACGTGTGATATTTACTAAAGGCGTGGAGATTTCACCTGGAGAAGACGTCTACGTTGTTGACGACGAGCTCTAGATTTAATTGCTAAAAAGGTAACTAGGTGTTTCTCTTTTAATTGTGTTTATGCCAATTGATGTGATTAATATGATTTAATGATTGATTGTATGATTAGTACATGTTTGATTATTTATTGTCATGAATTAATTGTGCCTCATATATTCATATATGTTTTATTATCTTAATTATGGATTTAATGTGTTGATAAGTCGTTATGGGTGTCGTGTGCGCAACTAGGGTTCGCGAGAAAAACCCTAGATGGCGGCAAGGCTAATGGACAAGAGTGTTACTCAAGGTTATAGTGAAGTATGTGTAACCTTGAAAATATGATTCAAGGTTATAGCTGAACTAGTACAACCTTGAGTACGACTCAAAGTTATGGCTGAAGAGGTATAACCTTAAGTGCGAGTCAAAGTTATAGCTGATGTTAATATAACTTTGGGTTGCGAGTTAAAGTTATAGCTGAAGCTAATATAACTTTGAATTACGAGTTAAAGTTATAGCTGAGACTAACATAAACCTGAGGTATGACTCAAGGTTATGGTTGGTGCGAGTATAACTTTAGGTTCGTGTCATGGTTTGGCTAAGGTTACTATAACCTCAGGCCATATGTGGAGGTTATAGTTGAGGTTAGTATAACCTCGCATCCATCACTTATGTTATAGTTATAGTTACTATAACTTTGGTTGTTTATACTTGATTCACATGTTGAGTTGTGTTTAGTAATGCTATGATGTTGTGTTTGCATATGTCGTTGGATACTTCTATGCAATTGATATTTAGGACAGTCTGTTATGATGTTCTACTGGTTTGAGTCATGATGTCATTCACGCTTGTTAGTACAGTCAGTTATACTGTGCATTGTTGTTTGCTAGTTTGAATAGATGACGGTAGTATCAGTTATATACTATCGGAATGAACTAACGCCACCCATTTATGTGGGATTTATTTGGTCCATGGTCGGGGGGGTAGCAGATGCGTCAGTTATACGCTCTGTTCCCCGAGTGTCGTTCGGTGTACAGTTATTGCACCGAGAGTCTGGCCAGTCTTAGACATATAGGCAGTGGTTATACGCTATACATAGTACCGTGGAGGCAGTGGTTATACGCTCCACACCGATGGAGGCAGTGGTTATACGCTCCGTCAGCTAGAGGCAGTGGTTATACGCTCTGGCAAGTTAGAGGCAGTGGTTATACGCTCTAACGGGCGTTCGCTCTATTCGCTATGCTTTGATGATAAGCTTTGTGCCTTCGGTTGCGATGGATTGCGTGTCACCATTTTCGCTATGCTTTAATGCTAGCATTGTGCCTTACGTTACTATGAGTCGTGAGTTACTTGAGTCGTAAGTGTTCATGGTCTAGTGGTCGCATATGGTCTAGGTTTGTTGGTTTCATTTGTCTGGTGTTGTGAATATCATGGTATGGTAAGTTTGCTTTCACGTCATGTTTGTACCCTCACATGATTGTCGTATTATATCTTCAAATGATGGTAAGTTTGATTGGACTTTCATGAGTATAGATAATCTCACATGTTTACTTGTTTTGCATTTCAATTGTTATTGATTGTTGGTTATATTCAATTGTTGTAAACATGACTGGGAGAGCATCTAGTTACTCCCGACTGATTGTCGACCCCCGTCTCAGGTTGTTCAGGTGGTCGCTGTTTGGTTGATGCTTGCTTGGGGAATGTGCGAAGCGAGCTTAATAAATTGTTTAGGACCTTTGCTTTAAGTTTTTAAGAACCTTTGAATAATGTATTAGTTTGGTTTTCAATTTGAGTATCGATCCGGATTTGGGTAAGGTGTTTCCGCCACCTTAACCCAGTTATCATTGAGTTACACTCAATTATTCTTTTATATTATGTTTTTCCTTTGTTTTATAATCCGGGTTGTTACAGTTGGTATCAGAGCGAACACGCTCCCAACTCTCGCTTAGATGATGACTAAAGTAAAATGACCTAGTTAATGAGTGAGAGTAAATGGGGTAGAAACCAATAGGATTCGTTGGTTTATTTATGTTTGTAGAGTGTATGAGTAGTTGTTTGAAGTGGTATTTAGGTTACCACTCTTAACGACCATTCGTTCTTGCAGATGGTGCGCAACGGAAATGGTGAGGCTGATGCTGATCGCATTAGGAGACTTGAGGCTGCTTTGGCATCCATGGCCGAAGGTTTCACTACTCACCTCAACAACAATAACAACAACAACCGTCTGCATCAGACTGTGTTTGACCGTTTTGCTCGTCACCGTCCCCATACTTACGATGGTGCGAATGATCCGACAGCTTTGGAGGCTTGGATTCGAGAGATCGAGAAGTTGTTCCTTGCTACTGAGTGTCCTGAGGATCAGATGGTGAATATCGCCACCTCCTATTTGAAGGATGAGGCCGACAATTGGTGGGATCTTGCTAGAGCTGGTTTAGAAGTACAACCAGGGTATGGTTGGGCTGTTTTCTCCGAGGCTCTAAAGAAGAGGTTTTATCCAGAAGAGATGCGCTGACAGAAAGAGAAGGAATTCCTTCGTTTACAACAGGGTTCCATGACTGTAGAGGAGTACACCAACAAGTTCGTGAAGCTGTCACGATTCGTCACTTCTGTTGCTATGGATGAGGCGTCAAGGACTCGCCGTTTTGAGAAGAATCTCTGACTCCCAAAGTCCGGACCGCTATGTATGGTATTCCTTCGACTTCTTTCCAGCAGGCCTATGATCGTGCTCTTAGCATCTATGATTCGGTCCTTGCTACCGAGGCTGAAGAGAATGCAAGGAACAAGTTTGTGAAGAGACCTTTTACTGCTTCTAGTGCTCCCAGAAGAAGCAGAGGTTCGAGGCTCGTTCGTATGTTCGGCGTGATCAAGGTCAAGCTAAGAGGGACTTATCTTGTTTCAGATGCGGAAAGGCTTACCACCCAGGTAAGCAATGTGAGTCTGGTAATCCGATCACATGTTTCACCTGTAAGGCTCCTGGACACAAGGCTGTTGACTGTCCCTAGAAGCCAAAGTTCGATGCTCCTAAGACTGAAGCTCCAAGAACTGGTCGAGTGTTCGTTATGAGTCGTGCTGAGGCAGATTCTAATCCAGATGTTGTTACGGGTACTTTCTGGTTCACTCTTTATCTGCTTTCGTACTTTTTGATACGGGTGCGTCGATGTCTTTCGTATCCGAATCTTTTTCCATCCGAGCTGGGCTCACTTCTTCATCATCCGTTGATACCTCCATATCCCTTCCTACGGGTGAGATTGTTTCTTGCTCCGTTCTGTTCAAGGACGTACCTGTCAGTATTGTAGGGGCGATCCTTCCAGCTAATCTTGTCCAATTCAAATTAGGCGAGTTTGATGTGATACTGGGCATGGATTGGTTAGCTCGTTATGATGCTAGGTTTCAGTGTGTCGTGATCAGAAGATCGTGCTCAAGAGTCCTATGGGTTCGAGGGTTTCTTATCAGGGTGTTAGGGTTACACCTACTGTTAAGTGGGTTTCTGTTCTGAAGATGGTTAGCATGGGGAGAAAGGGTCATCAGATCTATCAGTGCAGTGTTCGTGATGTGTCAGTAGAGTTAAAGTTGGAACATATCCCTGTGGTTAAGGAGTTTCCTGATGTCTTCCCAGAGGATCTACCTGGTATCCCTCCTGACCGAGATGTAGAGTTCTCGATTGATTTGATGCCTGGTACTGGTCCCATTTCGAAAGCTCCTTATCGTATGGCTCCAGCAGAGTTACAGGAACTTAAGAAGCAACTTGAGGAGATGATCGAAAAGGGTTTTATTCGACCAAGTGCTTCGCCTTGGGGTGCTCCAGTTTTGTTCGTCAAGAAGAAGGATGGCAGTATGCGGTTGTGCATCGACTATCGTGAGCTGAATAAGGTTACCATCAAGAATAAGAATCCTTTACCGAGGATCGAGGATTTGTTTGATCAATTGCGTGGTGCTAGTCTGTTCTCTATGATCGATCTGAGGTCTGGTTACCATCAGATTCCGGTTAAGAAAGAGGACATTCCTAAGACAGCCTTTCGTTCGAGATATGGACATTATGAGTTCATTGTTATGCCGTTCGGGTTGACTAATGCACCTGCAGTTTTTATGGATCAAATGAATCGCTCTTTCAGCGAGTATTTGGATAAATGTGTCGTGGTGTTCATAGATGACATATTGATTTATTCGAAGGATGAAGTTGAACACGAGGTCCACCTTCGTGTTATTTTGGAGAGACTGCGTAAGCAGAAGTGGTATGCCAAGTTCTCGAAGTGCGAGTTTTGGTTAAAGGAAGTAACTTTCTTGGGTCATGTGATATCTGGTGATGGAGTTATGGTTGATCCATCGAAGATTCGAGCTGTAAGCGATTGGGAGAGTCCAAAGAATGTGAACGAGATTCGGAGTTTCCTTGGTCTTGCTGGGTACTATCGTCGTTTTGTGCATGACTTCTCCAAGATCGCAAGACCGATGACTCAGTTAATGAAGAAGGAATCCAAGTTCATTTGGACTGAGGCTTGCGAATCTGCTTTCCAAGAGTTAAAGAAGAGGTTAACTACCGCTCCTGTGTTGACCTTACCAGAAGAGGGCGTCGAGTTCGATGTCTTTTGTGACGCATCAAAGTACGGTTTGGGCTGTGTCTTGATGCAGAAGGGTAAAGTTGTGGCTTATGCTTCCCGTCAGTTGAAAGTTCACGAGGTGAATTATCCGACTCATGATCTTGAGTTAGCAGCAGTGGTGTTTGCACTTAAGTTATGGCGACACTACCTTTATGGAGTCTCTTGCAACATTTATACGGATCATAAGAGCTTGAAGTATATCTTCACTCAGAGAGATCTTAACATGAGGCAGAGACGTTGGTTAGAGTTTCTTAATGACTATAAGATCGAGCTGCATTATCATGAGGGTAAGGCAAACGTGGTTGCTGATGCCTTAAGTCGCAAGGTGTGTCACGCTATGAGTTCGGTTTTGGTGTTACCTGATGACTTAAGTCGAGAGTTCCAAAAGATGAGCCTTGAGGTAGTTCTTCCTGGTAGCTTAGATTTAAGTGCAATGGTTGCTGAACCCGAGATTCTTAGTGAGATTCGAGTCAAGCAAAGAGAAGATGAGTTCCCTGAAGGAGTTCGAGTCGCCAAAGGCGAAGGTCGCACCGAGGGCTTCGACGTTGGACCTGATGATGGTCTGCGATTCCATGGTCGTTGGTGCGTACCTGGTTGTGAGATCTTAAAGGGTAAGATTATCAAGGAGGCTCATAGTTCTCCCTATTCGGTTCACCCTGGTAGCGATAAGAAGTAAAAAGATTTGAAACTACATTTTTGGTGGCCGAATATGAGGAAGGATATCGCCGAGTTTGTGAGTCGCTGTCTTGTTTGCCAGAAGGTTAAGTTTGAGCATCAGAGACCTGGTGGTTTGTTACAACCTTTAGAGATTCCTACATGGAAATGGGATTCTATATCGATGGACTTTGTCATGGGTTTGCCGAGGTCACCAAGAGGAATGAATGCAATTTGGGTCGTGGTCGATCGTTTGACTAAGGTCGCGCATTTCATTCCGATGAAGGAGACTTGGAGTCTCGATGAGCTAGCTAATGCTTATCAGCGTGAGATTATTCGTCTTCATGGAGTTCCTAAGGATATCATCTCCGATCGTGATCCGAGGTTCTGTTCTCAGTTTTGGAAGAAGTTGCAGTTAGCTTTGGGCAGTGAGCTTAAGATGAGTACAGCTTTCCATGCTGCAACTGATGGTCAGACTGAGCGTACCATTCAGACGCTCGAGGACATGTTGCGAGCTTGTGCTTTAGAGTTTCAGGTTAGTTGGGAAAAGAGTTTACCTTTGGTGGAGTTCTCTTATAACAACAGTTACCAAGCTAGTATTCAGATGGCTCCGTTTGAGGCACTTTATGGAAGAAAGTGTCGTAGTCCTTTGTGTTGGGACGACGCTAGTGAGGCAGTCGTTCTTGGACCCGAGTTGGTTCAGGAGTCGATTGAGCAGGTGAGGTTGATTCGTGAGAAGCTTAAGGCCGCCCAGGATCGACAAAAGACTTATGCAGATCTGCGGCGTAGGCCGATCGAGTTCGAGGTTGGTGATAAGGTTTTCCTTAAGGTTTCGCCAATGAAAGGTGTCAAGAGATTTGGGATTAAGGGCAAGCTTAGTCCTAAGTACATTGGCCCTTATGAGGTGCTCGAGAGAGTTGGTGAGGTAGCCTATAGGTTGGCTTTACCTCCGAATTTGTCAAAGGTTCACGATGTTTTCCATGTGTCACAGTTGCGTCGTTATCGCAGTGATCTTTCTCATGTCTTACAAGCTGATGTGATTGAAGTTGAGCCTAACCTGACTTACGAGGAACGACCTGTTCGTATTTTGGAACGTCAGGAGAAGAGGTTAAGAAATAAGGTTGTACCTTTGGTTCGAGTTTTTGTGGAGGAGTCAAAGGTTCGAGCAAGAGACTTGGGAAACCGAAGCATCAATGAGGGAGAAGCATCCGCATCTTTTCGAGTAAGGTAGTTTTCTTATCCAGTTTCGAGGACGAAACTTCTTTTTAGGGGGTTGGATTGTAACACCTCTAATTTCCGTAATATATTTATTTAATTCCTTTTTCCCATATTTCATATTTTATTTCGGGAAAAATATTCTTTTCTTGTTTGTTTGGCTCGTTGGGCTTGAAATTCGGTGAAGGTCCACTTGACTCTCAAGTCTCACGTGAGAATAGAGTGTTGGGTGGAGTTTTGGGCCTAAATTTGGATTAAACCCATGAGTTTCTCTATATATATAAGAGGGGAAACCAAACCCTTGTTTTCTTTTCCACATCTTCTCAAAACCCTAAACCTAATTCTCTCCTTCTTTTTCTCTCTCTTGTGCCGCGTGTCACGCCCTTCGCCTAGGGTTTCGTGCCGCCACTTCTTCGTCCTTTTTCCTTCTTGCTTTCCAAGCCTAGATCGATCCTACTCTTTGGATCTATCTTTCCTCGTCGTAAGTCTCATGTTTTAAGCGTTTTTATTTTAATAGTTTTATATAATTAGTATATTTATTAGATTCGTTCTCTCTTTTGGCACGTGTGATATTTACTAAAGGCGTGGAGATTTCACCTGGAGAAGACGTCTACGTTGTTGACGACGAGCTCTAGATTTAATTGCTAAAAAGGTAACTAGGTGTTTCTCTTTTAATTGTGTTTATGCCAATTGATGTGATTAATATGATTTAATGATTGATTGTATGATTAGTACATGTTTGATTATTTATTGTCATGAATTAATTGTGCCTCATATATTCATATATGTTTTATTATCTTAATTATGGATTTAATGTGTTGATAAGTCGTTATGGGTGTCGTGTGCGCAACTAGGGTTCGCGAGAAAAACCCTAGATGGCGGCAAGGCTAATGGACAAGAGTGTTACTCAAGGTTATAGTGAAGTATGTGTAACCTTGAAAATATGATTCAAGGTTATAGCTGAACTAGTACAACCTTGAGTACGACTCAAAGTTATGGCTGAAGAGGTATAACCTTAAGTGCGAGTCAAAGTTATAGCTGATGTTAATATAACTTTGGGTTGCGAGTTAAAGTTATAGCTGAAGCTAATATAACTTTGAATTACGAGTTAAAGTTATAGCTGAGACTAACATAAACCTGAGGTATGACTCAAGGTTATGGTTGGTGCGAGTATAACTTTAGGTTCGTGTCATGGTTTGGCTAAGGTTACTATAACCTCAGGCCATATGTGGAGGTTATAGTTGAGGTTAGTATAACCTCGCATCCATCACTTATGTTATAGTTATAGTTACTATAACTTTGGTTGTTTATACTTGATTCACATGTTGAGTTGTGTTTAGTGATGGTATGATGTTGTGTTTGCATATGTCGTTGGATACTTCTATGTATTTGATATTAGGACAGTCTGTTATGATGTTCTACTGGTTTGAGTCATGATGTCATTCACGCTTGTTAGTACAGTCAGTTATACTGTGCATTGTTGTTTGCTAGTTTGAATAGATGACGGTAGTATCAGTTATATACTATCGGAATGAACTAACGCCACCCATTTATGTGGGATTTATTTGGTCCATGGTCGGGGGGGGGGGGGGGGTAGCGGATGCGTCAGTTATACGCTCTGTTCCCCGAGTGTCGTTCGGTGTACAGTTATTGCACCGAGAGTCTGGCCAGTCTTAGACATATAGGCAGTGGTTATACGCTAAACATAGTACCGTGGAGGCAGTGGTTATACGCTCCACACCGATGGAGGCAGTGGTTATACGCTCCGTCAGCTAGAGGCAGTGGTTATACGCTCTGGCAAGTTAGAGGCAGTGGTTATACGCTCTAACGGGCGTTCGCTCTATTCGCTATGCTTTGATGATAAGCTTTTTGCCTTCGGTTGCGATGGATTGCGTGTCACCATTTTCGCTATGCTTTAATGCTAGCATTGTGCCTTACGTTACTATGAGTCGTGAGTTACTTGAGTCGTAAGTGTTCATGGTCTAGTGGTCGCATATGGTCTAGGTTTGTTGGTTTCATTTGTCTGGTGTTGAGAATATCATGGTATGGTAAGTTTGCTTTCACGTCATGTTTGTACCCTCACATGATTGTCGTATTATATCTTCAAATGATGGTAAGTTTGATTGGACTTTCATGAGTATAGATAATCTCACATGTTTACTTGTTTTGCATTTCAATTGTTATTGATTGTTGGTTATATTCAATTGTTGTAAACATGACTGGGAGAGCATCTAGTTACTCCCGACTGATTGTCGACCCCCGTCTCAGGTTGTTCAGGTGGTCGCTGTTTGGTTGATGCTTGCTTGGGGAATGTGCGAAGCGAGCTTAATAAATTGTTTAGGACCTTTGCTTTAAGTTTTTAAGAACCTTTGAATAATGTATTAGTTTGGTTTTCGATTTGAGTATCGATCCGGATTTGGGTAAGGTGTTTCCGCCACCTTAACCCAGTTATCATTGAGTTACACTCTGATATTCTTTTATATTATGTTTTTCCTTTGTTTTATAATCCGGGTTGTTATAGTTGGTATCAGAGCGAACACGCTCCCAACTCTCGCTTAGATGATGACTAAAGTAAAATGACCTAGTTAATGAGTGAGAGTAAATGGGGTAGAAACCAATAGGATTCGTTGGTTTATTTATGTTTGTAGAGTGTATGAGTAGTTGTTTGAAGTGGTATTTAGGTTACCACTCTTAACGACCATTCGTTCTTGCAGATGGTGCGCAACGGAAATGGTGAGGCTGATGCTGATCGCATTAGGAGACTTGAGGCTGCTTTGGCATCCATGGCCGAAGATTTCACTACTCACCTCAACAACAATAACAACAACAACCGTCTGCATCAGACTGTGTTTGACCGTTTTGCTCGTCACCGTCCCCCTACTTACGATGGTGCGAATGATCCGACTGCTTTGGAGGCTTGGATTCGAGAAATCGAGAAGTTGTTCCTTGCTACTGAGTGTCCTGAGGATCAGATGGTGAATATCGCCACCTCCTATTTGAAGGATGAGGCCGACAATTGGTGGGATCTTGCTAGAGCTGGTTTAGAAGTACAACCAGGGTATGGTTGGGCTGTTTTCTCCGAGGCTCTAAAGAAGAGGTTTTATCCAGAAGAGATGCGCTGACAGAAAGAGAAGGAATTCCTTCGTTTACAACAGGGTTCCATGACTGTAGAGGAGTACACCAACAAGTTCGTGAAGCTGTCACGATTCGTCACTTCTGTTGCTATGGATGAGGCGTCAAGGACTCGCCGTTTTGAGAAGAATCTCTGACTCCCAAAGTCCGGACCGCTATGTATGGTATTCCTTCGACTTCTTTCCAGCAGGCCTATGATCGTGCTCTTAGCATCTATGATTCGGTCCTTGCTACCGAGGCTGAAGAGAATGCAAGGAACAAGTTTGTGAAGAGACCTTTTACTGCTTCTAGTGCTCCCAGAAGAAGCAGAGGTTCGAGGCTCGTTCGTATGTTCGGCGTGATCAAGGTCAAGCTAAGAGGGACTTATCTTGTTTCAGATGCGGAAAGGCTTACCACCCAGGTAAGCAATGTGAGTCTGGTAATCCGATCACATGTTTCACCTGTAAGGCTCCTGGACACAAGGCTGTTGACTGTCCCTAGAAGCCAAAGTTCGATGCTCCTAAGACTGAAGCTCCAAGAACTGGTCGAGTGTTCGTTATGAGTCGTGCAGAGGCAGATTCTAATCCAGATGTTGTTACGGGTACTTTCTGGTTCACTCTTTATCTGCTTTCGTACTTTTTGATACGGGTGCGTCGATGTCTTTCGTATCCGAATCTTTTTCCATCCGAGCTGGGCTCACTTCTTCATCATCCGTTGATACCTCCATATCCCTTCCTACGGGTGAGATTGTTTCTTGCTCCGTTCTGTTCAAGGACGTACCTGTCAGTATTGCAGGGGCGATCCTTCCAGCTAATCTTGTCCAATTCAAACTAGGCGAGTTTGATGTGATACTGGGCATGGATTGGTTAGCTCGTTATGATGCTAGGTTTCAGTGTGTCGTGATCAGAAGATCGTGCTCAAGAGTCCTATGGGTTCGAGGGTTTCTTATCAGGGTGTTAGGGTTACACCTACTGTTAAGTGGGTTTCTGTTCTGAAGATGGTTAGCATGGGGAGAAAGGGTCATCAGATCTATCTGTGCAGTGTTCGTGATGTGTCAGTAGAGTTAAAGTTGGAACATATCCCTGTGGTTAAGGAGTTTCCTGATGTCTTCCCAGAGGATCTACCTGGTATCCCTCCTGACCGAGATGTAGAGTTCTCGATTGATTTGATGCATGGTACTGGTCCCATTTCGAAAGCTCCTTATCGTATGGCTCCAGCAGAGTTACAGGAACTTAAGAAGAAACTTGAGGAGATGATCGAAAAGGGTTTTATTCGACCAAGTGCTTCGCCTTGGGGTGCTCCAGTTTTGTTCGTCAAGAAGAAGGATGGCAGTATGCGGTTGTGCATCGACTATCGTGAGCTGAATAAGGTTACCATCAAGAATAAGTATCCTTTACCGAGGATCGAGGATTTGTTTGATCAATTGCGTGGTGCTAGTGTGTTCGCTAAGATCGATCTGAGGTCTGGTTACCATCAGATTCCGGTTAAGAAAGAGGACATTCCTAAGACAGCCTTTCGTTCGAGATATGGACATTATGAGTTCATTGTTATGTCGTTCGGGTTGACTAATGCACCTGCAGTTTTTATGGATCAAATGAATCGCTCTTTCAGCGAGTATTTGAATAAATCTGTCGTGGTGTTCATAGATGACATATTGATTTATTCGAAGGATGAAGTTGAACACGAGGTCCACCTTCGTGTTATTTTGGAGAGACTGCGTAAGCAGAAGTGGTATGCCAAGTTCTCGAAGTGCGAGTTTTGGTTAAAGGAAGTAACTTTCTTGGGTCATGTGATATCTGGTGATGGAGTTATGGTTGATCCATCGAAGATTCGAGCTGGAAGCGATTGGGAGAGTCCAAAGAATGTGAACGAGATTTGGAGTTTCCTTGGTCTTGCTGGGTACTATCGTCGTTTTGTGCATGACTTCTCCAAGATCGCAAGACCGATGACTCAGTTAATGAAGAAGGAATCCAAGTTCATTTGGACTGAGGCTTGCGAATCTGCTTTCCAAGAGTTAAAGAAGAGGTTAACTACCGCTCCTGTATTGACCTTACCAGAAGAGGGCGTCGAGTTCGATGTCTTTTGTGACGCATCAAAGTACGGTTTGGGCTGTGTCTTGATGCAGAAGGGTAAAGTTGTGGCTTATGCTTCCCGTCAGTTGAAAGTTCACGAGGTGAATTATCCGACTCATGATCTTGAGTTAGCAGCAGTGGTGTTTGCACTTAAGTTATGGCGACACTACCTTTATGGAGTCTCTTGCAACATTTATACGGATCATAAGAGCTTGAAGTATATCTTCACTCAGAGAGATCTTAACATGAGGCAGAGACGTTGGTTAGAGTTTCTTAATGACTATAAGATCGAGCTGCATTATCATGAGGGTAAGGCAAACGTGGTTGCTGATGCCTTAAGTCGCAAGGTGTGTCACGCTATGAGTTCGGTTTTGGTGTTACCTGATGACTTAAGTCGAGAGTTCCAAAAGATGAGCCTTGAGGTAGTTCTTCCTGGTAGCTTAGATTTAAGTGCAATGGTTGCTGAACCCGAGATTCTTAGTGAGATTCGAGTCAAGCAAAGAGAAGATGAGTTCCCTGAAGGAGTTCGAGTCGCCATAGGCGAAGGTCGCACCGAGGGCTTCGACGTTGGACCTGATGATGGTCTGCGATTCCATGGTCGTTGGTGCGTACCTGGTAGTGAGATCTTAAAGGGTAAGATTCTCAAGGAGGCTCATAGTTCTCCCTATTCGGTTCACCCTGGTAGCGATAAGATGTACAAAGATTTGAAACTACATTTTTGGTGGCCGAATATGAGGAAGGATATCGCCGAGTTTGTGAGTCGTTGTCTTGTTTGCCAGAAGGTTAAGTTTGAGCATCAGAGACCTGGTGGTTTGTTACAACCTTTAGAGATTCCTACATGGAAATGGGATTCTATATCGATGGACTTTGTCATGGGTTTGCCGAGGTCACCAAGAGGAATGAATGCAATTTGGGTCGTGGTCGATCGTTTGACTAAGGTCGCGCATTTCATTCCGATGAAGGAGACTTGGAGTCTCGATGAGCTAGCTAATGCTTATCAGCGTGAGATTATTCGTCTTCATGGAGTTCCTAAGGATATCATCTCCGATCGTGATCCGAGGTTCTGTTCTCAGTTTTGGAAGAAGTTGCAGTTAGCTTTGGGCAGTGAGCTTAAGATGAGTACAGCTTTCCATGCTGCAACTGATGGTCAGACTGAGCGTACCATTCAGACGCTCGAGGACATGTTGCGAGCTTGTGCTTTAGAGTTTCAGGTTAGTTGGGAAAAGAGTTTACCTTTGGTGGAGTTCTCTTATAACAACAGTTACCAAGCTAGTATTCAGATGGCTCCGTTTGAGGCACTTTATGGAAGAAAGTGTCGTAGTCCTTTGTGTTGGGACGACGCTAGTGAGGCAGTCGTTCTTGGACCCGAGTTGGTTCAGGAGTCGATTGAGCAGGTGAGGTTGATTCGTGAGAAGCTTAAGGCCGCCCAGGATCGACAAAAGACTTATGCAGATCTGCGGCGTAGGCCGATCGAGTTCGAGGTTGGTGATAAGGTTTTCCTTAAGGTTTCGCCAATGAAAGGTGTCAAGAGATTTGGGATTAAGGGCAAGCTTAGTCCTAAGTACATTGGCCCTTATGAGGTGCTCGAGAGAGTTGGTGAGGTAGCCTATAGGTTGGCTTTACCTTCGAATTTGTCAAAGGTTCACGATGTTTTCCATGTGTCACAGTTGCGTCGTTATCGCAGTGATCTTTCTCATGTCTTACAAGCTGATGTGATTGAAGTTGAGCCTAACCTGACTTACGAGGAACGACCTGTTCGTATTTTGGAACGTCAGGAGAAGAGGTTAAGAAATAAGGTTGTACCTTTGGTTCGAGTTTTTGTGGAGGAGTCAAAGGTTCGAGCAAGAGACTTGGGAAACCGAAGCATCAATGAGGGAGAAGCATCCGCATCTTTTCGAGTAAGGTAGTTTTCTTATCCAGTTTCGAGGACGAAACTTCTTTTTAGGGGGTTGGATTGTAACACCTCTAATTTCCGTAATATATTTATTTAATTCCTTTTTCCCATATTTCATATTTTATTTCGGGAAAAATATTCTTTTCTTGTTTGTTTGGCTCGTTGGGCTTGAAATTCGGTGAAGGTCCACTTGACTCTCAAGTCTCACGTGAGAATAGAGTGTTGGGTGGAGTTTTGGGCCTAAATTTGGATTAAACCCATGAGTTTCTCTATATATATAAGAGGGGAAACCAAACCCTTGTTTTCTTTTCCACATATTCTCAAAACCCTAAACCTAATTCTCTCCTTCTTTTTCTCTCTCTTGTGCCGCGTGTCACGCCCCTCGCCTAGGGTTTCGTGCCGCCACTTCTTCGTCCTTTTTCCTTCTTGCTTTCCAAGCCTAGATCGATCCTACTCTTTGGATCTATCTTTCCTCGTCGTAAGTCTCATGTTTTAAGCGTTTTTATTTTAATAGTTTTATATAATTAGTATATTTATTAGATTCGTTCTCTCTTTTGGCACGTGTGATATTTACTAAAGGCGTGGAGATTTCACCTGGAGAAGACGTCTACGTTGTTGACGACGAGCTCTAGATTTAATTGCTAAAAAGGTAACTAGGTGTTTCTCTTTTAATTGTGTTTATGCCAATTGATGTGATTAATATGATTTAATGATTGATTGTATGATTAGTACATGTTTGATTATTTATTGTCATGAATTAATTGTGCCTCATATATTCATATATGTTTTATTATCTTAATTATGGATTTAATGTGTTGATAAGTCGTTATGGGTGTCGTGTGCGCAACTAGGGTTCGCGAGAAAAACCCTAGATGGCGGCAAGGCTAATGGACAAGAGTGTTACTCAAGGTTATAGTGAAGTATGTGTAACCTTGAAAATATGATTCAAGGTTATAGCTGAACTAGTACAACCTTGAGTACGACTCAAAGTTATGGCTGAAGAGGTATAACCTTAAGTGCGAGTCAAAGTTATAGCTGATGTTAATATAACTTTGGGTTGCGAGTTAAAGTTATAGCTGAAGCTAATATAACTTTGAATTACGAGTTAAAGTTATAGCTGAGACTAACATAAACCTGAGGTATGACTCAAGGTTATGGTTGGTGCGAGTATAACTTTAGGTTCGTGTCATGGTTTGGCTAAGGTTACTATAACCTCAGGCCATATGTGGAGGTTATAGTTGAGGTTAGTATAACCTCGCATCCATCACTTATGTTATAGTTATAGTTACTATAACTTTGGTTGTTTATACTTGATTCACATGTTGAGTTGTGTTTAGTGATGGTATGATGTTGTGTTTGCATATGTCGTTGGATACTTCTATGCATTTGATATTAGGACAGTCTGTTATGATGTTCTACTGGTTTGAGTCATGATGTCATTCACGCTTGTTAGTACAGTCAGTTATACTGTGCATTGTTGTTTGCTAGTTTGAACAGATGACGGTAGTATCAGTTATATACTATCGGAATGAACTAACGCCACCCATTTATGTGGGATTTATTTGGTCCATGGTCGGGGGGGGGGGGGGGGGTAGCGGATGCGTCAGTTATACGCTCTGTTCCCCGAGTGTCGTTCGGTGTACAGTTATTGCACCGAGAGTCTGGCCAGTCTTAGACATATAGGCAGTGGTTATACGCTAAACATAGTACCGTGGAGGCAGTGGTTATACGCTCCACACCGATGGAGGCAGTGGTTATACGCTCCGTCAGCTAGAGGCAGTGGTTATACGCTCTGGCAAGTTAGAGGCAGTGGTTATACGCTCTAACGGGCGTTCGCTCTATTCGCTATGCTTTGATGATAAGCTTTTTGCCTTCGGTTGCGATGGATTGCGTGTCACCATTTTCGCTATGCTTTAATGCTAGCATTGTGCCTTACGTTACTATGAGTCGTGAGTTACTTGAGTCGTAAGTGTTCATGGTCTAGTGGTCGCATATGGTCTAGGTTTGTTGGTTTCATTTGTCTGGTGTTGAGAATATCATGGTATGGTAAGTTTGCTTTCACGTCATGTTTGTACCCTCACATGATTGTCGTATTATATCTTCAAATGATGGTAAGTTTGATTGGACTTTCATGAGTATAGATAATCTCACATGTTTACTTGTTTTGCATTTCAATTGTTATTGATTGTTGGTTATATTCAATTGTTGTAAACATGACTGGGAGAGCATCTAGTTACTCCCGACTGATTGTCGACCCCCGTCTCAGGTTGTTCAGGTGGTCGCTGTTTGGTTGATGCTTGCTTGGGGAATGTGCGAAGCGAGCTTAATAAATTGTTTAGGACCTTTGCTTTAAGTTTTTAAGAACCTTTGAATAATGTATTAGTTTGGTTTTCGATTTGAGTATCGATCCAGATTTGGGTAAGGTGTTTCCGCCACCTTAACCCAGTTATCATTGAGTTACACTCTGATATTCTTTTATATTATGTTTTTCCTTTGTTTTATAATCCGGGTTGTTATAGTTGGTATCAGAGCGAACACGCTCCCAACTCTCGCTTAGATGATGACTAAAGTAAAATGACCTAGTTAATGAGTGAGAGTAAATGGGGTAGAAACCAATAGGATTCGTTGGTTTATTTATGTTTGTAGAGTGTATGAGTAGTTGTTTGAAGTGGTATTTAGGTTACCACTCTTAACGACCATTCGTTCTTGCAGATGGTGCGCAACGGAAATGGTGAGGCTGATGCTGATCGCATTAGGAGACTTGAGGCTGCTTTGGCATCCATGGCCGAAGATTTCACTACTCACCTCAACAACAATAACAACAACAATCTTCTGCATCAGACTGTGTTTGACCGTTTTGCTCGTCACCGTCCCCCTACTTACGATGGTGCGAATGATCCGACTGCTTTGGAGGCTTGGATTCGAGAAATCGAGAAGTTGTTCCTTGCTACTGAGTGTCCTGAGGATCAGATGGTGAATATCGCCACCTCCTATTGTAGGAAACTAAGTTCCATATTTTATACTCAAATCTAATGTGAGTTTTGATTCTTTAAGTTTAGTCATAAAACTTAAATGGATCTTATGCATGCAAGATGATATCATAAGATGAGATAGTCCTTACATTGGTTTTAGAAGGTTTATACTCAATAATCGCCTATTACTTGAGTCTTCAATACCGAAATCCTCTTGTAACGATCTAACAAAAATCGTCTCCTAAAGGTGCGTATCAAGGACCCGATCTCAAACTAACACCAATTTTGTTACTAGAAAATTAGTATTAGTATACAAGAAATACTAATAATAATATTACTCTTATAATATTATTAATATGGAAATAATAAACTTCCTAGAAACTATTTTTCTAGAAGTGTAGGGAGAATGGTGTTGTTGTAGTGTTAGATAATCAAGCATGAAGACTAACAACAACAACTAGTAGGAAAACCCTTATATTTTTATGAGGTGTGTTGGAGTGTATTTTTATAGAGCAAATATGCTCTATTTTGGGTGTAGAAGGCCGGCCAAAACCAAGCCAAGGGAGCCAATGCATGCTCCTTCCTTTCTTACACAAAAGATAGAATATGCCTTACACAATCTACTTTTGCATAATACACTCAATCTATTTATTCACTCATACACACTACCTCATAAACACACTCCACTTTCACGGTTCAAATGGTGTTATTATAGACCCATTTTATCCTTGTCAATTGTGTTAATTTGTAACATGTCACACATGTCTCATAACACATGACCCAATTTGTTAATTGTGCAATTTTAACTATTAAAACTCACAATTTACAAATTCATTACATTTAAATAAATATACTAATAATTCGAAATTATTTTCGTACAAAAATGTAATGTCATAATTTAATTACAACTCTTTGTAATTTTATGATCAACCGTGTTCATTCTCAATTTTAATCGTTTCCTAAACGAATAAATAAAACCGAGTAATAAAACAATTTTATTACTTTGACTTTAATTATTATTATAATCCCATTATAAAAATATTCGTCATATTAAATTATTTCCAAAATTTCCAGTTATTAATTAATTTGTATCCAATACAATATTAATTAATTATTCCATTGAGACGGAATTCCCTAAAGATATGACCTTAAGGGATCAACTGATCACCACCATCATATGACGATAATGTCAAACTCTAGACAGCCAATCATTATCGGTAAATGTTGATCAGTTGACTTTAAAAGAGTAACACTCCCAGTTGTGTTTCATTCAAATGAGTTTTAATTACGTCAACACACTATTGTCGAGGACACTTCCTCCAACAATCTCCCACTTGTCCGAGACAAGTGTGTGTCACCAATTCTCTTGCCCTATTACTATCTCCCACTCAATGCATGGCGTCCTCTCAGGTCGTGCCGGCAATTGATTAAAATCTAGAGTGGTTTATCTCGATCTGGAGTTATAACTACTGACCGGAATTATCTACCATAGATACCTTCCGAGCGTGGCCACGCATTTCTAGTTATTATTCTCCTCGAGTGGCCTAGAGATATTTCTCAACCCTGACAAGGGGTGGACAATTCCTAATCGACTTATTCCTTCCGGCTGGCCATAGTCCATCATAACCCAAAATATGTCCTTATAAACCCCAGTTACGAAGGTGTTAGGACATAAATCAAAGTTAATCTGAAAACTATGCCACCTCAGAGAACAGTCATTAGTCCAAGAACTGACTCATGTGAAACACGATAGATGCTCCCGCCACGACCAGGCAGTCTTTCAATAAGAGTACGCCAGAGCTCTATCAGCGGTCATTAGCCCGGCAAATGTATCTTAACATGTCTATGCCTAGGTGATCGATTAGTCATCTCGTATGACTCTATGGCAATTGAACTCGCCATCAATCGCATCACACATCCGGTTGCATTGAGATGTCACCTCACTTAAGCAACTAGGGGCGAGGTCATGATAATTCAATTCACTTTAATGGGGTTCAATATGGTCTTACCATCCCATTTGAATTTTACTTGACCTTTCGTGAGTTATAAATAACTCAAACAATTAGTGGATTACACCATCCAAGTGGTCAACCTTTGAACACCATTTAATTTACAATCAGCTTTAGGGTCTCTCGTTTACATCCCTTAAAATTGTAATTATCTTCATTTTGAGTAAACCAGGTTTACCACGGTTCGAGTGATCGTTCACTTTGCAGATCATATCCATACATTGATCTTTCCTCTGAAAGAGACAAGTCATTCTTATGACTAGCGAATAAGATTATGTGCATTGTGTAACTCCCAGCCACAGCAATGCCTTTACATAATTTGTGAACGTACACATTTTGTAGAATCTTGTGATGACCATGTAGTTAAAATACAAGTCATTGAGATGCATAGTCAATGAATGTAAGCAAAAGATTATCACAAATCTTTGCTTGGTTTCTTGGAACTTGAGTCGTTGCAAACCTTTTACCATACGACTAAGTTGTTTTCCAAAATCTTGAATTTGTCTTTCATCTTCATTGGAGAATACTTTGACAATTTACCAAGGTTTAATCATTGGTTTAACACCTGCTCCAAGGGGTTGTCCTGTAAGCGGTGCGCATCCACTTTACACGATTATACTAATGGCGGAAACATTAGTGATTTAAACGTGCAAACAATAGTACTTAAGGTTCGATAAATTTCCATGATCCCATCATGGTTATACTATCTTCATCTCCATGAACAACCTTAATACTAACATCAAGATGTCTCTTATAATCTCAACTAAACATCCTATGTTCAATTAGATTTAATTCATATCAATATGTCATCTAGAACCAAAAACTCGTGTACCTTTCATGAGTATCAATGCTTCATTCCAAACGAGCAATGAGTTGTATTTACTCCCACTAAACTCTTGTTCTTGCTTGATTCTGAAGATCCTGAAGTCATACCCATGACTCAATAGCTTCAAATCCTGGAGCGAGAACTCCCACTGAACTTTTCATTTAACCGTAAATCATAAAGCTCCCACTCAATTCAATGTTCCTTAACATTCAATGAATTGAAATGGTTGGGACTTCAACCATATGTGCTAATAGTCACATCCTTTTCAAATACCCTTTTGAAAAATGGTTATTGAGTTTACTGAATTCATTCTCAATGAATTGCCTTACTACTTTCAACAAAGTTACCCTTAACTTTGTATACTTTCAACAAAGTTACCCTTAACTTTGTAGACTGCAGACATCCACATGTCTGCTTCTGCTTCTCTCAACAAATCTCATTTATCAGCACGTAAGTCTTATAAATTTCATGGTTCTTTGCATTGGCATATTTAGATCACCATCTAAATCCAAGAACCCTTTCTTGAGCCTTTGCAAAATCTTTTGAATAATTTTCTTCGAGTGTCCTCCCGTAGTTTCTATAAGAGTCTTTTCTTATGGTATACAATTTCTGTGTGTAGGAACTTTCAGTTCCCCACATTTATCTTATCTTGTACTGTACGAGGACTATATCATGGATCTTATCCATGTATAGAATTTTTCCTTACAAACTTCAAGAATTTACTTTTGAAGTATCCTCCAGGGCCGGGGCCGTTGGGATATAAGGCGTAGATTTTTACCAGACCGTAGATCTTATCTACAACTTTTGGGCTTATCCACAACTTTTGGGATGATAAGGCGTAGAATCTTATCCATAGCCTAATCTACCTTTTACAACCATAAGGTGTAGATTTTCTAAATCGTAGATCCTATCCACAACTTTATCTACCTTCTAAATCTCTTACACAACCAAAACACAATAAATCCTACTATTCACTAATAGATTATATCCATTGTGCTTATCATATGCTATTTGTGGCATTGCAAATTTCTCCCACTCTATCTTTGTAATAATAATCCCATTTTATTACCAAAGATAGCTACTAAGGCCACAAGCAATGACTTTGATGTTGGTTTGTGTCCCCTTATGATTTATTACAGAAAATATTCAATTTAAAGCTTAGATAGTTTTGGATGGTTGATAACTTTTCTTTTTAATTGAGTTCTAAACTTAATTTGATTTTGATTTGATTTGAATTGGGTATCCTATACCTATTCGGTTTCAATGGTCATACATTGAAATGTGACAATCAATTTTATTCTATGTTTAAGATTTGCAAGTGTTAAAACTAATTAAGAACATAAATATAAAACCAATAGTGACTTGGGTTGAAAACCAAGTCACCTCATTATCCAAAATACAACCAATTGTTTAAAGGATTAACATTTCCTCGTCCAACAAGGAAATAAAATACGGATTTTAAATTGTTCTTTCAACACTTGAAATAAAATAAGCAGGAAAAACAAAGCTCCTTGATCATCCTGAGTGGAGCTACTCTTAGTTCCACTGATCCATTATGCTTGATTTTTCTTTCCCTTATTTTTGTTTCCATGCCCTAATTCAAGTAAGAAGAGCATTCATATCACAACTTGTATCATAATACGTTAGTTGAGATTAACACAAAATAGAGATAGTTATCATACCAACTAGGAAGAATCTTCCCAGCTTTGAGATCGCTGAGATATCTGGAACAATTCCTCTTCTTATGTCCTTTATTATTACAATAAAAGCACCTGGCTCCTTGAGGAGCGCTCATGTTGGGATCTGATGTACTTGCCTCCGAAGACACATTCTTTAAACCTTTGGAAGGTTGCCTCCCCTTAGCCCTACCCTTCCTATTGAACTTTCCTTTGCCCTTAACATTTATGTAGAGCTCATCCTTAGGGGAACTAACATTTAGGTCCATATCCCTTTCTACTTGCACAATCATATTGTGCAGTTCATCGAGAGAGATGTCTTGGTTCCTTATGTTGAAATTCATCCGGAATTGTACATAAGTCTTCACCTTAGACAAGGAGTGGAGGATTCTGTCAATCACAAGTTCCTTAGGAATATCCACTTGATTCATCCTTAGGGTTTCTACATGCTCAATCATCTTGAGTACATGTGGGCTAACCTTTTGCCCCTCCTTAAGGTTGAAATCAAAGAAAGCCGATACTGCCCCATATTGGAGAATTCTCGAAGCCTTTGAGAACATTGTCAGAAGCGTGCAATAGATCTCATAAGCTGTGCCAATCTTTAGGGCAATCTTTTGGAGCTCCGACTCCATCGAGAGGATTAAAACATTTTTCAATTCCCAAGACTCCTTGTGATAAGAATCATAAGATCGTCTTGCCGCGGCGGTGGCATTTTCAGCAGGTTCGGGAGGTGATGCTTCAATAAGGAATTCGGTCTTACCGTCACCTTGTGCTGCCAACAACAGTTGGGCATCCCAATCGGCAAAGTTTGCCCCATTCTTTTCTAGCTTACAACGATCCATGAAGGAACGTAACCATGAAGAGTTTGTAGTAGTGGAAGTAGTCATGATTGATATTGATACGAGGACTACAAAATTTTTAAACATATGAAGAAATTAAATGCTAATCGTTTTAATTTTCATTTTAACTTGTAAACATATTTACTAAGTTGATGCATCTATAAAATGACCTCTATCCAATTTTATAAATGATTCCAAGACCCAAACCCATACTATCGAAATCGTGAACCACTGGAACTCCGACCCAACAATATGGTTTGGTGGGTTAAAATAAACCGGTTCTACCCTAGAACTCTTGGTTGATGACAAATAATTATTTATTCATCTTAGCCCGGAACACATTGACCACTGGTCCTCTACACTTCCGTTGAGTACAAACCAAATTTCAAATGCATCGGGATGCGATCCGCCCACTGGACTGAATCCATCCCATCGCCCCACTTATCCTACGTAATGGGGTTCGTACTGCCCACTGGACTAGCACCACCCCACGAAATAGAAGCTCATGGGTTCTACTATTTGGTAAGGCTAATTCTCAATTGTTTTTGTTTAATATAGAGGTCTTGTCAATTTATTATCCATCTCCTTTAAGCGAATTAAATTGGTGAACTCGATAATTATAATTGACACGGTCGTTTTTAACGATCTAAACTAACATGCATGTTTATGGCGATTTGGCTATGCATGCAAACATATTAAAATGCAAAAGTAAAAGCAATAAAGCAATAAAATCCTAGTATGGCCTTCCTAGTAATAGAAAAACTAATTAACTATTACAAATTCGGAAACCAACTCCTTGGTCCCTTGAACTTCATTGGCACGCCATCCAAGAAAACACCGTCTTGTCGGAACTCCTTTCCGCATGGCACCGTCTTTTGGATCTCCGGAATTACAATAAAATAATACAACTATTCTATTGTAAAACTGAAAAATTTAAATTACAAACCCGTGATACGAGATCACATAAATTACAACCGAATCAATATTCCCTTACATTACGGGTAATATTGATTAAAACTAAGGCCATACTAAGAAAAATTACATAATTCCAAATTATATAAATAACATTCAAAATATGACATTCATATTAAATAAATTGCAATAATAAAATATGTATGCACATGCTCAATTTTTAATGCCAAATCGCCTTATGGGAGCAAATATCTCATATTTGTTTACGGTTTTTACGGATATGCGCGATTTTAACTATTAAAATCATCCAAAATTACATAAATCTCATTTATGTCCAAGTTAATCATCCTAACTTACTTTAGGAATCAATGTTTAGTCTCTACTAATATTTGATCATGATCTAACTTGATTTTGCATTATTGTTCATAAATTACTTGTATTTTCGGGAAAAAATAAACAAAATATGGCCAAATGAGTCAATAAAATTCGAAATTTAAAATTCAAAAATTTTAAACTTTCTGGAAATTTTCTAAAATTTCAGAAATTATTAAAATGGTCTTTTGCAATTATTTATGGCTTATTTCTTAAATAAATCGTATAAAAGCCGTTTTTATGGTTTAAAATCCGATTTAAATTATAAAAACTTGCAATAAATTGCTATAAATTTTTAGTCATCCTAAAGTACATATTAGAATCTGAAAAAGACCAAAAATTACAGACCATACTCGAAATTTTATTTTTTCCGACTCATAAATTACGATTATTAACTAATTAACTCATTAAAATTAATAATCATAAAAACAGAAACTTTTTGACATCTAACTTTTAGATCTGATGTTCCTATCATATAAGACATCTATGGGTAAAATTTCATGCCATAATATTAAGATTAACTATTTTTAACACAATAAGTCACTATTTATCCGATTTTAACCATTAAAATCATAAATCATGCATTACTTGAGAATAAATTCCCAAAACTTACATACATACTGTAAATATTGCATGTGACATTGTGTAAAGTTTTTATGGCAAAATTCCAACTATAACTATTAAAGTCGAATTTGAGTCACTATTAACACGATTTTTACTATAAAAATCATTAATCATGCAATATAAGTTAAATAATTTCGAAAATTCATACAGGAACTTTATATATTGCATGTGACTTTGTGTAAAGTTTTTATGGCAAAATTCCAACTATAACTATTAAAGTCGAATTTGAGCCACTATTAATACGATTTTTACTATAAAAATCATTAATCATGCAAAATAAGTCCAATAATTTCGAAAATTCACACAGGAACTTTATATATTGCATGTGACTTCTCATAAAATTTTTAAGGTTAAATTCGAAATATAACCATATATACCCATTTTTAACTCATATTATGACTATTTATCTCATAAAATTCATAATCCATGCATATTAACTCCATTTCTTACGAAAAATCATATACAATATATTAAATATGCATGTGAGAACATATCAAAAAATCTCGGCCAGAAACTATTTTTAGCTATTTTTCCCATTAATTGTTGTTTAAAACCGATTTAAACTACAAAATATACAAATAAATATAAAAATGAACAATAAAAATCCATAAAATAATTTTTATGTCCTAAAACCATTTTAGAAACAGAAACTTTAACATGCAAAATTATTTTGTGATTTATCATAATAAACACATTAATTTCGAAATTTTCGAAATGTGTATGTTAAACCGATTTTAACATAAAACATGAATCCGATCATGCATGCAACAACCGTAATGCTCTGATACCAATTGTAGGAAACTAAGTTCCATATTTTATACTCAAATCTAATGTGAGTTTTGATTCTTTAAGTTTAGTCATAAAACTTAAATGGATCTTATGCATGCAAGATGATATCATAAGATGAGATAGTCCTTACATTGGTTTTAGAAGGTTTATACTCAATAATCGCCTATTACTTGAGTCTTCAATACCGAAATCCTCTTGTAACGATCTAACAAAAATCGTCTCCTAAAGGTGCGTATCAAGGACCCGATCTCAAACTAACACCAATTTTGTTACTAGAAAATTAGTATTAGTATACAAGAAATACTAATAATAATATTACTCTTATAATATTATTAATATGGAAATAATAAACTTCCTAGAAACTATTTTTCTAGAAGTGTAGGGAGAATGGTGTTGTTGTAGTGTTAGATAATCAAGCATGAAGACTAACAACAACAACTAGTAGGAAAACCCTTATATTTTTATGAGGTGTGTTGGAGTGTATTTTTATAGAGCAAATATGCTCTATTTTGGGTGTAGAAGGCCGGCCAAAACCAAGCCAAGGGAGCCAATGCATGCTCCTTCCTTTCTTACACAAAAGATAGAATATGCCTTACACAATCTACTTTTGCATAATACACTCAATCTATTTATTCACTCATACACACTACCTCATAAACACACTCCACTTTCACGGTTCAAATGGTGTTATTATAGACCCATTTTATCCTTGTCAATTGTGTTAATTTGTAACATGTCACACATGTCTCATAACACATGACCCAATTTGTTAATTGTGCAATTTTAACTATTAAAACTCACAATTTACAAATTCATTACATTTAAATAAATATACTAATAATTCGAAATTATTTTCGTACAAAAATGTAATGTCATAATTTAATTACAACTCTTTGTAATTTTATGATCAACCGTGTTCATTCTCAATTTTAATCGTTTCCTAAACGAATAAATAAAACCGAGTAATAAAACAATTTTATTACTTTGACTTTAATTATTATTATAATCCCATTATAAAAATATTCGTCATATTAAATTATTTCCAAAATTTCCAGTTATTAATTAATTTGTATCCAATACAATATTAATTAATTATTCCATTGAGACGGAATTCCCTAAAGATATGACCTTAAGGGATCAACTGATCACCACCATCATATGACGATAATGTCAAACTCTAGACAGCCAATCATTATCGGTAAATGTTGATCAGTTGACTTTAAAAGAGTAACACTCCCAGTTGTGTTTCATTCAAATGAGTTTTAATTACGTCAACACACTATTGTCGAGGACACTTCCTCCAACACCTATTTGAAGGATGAGGCCGACAACTGGTGGGCTCTTGCTAGAGCTGGTTTAGAAGTACAACCAGGGTATGGTTGGGCTGTTTTCTCCGAGGCTCTAAAGAAGAGGTTTTATCCAGAAGAGATGCGCTGACAGAAAGAGCAGGAATTCCTTCGTTTACAACAGGGTTCCATGAATGTAGAGGAGTACACCAACAAGTTCGTGAAGTTGTCACGATTCGTCACTTCTGTTGCTATGGATGAGGCGTCAAGGACTCGCCGTTTTGAGAAGAATCTGACTCCCAAAGTCCGGACCGCTATGTCTGGTATTCCTTCGACTTCTTTCCAGCAGGCCTATGATCGTGCTCTTAGCATCTATGATTCGGTCCTTGCTACCGAGGCTGAAGAGAATGCAAGGAACAAGTTTGTGAAGAGACCTTTTACTGCTTCTAGTGCTCCCAGAAGAAGCAGAGGTTCGAGGCTCGTTCGTATGTTCGGCGTGATCAAGGTCAAGCTAAGAGGGACTTATCTTGTTTCAGATGCGGAAAGGCTTACCACCCAGGTAAGCAATGTGAGTCTGGTAATCCGACCACATGTTTCACCTGTAAGGCTCCTGGACACAAGGCTGTTGACTGTCCCTAGAAGCCAAAGTTCGATGCTCCTAAGACTGAAGCTCCAAGAACTGGTCGAGTGTTCGTTATGAGTCGTGCAGAGGCAGATTCTAATCCAGATGTTGTTACGGGTACTTTCTGGTTCACTCTTTATCTGCTTTCGTACTTTTTGATACGGGTGCGTCGATGTCTTTCGTATCCGAATCTTTTTCCATCCGAGCTGGGCTCACTTCTTCATCATCCGTTGATACCTCCATATCCCTTCCTACGGGTGAGATTGTTTCTTGCTCCGTTCTGTTCAAGGACGTACCTGTCAGTATTGCAGGGGCGATCCTTCCAGCTAATCTTGTCCAATTCAAACTAGGCGAGTTTGATGTGATACTGGGCATGGATTGGTTAGCTCGTTATGATGCTAGGTTTCAGTGTGTCGTGATCAGAAGATCGTGCTCAAGAGTCCTATGGGTTCGAGGGTTTCTTATCAGGGTGTTAGGGTTACACCTACTGTTAAGTGGGTTTCTGTTCTGAAGATGGTTAGCATGGGGAGAAAGGGTCATCAGATCTATCTGTGCAGTGTTCGTGATGTGTCAGTAGAGTTAAAGTTGGAAGATATCCCTGTGGTTAAGGAGTTTCCCGATGTCTTCCCTGAGGATCTACCTGGTATCCCTCCTGACCGAGATGTAGAGTTCTCGATTGATTTGATGCCTGGTACTGGTCCCATTTCGAAAGCTCCTTATCGTATGGCTCCAGCAGAGTTACAGGAACTTAAGAAGCAACTTGAGGAGATGATCGAAAAGGGTTTTATTCGACCAAGTGCTTCGCCTTGGGGTGCTCCAGTTTTGTTCGTCAAGAAGAAGGATGGCAGTATGCGGTTGTGCATCGACTATCGTGAGCTGAATAAGGTTACCATCAAGAATAAGTATCCTTTACCGAGGATCGAGGATTTGTTTGATCAATTGCGTGGTGCTAGTGTGTTCTCTAAGATCGATCTGAGGTCTGGTTACCATCAGATTCCGGTTAAGAAAGAGGACATTCCTAAGACAGCCTTTCGTTCGAGATATGGACATTATGAGTTCATTGTTATGCCGTTCGGGTTGACTAATGCACCTGCAGTTTTTATGGATCAAATGAATCGCTCTTTCAGCGAGTATTTGGATAAATGTGTCGTGGTGTTCATAGATGACATATTGATTTATTCGAAGGATGAAGTTGAACACGAGGTCCACCTTCGTGTTATTTTGGAGAGACTGCGTAAGCGGAAGTTGTATGCCAAGTTCTCGAAGTGCGAGTTTTGGTTAAAGGAAGTAACTTTCTTGGGTCATGTGATATCTGGTGATGGAGTTATGGTTGATCCATCGAAGATTCGAGCTGTAAGCGATTGGGAGAGTCCAAAGAATGTGAACGAGATTCGGAGTTTCCTTGGTCTTGCTGGGTACTATCGTCGTTTTGTGCATGACTTCTCCAAGATCACAAGACCGATGACTCAGTTAATGAAGAAGGAATCCAAGTTCATTTGGACTGAGGCTTGCGAATCTGCTTTCCAAGAGTTAAAGAAGAGGTTAACTACCGCTCCTGTATTGACCTTACCAGAAGAGGGCGTCGAGTTCGATGTCTTTTGTGACGCATCAAAGTACGGTTTGGGCTGTGTCTTGATGCAGAAGGGTAAAGTTGTGGCTTATGCTTCCCGTCAGTTGAAAGTTCACGAGGTGAATTATCCGACTCATGATCTTGAGTTAGCAGCAGTGGTGTTTGCACTTAAGTTATGGCGACACTACCTTTATGGAGTCTCTTGCAACATTTATACGGATCATAAGAGCTTGAAGTATATCTTCACTCAGAGAGATCTTAACATGAGGCAGAGACGTTGGTTAGAGTTTCTTAATGACTATAAGATCGAGCTGCATTATCATGAGGGTAAGGCAAACGTGGTTGTTGATGCCTTAAGTCGCAAGGTGTGTCACGCTATGAGTTCGGTTTTGGTGTTACCTGATGACTTAAGTCGAGAGTTCCAGAAGATGAGCCTTGAGGTAGTTCTTCCTGGTAGCTTAGATTTAAGTGCAATGGTTGCTGAACCCGAGATTCTTAGTGAGATTCGAGTCAAGCAAAGAGAAGATGAGTTCCCTGAAGGAGTTCGAGTCGCCATAGGCGAAGGTCGCACCGAGGGCTTCGACGTTGGACCTGATGATGGTCTGCGATTCCATGGTCGTTGGTGCGTACCTGGTAGTGAGATCTTAAAGGGTAAGATTCTCAAGGAGGCTCATAGTTCTCCCTATTCGGTCCACCCTGGTAGCGATAAGATGTACAAAGATTTGAAACTACATTTTTGGTGGCCGAATATGAGGAAGGATATCGCCGAGTTTGTGAGTCGTTGTCTTGTTTGCCAGAAGGTTAAGTTTGAGCATCAGAGACCTGGTGGTTTGTTACAACCTTTAGAGATTCCTACATGGAAATGGGATTCTATATCGATGGACTTTGTCATGGGTTTGCCGAGGTCACCAAGAGGAATGAATGCAATTTGGGTCGTGGTCGATCGTTTGACTAAGGTCGCGCATTTCATTCCGATGAAGGAGACTTGGAGTCTCGATGAGCTAGCTAATGCTTATCAGCGTGAGATTATTCGTTCGTCTTCATGGAGTTCCTAAGGATATCATCTCCCATCGTGATCCGAGGTTCTGTTCTCAGTTTTGGAAGAAGTTGCAGTTAGCTTTGGGCAGTGAGCTTAAGATGAGTACAGCTTTCCATGCTGCAACTGATGGTCAGACTGAGCGTACCATTCAGACGCTCGAGGACATGTTGCGAGCTTGTGCTTTAGAGTTTCAGGTTAGTTGGGAAAAGAGTTTACCTTTGGTGGAGTTCTCTTATAACAACAGTTACCAAGCTAGTATTCAGATGGCTCCGTTTGAGGCACTTTATGGAAGAAAGTGTCGTAGTCCTTTGTGTTGGGACGACTCTAGTGAGGCAGTCGTTCTTGGACCCGAGTTGGTTCAGGAGTCGATTGAGCAGGTGAGGTTGATTCGTGAGAAGCTTAAGGCCGCCCAGGATCGACAAAAGACTTATGCAGATCTGCGGCGTAGGCCGATCGAGTTCGAGGTTGGTGATAAGGTTTTCCTTAAGGTTTCGCCAATGAAAGGTGTCAAGAGATTTGGGATTAAGGGCAAGCTTAGTCCTAAGTACATTGGCCCTTATGAGGTGCTCGAGAGAGTTGGTGAGGTAGCCTATAGGTTGGCTTTACCTCCGAATTTGTCAAAGGTTCACGATGTTTTCCATGTGTCACAGTTGCGTCGTTATCGCAGTGATCTTTCTCATGTCTTACAAGCTGATGTGATTGAAGTTGAGCCTAACCTGACTTACGAGGAACGACCTGTTCGTATTTTGGAACGTCAGGAGAAGAGGTTAAGAAATAAGGTTGTACCTTTGGTTCGAGTTTTGTGGAGGAGTCAAAGGTTCGAGCAAGAGACTTGGGAAACCGAAGCATCGATGAGGGAGAAGCATCCGCATCTTTTCGAGTAAGGTAGTTTTCTTATCCAGTTTCGAGGACGAAACTTCTTTTTAGGGGGTTGGATTGTAACACCCTTAATTTCCGTAATATATTTATTTAATTCCTTTTTCCCATATTTCATATTTTATTTCGGGAAAAATATTCTTTTCTTGTTTGTTTGGCTCGTTGGGCTTAAAATTCGGTGAAGGCCCACTTGACTCTCAAGTCTCACGTGAGAATAGAGTGTTGGGTGGAGTTTTGGGCCTAAATTTGGATTAAACCCATGAGTTTCTCTATATATATAAGAGGGGAAACCAAACCCTTGTTTTCTTTTTCACATCTTCTCAAAACCCTAAACCTAATTCTCTCCTTCTTTTTCTCTCCTCTTGTGCCGCGTGTCACGCCCCTCGCCTAGGGTTTCGTGCCGCCACTTCTTCGTCCTTTTTCCTTCTTGCCTTCCAAGCCTAGATCGATCCTACTCTTTGGATCTATCTTTCCTCGTCGTAAGTCTCATGTTTTAAGCGTTTTTATTTTAATAGTTTTATATAATTAGTATATTTATTAGATTCGTTCTCTCTTTTGGCACGTGTGATATTTACTAAAGGCGTGGAGATTTCACCTGGAGAAGACGTCTACGTTGTTGACGACGAGCTCTAGATTTAATTGCTAAAAAGGTAACTAGGTGTTTCTCTTTTAATTGTGTTTATGCCAATTGATGTGATTAATATGATTTAATGATTGATTATATGATTAGTACATGTTTGATTATTTATTGTCATGAATTAATTGTGCCTCATATATTCATATATGTTTTATTATCTTAATTATGGATTTAATGTGTTGATCAGTCGTTATGGGTGTCGTGTGCGCAACTAGGGTTCGCGAGAAAAACCCTAGATGGCGGCAAGGCTAATGGACACGAGTGTTACTCAAGGTTATAGTGAAGTATGTGTAACCTTGAAAATATGATTCAAGGTTATAGCTGAACTAGTACAACCTTGAGTACGACTCAAAGTTATGGCTGAAGAGGTATAACCTTAAGTGCGAGTCAAAGTTATAGCTGATGTTAATATAAATTTGGGTTGCGAGTTAAAGTTATAGCTGAAGCTAATATTGTGGGAATAAAACGCGTATTCGCCCTTTAATTGCAGGATTATAATGAAAACTACAGTCGTGAATATCGTCATAAGATTAAAAAGATAAGAAAAGAAGTACAACCTTTAGTCCTCGCGCAAAAGGCCTAAGAACAGGAATTAACACAAATTCCCTCCTATAACTTGCACCCAAGACTTAGAATGAGACGTGGCCGCGTGTGCTAGAAATCCTCTCCAACTGCCTTGCAATATTGGGAGAGCTATTGAGTTTTTAGATGTGAGATCTGAGGTTTTTGGGAGAAGAATGCTCTCAAAACCCTAATTTACCTTGTGATTATTTTAATCAGTGCAACAAGAGTAATCTACATAAGGAGAAGGACTCTCCTTATGTAGCCTCTAGGTTTCGGCCGAATTGGACATAGGGTAGGAGTGGGCTTTCCACTCTTACCTTATTCCAATGCATGATTCGACCCAATTGCTTAAATATAATTCGCGGGTTTATAATTATAAATCGTAACATGTTATCAGATATTAATACAGTCGATATATTAATAACGGTCTGATAAAATACGATATTGTATAATTGCCCAAATTAATATAACTGTTTATATTAATACGCGAATACAATATTTAATTAAATATAACCGTTTATATTTAATTTACGAATTAATCTTGTAATCCGTATTAGCTAAAATTATTTAATCCGTATTAAATAATAATCTCAACATCTTATTGACTAATTTATTAGTCAATACCTCTGACTAACTGTTTAGTCATATCCGGCAAAATGTGACTGTATTTTCATACCTTCACATCTCTCAAACGTGTCCTATAGGTGTGACGTATAGGGACCAGTTGATCACCGCCATCCGTATGACAATAACGTCAAACTTATCTAGCAAGCCAACCGTTATTGATAAACGTGGATCAACTGGTAATAATACAAAAGTATGCCCTTGTGATCCTTAAAGAGATTTAATAAGTCATTGTACTTAATTGTCAAGGACACCAGCCCCAACAATCTCCCACTTGTCCGTACAAGGGTATGTGCAATGACGTTATCACACTACATGTGGAGGACACAAGCTCCAACAAACTCCCACTTGTCCGTACAAGTGTAGGTGCGATAACCGAATCTCATATCCTTTTAAAATTTCTCCCACTCAATGTAAGACAATTTGCAAATCCGCATTCGCAAAGGTCGTATCTCACAAGCGATCTGTATCAAGAGTGGTTTCCCCGACTAGAGAGTAACTTAACTGATAAAACGAATCTGTATTCGAGCATGGCCATGCATTTCAGTTACTACTCCTCGAGTGGCCCTGAGAAATGATAAAATCCTGATAAGGGTTTAGATATTTCCCTCAACTCGAATCCTGCCGATATCGCCCAGCATGAAATAACCCAGAAAAAATCCTCTTGGACCCTGTTACGGTGAACGTGGGAAAGAAACCAAAGTTACCCAAAATCTGTCTTAATCTCAAGAGACAGTTGAAAGTCAAAAGACTCGACTCTAAGGAACACTATGGAGGTCCTATCCACGACCTGGCACCCAATGTTATAAAACATTTAGGACTCCATAACGTTGTCACGGGGTGTCCTACGAGATATCCGTATAACTTGCCTTTGTGATTGGTCAGTCAGCCGCGTGACTTATGGCTCGTTGAACCCACCATCAACCAACGTCACAAAATGATTACCTGAGTTATCAGCTCAAGTGGGTAATCAAGGACCAAAACGATGTAATGTTAATCAGTTCACTTTGTGGTGTTCAAAATTGGCGTACAATTCCACATGAGAAACAAAACATTATATATCATAACAATAAGGTTGAATAGAGTACACGAGAAAATGAATTAGTACATGAATTCATAAATGAGTACTACAACTTAGGAACACATCCAGTTCCCATGGAATGAATGTGCCCTTCATGCTTATCACGTGGTAATGCTTTTGTGAGAGGATCAGGTATGTTGTCATCCGTAGCGATCTTATCAATGAAAATCTCCTTTTGCTCCACGTAATCTCTGATAAGATGAGCTTTCCGTTGTACATGCCTGGCCTTGCTGCTAGACTTATGCTCCTTAGCTTGGAAGATGGCACCGCTATTGTCACAATAGACGGTGATTGGGTCATTCGAACTAGGCACTACAGATAGTCCTTGTAAGAATTGACGCATCCATATTGCTTCCTTAGCTGCTTCTGAGGCGGCATAGTACTCGGACTCAGTCGTAGAATCTGCTGTAACACTCTGTTTAGAACTTTTCCAGCTGACAGCAGCGCCATTAAGAGTAAAAACGAATCCAGACTGAGATTTCGAGTCATCTCGATCCGTTTGGAAGCTAGCATCTGCGTAACCCGTGGCGCAGAGCGTCGAGTCGCCTCCTTAAGTCAATCCCCAATCTTTAGTCCTCCGTAGGTACTTAAGAATGTTTTTCACGGCCATCCAGTGTTGTTCACCTGGATGAGCTTGGAATCGACTTGTCATACTCAATGCATATGCAACGTCAGGACGTGTGCATATCATGGCATACATGATCGATCCTATTGCCGAAGCATAAGGAATCCGACTCATGCGCTCTTTCTCTTCCAATGACTTAGCTTCTTGAGTTTTGCTCAAGTGAAGCCCAGGAGTCATAGGAAGGAACCCCTACTTGGAGTTCGTCATGCTGAATCTCTCCAGAATCTTCTCTATATAAGACTCCTGACTGAGAGACAACATCCGTCGTGATCTATCCCTGTAGATACGGATGCCCAAAATTCTTTGTGCCTCTCCCAGATCTTTCATCTGGAAATGGTTTTTCAACCATGCTTTAACCGAAGATAAGAGAGGTATGTCATTCCCAATCAAGAGTATGTCGTCGACATACAGTACTAGGAATACAATCTTGCTCCCACTCGACTTGATATAGAGACATGGTTCCTCGACTGATCGAATGAACCCATTCTCTTTTATCACTTGGTCGAAGCGATGATTCCAACTCCGCGATGCTTGCTTAAGTCCATAGATGGAACGCTTAAGCTTGCAAACTTTCTTAGGATGTGCTGGATCGATAAAACCCTCGGGTTGTACCATGGACAACTCTTCCTCCAAATAACCGTTTAAGAAGGCGGTTTTAACGTCCATTTGCCATATTTCATAATCATGAAATGCGGCGATCGCTAAGATAATCCGAATGGAACGTAGCATGACTACGGGTGCAAAGATCTCATCATAGTGCAAGCCTGGCACTTGAGTGAAACCTTTAGCAACTAGTCTAGCCTTGTGGATATCTTGTTGTCCTTCCACGGCATGCTTTATCTTGTAAAGCCATTTGCATTGAAGGGGATGTACCTTTGCAGGTAGGTCCACAAGATCCCACACGTTATTCTCATACATGGAGTCCATCTCGGATTGCATGGCTTCTAGCCATAGCTTTGAGTCAGAACTAGTCATGGCACCTTTATAGGTTTTGGGTTCATTACCCTCTAGGAGTAAGACGTCATCTGTATCATGTTCCTCGACTATACCAATGTATCTGTCCGGTGGAATAGAGACTCTTCCCGACCTCCTAGGTTCCTCAGGAATATCTACCGCAACCTCGGTTGAAGGAACTGTTTCCTCCAATGGTTGCTCGGCAGTTGGTTCTTGAACCTCCGATAACTCGAAGGTTCTATTACTCGACTTGTTCTCTAGAAATTCTTTTTCTAAGAACGTCGCACTAGCCGCAACAAAAACACGTTGTTCGGTTGGCGAGTAGAAGTAATGACCAAAAGTTCCCTTTGGATAACCTATAAAGTATGTCTTGACCGATCGCGGGCCGAGCTTATCCTCGTGTCTCCACTTGACATAAGCCTCGCAGCCCCAAACCCGAATAAAGGACAAGTTAGGGACCGTTCCCTTCCATAATTCGTATGGAGTCTTGTCAACAGCTTTAGACGGACTTCGGTTAAGAATTAGAGCGTACGACAAAAGAGCATTGTAACACCCCCATTTATGCAAGGGCCTGAACTAGGACTCCTTAGATAAATAAAGGTGTTACCATCTCGGTTTCCCGAGCCAGTAGATACAAAGGAAGATAAACAGTACTTTAAATTAACTTTAAACTCAAAACATGTTCTTACATATCCAAAGGTCTTAACAACATAAATAAAGTACAACTCGTATTAAACTGACTAAGGTGATCTAGACATCTAATCTGGTCCGGATCCAAGCTCTTCCTCCCATAGCTCCCCCTTAGTCTCAGCACCTGTCAATCTGCTCCCCAATAATTGGTTCATCACAGGTGATCACGAATACACAGGGTCAACCACGAGGTTGAGTAGGAAAACAACAATTATAACAATATAGTAAACTCCGCACCGATCCAACGCCATATATATACTCCGCACCGATCCAACACCATATATACTCCGCACCGATCCAACACCATATATACTCCGCACCGATCCAACACCATATATACTCCGCACCGATCCAACACCATATCACAAGGCCCATCATGAACACAGTGTATTATATCACAGAATAATATAAAGATAACACCATATAATGATCACACGATATATGTAATAAACATGCTCAAAACCGAATAAGAACAGTTTGCACATTATCAGATACCAGTATTTCCCCTACCTGAATTAGCAGGAAACGCAGATAAACCCGAGGCTTGTCAGAAATGTTCCACGCGAAACTCGCTACCTAAACAGATATTCGTAACGAATTAACAATCTTCCTGAACCCCTTAACGACCATACTTACTATAAATAGCAACTTTCCATAAGTGGAAAGTTTCCATAAATAGAAACTTTCCCAACATAGAAACTTTCCTAATATAGACGCTCCCGTGACTTACATAAATTCCCGACTCGCACATATAAATAACACGACTCGAAAACTTAAGAAAGTAATAAAGTACTTATTATAAATAAAGTAGTAATAATACTAACATTAATAATAACCCAATAATAATAATAATAATAATAATAATAATAATAATAATAAGAATAAAATTAGAAGAATGACATTAGGAGAACCCGAAACCACCAGCCCCCATTCCCGACTTCAACCCGCAACACCACCATGAACCACCACTTCGACCACCCATACGCACCAACCCCCAACACCACTGACTACCAACTACAACCACGACAACAACGGACCTCCCGACACCAGCCGATAAGTCAGACCAGGACCTCTAAACCCAGGTCTGACTTGCGTTCACCGTCCCAAACCCCCTGAAACAGACTCCATTCGAACACCCAACACGCCCTTAGCACCACCGTGACCGCTACCCAAACACCTTCCTGACACCAGACACCTTAACTATGGTGGTACCACCGCATCGACCTCCCCCGAGTCAACGGTGGTACCACCCCCAAACACCCAGTTCCCACATAAACAAATAACAGGCCCATACTAAAACAGGAACAAACTCGTTAACATGCCTGACAAATCACCACCCCTGGTGTTGCACGGTGGTCGACAGTGCCACGACATGGGTCAGACCTGACATACACACCCCATAGACTAAGTATACGAAAACCACAGACCCAACTAACGACGAAACACGACTCATGACGACATACAAAACGCAGCTGTGAACGAATTACTTAAACAGTGTCACACGTACCTACTTTATGAGCAGAGATCGACCACCCTTGCTTGCCTTACAACCACCGTGAGGTCTCGAGTTTTGTATGTGTGTGACGGCTGAGGTTTGTGTGGTGTTATGTTGGGGATTAGGGTAAGCTAGGCTAGGTTATGGGGGTTATAAACCAGCCGTCACACTACTAGGTTTAGCAAGGGTTGTTTTTCTTTTTAGAAAAAAAAACTAAGTATGGCCTAGAGTAGGCGGCACACTAATCGAAGCCCAATACTAGAGCGTGAGGTCTCAAGATCGATCCCCCTTACCAGCCACAAACACCTTCCCTTTCTTTTCCTTTTATAACTACTTTAGCAAGTACTAGCAACATTTAAAAAAAAACACATCGATACGTCACTTATAACTATTATAAACATAGATATCGTAGAGAAAACCGAGGTATTACAGTCTTCCCCCCTTAAAATGAACTTCGTCCCGAAGTTCAACAACACTCAGATGACAAAACAAACAACCCAAACGAACGTGGAGCGCAAAACGTCACAAAAGTTCACCTAAAACGTAGAAATGTTACATTCCACCCCCCTTAAAGAAAAGTTACGTCCGCGTAACTTACCTCAATCAAACAGATGCGGATAGCGTTCCTTCATGGATGCCTCTGGCTCCCATGTAGCCTCTTCCTGTCTATGGTTGGTCCACAAGACTTTCACTAAGGACGTCTCCCCATTGCGAGTCTTCCGTACCTTCCTGTCCAATATTTCTTTCGGAGTCTCAATGTATGCCAACTGCTCATCTATCTCAATCACCTCATGCTGAAGCACATGTGAGGGATCACTCACGTATTTCCTCAACTGGGACACATGGAACACATTATGGACCTTGGATAGGGTTGGAGGCAAGGCTAAGCGATATGCCACCTCTCCAACTCTGTCCAAGATCTCAAATGGTCCAATAAATTTCTGACTCAGTTTACCACGCTTGCCGAATCTCATCACACCCTTCATCGGAGAGACTTTAAGTAGTACCTTCTCTCCGGCCTCAAATGAAATATCACTCCTCTTCAGATCTGCATAGCTCTTCTGTCTATCCTGAGCGGATCTCATCCTCTGCCGAATAATCTGAACCTGCTCCACCATCTCCTGGATCATATCTGGTCCCAATGTCACAACATCAGCTCGATCATCCCAACACACAGGGCTCCGACACTTCCTCCCGTACAATGCCTCAAAAGGAGCCATGCCTATGCTTGCATGGTAGCTGTTATTATAAGAAAACTCGATCAACCCCAGTCGATCCTCCCAAGATCCTCCGAACTCGAGTACACAAGCCCTCAACATATCTTCAAGGGTCTGAATCGTCCTCTCAGTCTGACCATCTGTAGCCGGATGGAAAGCAGTACTCATCTTCAACTGGGTACCCAAAGCGGCCTGCAACTCTTGCCAAAATCTAGATATGAACCTCGAATCTCGATCTGAAACGATGTCCTTGGGTACGCCATGTAGTTTGACCACATTCTGAACATATGACTTAGCCAATTCAGCTTTACTCCAGGTATCTTTCATGGGAATAAAGTGAGCTGACTTAGTTAAACGATCCACGATCACCCAAATCATGTTGTTGCCCCTCTGAGTCCGAGGCAACCCCACGATAAAGTCCATCGAAATATTCTCCCACTTCCACTCTGGCACATCCAACGGTTGAACTTTCCCTTGAGGTCTCTTATGCTCCCCTTTCACTCTCTGACAAGTCAAGCATCTCGATACAAACTCTGCGACTTCCTTCTTCATGTTAGGCCACCAGAACGTCTTCTTAAGGTCTTTATAGAGCTTATCACCCCCTGGGTGAACTGAATATGGAGTAGCATGAGCTTCAGTCAGGATCTTCTTCTTTAGCTCCTCCACATCCGGAACACACCATCGTCCACTGAACCTCAAACTACCATCAGTATGAATACTGAACCTGGTTGCAGACTCTCCACCCTCACTCTCCACCATCCTGCGCCACTTCTGGATTCTCGCATCATTATCTTGTAACTCCCGAATCTCACCATACAACTCCGGTTCTACAGTCAAGTCACCAAGAGCATCCCCTTTCCGGATCATGAATATTCCCATCTCCCTTAGTTCACCATACAACCTCCCTCTCGATCGGGCACAATCCAGAGCATGTATTGACTTTCTACTTAGAGCGTCAGCTACCACATTTGCCTTGCCTTCGTGGTAGACAATCTGCATATCATAATCTCCGATCAACTCTATCCACCTCCTCTGCCTCATGTTCAACTCTTTCTGGGTGTAGATATATTTCAGGCTCTTATGGTCAGAAAACACCTTAAAAGTGGCTCCATAAAGGTAGTGACGCCACAATTTCAGTGCAAAGACCACAGCGCCCAACTCCAAATCATGAGTCGGATAATTCTCTTCGTAGGTCTTCAACTGGCGAGAAGCATACGCGATCACTCTACCATTCTGCATTAGCACACAACCCAACCCATGCTTTGAAGCGTCGGTGTATACTTCAAAATTATCACTCCCAACCGGCAAGGCCAGGATAGGAGCTGTTGTCAGGCGTTCCTTAAGGGTTAGGAATGCCTTCTCACAACTCTCATCCCAGATATAACGGTTCTCCTTCCTCATCAACGACGTCAACGGCTTCGCTATCTTTGAAAAATCTTTGACGAATCTCCGGTAATAACCAGCTAAACCCAGAAAGCTTCGAATCTCACTCACATTCTTCGGACTCTGCCACTTAGTCACTGCCTCGATCTTGCTAGGGTCAACAGCCACCCCCTCTTTTGAAATTACATGCCCCAGAAATGCCACTTTCTCCAACCAGAACTCACACTTGCTCAACTTAGCATTGAGCTTATGCTCCTCCAAGGTCTGAAGTACTTTTCTCAAATGATCTTCATGTTCTTCTGCATTCTTGGAATATACCAGGATATCATCGATAAATACCACCACGAACTTGTCTAGATACGGGCTGAAGACTCGATTCATCAAGTCCATGAACACAGCGGGTGCATTAGTCAATCCAAAGGGCATAACCACAAATTCATAGTGGCCATACCTCGTTCGGAAAGCGGTTTTCGGAATATCTTCATCCTTTATCCTCAACTGGTGATACCCGGATCTCAAATCAATCTTGGAGAAAACCCCGGCTCCACTCAACTGATCGAACAAGTCATCCATTCTCGGCAAAGGATAACGGTTCTTGATAGTCACATTGTTCAGCTCTCGGTAGTCAACACACAACCTCAAACTCCCATCCTTCTTCTTCACAAACAGAACAGGTGCACCCCAGGGCGACACACTGGGTCGAATGAACCCTTTTTCAGCTAGTTCATCCAACTGCTTCTTCAATTCCTCCATCTCCTTCGGTCCCATACGGTACGGTGATTTGGATATTGGTCCCGCCCCTGGTTTTAGGTCAATGGAAAATTCCACTTCCCTCCTCGGCGGTAACTCTGAAACATCATCTCTGAATACTCCCTCAAATTCCCGTACCACAGGTATCTCGCTAGTCTTGGGGGTCTCAGCCTCACAATTCCACATTTGGCATAAGATCAGGCTCTCTCCTTTCCTCAAGCTAGATTTCAAGGTGTTGACAGAAATGAATTTGATCTTTGGCTTGACTCGGTATCCCTTATAGGACACCCTCACTCCCTTGGGTCCCTTCAAAGAAATCTTCTTTTGATGACAGTCGATGAAAGCTCGATACTTCCCTAGCCAGTCCATCCCCAATATCACCTCAAAGCCCCCCAGAGGAAACTCTATGAGGTCACAATAGAAAATTGCTTCCCCGATTTTGATGGGTACACTACCATATACTCTATTACAGACTATCGACTCGCCTGATGGTATGGTCACTGGATCCGCGATCCAATCAAATCTCTCAAGTCCCAAAGCCTTAACATGATCTCTAGACACAAACGAATGGGTGGCACCGGAATCGAAAAGTACAAAAGTAGGTTTAGAGTTCACAAGAAAAGTACCGGTTACCACATGCGCATCCTCCTGAGCTGCCTGCTTTCCCATGGCAAAGAGCTTGCCACTGGACTTGACTCCACTCTGGCTGGCAGAAGATGTCCCAACCTGCTGATTTCCTCCCGCTCCTGTCTTTTGGTTGCTTCCACTTCCATTGAACTGATTCTGGTACGGACGGCTCTGGTAATTGTTATAGTTCCTCTGATAATTGCTGCTGACCCCAGACTTCGCACCCCCACCATAGTTTGTCATGGGTGTGCGATAGCCGCTGCTGCCATAGGACTGAGTGCGAGGTCCCTGGTATCCGGATGTAGGAGTACGATAGCCCCCGGACTGATTTCCTCCAGACGAACGACACACCGCCTTCTTATGTCCCCTCTTTCCACAACCAAAACACACAATTCCTGCCGAACCACTGCCAGAAATCCCACTCATGTGATTACCCCCACTCTGGTTTCTCCCACCACTAGAGGCACTACTTCCGAAGTACCCACTGAACTTGTTATTATTTTGCTTCTTCGATCCTGAACCCTCAGTTACTGTTTCAGCTTTCCTCTTTTCTGTCTTGGACTGTTTGTCCTTTCTGATCATATCCGAAAGCCTCTCCGCCGCCCCAGCCCGTAAATAGATGTCACGGATTGTGGTAGGCGGAGCTGCAATCAGTCTCTTTTTGATGGCGATCGATAATCCCCTCTCAAATTTCATGGCGAGCATAGCATCGTCGAAACCCATGTCTCCCACGTAGTGCACCAACTAGATGAACTTCCTGTAGTAAGCCTCTACGGTCATGTCCTCCGACATCAGGAATGAGTCGAACTCCTCTCTCAGCTTGCTCTTTTGGAATTCTGGTAGAAACGCCTCGTTCAGAACCCCCTTGAATGCATCCCACGGAACAAACGCGGACCCACCCTCTATAGCTGCTTCCCGGAGCTCTCCCTTATTCGCGGTCCACCAGTCTCCAGCCATACCCCTCAGATAGTGGGCAGCCTGGTCCACCATCAGTTCTTCAGGGCAGTCCACTAACTCGAACAGGTTACCGAATTCTCTGCACCAGGCCCCCAGCAAATGAGGCTCACCCTCCCCGGTGAAATGGGTGGGTTGGTGCCTTGCAATTATCGTGCTCATTTTCGCGGAGTCCATTCGTTTAGCCTTTAGAGTCGCAATCTCAGCTCGTAATAGATCTAACTCCTCTTGTGTGATGTTAGCAATGTTGTCTCTTCGCGGAGGCATACTATAATTCAACAGAAAAGAAATGAGTCCCGACTCATGTGGGGTACCCATTAGTATTAGGGCTAATATCCCTAAACAATAAAGTCTAGCATCATAAAACTATAACATGGCTCAGGGATCACATAACCGCATTTCGCTAGACATGATGAAGGAGGGATTTCTAACATGTTTTTAAATCACTTGGCATGTCATATCAAGATACACCTTTTATTCCAACAATTAATGATTCATTCATGCTTATGCCCCTTCCGGCTTTTCCAAAGGTCACTTTATACACAGAATTCTAATATCATACTTATCACTATAATCTATCACTTCCACCACTTCCTATCTACCCTTTTCTCTCGTATATGCACTCTGGGTTCCCGGGTAAAACTGATAGGGCCTATGGTTCGGTGTGAGGGGGCCCCAGACTCATACTTCCCCTTTCGCGTGCTCCTAACAGTCCTATCCCGGGGTTCATTTTATTTAGACTCCCCTACATTCATTGGGTTAATTAGTTTAGGCCTGAGGATCGTTCGCTCTGATACCACTTTGTAACACCCCCATTTATGCAAGGGCCTGAACTAGGACTCCTTAGATAAATAAAGGTGTTACCATCTCGGTTTCCCGAGCCAGTAGATACAAAGGAAGATAAACAGTACTTTAAATTAACTTTAAACTCAAAACATGTTCTTACATATCCAAAGGTCTTAACAACATAAATAAAGTACAACTCGTATTAAACTGACTAAGGTGATCTAGACATCTAATCTGGTCCGGATCCAAGCTCTTCCTCCCATAGCTCCCCCTTAGTCTCAGCACCTGTCAATCTGCTCCCCAATAATTGGTTCATCACAGGTGATCACGAATACACAGGGTCAACCACGAGGTTGAGTAGGAAAACAACAATTATAACAATATAGTAAACTCCGCACCGATCCAACGCCATATATATACTCCGCACCGATCCAACACCATATATACTCCGCACCGATCCAACACCATATATACTCCGCACCGATCCAACACCATATATACTCCGCACCGATCCAACACCATATCACAAGGCCCATCATGAACACAGTGTATTATATCACAGAATAATATAAAGATAACACCATATAATGATCACACGATATATGTAATAAACATGCTCAAAACCGAATAAGAACAGTTTGCACATTATCAGATACCAGTATTTCCCCTACCTGAATTAGCAGGAAACGCAGATAAACCCGAGGCTTGTCAGAAATGTTCCACGCGAAACTCGCTACCTAAACAGATATTCGTAACGAATTAACAATCTTCCTGAACCCCTTAACGACCATACTTACTATAAATAGCAACTTTCCATAAGTGGAAAGTTTCCATAAATAGAAACTTTCCCAACATAGAAACTTTCCTAATATAGACGCTCCCGTGACTTACATAAATTCCCGACTCGCACATATAAATAACACGACTCGAAAACTTAAGAAAGTAATAAAGTACTTATTATAAATAAAGTAGTAATAATACTAACATTAATAATAACCCAATAATAATAATAATAATAATAATAATAATAATAATAATAATAAGAATAAAATTAGAAGAATGACATTAGGAGAACCCGAAACCACCAGCCCCCATTCCCGACTTCAACCCGCAACACCACCATGAACCACCACTTCGACCACCCATACGCACCAACCCCCAACACCACTGACTACCAACTACAACCACGACAACAACGGACCTCCCGACACCAGCCGATAAGTCAGACCAGGACCTCTAAACCCAGGTCTGACTTGCGTTCACCGTCCCAAACCCCCTGAAACAGACTCCATTCGAACACCCAACACGCCCTTAGCACCACCGTGACCGCTACCCAAACACCTTCCTGACACCAGACACCTTAACTATGGTGGTACCACCGCATCGACCTCCCCCGAGTCAACGGTGGTACCACCCCCAAACACCCAGTTCCCACATAAACAAATAACAGGCCCATACTAAAACAGGAACAAACTCGTTAACATGCCTGACAAATCACCACCCCTGGTGTTGCACGGTGGTCGACAGTGCCACGACATGGGTCAGACCTGACATACACACCCCATAGACTAAGTATACGAAAACCACAGACCCAACTAACGACGAAACACGACTCATGACGACATACAAAACGCAGCTGTGAACGAATTACTTAAACAGTGTCACACGTACCTACTTTATGAGCAGAGATCGACCACCCTTGCTTGCCTTACAACCACCGTGAGGTCTCGAGTTTTGTATGTGTGTGACGGCTGAGGTTTGTGTGGTGTTATGTTGGGGATTAGGGTAAGCTAGGCTAGGTTATGGGGGTTATAAACCAGCCGTCACACTACTAGGTTTAGCAAGGGTTGTTTTTCTTTTTAGAAAAAAAACTAAGTATGGGCTAGAGTAGGCGGCACACTAATCGAAGCCCAATACTAGAGCGTGAGGTCTCAAGATCGATCCCCCTTACCAGCCACAAACACCTTCCCTTTCTTTTCCTTTTATAACTACTTTAGCAAGTACTAGCAACATTTTAAAAAAAAACACATCGATACGTCACTTATAACTATTATAAACATAGATATCGTAGAGAAAACCGAGGTATTACAGCATAGCCCCATAATGAATCAGGCACAACGGTGTGACTCATCATGGATCGAACCATATCGAGTAGAGTTCGATTTCTCCGTTCGGACACACCATTTAATTGTGGTGTTCCAGGTGGAGTCAACTGTAGCACGATCCCACAGTCTTTAAGGTGTTGATCAAACTCGTGTGAAAGATACTCACCACCACGATCTGAACGTAGTGCTTTAATCTTTCTACCCAGCTGGTTCTGTACCCGATTCTGGTATTCTTTGAACTTGTCAAAGGATTCACTTTTATGCTTCATTAAATAGACATAGCCATATCTACTTAAATCGTCCGTGAAAGTGATGAAATACCTATAGCCTTGTCGTGCGTTGATCGACATAGGGCCACATACGTCCGTATGTATGAGTCCTAATAGGTCGGCAGCGCGCATTCCAACACCTTTGAAGGAAATACGAGTCATCTTACCGATGACACATGATTCACACGTGCCATATGATTCGAAATCAAAGGGCGATATAGCTCCATTCTGTATGAGCTGTTTTACGCGTTTCTCATTTATGTGTCCCATACGACAATGCCATAGGTAAGGTTGATCTTTGTCACCTACCTTTAATCTTTTATTATTCACATGTAATATCTCGGTAGTTTGATCTAAAACATAAATTCCATTCATGGAAACTGCCTTGCCATAAATCATATTGTGTAAGGAGAAAATACAGCTATTATTCTCTATTACAAATGAAAAGCCAAGTTTGTCAAGTGCAGAAACTGAAATAATGTTTTTGGACAAACTAGGAACATAATAACAGTTATATAAAAATAACTCGAATCCACTTGGAAGCTGGATCACGTATGTTCCCTTCGAGACTGCAGCAACACGTGCTCCATTCCCGACTCGCAGGTCCACCTCACCCTTGGTTAGGGGTTCTTGGTTTCGGAGGCCCTGCACATGATTACATAGATGAGAACCACAACCAGTATCAAGTACCCAAGTTCCGCAACTTGCGTGGTTAATCTCAATCATGTGAATAAAAGAAGAAGAAGACATACCAACAGGAGTAACACGGCCTGCCTTAATGTCCTCGCGATACACGGGGCATGAGCGCCTCCAATGCCCAGTCTTGTGGCAATGGTGACATTCCATGCTTGTATCCTTGCTCTTTGTCTTGCCCTGTGAGTTGCTCGACTCACCTGGCCCACTCTTAGCAAATCCTGGTTTCTTGAACCTGGGCTTACCTACCGCTAGGTCGCCCTGAGCTTTAGCCTTCCCTTTACCCTTTCCCTTACTGGAGATCATGAGAACGTCCTGCTTCATGCTCCCACTTAACTTTAGATCCTTCTCAGTCTGTACGAGAAGGGAGTGGAGCTCATGAGGAGTCTTCTTCATGTCGTTCATGTAGTAGTTGGCCCTAAAGAGGGCGAACCCATCATGAAGCGAATGAAGCATACGATCAACGATTATGTTCTCACTGATCTTGCAGTTTAGGGTCTCCAGTTTCTCGATATTCTCAATCATGTTGAGAATATGTGGGCTAACAGCTTGGCCTTTCTGGAGTTTCGCCTCAAAGAAGCGACAGGTATGCTCATAAGAAACGATTCTCGGAGCCTTGGAGAATTCGTTAGAGAGCGTGGTGAAAATCTTGTTTGCACCATGGGATATGAAGCGTCTTTGCAAATTTGATTCCATTGCATAGATGAGTACGTTCTTTATCGCACCCGCTTCCATAACGAAATCGCTATGAGCGCGAATTTCCTTGGCTCTAGCTCCAGTTCCTGGGTTTGCCGGAATGGGCTCAGTTAAATACTTAAGCTTTCCGTCAGCAATGGCAGCATTCCGTAGTGCTGCCTCCCAGTCAGAGAAGTTTGACCCATCATTCCTCAGTCTAGTTGACTGATTCATGGAGTCCATCAAGGCCTTTAGCCAGGATTCACGTGCTAGCTTGGCACTTGGCATTGGGTCTTCACCAGCCATTTAAGTTATACAGCAGTTTTAATGATCGTGTTCTACACTGAAAAAGAAGATAAAACAAAACCATATAAGCAACTTATTGTTGTGATTTAAGTCTATATTAAATTGAATTTAAACTCGTAGACTCATGCATTTATATAATTGATCTCCCTCAAGAATTATATAAACGATCCCAAGACTCAATTTCCGTATATTGATAAGCCCACAGTTTGGCTAATTCCAATCGTTGGAACTCTTGGTCGATAGATTTCCGTATATCCTATCTATTAGTCCATCTCAGTCACTAGATATTATCGAGTGACCATGATGTTGAGATAAAATAAATCATCTGTTCCCACTTACCCGACGTAGAAGGGGTCATATTATGCCTACCGACGAAGAAGGGATTCATGGGAGGCTGATTTATAAAGACTAATCTCAATTTTTGGTTATACGAGGAAGACCCCATCAACTTTTATTTAACCATATTTAAGTGAACTAAAAACTAGCATATGCGTGAATGAATTAAATAAAGTGATGGCTTTGGAATTGACATGTGACATCTGTATTGTCACAGAAAACTAACGCGTAACCTCTACATGAGTCAGTTTTCAGGCATGATATAGGTGGTTTGGTTTTAGGCGGAATATGATGCAAGCTATTATCGATGAAAGCATAAAGATAAATGCAATAAACGTAAATAAAAGTCCTAGTGTGGCCTATCCTACCAAAATAAACATAAAACAACTTGGAATCCACCGTTGGACCCTAGAAGCTTGTCTTGATGTTCCATCTTGGTCCTTGTAGCGGGAGTGAGCATCCGGTCTCCGTCTTGTCTTTGGTCTTCACAAAATTACTAATTTAAATTACAAAAGTAATCCTAGATACATTCTAATTTAAATACAAAAGTAATTACATGGCAAAAACCCAAAACGGAGATTCAAGATCTCAAAATTACAAGCAAGACTGTGTCCCATCATTACGGTGACACAATCTCCTAAGGCCACACTAAGTTACAACCGTTTGCAAAAATTAAATACGTTATTGAAAGCATTCAAGGCATTCACAAGACGATAAATAAAATGCATCAACTAAATAAAATTTATACATGACATAATACTGTTATTATGATTAATAAATTTATACCAAACCACCTTTTAAGATTAAAATTATGTGACTATACCGCTTTAATCACCAATTTTAATAAACATATAATCCATTATTTTAAACTGTTTTAAAACAATATGTATCAAACGAGGGTGAACCGTTTCACTAAATAATATACTATTTCCGTATACAGTATATTATTTTAAGCCATGTGAAAATAAGAAAACAAGTTATTTTCGAAAAGGGAGCCCGAAACAAGAGCACTTGACCGAGCAGCAGAGGCACTCGATCGAGTGCCAGTGCCACTCGATCGAGTGCAGCAGGGGCTCGATCGAGTGACTCTTTAAAACGCAATCGCTGCACTTTAAATCTAAAACGAGTTTATAACTTGGATTTAAAACGTGTAAATCATAAATAAACAACAACAAAAGATTCACATATTGCTAAAAATATCGATTAATTAACAATATGCAAATTATAATCGAAAACAAAATCGATTTCTCACAAAAAAAAACTCACGCACGGGGATTGGTACGAGGGCACTCGATCGAGTGCAACAGGTACTCGATCGAGTTCCTAGGCAGATTGTACGGTTTTTAAAATTTTAAATCCTATGAAAGACACAATTGTAAAATTTTCATGGCCTAAGGCTCTGATACCACTTGTGGGGAATAAAACGCGTATTCGCCCTTTAATTGCAGGATTATAATGAAAATTACAGTCGTGAATATCGTCATAAGATTAAAAAGATAAGAAAAGAAGTACAACCTTTAGTCCTCGCGCAAAAGGCCTAAGAACAGGAATTAACACAAATATACTCCTATAACTTGCACCCAAGACTTAGAATGAGACGTGGCCGCGTGTGCTAGAAATCCTCTCCAACTGCCTTGCAATATTGGGAGAGCTATTGAGTTTTTAGATGTGAGATCTGAGGTTTTTGGGAGAAGAATGCTCTCAAAACCCTAATTTACCTTGTGATTATTTTAATCAGTGCAACAAGAGTAATCTATATAAGGAGAAGGACTCTCCTTATGTAGCCTCTAGGTTTCGGCCGAATTGGACATAGGGTAGGAGTGGGCTTTCCACTCTTACCTTATTCCAATGCATGATTCGACCCAATTGCTTAAATATAATTCGCGGGTTTATAATTATAAATCGTAACATGTTATCAGATATTAATACAGTCGATATATTAATAACGGTCTGATAAAATACGATATTGTATAATTGCCCAAATTAATATAACTGTTTATATTAATACGCGAATACAATATTTAATTAAATATAACCGTTTATATTTAATTTACGAATTAATCTTGTAATCCGTATTAGCTAAAATTATTTAATCCGTATTAAATAATAATCTCAACATCTTATTGACTAATTTATTAGTCAATACCTCTGACTAACTGTTTACTCATATCCGGCAAAATGTGACTGTATTTTCATACCTTCACATCTCTCAAACGTGTCCTATAGGTGTGACGTATAGGGACCAGTTGATCACCGCCATCCGTATGACAATAACGTCAAACTTATCTAGCAAGCCAACCATTATTGATAAACGTGGATCAACTGGTAATAATACAAAAGTATGCCCTTGTGATCCTTAAAGAGATTTAATAAGTCATTGTACTTAATTGTCAAGGACACAAGCCCCAACAAATATAACTTTGAATTACGAGTTAAAGTTATAGCTGAGACTAACATAAACCTGAGGTATGACTCAAGGTTATGGTTGGTGCCAGTATAACTTTAGGTTCGTGTCATGGTTTGGCTAAGGTTACTATAACCTCAAGCCATATGTGGAGGTTATAGTTGAGGTTAGTATAACCTCGCATCCATCACTTATGTTATAGTTATAGTTACTATAACTTTGGTTGTTTATAATTGATTCACATGTTGAGTTGTGTTTAGTGATGGTATGATGTTGTGTTTGCATATGTCGTTGGATACTTCTATGCATTTGATATTAGGACAGTCTGTTATGATGTTCTACTGGTTTGAGTCGTGATGTCATTCACGCATGTTAGTACAGTCAGTTATACTGTGCATTGTTGTTTGCTAGTTTGAATAGATGACGGTAGTATCAGTTATATACTATCGGAATGAACTAACGCCACCCATTGATGTGGGATTTATTTGGTCCATGGTCGGGGGGGTAGCAGATGCGTCAGTTATACGCTCTGTTCCCCGAGTGTCGTTCGGTGTACATTTATTGCACCGAGAGTCTGGCCAGTCTTAGACATATAGGCAGTGGTTATACGCTATACATAGTACCGTGGAGGCAGTGGTTATACGCTCCACACCGATGGAGGCAGTGGTTATACGCTCCGTCAGCTAGAGGCAGTGGTTATACGCTCTGGCAAGTTAGAGGCAGTGGTTATACGCTCTAACGGGCGTTCGCTCTATTCGCTATGCTTTGATGATAAGCTTTGTGCCTTCGGTTGCGATGGATTGCGTGTCACCATTTTCGCTATGCTTTAATGCTAGCATTGTGCCTTACGTTACTATGAGTCGTGAGTTACTTGAGTCGTAAGTGTTCATGGTCTAGTGGTCGCATATGGTCTAGGTTCGTTGGTTTCATTTGTCTGGTGTTGAGAATATCATGGTATGGTAAGTTTGCTTTCACGTCATGTTTGTACCCTCACATGATTGTCGTATTATATCTTCAAATGATGGTAAGTTTGATTGGACTTTCATGAGTATAGATAATCTCACATGTTTACTTGTTTTGCATTTCAATTGTTATTGATTGTTGGTTATATTCAATTGTTGTAAACATGACTGGGAGAGCATTTAGTTACTCCCGACTGATTGTCGACCCCCTTCTCAGGTTGTTCAGGTGGTCGCTGTTTGGTTGATGCTTGCTTGGGGAATGTGCGAAGCGAGCTTAATAAATTGTTTAGGACCTTTGCTTTAAGTTTTTAATAACCTTTGAATAATGTATTAGTTTGGTTTTCGATTTGAGTATCGATCCGGATTTGGGTAAGGTGTTTCCGCCACCTTAACCCAGTTATCATTGAGTTACACTCTGATATTCTTTTATATTATGTTTTTCCTTTGTTTTATAATCCGGGTTGTTACAACTCGACCACGACCAACACATTCCCTGACAACAGACCCACCGACGACAGTGGTACCACCGTGTCGACCTCCCCCGAGTCAACGGTGGTACCACCCCAAGTTCTCTCCTAAAACACGTACACCCTGAGACCCACACATCCAGAGCCCACGAACCACCCTCTTAACTCTGACCCAGACGCCTATACACGCCGCAGACACCACCCCATTATACCCCCGACCACCACCAGTAGAGTGGTGCTAGATACAACCCATATCAGCGGCCAACCACCCTACGCAACCTCAACAAAACCCGAGACACAAAAAGAACGAAAAGCAAGATTGTGACATACCCGACTCTATGGCCAAACCGAAGTGTCCTAGGTTAGATGTAAACATCGGTTCAGACCTTCTTCTCCTCCTCTACTATGGTGGCTGCTTGATAGTGAAGAGAGGGTTGTGTTTCAGTTAGGGTAAAAGAGGTACCCTTAGGTTTAAAATGACGGCAGAGATAGGTTGAAGGTGTTTGGCATATTTCCTATCAAAAGAAAACGTGATGGGCTGTGCTTGATGTGTAATTGGCATGCAAGACAAGGCCCAACAAGCTATATAAAACACGGTTTTGATTACTCACGAGCATATTCGACCCGTACTAAAGCAAATAACATTCATTCGATAATTTAATTATTGATTACGAACTAATAAAATAGCCCTAAACCCATTGGTCTAAAAAAAACTAAACACAATAACATACTATAAAAATATACGTAGTAATATACGTAGTATTACGGTATATCTCATACGAGCCCATCTCCATTGGTCCATCACACATTCCAAGAATTATATTACCCGTATTCCGTTTTCGACTCGATTAAAGATGAACGGCACATATAACTAATATAGTTATTATAGAAATTAATAAATATAAGTTAATTATAAGAATCTAGTTCAACCACAGTCATTAACGAAACATTAACCAAAACATGAACCTAGAACATGAATGCCTCGAATATAAATGCCCAGGAAATGTCAACACGCTGATATAGTAAATAATATTAAGGTAAAATACGGAGTATTACAATCTTCCCTCCTTAGAATGAACTTCGTCCCGAAGTTCACCATCCCAAGTATGAAAAAAATCACAAGTGACGCTTAAGAAACGCGCGGTGTTACATTCTATCCCCCTTAAGAAAACTTTGTCCCCAAAGTTTAACACACAACTGCAACACATGATACTTCAACAATCACGATATAGTGCATAACATACGCAGCAGGGTTATCAAGTATATTCAAATAGTCACGCCATATCAGTTAGCCATGTCATAATTCATTAAGATTTTACAATCATATCCCCCTTAAAACATGGTTACGTCCCCGTAACCCCATATACATTCTAACATTGTACTCCATCTCACTCATTACTTTATCTCATAAAATCTAAATCCAAGTAACCAAGCATCGCACTCATCGTTGCATCTAAGACCAAACACAAGGGGTGAGTGAACTGGCGGGATAAAACCGCAATCAGTACTTCCATCTCCATATCGCTTTCAAATTCAGAATGGGACTCAATAAACAAGGTCATACTTGACCGGAAACACAATGTGGCCCAACAGCTTAATAACTCATAACTCAAACCATCAACCAATTCTCATTTCAAATTCGATATTTTTTTTTGCAAGAAAGTTAGTCTCACATGTATTCATCCATATGGGGAATAAAATGAGAGGTGTATCTTAAAAAACAAAAACCACAAAAGAAATCTAGGGTCACACATGAAAGCCAACACAAACTAGCTCATTACATCCATCCAAGTACGAATTTTGGGATCGACACTAGAACTAAGCCGAGCCTTGACAATGAATTTAATAGCCTGCACCACCTGTTCAGCCGTGGTTGTCTGCCATCCAAAAATGTTCTTGTTACGAGCATCCCAAATGCAATAGACCATGCTCGACACACAACAACTAATGATCCATTTTTTCCACCTTTCCCGCGCCTTTCCCGTGCTGGCACTATAGAGACAGCCTTTGAGATCATCACTAATCCATGTCCGCCTTAGACCCAGCCATTGCGTTACAGCCTGTTTAACATTCTGGGCAAAAAAACAGCGAAAAAACAAATGTTTGCTGGTCTCGGCAGCCTGTTTGCAGAGCGTACAGCGATTGGCGAGATGAATACCTCGTTTGCAAAGGTTGTCAATGGTGGGGAGCTTACCTTGAGCAGCTTGGAAGGTGGTAATGCGATGCTTAGGAGTAATATCAGCGTGTTGCAGGGGTTTGGTCCAGCCCAGACACCTCCCCTTGTGCCGGAATATGTGATAGGCTTTTGCAACCGAGAAGGAACCATTGCAGGAACACGTGGCCAGCAGCTGCTGGGCATTGAGGAGCCCTCCCGCGCGGGTGAGCAGGGAGTCTTTTGTAGCAATAATGCCCCTCCAGCTCTCAGCATGGTGAGGGTGGTATGTTGCATCCCAGATGTGTGTGCCTTTGAGGTTGTAAGCCTGAGACCAAAGCCCCCAAATGCCATCATCAGAGTTTGTTAATTTCCAAACCCATTTGCTAATTAAAGCCTTGTTCCAGCTAAGGATTTCCTTAACATTAAATCCGCCTTCATTCCAAGGAGTGCAAATGGAAGTCCAACTCTGAAACACCATTCTGCGCTCCCCTTTGTCAATCCCACAGAAAAAATCCTTGCAAAGCTTATTGTCAAATTCGATATTAATAATGTCAAATATTGCATTTAAAGAAATTGCTCAACACTTAGGGGGTAAAACTTTACGCTACTCACCCATGAGTCGAGGTCAAAGAATACGGCAACTCGATAAAATACTGAACTGAAAACTCAATCTCAAAACAAAATCAATCATGACCTTTGTTCTACACTTACGAGCAACTCAATCCTATCGAACTCATCCTCATCAGTACTTACCTTCCAAATTCATTGACTTACTCATATGAATACTTACAATTCCACAGTTCATAAAATAAGGATCTGGACGCTAAACCAACCAACCTAATACAAAACCTTTAGGCATAAACAACTAATCAATTACCACAAGTTTACCCATCTCACAATTCAACCCGTCATACAAACAAAAGGATTATTTTATCAAAAGGAGAAATTGACTATCAAAATAAGGATCAATTACAAATTTTCAACTCAAGTAAGTACTCGTAAGAAACCCACAGTAATTGTCATGTAAACATATATAACTTCGAGCAATAGCGAGAATATTAGGATCGGTAGAAATCGTGTTACGCAGCAAAACGGGATAAGAGTAGTTAACGCTTACACACCATTGAAATTTAACACAAAATCAGTTTATTTACTACAATGTAACAATCAAGAAGCTCATAGATCATACTCGACAAATTGAAATGTTTCATGCTCTCAGTCACACTATAGCAATAGAATCATATTTTAGAAAGTCATAGAGCAAAGTTAATTAACGTGATGATACATGGAACATTGACATATCTCAAAAGGTATACACAAATCATAGACTTACATGACCGTTTACATTCTCAGATATTAATAAGTTAACAACATCACTTAGGTACAATGCGCAGCAATTAACATTACTCTATACGACTTGCAAAATAAGGGTTTTATACAATGCACAACAATTAACATTCAAGCAGGATTTCATCGACACTCGGCTACAGAATAGTCATATTGCAACAATCACCATAATTATCAAACATCAAGCTTCATCATGGTTTATCACTTTTGAAAGTATTTTGAAACGTTTGAAACATTGTGACAATTTATAAACACGAATCCAAAACAATTTTACAAGTTATAGACCGGAACAATACTACACGGAGACATTCTGACTCTCCCTTACTAAAACATTGTTCTTGAAGTTCATGAATTATGAAAACGAAATTTAACGATAAAAGTAACAGAATTCACCAAACTAGCACTCCCATAAATCATATGTCAACATTTGATAACTCAACACATAGTGATCAGATTCTAAGTATAACATTATGCAATTCACTGTATGGTATAACACTATATTCGAAAAAAATTGTAGGGACTATAATCACAGAGGACTAGACAGAGGTAAACCTTCAATATACGAAAGAACATTAACTAGATTCACATTGTTCCAACAATCATAATTACGTATAACCATTAAATTGCTATATTATGCTAATAAGCTTACCAGTTAAATTTCATTCTGCCACTCGGTACGGATAAACATGCTTTTAACATCACATACGAGCAGCACATATTCATTTTTTGAGAACATAATATTAGACATATAATTGGAACGATTCTATATTAAACTTGACGAAATAAACAAGGTTATGCTATCACGTAATGAGGTTCATACTCATACCATATGCCTACTATTCCTGTTACCAATGCCATATCAGGATATCACGTGGTCGCATCACATAATTCACATTCGATTGAACTTTTATATGTACTTACATATCTCATAAGTTCACCAATTAAATATTATGCAGCAACTTACCATCCATAATTAAATAACAGTTTATCTAACGTGTGAGCGATTATAGTTTTGGGAAAAAATATAAAGGACTAGATATACCTAGGAAAAGAATCGAATGCATATTTCAAGGGAATCATTCAATACAATTTTATAACTCAATCCGTCTGGCAAGAACTTTACAACAATTCAACAGAAAATTAGGCAACTTACAAGAATCACAATTAAATAACGACTCATTATGATTTTACATGGCTTATCACTTGAAAGCGTGAACGCATAATCTGAACCGTAGAGTTGGAATTATGCATAAACAATAACCAAGTTTCAAAAGATTTCTTTTACCAAAAGATGAGTCAAAACGGGACTGTGCAATAACAATCTGAACACTGTCAATTAAAGATTTATTCCTCTCAACATATAACTCCTATTAACATAAAAAACAAAAAGCATTGTAAACCCAACTCAAGGGGTTATCACACATAAAATTCTCATACTCAAATATGTAACACATTTAAAATGACCGTCCGTACAACAAGGTAAAATTCTGGAAGTTTATTTAAAATCTTGGTTCTGTTACGAGTTCACATTAATACATCGCAACTCAACCAAATAGTTCAATACTTGTACACATATATACGAATGTAACTCATAACTACATGTCATTTATGGCTTGGGGCAACACGTTCCGCATATCACTAGACAGGGGTTACTAAGTTATATAAGTCTGATCATTCATGTTCAAATACTAACAATATATTACATAGATACGATAGTCATTCAATTCCAGTTAATCGTATGAACACTTCGAATATCAAAATCATATGATCACTTCACTCTGACCATGGCTCAACAAATACAACTCCCAAACTCTGATAATTTCAATTCAATCATCATATCAATCCATAGTTCATATTGCACATATCCTTAATCAGAACTCCCATATGACTTACCTCGTTCTTCTCCTGCAAGAACGTTAGCATAGTATAACCAGGTCTCTATATAGTCTACCCCACTCTTCAATTACTCTCTTTGGGTTCCCGAGACAGAACAGAAAGGGCCCAGGTTTGGTGTGAGGGGGCCCCTAACTCATCCCGTTCCTTTTTGGGGCTCCTATCAGTTCCATCTCGGGGTTTATTTTATTTGACTCTTCCTACGTTCATTATTGTTCATTTGGTTTAGGCCTGAGGATCGTTCGCTCTGATACCACTTGTAACACCCCGATTTATTAAGGAGCCTTTAGCAAGACATCCTCAATAAATTGAGCTGTTACCATCTCGGAATATCCGAGGTAGTGAATAACAAAGTAAATCAAACCAAAGTACTTTATATAAAACTGGTAAAATTTAAACTCTGGTGTTACAGATACTACACAACGGGATAAAAGTACAACTGATAACTACAAGTTGGTGATCTACATCTAAGTCGGTCCATCCAACTGCTCACGCCATCCCATGCTCCCACAGCGCCATATTTCCTATCAAAACTGCTCCCCATTATTACGGATCATCACAGGTGTCACACGAATACACAGGGTCAACCACGAGGTTGAGTAGAGGAAAATAATTAAACAAACAATGTCATATATATATAGGGATTCAATCATCCCAATTCCGCACCGATCCAACGCCAAATAAACTCCGCACCGATCCAACGCCAAATAAACTCCGCACCGATCCAACGCCAAATAAACTCCGCACCGATCCAACGCCAAATATACTCCGCACCGATCCAACGCCAAATATACTCCGCACCGATCCAACACCAAATAACTCCGCACCGTATCACAAGACCCAATATTTTCACATCATATTGTATCACAGAAATATACAAGACAATTAAACACAATATAATACCAATCATCCAATGAGAAATATAAATAGTTAACATAATAATAACAGATCACTCGTCATCATGTATACAGTATTCCCCTACCTCAAATAGGAATGTAGATAATCCACGGCTTGTTAGAAATGTTCCACGCGAAATCCGCTACCTAAACACTTATACGTAACGAATAAATAACCTTCCCAAACCCCTTAACAACCACACTTACTATAAATCGAAACCTTCCATAAGTGGAGAGTTTCCAAAAATAGAAACTTTCCAATTATAGAAACTTTCCAATATATAAATTTCCAAATATAGGAACTCCCCTAACTTAAATAATTCCCGACTCGAAACTTAAATTAGCACGACTCGAAACCACATAAAACACCAATACAACAAAATAATAATAATAATAATAATAATAATAATAATAATATGAAAATAAGAAATACAACCAAACAAAACAACAATGCCACCCCCGTGATTCAGCCCCCTTCAACACTGTATACCACCCTTCGACCACCAGTAGCTACGGTCTGCCCACACCCCCGACAACCTACTACCACCCCGACACCACCAGACCATCCGCCAACCGCCGGTGAGACGGCCACCACCCAGACCAGACTGCCCTTCACTCAGACACTGTAATTATATTACCCCGACACAGACCAAACCCGCCTGACAAAGCACTCCTCTGTCGTCATCACCACCGCACCCAGACCACTCGACGACCACGACCAACACATTCCCTGACAACAGACCCACCGACGACAGTGGTACCACCGTGTCGACCTCCCCTGAGTCAACGGTGGTACCACCCCAAGTTCTCTCCTAAAACACGTACATCCTGAGACCCACACATCCAGAGCCCACGAACCACCCTCTTAACTCTGACCCAAACGCCTATACACGCCGCAGACACCACCCCATTATACCCCCGACCACCACCAGTAGAGTGGTGCTAGATACAACCCATATCAGTGGCCAACCACCCTACGCAGCCTCAACAAAACCCGAGACACAAACAGAACGAAAAGCAAGATTGTGACAACCCGACTCTATGGCCAAAACGAAGTGTCCTAGGTTAAACGTAAACACCGGTTCAGACCTTCTTCTCCTCCTCTGCTATGGTGGTTGCTTGATAGTGAAGAGGGGGTTGTGTTTCAGTTAGGGTAAAAGAGGTACCCTTAGGTTTAAAATGACGGAAGAGATAGGTTGAAGGTGTTTGTCATATTTCCTATCAAAAGAAAACGTGATGGGCTGTGCTTGACGTGTAATTGGCACGCAAAACAAGGCCCAACAAGCTATATAAAACACGGTTTTGATTACTCACGAGCATATTCGACCTGTACTAAAGCATATAACATTCATTCGATAATTTAATTATCGATTACGAACTAATAAAATAGCCCTAAACCCATTGGTCTAAAAAAACTAAACACAATTACATACTATAAAAATATACGTAGTAATATACGTAGTATTACGTTATATCTCATACGAGCCCATCGCCATTGGTCCATCACGCATTCCAAGAATTATATTACCCGTATTCCGTTTTCGACTCGATTAAAGATGAACGGCACATATAACTAATATAGTTATTATAGAAATTAATAAATATAAGTTAATTATAAGAATCTAGTTCAACCACAGTCATTAACGAAACATTAACCAAAACATGAACCTGGAACATGAATGCCTCGAATATAAATGCCCAGGAAATGTCAACACGCTAATATAGTAAATAATATTAAGGTAAAATACGGAGTATTACAGAACTTCTATACTTGCTGAATATTTGGTATCTAGGTTATGTCTTAAGTTGACCGCTGAACCTTTATACTTGTTGATTTGCATCTGCTTGCCTAGTAAGGGTATAGTGTCAGATGTTGTTGTTGCTTATGATGGGTACAGTGTATTGATTTTAGAACTGTTCATCCAAGGAATTGGATGACTCTTTGGCTAATTTCGTAAATGGTTTTGATTGAAAGACCCCACGGTCGGGCATGTTTTATATATGCTGGAGGGAAACCGGCTCTCCTTCCAAATAGTTTCCGAAGTTGGTTGAGAGCTTTGCATAGTATTTGCATGTTGACTTGAGATTCAGATATTGAGATTGGTATGCTTGACATGTTTTATATATGCTGGAGTATGTTGTATTGTTTATGTGTTACGTGTCGTTACAAAAGGTGGCTAGGAGAACTCTAGTCACTGCTCACTGATTGTGGCGTACATATTTACATATATGTAGGTACATGACAGGTTGGCAGAGGGGTTGCATGGAGCTAGCGAGCGATGATCCTTCATCGATTGACTTACACTTTTACGTTAGCTAGACTTTAGATTTACATTTCAGTTCTTATGTGCCTGTAGGGATGTGCCATCCCGGGCTGCTTTTATATTACACTTATGTACTTATTTATGTTTCAGTTTTGTAGTAGGACACCTCGCATGTTTAGTTATGTTAAAAAGTTTTAATTCCGCTGCATTTTTAGTACTTTGTATGTTTATTATTTCCGCTTTCGCGAGGGGTTTTACATTTAGGGTCATTTTTGAACAACTACCTTTTATTTTATTTTTTGTTTTCCACTACCTTTTGTTTATTCTTTTTGTAAAAGACTAGCAAAAATCCATGTTTTGGCAAAGAAAATCAATTTTCCGGCTTTGACTTGTTCTTTCTCCCATTTTTTTACTCGTATAACCCATTTTTCTCCTTTTATATATTCATCTAATAAAAATCTAAAAATGTTCATCTCCATACTCAGTGCCAAATCAACAATCTCTTCCAGGCAATATCATGCACCAACCATCTCAATCCTCCCCTCCATCTCCGTCATCACCTTTATTGTCATCTTTAGCTTCGCCCTTATATTTCGATAACCCTATAGGCTATTCTTAATTCATCAACCTAATGTCTATCACATTTAGATAGCACAGAAGTGATAATAAGAGTAAGTTCATAATGATTTGCGAATAGTTAGTACTAGGCTTTGATTTTGTCAATAATAGATCAAAATTATTGTTGAAGAAAAATATATGTCGATGGTGATTTTGTTTTTGGTGAATTATTAGGAGTTTGATTCGGATAAGTGATGCACAAATTGAGGTGATCAATGATGAAATTAATCGATCTTTATCATCAATTATTATGGTTATGAAGTAAAGAGTGAGATTCAACATTATAATGACAAGTCAATACCGTATAGTTGACTTTTTTTTGCCGGAAGTGAAGTTTTGGTAGTCTTTTGCAAAAAGAAGCAATAAAAGGTAGTAGAAAGCCAAAAATAAAATAAAAGATAGTTGTTCACAAACGACTCTAAATAAAAGGTAGTTTCTAACAAAAAAGTCATTTATTAAACGTAAATAAAACTCGACGGAATACCAGCAAGCAAAATTGAAAGAGCTGAAATTAAGTTAGAAAAAATATGATCTAAATAAATTTTAAAATAGAGTAAGATATATAGCTTGTTTCGTCTATTTTCAACATGGCTAAAAAAGTATTCTAATGCATCTTGATTATTAGAAGTCCTTATTTTAAACCATATGACCCATCGGTTAGTCCGGATCATTTTTATATGAAAATGAATGATTGTGCACGTACATTGCTTTGGTTAAGGATAAGTTTCATAATTGTGTTCTACACCAATGAATCTATGATTTATAAGCAAGGCGGCGTACATTTCATCCCCCCTCATGGCCTCAAATCTACGAGATCCCTGCCAAATACTAAAGACAAGTGTGTTCATCGACTATTATGCTATCTGCAATGATACCATAAGGAGTAGTATATAGTCCGTATGTCGTAGTTAGGTTGTTAGACGACATACAACTCCTAGTGAAGGATAGTGACATTGTATCCAACAATGGCATCTCCAGTTTTGAAGTCAATCCAGTTAGTATGGGCCAAAGCATAGCCGCGGGCCATCCTGAAAAATCCAGTACCTCCAAGAATAGGCATTTCCCTAACATTATGCATGACCGGGTTTCGGCCCATTATACTGATAGAGCTATCATTATATTGTCCATCAGAGAAGGTGTAACTTAAGGCCATAAGTAGCCCTATGTCGGCTTGGCTGGCAGAGCCGTATAGTCCTTGGGCCCTGCCGACGATCTTGGATTTAGGATCGGGTCCAATAGTGAGGGGGTCATCAACCATCATGAGCATCCCAAATTTGGTTTGGGAGGAGTGGGGTGTAAGAGGCTGGGCGACCTGGATTGCGGAGGGAGACTTACCACTTAAGGTGTCATGGAAGTAGAACTGTAGGGTGGTTGTACGTTGTTTGCCAGATTCAACTGTTTTAGCCCATGTTTCGGAATTACCATTACTTTTGGCGGAACCCCAACATAATGCGTTTACCATAAAAAGGACCACGGTGAAACTCAAGTATTTTACAAGTAACATTTTCAAAAATATATATAGATACGTAAAATGGTAAATAAAGAAATAGCTTAGTGATCCTAATCAAAATGTATGTTGCCATATAATCATATTTATATGATATATGTAGGTGAACACATGATATATTTAGAACATGATAAATAGGATTGCCTCAACTTACACCTTAGCTTTTTTGGTTGGATATCCAATAATAATCCCTTTGTCTTTTCTAAAAACAGAGTATTCTATAATTATTCTAACTAGCTTACTTAATTAGTACACTTACTAGTGTTACTACACTATATTCACTCTCTAATCATCTAATTTTACAATTATATGTTTTTTAAGTTTGACTTTTGTGTCTTTCATAACTACGATTCAATAAAGATTATGTGAAGAAACCCGAAAGTCCCACATGTGAGGATTGTCCCACATTGATAAAAGAGGAGAATAATTATCATAATATAAGGCAAGGGGTTACTCCCTCTATTGCCAATTGGTTTTAGAGTGTAACCCTCTTGGGTTTATATTGTGGACTCTTTCTCCTCCGTTCGGGTGTGGCCCAGACCCGTTGTTGAATTTAACATGGTATCAAAGCCCATGGCTAAAGACCTGGGATTCATGGGCCAGAATTTGCAGTCGGACGAGCAAAGAAAATTGCTCAGTTGAATATGTCCGGTCTGAGTTGATACTGGGCCAAGTTTACAGCTGGACGAGCAAGGTTGCTCAGTTAAATTTGTCCAGTCTGTGTGTAAGTGGGTCTCACATGTGAGGGGGAGTGTGAAGAAACCCGAAAGTCCCACATGTGAGGATTGTCCCACATTGATAAAAGAGGAGAAGAATTATCATAATATAAGGCAAGGGGTTACTCCCTCTATTGCCAATTGGTTTTAGAGTGGAACCCTCTTGGGTTTATATTGTGGACTCTTTCTCCTCCGTTCGGGTGTGGCCCAGACCCGTTGTTGAATTTAACAGATTATTTCATTTGCAAATGAAGATACAATAATATGATCCACACATAATATAATATTATAATAAAAATGAAAATGAAAATGAAAATGAAAAATATTTAATGGAAAATAGTGATATTATAGCCAACAACAGCATTGAAGGAAGTAGTATTAATAAAGTAAGTTTGGGCCAAAGCGTAGCCTCGGGCCATCCTAAATAGTCCAGTCCCACCAACAACCGGCATTTCTCTAACGGGCGCAGTTATCAAGTTTCGGCCCAAAATGCTAACGGAGCTCCCATTGTAGATACCTTCAAAGAAGACGTAAGTGAAGGACATGAAGAGGCCACGATCAGTCATGGAGGATCGTCCCCACATCCCTTGAGCACGACCTACTAGTTTCGAAGCTGGGTCTGGATCCATTGTAAGGGGCTCATCCGCCATGAACAACTTGCCAAACCCAGTCACGCCCGGGGAGGCGTCTTCTGGCTGGGCTATCTTCACTGCAGTGAGAGCGTCTCCGGTGATGTTATCATGGAAGTAGAATTGTAGGATTGTTTTGTGTTCATGGTGGCTATGAGGAGAAGTTTTGGCCCATTCTACGTCGCCGGAGTCAGCCCAAGCCCGTTCTGTGTATCCTACAATAATAATGGATGTTATAGCTAATAAATTAATCATTATTTGAATTGGGAGACTAATCTTTGTCATCGTCTCTAGCTATCTGCTCGCTTTCTTGGGTAAGTAAGCTAAGATTGAATTTGAAAGCCATTTATAATATGGTACTGAGATGACACTTCGCAACTCCTACGTATTTTAAAATTATTATGACTCCATAATTGGTTAGACCTCGTCTTTTATTTGTGACCGAATACTTCTATTATTGGACATATTTTAAGCTATGAATTATTTTGGACAGCTGGTATCTCAAGGGAAATATAAGAATACCACGAATAATCGCCTCATTGCCAGAACAGCCTGGCGGTACGTGCGTGTCATACCAAAGTAAACGGTCCGTTCATAATTCTCTAATATTTCAAATTAATTTATTTACATTCATGGCTAAGCTGTCTCCAACACGAAGATGCTGGAGTTACACCAAATGTAGGAAGGGTTTGCTATACTTCTAATGAGAGGGTGACATGCAGGGACGATGCTAGGAAAAAAGTGGTAGCCGGGCCGATTTTTATTAAAATGAAAATAAAATAGTATAACACTATACTGGCAAAATAACAATTCTCTACCAAAATAAGATATATCATCTTATTGGAAATAAAATAGTATAACACCTGAAGAGACTTATCATCTTAATTGTAACCACTGTGCCAAATATGTTTTAGTGAATATTAAACTTCTCAATTATTAATTGTTCTTAGAAACCTAGCCTGGCCCATGGCCCGGCCGGCCCAGGGGTAGCTTCGTCACTGGTGACATGTGTCGTTTTTGTTGGAATCTGAATTTTACATCTTACTTGAGATTCCTTGCATTAAATGTCCACTTGCATGTTTAACCCATTTAATAATAGTTTAACACCTTTTTTACTTTTTGCAACTTTTTACTTTTTCAACACATTTTGTTTTTGAGAATACATTTAAGGTATTCTGTATTTAGTTTCTACGGTCTACGGTATTTATACGGTATACGGTATGCGGAATTTATACGTTATAATTCTTTTTATATATATTTTAATGTTGTTGATTATTTCAATATATTACTTTATCTAATATCCGTATTTTCGTATTTTAATGTCGTATTTATACGGTATACGGTATTTTTCTTTTGTAAATTGATATGTTTTTACTAAAATTAATAAAAAAACATAGATTATTATTTAAAAAAAGAGTAGATTTTATTTTATGTTGAGTTGATGTTTATTTACCCATCTATTGAATATATTTTTTTAAAAAAATTATTTTTAAAGTAAATGAACAAAAAATAAGTAGATATACTTTTTTTTACGGTTTTTCCCCACTAACCACGTCCTGAGTAGTGATTATATTTAATAAATATTGTAAAGTAATCAGTTGTTCACAGTGGCTGGGTTGGTTGATTATTGTTTGTGTAAGTTGTCATTTGTTATGTTAATTTTTCTGATGTCATTCGTTTTTTTGACAAAAATTTAATTGTTTCCCTTACTTGTATTTATGTTAGTTAATTATTTCATTTGCAAAAATTGATAGACCAAACCCGTCTTCTTATTGACACAAATGTGTATTAATCAAACCGAAAATAAAACCTCAAAATCAATTACAATGTTCAACCAAATCTACTGTAATTTGTGTACAAAGAGTTGGAGTATTGCGACCGTTGTTGAGAGTCGGAGAACTGCGAAGACGAGTATTGTGGCCAATACTGCTGTGGCTGGGTTACCGTGGGCGTTGTTTGAGAAGCTGCAAAAATCGGAGTGACGTCCGTCGGAGTATTTCGTGTGTCACTGAAACCGCTCATGTACGAGGATCCTTCATCGTTCGGGGGTTGGTTTGCTCGGGTCATACTCGTGGGTAGTATATTACCCGCCGCATCGACAGCCTTGGGGTTTCTCCTCCTTTTTTTCTGTTTATCCTAACGTCTCATTCCAGACCCGCGCCTGCTTGGAGGGTCGGCAATGTCATCTTCCCGTCTCACTGTGTTCGGCTTCGGCTGCTTGAAACTTAACCTTTTCCGACCCCAAACTCTCAATGACATCTCACCTGCCGCAAATGAGTCTACGGCATGTATCCCAGCTAGAGCCTCTAGTTCGTTGATTAGTTCGTTCGTACGAGTCTTGTAGATTGCGGACGCCTCATCGCTTTGCATCGATAACCTTCTAATGTAGTCGTTTTTCATACTCATCCCAACTGATTTTTTGTTGCGTTCATTTGTTTCCGGGTCGTAATACCCAACACGGACGCTCTCGTATCCTCGTACCAAATTTTTACGCCATCGATCCAAGATGTATTTATCCGGGATTCCCTTCACGTCTAACACTTCGAGGCACTTCATGATATGGCGGCATAAGATCCCACGGAATTCAAACATCTTACACCCACACATATAGTCAGCGTTCCTCGTGTCAATGGTGATCTCGAATGTCCTGCGATCTTTCCTCCAAATAGGTTATGTGACCTTTGAAGTGGCCCTATACCTCTTAATGTGTTCGAAAGGGCTTGGTTGTGTTTCGACATTGGTGCTAATGCATCCGTAAACCTCGTTCTTGACCTCTTTGAATTTGGCGTTCGTGTAAACCTTACTATAGATATCCTCGAACAGTAACCGGGGATCCCATTTCAGCGGACTCTTCACGTCTTTTGCGTCGTTCACCTTCTCGTCCTCTACCTTTTCTGTACGACATCATCGTACTGCTCCATGAACTGCATCAGTCCGGTTTCAATACTCACATGTCCTTTAATTAGCCTGTTTGTCTGCTCACTCCTCTGCGTGGAAGACATACCAGCCGAGAAGGTGTCCTTCCAATACACTGGCATCCACCTTTCTCTTATCGACCATGCGTCGGCTAACCACCTGTTATGTCGCAAGTGGTGTCGCAAGTGGTGTTTATCCAACTTTCGTGCACTATTGTGCGCATATCTTTGTTTATGGCATCGAATTGAGGATGGTGCTTCAAATGATTATCAAAGTTCTGTAGAACATGCCAAAGACACAACCTGTGATCTGTTTCTGGGAATACTGTTGGGAAATGTGTCCTCAACAATAGTTCAATCACATAATTAAATCTCATGACGAGAATGCGCAAGGGATGATTCGAAATTATATAGTCAACTGACCAACATTAATCGGTAATGATTGGCTAGTTAGAGTTTGACATTACTGTCGTTTGACGGTGATGGTCAGTTGATCCCTTTAGGTCACACCTATAGGACAATTCCCTTAATTGATAAACTGATCAAATGTATATAGATACGAGTTGATCAGATTCCTTAAATTCGTATATCAAGAAATCAGAGGTTAAATCTTAATGTAAGATTTATGTTTGAAATTGAAATGTGTCGATTGTCAAACATTAAACGATATTTATGAAGTATCGTAATTAGAATGAATTGGGTATTTATGAAATGTATATTGATACGGTATTTTATTACAAGTGTTATAAATCGATTATTGAAATGACCATTTTATATATTAGTAATTATGAATTACTAGTCAAATTGTTAAATATGATTTATTTAATTTATAAATGATATTTATTTGATAAATATGCATTTTAAATTAAAACAATTGTTTTATAATTGAGACATAATGTATGTCACACATATACAATTGTACAAAATGACAAATGATAAAATGAAGTCCATTTTATGTTCAATGGTACCGGTTTTGTGAAGGGTTTAGGAAAATGTTGTGTGTTATTAATTAACCCAACATGATGATTAAAGTATGTTTAACTTTAATCAACTAGCGTGCTACCTAGAGTCATCCTAGTTCATGGGTAAGCTAAAAGAGCTCCCATCCCCCTTTCCCCATGCTTCCTACCCGGCATCCAAAGCAACCCACCATAATATGTGAATTGTTCACATCTAAATATTCATTCCAACCTTGTGCTTAGTTTTTAGTGTGAGAAAAACTACTAAAACCTCCAAAATATTATCTCATATATATTAATATAATAGGATTATATTATCAATACTACAATAGTTGTAGTATTCTTGTATTATTTATTCTAATAAGAGATTAGAATATTATTTAAGGAAAACCGATTGTTTCACCTTGCTTATGTTAATCTCGGTTTTAAGGGGTTGTTTTGGGTGCATCTTGAAGGAGGTATCCTACATTGGTTACTAAGGGTTGGAGGATCATCCTTGCCAATTTCCGTCGGATTGTGAGTATTCGTCTTCTTAATTCCGCATAATTATTTAGCATGCATAAGATCTTGAAACCCTAATTAAATGAGTTGATTAGGAGATTATAATTAGTACGACTAATTATATGGGGCGTGTATGACATGAACCCTTCAAATACTGCTCTGATGGCGACCACCATTTTCTCACATTGATCGGTGAGTAGTACCCGTGGAGCTCTGCCCATGCATTTCACCCAGTTGTTGAACACCCAGTTGAAGGAGTCCGTCTCTTTGTGTGATATTAACGCTGCTGCGTACAGTATTGTACTCCCGTGATGGTTGACACTGACAAAAGGGGAGAATGACATTTGATACCTGTTGCTTTGGAAAGTGCTATCAAAGGAGACCGGGTCACCGAATACCTGGTACATGGCACGACACCTTGCATCAACCCAAAAAATGTATTTGAGCAATTTATTGTCCGAGTCCCTCTCAACATCGTAGTAGAAATTTGAATTCTGAGCTTTCAACATTTCAAACTGATCAACTACCGTCTGTGCGTCACCGCGCAATCTGGTTTTGCGTCGTTCAACGTTCACCAAGTTTCTAGCGTCCTTCCCGGTGAAAGGAAGATGTTGAAGTCCTCCAACCTTCCTAACCGGAGTGTTGAAGCTACGGGTGATGGGGATGCCTGCCCTGTCATTCATCATCAACCTTTCTTTAAAATACTCGCTTACATGCCTGTAGTGGACGAAGTGTTGGCTCCTTTCCGGATTAACTTCGTGATTATGCTCGAAATTACATGTTCTAATTACGAATTTCCCATTTTCCTCATTGATTTGACCGAATATCAAAGTTTTACATACCTCGGGTTGTTTTATTTTCCGGGTTGGACTAGCCTCCGAACACATTAGCCTAATCTTGAACATCATATGGAACCGCAATTCTTCCTCACCAGCGTCGTTCTTTCGTACGCCCTGCGACTTGAAAGACGGCATAATTTTGCTACTCCGGACATACAGTTCAAATCCCTTCTTGTATGCGTAGGTGAAACAGAAAGCGGCGAAGGTCTCCCTGGAATAAAATTACATGCCTACGGTGGGCTCCACAGCAGGTCCTCCGTCACCATTTCCGACAAGAACATCGGCTGCCTCTCGTAGGATGTCAGTGATGGTGTCAACCTGGTCAAAAATCTCGTTCTCTCCTTCGTCCGATACTTCATAGTCTAAGTTTAAATCAATATTGCTGGCCATTACATAAGAATATGAAGGTTATCTGGTTTATTTTTTTATTTGGAAAAGATGAAGTTTGCAAGTTGAACTTAAATAATTAATTGTTTTCTTTTAATTGGTTTGGGAAATTGTGAAGCTTAGTGTGAAAGATTAATATTAAAATAATATTATTAGTACGTTAGTCATTTTACGATCAACTGTTAGAAACGACGATTTTTTATTTTAAGAAACGACTATTTTAAAAAACGACTACGTATTGAATTTCTTTACAAACTCAAATAAAATAAAAACGATATTTTATTTAAAAAACGACTATTTTAAAAAACGACTACGTATTGAATTTATTTACAAACTCAAATAAAATTAAAACGATATTTGATTTTAAAAAATGACTTTTGAAAAAACAAAAACGTATTGAATTTCTTTAGAAACTCAAATAAAATAAGAACGACTTTTTATTTTAAAAAACGACTAACTTCATAAACGAAAAAACGAGTACAGTAAGATTTAAAAGAATAAATTTACCGGTTGGATTTGAAAGATTAAGTTAACTTTACAACTTTGATTTGAAAGATTAAGTTTGCAAGTTGGATTTGAAAGATTAATTGTTATGTTTTTTTTTTCCATTTCATTAGTTTTGGGTAATTGTGAAGCTTGTTGTGGAAGCTTTGCTTAATAATGGGTTTTTGGATTAGGGTTTAGGGTTTAGGGTTTAAGGTTTAGGGTTTAGGGTTTACAGTTTAGGGTTTAGATCAGTTTAGGGTTTTGGGTTTAGGGTTTTGGGTTTTGGGTTTAGGGTTTAGGGTTTAGGGTTTAGAGTTTATGGTTTAGGGTATATGTTGTTAGGATCAGACCGGTAGGATTGGATTGTACAATCATAAGACCCTACTAATTAAGTAAAGTACCAACGATTGGGTTCGTTCACTAATTTTTGAAACGTACATTCATAAGATACTAAGATCCGGAGTAGAATCTTAACCTGATCCTACGATTACACAATCCGATCTTACATTATTCGATCATGTATTTTACTTAATTAGTTTTTTACCCGATCCTGCGTCAATTATGTATTTTACTAAATTAGTAGGATCTTATGATTCTACAATCCGATCCTACTGATTCGATCCTAACAACACTGCTTTCAATAGAGAAACTACAATATACTTTAGTAAACCGTAAACCGTAAGCCCGTAAAACCCTAGACCTTTACGTTACCCTAAACCCTAAATGTAACCATTTATTCAAAAACCCATTAAGACGTTATATTGTGAATTTAAAATAGTAATAGATTATAAATATGAAGTAGATTTTAGACGAATTTGATTTTAGAATAGTAATAGATTATAAATACGAACTTGATTTTAGACGAATTTGATTTTAGAATAGTAATAGATTATAAATATGAACTTGATTTTAGGCGAATTTGATTTTAGATGGCATATTGTGAACTTAGAATACTAATAGATTATAAATATGAACGACTTTTTAGACGAATTTCATTTTAGACTACATATTTTGATTTTTTAAATATTTTATTTCTAAGAAGATCTTGGCCGTTTGGTTTCACAAGACATATAGTATCTTATTTTGTCTATAAAAGCATAGAAATAGAAAATCCTCCTTCATCCAAAATTTATCCTTCTTCTTTCTCTCTGCCGTCACTTTCACTCTTACTTTCTCTCTAAAACCTTCACTTTCACTTTCTAATTTTCTCCCTAAGCCCTCACTTTCTCTCCATAAAAAATACTCTTACCCTAAAAAATGGAAGCACTTTGTAGCAATACCATGACACTTATTCGAAGTTACGAGGAAGCATTAACCTTTGTTCGTCAACAACAGCTTAAGTTGATGAATTTGGTGGTTTCGACCTTGGAACTTCGTAACCAAGATTGTGAGTTAGGTATTGAGGGTGAAGAAGAAGTACTCGACTCTAGCATTGAGTTGTTGATGCTAACCTACAATGTTTGTGGTACAACATTGAATATTTACAAGGACTGTGTAAATGAGTTGAAGGATCGTTTAAGTAGAATGTAGTTTTTTTTATCGTTTTTTAGATTTTGTTAATATTATGTATGTTATGTTTTATTTAATGGTATAAAATTTATTGTTATTATATTTTTTTTTTCTGTGTTTATTTTATTTAAATTCGTTTTTCTAATCTAACAAATTAAATAAATAATTGCATGTTACTATTCTACTTAATTGAATAATAAATAGTAAAATAGAAGAAATTATAAATTAACGTGACATTTAAGTTATTAAAATAAATAATTCGATGTAACTATTCTACGTAATTCTATTTACAATACAGTTTATAATTTAATTTAAATTTCAATTTTTGGAAGATTTTACTTAAGTCAATTTAATATTAGACGAATCAATATTTTGGACGATTTATGGACGATTTAAGTTAATATTAGACAATTCATTTTAATTGCCAATATTTTGCATGTTGTCATTAATGTTCCTTTAAGTGTATTAGATTTTCAATGCATTATAATCATGACAATTATCGTTTTGTATAATTATCGATTTTTTAGTGTTTTAAAAATAATCGTATCTTTTAATTATCGATGAATTGTACTATTACGTACGTAAGAAAATAATCGATATCTTATAATTACAATTATTGAAGTGTATTGCACAAGCCACCCCAAGGGGTCAATCAAACCGACACATGTACATGCTACATGCAATTTGCTAGGTGTCATATTTACAAGCCATCCAAATCTCTTCTTCTACTAATTTAAAGCGTCATATTCACAATTTGTACTCAAAGTTTCAACCTCTCTCTACAAACTTATAATTTCTCAACTTCTCTCTATAAACCCTCTTCTTTCCAAAACCTCCTAAACCTTAAAAATGGATGCCACACCACAAATTTGATCAAAACTTACGAGGCTGCAATAACGCTTGCCCGTGAGCAACAACTCACGGTGATGAAGGAGGTGGTGGCGATTTTAGAATTTCGAAACCTTGGATGTTCTTTAGGGATTGGGGGTGCCCATGAAGCACTCCAATCCAATATTGATTTGTTGTTGGTAGCATACGAAAGATGTGCTATCAGTATAACCGAATACAACAACAGTATTAGTGAGTTGAAGGAGCGTCTTAGTAGGATGTAGTTTTTTTAGCTTTCTTAGTTTTTATTTATTAGTATGTATGTATATATATATTTATATTAATGATAATTTCGTAGTTTGTTCCTTTGTTTTTTTAATATTTGCATTTTTTTCTTTGTTTGTATTTTTTAGTGTTTTATTTTAATTATTTGCATGAGAAATTAGGTTTTTTTAAAATATTTTTTAGTGTCACGATTTAATTATTTGCATGAGAAATTAGGTTTATCCATTGAGTATTATTTAATGGCTTAAAACGTTAAAGAAATGAAAACTTTTACAAATAATAAAATGATAAAACATTAATTTAAATGGTAAACATATATTTAAATGGTACTTTAAAATTAGGTTTTTTTTACAGTTTCTTTAGTTTTTATCCATTGAGTATTATTTAATGGCCTAAAAAATTAGTGAAATGAAAAAATTAATGGCTGATGTTATTTAAGTTTAGGTAATTTTTAGCTGATGTTATTTAAGTTTACGTAATCGTATCTTTAAATTTTCACTGAATTAAAAAATGATAGACGGCAACTTTATTAAAAACTATTCTTAACGTGTAATAAAATTAATCGTATCTTTTAATTATTGATGAATTGTATTAAGAACGTAAGAAAATAAACGTACAATTATCGATGAAATGTATTAAGAACGTAAGAAAATAAACGTACAATTATCGTTGAATTGTATTAAGAACGTAAGAAAATAATCATATCATATAATTATAATTATTGAAGTATATTGCACAAGCCACCCCAAGGGGTCACATCAAACCGACATATCTACTCAATAGTCTTTTTAAGTTGTCAATCAAGGTCAGAAAAAATCCTTCCAAATCTCTTCTTTATGTTTATTCAGCGGTAATTCCTAATATAATATTAAGTTTATAATTAGCTTAAAATGACGTTTAATTTTAAAAAACGACGTCCAAATTATTCGTTTAATTTCGTGTTTTGTTCCGTTGTTGCTATTTTTTAATTATTTGCATGGACGACTTTACTTAAGATTTTACTTAATAATAGACGATTCCATAATTTGGATGACTTTTAAATTTTAAAATCGACTATTTATACAAAATGACCACAAAAATTAAGAATTAGTGAAACGAACACTAGTAGAAAAACATCTATTTGCGGCTATCTATTTGAGGCGTTTTAGCCCAATAGCAGCAAATAATTCATGGGTCATTTGAGACGTTTTGTAAAAAACGCAGCAAATACGCTATTTGAGGCGTTTTTTTGAAAAACGCCGCAAATGAGTATATTTTTAAAAAAATAAAAACAAAATAATTGAAATACAGTATAACAACAAATACGCGCATTTCGTTTTCATCCTCTCAACCCAAAACAATAAAACTGTTCACATCTCCCAAACTGCCTCGACAACCACCGCCAATCCACCGCCTCACCGCCACTGAAAATCGACGGAAATTGACGGAACTCGCCACCTCACCATCTCCTCTAGTCCTATTATTCTAAATTAGGTATGTGAATTGATTTTTAGGGTTAACAATTTTCGATTAATTGGAGTTTGAATTAGCGAAATACAATACCATTAATTCAATTCATTTTTATGGTCTCTCAATCTTACTTCCCTGTTTAAATTTTTCGATCTTTTAGGATTTTTTTTATTTCCCTGTTTAAATGCTATATTGTTGCTATAGGTTGTGCTGTAGGCTTTCGACTGGATAGCCTTCTTAAACTCATGATTGGATTTGACATAGGGTGTGCATTGACTCTCTGGTTTTGTGATTGTCCTGGTGTTTATCCATTAGTTTACTGTTTACTGTCCATACCTTATCATAATCTAATGGGTATTTGACACGAATAATGTTTGGAAAAATCCCCTTGTGACCTAGCCATGAGTCCCAATGACCATGTTAGAGATTGCTGGAATCCAAGGACTCTCGGTCCGTGATGATTGCCAAACCGAAATCAAATATGTTACTGACTGAAGTGGTATTGAGGTATTGCAGGCAGAGGCCTATTTAGTGTGGCAGCAGCAACAGCAACAGCGCAAGCAGCAGCGCAATCATCCACTACTTGGTAAGTGATCTGCCTTTCTGCTTCCAGTAATCCTATCCTATATAATTTCATTTGATGATTACATAACCACCAAGATATCTGAGGCCAATATACTGTGTTCTTGCGTCAAAATCAAGCTATTTTAAAGTGTTTAGAGTTGAATATGATGTTGTGTGAAGCTTGCCTTGCAAGGACTTGATTAACTCTGTTGACTGTCTCTAGAACTGGCTAATAGAAATTCACCCTCAAACTTGATTCTCTTCATCGAGAAGTTAACTAATATGTGTTGACTGACCGTGTGATAACTTCATCGAGAAGTTTATTGCATTAATGTTGGAGCTATTTAATTATACTGTAGGGTGTGCTGAAGGTCTAAAGCTAAAGCCAACTTCTTTTGCTGGTGTACCTCGAGTCTTTGAACGTGTTTATGAAGGCAAGTTCTTTTTATCAGTTTTCTGTCTAAATGCAGTAAAATTTCTGAACTGAGTGATGTTAAGGTTAATAATATGTTGCTGATGTTTCTACTACTTGTGACGGTCAGCAGATCCACCATCAGCGGATCTGCGGTCAGGTCAGGGTTGCCGATTGGTGTTTTGACCACCATTTTCTTCATTTTTCAGGTTTCTTTTCTTTTTTTAAATAGAGTATTAGATTTTATAAAGATGCGTTAGTGTAGCGGTTAAGATGTTGATATTGTATTAGAGCAATCTGATCTTATTTTATTTCAATTGTTGGAAGTTTATGGATCATGTCTGCTTGTAGGGATGGATATTGCTGCTGGATTTGTTTACATTCCCTCTTTTTTTGCTTATTTTGTTAATTCCAATGTTAAACATCCTGACTTTGCATTTCTTTTTATCATTTTTGTTTTAGTCTTTTTTTTTAAAGATTCAGATCTTCATATTCAGACCCAATCCGCCATAAGTATTTGCTTCCAACATTTTCCCTATTAGATCAACTTTGTTTAAGGAGGAGTTAGTTGTGGGGAATTTCTATACATTGATTAAATTAGTTTCAATTTTGTGATTTTGGTCTTCCTCAACATAGGGTTTCTATGCAGCCTTTTTTTGGTTGACTGCTGTTCAATTTTGAGGGATTAAGGCTACATATTAGCGGTCATAGGTGAAATCTTAAGTAGGTCTGAATATGCATTAGGACTGGATGGGTACTATTCCAGCCGAAAATTCCTATGGTTATCGATAACATAAACGAAGTGACAGGATATATCAGTGTTATCAAGGATACTGATGGGCATCTTAATCCCTTAAATTTCCTGATATCAACAGTTGCCTACAGTGCCATTTGTGTTTTACTATATCCCATCTCATGATTCCATTAGCCATGCTAGACAATATTGATTCCAACTGATTGCCCATCAAATGATAAGAGTATGATGAGCTTTTGTAAATGATTTGCAGGTAGTATACTGGCTTGTGATGCAGGCAGTATTTGTGATTGGCCGTGGCTGTCAAGGGGTTTAAAATGGGTCATCTCTTCAACGATCAGAGGGTCAAGTTGTTTGGGCTATAACAGCCACTTCATTCCCAAGTCGATCTAATTTTAGTTTCTTGTAATTAGTTTCGGAGTATTGAATGTAGTTTGTTTCTATTTGATGTATGAATATTATAAAAATCTTGAAAGATTGTCTTATGGAAAAATATATTTGAGAGTTATTTTATTTAAATCATGTTTGTTTTTGATTCATTTTAATAAAAAAAAAAAAAAAATTTACTATTTGCTGCGTTTTTTGAAAAAAATGCGGCAAATAAACAACCTCATTTGCTGCGTTTGTTCAAAAAAAACGCCTCAAATAGCTCTTTATTTGCTGCGTTTTAAAAACGCCGCAAATAGCTTTCTTATTTGCGGCCCCCTTATTTGCTTCTACACCCAAAACGCCGCAAATGACCACTTTTTTGACGCCGCAAAAAGCTATTTTTCTACTAGTGGAATATGTGTTGTTATACTAACTTAGTCAATTTTTTTAGTCTTTTAAGTTTAAAGAACGACAAGTTCAAAATATTAAGATTTTATGTAATTATAATTCATCTTCTCGTTTTAATTACGTAATAAAAATTGAGTAGATGGTTGAAAAAAAATAAAAAATTAAAACAAGTAAAGATGAAGTAACTCCTCGAATTCTCCATCTCTTATTAGATTTTCAATGCATAATCATTATAATTTCAGTTTTTCAATGCAAATTAATTACAAATGGTTAGAGGTTAGTCGGAAATTAAAAAGATGCTAAAAATGAGTTACGTACAAATTTGTTTTTAAAAAAAATAATCGTATCTTTTAATCATCGATGAATTAAAAATGATAGACGATAATATTATTGATAACTAATCTTAACTTGTAATAAATTAATCGTATCGTATAATTAACGAGGAATTGTATTAAGAGCGTAATAAAATAATCGTATCGTATAATTATTGAAGTGTATTGCACAAGCCACCCCAAGGGGTCACAATCAAATCGACAAATATATTCAATTGTCTATCTAAGTTGTCAATCAAGGTCTGGAAATCCTTTCAAATCTCTTCTTTTTCTATCATAAACCGTCAATTTTATTTTAATATTAACTTTTTAATTTGCTTGGACTTTATATTTTTAAAAACAAGTAGTTCTACAAAATGACTATAGAAATTTCAGCAATGAATTATATTTAGCTTAAAACGACTTTTTAATATAAAAAACGACTACTTTTATAAAATATATTCGTCTCACATTTTTATTCATTCAGTTGTTTGCGTTTTTTTTTCAAACTTACGTTCTTAATACGAAGTACAATTGAAATATTTAACTAATTACGATTACTTTTTAAAAATATAATCGTCTATCAAATTTTATTCATCGAAAATAATTATATGTTTATTTTAATAAACAAATATTTTATTCAAGGGACCCTCAACCAATCCTTCAATTGGGAAGCCTTCTTCGAAAGCATCAACATCGAAAGCGTCAGATAAATTCTCTCATGCCTCTAATAAGGGTATGATCCTTAATTATGTTAAGCCTGTTTTGGATTCTGATATAGAAATTGAGGAAACGGATGTTCAGGATGAGTTGGAATACGGGAAGAACACGCTGGTTGGGACTGTTCTGGGTCGCCAAACTAATTTGGATTACGTGGTTTCCTTGGTTGAAAAATCTTGGCAACATGTTTCCTCTCCTGAGGTTTTATACTTTGTAAAGGGGTGGTTCTACTTTAGGTTTACCCATTGATTGTCAAAAAATTATGAACGACTCTTGGAATATGAATGGATACCCATTGATTTTGAAACATTGGAGCACCGCCATAGTAAACGAGTTACACTCTGTCTCTACAATCCCTATTTGGGTTAAATTCCCCAATCTAGATCTCTGTCTTTGATCTAGTAAGGGATTAAGTAAGGTTGCTAGTTTCGTTGGAAGGCCAATCTGTGCTGATGAGTACACTACCAACAAGAGTAAACTCGCTTTTGCTCGTATTCTAATTGAAGTGGACATATCCCTGGAATTACCAACTACTGTTACGATTAAATCCCCCTTCCGAAAAAAAATAGAGCATCGCATTGAATACGAGTGGATACCCTATTACTGTCACTCTTGTAAGAGGGTAGGCCATACGAAAGACAAATGCAGAGTGGGTCAGAGGAAAGTTTATAGGGTTAAACCTGTGGTGACTGCTGACAAACCGGAGGTTCAGGACCAACAATTTGAGGATGGTCAAAAGGAATTCGAGGATAATCCGAGACTGGATGCAGCTGAGAATACTCCCCCATTTCAACATATGAGTGGTAGAAGAGGATCAGCCAGAGCTGCGATTGGTTCTAAAGAAGCTATTGCAATAAATTTGGGAAACAAATTTAGTATGTTTACTGATGGTGATGCCTCATTGGCTGGTGGAACAGATTATTGTGATGAAGACTTGTTGGATAGTGAGGATGACCCTGGAGGGGTCCTTCCTTAATATGAATTTCTCCTCTTGGAATATTAGGGGGCTCAATGACCCCCTCAAGCAAAGGGAAATGCATGATTTCCTTTTGTCTAACAATGTTTCATGCTGTGGTATCCTTGAGACTCATGTTAAAGCTCATAGTGCTTTAAATGTGGCTAAGTGTCTCCCTTCTGGTTATTCTTGTGAGGATAATTACTTGAATCACTACAATGGTAGGATTTGGGTTGTTTGGAAGCATAAGATTTTGCATCTTACTGTGTTGGGTATTAGTGCTCAATTTATTCATTGTGAGACTACTCATTTGGCCTCTCACAAAGTCTTTTTTTGCACCTTTATTTACGCCTTTAATAATGCTGCTTCTCGTCGTGATCTTTGGGCTGACTTGAGAGTTATATTTGTTGGGAAATGTGTCCTCAACAATAGTGCGATCACGACAGTGATAAAAATCATTGTCATAAATCTTATGAAAAGAATATGCAAGGGACGATCCGATATTTGATATAGTCAACTGACCAACATTAATCGGTAATGATTGGCTGACTAGAGTTTGACATTACTGTCGTATGACGGTGGTGGTCAGTTGATCCCTTTAGGTCACACCTTTAGGACTAACCCCTTAAATAATATATTGATTAATTGTATAGGATACAAATTGATCGATATTCTTAAAACCGTATATTGAGGAATCAGAGGTTGAATCTTAAGGTAAGATTTATATTTGAAATTGAAATGTGTCAATTGTCAAATATTAATTGATATTTTAGAAATATTAAAATTAGAATATGAATGGTTCATGGTTATAACAAACGTTGTTAATATATCGTATCGACGATTATTACGATAACCATATGTTGGGACAGTAATTTCGAATTACTAAATAATTTGTTAAATATGATTTAATTAATTTATAAATATTATTTATGTGATAAATGTATATTTTAAATTAATACAATTATTATGTCACATAAGATGTTACGTAAATAGTTAAATTGTACGAATTATAAATCGTAAAATGAAGGTCCATTTTACGATTTAGTGTGCCGTGTAAGTGGACAATATATGATAAAATTTTATATGATATTTTATCTTATAATAATTGTTTACATTTTACATGATGTGACTATACCTTGTGCATGTAAGTATGACATTATGGACTAATATCCTTCCCCATGCACTTGTAGTACACGGCACACCCACCCCAACCAAAACCCATATTCTCTCTTTATATATGTGATACTTCACATACTAAAAGGCTAATCCTCATGCATAGTTTTCTAGTGTAAGAAAACTTAAGAAAACCTCCTAAATATTACTTAGATAATATTTGTAGTATACTAATATTAATATTAGTACACGGTTTTAAAACCTAATTCCGTCCTCTAGATTCGGGTTCGGTTTTTGGTCCGATTTAAGGGTAGGTCTTGGTGTTCTCTTATTGGAGGCAAGCTTACTTGGTTGCTTTTGGAGGATCGTCCTAGCAATATTTCGGACCGTGTGTAAGAATACAATTCTCCTTATTTCCGCTTTAGTTTTGCATGCAATAGATCTTGAATATAAATTAATATGAGATTAATTATAACTTAAATAATTAGTAAGACTACATTATTGGATTTGTTAGTATGACTCATGTTTTCCTTCAAGTGGTATCAGAGCATTAGGTTGCTTGCATGCAACTCGATTTTTACGTTTTTGCGAGAAAATACGATTTTAATTAAAAAAGAAAATGATTAGTACATATAGGATATGCACGAAAGTCTTAATGCATGTATACTTTCTGGTCTTAAAAATAGTTTTAAGTCATTTTGATGATTTATGGAATAATATTGTTCATCATTGTAATTAAATTGTTTAAATTGTGCTTAAAATCGGTTAAAAACGTTTTAATATGGCAAAAATAGCTAAATTATATTTCTGGCCGAGATTTTTAAATATGTTCTCACATGCATTTAACATATTATGAATACATATAATTTTCGAAATTATTGAGTTTTATGCATGGGTTATGATTTTTAAAGGTTAAATAGTCATAAAATGAGATAAATATGGGTTAAATATTTATATTATGAATTTAACTATAAATTTTTTTTGTAGATGTCACATGCAATTTATAAAATATATGATGAATTTTCCAGAAATGTTTCTTTAATATTGCATGAATATTGATTTTTATCGTAAAAATCGTAATATTAGTGAAATATTTTAGCTTAAATAGTTTAAGTTCGAATTTGACCATAAAAATTTTATATAGTGTCATATATATTATTTCTAGCATGCATGTAATTTTTGAGCTAATTATTTCGAATTTTGCATGAGAAATGATTTTAATCGGTAAAATCGAGTAATATATGACACGAATTATTAAAAATAGTAAAAGTTACTTAAATGTTCCGAAACATTCACCCATGTTAGTCATATTATATATGATCATCAACATATTTTTATTTAGTGCCAAAAGTTTCTGAAATTTTAAATTTTAGTTTTAAAAGTTAAAGTTGAAATTGAGAATTGTAAGAGTCATTTTTATTTTTCAGACCTTAAACAGTATTTTCAGTCTGATTTTTCTGCATTTTCAGTCACTTTGAGTGTCTAGGAATATGTAAAAATTATATTGGTATTTTATTGCATAATTTTTGAAGTAGTGTTGAATTTGCCGAATTATTATGCATATTATACGGCTATTTTACGAAATAAATGGTGTATTTCGAAAATATTTAAATTTTAAAGATCTGAAATTTTAGAAAATTTTCAGTATGTTCAAAATTTTGATTTTTGAATTTTCGAAATTTTTATGTCTCGTTTGATTATTTTAATGCTATTTCCCGTAAAACCGATTAAAACCGAACAATATTAAAATAAAAGTTTAAGTTATTTCGAAATTTGAGTAAGACTAAATTTTGAATCCTAAAGTGTGTTAGGAAACTTAACTAAATCGTGAATAGTGATTCATAGAGTGATTAGTGATTTTAAAATTGTTTAAATCACGTTATTCCATAAAACCGTGTTATTACGAATAACGATATTTAAAATATGTTTAAATAGGACGATTTGGCTTAGGTTTTTCATTTTACATAAGCATTGCATATTTAATTATTGTTTATGAATGTCATAATTTTATTTACGTAATTTCGAATTATGTAATTTACTTAGTATGACCTTAGATTTTAATCGATATTTCCCGTAATGTAAGGGTTTATCGATTCGGTTGTAATTTAATGTGATCTCGCATCACTTTATTTTATTGTTTTATTTTATAATGTATAAAATAGATAGAAAATTTGTAATTATTTGTAATTCAGGAGATCCTTGAAGTCGGTGCCATTTCGGAAAGGAGTTCCGACCAAGAAGGAGTTTGCCTTGGGATGCGTGCCGCATGTGAAGTTCAAGGGACCAAAGGAGTAGGTTTCCGAATTTTTAATTTACTTTATTTCCTAGTTTAGGAAAGGCCATACTAGGGTTTTATTTATGCTTTTAAGTTTTTATGCTTTTATTTATGCTTATTATATTTGCATGCATAGCCAAATCGTCATTCATATCATGCATTCTATCGATTTTATCGACCGTGTCAATCAATTTATCGATAATTCACCGACTTCGTTCACTTAAAGGAGATAGATAATAAATTGACAAGATCTCTTACGTTATTTAAAAATCGAGACGTAGCCTTACCAAATAGTAAAGAACCCGCGAAGGATCTTCTTCATAAGGGAGTAGGCTCGGCTAAACCAGGGTGCAAACCTTATTACGTTGGTGAAGTGGGGTAATATGATTACGTTCTCGAAATTTGGTTGATCTCGACGAAGGTATTCGAGCCACCGTAGTGGTAATAAGTTCGGGCTAAGATAAGAATTAGTGTAATTTTATCGACCGAGAGTTCTAAAAGTATAATCGATTAAGGGGTTAATCTACCGAGTCATATTAATGAGAGATGTAACGGCTAAACCGCGCCCGAGTTAGTGTGTATTTGGGTCTCGGGATCATTTACTTAATTGGGTAAGAGATTATTAAGTAAATGCTTAACTTGTTTAAAATTTACAAGTTTAAATTAATTATTAAAACGATAATTGTGTTTTAATTCCTTTATTTTATTGTAGTTCATTTTCAACTATCAATCATCAATGGCAAATAACGCTCCACCACTCCCACACGTTTCATGGCTTCGGTCCTTTATGGATCGTTGCAAGCTTGAGAAGCATGGCACCAATTTCAAGGATTGGGACGCCCAATTGGTATTGGCCGCGGAAGCCGACGATAAGACTCGTTATCTTACCATTGCCGCTCCTCCCACTCCCGGTGCCCGTTCATCGGAAGCGACTCGTGAGGCCTATGAGACCTACATGAAGGAGTCACATGCTTTAAAGAACGTGCTTATATTTTCGATGGAGCCGGATCTCCAAAGAAGAATGATTAAGCTAACCACGGCTAATGAGATTTATACTAGAATTGCGACCATGTTTTCGCAAGCTCCTAGGGTAATCCAATATGACGCGGCCTCCGCCTTCTTTGATTTGACCTTAAAGGAAGGTCAAAGGATTAGTCCTCATGTGCTCAAACTAGTTGAGCTAGCCGAAACCTTGAAGTTACAAGGGGTGAATGTTCCCGACTCACTTATTATTGACAAAATTCTTCACTCCCTCAACAAAGTGAAATCGTAAGTTCAGTTCTGGGTAAACTATAACATGCATAATCAAATAACCTCCTTGGACGAGTTGCATAAGATGTTAGTCCAAGCGGAGAGGGATATGGGACTTAATGAAAGTTCCACGAAGGATGTGCTAAATATCGAGAAGAAAAGCAAGGGGAAGTTTAAGCGCAAGGCTAACAAGGGCAAAAATGTCAAAGCCTTCAAACCCGCATCTCCAAAGGAGAAGACTTTTACGAAAGGTGCTTCTTCTTCGTTGTCGTCAAAGGTTGAAGACAAGTGCCATTATTGCACTAAGATGGGGCATTGGAAGCGCAATTGCCCGAAGTATCTCCATGACCTCAAAGCAGGAAAGGTTCTTGCAGTAGGTATTAATTCTCGTCTAATTCATGTTATTTAATCAATTTTGTATATTGATACAAGTTTTTGATTCTTACCCGTTTATAAATTGTTTTAAAGGGGCTCCTACCAAAGATAAGGGCAAGGAGAAGGAGAAGGATGCTTGAAGTTCCTTCCATGGATGGCTATGGTAGCATCCAAGATTGAAGACATAAAGAGCTTGGCTCTAAATTTTTCATTTTGTTGTCTTTTCTTTTTGCATTTTAATTTAAGAACTTTGTATTTCTTGTACGACAAGAATCTTGTTGAAACAATGGTTGTAATTTTGGTGACTTGGTTTTCAACCCAAGTCATCCTTTTGTTCTTAATCAAATATGTTGGTTTTTTAAAATGCTTTTATATGATACACAACATGAGTTGATACGATTTTCATAGATCGTAATAAGGTACCTTGAATAGTTCACCGTACGCTAGACATGATTGGATCATTATTAAAGTAATACGATTTACTTAAAAACGAGAATTGCATCCCGTGAAATACTTCAAATTCAAACATAAGAACATCAGTTCCTTATAAGATGATAACCTTAAACGAATGATACTACTAATTTCTCACTACTCACATAATTCTTTATCCAATACATTGTTGACGGGCGAAAATGATATCCTTCTTAAATAACGGTTATTTTAAAGGATAGAGTGGGAGAAATTCTACGCCCGCAAACCAATGAAATAAACATAGGATCTTAGAGAAGAGTCTTATAAGGAGTCCTTGAGAAGAACTCTAATAGATTGGATAAAAGAAACTACGAGATGACACAGAAGAAACTACACGAGGACACAAAAGGAAATGTTCCATATGTTGTCATTAATTCCCAGAGAGGACAAAGGGAACCGCGAGTATTAACGGAAGAAAATCGTTTCCATGATGTTAATGTTTCTGTTTTATAAAGATAATAGAGGAGAAATCATCTCCCGTTCTCGTGATAATAGAAGATTCTTTCCGTGGGAAGGAAAATGAAAAATGAAATGTTCATAGCGAGTTGAGAAGATGTTTGAAGTAAATCAAAATGAAATGTTCATTATGAGTTGAGAAGATGTTTGAAGATGTTACCAAAACACTATGAAGATAGTGGGAGTTATTAAAATATTAGATAGTGATACGAAATTCAGTGGGAGAAAAGTTGTTAAGGAAACGGAACCTACCATTAAGAGAGAATGGTGATTCTTTAAAAGTTAAAGAATATGAGGTTTCAATTCTAGATGAATGTATGTTAAGAACATAAATCATAAGTGAGTTTATTATATGATAATGAAACGTCAGCGATTAGTTTACAAGGTTTGAATTTGAATCCAAGATATGAAAATGTTAATTCATATAACGTTGATTAAAATGCCAAAAGTTGAAACAAAACCTTATTTCGATATAAGTTTTTCGAGGAGAACTAGTGGATCGAATCTAGGATTAACTACAATATGAATTCTAGTACAATGTGACAATGTTCGTAAGGACAACATGTCACGAGTTTTAAGAAAACAGTGGGAGCTTCCTTAAGGTAAGGAGACTCGAGTCGAGTATAAGGACTTGAAATGTACTTGAATAAGATCATATTATGCGAGATAATATGAGTCATAAGGAAACCGGAATTTGTAGGTTAAAGAATGAGAAGATATGGTATATTCACATAGTAAACCATTAATACAAATTGATGTATGAGCATCAAAGATTGTTTATGTGGAGCAGTAATATCGTATTGACTGTTCGCACTTAACAGTCACTCTTATCGTTTGAGTTATTATTAACTCTCAATTATATACTTTGTGAAATCCAAATGGGTTGTAAGAGACAATTTTGAACCCATAAGTTAACTGGATTAACTTAGTATATCCCATAGTCGCTTGTATGAGGTGACGTCTCGAAGCGACTAGAGTGTGAGGCGATTGATGGCAAGTTCAAATGTCAAAGAGTCATATGGGATGACTAGTCGATCACATAGGCAGACTGTGTATCACTCTGTCGGGCATTAAGTGACAGCTTATAGAGTTCTGGAAAATTTATAATTAGCCTGGTCGTGGCGAGAGCTACTATATTATTCACATGAGTCGATTCTTAGACTTGAGACTGTTCGCCCAAGGTGACACAGCCTCAGATTGACTTTGATTTTAGCTCTACGATCAACCGTTAAAGGGGGTCAAATGGGCTTCATTTGGGTCATGATGGACTGTGTTAGTCGAAGGGAACAGTAGGATAGGAATTGTCCAGTCCCTCGTCGGGGTTGTCTTAAATCTCAGGGCCACTCGAGAAGAAGTTTAACTGAAAATGCGTGGCCACGCTCGGAAGGTATCTATGGTAGATAATTCCGGTCAAAGCAGTTAAATCTCCAGATCGAGAAAACCGCTCAAGATATGATCAAATGCAAGTACGACCTGGAAGACACCTTGCATTGAGTGGGAGATGACGTAATAGGACAAAAGAATTGGTGACGCACACTTGTCGAGGACAAGTGGGAGATTGTTGGGAAATGTGTCCTCAACAATAGTGCGATCACGACAGTGATAAAAATCATTGTCATAAATCTTATGAAAAGAATATGCAAGGGACGATCCGATATTTGATATAGTCAACTGACCAACATTAATCGGTAATGATTGGCTGACTAGAGTTTGACATTACTGTCGTATGACGGTGGTGGTCAGTTGATCCCTTTAGGTCACACCTTTAGGACTAACCCCTTAAATAATATATTGATTAATTGTATAGGATACGAATTGATCGATATTCTTAAAACCGTATATTGAGGAATCAGAGGTTGAATCTTAAGGTAAGATTTATATTTGAAATTGAAATGTGTCAATTGTCAAATATTAATTGATATTTTAGAAATATTAAAATTAGAATATGAATGGTTCATGGTTATAACAAACGTTGTTAATATATCGTATCGACGATTATTACGATAACCATATGTTGGGACAGTAATTTCGAATTACTAAATAATTTGTTAAATATGATTTAATTAATTTATAAATATTATTTATGTGATAAATGTATATTTTAAATTAATACAATTATTATGTCACATAAGATGTTACGTAAATAGTTAAATTGTACGAATTATAAATCGTAAAATGAAGGTCCATTTTACGATTTAGTGTGCCGTGTAAGTGGACAATATATGATAAAATTATATATGATATTTTATCTTATAATAATTGTTTACATTTTATATGATGTGACTATACCTTGTGCATGTAAGTATGACAATATGGACTAATATCCTTCCCTATGCACTTGTAGTACACGGCACACCCACCCCAACCAAAACCCATATTCTCTCTTTATATATGTGATACTTCACATACTAAAAGGCTAATCCTCATGCATAGTTTTCTAGTGTAAGAAAACTTAAGAAAACCTCCTAAATAATATTACTTAGATAATATTGTTAGGTTCATATACCTATATAGTCATACTAGATATATTTATCATATAAATTATAGATCTTAAGCATGCTTAACTAGTGATTATGACGAGATTAAGGAGTAAGAATGAGCTCCCTTACATTGAGACTCTCGGCAAAATTAGGGCACAAATGAAGTCACCTACTTCACTTGTTCTTGAGCTAATTCACACGGATGATCCTCCTTGAACCTTCAAAGAGATGATGGCCTCCAAAGATGAACACCAAGACACACTAACTCTCAATGTTTGTATGTTATTGTGCTAGAATCAACAAACAAACTTGCTAGATTGAAGGAGGTGCACGGCTAGGGTTTTAGAAAAATGAACCTTATTTTTCTTTCTTTTCTTTCTCTCTCAAAGACAAACCCTAGTAATGGATGGAATGAATGTTGTGAGGAACAAAAACTCTCTTTTGTTGCCTCTTTTGGTTCGGCCGAGAGGGAGGTGAGAGTGCCCAATGGGTTGGCTCTCAATCCTCACAAATGTCTCAAGCATGCCTCAACAAATTAAATGCATTGTCTTCCTAATGTTCCTATTACATAATGTAATATGTAAAATGAGTGTGTGTGAGTGTGTGACATATCACACGGTCCACACCACCAAAATGGATCCCATCCGTGACATAACATTAGGATTATATTATTTACGTAGTTTAACATTTTAAACCTTTTATCGTAAATTAGTAATTAAATAATTTCATATAATTATTTAATCGCATTCTATAACTACAACAATTGTAGTTTATTCGATTCATTCATTTTATTATTATGTTTCTTAAAACAAATAATTGATAGTGATGACACTTCGATCACTAAAATAATTTATAATCTTATTATAAATTATCTCCTCTTTTATTCACAATCTAGAAATGTATCAACTCGTATCAATATACAGTTGTTACATTTAATATTGAGATAGCTGTCCTAAAGGTGTGACCTAAAGGGATCAACTGGTCACCACCGTCATTACGACAGTAATGTCAAACTCTAGCAAGCCAATCATTACCGATTAATGTTGACCAGTTGACTTATGATAAGAATCATCCCATGAATATTCTTTTATAGAGATTTGTCAATATAATTAATATAATTGACGTGATCACATTATTGTCGAGGACACTTACTCCAACAATCTCCCACTTGTCCTCACAAGTGTGGATCACCGATTCTCTTGTTCTATTACATCATCTCCCACTCAATGCAAGGTGTCTTTCAGGTCGTACTTGCACGTGATCAAATCAATAGTGGTTTTTCTCGATATGGAGTGTAACTGTTTGACCGGAATTATCTACTATAGACAGTCTCCGAGCGTGGCCACGCATTTTCAGTTCACTACTCCTCGAGTGGCCTTGAGATTTAAGATAACCCTGACAAGGGGCAGAACAATTTCTTTCCAACTGTTCTCCTTGGTCAACATCATCCATTGTGACCCAAAATGTATCCATTTGACCCCTTTTACGGAAGATCGTAGAATATAAATCAAAGTCATTCTGAATAATGTCACCTCTAGAGCAACCAGTCTCTAGTCTAAGAATCGACTCATAAGAATATATATAGCAGCTCTTGCCACGACCAGGCTCCATTGAATTCTAAAGAACTCTATAAGCGGTCACTGCCCGACACAAGTGTACTTTACAGTTGTCTATATGATCGACTAGTCATCCCTTATGACTCTATGGTGTAAGAACTCACCATCAATCGCATCATAATCTAGTCACTTCGAGACGTCACCTCATATAAGTGACTAGGGGCGATACTAAGTTAATCCAGTTCACTTTTACAGGGTTCAATAATTGTCCTACAATCCTGTTTGGATTTAACAAAGTATATTTAATAAACAAGTTGTATAAAACTTTAAATGATGAACGAGATTATCTTATATGAACGTAAAAACAATATTTTTCATTTCATATCGCATAATCTGTTACACATTGGGTAAACTCTTAAGACCCATAGAACGAGCATGAGAATCATGCTTAGCTTGCGACAAGGGTTTGGTTAAAGGATCAGCCACATTATCGTCTGTCCAAACCTTACATATCGCTATTTCCTTCCTATCAATGAAATCCCGTATTACATGATATTTTCTTGGTACATGTCTAGACTTATTACTAGACTTAGGCTCCTTAGCCTGAAAGACAGCACCACTGTTATCACAGTACAGGGTGATAGGATCTTCAGCATTTGGAACTACCCTTAGTCCCTCGATAAATTGCCTTATCCATACTGCCTCCTTAGCAGCCTCTGACGCTGCAATGTACTCTGCTTCCGTTGTAGAATCCGCAACGACTGGTTCTTTGAAGCTCTTCCAACTAATGGCACCACCATTCAAGATAAAGACAAATCCAGCCTGGGATTTAAAATCATCTTTATCTGTTTGGAAGCTTGCATCTGTGTAACCCTTTACACATAAATCTTCTTCCCCTCCAAAAACTAAGTATGAATCCTTAGTTCTTCTCAAGTACTTAAGGATGTTCTTGACTGCAATCCAGTGACTTTCACCTGGATTTGCTTGATATCTACTAGTCATGCTCAAAGCATACGAGACATCAGGACGAGTGCATATCATGGCGTACATGATAGATCCCACGGCGGAAGCATAAGGGATCATTTTCATGCGTTCAACATCCTTGGGCTCTGTGGGTGATTGAGACTTTCTCAATATAATGCCACTTCCCATGGGGATAAACCCTCTCTTGGAATTTCCCATGCTGAACCGTCGAAGAATCTTATCGATATAAGGTTCTTGACTTAGTGCCAATATCCTCTTGGATCTATCTCTATAGATCCGGATACCTAATATGCATTGTGCATTTCCTAGATCTTTCATCTGAAAATGGTTACCTAACCATCCTTTCACTGATGAAAGCATTGGAACATCATTTCCAATGAGTAGTATGTCATCCACATACAAGATCAGGAATACAACATTGCTCCCACTGAATTTCATATATAGACAAGGTTCCTCGACACTTCGAGTGAAACCATTTTCTTTTATGACTTCATTGAAGCGATGATTCCAACTCCTTGATGCTTGCTTAAGACCATAGATGGATCTCTTAAGCTTGCATACCTTGTTAGGATTTTTAGGATCTTCAAAACCTTCGGGTTGTATCATATACACATCCTCCTTTAAATGCCCATTTAAGAAGGCGGTTTTGACGTCCATTTGCCACACTTCATAATCATGAAATGCGGCAATCGCTAACATTATCCTAATGGATCTTAGCATGGCTACCGGAGCAAAGGTTTCATCATAATGAAGACCTTGGACTTGGGAAAAACCCTTAGCTACTAGCCTAGCTTTATAGACATCATCATGTCCTTCTATGCCATTCTTCACCTTGAAGATCCACTTGCATTGGAGAGGTCTCATCTCCTTAGTCAAGTCTACCAAGTCCCATACTTGGTTTTGATGCATAGAATCCATCTCAGATACCATGGCCTCATGCCATTTTATGGAGTCGGGACTAGAGATTGCAGCTTTGTAAGTGGTAGGCTCGTCACTTTCCAAAAGTAAAACGTCCAGGCTACCATCTTCCTCAATAAGTCCAACATACCTATCAGGTTGATGTGGGACCCTACTCGACCTCCTAGGTGGAATAGGTACCGAAGTGGATGAAGAAGGAACATCTTCTTCAGTCTCAGCTTCAGTTTGTGGCTCTTGAACTTCTCGAACTTCATTAAGTTCAAAATTTCTCCCACTCTGTCTCTTAGAAATAAACTCCTTTTCTAAGAAGACAGCCTCAGAAGACACAAACACTTTGTTTTCTTGAGGTTTATAAAAGTGGTAGCCACGAGAGGTGGTTGGATAACCAACAAATATGCATTTTTCGGATCTTGGTGCGAGTTTGTCATCGTTTTTCGACTTGACATAAGCATCGCACCCCCATATCTTCATATAGGATAAGTTAGGAACCTTTCCTTTCCACATCTCATATGGAGTCTTATCGGTCGCTTTCGTTGGACTATTGTTCAACGATTTGATGGCGGTGAGTATTGCAAATCCCCAAAATGAATTGGGTAAATTAGTTTGGCTCATCATTGATCGGACCATATCCAATAAGGTTCGATTCCTCCTTTCAGCCACACCATTAAGTTGTGGTGTTCCTGGAGGCGAAAGTTGTGACACAATGCCACATTCCTTTAGATGTGAATCAAATTCATTACTAAGATATTCTCCACCACGATCGGATCGTAATGTTTTAATCTTCTTATCGAGTTGGTTCTCTACTTCATTCTGAAATTCTTTAAATTTCGTGAAAGCTTCACTCTTATGCTTCATTAAGTAGATATACCCATACCTACTTAAATCATCGGTGAAGGTGATGAAATAGTCATAATTGCCTCTAGCGGTGATAGATAATGGTCCGCATACATCCGTATGTATAAGTCCCAATAACTCACTTGCTCGTGTCCCTTTACCACTAAAGGGGTTACGAGTCATCTTCCCTAGAAGGCAAGCTTCGCATGTACCATAAGATTCATATTCGAATGGCTTAATTATGTTGGTCTTTACCAATCTTTTAATGCGATTTTCATTTATGTGACCAAGTCGACAATGCCAAACATATGATTCATTTGGATCACTTGATTTAATTCTTTTGTTATTGACGTTGTAGACATTATTAGACGAGTCGGAAGTTTCCAAAACATAGATTCCATTAATAGAATTGGCACGGCCAACTACCATGTCATTCTTTGAAATTACACAACAATTGTTTTTAATGGAAAAATCATATCCTTCAATGTCTAACATTGCGACAGAAATAATGTTTTTGGAAAGAGACGGTACAAAATAACAATTATTGAGTTTTAGCTCATATCCACTCGCCAAGGCAAGAGTGCAAGTTCCTTTTGAAGTGGCTGCTACCCGAGCTCCATTTCCAAGTCGGAGATCCATATCACCCTTGTCCACCTTCTCCACTTCTCTTAAACCCTGCAAACGATTACAAAGGTGAGAACCACATCCGGTATCCAATACCCATGATGTGTTGGATGTAAAATTTATGTCAATAACAAAAATTTCAGATTTGGAATTACCTAACGGAATCACAAGACCTTCTTGGATATGACGTAAGTACTTGGGGCAATTCCTCCTCCAATGGCCCATGACACTACAATAGTGGCATCGCCCTTTCTCTAACTTTCTCTTCTTCCTTTTATTCTTTGCAAGACCTTTCTTGCTAGAACTCCCACTAGCTTCATCATAAGCTCTTTCCTTCAAGTATAAGGCGTCCATTTCTTCATTTAGCTCATCTATATAAGCCGTGTCAAGAAATGAACCTTTGGGAGGTGGGAGAGAAGAAATGAAGTTAATACTGCCATCCGGACCCGTTCCGAAATGAACTTCTCTAGTAGTATCAATGTTGTTTTGGTTGCAAATATCGTCGAAAACATTATGACAAGAATCAATAGTGATAGGGTTGAATGAATCCATTGCGATAAAATAACTACAAAAACGGAAACGAAGGAAAAATTAACGTTCATCATTTTAGAACTTGTTAAACATTTTAAACAAGTTAAGTATTTACTCAACGATCTCTTACACAATTAAGTAAATAAACCCGAGACCCAAACCCATACTAATCCGGGCACGGTGTAGCCGATTCAACCCGTATTGGTATAATTTGGTGGATTAACCCTTTAATCGGTTCTACTCTTAGAACTCTCGGTCGACAATTTTCTTAAAATTATCTATAGCCCGAACTTATTGCAACTACGGTTACGAATACTTTCGTTGAGATCGACCAAATTTCAAGGTGTAATCGTCATTACCCCACTTACCCAACGTGACAATTTTAGTACCCCGGTTTAGCCGAGCCTACATATTTGTGAAGAAGGGATTCATGGGTCCATACTCTTTGGTAAGGCTAAGTCTCAATATTTTAAACGTAAGAGATCTTATCAATTATTATCTATCTCCTTTTAAGTGAACTAATTTAGGTGAATTATCGATAATAAAATTGATACGTTGAAGACCCGATACTCGATATGCATGACATGTTAATGGCGATTTGGCTATGCATGCAACATATTAAAACAAAATAAGGCAAACGATAAATTCCTAGTATGGCCTTATCCTAGAAAAGAAATAACAAGAGTACAAAATCGGAAACCAACTCCTTTGGTCCCTTGATCTTGACGAGGCACGCAAATCGAGGCAAACACCGTCTTCATCGGAACTCCTTTCCGAATGGCACCGTCTTCAAGGTTCTCCCGAAAAACAAATATTACAACTTTTCTAGTCTACTTTATACATTATAAAATAGAAAATTACAATTGGGTGATACGAGATCACAAAATTACAACCGAATTGGTAACCCCTTACATTACGGGAAATACCAATTTAAAACTAAGGCCATACTAGAATAATTACATGATTCAAAATAATGCAATATAAAATGACATTCATAAGAAAAACGCAGCAATATAATATGTTATAAATATGTTCATTTTAATGCCAAATCGCCCTAATAACTTATTATGTCGAAATTAACCCGGTTTTATGAGATTTTAGCATTTTTAACTCTTTTAAAATGCATAAATTAAAACATACACAACTTATGTTCTAAATAATATCCTAACACATTTTAGGATACAAAATTAGTCATAAATAATTTTGATAATAATTAACACTTTAATTATATTAACATTGTTCATAATGCCTTTAAAATGTATAACATTTACGAATTAAATCCAAACAATTATAAAAATTCGAAATTTTGGATTTTCATTTTCACTAACATTCTGAAAATATTACTTTAATATTTATAATGTAAAAATATTGGTCATTTTATCCGAAATAAATTTCGAAATATCGTATATAAATGGCCAAATTACCTCTTTATACGGTTTTAATCCTAAAATCGTAAATCATGCTTATACAAAATCATATTGTACCAAATTTTACATACATTAAGTAAAATTAGCATGTGAGGTCGTGTGAAAATTACAAGGCTAGAAACATTTTCTTTCTATTTTAATCATTTAACTCGATTTTGTCATAAAAATGCATTTAAACGATTAAAATCTTTATTATGAACAATATATTAAATCTCATAAATTATCATATAACCTAAAAACATTTTAGGACCAGATTTAATATACATGCCAAAAAGTCGAGTGATATATATAAGGGTCTTGAAATATTAGTTTTGTTTTAAGTCTCAAAAACTCGGAAAAACTATAAACCGATTAAGCATGCAACAACAAGAGCTCTGATACCAATTGTTAGGTTCATATACCTATATAGTCATACTAGATATATTTATCATATAAATTATAGATCTTAAGCATGCTTAACTAGTGATTATGACGAGATTAAGGAGTAAGAATGAGCTCCCTTACATTGAGACTCTCGGCAAAATTAGGGCACAAATGAAGTCACCTACTTCACTTGTTCTTGAGCTAATTCACACGGATGATCCTCCTTGAACCTTCAAAGAGATGATGGCCTCCAAAGATGAACACCAAGACACACTAACTCTCAATGTTTGTATGTTATTGTGCTAGAATCAACAAACAAACTTGCTAGATTGAAGGAGGTGCACGGGTAGGGTTTTAGAAAAATGAACCTTATTTTTCTTTCTTTTCTTTCTCTCTCAAAGACAAACCCTAGTAATGGATGGAATGAATGTTGTGAGGAACAAAAACTCTCTTTTGTTGCCTCTTTTGGTTCGGCCGAGAGGGAGGTGAGAGTGCCCAATGGGTTGGCTCTCAATCCTCACAAATGTCTCAAGCATGCCTCAACAAATTAAATGCATTGTCTTCCTAATGTTCCTATTACATAATGTAATATGTAAAATGAGTGTGTGTGAGTGTGTGACATATCACACGGTCCACACCACCAAAATGGATCCCATCCGTGACATAACATTAGGATTATATTATTTACGTAGTTTAACATTTTAAACCTTTTATCGTAAATTAGTAATTAAATAATTTCATATAATTATTTAATCGCATTCTATAACTACAACAATTGTAGTTTATTCGATTCATTCATTTTATTATTATGTTTCTTAAAACAAATAATTGATAGTGATGACACTTCGATCACTAAAATAATTTATAATCTTATTATAAATTATCTCCTCTTTTATTCACAATCTAGAAATGTATCAACTCGTATCAATATACAGTTGTTACATTTAATATTGAGATAGCTGTCCTAAAGGTGTGACCTAAAGGGATCAACTGGTCACCACCGTCGTTACGACAGTAATGTCAAACTCTAGCAAGCCAATCATTACCGATTAATGTTGACCAGTTGACTTATGATAAGAATCATCCCATGAATATTCTTTTATAGAGATTTGTCAATATAATTAATATAATTGACGTGATCACATTATTGTCGAGGACACTTACTCCAACAAATATTTGTAGTATACTTATATTAATATTAGTACACGGTTTTAAAACCTAATTCCGTCCTCTAGATTCGGGTTCGGTTTTTGGTCTGATTTAAGGGTAGGTCTTGGTGTTCTCTTATTGGAGGCAAGCTTACTTGGTTGCTTTTGGAGGATCGTCCTAGCAATATTTCGGACCGTGTGTAAGAATACGATTCTCCTTATTTCCGCTTTAGTTTTGCATGCATAAGATCTTGAATATAAATTAATATGAGATTAATTATAACTTAAATAATTAGTAAGACTACATTATTGGATTTGTTAGTATGACTCACATTTTCCTTCAATGGCTGCTGCTGTTTCCTCCCCTTGGGCTTGTATGGGAGACTTCAATGTTGTTTTGTCCTCTTCAGAACGTATTGGAGGCTCCTCTTATCCCCGCTCTGTTATTACTGAGTTTGTTACTTGCCTTGATGATTGTTCTCTGAAGGATCATCAAGCTATTGGGTGCCACCTTACTTGGTTAAATAACCATAGTAGAGATCTGAAAATGGCCAAGCTTGATCGCATCTTAATCAATCAGGATTGGCTCAACACTGTTCCTTCTACCGCGTCCTTCCTCCCCTCTGGAATGTCTGATCATTCTCCCGCTTTTCTGAGGATTAATAATGTTGGAGGCCATCAGCTTAGAAGGCCTTTTAAATATCTGAATTGTTGGAGTCTTTCCTCACAATTTCAGAACTGTGTTTCTACAAACTAGGCTCGTATGGTGGCTAGGGACAAGATCCACAAGCTGTTTTCAAAATTGAGGGCTTTGAAGTACTCATTGAAGCAAATTCATATATAGTTCTCAGTTTAAGGATATTACTGCTAAACTTGAATGTAAAACCCCTCGCGAAAGCGGAAATATAAAACATACAAAGTACTAAAAATGCAGCGGAATTTAAACTTTTTAACATAAACAACATGCGAGGTGAATTAAAACTGAAAACTGAAACTGACATAAACAGAAATAGATAAGTACACTGTCTAAGTACGGAAACTAAATAAATACAACAGCCTGGGATCGAACATCCCTACAGGCACCAAAACATAAACTGTATCAAAACTAGAGTCTAGCTAATCGAAAGTGTAAGTCATAAGATGACAAGTGGATCATCACTCGCTAGCTCTCAATGAACCCGGTCCAACCTGCATGTACCTACATATATGAAAACATGTACGCCACAATCAGTGGGGAGTGACTAGAGTTCTCCTAGCCACCTTTTGTAACGACACATAACACAGAATACAAACAAAACACTCCAACATATATAAACATGTGAAGCATATCAATATTTCAGTAACTGAATCTCATACTATCATGCAATCACTAATGCACGGCTCTCAACCAACATCGGAAACTATTTGGAAGGAGAGCCGGTTTCCCTACCGGTTGCCCGGTCGGGGGGTCTTTCAATCCAAACCATTTACGAAACTGACTAAAGAGTCATCCAATGCTTTGGATGAACAATAACAAAGTCAAAGCAACATACTCATCAATATCAACATCTATATCATCAATATCAACATCTATATCTGACATTGTACCAACTCCAGGCAAGCAGATAAAACTCAGCAAGTATAAGGTTCAGCGGTCAACTTAAGACATAACCTACATACCCATCATTCAGCAAGTATAAAGGTTCAGCGGTGAGTTTAAGACATAACCTACATACCAATCATTCAGCAAGTATAAAGGTTCAGCGGTCAGCTTAAGACATAACCTACATACCAATCATTCAGCAAGTATAAAGGTTCAGCGGTCAGCTTAAGACATAACCTACATACCAATCATTCAGCAAGCAAGGACTCAGAGGCCAACTTAAGGCATAGACCCGCCAATCAGCAAGACACTAGACCCAGAGGCCAACTTAAGGCATAGACTAGCACCCAAAAGTAAAGGACTCAGAGGCCAGCTTTGTAATACCTCGTATTTTAGCCTCAGTCAACGACAGTCAAACTGTAACACCCCCATTTATTTAAGAGCCTTTAGCAAGACATTCTCAAATAAATAGGACTGTTACCATCTCGGAATATCCGAGGTAGTGAATAGCAAGGTAAACAAACCAAAGTACTTTATAGATAAAAACCGATTAATTTTAAACTTGTTATTACAGCAACTACGAGGTCCAAACCTTGATAAAATAAAAGTACAACTGAAGATATCTAAAGGTGATCTAATTCTAAGTAAGTCCAAGCCATGTCTCTCTCCATGCCCAAGCTCCTAATCCATCTGTCACTGACCTGAAAAATCTACTCCCCATTCCGGATCATCGTAGGTGTCACACGAATACACAGGGTCAACCGCGAGGTTGAGTAGGTAAAGCAGACAACACATAAATGACAATACTATCATAAATACATTGGGATCAATCATTCCTTCTCCGCACCGATCCAACACCAAATAAACTCCGCACCGATCACAAGACCCAATATACTCCACACCATATCACAGACCCTTTATCTCCGCACCAAACACAGACCCTTTATCTCCGCACCAAACACAGACCCTTTATCTCCGCACCAAACACAGACCCTTTATCTCCGCACCAAACACAGACCCTTTATCTCCGCAGTGATCAATAATAACAATTCAATCCACAGTACAGTAATAATCAATTATATCAAACTCGTAATAAGCATCACTTACACATTTCCTGTCATAACATGAATCATAATATATATTCCCCTACCTCAACCGCAGAATGACAACCGGACAGCTGCTAGAAAAGTTCCACGCGGAAACCGTCACCTAAACATATATATTACATAACGATTAATCATTCTTCCCAAACCCCATATCAGACAAGGTACCTCCTATATTTAGCAACCTTCTACAAATGGATTGAAGTGAAACCTCCCGACTCATAAACACCTTCAAATATACAATTAAATCAATTACCACTAGTACTATTACCATCAACACAATATTAATAAAAATAATAATAATAATAGTAATAGTAAAGTAATTATAAAACAATGATAATTAATATTAATAATAATATTAATAATACAAAAAGGAACATAATAAAATAATACTAACAATGATAATAATTCTACGTTATACTAACAATGATGTCAAACGAGATAAAACATAACATTTGATAAAGTATTATTATTAACAATACTAATAACATTATAATACCAAAAAAAAATGATAAGAATAATTATCATAATAATAATAATAATAAAACTATTAGCAATCACAATAATCTAACCATGATACTAATAATAATAATATTGTAAATGTTAACAATAACATTAAAACAATCAAGATAATATTGACATTAGTAAAGCACTAACAATGATTGGCTAATAATTAGATCCAAAACAAACACCACTTAACAAAACAATGACAATCCCGCGTGAACAGCCCTACCCTACGCCATATCCAGCCTACAACGTGACCAACAACCCCCATAAACACCGCTCCCGATACCAACAGAAGCCCCTACCCTTGCCTGCGACACCACCAGGCTCGCCTCTGAGCCGTGGTGGTTCCAGGGAGGGCAGTAGTAGTCGTCGACACGCAGCAACAACCGACACCCACCGTCGCAAAAACCCAGTTGCCACACTACCACTCTGTTTTACGTTATCACCACCCCAAACGAAACCCATGCTAATTGCAGACACGACAGTCCTAAACCACAGCGACCACCACCATTCAAGTCTCCCGACTACACCCAATATAATACCCCTAACACCCAGAATAAACACGAACATGAATTACCTCAAAATCGTTCCCAAAACATGCGCTCAGGAACTCTGTTTTGAAGCGTTTATATACTCGGTCTGAATAGGCGACAAAACGACCCTTACTGGTGGTCCTAGGTGGTCAAAGACTACACCCCACTGGTCAAAGACACAAGTACTACCTTCATAGATTACTAATCGACCAAGACCCAGAACCCTAAACATATACATACTAAAATAATACGAATTGAAAAGAGCATAAAAACTGCGAAAACAGAGAAGAACGATGAGCATACCTATTTCCTTTGCCCAACGAACCACCCTAGGCCACCCTGAACCACCTTATGAACCCTCCTTCTTAGTGTTTGACGTGACGGCAGGAGGCGTGTGAGGGTTTGATAGGGATTGATAGGGTTAGGGTAGAGTATAACGGTTGTTTATATCGATTGACGTAGAAGAATATAAACGTGTTTTGCTTCTTTTATTTATTATATTGTGGTTGGGTATAAAGTTGTGTTGGGCTGCCCTTTAGCACGCACTTCTAGGCCCAGACGTGTAGTTTCAACTCGATATATATATATATACTAATACTCAACCCGACGTTACACCAATAATTATATAATATAAAACACGCATTCGATAAATTAATTATCGAATATAAACGTTCAATTACTATCGCCCGTCAAAATAATTATAACTATCATACTAAAATTACGAGGTGTTACAGTCTTCCCCCCTTAAAAATGAACTTCGTCCCGAAGTTCAACCACACACATATGACACCGTGCTTACAACTCCAACATATATCACATACTCATATAGACTCGAAACATAAAACACTATCATAAGACAATTAACATAAGTGAACTCTTTATCACGAACTGTGGAGATACGGGGTATTACAGTCTTCCCCCCTTAAAATGAACTTCGTCCCGAAGTTCACCATCTCAACGTCAACATAGCGATCACCAAGCACATACGGGCACACAAAACGAACACATAACGTGACATCATATAACAGTAATAACTATAAGGATACTCTAAAACACGAAATGTCACATTCCACCCTCTGTAAGAAAACTTTGTCCCCAAAGTTTAACTCATAACCAGATTAAAGGATACTCCACGGATCATAATATAATGCCTAACAGAAGTAACCAAGATTATGTCCTATTCATTCAAACAATCACCACATACCAAAAGCCATGTCATAAATCGTTAAGATTTTACAATCTTATCCTCCTTAAAACCTGGTTACATCCCCGTAACCCCATTATAAGAATTCCAACACATTACTCTGTCTTACCCATTACTCTTTCTCATAAGATCTTACTCTAAGTAACCAAGTACCGCACTCATTATCGCATCGAAGACCAAAGACAAGGTGAGTGAACTGGCGGAATAAAACCGCGAATCAAAACTTTATCTCAATATCGATTTCAAACTCATACTACAACTCAAATAACTACTCGTGAGAAACCCATGGCAGTAATCACGTAAACATATATAACCTCGAGCAATGACAAGAGTATTAGGATCGATAGCAACCGTGTTACGTAGTAAAACAGATTCAGAGTAGCTAACACTTACATACCATTGAAATTTCAACACAAAATCAATATATTCTCAACAATGCAAACAATCAAGAGACTCATAGTTCATAATTGACAAATTAAAACATTTCATGTTCGTAAACATATTATAGAAAAGACATAGGACAAAATTTATTAACGTAATTAAACATGGAGCATTGACATATCTCACAAGATATACACAATTCATAGACCCACAAGACCGTTTAACATTTCCAGGTATTAATAAGTTAACAAGATCACTTAGGTATAACTCAACTTACATCATTTATCATGAGACTAATAAAATACATGTCTTGCAACATAAGAGTTTATATAATGTGCAACAATTAAGCATTCAGGCAGACTTTCACCAACATGTAAGTACATAATTTGTCATATTGTAAATTATTATAATTATTAAAAGATCAAGCGTCATCATGGATAATCATCACCTTGAAATACAACTTTAAAACTTTTGAAACCCTGAAGCGGTAATTTGTGACAAAATACAATCTCAAGTCAAAAGACAATTTTACAAGCTGAAATTCGAAACAAGGCTACACGGAGACATTTTGACTTTTCTTTACTAAAATATTGTCCTTGTGGTTCATGAATTATGAAAGTTTTAACGATAAAAGTAAATGAATTCACACGACTAATACTCCCGCGACTCACATGTCAACCAACTAATAATAATTCCATATATTATGACAAGGTTTTTTTTTTTTTTTTTTTTTTTTTTTTTTTGTTTTTTTTTTTTTTTTTAATATAGCAATATACAATTCTCTTTATGGCATACCAGTATACTTGAAGAGATTATGAAAATTAGAGATCGCAGGGAACTAGACAGAGATAAAACATTAATATACGAAAGAACATCAACAATATTCATATTGTTCAAAATGATCAGAATTACGTATAACACTTAGGTTGTTATATCATGTTAATAAGTTTACCAGTCAAATTTCTTCTACTACTTGTCACGACTCTTTTCTGATAACTATGATTTTAACATCACGTACGAACATCCCGTCATTTAATAAGGTGCATATTCATGTTACTAATGCTATATCAGGATATCATGGAACCCCATCACATAATCCACATTTGACTAAACTCTTATCTGAACTTACATATCTCGCAATTCACCAATTAAACATTATGCAACAACTTACAAAAAAATCATAATCAAATAACAGCTTAACTAACATGCGCGCGATTATAGTTTTTAGAAAATGTGGGGAATAAGTTAAACAGAGGAATTTATTTAATACAATCTTTCTACAACTCAATCGGTCTGGACAAGAAATTTACAGCAATTCAACAGAAAATTCGGCAACTTGCAAAATCACAATTAAATAGTGGCTCGTTACGATTTTACATGGCATATCGTTTTGAAAACGCGAACACACATCCTGAACAGTAGAGTTGGATTTATGCATAACAATCACCAGATTTTTAAATGATTTCCTTTGCAAAAGATGGGTCAAAACGGAACTATGCAGTAACAATCCGACCACTGTCAACTAAAGTACTTATTTCTCTCAAAATATAACTCCTATTAACATAAAACCAAAGACATTGGAAAGTTAACTCAAAAGGTTACCATACACATATAGAGATCACATTTTAAAGGCCAGCTCTCGCAAGCAAGGTAACATTCTGAAAATTTATCAAAAGTTTGCGTCCCTTACAATCACTTCACACTATCACATTCAAATATGGCCATTTTTTTTTTCAAAACATGTTGACATTGTTGGAGATTGTGTCCTCCACATGTAGTGTGATAACGTCATTGAACATACCCTTGTACGGACAAGTGGGAGATTGTTAGGGCTGGTGTCCTTGACAATTAAGTACAATGACTTATTAAATCTCTTTAAGGATCACAAGGGCATACTTCTGTATTATTACCAGTTGATCCACGTTTATCAATAACGGTTGGCTTGCTAGATAAGTTTGACGTTATTGTCATACGGATGGCGGTGGTCAATTGGTCCCTATACGTCACACCTATAGGACACGTTTGAGAGATGTGAAGGTATGAAAATACAGTCACATTTTGCCGGATATGACTAAACGGTTAGTCAGAGGTATTGACTATTAAATTAGTCAATAAGATGTTGAGAATTATTATTTAATACGGATTAAATAATTTTAGCTAATACGGATTACAAGATTAATTCGTAAATTAAATATAAACGGTTATATTTAATTAAATATTGTATTCGCGTATTAATATAAACAGTTATATTAATTTGGGTAATTATACAATATCGTATTTTATCAGACCGTTATTAATATATCGACTGTATTAATATCTGATAACATGTTACGATTTATAATTATAAACCCGCGAATTATATTTAAGCTAAATGGGTCGAATCACGAATTAGAATAAGGTAAGAGTGGAAAGCCCACTCCTACTCCATCTCCAATTCGGCCGGCCTCTTGTAGTATATAAGGAGAGTCCTTCTCCTTATATCGACTACTCTTGGCACACTGTTAAATTGATTCTCAAGTAAAATTAGGGTTTTGAGAGCACTTTTCTCCCAAAACCTCAGATCTCACATCTAAAACCTCAAGGGCTCTCCCTATATTGCAAGGCAATTGGAGAGGATTTCTAGCACACGCGGCCACGTCTCAGACTAAGTCTTGGGTGCAAGTTATAGGAGGGAATTTGCATTAATTCCTGTTCTTAGGCCTTTTTGCGCGAGGACTAAAGGTTGTACTTCTTTTCTCATGCTTTTTAATCTTATGACAATATTCACAGTTGTATATTTCATTATAATCCTGTAATTTTGGGGTGAATACGCGTTTTATTCCCCACAAGTGGTATCAGAGCCTTAGGCCATGAAATTTTTACAATTGTGTCTTTCATAAAATCGAAATTTTGAGAAAACCGTGCATCTGCCTAGGCACTCGATCGAGTCCCTGTGACACTCGATCGAGTGCCCCCGTACCAGGCTGCCGTGCGTGTATTTTTAGTGAGAAATCGATCTTGTTTTCGATTATAATTTGCATATTGTTAATTAATCGATATTTTTAGCAATATGTGAATCTTTTGTTGTTGTTTATATTTGATTTACAAGTTTTAAATCCATGTTATAAACACGTTTTAATTTAAAAGTGCAGCGATTTGCGATTTTTACGAGCCACTCGATCGAGCCATGCTGCACTCGATCGAGTGACCCTGACACTCGATCGAGTGCCCCTGTTACTCGATCGAGTGCTCTCGTTTCGGGGTGTTTATTTTCGAAAATAACTTGTTTTCTTATTTTCACATGGCTTAAAATAATATACTGTATACGGAAATAGTATATTATTTAGTGAAACGGTTCACCCTCGTTTGATACATATTGTTTTAAAACGGTTTAAAATAATGGATTATATGTTTATTAAAATTGGTGATTAAAACGGTATAGTCACTTAATTTTAATCCTAAAAGGTGGTTTGGTATAAATTTATCATAATAACAGTATTATGTCATGTATAAATTTTATTTAGTTGATGCATTTTATTTATCGTCTTGTGAATGCTTTGAATGCTTTCAATAACGTATTTAATTTTTGCAAACGGTTGTAACTTAGTGTGGCCTTAGAAGATTGTGTCACCGTAATGATGGGACACGATCTTGCTTGTAATTTTGAGATCTTGAATCTCCGTTTTGGGTTTTTGCCATGTAATTACTTTTGTATTTAAATTAGATTGTATCTAGGACTACTTTTGTAATTTAAATTAGTAATTTTGCGAAGACCAAAGACAAGACGGAGACCGGATGCTCACTCCCGCTGCAAGGACCAAGATGAAACATCAAGACAAGCTTCTAGGGTCCAACGGTGGATTCCAAGTTGTTTTATGTTTATTTTGGTAGGATAGGCCACACTAGGACTTTTATTTACGTTTATTGCATTTATCTTTACGCTTTCATCGATAATAGCTTGCATCATATTCCGCCTAAAAGCCAAACCACCTATATCATGCCTGAAAACTGACTCATGTAGAGGTCTCGCGTTAGTTTTCTGTGACAATACAGATGTCACATGTCATTTAAAGCCATCACTTTATTTAATTCATTCACGCAATGCTAGTTTTTAGTTCACTTAAATATGAATAAATAAAAGTTGATGGGGTCTTCCTCGTATAACCAAAAATTGAGATTAGTCTTTATAAATCAGCCTCCCATGAATCCCTTCTTCGTCGGTAGGCATAATATGACCCCTTCTACGTCGGGTAAGTGGGAACAGATGATTTATTTTATCTCAACATCATGGTCACTCGATAATATTCCAGTGACTGAGATGGACTAATAGATAGGATTTACGGAAATCTATCAACCAAGAGTTCCAACGATTGGAATTAGCCAAACTGTGGGCTTATCAATATACGGAAATTGAGTCTTGGGATCGTTTATATAATTCTTGAGGGAGATCAATTATATAAATGCATGAGTCTACGAGTTTAAATTCAATTTAATATAGACTTAAATCACAACAATAAGTTGCTTATATGGTTTTGTTTTATCTTCCTTTTCAGTGTAGAACACGTTCAATAAAACTGCTGTAAAACTAAAATGGCTGGTGAAGACCCAATGCCAAGTGCCAAGCTAGCACGTGAATCCTGGCTAAAAGCCTTCATGGACTCCATGAATCAGTCCACTAGACTGAGGAATGATGGGTCAAACTTCTCTGACTGGGAGGCAGCACTACGGAATGCTGCCATTGCTGACGGAAAGCTCAAGTTCTTAACTGAGCCCATTCCGCCACACCCAGGAACTGGAGCTAGAGCCAACGAAATTCGCACTCATAGCGATTTCGTTATGGAAGCGGGTGCGATAAAGAACGTACTCATCTATGCAATGGAATCCAATTTGCAAAGACGCTTCATAACCCATGGTGCAAACAAGATTTTCACCACGCTCACTAACGAATTCTCCAAGGCTCCGAGAATCGTTTCTTATGAGCATACCTGTCGCTTCTTTGAGGCGAAACTCCAGAAGGGCCAAGCTGTTAGCCCACATATTCTCAACATGATTGAGAATATCGAGAAACTGGAGTCCCTAAACTGCAAGATCAGTGAGAACATCATCGTTGATCGCATGCTTCATTCGCTTCATGACGGGTTCGCCCTCTTTAGGGCCAACTACTACATGAACGACATGAAGAAGACTCCCCATGAGCTCCACTCCCTTCTCGTACAGACTGAGAAGGATCTTAAGTTGAGTGGGAGTCTTAAGCAGGATGTTCTCATGATCTCCAGTAAGGGGAAAGGTAAAGGGAAGGCTAAAGCTCAGGGCGACCTAGCAGTAGGTAAGCCCAGGTTCAAGAAACCAGGATTTGCTAAGAGTGGGCCTGGTGAGTCGAGTAACTCACAAGGCAAGACAAAGAGCAAGGATACGAGCATGGAATGTCACCATTGCCACAAGACTGGGCATTGGAGGCGCTCCTGCCCCGTGTATCGCGAGGACATTAAGGCAGGCCGTGTTACTCCTGTTGGTATGTCTTCTTCTTCTTTTATTCACATGATTGAGATTAACCACGCAAGTTGCGGAACTTGGGTATTTGATACTGGTTGTGGTTCTCATCTATGTAATCATGTGCAGGGCCTCCGAAACCAAGAACCCCTAATCAAGGGTGAGGTGGACCTGCGAGTTGGGAATGGAGCACGTGTGGCTGCAGTCTCGAAGGGAACATATGTGATCCAGCTTCCAAGTGGATTCGAGTTATTTTTATATAACTGTTATTATGTTCCTAGTTTATCCAAAAACATTATTTCAGTTTCTGCACTTGACAAACTCGGATTTTCATTTGTAATAGAGAATAATAGCTGTATTTTCTCTTTGCACAATATGATTTATGGCAAGGCAGTTTCCATGAATGGAATTTATGTTTTAGATCAAACTACCGAGATATTACATGTGAATAATAAAAGAATAAAGGTAGGTGACAAAGATCAAACTTACCTATGGCATTGTCGTATGGGACACATAAATGAGAAACGCGTAAAACAGCTCATACAGAATGGAGCTATTTCACCCTTTGATTTCGAATCATATGGCACGTGTGAATCATGTCTCATCGGCAAAATGACTCGTATTTCCTTCAAAGGTGTTGGAATGCGCGCTGCCGACCTATTAGGACTCATACATACGGACGTATGTGGCCCTATGTCGATCAACGCACGAGATGGCTATAGGTATTTCATCACTTTCACGGATGATTTAAGTAGATATGGCTATGTCTACTTAATAAAGCACAAAAGTGAATCCTTTGACAAGTTCAAAGAATACCAGAATCGGGTACAGAACCAGCTGGGTAGAAAGATTAAAGCACTACGCTCGGATCGTGGTGGTGAGTATCTTTCACGCGAGTTTGATCAACACCTAAAAGACTGTGGGATCGTACTACAGTTGACTCCACCTGGAACACCACAATTAAATGGTGTGTCCGAACGGAGAAATCGAACTTTACTTGATATGGTTCGATCCATGATGAGTCACACCGTTGTGCCTGATTCATTGTGGGGCTATGCTCTTTTGTCAGCCGCTCTAATTCTTAACCGAAGTCCGTCTAAAGCTGTTGACAAGACTCCATTCGAGCTATGGAAGGGAACGGTCCCTAACTTGTCCTTTATTCGGGTTTGGGGCTGCGAGGCTTATGTCAAGTGGAGACACGAGGATAAGCTCGGCCCGCGATCGGTCAAGACATACTTTATAGGCTACCCAAAGGGAACGTTTGGTCATTACTTCTACTCGCCTACCGAACAACGTGTTTTTGTTGCGGCTAGTGCGACGTTCTTAGAGAAAGAATTTCTCGAGAACAAGTCGAGTAATAGAACCTTCGAGTTATCGGAGGTTCAAGAACCAACTACCGAGCAACCATTGGAGGAAACAGTACCTCCAACCGAGGCTGCGGTAGATATCCCTGAGGAACCTAGGAGGTCGGGAAGAGTCTCTATTCCACCGGACAGATACATTGGTATGGTCGAGGAACACGATACAGATGACGTCTTACTCCTAGAGGGTAATGAACCCACAACCTATAAAGGTGCCATGACCAGTTCTGACTCAAAGCTATGGCTAGAAGCCATGCAATCCGAGATGGACTCCATGTATGAGAACAACGTGTGGGATCTTGTGGACCTACCTGCAAAGGTACGCCCCCTTCAATGCAAATGGCTTTACAAGATAAAGCATGCCGTGGAAGGACAACAAGATATCCATAAGGCTAGACTAGTTGCTAAAGGTTTCACTCAAGTGCCAGGCTTGCACTATGATGAGATCTTTGCACCCGTAGTCATGCTACGTTCCATTCGGATTATCTTAGCGATCGCCGCATTTCATGACTATGAAATATGGCAAATGGACGTTAAAACCGCCTTCTTAAACGGTTATTTGGAGGAAGAGTTGTACATGGTACAACCCGAGGGTTTTATCGATTCAGCACATCCTAAGAAAGTTTGCAAGCTTAAGCGTTCCATCTATGGACTTAAGCAAGCATCGCGGAGTTGGAATCATCGCTTCGACCAAGTGATAAAAGAGAATGGGTTCATTCGATCAGTCGAGGAACCATGTCTCTATATCAAGTCGAGTGGGAGTAAGATTGTATTCCTAGTACTGTATGTCGATGACATACTCTTGATTGGGAATGACATACCTCTCTTATCTTCGGTTAAAGCATGGTTGAAAAACCACTTCCAGATGAAAGATCTGGGAGAGGCACAAAGAATTTTGGGCATCCGTATCTACAGGGATAGATCACGACGGATGTTGTCTCTCAGTCAGGAGTCTTATATAGAGAAGATTCTGGAGAGATTCAGTATGACGAACTCCAAGAAGGGGTTCCTTCCTATGACTCCTGGGCTTCACTTGAGCAAGTCTCAAGAAGCTAAGTCAGTGGAAGAGAAAGAGCGCATGAGTCGGATTCCTTATGCTTCGGCAATAGGATCGATCATGTATGCCATGATATGCACACGTCCAGACGTTGCATATGCATTGAGTATGACAAGTCGATTCCAAGCTCATCCAGGTGAACAACACTGGATGGCCGTGAAAAACATTCTTAAGTACCTACGGAGGACTAAAGATTGGGGATTGACTTTTGGAGGTGACTCGACGCTCTGCGCCACGGGTTACGCAGATGCTAGCTTCCAAACAGATCGAGATGATTCGAAATCTCAGTCTGGATTTGTCTTTAGTCTTAATGGCGCTGCTGTCAGCTGGAAAAGTTCTAAACAGAGTGTTACAGCAGATTCTACGACTGAGTCCGAGTACTATGCCGCCTCAGAAGCAGCTAAGGAAGCGATATGGATGCGTCAGTTCTTACAAGGACTATCAGTAGTGCCTAGTTCGAATGACCCAATCACCGTCTATTGTGACAATAGCGGTGCCATCTTCCAAGCTAAGGAGCATAAGTCTAGCAGCAAGGCTAGGCATGTACAACGGAAAGCTCATCTAATCAGAGATTACGTGGAGCAAAAGGAGATTTTCATTGAAAAGATCGCTACGGATGACAACATAGCTGATCCTCTCACTAAAGCATTACCACGTGATAAGCATGAAGGGCACATTCATTCCATGGGAATTGGATGTGTTCCTAAGTTGTAGTACTCTTTTATGAATTCATGTAATAATTCATTTTCTCGTGTACTCTATTCAACCTTATTGTTATGATATAAAATGTTTTGTTTTTCATGTGGAATTGTACGCCAATTTTGGACACCACAAAGTGAACTGATTAACATTACATCGTTTTGGTCCTTGATTACCCACTTGAGCTGATAACTCAGGTAATCATTTTGTGACGTTGGTTGATGGTGGGTTCAACGAGCCATAAGTCACGTGGATGACTGACCAATCACAAAGGCGAGTTATACGGATATCTCGTAGGACACCCCGTGACAACGTTATGGAGTCCTAAATGTTTTATAACATTGGGTGCCAGGTCGTGGATAGGACCTCCATAGTGTTCCTTAGAGTCGAGTCTTTTGACTTTCAACTGTTTCTTGAGATTAAGACAGATTTTGGGTAACTTTGGTTTCTTTCCCACGGTCACCGTAACAGGGGCCAAGAGGATTTTTTCTGGGTTATTTCATGCTGGGCGATATCGGCAGGATTCGAGTTGAGGGAAATATCCAAACCCTTATCAGGATTTTATCATTTCTCAGGGCCACTCGAGGAGTAGTAACTGAAATGCATGGCCATGCTCGAATACAGATTCGTTTTATCAGTTAAGTTACTCTCTAGTCGGGGAAACCACTCTTGATACAGATCGCTTGTGAGATACGACCTTTGCGAATGCGGATTTGCAAATTGTCTTACATTGAGTGGGAGAAATTTTAAAAGGATATGAGATTCGGTTATCGCACCTACACTTGTACGGACAAGTGGGAGTTTGTTGGAGATTGTGTCCTCCACATGTAGTGTGATAACGTCATTGAACATACCCTTGTACGGACAAGTGGGAGATTGTTAGGGCTGGTGTCCTTGACAATTAAGTACAATGACTTATTAAATCTCTTTAAGGATCACAAGGGCATACTTCTGTATTATTACCAGTTGATCCACGTTTATCAATAACGGTTGGCTTGCTAGATAAGTTTGACGTTATTGTCATACGGATGGCGGTGGTCAATTGGTCCCTATACGTCACACCTATAGGACACGTTTGAGAGATGTGAAGGTATGAAAATACAGTCACATTTTGCCGGATATGACTAAACGGTTAGTCAGAGGTATTGACTATTAAATTAGTCAATAAGATGTTGAGAATTATTATTTAATACGGATTAAATAATTTTAGCTAATACGGATTACAAGATTAATTCGTAAATTAAATATAAACGGTTATATTTAATTAAATATTGTATTCGCGTATTAATATAAACAGTTATATTAATTTGGGTAATTATACAATATCGTATTTTATCAGACCGTTATTAATATATCGACTGTATTAATATCTGATAACATGTTACGATTTATAATTATAAACCCGCGAATTATATTTAAGCTAAATGGGTCGAATCACGAATTAGAATAAGGTAAGAGTGGAAAGCCCACTCCTACTCCATCTCCAATTCGGCCGGCCTCTTGTAGTATATAAGGAGAGTCCTTCTCCTTATATCGACTACTCTTGGCACACTGTTAAATTGATTCTCAAGTAAAATTAGGGTTTTGAGAGCACTTTTCTCCCAAAACCTCAGATCTCACATCTAAAACCTCAAGGGCTCTCCCTATATTGCAAGGCAATTGGAGAGGATTTCTAGCACACGCGGCCACGTCTCAGACTAAGTCTTGGGTGCAAGTTATAGGAGGGAATTTGCATTAATTCCTGTTCTTAGGCCTTTTTGCGCGAGGACTAAAGGTTGTACTTCTTTTCTCATGCTTTTTAATCTTATGACAATATTCACAGTTGTATATTTCATTATAATCCTGTAATTTTGGGGTGAATACGCGTTTTATTCCCCACAGACATGTCATTCGAAGCGTTGGAATCACATTGCACCAAATTAACATCATTATTTCAAACTGAAATTGTCATCTACAAGACGGTAATATTGCGAAATTGAGAAGTAGCATCACGAAAAGATTCAATAGTTACACATGTATGAACAATGCATTAGCTCCTACCATTGTACAATTACATCCCAATAGTATGTAAATATGTATACCAGAAACCACCAAGGTGCCACTTATAGAAACATGACTCTCTACTAAACTAATTGGGTGTCAAAAGAAATTGCCATATATACTTTAAGTACGATCTATGCAACACATAACCCTAGAGTACTCATGGCTTGGGGTAATACATTCCGCATTTCACTAGACATGGATTGCTAAAACAATTAGTAAAATAATAACAATCATAAATCTCAAATTCCGATCACATTGGCCTAATAAGCCCATCAGTAAACTCTTGCAGAGTATCAGGCATGTAAATAAGAAGTGTATACACACATAGAATAGTAACAGACAATTATCAACGGGCACGACATCCGGTTCGATCTACTAGCTTTACCCATAAGACTTAACTTGGTTCCACATCCTATAACGACATAGCATATATAGCTGGCTCTACTAACCATTCTAGTCAATCATGATCATATCTCTCCTACGCCTATCCTTTTAGGTAGCTATAACTCATCAACTCATTACACATATCATTATACTATGCCTCTACCTAACGGTTCAGGGATCGTATAGCCGCATGCATATCACCATATACAAGTAAAGCTCATATTCAAAAAAAAAACTCTTGTTCTCAATACCAGAAATAGTATATCTCAATCCACAGTCAACATCAATCTCATGATTCGCAGTATATATTACCAACCATATTTCACATCATAACTTACCTCATTCCTTCTCCTGCAAGAACGTTAGCACAAGGTAACTAGGTCACTATATAATCTACCCCACTCTTCAATTACTCTCATTGGGTTCCCGAGACAGAACAGAAAGGGCCCAGGTTTGGTGTGAGGGGGCCCCTAACTCATCCCGTTCCTTTTTGGGGCTCCTATCAGTTTCATCTCGGGGTTCATTTTATTAGACTCTTTCTACGTTCATTATGATTCATTTAGTTTAGGCCTGAGGATCGTTCGCTCTGATACCACTTTGTAACACCCCCATTTATTTAAGAGCCTTTAGCAAGACATTCTCAAATAAATAGGACTGTTACCATCTCGGAATATCCGAGGTAGTGAATAGCAAGGTAAACAAACCAAAGTACTTTATAGATAAAAACCGATTAATTTTAAACTTGTTATTACAGCAACTACGAGGTCCAAACCTTGATAAAATAAAAGTACAACTGAAGATATCTAAAGGTGATCTAATTCTAAGTAAGTCCAAGCCATGTCTCTCTCCATGCCCAAGCTCCTAATCCATCTGTCACTGACCTGAAAAATCTACTCCCCATTCCGGATCATCGTAGGTGTCACACGAATACACAGGGTCAACCGCGAGGTTGAGTAGGTAAAGCAGACAACACATAAATGACAATACTATCATAAATACATTGGGATCAATCATTCCTTCTCCGCACCGATCCAACACCAAATAAACTCCGCACCGATCACAAGACCCAATATACTCCACACCATATCACAGACCCTTTATCTCCGCACCAAACACAGACCCTTTATCTCCGCACCAAACACAGACCCTTTATCTCCGCACCAAACACAGACCCTTTATCTCCGCACCAAACACAGACCCTTTATCTCCGCAGTGATCAATAATAACAATTCAATCCACAGTACAGTAATAATCAATTATATCAAACTCGTAATAAGCATCACTTACACATTTCCTGTCATAACATGAATCATAATATATATTCCCCTACCTCAACCGCAGAATGACAACCGGACAGCTGCTAGAAAAGTTCCACGCGGAAACCGTCACCTAAACATATATATTACATAACGATTAATCATTCTTCCCAAACCCCATATCAGACAAGGTACCTCCTATATTTAGCAACCTTCTACAAATGGATTGAAGTGAAACCTCCCGACTCATAAACACCTTCAAATATACAATTAAATCAATTACCACTAGTACTATTACCATCAACACAATATTAATAAAAATAATAATAATAATAGTAATAGTAAAGTAATTATAAAACAATGATAATTAATATTAATAATAATATTAATAATACAAAAAGGAACATAATAAAATAATACTAACAATGATAATAATTCTACGTTATACTAACAATGATGTCAAACGAGATAAAACATAACATTTGATAAAGTATTATTATTAACAATACTAATAACATTATAATACCAAAAAAAAATGATAAGAATAATTATCATAATAATAATAATAATAAAACTATTAGCAATCACAATAATCTAACCATGATACTAATAATAATAATATTGTAAATGTTAACAATAACATTAAAACAATCAAGATAATATTGACATTAGTAAAGCACTAACAATGATTGGCTAATAATTAGATCCAAAACAAACACCACTTAACAAAACAATGACAATCCCGCGTGAACAGCCCTACCCTACGCCATATCCAGCCTACGACGTGACCAACAACCCCCATAAACACCGCTCCCGATACCAACAGAAGCCCCTACCCTTGCCTGCGACACCACCAGGCTCGCCTCTGAGCCGTGGTGGTTCCAGGGAGGGCAGTAGTAGTCGTCGACACGCAGCAACAACCGACACCCACCGTCGCAAAAACCCAGTTGCCACACTACCACTCTGTTTTACGTTATCACCACCCCAAACGAAACCCATGCTAATTGCAGACACGACAGTCCTAAACCACAGCGACCACCACCATTCAAGTCTCCCGACTACACCCAATATAATACCCCTAACACCCAGAATAAACACGAACATGAATTACCTCAAAATCGTTCCCAAAACATGCGCTCAGGAACTCTGTTTTGAAGCGTTTATATACTCGGTCTGAATAGGCGACAAAACGACCCTTACTGGTGGTCCTAGGTGGTCAAAGACTACACCCCACTGGTCAAAGACACAAGTACTACCTTCATAGATTACTAATCGACCAAGACCCAGAACCCTAAACATATACATACTAAAATAATACGAATTGAAAAGAGCATAAAAACTGCGAAAACAGAGAAGAACGATGAGCATACCTATTTCCTTTGCCCAACGAACCACCCTAGGCCACCCTGAACCACCTTATGAACCCTCCTTCTTAGTGTTTGACGTGACGGCAGGAGGCGTGTGAGGGTTTGATAGGGATTGATAGGGTTAGGGTAGAGTATAACGGTTGTTTATATCGATTGACGTAGAAGAATATAAACGTGTTTTGCTTCTTTTATTTATTATATTGTGGTTGGGTATAAAGTTGTGTTGGGCTGCCCTTTAGCACGCACTTCTAGGCCCAGACGTGTAGTTTCAACTCGATATATATATATATACTAATACTCAACCCGACGTTACACCAATAATTATATAATATAAAACACGCATTCGATAAATTAATTATCGAATATAAACGTTCAATTACTATCGCCCGTCAAAATAATTATAACTATCATACTAAAATTACGAGGTGTTACACAAACCGTGTTTTATATAAGTATTTCAAAGGGAATGTTTATAAAGTGTTTTACATAAACTGTTATTATTTTATAAATCGTATTTCTACGATTATTTCGTATATCATAATCATTCTTTATATTTGTTGATTCATTCATAAAATGACATTTCATTCGTATTTCTTTAATTTTAATAATACATTTATAATTTAATATACTTTCTATTTTATATCTATATCTCATCTATACTTAATTACTATTTTTATTTAAGTCGTGATTATATTTATATTATATGTTCTTTATATATTCTTAATATATTCTTAATTAATTTAATTCATATTTACTAGTACTAATTATATAATTTAATTAGTATAAATAATTTATACGTACTCGTTATTTTAAGTTACGAGATATAGTCGTGTGAGACCTCGGGATTCGTGATGGGCTCGGACTTGGTATGAGAATCGGGTATTAGTGCAAACATAAACAAAACCCTAATGTGCTACCCTAATATGCTAACCATCGACATTCATCAACCTAATCCTCCATCGACAAAAAAAAAATAGAAAAAAACCCTACTCCTCATAAAACTCGTCTGCCTCCACATCCTCCCTGTTTCCCTTCACCAGCAAACCCTAGGCCACCATGAGGTTGAAGAAGAGCCAAAGAGAAAGGAGATAACGAGACCAGAACAGCCCACACGTTCATCGTTCTCATACTTGCACAACCGTGAGTTCGTAAGCAATTTATAGTACGTTTTCATAGCTTCGAATCTGAATACTATGGTTGTATATAATATTTGTAGTATGAATGAGATGTTTGTTATCCTTAAATCACCATAGGGTCACCATGAGCATCACCATAAATACCATACTTTGGTCGACAGTCACCATGTTCATTCTCTGTTGCGTTTTTGGTTGGTTATTTAAAGCGTGTAATGGTCTTGTTTTTGGTACGAATCTCTGTGTATTTATTGAAGGGTGTTTATAGTTTAATCTGGTGGTTACCACCAGGGGGTCGTGGGCATGTTCTAGCATCAAACATCACAAGACACTAGACTCAGAGGCCAGCTTAAGGCATGTTCTAGCATCAAACATCTGCACTCCGGGTGAGGTGTTACGACCTAAATGCCCCGTTGTGCAGCTGTTCTTCTCGTCAGACTCAGAGGCCAACTTAAGGCATGTTCCAACGCGATCACAACAAACATATCTGGGCTCAGAGGCCAACTTAAGGCATATCCCAGATACGACAACCATACACATATAGGGCTCAGAGGCCAGCTTAAGGCATATCCCCATATATGACAACAAGCTCACGTATTAAGCTCAAAGGCCAGCTTAAGGCATACCTTAATACGCATAAATACAATATCATCCAAGTATAGAAACTAATCTATAGTTCTAGACCTTTACACTTCTAATCAACACTTAATTGATCCCGGGAACTAAGTTGAGGCAGAGCCGGTTTCCCTTTCGGTTACCCGACCGGGGGGTCTCTATCCTCTCTCCATCCCCGAACCCAATATAGTGTCGCCCATCCTCCGGGGACCTCAAACACACATCAAAGGTACACGGAACGAGTTTCAATCAAAACCGAATAACCGTTTAAATGTTACGGACTAATTACGAATTCAAAATAAAAACAAGCATCAGGGGTCCCCAGCCGGTTGGCAGGCAGCCGGTTGGCAGGCAGCCGGTGTAACATCCCGTATTTTTATAAATATAATTTTAAGCGTTTTTAATTATTTTAAGTAATAAAATAATATTTTAGTAATTTATCGAAAAGTGTTTTAAATAAATAGTAAGATCCGTCTTAAGAACCTTAAGTCCTTAAGACGAATACAAACTTGGTAAATTTAAGTTCACATCTTAAAAACCCGTTCAAGTATCCTAACCCGTTTCATTTAAAACGGAAAGGACAACTCTTATGCCCCTTAAAAGCATTTGTGTCGACATATCATCATCCCCTCAAAACAAACATACTGATATTCCATTTCTTCATAAACCTCCATTAAAACTCATCTTCTTTTACTCATTTCTTAATCATCCGTTCATCAAATCGAGGTAATAATAACATTTTCGGAATCCTCATCGAATTTGCAAGCCATCCGTCACTTCCGATTTTCATTTCCTCTATTTCGAAAAATGGGCTGTTTTCCTTAGAATTCGTTTTTCAGTCCGTAATCTCGTTTTTCGTGCTTGTAGGCGTGGGCTTGGACGACCCGGAAGTGGATAGCTTCATCCTAGAGGAAGATCTTTGAGCCGGATTGCTTTTGAGGTGACGATTACGAGTAACTCGGCCTTTTTGTTAAAATAGCAAGTTTGATGTGTTCTTGTGATGTTTCTGAATTTTGTTAAGGTTTGATGTTTAATGGACTTAGTAACATGTTTAGGAATGTTCTTATGTGATGAATTCATGCCTTGTTGATGTTCATATGTTCATAAGCAATTTTCAGAAATTTCATGTTTTGCGACGGATACATTGTATAATCGTTTTGAGGATTGTTATGGGTTTGTTTGCTGTTAGTTAGTGCTATTGAGTGATTTGTGATGTTGAGTAAACTTTACTTGTAGCGATTCTTAAGTTTTGGTGTCGAATTATTGAGTTTTGCAAAGGGCTGGAAACGCGATTTTTGGCGATAGTCTCTCTGAGCCGGTCGACCGACCGACCGGCGGTCGACCGGCTGGGAAGGCTTTGTGTTATGTTGCGGGTTTTGAAAGAAATTGAGTTTTGAGCTGCCAGCCGGTAGGTCGGCTGCCTGCCGACCGGCTGGTAGCCTCTTTGTTGTTTTTGCGTAGAATTGAGAACATAGGAATAGAGTTCCCAGCCGGCAGACCGGCCGCCTGCCAGCCGGCTGGGAGTACATTTCTAGTGTATTGCGTAATTTTGGAACGTAGGGAATTTGGGTTCCCAGCCGGTAGGCCGGCTGCCTGCCGACCGGCTGGGGACCCTTGTAGCTTGTTTTTGATTTGTAATTCGTTGATAACTTTTAATCGGTTGATCAGTTTTGATTGAAACTCGTTCCTTGTATCTTTGATATGTATTTGAGGTCCCCAGAGGATGGGCGACACTATATTGGGTTCGGGAATGGAGCGAGGATAGAGACCCCCCGGTCGGGTAACCGAAAGGGAAACCGGCTCTCCCTCAACTTAGTTCCCGGGGTCAATTAAGTGTTGTTTAGTGGTTTAAGAAGTTAGAACTATAGGTTAGTTTCTATCTTTGGATGTTAATGATTGAGTTGTATGTCGCGTGGTGGGATATGTGTTAAGTTCACCTCTGGACCCACTACGTGTTTTGGATGTCGCGTGATGGGATATGTGTTAAGCTCACCTCTAGACCCATTACGTGTTTTGCTTGTGACGTGTCAGGATATGTGTTAAGCTCACCTATGGACCTGACACGTGATCGGTTGTCGTACACGGGATATGTGTTAAGCTCACCTCTGGAGACGTTGTGCGATAGCTGTGTATTGGGATATGTGTTAAGTTCACCTCTGGACCCAATACTTGTTTGTAGCATTGGGATATGTGTTAAGCTCACCTCTGAACCCTTTGCTTATGGATGATTAGGGATATGTGTTAAGTTCACCTCTGGACACTTTTCTTGAATTGTATGTATAGGGATATGTGTTAAGTTCACCTCTGGACCCTTTACTTGAATTGCATGTTGGGATATGTGTTAAGTTCACCTCTGGACCCGACATTTTTTGGTAGTGGGATATGTGTTAAGTTCACCTCTGGACCCATTTCTAGTGTTTGTGTTATATCTGCTTGCCTAGGTTTGGTACAGTGTCAGATATGCATGATGAAGTTGATGATTATAGTGCTTGAGTTATTGTTTGTTCATCCAAGGCATTGGATGACTCTATGATCGGTTTCATAAATAGTTGGATTGAAAGACCCCCCGACTGGGTAACCAGTAGGGAAACCGGCTCTCCTTCCTAACGGTTTATGAAGTTGGTTGAGAGCCGTGCATTAGTATTGCACGATAGTATGAGAACAGTTTATGAGATGCTTATGCTTCACATGTTTATATATGTTGGAGTATTCTGTATTGCTCTACTTGTTACGTGTCGTTACAAAAGGTGGCTAGGAGAACTCTAGTCACTCCCCACTGATTGTGGCGTACATGTTTTCATGTATGTAGGTACATGCAGGTTGGATCGGGGTTCACTTGAGAGCTAGCGAGTGATGATCCTTTCATCATATGACTTACACGTTTATCGATTAGCTAGACTCTTAGTTTTTGATACAGTTATCTTTTGGTGCCTGTAGGGATGTTCCATCCCAAGCTGTTGGATATATTTGGTTTTTCAGTACTTAGAACTGTTACTTATCTATTTTGTTTATATCAGTTTCAGTTTTCCATTTCAGTTTTAATTCTTCTCGAATGTTGTTTAAGTTTAAAAAGTTTTAATTCCGCTGTATTTTTAGTACTTTGTATGTTTTAATTTTCCGCTTTCGCGAGGGGTTTTACAGTTGGTATCAGAGCATTATTGCTCCCGACGCACTCATGTGACCCCAACCTTAACTTGACCAAATAAACAAATAATGAATGAGAGATGGGTAGATCTAAGGATTTATATTGTAGTCTATTTGTGAATGCTAATTGCTAAGTTAACACTTGTTTTCTCTTTTGAAGGATGGTGAGAACCACGGCTGCTGAGAACACTATAATGCAAGCACTTCATCAGTTGCTTGAGAACCAGAGACAGCAAGCAGGGAATGTTCCACCTCCTCCACCGCCAGGCAATGAGGCTAATCGTCCTGGTAGCTTCTCTTGGATAGCATCCCAGATGTCCAGGAGCCACGTGAAGACTTATGGAGGCGAGGTTGATCCGGTAGCTCTTAACGAGTGGTTCCGAGAGATGGAAAAGAGCTTTACCATGTATTCGGTGGTTAGAGAGGATAGAGTGCGGCTAGCCACTCACTTTTTGACCCTAGAGGCCGATAGATAGTGGGCATTGACCGAACCGACTTTCACTCTTGATCCTTTGTTCGATTGGGAGGCTTTTAAGGATAAGCTCGAGACGAGGTTTTATCCTAAGGAGCTTAGATCACAGCGACTCAAGGAATTCATGGATTTGAAGCAGGGTAAGATGTCAATTCGGGAGTTCACCGACAGATTCAACCAGCTTGCTCATTTTGCATCGAGGTTTGTCAGAGATGAGGCTGAGAGAGTCTACTTCTACCGTGGGAAGTTAGGATCGCGCATCGAGAGTATGGTTCGTCGTGACTCGACTTCTTTTGTGGAGGTATTGTGGGGAATAAAGCATGTATTCACCCTAAACTTGCAGCATTATAATGAAAAATACAGTTGTGTTTATAGTCATAAAATTAAAAAGGATAAGAAAAAGAATTCAACCTTGGGTCCTTGCTTGAAAAGGCCTAAGAACAGGAATTAAAGTAAATTCCCTCCTATAACTTGCACCCAAGACTTTGTTTGAGATGATGCCGCGTGTGCTAGAAAATACTCTCCAATTGCCTTGCAATATGGGGAAAGCTATTGAGGTTTTAGATGTGAGATCTGAGTTTTGGGAGAAGAATGCTCTCAAAACCCTAATTCTGAGAATTATGATTCAACAGTTCCTGACATAAGGAGAAGGACTCTCCTTATGTAGTACTTAGGGTGGGTCGGCCGAATTAGGGTAAGAGTGGGCTTTCTCCACTCTTACCTTATTCCTTTGCATGATTCGACCCGTTTTGCTAAATATTATTTGCGGGATTTTTATTATAAATCGCATACGTGTTATCAGATATTAATGCAGTCGATGTATTAATAATGGTCTGATAAAATTACGATATTGTATAATTACCCAAATTAATATAACTGTTTATATTAATACCCGAAATCAATATTTAATTAAATATAACTGCTTATATTTAATTTTACGAATTAATCATGTAATCCGCATTAGCTAAAATTATTTAATCCGTATTAAATAATAATCTCAACATCTTATTGACTAATTTAATAGTCAATACCTCTGACTAACTGTTTAGTCGTATTCGGCATAAATGTGACTGTATTTTCATACCTTCACATCTCTCAAACGTATCCTATAGGTGTGACGTATAGGGACCAGTTGATCACCGCCATCCGTATGACAATAACGTCAAACTTATCTAGCAAGCCAACCGTTATTGATAAACGTGGATCAACTGGTAATAATACAAAAGTATGCCCTTGTGATCCTTAAAGAGATTTAATAAGTCATTGTACTTAATTGTCAAGGACACCAGCCCCAACAATCTCCCACTTGTCCGTACAAGGGTATGTGCAATGACGTTATCACACTACATGTGGAGGACACAAGCTCCAACAAACTCCCACTTGTCCGTACAAGTGTAGGTGCGATAACCGAATCTCATATCCTTTTAAAATTTCTCCCACTCAATGTAAGACAATTTGCAAATCCGCATTCGCAAAGGTCGTATCTCACAAGCGATCTGTATCAAGAGTGGTTTCCCCGACTAGAGAGTAACTTAACTGATAAAACGAATCTGTATTCGAGCATGGCCATGCATTTCAGTTACTACTCCTCGAGTGGCCCTGAGAAATAATAAAATCCTGATAAGGGTTTGGATATTTCCCTCAACTCGAATCCTGCCGATATCGCCCAGCATGAAATAACCCAGAAAAAATCCTCTTGGCCCCTGTTACGGTGACCGTGGGAAAGAAACCAAAGTTACCCAAAATCTGTCTTAATCTCAAGAGACAGTTGAAGGTCAAAAGACTCGACTCTAAGGAACACTATGGAGGTCCTATCCACGACCTGGCACCCAATGTTATAAAACATTTAGGACTCCATAACGTTGTCACGGGGTGTCCTACGAGATATCCGTATAACTCGCCTTTGTGATTGGTCAGTCATCCACGTGACTTATGGCTCGTTGAACCCACCATCAACCAACGTCACAAAATGATTACTTGAGTTATCAGCTCAAGTGGGTAATCAAGGACCAAAACGATGTAATGTTAATCAGTTCACTTTGTGGTGTTCAAAATTGGCGTACAATTCCACATGAGAAACAAAACATTTTATATCATAACAATAAGGTTGAATAGAGTACACGAGAAAATGAATTATTACATGAATTCATAAAAGAGTACTACAACTTAGGAACACATCCAATTCCCATGGAATGAATGTGCCCTTCATGCTTATCACGTGGTAATGCTTTTGTGAGAGGATCAGCTATGTTGTCATCCGTAGCGATCTTTTCAATAAAAATCTCCTTTTGCTCCACGTAATCTCTGATTAGATGAGCTTTCCGTTGTACATGCCTAGCCTTGCTGCTAGACTTATGCTCCTTAGCTTGGAAGATGGCACCGCTATTGTCACAATAGACGGTGATTGGGTCATTCGAACTAGGCACTACTGATAGTCCTTGTAAGAATTGACGCATCCATATTGCTTCCTTAGCTGCTTCTGAGGCGGCATAGTACTCGGACTCAGTCGTAGAATCTGCTGTAACACTCTGTTTAGAACTTTTCCAGCTGACAGCAGCGCCATTAAGAGTAAAAACGAATCCAGACTGAGATTTCGAGTCATCTCGATCCGTTTGGAAGCTAGCATCTGCGTAACCCGTGGCGCAGAGCGTTGAGTCGCCTCCATAAGTCAATCCCCAATCTTTAGTCCTCCGTAGGTACTTAAGAATGTTTTTCACGGCCATCCAGTGTTGTTCACCTGGATGAGCTTGGAATCGACTTGTCATACTCAATGCATATGCAACGTCAGGACGTGTGCATATCATGGCATACATGATCGATCCTATTGCCGAAGCATAAGGAATCCGACTCATGCGCTCTTTCTCTTCCACTGACTTGGCTTCTTGAGTCTTGCTCAAGTGAAGCCCAGGGGAATTAGGAAGGAACCCCTTCTTGGAGTTCGTCATGCTGAATCTCTCCAGAATCTTCTCTATATAAGACTCCTGACTGAGAGACAACATCCGTCGTGATCTATCCCTGTAGATACGGATGCCCAAAATTCTTTGTGCCTCTCCCAGATCTTTCATCTGGAAATGGTTTTTCAACCATGCTTTAACCGAAGATAAGAGAGGTATGTCATTCCCAATCAAGAGTATGTCATCGACATACAGTACTAGGAATACAATCTTACTCCCACTCGACTTGATATAGAGACATGGTTCCTCGACTGATCGAATGAACCCATTCTCTTTTATCACTTGGTCGAAGCGATGCTTGCTTAAGTCCATAGATGGAACGCTTTAGCTTGCAAACTTTCTTAGGATGTGCTGGATCGATAAAACCCTCGGGTTGTACCATGTACAACTCTTCCTCCAAATAACCGTTTAAGAAGGCGGTTTTAACGTCCATTTGCCATATTTCATAGTCATGAAATGCGGCGATCGCTAAGATAATCCGAATGGAACGTAGCATGACTACGGGTGCAAAGATCTCATCGTAGTGCAAGCCTGGCACTTGGGTGAAACCTTTAGCAACTAGTCTAGCCTTATGGATATCTTGTTGTCCTTCCACGGCATGCTTTATCTTGTAAAGCCATTTGCATTGAAGGGGACGTACCTTTGCAGGTAGGTCCACAAGATCCCACACGTTGTTCTCATACATGGAGTCCATCTCGGATTGCATGGCTTCTAGCCATAGCTTTGAGTCAGAACTGGTCATGGCACCTTTATAGGTTGTGGGTTCATTACCCTCTAGGAGTAAGACGTCATCTGTATCGTGTTCCTCGACCATACCAATGTATCTGTCCGGTGGAATAGAGACTCTTCCTGACCTCCTAGGTTCCTCAGGGATATCTACCGCAGCCTCGGTTGAAGGTACTGTTTCCTCCAATGGTTGCTCGGTAGTTGGTTCTTGAACCTCCGATAACTCGAAGGTTCTATTACTCGACTTGTTCTCGAGAAATTCTTTCTCTAAGAACGTCGCACTAGCCGTAACAAAAACACGTTGTTCGGTAGGCGAGTAGAAGTAATGACCAAACGTTCCCTTTGGATAGCCTATAAAGTATGTCTTGACCGATCGCGGGCCGAGCTTATCCTCGTGTCTCCACTTGACATAAGCCTCGCAGCCCCAAACCCGAATAAAGGACAAGTTAGGGACCGTTCCCTTCCATAATTTGTATGGAGTCTTGTCAACAGCTTTAGACGAACTTCGGTTAAGTAATAGAGCGGCCGACAAAAGAGCATAGCCCCACAATGAATCAGGCACAACGGTGTGACTCATCATGGATCGAACCATATCAAGTAAAGTTCGATTTCTCCGTTCGGACACACCATTTAATTGTGGTGTTCCAGGTGGAGTCAACTGTAGCACGATCCCACAGTCTTTTAGGTGTTGATCAAACTCGCGTGAAAGATACTCACCACCACGATCCGAGCGTAGTGCTTTAATCTTTCTACCCAGCTGGTTCTGTACCCGATTCTGGTATTCTTTGAACTTGTCAAAGGATTCACTTTTATGTTTCATCAAGTAGACATAGCCATATCTACTCAAATCATCCGTGAAAGTGATGAAATACCTATAGCCTTCTCGTGCGTTGATCGACATAGGGCCACATACGTCCGTATGTATGAGTCCTAATAGGTCGGCAGCGCGCATTCCAACACCTTTGAAGGAAATACGAGTCATTTTGCCGATGAGACATGATTCACACGTGCCATATGATTCGAAATCAAAGGGCGAAATAGCTCCATTCTGTATGAGCTGTTTTACGCGTTTCTCATTTATGTGTCCCATACGACAATGCCATAGGTAAGTTTGATCTTTGTCACCTACCTTTATTCTTTTATTATTCACATGTAATATCTCGGTGGTTTGATCTAAAACATAAATTCCATTCATGGAAACTGCCTTGCCATAAATCATATTGTGTAAGGAGAAAATACAGCTATTATTCTCTATTACAAATGAAAAGCCGAGTTTATCAAGTGCAGAAACTGAAATAATGTTTTTGGACAAACTAGGAACATAATAACAGTTATATAAAAATAACTCGAATCCACTTGGAAGCTGGATTACGTATGTTCCCTTCGAGACTGCAGCCACACGTGCTCCATTCCCGACACGCAGGTCCACCTCACCCTTGGTTAGGGGTTCTTGGTTTCGGAGGCCCTGCACATGATTACATAGATGAGAACCACAACCAGTATCAAGTACCCAAGTTCCGCAACTTGCGTGGTTAATCTCAATCATGTGAATAAAAGAAGAAGAAGACATACCAACATAAGTAACACGGCCTGCCTTAATGTCCTCGCGATACACGGGGCATGAGCGCCTCCAATGCCCAGTCTTGTGGCAATGGTGACATTCCATGCTAGTATCCTTGCTCTTAGTCTTGCCCTGTGAGTTGCTCGACTCACCTGGCCCACTCTTAGTAAATCCTGGTTTCTTGAACCTGGGCTTACCTACTGCTAGGTCGCCCTGAGCTTTAGCCTTCCCTTTACCTTTTCCCTTACTGGAGATCATGAGAACATCCTGCTTTAGACTCTCACTCAACTTTAGATCCTTCTCAGTCTGTACGAGAAGGGAGTGGAGCTCATGGGGAGTCTTCTTCATGTCGTTCATGTAGTAGTTGGCCCTAAAGAGGGCGAACCCATCATGAAGCGAATGAAGCATGCGATCAACGATGATGTTCTCACTGATCTTGCAGTTTAGGGACTCCAGTTTCTCGATATTCTCAATCATGTTGAGAATATGTGGGCTAACAGCTTGGCCCTTCTGGAGTTTCGCCTCAAAGAAGCGACATGTATGCTCATAAGAAACGATTCTCGGAGCCTTGGAGAATTCGTTAGTGAGCGTGGTGAAAATCTTGTTTGCACCATGGGTTATGAAGCGTCTTTGCAAATTGGATTCCATTGCATAGATGAGTACGTTCTTTATCGCACCCGCTTCCATGACGAAGTCGCTATGAGCGCGAACATCGTTGGCTCTAGCTCCAGTTCCTGGGTGTGGCGGAATGGGCTCAGTTAAGAACTTGAGCTTTCCGTCAGCAATGGCAGCATTCCGTAGTGCTGCCTCCCAGTCAGAGAAGTTTGACCCATCATTCCTCAGTCTAGTTGACTGATTCATGGAGTCCATGAAGGCTTTTAGCCAGGATTCACGTGCTAGCTTGGCACTTGGCATTGGGTCTTCACCAGCCATTTTAGTTTTACAGCAGTTTTAATGAACGTGTTCTACACTGAAAAGAAGATAAAACAAAACCATATAAGCAACTTATTGTTGTGATTTAAGTCTATATTAAATTGAATTTAAACTCGTAGACTCATGCATTTATATAATTGATCTCCCTCAAGAATTATATAAATGATCCCAAGACTCAATTTCCGTATATTGATAAGCCCACAGTTTGGCTAATTCCAATCGTTGGAACTCTTGGTCGATAGATTTCCGTAAATCCTATCTATTAGTCCATCTCAGTCACTGGAATATTATCGAGTGACCATGATGTTGAGATAAAATAAATCATCTGTTCCCACTTACCCGACGTAGAAGGGGTCATATTATGCCTAGCGACGAAGAAGGGATTCATGGGAGGCTGATTTATAAAGACTAATCTCAATTTTTGGTTATACGAGGAAGACCCCATCAACTTTTATTTATCCATATTTAAGTGAACTAAAAACTAGCATTTGCGTGAATGAATTAAATAAAGTGATGGCTTTAAATTGACATGTGACATCTGTATTGTCACAGAAAACTAACGCGTGACCTCTACATGAGTCAGTTTTCAGGCATGATATAGGTGGTTTGGTTTTTAGGCGGAATATGATGCAAGCTATTATCGATGAAAGCGTAAAGATAAATGCAATAAACGTAAATAAAAGTCCTAGTGTGGCCTATCCTACCAAAATAAACATAAAACAACTTGGAATCCACCGTTGGACCCTAGAAGCTTGTCTTGATGTTCTATCTTGGTCCTTGCAGCGGGAGTGAGCATCCGGTCTCCGTCTTGTCTTTGGTCTTCACAAAATTACTAATTTAAATTACAAAAGTAATCCTAGATACATTCTAATTTAAATACAAAAGTAATTACATGGCAAAAACCCAAAACGGAGATTCAAGATCTCAAAATTACAAGCAAGATCGTGTCCCTTCATTACGGTGACACAATCTTCTAAGGCCACACTAAGTTACAACCGTTTGCAAAAATTAAATACGTTATTGAAAGCATTAAAGGCATTCACAAGACGATAAATAAAATGCATCAACTAAAAACAATTTATACATGACATAATACTGTTATTATGATTAATAAATTTATACCAAACCACCTTTTAAGATTAAAATTAAGTGACTATACCGTTTTAATCACCAATTTTAACAAACAATATAATCCATTATTTTAAACTATTTTAAAACAATATGTATCAAACGAGGGTGAACCGTTTCACTAAATAATACACTATTTCCGTATATAGTATATTATTTTAAGCCATGTGAAAATAAAACATGTTATTTTCGTAAAATAAAAAAAAACGATTCTGTTACAGGGGTGGTCTACCGACCGGAAAAACAGGTCTACCGACCACCTGACGAAAAAAAAAAATTTTTTTTTTTTTTTAAGCAGAATGGTCGACCGACCCGAAAAACAGGTCGACCGACCACAAAACACGAAACCGAGTTTCTGAACACGATTTCTCACAAAGGAAACTGTTTTGAAAAAAAAAACAGAAAACTCACACAGGGGCGGTCGACCGACCGCTATAACTGGTCGACCGACCGACACGGCGGCAGAAACGAGATTTTTCAAAAACTTTTAAATAAACTTATGAAAAACACAAAAGTAAAATTTTCATGGCCTGGCTCTGATACCACTTGTGGGGAATAAAGCATGTATTCACCCTAAACTTGCAGGATTATAATGAAAAATACAGTTGTGTTTATAGTCATAAGATTAAAAAGGATAAGAAAAAGAATTCAACCTTGGGTCCTTGCTTGAAAAGGCCTAAGAACAGGAATTAAAGTAAATTCCCTCCTATAACTTGCACCCAAGACTTTGTTTGAGATGATGCCGCGTGTGCTAGAAAATACTCTCCAATTGCCTTGCAATATGGGGAAAGCTATTGAGGTTTTAGATGTGAGATCTGAGTTTTGGGAGAAGAATGCTCTCAAAACCCTAATTCTGAGAATTATGATTCAACAGTTCCTGACATAAGGAGAAGGACTCTCCTTATGTAGTACTTAGGGTGGGTCGGCCGAATTAGGGTAAGAGTGGGCTTTCTCCACTCTTACCTTATTCCTTTGCATGATTCGACCCGTTTTGCTAAATATTATTTGCGGGATTTTTATTATAAATCGCATACGTGTTATCAGATATTAATGCAGTCGATGTATTAATAATGGTCTGATAAAATTACGATATTGTATAATTACCCAAATTAATATAACTGTTTATATTAATAACCGAAATCAATATTTAATTAAATATAACTGCTTATATTTAATTTTACGAATTAATCATGTAATCCGCATTAGCTAAAATTATTTAATCCGTATTAAATAATAATCTCAACATCTTATTGACTAATTTAATAGTCAATACCTCTGACTAACTGTTTAGTCGTATTCGGCATAAATGTGACTGTATTTTCATACCTTCACATCTCTCAAACGTATCCTATAGGTGTGACGTATAGGGACCAGTTGATCACCGCCATCCGTATGACAATAACGTCAAACTTATCTAGCAAGCCAACCGTTATTGATAAACGTGGATCAACTGGTAATAATACAAAAGTATGCCCTTGTGATCCTTAAAGAGATTTAATAAGTCATTGTACTTAATTGTCAAGGACACCAGCCCCAACAGGTATATGATGATGTTATTTGGGCCGAGAGTTCCATTCGTGCCATAGATGCTGAGACCCGAGCTGCTACTTCTAGTGTGACTTCTCACCAGAGATCAGTGTACCAGGGGAAGAGACCGTTTGTGCCTTCTACTTCTTCGCCTTCTTCTCATAAGAAGCGGTTTGAGAGGTTCTCTGCTCCGGTTTCTAAGACCATTGTTCACACCGACACATCTACTAGTGTTTGCCACCGTTGTGGTAAACCTTCTCATCCGGGTTTTGACTGTTTCAAGAATGCCTATAAGTGTTTCACTTGTAATGGATTTCGGCATCGATCTTATGAGTGTCCTGAGAGGAACACCGCACTTGGCAAGGCTGCCACTGCTGCTGCAGCGACTAAGGGAGGAAAGCCGAAAGGGAAAATTTTTGTGATGACTAGGGCCGAGGCTGAGGCTCATCCAGACATTGTGTCCGGTATCTTTTCTGTTCTTCGTGCTGAGTGCCTTATTCTATTTGATACTGGTGCTTCTTTATCGTTCATATCGACTCAGTTCGCAGACCGTTTAGCTCTTGAGTCTTCATTGGTTGAGGAGACTTCCATTTCCTTACCTTCTGGGGACGTGTTTTCCTGCTCTTCGTCCCATAGGGATGTTTCGATTATTATTGGTCAAGCCACATTTCCAGCGGACTTACTGAGATTTCCTCTCGAGGAATTTGACATTATCCTCGGTATGGATTGGTTATCGCGATACCATGCTCGCTTCGAGTGTCGCGACCATAAAATCTGCTTGAGGAGTTCTTCAGGAGTTTGTGTTTCCTATAGGGGAACTCGCCCTAAAAAGGGTGTTCGTGTTATCTCTTCGATGAAAGCATCTCATCTTCTTAGGAAGGGTTGCCAAGCCTTCATGTGTGTTGTTTCAGCTACAAAGCCATCGCTACCGAAGCTTGAGGATGTAGCCATTGTTCGTGAGTATCCAGATGTTTTCCCAGATGACTTGCAAGGGATAAAAGAGAGATGTGGAGTTCACCATTGAGCTTGTTCCAGGTACCGGACCGATATCCAAAGCTCCTTACCGTATGGCTCCACCAAAGTTGAAAGATTTGAAGCAGCAATTGGAAGAGATGATCGAGAAAAGATTCATTAGACCGAGTGCTTCTCCGTGGGGTGCTCCGGTTTTGTTCGTTAAGAAGAAAGATGGTTCCATGAGACTTTGCATTGATTATAGAGAGTTGAATAGAGTGACCGTGAAGAACAGATATCCTTTGCCTAGGATAGATGACTTGTTTGATCAGTTGAGAGGTGCTTCTAGGTTTTCTAAGATTGATCTTCGATCGGGTTATCATCAGATTCCAGTGAGAGAGGCTGATATTGCGAAGACTGCTTTTCATACCAGATATGGGCATTTTGAGTTCGTGGTTATACCTTTTGGGTTGACTAATGCACCTGCTATTTTCATGGATCAGATGAACCGTACCTTTAGTGAGTATCTTGACACTTGTGTTGTGGTGTTTATTGATGGTATCGTCATTTACTCTAAGACCGATGAGGAGCATGCCGAGCATCTTAGATTGATTCTTGGGATTTTACGTCGACAGAAGTGGTTCGCGAAGTTCTCTAAGTGTGAGTTTTGGCTTTCTAAGGTGGCATTTCTTGGACATGTGATATCTAGTGAGGTAGTTATGGTTGATCCCGCGAAGATTGAGGCCGTTGTTGATTGGGAGAGTCCCAAAGATGTGGGAGAGATCCGTAGTTTCCTTGGTTTAGCGGGTTACTACCGTCGATTTGTTGAGGATTTCTCTAGATTAGCTCGTCCGATGACTCAATTACTGAAGAAGGAAGCTAAGTTTGTGTGGACCGACAAGTGTGAGAGCTCTTTTCAGGAATTGAAGACTAGGTTGACTTCCGCTCCCGTACTTGCTTTGCCAGAGATTGGAGTCGACTTCGATGTTTATTGTGATGCTTCGATGTTAGGGCTTGGATGTGTGTTGATGCAGAGTAGTAAGGTGATAGCTTACTCATCTAGACAGTTGCTGGTTCACGAGGTGAACTATCCTACACATGATCTTGAGTTAGCTGCTGTTGTTCATGCCTTGAAGATGTGGCGTCATTACTTTATGGGATCTCATTGTCGCATTTTCACGGATCATAAGAGTCTTAAGTACATTTTCACCCAGAAAGACCTTAATATGCGACAGAGACGTTGGCTAGAGTTGGTTAAGGATTTTGACATTGAGTTATTGTATCATGAGGGAAAGGCCAATGTAGTTGCTGATGCGCTTAGCCGCAAGACTTCTCATTCAATGAGTGTTATGCGAGTGTTGCCCGATGAGTTGTGTTCCGAGTTCCGGAAGTTGAGACTAGAGATGGTGGGTAATGGTTTTGATTGGTTAGCTGCTATGACTGGCGAGCCGTCCTTATATTGGGAGATTCGCCAGAGTTTACCTTCAGATGCTGATTTCAAGAAGTTCGAGGCTAAGATTTCGAGTGGTGTTGCACCTGATCTAGCGATTGATGCTCATGGTTTCCTTAGGTTCCGTGGTAGGATGTATGTTCCAGATGTGCCAGATTTGAGGAAGAGGGTTCTTGATGAGGCTCACTTGACACCGTATTCAGTTCATCCAGGGGGAGAGAAGATGCACAAGGATTTGAGACTTATGTTTTGGTGGCCTGGAATGAAGAAAGAGATTTTGGATTATGTGAGTAAGTGCTTGACTTGTCAACAAGTCAAGATAGAGCATAGGAGGCCAGGTGGTTTGCTACAGCCGCTTCCCGTTCCTCAGTGGAAGTGGAAGTGTATATCGATGGATTTCGTGACAGCATTGCCTAAGACAGTGGGAGGCAAGGATGCGATTTGGGTTATAGTTAATAGGCTAACTAAGTGTGCCAGATTTGTGCCTATCAGTGAGACATGGGATATGGACTGTTTAGCCAGGGCTTATATTGCAGAGATAGTCCGTTACCATGGTGTCCCAAGAGAGATCGTTTCTGATCGTGATCCGAGGTTTTGTTCTAGATTTTGGAAGGCTTTACAGGAGGCTATGGGTAGCCGTTTGCTGATGAGTATCGCTTTTCATGCCGCGACTGATGGTCAGTCCGAGAGGACTATTCAGACATTGGAGGACTTGCTCCGTGCTTGTGCATTTGATTTCCAGAGTTCTTGGGAGCAGTGTCTACCGTTAGTTGAGTTTTCTTACAATAACAATTACCATTCATCTATTGGTATGGCTCCGTACGAGGCTCTATATGGTAGGAAGTGCCGTAGTCCGATTTGTTGGGATCAGGCGAGTGACGTGCACGACCTAGGACCGGACTAGTTAGCTGTTACGATTGATCAGGTTCTGCTTATCAGAAGTAGGATGAAGGCCGCACAGGATCGGCAGAAATCCTATGATGATGTTCGCCGTAGACCTCTGGAGTTTGAGGTGGGTGACCGAGTCTTCTTGAGAGTTTCACCGATGAAGGGTGTTAAGAGGTTTGGAGTTAAGGGCAAGTTGAGTCCTAAGTATATTGGGCCTTTTGAGATCGTGAAGAGGATTGGTGCTGCTGCTTACGGACTTGCCTCCTAGTTTGGGCAAGGTTCATAGTGTCTTTCATGTTTCTCAGCTCCGTAAGTATATTAGTGACCCGAGTCATGTTCTGCCTAGAGAGATCGAGAACTTAGAGCCGAGTCTTGCTTTCGAGGAGCGTCCCGTGAAGATCCTAGACCGTCAGGATAGGAAGCTTAGGAGCAAGGTGGTGCCTTTAGTGAAGATCCTTTGGCGTTGCGGTGATGTTGAGGAGCAGATGTGGGAGACCGAGGCATCGATGCGTGATGCGCATCCTTCTCTTTTCGATTGAGGTATAGTTAGTAGAATTTATCTTCGTTCGAGGACGAACTTTTTGAAGTTGGGGTGATTGTAACATCCCGTATTTTTATAAATATAATTTTAAGCATTTTTAATTATTTTAAGTAATAAAATAATATTTTAGTAATTTATCGAAAAGTGTTTTAAATAAATAGTAAGATCTGTCTTAAGCACCTTAAGTCCTTAAGACGAATACAAACTTGGTAAATTTAAGTTCACATCTTAAAAACCCGTTCAAGTATCCTAACCCGTTTCATTTAAAACGGAAAGGACAACTCTTAAGCCCCTTAAAATCATTTGTGTCGACATATCATCATCCCCTCAAAAGAAACATACTGATATTCCATTTCTTCATAAACCTCCATTAAAACTCATCTTCTTTTACTCATTTCTTCATCATCCGTTCATCAAATCGAGGTAATAATAACATTTTCGGAATCCTCATCGAATTTGCAAGCCATCCGTCACTTCCGATTTTCATTTCCTCTATTTCGAAAAATGGGCTGTTTTCCTAAGAATTCGTTTTTCAGTCCGTAATCTCGTTTTTCGTGCTTGTAGGCGTGGGCTTGGACGACCCGGAAGTGGATAGCTTCATCCTAGAGGAAGATCTTTGAGCCGGATTGCTTTTGAGGTGACGATTACGAGTAACTCGGCCTTTTTGTTAAAATAGCAAGTTTGATGTGTTCTTGTGATGTTTCTGAATTTTGTTAAGGTTTGATGTTTAATGGACTTAGTAACATGTTTAGGAATGTTCTTATGTGATGAATTCATGCCTTGTTAATGTTCATATGTTCATAAGCAATTTTCAGAAATTTCATGTTTTGCGACGGATACATTGTATAATCGTTTTGAGGATTGTTATGGGTTTGTTTGCTGTTAGTTAGTGCTATTGAGTGATTTGTGATGTTGAGTAAACTTTACTTGTAGCGATTCTTAAGTTTTGGTGTCGAATTATTGAGTTTTGCAAAGGGCTGGAAACGCGATTTTTGGCGATAGTCTCTCTGAGCCGGTCGACCGACCGGCCGCCGGTCGACCGGCTGGGAAGGCTTTATGTTATGTTGCGGGTTTTGAAAGAAATTGAGTTTTGAGCTGCCAGCCGGTAGGTCGGCTGCCTGCCGACTGGCTGGTAGCCTCTTTGTTGTTTTTGCGTAGAATTGAGAACATAGGAATAGAGTTCCCAGCCGGCAGACCGGCCGCCTGCCAGCCGGCTGGGAGTACATTTCTAGTGTATTGCGTAATTTTGGAACGTAGGGAATTTGGGTTCCCAGCCGGTAGGCCGGCTGCCTGCCGACCGGCTGGGAGTCCTTTTGCGTTGTTTTGTTTTAAAGGCTGAGGAAGCTGAAAGGGGTTGCCAACCGGTAGGCCGGCTGCCTGCCGACCGGCTGGGGACCCCTGTAGCTTGTTTTTGATTTGTAATTCGTTGATAACTTTTAATCGGTTGATCAGTTTTGATTGAAACTCGTTCCTTGTATCTTTGATATGTATTTGAGGTCCCCGGAGGATGGGCGACACTATATTGGGTTCGGGAATGGAGCGAGGATAGAGACCCCCCGGTCGGGTAAACGAAAGGGAAACCGGCTCTCCCTCAACTTAGTTCCCGGGGTCAATTAAGTGTTGTTTAGTGGTTTAAGAAGTTAGAACTATAGGTTAGTTTCTATCTTTGGATGTTAATGATTGATTTGTATGTCGCGTGGTGGGATATGTGTTAAGTTCACCTCTGGACCCACTACGTGTTTTGGATGTCGCGTGATGGGATATGTGTTAAGCTCACCTCTGGACCCATTACGTGTTTTGCTTGTGGCGTGTCAGGATATGTGTTAAGCTCACCTCTGGACCTGACACGTGATTGGTTGTCGTACACGGGATATGTGTTAAGCTCACCTCTGGACCCGTTGTGCGATAGCTGTGTATTGGGATATGTGTTAAGTTCACCTCTGGACCCAATACTTGTTTGTAGCATTGGGATATGTGTTAAGCTCACCTCTGGACCCTTTGCTTATGGATGATTAGGGATATGTGTTAAGTTCACCTCTGGACCCTTTTCTTGAATTGTATGTATATAGATATGTGTTAAGTTCACCTCTGGACCCTTTACTTGAATTGCATGTTGGGATATGTGTTAAGTTCACCTCTGGACCCGACATGGTTTGGTAGTGGGATATGTGTTAAGTTCACCTCTGGACCCATTGCTAGTGTTTGTGTTATATCTCCTTGCCTAGGTTTGGTACAGTGTCAGATATGCATGATGAAGTTGATGATTATAGTGCTTGAGTTATTGTTTGTTCATCCAAGGCATTGGATGACTCTATGATCGGTTTCATAAATAGTTGGATTGAAAGACCCCCCGACTGGGTAACTGTAACACCCCCATTTATTTAAGGGCCTGTACTAGGACTCCCTAGATAAATAAGGATGTTACCATCTCGGTTTCCCGAGGCAGTAGATACAAAGGAAAGATAAACAGTACTTTAAATTGATAAAGTTAACTCAAAGGACGAGTTTATACAACTGAATTAAAAACAAACTGTCTTGATAAAAGTACAACTCATAAGTAACTACTATGGTGATCTAGACTCTAGGCAGGTCCGGATCCAAGCTTCTCTCTTCCCCTAGCTCCCATAGTCTCGACACCTGTCAATCTGCTCCCCAATAATTGGTTCATCGCAGGTGATCACGAGTACACAGGGTCAACCACGAGGTTGAGTAGAGAAAAACTGTAAGCAAACACATTACTATAAATAGATAGTCGATCATCTCCACTCCGAATCACAAGACCCATGATTCTCCACACCAATCACAGACCCTTCATCTCCGCACCAATCACAGACCTTTTATCTCCGCACCAATCACAGACCCTTTATCTCCGCACCAATCACAAACCCTTTATCTCCGCACCAATCACAGACCCTTTATCACATTTCCGTGTCATGAGGATATACAGACAATCAATAACATTGAAACATTATTCAGTATAACGTATACAATTCACCACTGTCAACCATCATGTCACAATATCATAAACAAGATCTCAAATATTTCCCCTACCTCAAATAGCAGGAATGCAGATAAATTCCAAAGCTTGCTAGAAACGTTCCACGCGATTATCTCCGCACCAATCACAGACCCTTTATCTCTGCACCAATCACAGACCCTTTATCACATTTCCGTGTCATGAGGAACAATCAATAACATTATAACATTATTCAGTATAACGTATACAATTCACCACTGTCAACAATCATGTCACAATATCATAAACAAGATCTCAAATATTTCCCCTACCTCAAATAGCAGGAATGCAGATAAATTCCAAAGCTTGCTAGAAACGTTCCACGCGAAACCCGCTACCTAAACACATATACGTAACGAATAAATAACCTTCCCGAACCCCATAACAACTGATACTTACTATAAATAGAAACCTTCCATAAATGGAAAGTTTCCATAAATAGAAACTTCCCCAAAATAGAAGTTCCTATAACTCACTAATATCCGACTCGTATACTTAACCATCTCAAAGACGCAACCAAAACCCGTAACCAAAGTAAGAATATAATCATAATAAAACGTAATACCAAATAAACGCCAACAACTTTAAACTTGATTAAAACCAACAAAAGAAACAATAAAAATAATATTGATAAGTCATAACAAATAATAATACTAAGTAATAATAATAATAAAAATAATAATAATAATAATAATAATAACAACATACTTAACATAACAAAACTAACCTACTCTAACAACCCCCACGTCTTAACACCGCCACCCCAGCCGCACTCAGCCCTAAACTTGGCCGACAACCACCACCGACCACTCCCCACTACGGCTGCTACACCAGCGACCACCACCAGGTGATTCGACTCCGTCCGACCAGGTGGACCAGGGACTCAAACATCCCTGATTCCTCACCCTCCACCCGTGACACACATCTGAACAACCTGCCACGGCCACCACTCTCCCCCATCAGACCACCGAGACCACCACTAACGACACCCTTGCCCTTGGACCCTCAGACTGTGGTGGTACCACCGCACCGACCTCCCCCTAGTCATCGGTGGTACCACCTCCAAACCCACCTGTCACACGACCCAAAAGAAAACTAACACCCCTGCCCATGTTCTCTTTTCGCAGCCTCTACGGAAAACCCCTTGACCGCCACACAACACGCTCCTGGCCACCACGACATCTACTAACCTCCTCCCTGACTCACACGTGACCTTAAAACAACGGCCCAGATGCAACCCATAACCGAACCTCCAACAAACATTAACACGAAGACCCTATACCCAAAAACAACCCATAATTCGACACTGACAGCCTCTATACAAACACCCTTCACGGCGGTGTTAGGGTGTCAAAGGCAACACAACCTGACCCAAAACTGACTCCCACACGTCATAGATTAAAAACAAGTAAAGACCAGAACCCACAACCATGATACGCGATTACAACAATGCGAGTAAGACAAGCAGTAAAATCGTGAAAATCGAAACAATGGTGGACATACCCGACTCTTTGCCAGTTCGAACCACCCTAGTCTAGGTTTAGACCACCGTGCTGGACTCCTTCCTCCTCTATGTGGTGTCGGCTAGGGTTGTGTATAGATGGGTTGTGAATTCTTAGTTAGGGTTAGGGTAAAACATGCCTCCAATATGACTGCCTGTGACTGTTGTGTTTATGAGTTATCACCATGGGCTGTTTGCTCTTTGCTAAAAACGAGGCCCATACTAAGTTCCCAATGGTCACAGGTTCGAACCCCCTTAACGACATAACATGTTAACAACCTTTGATAGTCTAGGTCCCCATTTCGAGCCCCACCAAGGCCTAAAAGCCATACCGTTACTCGTAATATACACTTAGCTCGCTATCGAATAAATAATATAATTTTACCATCGACATCAACGATAACTATATATATATATAAAATACATATATATACCAATAAAATATAAAATATAAAACACGCATTCGTTTATTTAATTACCCACAATATAAAATATAAATATAAAATTACCAACAATTATAATAAAATTACGAGGTATTACAGTCTTCCCCCCTTAAAATGAACTTCGTCCCGAAGTTCAACCACACACATATATCACCGGCTTACAACCTATATCACATACTCATATAGGCCCGAACCTAAAACACCATAATAAGACAATTAACATAAGTGAACTCATTAACACGAACTATGAAGTTACGGGGTATTACAGTCTTCCCCCCTTAAAATGAACTTCGTCCTGAAGTTCACCATCCCATGGCTATCAACCTAGTTACGAGGCATGTACAAATACAAAACTGACACGACATAACATCTACCACCAATAAGATGCACAACATCAGTCACAGGACCATCAAGTATATTCAAACAATCATGACACACCAACTAGGCATGTCATAGCAACTAATCATATCGTAAGCTAATAAGATTTTACAATCCTACCCTCCTTAAAACATGGTTACGTCCCCGTAACCCCGTAAACATTCTAACACAGTACTCCATCTCACTCATTACTTTATCTCATAAAATCGAACTCCACGTAACCAAGTATCGCACTCATCGTCGCATCTAAGACCAAAGACCAGGGTGAGTGAAATGGCGAAGTAGACCCGCAATTGAAACTTCCATCTCAATATCGATCTCAATTTCCGAATACAACTCAATAACCAAGGTCACACTGGACCGTAAACACGATATGGCACGACGGCCAAATAACTCATAACCCAATACCAGTAATCAACTCTCCTCTCGATTTTTGTATCGATAATGTCAAACGTCCCATGAAAGGAACTGCTCAACACCTAGAGAGTAAAACTCTAAGCTACTCACCCACGAGTCAAGGTCAAAGAGTGCGACAACTCGATAAGACTCTGGACTGAAATCTCTATCTCAAAACAAAACCAACCATGACCTTTGTTCTAAACTCACGAGTAACTCAATCTCCTCAGTACTTACCTCCCAAGTTCGTTGAAATACTTGTATATAAACTTATCATTCCACTATTCATAAAACGAGAACGTGTACGCCATAAAACAAGAACTTGTACATAAGTCAGACTAATCAATTAGTAAGAGTTTTCACATCTCACAAACAAAAGAATTATCACATCAATAGAAAATTTTAATTATCAAAATAAAAGGACAACTACTAATATTCCACTCAAATCAGTACTCAAAAGAGACTCATACCAATTATCATGTAACATATAACCTCGAAAAAAAAAAAAATAAAATAAAAATAAATTAAAAAGTTATGGTATTAGGGTCGTGTTACGTCGTAAAACAGATTTGGAAAAGATAACACTCATACATCCTTGAAATTTATCCCAAATTTAATATACTAACAACAATGTAAACAATTAAGAACTTATAGTTCATACTCGACGTGTTAGGTTTAACTAGTTGCTCATGAACTAATTTAGTCATACTATCAAAACCTTTAATTAACTTTTAATTAACAAAAATAATAAACTCTTTTATTAGATCTTATGCATGCTACTAAAAGCGGAAATAAGGAGTAAACCGTGTTCTTACACTCGGTCCAAATATATTGCAAGGATGATCCTCCGAGTACCCAATATAGAATACCTCCTCCGGATGCACCAAGACAAGCCCTATTGAACCGAAACTTTGTATGCTAGACTAGGAATCGGTTTTTCCTTAAACTTATTCTAATCACTCTTATTAGAATAATATTTGAATACTACTCTTAGTATGAATTTTATTATCTTATAATAAGTATTTTAGAGGTAAAATTTCTCTTCTTTTGTGAGTATATTTCGGCCAAAGAGGGAGAGAAGAGAGCTTGAATGAATATGACATATATCTTATATATATGTCAAGCATGCTTTTAATAACATAATGATGTTTACATAAGCATGCTTATGGGGAGTGGGTAGCCGGCTTAGGGAGTGTAAATGAGGGAACAAGTTCCTTTCTCAAGGCTCTAGGGTGGTTACTAGGTTAGTAATCTCAATGCATATGTCTAACACATGTTTATGGAGTGTTTAATACACTAAACACCCATGCCACCTTCTCCTTTAAACCGTGCCATATAGTCCATAAAATGGACTTCATTTTACAATTTGTCAAATGTACAATTGTATAAAGTGTGACATCTTATATGTCATTTAGAAATAAAATACTTTAGTACATTTGAAACATGTAAATATTTATCCCATAAATATTATACATAATTAAATAAATCATATTTATTCAATTAACAAGTAATTCGAAATTACCATTGTAAAATAATATTTTATCGTCAATACGATTTACAACCTTTGTATTAATTTCAACCCAATTCATTCTAATTTCGATATCTTAAAATATCGTTTAATGTTTAACAATTGACACGTTTCAATTTTAAACATAAATCTTACATTAAGATTTAACCTCTAATTTCTCGATATACGAGTTTAAGGAATATGATCAAATCGTATCACTATACATTTGATCACTTTGTCAATTAAGGGAATTGTCCTAAAGGTGTGACCTAAAGGGATCAACTGACCATCACCGTCATACGACAGTAATGTCAAACTCTAGCTAGCCAATCATTACCGATTAATGTTGGTCAGTTGACTAATAAATCGTATCATCCCTTGCGCATTCTTGTTATGAGATTTAATTACGTGATCGCACTATTGTTGAGGACACATTTCCCAACAATCTCCCACTTGTCCTCGACAAGTGTGCGTCACCAATTCTCTTGTCCTATTACAATCTCCCACTCAATGCAAGATGTCTCTCTCTGGTCGTTCTTGCATTTGATCATATCATGAATGGTTTCCTCGATCTGGAGAATAACTGTCTGACCGGAATCATCTACCATAGATACCTTCCGAGCGTGGCCACGCATTTCCAGTTAATTACTCCTCGAGTGGCCCTGAGATTTGAACAACCCTGACAAGGGGTGGACAATTTCTATCGCACTACTTCCTTCAACCAGTCACAGTCAGTCACAACCCAAAACAATCCCATTTGACTCCAGTTACGAAAAGTCGTAGAGAATGGATCAAAGTTATGCCTAAACTGTACCATCTTGGGAGAGTAGTCTTTAGTCAAAGAATTGACTCACAAGAATACTATAGCAGCTCTCGCCACGACCCGGCTATAAAATTTCCAGAACTCTATAAGCGGTCACATTGCCCGACAGAGTGTCTCTTACAGTCTGCCTATGTGATCGACTAGTCATCACATATGACTCTATGGCATTTGAACTTGCCATCAATCGCCTCACACTCTAGTCGCTTTGAGACGTCACCTCATGTAAGCGGCTAGGGGCTATACTAAGTCAATCCAGTTCACTTATGGGGTTCAATATTGTCTCATACAACCCATTTGGATTCTGACAAAGTATCTTTTACTTTGAGTTATTAATAACTCAAATGATGTTGTCATGCAACAATAGTCAACACTATTACATTGCATTTTGATGCACAATCATCTGTTTGTATTAGTGTTTTGCGAATAACCTTTATTCATAATAGCAAAACTTACAACTTTTGGTCTCCTTTATTCTCATATTATTCCGTATAATATGACTATTTGAGTACATTTCTAGAACTCTTTCTAGATTTTGAGTTTCCTTTCCAGAGGAAAGCTCCCACTATTATCTTATAACTTGTGACGTATCAATATACTGGAGGGATTAAAATCTCTCTCTACAGTCACTTATGTACTGAAATCTATATTGTAGTTTATTTATGATTTCATCATTTTAATAATTTTCACTCATCTTGGCTATTTGGTAATGGTTTCATTCATCGTTATGAATAATGTATCCAACCATTCTAACTACTAGTGGGCGACTTTTATTATCCATATAATAAACCTTCCCGTAAAGCTCCATCATCTTATGATATAAAGTATTTGATCATCTAGAATTGAAAACCTCTTATTCTTTACACCTTAAAGAATCACCCATCCTCTCTAAATGGTAGGCTTTAATTCTTTTTATGAAAATCGCTCCCACTAAAATCAATGTCTCTCGATATCTTAAATGAACCTTTCATTTCTCGCATGTTAAACTATTACTTGAATCATTATCACTATCACTATCCCCATAGTGATCTATTTCCATTCAATCATTCATTACCTTCTTATCATGTCTTCGTTTCCTCGAGACGAAAATGACATGATAATTTCTTTATAACTACATAGGAACCGTTTTCCTACCGATGATTTCATACGGGGTTTCAAGTTTCCTCTCTATGAAACAATGAACACAAAGAACCTTTCTCCGAGTGTCCTCCCGTAGTTTCTTCAAATCACTTAGGGCTCTTTGTTTCCTCTCTATGAAACAATGAACACAAAGAACCTTTCTTCGAGTGTTCTCCCGTAGTTTCTTCAAATCACTTAAGGTTCTTCTTAAGACTCCCAAGTGAGAATCTTCTCTAAGATCCTTCCTTTATTTATATCATTGGTTTGTGAGCGAAACATTTTCTCCCACTCTATCCTTCTAACAATAACCTTTACTTGTTTAAGGATAGCTATTTCGATTAACCAATGTATCTGAATGTTTGAAGTTTGATAGGTGTGATGAATACATTCTCATTTTCACTTAAAATGAAAATCTTATAATGAACTGAAATAGTCTCATTTTGATTGAATCTATCTCATGGGGTGTAGTTCTCCGTTTTAATCAACTCTTTGATTCTTTTATACTTGATCGTATCAATATTTATTTCGTGATTAGATCACTATTATTCATGTTTTAACAAGGTATGCAATTTATTTGATGAATCAAAACATTGATTGAGAACAAAAGTAGTGACTCGGGTTGAAAACCAAGTCACTAATATCCAAAAATACAACCATTGTTTTAGGATTTTAATCCTTGTCTTACAAGAGAATCAAATTGTTCCATAAATAAATGCAAAATATGAAAGAAGACAATATGAAAATTAGAGCCTAGCTCTTCAAGTCTTCGATCAATTGGATGCTACCGGAGCCATCCAAGTAAGGAACCTCAAGCTTCCTTCTCCTTGCCCTTATCATTATTTGGGGGTGGCCCTTTAAAACAATTAAAAAGGGTAAATATCAACACATTTGTATCACTATACATAAGTTGATAAATGACATGAATTATACGCGAGAATTATTACCTACGGCGGTAGCTTTCCCATTTTTGAGATCACTTAAGTACTTGGGGCAATTTCGCTTCCAATGACCGATCCTCGTGCAATAATGGCACTTGTCTTGCTCTTTAGAAGACGAGGTGGAAGCGCCTTTCGAAAAGGTCTTTTCTTTGGTCGCTTTGGGCTTGAACGTTTTCTTGCCCTTGCCTTTCGAGGCATTCCTCTTGAAGCTCGTTTTCCCTTTCTTTTCGATGTTTAGAACATCCTTGGTGGAACTTTCATGAAGTCCCACGTCCCTTTCGGCTTGGACGAGCATCTTATGCAACTCTTCCAACGTGGTCTCTTGGTTTCGCATATTGAAATTCACCCGGAATTGAGCATATGCCTTAACTTTATTGAGCGAGTGAAGAACTCGGTCAATAATTAGAGAGTCGGGAACATTAACATTTTGAGCTTTTAGAGTCTCCGCGAGCTCAACAAGTTTGAGCACATGAGGGCTTATCTTTTGCCCTTCCTTGAAAGTTATGTCAAAGAAGGCGGAAGCCGCCTCATATTGAATCACCCTTGGAGTTTGCGAAAACATGGTCGCAAGCTTGGTGTATATTTCATACGATGTGGTCAACTTAATCATACTCCTTTGGAGATCCGGCTCCATGGAGAAGATGAGCACATTTTTAAGAGCGGAGGACTCTTTCATGTAGGCTTCATAGGCCTCACGAGTTTGGACCGACGAACGAGCGGTCGGAGCGGGAGGAGCGGCTTCGGATAGGTAACGACTCTTATCGTCACCTTGAGCGGCCAAAAGCAATTGCGCATCCCAATCCTTAAAATTTGAACCATGCTTATCGAGTTTGCAACGATCCATAAAGGATCGAAGCCATGATACGTTAGTGAGAGGTGGAGCGTTGGTTGCCATAGTCGATGTTGAAAATTAAACTACAATAATAAAAGGAAAAACAACATCATTTACAAATTCATAATTTAAACTAAAAACTTTAAGTTTAGTTATGTATTTACTTAATGATCTCTTACCCAATTAAGTAAACAATCCCGAGACCCAAACCCATACTAATCCGGGTACGGTGTAGCCGATTCAACCCGTATCGGTATAATTTGGTGGATTAACTCTTTAATCGGTTCTACTTTTAGAACTCTCGGTCGACAATTTTCTTAAAATTATCTTTAGCCCGAACTTATTACAACTACGGTTACGAATACTTTCGTTGAGATCAACCAAATTTCAAGGTGTAATCTTATTACCCCACTTACCCAACGTGACAATTTTAGTACCCCGGTGTAGCCGAGCCTACGTCCTTGTGAAGAAGGGATTCATGGGTCCGTACTTTTTGGTAAGGCTAAGTCTCAATGTTTATATGTAAGAGATCTAGTCAAATTATTATCTATCTCCGTATAAGTGAACTAAGTCGGTGAATTATCGATAAAATAAAAGACTAGGTCGACTAGGTCGAAACATGCATGATACGATGTATGACGATTTGGCTATGCATGCAAACATATAAAAAGCAAAAATAAAAGCATAAATAAACCCTAGTATGGCCTTTCCTAGAAAAGAAATAACAAAGTACAAATTCGGAAACCAACTCCTTTGGTCCCTTGAACTTCACGCGGCACGCACTTCGAGGTAAACACCGTCTTGATCGGAACTCCTTTCCGAATGGCACCGTCTTCAAGGAACTCCGGATTTTACAAAAATTACAACTTTTCTAGTCTACTTTATACATTATAAAATAGAAATAAATTACAATTGGGTGATACGAGATCACAAAATTACAACCGAATCGGTAACCCCTTACATTACGGGAAATACCGATTAAAAAACTAGGCCATACTAAGTAAATTACATAATTCCCAAAATTACGTAAAAATAAATCATGACATTCATAATATAAATATGCAATGCTTAAATAAATATGAATTAACATGCAAATCCTAAGCCAAATCGTCCTACTTAAAACACTTATTTAAATAGTTATCGTAAACCTCGGTTTTTATGGAATTGCGTGTTTTAACGTTTAACAACACTATGCATTTAAATGAAACGGTTTTCATCCTTAAGTTAATCATCCTAACTCGCATAGGATTCAAAATTTAGTCTTACTCAAACTTTGAACATGAATTAACTTAATATATTTTAATATTGATCGGTATTACTCGGTTTTTCGGGAAAAATAATATAAAATTCAAAAGAGGCATTAAAATTTCGAAAATTCAAAAATCAAATTTTGAAAAATCTAGAATGTTCTTAAAATTTTCAGAAAGTTAAAATATTAGTATTTTATACGGTTTTATTATTATTTCGAAAATAACACGTAAAACGAGCAATTTAAGTCGGAAAATTCAATAATTAACTTCATAAATGCAAATTAAATACTAATAATAATTTTATACCTTCCAAAACCTTTTAAGAACACAAGATGGACAGAAATATAAATGGCACATTGCCCCATAGCCGAAATTTTAAAGCATGCCTCCTTTTATTTAATTTTAAATGCTACTTTTAACAAAACAAAATTAAATCAATGCAAATCAAATCTGAAACTTTAGGCACCCAAGAATATTTTCATGATGAACATATCACATATGACTAAAATGGGTTATATTTTCGGCCATTTTTAACAACATTTGCAAATTTTAACGATTTACGTCATATATCGTACGATTTTAACATTTAAAATTATATCTCAAGCATAAAATAAGATAAAATTCTCGAAAATTTTATACATGCTGGAAATAATATATATGACATCGTGTTAAATTTTTATGGCCAAATTCCAACTTAAACTATTAAAGTCGAAATTATGTCACTAATTACCCGATTTTTACATTAAAAATCTATAATATTGCAATATTTGAGATAAATTTCTGGAAAATTCAACATAAATTTTAAATATTGCATGTGACATCCTCATAAATATTTATAGTCAAATTCATAATATAACTATTTTAACCCATTTTTATTCATCTTATTGTATTTTAACCATTAAAATTCATATCACACGAATTAAAGGTCTATAAATTACGAAAATTCATATTCATATTATAGAAAATACATGTGATATCATACTGAAAAATCTCGGCCAGAAGCTTATTTTAACTATTTTTCCCAAAATTAATCATTTTTAACCATTAAAACGTATTAAAAACCGAAATTAAAATACCAATGATCAATATTCATGCAAAATATATTCCAAATATTCTAAATCATATTAGAAAACAGTAGGTATCATGCTAAATTATTTTCGTGCATATCATATATTTAAACGAAAATTATCAAGTTTTATTTTGTTATTCTAATAACTCCGTAAAAACGAAACGGAAAGCATGCAAACAACCATTTTGCTCTGATACCAATTGTTAGGTTTAACTAGTTGCTCATGAACTAATTTAGTCATACTATCAAAACCTTTAATTAACTTTTAATTAACAAAAATAATAAACTCTTTTATTAGATCTTATGCATGCTACTAAAAGCGGAAATAAGGAGTAAACCGTGTTCTTACACTCGGTCCAAATATATTGCAAGGATGATCCTCCGAGTACCCAATATAGAATACCTCCTCCGGATGCACCAAGACAAGCCCTATTGAACCGAAACTTTGTATGCTAGACTAGGAATCGGTTTTTCCTTAAACTTATTCTAATCACTCTTATTAGAATAATATTTGAATACTACTCTTAGTATGAATTTTATTATCTTATAATAAGTATTTTAGAGGTAAAATTTCTCTTCTTTTGTGAGTATATTTCGGCCAAAGAGGGAGAGAAGAGAGCTTGAATGAATATGACATATATCTTATATATATGTCAAGCATGCTTTTAATAACATAATGATGTTTACATAAGCATGCTTATGGGGAGTGGGTAGCCGGCTTAGGGAGTGTAAATGAGGGAACAAGTTCCTTTCTCAAGGCTCTAGGGTGGTTACTAGGTTAGTAATCTCAATGCATATGTCTAACACATGTTTATGGAGTGTTTAATACACTAAACACCCATGCCACCTTCTCCTTTAAACCGTGCCATATAGTCCATAAAATGGACTTCATTTTACAATTTGTCAAATGTACAATTGTATAAAGTGTGACATCTTATATGTCATTTAGAAATAAAATACTTTAGTACATTTGAAACATGTAAATATTTATCCCATAAATATTATACATAATTAAATAAATCATATTTATTCAATTAACAAGTAATTCGAAATTACCATTGTAAAATAATATTTTATCGTCAATACGATTTACAACCTTTGTATTAATTTCAACCCAATTCATTCTAATTTCGATATCTTAAAATATCGTTTAATGTTTAACAATTGACACGTTTCAATTTTAAACATAAATCTTACATTAAGATTTAACCTCTAATTTCTCGATATACGAGTTTAAGGAATATGATCAAATCGTATCACTATACATTTGATCACTTTGTCAATTAAGGGAATTGTCCTAAAGGTGTGACCTAAAGGGATCAACTGACCATCACCGTCATACGACAGTAATGTCAAACTCTAGCTAGCCAATCATTACCGATTAATGTTGGTCAGTTGACTAATAAATCGTATCATCCCTTGCTCATTCTTGTTATGAGATTTAATTACGTGATCGCACTATTGTTGAGGACACATTTCCCAACACGACGAATTAAATGTTTCATGCTCATATTCATATTATAGAAGCAAATCACATTTAGGAAAAGACATAGCGCAAAATTAATTAACGTAATTAAACATGGAACATTGGCATATTTCCCAAAACATACATAACTCATAAACTCACAAGGTCGTTTAAGATCCCCAGATATCAATTAGTTAACCAATCACCATAATTATCAAACATCAAGCTTGAACCTGGTTTGTCATTTTGAAAATATTTTGAAATGTTTGAAACATTGAAAGGGTTGTTTGTGACAATATAATATGTGTCAAAGACAATTTTACAAGTTACAACTTGAAACAAGGCTACAGTGAGGTATTATGACTCTTCTTTATTAAGTTACTGTTCTTTCCACTCATGAATTATGAAAATTTTAACGATATAAGTAACAAGCACAAGGCTAATACTTCCGTAAATCGTATGCCACAATTAATAACTTACACATCGTGATCAGATTCTAAATATAACAATATGCAACTCACTGTATGATATGATAAGATAGACAGTGATAAACCATCTGTAACAACCCGACCCACCACCGTCGTAACACACCCCCAATAAGATGGGAGGTAAGCCTTTGGGCCCATTATTTGTCCTCACTTAAGCCCAAAAGCACAAGGCCTTGTTACTACATGGTGGGTGGAAGCTATTATAAACATATCATAAGCCTCACATTCTACCAATGTGGGACAAATCTCCACACAATCTCATCTCATACTCTTGGGGTGTTACAAACTCCCCCCACTTAAAGAACACAACGTCCTCGTTGTGCCTCAAACTTGACCACAACCAGGGCCAGAATCCTTCCCCGCTAGGTGTGTGACCCGGGTACTCCCGACCACAGGCTCACCACACGGTCGCAGGGTCGCTCTGATACCATTTGTAACAATCCGACCCGCCACCGTCGTAACACAAACCCAATTACATGGCCTTGTGCTTTTGGGCTTAAGTGAGGACAAATAATGGGCCCAATGGCTTACCTCCCATCTTATTGGGGGTGTGTTACGACCGTGGTGGGTCGGGTTGTTACACCATCAATAGACGAAAGAACATCAACAAGATTCACATTGTTCAAATAAACACAATTACAATTATGTATAACCATTAGATTGCTATATCATGCTAGTAAGCTCACCAGTTACATTTCATTTTGCCATTTGGCAAGGCTCTTCTTAGATAAACATGCCTTTGTCATCACATACGAGTAGCACATAGTCATTTTGAGGTCGTAAAATTTGACATATAATTGAAACAATTTTATATTAAGCTTGACGAGATAACCAAGGTTACGCTATTATATAGTGAGGGTTCATACTCATACCATACGCCTATTATTCATGTTACTAATGCCATATCAGGATCTTACGTGGTCACATCACATAAATCACATTTGGTTAAACTTTTATATGAAGCTTTTATATCTCATGATTTCAACAATTACGCAGCAACTTACCAAATCATAATTAAATAACATCTTAGCTAACGTGCGAGCGATCATAGCTTTTAGAAAATATAAAGGACTAGCTAATCATAGGCAAAGAATCAAATGCATATCTCAAGGAAATTATTTAATACTATTTCCATAACTCCATCGGTCTGGACAAGAACTTTATAGCAATTCAACAGAAAATTCGGCAACTTGCAAAAAAAAAATCACAATTAGATAACGACTCATTAAGATTTTACATGGCCTATCATCTTGAAAACGTAAACGCATATTCTGAACAGTAAAGGTGGAATTATGCATAAACAACAACCAAGTTTTAAACGATTTCTTTTACACAAAGATGGGTCAAAACGGAACTGTGCAGCAACAATCCAACCACGGTCAACTAGAAGATTTATTTCACTCAGAATATGACTCATATTAACATAAAACCAAAACATTGTAAAACCAACTTAGAAGGTTATCATACATAAAATCGTCATACTCATATTTGGAACACATGTAAAATGACATCCTACACATACCCAATAACATGGCCTTGTGCTTTTGGGCATAAGTGAGAACAAATAATGGGCCCAAAGGCTTACCTCCCATCTTATTGGGGGTGTGTTACGACCGTGGTGGGTCGGGTTGTTACAGATTAAAACTTTGGGTTCCTTTGCAAATAAACACTACTACATCCAAACCCAACATTTCTTATTCCAAAACACGTTGACAATCATTTGAAGCATAGACACCACTTTGTACCATATTAACATTCATTCCTCATTTCAATTGTAGTTGCCATCTAAAACACAGTAAAGGTTTCGAAACTGGAAATAAGGTCAACTAAATAGCTTGATAGTTATACATGTGTATCAAAATGAATTAATTTCTCCCATTACATCATCACAACTTATCCAAGTACGGAGACTTAACTAGAGACTACCATGTATCCCTTATTGATTACGAACTTCATAACAACTTTAAATGCATATAATAGGCATAAAATCTTAAGTACGGTATATGCAACACATAACTATATACGTTCATGGCTTAGGAAACACATTCCGCATATCACTAGACATGGTGTACTAATTATATAAGTCTGATCATTCATGTTCATATACTAACAATATATTACATAGATACGATAGTCATTCAATTCCAGCTAATCGTATGAACACTTCAACTATCAAAATCATATGATCACACCGCTCTAGCAATGGCTCAACAAATACAACTCCCAACTCCGATAATTTCATTTCAATCATCCATATCAATCCACAGTTCATATTTCACATATCCTTAATCAGAACTCACATATGACTTACCTCGTTCTTCTCCTGCAAGAACGTTAGCATAATATAACCAGGTCACTATATAGTCTACCCACTCTTCAATTACTCTCTTTGGGTTCCCGAGACAGCACAGAAAGGGCCCAGGTTTGGTGTGAGGGGGCCCCTAACTCATCCCGTTCCTTTTTGGGGCTCCTATCAGTGTCATCTCGGGGTTCATTTTATTTGACTCTTCCTAAGTACATTATTATTCATTTGGTTTAGGCCTGAGGACCGTTCGCTCTGATACCACTTTGTAACACCCCCATTTATTTAAGGGCCTGTACTAGGACTCCCTAGATAAATAAGGATGTTACCATCTCGGTTTCCCGAGGCAGTAGATACAAAGGAAAGATAAACAGTACTTTAAATTGATAAAGTTAACTCAAAGGACGAGTTTATACAACTGAATTAAAAACAAACTGTCTTGATAAAAGTACAACTCATAAGTAACTACTATGGTGATCTAGACTCTAGGCAGGTCCGGATCCAAGCTTCTCTCTTCCCCTAGCTCCCATAGTCTCGAAACCTGTCAATCTGCTCCCCAATAATTGGTTCATCGCAGGTGATCACGAATACACAGGGTCAACCACGAGGTTGAGTAGAGAAAAACTGTAAGCAAACACATTACTATAAATAGATAGTCGATCATCTCCACTCCGAATCACAAGACCCATGATTCTCCACACCAATCACAGACCCTTCAACTCCGCACCAATCACAGACCCTTTATCTCCGCACCAATCACAGACCCTTTATCTCTGCACCAATCACAGACCCTTTATCTCCGCACCAATCACAGACCCTTTATCACATTTCCGTGTCATGAGGATATACAGACAATCAATAACATTATAACATTATTCAGTATAACGTATACAATTCACCACTGTCAACAATCATGTCACAATATCATAAACAAGATCTCAAATATTTCCCCTACCTCAAATAGCAGGAAAGCAGATAAATTCCAAAGCTTGCTAGAAACGTTCCACGCGAAACCCGCTACCTAAACACATATACGTAACGAATAAATAACCTTCCTGAACCCCATAACAACTGATACTTACTATAAATAGAAACCTTCCATAAATGGAAAGTTTCCATAAATAGAAACTTCCCCAAAATAGAAGTTCCTATAACTCACTAATATCCGACTCGTATACTTAACCATCTCAAAGACGCAACCAAAACCCGTAACCAAAGTAAGAATATAATCATAATAAAACGTAATACCAAATAAACGACAACAGCTTTAAACTTGATTAAAACCAACAAAAGAAACAATAAAAATAATATTGATAAGTCATAACAAATAATAATACTAAGTAATAATAATAATAAAAATAATAATAATAATAATAATAATAATAATAATAATAATAATAATAATAACAACATACTTAACATAACAAAACTAACCTACTCTAACAACCCCCACGTCTTAACACCGCCACCCCAGCCGCACTCAGCCCTAAACTTGGCCGACAACCACCACCGACCACTCCCCACTACGGCTGCTACACCAGCGACCACCACCAGGTGGTTCAACTCCCTCCGAACAGGTGGACCAGGGACTCAAACATCCCTGAGTCCTCACCCTCCACCAGTGACACACATCTGAACAACCTGCCACGGCCACCACTCTCCCCCATCAGACCACCGAGACCACCACTAACGACACCCTTGCCCTTGGACCCTCAGACTGTGGTGGTACCACCGCACCGACCTCCCCCTAGTCATCGGTGGTACCACCTCCAAACCCACCTGTCACACGACCCAAAAGAAAACTAACACCCCTGCCCCTGTTCTCCTTTCGCAGCCTCCACGGAAAACCCCTTGACCGCCACACAACACCCTCCTGGCCACCACGACATCTACTAACCTCCTCCCTGACTCACACATGACCTTAAAACAACGGCCCAGATGCAACCCATAACCGAACCTCCAACAAACATTAACACGAAGACCCTATACCCAAAAACAACCCAGAATTCGACACTGACAGCCACTATACAAACACCCTTCACGGCGGTGTTAGGGTGTCAAAGGCAACATAACCTGACCCAAAACTGACTCCCACACGTCATAGATTAAAAACAAGTAAAGACCAGAACCCACAACCATGATACGCGATTACAACAATGCGAGTAAGACAAGCAGTAAAATCGTGAAAACCGAAACAATGGTGGACATACCCGACTCTTTGCCAGTTCGAACCACCCTAGTCTAGGTTTAGACCACTGTGCTGGACTCCTTCCTCCTCTATGTGGTGTCGGCTAGGGTTGTGTATAGATGGGTTGTGAATTCTTAGTTAGAGTTAGGGTAAAACATGCCTCCAATATGACTGCCTGTGACTGTTGTGTTTATGAGTTATCACCATGGGCTGTTTGCTCTTTGCTAAAAACGAGGCCCATACTAAGTTCCCAATGGTCACAGGTTCGAACCCCCTTAACGCCATAACATGTTAACAACCTTTGATAGTCTAGGTCCCCATTTCGAGCCCCACCAAGGCGTAAAAGCCATACCGTTACTCGTAATATACACTTAGCTCGCTATCGAATAAATAATATAATTTTACCATCGACATCAACGATAACTATATATATATATATAAAATATATATATATATACCAATAAAATATAAAATATAAAACACGCATTCGTTTATTTAATTACCCACAATATAAAATATAAATATAAAATTACCAACAATTATAATAAAATTACGAGGTATTACAGTAACCAGTAGGGAAACCGGCTCTCATTCCAAACGGTTTATGAAGTTGGTTGAGAGCCGTGCATTAGTATTGCATGATAGTATGAGAACAGTTTATGAGATGTTTATGCTTCACTTGTTTATATATGTTGGAGTATTTTGTATTGCTCTACTTGTTACGTGGCGTTACAAAAGGTGGCTAGGAGAACTCTAGTCACTCCCCACTGATTGTGGCGTACATGTTTTCATGTATGTAGGTATATGCAGGTTGGATCGGGGTTCACTTGAGAGCTAGCGAGTGATGATCCTTTCATCACATGACTTACACCTTTATCGATTAGCTAGACTCTTAGTTTTTGATACAGTTATCTTTTGGTGCATGTAGGGATGTTCCATCCCAGGTTGTTGGATATATTTGGTTTTTCAGTACTTAGAACTGTTACTTATCTATTTTGTTTATATCAGTTTCAGTTTTCCGTTTCAGTTTTAATTCTTCTCGCATGTTGTTTAAGTTTAAAAAGTTTTAATTCCGCTGCATTTTTACACTACTACATTTTGATTCTATAGCAACACTCCACTATTGTTGCATAATGTCATATAAGTGTTGCTATAGAGTTTATGCAACACTTAATGAAGTGCTGTATAAAGTCTCGTTGCATTAGCTCATTGAAACACTTTATGCAACACTGTTTGAACTATTGCAACACTTTTATAAAGTGTTACATATGTTACTTTTATGCAACCCTTTTTTCAAATGCAAAGGCAACATTTTTATTTTCTAATGCAATACTTCGTGAAAAATTAGCAACACTTTTCATAGACAAATGCAATACTTTTTTATATTAAAAAGCAACACTTATATCAAACAAATGCGACATTTTTATTTTGAGAACGCAACACTAGTTACGTCCAAAAACAACACTTATATACTAAACAAACGCAACACTAGTTCATCCAAACACAATAGAGAATTGCAATTCTTAATAATCGTGTATTATTTCATATCATTCAAAAATTACAATAGAATTATTCAATCTCAAAAATGAATGTCAATTACATTTCCAAAAAGGATTAAAAATAGAACTTCGCAAATGTTTAAGTACAAAAAATGTACCAACTGTTTAAAATAGAACAAATGATTTAACGATTATTATTAAATAAAAGTCTTCATGTCGTTGTAGTACTCCATTATCCAACGAGATATTGATGTAAGTTTCCACCCGAATAAAAAATCATCTGACAACATGCATAATAGTAATACCTCAAATGCAACATGTTTTGCAAAAGGGAGCACAAAATCAGCAGCATTCTTACCTTTTGAAAGCCATTCAAAATAAGGCACAAAGGAAAGGAGGTTGACGACGTATATTATCAGCTTAAAAAAAGGCACAAAGGAAAGGAGGCACAAAATCATCATACGGAAAATGTTATCAATCACAACATGCTCAAATAATAAAGACTTACAGGATTAAACCGTTTAACTTCTTTTTCATCAAGTTTCATTTTCTCCTGTATGGTCTTCATATAATCATTGGATCTCATCCAAAAAAGGTTTTAGCTGCCCCTTAGCAAGTTCTAAATTTTCAACCTTATAAATTTGGGAATTCCCACTGGTACAGAAATGTCTTTTGACAACGGTCAAAAAGTACATACGGCAACGGTTCCACGACGCAAACAAAACATAAATTGCAAAACAAAAGTCAAACGCAAACATAAATCACAAAACAAAAGTCTCACTATATCATTATAACAAAACCGCAACGAAATCAAAGGAGCAAAGCCCGTTCGAAATGGAAGAATCACAAACAGATCGACCATCAATCATATGTTTCTGCCAGACAATTCGCTCAGCAACAACAGGGTCAGTATAAATAAAAACCCGAAGCCACAAGAAAGTTAATGGTATGTCACCCATGTCAATTAGTCCTATTAGTTTTGGCTCATTTAGTAAATACCACATCCATAATCAACCCATTTCCAAACTCATGTCAATGCCAAACCCCATATTTTATTTAAACCTAGCCAGCATCCATAAGACCCTAAGTAGAGTTGAACAGAAATACCTACTAAGCAAGATGGCCATTGTATTCATGCATTAATACTGCAGCAAATAAAATTATACAGGCAAGAAAAAGTTAAGTACTCAAGTAGATCTGTAGCTAATATACAGCCAGAGGGTGACGTCTATAGTTGATCGTTGGTAAGGAACTGCCATTTCCATTAAAGAGATTACGAGATGGAGAGATAAAAATACTGGTTTGGTATCTGAAATTATGAATGCAACGATCAATACCTGTATATACAAGATCTGGAGACAGCGAAATCGGTGCTATACTACTCTTTCCCTTGCTCTTCCTCAAATCACTATTACCAACATCATTGAGCAGGTGAAATCCAGAATTGTGGCAGTGAAAAGTCCAGCTGAAGAAGGCGATGTACGACTCATAAACTTGCTAGAAGGTTCATCCAATCCCTTTAACATGTCGATGTGAGGGTTCATAAGGGACCAGGTTAATATTAGTGTTGTTGAACTTACAGTAATCCAACTTAAAAGATCTGAATGTGATTGATATTTATGTTGCCATGATTGATTACTCACACTCCATATAAGGAACGTAAAAATCAAATATAGGAAGTGTAAGATCGGTGCCAGTGCATTACCTCATTGAAGACTGAACATGGTTGTAGCTGTTTCAAAAAAAACCAGCAACTATGAAGACTGAACACAGTGGTCATTGAAGACTGAACACAGCAGACACAATGGTATAAAATACATAGACGTCCAGAAGACGGGTCTGCAATAAAAAAGGAAAGCTCCAGAACATTTAGACAACCAACTATCAATCACGCTCCAATTTTCAACCAATTTTAATAATACAATAGCTTCTTATTCTCAAATCTCACATGAACATGCAGGTTTCCTTTGATGAGTTTGCGATTGGATGTCTCTTGAATATCAGAATCAGAGTTCCAAATCCCGATTCCTGGCAAAAAAAATCCCAATCATTCTAACAAGTCTAGTGAGTAGGATTGAACATTGTTATTTGTTAGTGGCGACAATTGCAAATAAGATGCAGTGATGCACAACTGTATACACAAAACATTAATCAATCAAATGAAGCTGGAAAAATCCCAGGCAATACAACAATTACTCACAATCCATACTCCTCCGTTAACAGTCATTTGTTTACATTTATAACAAGAGGTATTTAATCAAAGATATAAAGTTAAACATATGACTGAAACGAATACCTTCGTCTTAAGGAAGAGTAATCATATCTCCCGCAGAAACAGTAGCAGTAACATCCTCTTATTCTCCCGCAGAAGTTCTATGACATCAAAAATAAATACATTTTACAAATTCAAATCTACATTTTAGATTCATTATCAGATGAAGGAACACACAACAGCAGGCCAGCAGTGCATCATAAATGAATCAAAATATAGGTTCCATAACAAATTCTGAACTAGTTAAAGTAACATAAACTCAGGAATTAGTAATCATAATTATAAAGTCCCGATAATAGTCGCCTCCTTTGAGGCTCGGAAGCCCAACTGCCCAAGTTGTTAACAATCGTAAGAGAGGGTAAATTTAGAATACAAATATACAATGTTCAATTAACAAATTAAGATGAACATGATTACCAATCATGATAAAGAGAGCTACAAATTAAGATAAACATGATTACTAATCATGAAATAAGGAATTCAAAACAACAGCATCAAATCAAACTGACAAACTTGATAATAAAAATTAAGAAACTTTTCTGTCAAGTTTTAGAAAAGAGAAGTGTTGTCGCGAAGAAGGAAAGAAGGAAAAAATACCTCCGAAAAGAATCTCTAATGGTGTGTGCCCTCAGAAGAAGCCTTTCAAAGGCTCTTCTTTGTCCGAAACTCCTACAACTGAGGCAGCTTCATCAACAGAAACCTCAGGGCTTGGCGTCAATTCATGAAAACCATTTACCACAATATCCTTAATCCTTATGAAAGATTGAGAAGCTTAGAGCGTTTTCGTGGTCGAATACACTTTCCCTTTGATTAATTTCTTGACTGTGTATTGAATTTAGGTTTAGTTAGGGTGGCTGATAACACTCCCTCTTGTGTTTTCCACGGTTACCAAAGACTGGACTGCCTAGATATGCATATCTTTATTAGTTGGATCGATTGAAGGGTTAACCTAAAGTAAAGGGCTCCTGTGTAAATAAAGAAAAGAGGTAATCTAAAGTTAAAAATACCTGCAAGAGTTTTCCGATTTCCCAAAAGGAAAGTCATCTTTGATTGATATAATCAACACAAATAAAAAAAACATTGTCACAATACGAATATGATTATATACAGGGACGAATAGATGAAACAACAATTGAATTGAGATAATAACAAAATGATAACAATAATTGAAATTGAAGTATCATACCTATCAGAAATCCCAATCAATTATACTGAATATGAATTTCGCCGGCTGAGTAAGAATCAAAGTTGAAATAGGATGAATATCAAACGCGTGAATTGAATCGCTGATTGACTTTTTTTTGAGTTTTTTTTTCTGGAAATGATGATGAAGGACGATGATGATGGAGTACTGTAGTACGGTATTAATCGCGTAGGGTTTAATTAGAGTGATTAGGCGCTTAATTTGTTTTACCTAAATTTCATTATTGCGCCTAATTAGTTTTACCCAAATTTCATTTTGTTTTTTTTTAATTGAAAATTTTAAGCGCTTAAACGAAATTAATTGCAAAATTTTGGAGATACATATATTAGGTTTAAAATTGATTATATTTATATATGTATATATATATATATATATATATGTATATAGACTTGGGATCCGGTGAGAACCACCTTACAATGAGAACCTTGTGAGAACTCCACCTTACGGACTTTTTTAAAAAAAAATTAATAACATAATTGGATTCGGCATGACATTTTATAGCTAGAGAACATATTTCTTGGTTTAGAAAATAAATACTAGTGACGGAAATCAAGGTGAGATACGTTTTATTTATTTGCATGCACCTTCTATCTATTTTTTCGTATCTATCATTTTTCCGCCACTAGTATTTATTTTCTAGACCAAGAAATATGTTCTCTGGCCATAAAATTCCATGCCGAATCCAATTATGTCATTAATTTTTAAAAAAAACTCCGTAAGGAAGAGTTCTCACCGGTTCTCATTGTAAGGTGGTTCTCACCGGATCACAACCCTATATATATATATATATATATATATATATATATATATATATATATATATATATATATATATATATATATATACTAGTTGTTGTACGGCACGCTTCGCGTGCCGTACCCCAAGTTAGTGTCACTTGTCTATTGAAATTAGTATCAGTACATATATTTCGTATTGTTGTTTATTGGCTCTACTTGACTATCTCAACGCCGATAATTACGAACGTTGTCTATAACATTAAAGAGGCATAAGTTTTACCATTAATGGAAAATAGAGGAAGGGCTAAGAATGTACTACGTATATAGCAATACTTTGGCTCTGTTGAAGTTTTTCATTGGGTTAGAAATTAGCCTGTATATAATATTTGAAGGTCTTCCCTAGTAACTCCTTACAAATAAACTAAGTTTATGACAATTATTTGCAAGCGAGCCATAATATGCGGCGACAGGCGTGAATAGTAGACGGAATGATATTAGGGCCTTATTGGTGTATTAGTTGAGGAAGAAACTTAAGCTGATGGTTAAAAAAAGCAAGTCCGCCCAAACCAATGTAGAACTCTACATGTTAACTCAAATCACCTAATTACCTCATCTAATTGTAAGATGTAACCATACTTGGTCAGCTGACGTGATCAGTCTTTAAATTCCAAAGTTATTGCTTTTGCCGCAAGTGATCTCAATGCTTAAAAAATATATCACATGTAAGGCATTAGCTACCTTAAGGCCATGTTTTTTCTGCCTTATTTTCATCTCGTTTCGGTTCAACTCTGTTCAGTTCAGCTCAGCTCTATTCAATTCAGTTCAGTTCAGTTCAATTCATATAATTCAGTTCAGCTCAGCTCAGCTCAGCTCAGCTCAGTTTTATTAAGTTCAACCCACATTATTATTGTTGTTGTTGTTGTTGTTGTTGTTGTTATTCTTATTTTATATTTATTGACTATTTTTTTATTAATTATTAATTAATCCCTCCTATTCAGCTTAATCTTCTCTCTTTCCTTATTCGTGATAATCACATTTTCTTCCATATTTTCTTATTTGGTAAGCTTTTCGTGATCCAAATTCAATTTCATGTGGGGTAGGTTAATTTGTGTGATCCAAATTCATTTTCTTAATCCGTGGGTAAAAATAAAGGGGAAGAATAGGCTGAATAAGAGGGGGTATTATTGTTGTTTTTATTATTATTATTATTATTGTGTATATATAATTATTATTATTATTGTGTATATATATTTAATTATTATTATTATATTGTTATTTTATTGTTATTATTATTATTATTAGCGAAATATGGGAGAGTAGAGAAAAATGTACTTGTGAAGTAAAATTTGATAACATTTAAATAGTAATATTTGTTAACACAATCGAAAATCATAATCTTGAAAATATAGATATCATTAACATGAAACGCATTATCTATGTTCCTTCGTTATTGACTTTCATATCATCTTGATGTGTTTCATTATTGTGATCATTATGGACACCAATAACACGCCCTCTTTTTTTCGAACTTTGTTCATGAGTTTCATCCATTCTTTATCATCCATGTTTAAATTTGTTTTTCCTTGAGTACTTTAATGTTGTATAACTGATTTACCAAGTATATCCATCCGAATGAAATTATTAATAACTTATTTTATTAATATTATTTTTAAACCGCAAACTTTTATTAACCAAACAAAACTATTATTATTATTATTATTATTATTATTGCTAAATAAACGCGTACTATAATTGTTATTATTATTATTATATTGTTATTATTTACTTAGTTCAATTTTATTAAACTTCATTCACTTTTATTAATTTCAGTTTCATTCAGTTCAGTTCAGCTAGATTAAATTTAGCTCAGTTCGGCTCAGTTCAGTTCAGCTCAATTCAGTTCAATTCAGCTTCATTCAGTTCAGTCCAGTCCAGTTCAGTTCAGCTTTAAAAAGTCAGAAATAACATGTCCTAAGTCATTAACTGGAAGGCCCACTAAATTACATTATTATAGGTTAAACTCATAGGTTTTGTAAAATCCTATGTAATCATAGTACACTATATTTTAGTGGGCCGCCAAAATTTCAGTGATACAGTCTATTATCAGCAAGAGATCTTTTTTTTGCACCTTTTTCCCCTTGAAATCCATACAACTAAGCATGAATTATTTTATAGAAACGATTGTTATTAAGGAATAAGGAGAAGACGTTTGAAGCCAAAAACCAGCAAAAAAACATCTTAAAAATGACTAAAAGTCGAGATTAAGCAATTACTCGCGCTTCATACTCCCAGCCAATATTAGGCAACTACTTATCCCTACTGAGTTGTGACAAGTAACTCTTTAAGAAGAGCCCTCGTTGAGGCATTTCATCGAATACTTTGATGACATTATTAAATTCGTTGAGGCATTTCATTATACACCCTGATGGAATCATCAAATCCTTTTTATTTCATAGTTGAGATGAAGATGGAGAGCCTCTTTCTTAATTATAACTCATTTGAGTCTCAAAGATTGGCTTACGAACAATATACTGGTTATCTTAATCGTAGGCTAAAAATGATGAAACAAACCCCATATCATTCGAAATTTCAGCTGTCATACTATACTGGTTCTCCATCACCAATAAGCAATAAGTGATTCTAAGTTTTTAAAGAGGTACGTAAGCTGATCGCCGACGAATTTGTTATTGACGGATCTAATGGTGTAGTTAAAATTAAGGTTTAGAAAATTTAGGAAAGAGAGATAAAGGGGTATGATATTTCTGAGTTGGGGAAAGTAATCGCCATGGAAGGACGAAGATGGTAGCTTGAGAAGGAAGATATGGAGAAGGAAATTGGGTGTGTGGTTTTGGCCAAAGAAAAGCAATTTAGTTGATAGCAACCAATGGTTATGGGTTAAACTTTAAAACTTGCCAAAGGCAAGAGTTGGGAGGTCTCAGGTTCGAATCACGGAGGTGATGATCACTTGGCCGTTGTGGCCCTCGAAAGGGGTGGCTTACATGGTATATGTGGTAGCGCGGGAATGTATAGGCCCGGGGGATTCAATCCCCTCGTCGTCAAAAAAAGATAATCTACGCCTAGTCGCCTATCCATTAGTTATCATTTGGCTAAACTAATGTAAGTGGCAATTTAGTAAATAATAACTTACATAATTTAGGCACATAAATTCTTATTTAATTTAAGTCAAAAGTATCTGTATTAAGTTTAAGACGAGCCAAATAATGACAAATTTGCATAGATATGACAAGCTTTTTGTTCTTCCCTAAACCTTTTTAGTTTTGTCTTATTCGTACAAGTGGATATTACTTGACCCGTCTTAACTTAAGACATATATATTTGTCTCAAGGGAGACTTATTGATTTACGCGTATCCATGTGTTAACCTTTGCCTAAAGCAGATGTAGGTAGCAGTTTAGTTGATAGCAATAACATAATTGGCCAAGTGTCTAAGTGGCTCAAGATATTATTTTGCGAAAAGTAATAGATAATTAGTAATCACGATGGAGTATATTTTGGACAAATATTAAAGTGTCCCGATTCACAATAATGACATTAAAATTAAAAAACAATTTAAAAAGGGTAAATTTTGTACAGTCAAAATATTCTCAGTGTTTTATAAAACGAATATATTTATCTTAATAATAAAATTGTTAAATAATATCTTATTTGCATGATAAATGGGAAATGAGACAAACATTTTGCTAATCTCAATATATATATTCGGTTTTTGTCGTACGTATAATATAATAAAGTTTAAATGACTATGCTTATTTTGTGTAGAAATATGAAGTCGATTAATAATATATGTAGTGGCTGTAAATGCCAATGACCAAAATTCATTGTTTTTTACTGGACGATACATGATTTAAGTTGTTGCTTATTTTGTTAACTGGTTATTGTCTGATGTTTTATTGCTAGATTAAGAAATAAAGGTGTGCATTGTGATGATCGGATAAATGTTGCATTGTGACGATTGAATAGTGTTGATGTTTTATTGTTAGCTAGAAGACAAAATAAAAGTTACTATTCATTATGAATAGTAACATGTCTTACCCACTTTTTAGTAAGGGGTATAGATATATATATGTACACCGGATCCCAACCCTATGTGTATATATATATATGTATATATATATATATATATATATAGAATTGAGATCCTATGAGAACCACCAATATAATGAGAACCGTGAGAACTCTACCATACGGACTTTTTTAAAAAAAATTAATGACATATTTGGATTCGGCATGGAATTTTATGGCTAGAGAACATATTTCTTGGTCTAGAAAATATATACTAGTGAAGTAAATCGTGGCGAGATACGTATTATTAATTTTCATGCACCTACTACCGATTTTTATGTATCTATCATTTTTCATGCACCTAGAACTTGTTTTAATGCACGTAGGGCCTCTTATTTCATGCACCTAGTAATCATTTTCATGCATGTAAAAAATTTCATGCACATAGGGGTTGTTTTCGTGCATTTATAGCCGTTTTAGTATGCCTAATTGTATTTTCCTACACTAAGTATATATTTTGTTAATTAAATCAAAATTTTTTGTTTATTGATACTAAAGTGTGTATTTGAACAAGTTAAACTAATGGTAAATGATCCAACGAAACATTCGAAGCGAGATATGGTAGAGATTTAGTGAGGGTTCTCATGGTTCTCATTATAAGGGTGGTTCTCACCGGATCCTGACCCTATATAGATATATATATATATATGTATATATATGTATATGTATATATATGTATATATATATATATATGTATATATATATATGTATGTATATATATATGTATATATATATATATATATATGTATATATATATATATATGTATGTATATATATATATATATATGTATGTATATATATATATATATGTATATATATATATATATATGTATATATATATATATATATATATGTATATATATGACGAAAGTGTTGCACACGTGTTGCTAGAAAATGCAACAATTGTATAAGAATGTTGCAATTAAAATAATATATTGCAACACTTACCTTAAAGTGATGCATTATGTAGGTAATAAGCAACATTTTTAAATAAAGCGTTGCATAATTAAGTAAAAATTGCAACACAACCCGTAAGTGTTGCACACGAAATGTTGCATTAAGTCTCGTTTTGTAGTAGTGTTAGTACTTTGTATGTTTTAATTTTCCGCTTTCGCGAGGGGTTTTACAGCCGGCCTACCGGCTGGACACCCATCCAAGCCTTCCTCTTTCTTCAATACGCAAACAAACCAAAAGGGCTCCCAGCCGGTTGGCAGGCAGCCGGCCTACCGGCTGGGGAACCAAGTCCTATGTACCAACCTTACGAAAATTCCACACAAGAGGCTCCCAGCCGGTCAGCAGGCAGCCGGCCTACCGGCTGGGCACCTCAATCCTACGTTTCATCAAATTTCGCAAAGACACTAGAACACCCTCCCAGCCGGTCGACCGGCTCAGAGAGCCTGAGCACGAAATTCGCAATTTCCAGCAATAACAAAAAATCACTAAATCGGTACTAAACTTCAAGATTTGCAACAACAACTTTCTACCCAGCATATGAACTCATCAAATACACTAATTACCAGCAATTAATCCCACAAACAATCCTCAATAAGAACATACTTTGTATCCGTCGCAAGCATACAATTTCTGAAATTTAACAACAAGTGTATATAACATCAACTAAGCATATGAGGGTCTTCCTTAAGGGTTCCTAGCATGATTCTAAGTCCCATTAACATTAACAACATGAAAAATCAGAAGCTTAAACCAATTCAAACAAGAAAAGTGCTAATATAAACAATAAGGCCGAGTTTCTCATTATCGTCACCTTTTACGCGATTAAGCTCTTATCTCCTCTTCAATCTTGCCACTAACCTCCTTAGGATCTTCTAAGTCTTCACCTACAACAAGCAAAACGGTTTTAAGAGGCTAAAACTCGGATTATACCAAAACAGGCCAAATTTCGAATTGAAGGAAACGGAAATTGGAAGTGACGGATGACTTGCAAATTTCATGAGGATTCCGAAAATGTATTTATTACCTTTATTCGGTAAACGGATGATGACGGAAATTGGAAAAGAAGATGAAGATTCAAAGAGGATTTGAGAAAATGAAGAACACTGTATTATTATTTGGGGATATGTTTATGTCGACACTTAGGGGTTTTAGGAGGGTTTTAAGTTGTCCTTTCCGTTTCAATGGAAAACGGATTTGGTAGCTTGAACGGGTTTTAGGATATGAATTCAAGTTGCCAAGTTGTATTCGTCTTAAGGACTTAAGGTTCTTAAGACGGATCTTACGATTTATTAACAATACTTTCTCAATCAATTATTAAAATATTATTTTATCACTTAAAATAATTTAAAACCTTTAAAATATATTTTACGAAAATGTGGGATGTTACATTTAAGCTACCAGGGCTGAATTAATAGCTAGCCAACTCCGACAGATCAGTTCTCCTATGGACTCTTCCATTCAAAGTCAGAGTAAGCAACTTCTTCTTCAATATAAGGGTCTAAGGGAAATTGAATTGGGTATTTTGAACCAAAGAGCTAAGTTACGACATATTTTATTGGATGACACTAATTCTAAATATTTTTATGCGAGGGTTGCTGAGCGGAGAAAGGCAAGTTCGATTGGGTCCATTACTTCTAGCACAGGCCAGCATTGTCACGGGGTTGCAGTAGTTGCTGAAGCTTTTCTCGGCTATTACAAGATGCTCCTGGGACAGGCTGATCCTATTAGTCCTCTTCCAGTTAGCTTATTTCAGGAATGTAAGTTTCCAGCTGAAAACTCGCTGCAGGCTCCTATTTCTGTCATTGAGATTTTCAAAGCCCTTAGTTCTATTGATAAGAATAGTAGTCCTGGTGTTGACGGCTACACTTCAGCGTTTTTTAAAGATGCTTGGGCTATTGGGGGCTCGGATTATACTGAAGCAGTTCAACATTTTTTCAGACAAGCAAAATGCCAAAGGCTGCTAATAGCACCCTTATTTCTTTGATTCCCAAGTGCCAAACTCCCAATGATGTCACTGATTTCCATCCAATTTCTTGTTGTAATGTGTTTTATAAGACCATAACCAAAGTATTGGCTAACCGGCTTAAACAATATATGGGGAATGTCATGGGCCCTGAGCAAGCGGCCTTTGTTAATGATCGGGATATCTTTGATAATTCCTTTATGGCCCATGAATTGGCTTCTAAGTATTCAAGAGCACATATATCCCCCCGATGCATTGTTAAGGTGGATATAAAGAAAGTTTTTGATTCAGTTAATTGGGAGTTCTTGCATAATTGTCTTATCCTATATGGCCTTCCCCCTCGCTTTGTAAATTGGATTATGGCTTGTGTGGCTACTCCTTGGTATTCTCTGAACATTAATGGCTCCACTGAAGGTTTCTTTCCTGAGAAGCGTGGATTGAGGCAAGGGGACCCTCTTTCCCCTTACCTCTTTGTGCTTTATTTGTATGGAGGTCCTTTCTCGTCAGTTGCGGTTTCTTTCTTCTTATAATGGCTTTTCTTGTCACCCCAAATGTGTCAAGGTGAGCCTTACTCATTTGGTTTTTGCTGACGACTTACTGATTTTTACTAGGGGGATCTTCCCTCAGTGCAAGCTGTTGCTAATTGCCTCAAGCTTTTTTCTGGCTATTCTGGTCTCTCTGCTAATCCCTTGAAAACATATGTGTACTTTGGCGGTGTTTCTAATGTGGTCAAAAGCTTGATTCTCCAATCTACTGGCTTTGCTGAAGGGTCATTTCCCTTCAAATACCTTGGTCTTCCTCTTTATACTTCTCGGCTTACTTTTGATATGTTTGCCCCTCTGCTCGAAAAAATTAAAACTCGGATTGAGGCTTGGTCTAACCAGTATCTATCCTTTGATGGTAAGGCTTAGTTGATTAATTCGGTCATTTTTGGTATTCATAATTTCTGGGGGGGCTGTGTTCTTCTTCCCAAGGGCGTTATTAAACGCATTGTGAAGCTTTGCAAAGATTTTTTATGGGGCAAGTTTGCTGGGTCCGGGAAGCTCGTTAGTAAAAAATGGCTTTATCTTTGTAGACCTAAGACTGAAGGTGGTTTTGACATGCGTGAGGTCTTGAGTTGGACGAAAACGCAAGCTTTGAAATGGGTTTGGAAGCTTGTTACGCAACCACACTCTCTTTGGGCTAAATGGGTTAATGCCTACTATCTTAAGGGCAACTCAATTTGGGATGCTTCGAAATCTGTTTCTGCCTCTTGGTACTGGAATAACGTGGTAACGGTTAAGAATGAGGTAGTGGACATGATTGGAGTTCATAACTTGCAGGCTATTTTGTCAACAATGGAAAATCGGTATGAGGCTAACCAAATTTATAATGTTCTTCGGCAAGACTGGCCTACTGTTACATGGTATACCACTGTTCATGAAAGAGCTAATGTCCCTAAACATACCTTCATTGGCCACTTAGCTTTTCAGGAAAAACTCCCCACGGTTGATTTATTCACTATAAAACAATGCGCTCTTTGCGACGGAATCGTCCGTCGCAAAAAGGGTGAAATCCGTCGCAAATGATGGTTTTGCGACGGATTTGCGACGGACTGCATCTGTCCCATATTTTTGTCGCAAAAAGTTCTTTTGCGACGGATTTTTCCGTCGCAACACTTTTGCGACGGATTGACCTTATTTTGCGACGGACTGACCTTGACTAGAAGTCAAAGGCGGTCCAGATTTGCGACGGAATTTCCGTCGCAAATAGTCCCTTTTGCGACGGATTTTCCGTCGCAAATCTGGACTGACCTTGACTTTTGGTCACAGTCAGTCCAGATTTGCGACGGAAAATCCGTCGCAAAAGGGACTATTTGCGACGGAAATTCCGTCGCAAATCTGGACTGCCTTTGACTTCTAGTCAAGGTTTGCGACGGAAGTCCGTCGCAAATTGAGACATTTCCGTCGCAAATTCCTGTATGATTTTTGTGTTTCAGCCGTTTTTCCAGCTCCCCATTTCCATTGAAATGATTCATTTTTTCCCTTTTGCATGATCTGTAAACCTGCAATTTCAGAAAAACAACCCAGCAACAAAAAACTTGTCGGAGACAAGGTTTTTAAAACGTCTTTTCATAACTAAAATGAAGGTTGTACAAATGATCATCCAACTAAAAACTAAACATAATCCGCGGTACATCAACTAAACAACCTAATAAAACCTATCTAACGGTCGTGTCGGTGGGCTGTGGGGTGGCGAAATGAGTGGCCGCCCTAGCATTGTCGCCGCCATCATCGTCGAAGTCGCGTCTCGGCTGAGAAAAGCCTCCCGGGTTGCAGCTCTGAGTAGTGAACTCCGCCCCCTGTTGACTTAAGTATTCTTCAATTGCCTTCAGCCTTTGGGATGTCTCGAGATCGCGTTCTCTTAGCTGAGCATTCTCTCGAAGAACTCTGCCGACGATACCTGCAATGAATAGTCAAACATGATATTATATTCATTTAATAAACGGTTAAATAATCGGTTAGTCTTAATTTTTAATAAACTATAAAATACAAACCTGGGGTGTATGATGATTGGGTCCCAGCACTTGAGTGACGACGACGCTCGTAAATGACTGGGGCTGCATTTCCCATACCGAGTATCAACCCTTTCTTGTTGAAACCGCCATGTTCTTCGAAGTAGATCTCGTTGTCGTCGATATCTTGCTCCGGGATCCTTTCACTTATCATTTTCGACTTTCTTGAAAAAACTTTTTCCTACAAAACAAAAATAAAATGTGATTAGTATACGTTAATTAATTAGTAAACCAAATTACTAAAATATAAAGAAAAGTTTCTGTTCACTTACAAAGAGTGCTTTGGGTTTCGTTGATAGCCAACCCTTCTTGGCATGCTTTTTTGTCTTCTCCAGCAACTTCAAGGCGGATGGTACATCCCTCCCATCTTCTCCAGCCTGCAATTTAAATCCAACGGCACTTGTTAAAAAAAACATTCAAGATTGTCAAAGGGTGAAAATTATTCAAGACAAGAAAAAGTGAATTAAAAACTAAGAAATTACCATTTCATCCATCATCTGTAGGGTGTTTTTACGACCCATAATGTGAGTACCTAAGGCCTTGCCTTTTTCGGTACTTCCCGACATCCGATTGGTCTTGTTTTTGTCGGATTTCTCTTGGAATTTTGGATCGTCCTTTCTTCCCTTTAGTTGTTCGAAAATATCGGCCGGTATCCACTGCGGCCTTTGCTCCGTTGTTTTCCTCATAGCGTAGTGGATTCTTTTGCGAAGGCGGTCTTTCATCATGTCTTCCCACGCCGACCTAACCGCTGCTCTATCACGAGGGTGAAAGGTAACTTTTTTCTGTTTCAAAAAAAAAATAGTTAAATAAATATGAAACAATAAATAGGTAATAAATAATAAAACGGAAATAGGTAGTAAACAGTTAATAAATACCTCAAACCAATTCCACCACTCTTCCTTAATGGCATCCGGCGCTTCTGACCAGTTGGGCGCATACTCCTTGTAGTTGCAAATAATGGTCTGTGTTATAAGATTAGAAACGTCTTTGTGACTGAACCTGAAAAAGAGTTAAATGTGAAAATAAAATAGTCAACAAGTAATCATATTATAATCAATATATACATATATATAATCAATTATCCGTAAACAAATAAGATACTTACCACTTGGCGCCTTCGTAATCAGTCGGATCGAGGTGTATTCGATGTGTAAGCGGCTGAGGCTCAGGTGGAACAATCTCGTCCTCATCATCATTAGCTCCCGATCGTCCTCCCTCAGGCTGACGACTACCACCACCTCGTCGTCTTCCGCCCGACATATAATTATCAAACTAATATAGCAACAATTAGAAAGAAATGCTTTACGTAATTAAAAACTTGAATAATAAGATTAATAAGATAATTTCATTGACATTAAGCCATACGGCATCTACAATAATTTCAACAAATACAAGATTATCGAATCTAATAGATAGTAGTCCTAATCATCATCATCATCACTTGAACAATTTATTCCTACATCCTTACAAAGAGAATCTATAATATCTTCATCTTCATCCTCATCCTCATACTCATCCTCATCCTCGTCCTCATCCTCATCCTCATCCTCATGTTGCCCCACTGTCACAATTTGTATGTATTCTGGTTCCTCCACAATTTCATCTTCATCTTCTTCTTCTACTTCAATTGGTGACAGTATTGTTTCACCATTAGTAACATTTTCTTGAAAGAAAGATTCATCAACGGGGGCATCGACATGTGATCTAGCCTTGGTTTTGAATACCGCTGACCATTGACTTTGATCCTTTTTTATACCTGGATAAGGACTATAGTAAACTTGTTCCACTTGATATGCCAACACAAATGGGTCGTACTTTGCAAATTTTCTACTCCGGTTAACATCCACAAGCTTATATTCCTTATGCACTTGCATGCCTCTTTCGGAGTTATCTAGCCAACTACATTTGAACAAAATGACTTTGTAAGTGCTTTGTGGGCCTGTATAAGTCATTTCAACAATTTCCTCAAGGGTCCCATAGTAGTAATTATCACAAAACCCTCTCAAACCAAGGTGTTTCCGTACTTCTTGCTCAACTAAATACTTTGTATTCTTACACTTAGAACATGGACACCTAATTTCTCTATTCCTAACGTATTCGTCTAGTTGCTTAACATAGTTAATGAATTCATTAACACCAATTACGAAATCCTGCCTTATTTTTTTCCTAGAATCCAACCTTTCATATATCCATTTTCTTTCTAATCTCTTCATAGTAAATCTACATATTTTAACAAACAATAACAACAACTAATTAACAACAACAATTAAATAACAACAACTACGTATATATATATATATATATATATATATATATATATATATATATATATATATATATATATATATATAACAACAACTAACAACAAAAACTAGTTAACAACTTATTAACAACAACTACAACTACAACTACAACTACCAACACCAACACCAACATACACCAACACCAACACCAACACCAACACCAACACCAACACCAACCTGCAAAAAAAAACAATTTACATATATTGGTCTGGGGTCCTTATCTCTCCAGCCTAAACCCATCTTTGAATCTTTCATACCATTAGTAAACACTCTTATATTTTCTTGATTCTAATGAGACAAAAATTGGGCAGCACTTCCCTATTGTTCTCCAAATACATTATATAGAATGTATTTGGAGAACAATAAGGAAGTGTTGCCCAATTTTTGTTTCATTACAATCAAGAAAATATAAGAGTGTTTACTACCTAAATGGCATGAAAGATTCAAAGACAGTCCCAAAACGGGGACTATTCAACAATTAGACCTAATGTGTAATTATTGAACGGGTACTATTCAAGAATATTCTAAACAAATCAACAACACTAACAATCAACAACAATGCAAATTTTATATCAAAAATCAATCGTCCTAAACATCTTAACAACAATATGCGACGGATTTGGGACGGAATTAGCTACTAACCTAATATCACTAACCACCTAACAATACTAACTAAACTAATCAAATAACAATTAAACTAAACTAACTATTCCTAATAACAATAAAAAAACAATAATACGGAATTTGCGACGGAATTTTGCGACGGATTAAACATAACTAATTAAGACGGTATATAAATAACGAAAGTTAGTATACATACATTAAGAGAAATGGAGAATGAAGAAGTAAGTGGCGGCGGCAAGGTGGCAGCGGTGTGGTGGTGGCGGCGGCGGTGAGGTGGAAGGGAGAAGGAGAAGGAGAAGGAGAGGAAGGAGGAAGGAAGGAAGGAGAAGGAGGGAGTGCTCCGGCGACGTGGCAGGGTGGCCGGCGGTGTCAGGGGTGGTGGGGTCGGGGGTGGTGGCGTCGGGGGTGGTGGGTTGGGGTGGTTTGGGTGTTCGTCAAAATCGCACTTAGGGTTTTTAAGAGACAAAATTGAAATCGATTTGGGGGAAAAAAGAAGACCCGCGGGGTCTGTATAAATTTTGTTTGCGACGGAAATTCCGTCGCAAATTTTGACTTCTGCGACGGAATTTCCGTCGCAAAGATGGTCAAAGTTTGACCTTGACCAACTTTTGGTCAAGTCTGGTCAATATTTGCGACGGACTTTCCGTCGCAAACTTTCCCGCCATTTGACTTTCACTTCGCGGGTCTGGGAAATTTAGGTCCGTCGCAAATTCCGTCGCAAAATAAAAATCCGTCGCAAAATCCGTCCCAAACCCAAGTTTGCGACGGCTTTTCTGTCCGTCGCAAATTTTCCGTCGCAAAGGCAGCATTTTTTTGTAGTGATTTATCAGAAGGGATTTGTGTTGGGTCAATAGGTGTGTTTTATGTAGAGAGGAAGGGGAGTCCCACTCCCATTTAATTTTTCAGTGTCGCTGGTCAGGTCTGCTTTAGAAAACAAGTTCAGTCTGCGTTCTCGTTTGATACTTATGAATCAGCATTGGGCCCTGTAGCTGATTGGTTTGCCTCTCATAATCGGGGGCAGAGTTGGAGGAAATGTCGAAGAAGATGTGCTTTAATGGCTACCATTTACTCTATCTGGCATGAGCGGAGTAACCGTATTTTCGAGAATAGAGAAGCCACTCCTGAAGTTATTCTTCAACAAGTTTGCTACCATGTCACTCTCAGGCTCTCCTTTTGCTCTTGGGGGCTTCATGAGACGAGCATCAATCGTTATTTGTAGTGCTTAGAATATTTTCTTGCTTTTTAGCTTCTTTTTTGCCTTAACAGTTTTCTCACATTACTCTAGCCAAGTAATGTTTTTCTGGTCTGACTGTATTGTTTCCTTTGTCAGTTTTTTTTCCTTGTGGGGTTTTTTTAGTTAAGGGGGGCTACTCTGGCTTCCTTGTAGTTTAGCTTTTGGGGTCTTGTAAATTCTTCCTATTTTATGAAATAATAAGTGTTAGGTTTAAATATCTCATAACCTAAAATTATAGTCATACTAAATAAATATGATAATTAACATGTTAATTATAGCTTTTAGATCTTATGCATGCTTATACAAAAAATGCGGAAATAGGATTCGAATTACTTACAATCCGACGAAATCAACACAAGGATCATCCTCCTTAGTTTTCAAAGAGAACACCTCCTCCAAGATGCACCCAAGACACCCCTTAAATAAACCGAAACTTAGAGGTATGCTAGTACAAGAATCGGTTTTTCCTTAATATAAATCCTAATCACTTATTAGAAATTATTATATCAATACTACAACTAGTATATGTTATTATCTCAAAATATTATTTTGAGGCTCTTGAAATTTTTCTCTCTAGAAATTTTTTTGCCAAAACTTGAATGAATTCATTTTGTGAGCATGTCACAATATTTAAGTTGGTTGTGTTTCGGGGTGGGTGAGGCCGGTTATGGGAAGAGCAACAAGGGAACAATTTCTCTTCTCAATGTGCCTAGGGTGGCCATAGGATGTGTTCTCAAGGCACCTAGCAATGATTATGTCTAGGTGTAAGTAACACACTAATCACCCACAACCACCTCCACTAATCCGCCCCACTTAAGCACAAAATGGACTTGATTTTATATTTTTGTCAATTTCACAATTGTATATTATGTGACATACAATATGTCACAATGTTATCAAATACAATTGTTTTAATTTAAAACATATATATTTATTGAATAAATATTATTTATAAATTAAATAAAATCACATTTATCAAGTTGACAAGTAATTCGTAATGACTAATATATAAAATGATCATTCATAATAATCGTCAATACGATCTACAACTTTTGTAATAATTTTAACCCGATTCATTCTAATTACGATATTATAAAATATCGTTCATTGTTTAATAATTGACACGTTTCAATTATAAACATAAATCTTACAATAATATTTAACCTCTGATTTCTCGATACACGAGTTTAAGGAATATGATCAACTCGTATCAATATACCTTTGATCATTTTATCAATTAAGGGAATTGTCCTATAGGTGTGACCTAAAGGGATCAACTGACCACCACTGTCATACGACAGTAATGTCAAACTCTAGCTAGCCAATCATTACCGATTAATGTTGGTCAGTTGACTAATATAATTTCGTATCATCCCTTGCGTATTCTCGTCATGAGATTTAATTATGTGATCGCACTATTGTTGAGGACATATTTCTCAACAATCTCCCACTTGTCCTCGACAAGTGTGCGTCATCAATTCTCTTGTCTTATTACAATCTCCCACTCAACGCAAGGTGTCTCTCATAGGTCGTACTTGCATTCGATCATATAATGAGCGGTTTCCTCGATCTGGAGAATAACTGTTTGACCGGAATTATCTACCATAGATACCTTCCGAGCGTGGCCACGCATTTTCAGTTAACTTCTCCTCGAGTGGCCTTGAGATTTGAACAACCCTGACAAGGGGTGGACAATTTCTATCGTACTACTCCCTTTAGCTAGCCACAGTCAGTCACAACCCAAAGCAATCCCATTTGACTCCAGTTACGAAAAGTCGTAGAGAATGGATCAAGGTTATGCCAAAACTGTACCATCTTGTGAGAGTAGTCTTTAGTCTAAGAATTGACTCATAAGAATACTATAGCAGCTCTTGCCACGACCCGGCTATCATAAAATTTCCAGAACTCTATAAGCGGTCACTTTGCCCGACAGAGTGTCTATGGCAGTCTGTCTATGTGATCGACTAGTCATCACATATGACTCTATGGCACTTGAACTTGACATCAGTCGCCTCACATTCTAGTCGCTTAGAGATGTCACGTCATGTAAGCGGCCAGGGGCTATACTAAGTCAATTCAGTTCACTTTATGGGGTTCAAAGTTGTCTCTTACAACCCATTTGGATTTTGACAAAGTATCTATCATTGAGTGTTATTTTAACTCAAATGACATTGTCATGCTAAGACAGTCAATACTTCTCCATAGCATTTGATGCATGATCATCATTTTGTATTAGTGTTTTGCGAATAAACCTTTTATTCATGATTCCAAAACTTACAAATTTTTGGTCTCCTTCCAACTCATATTATCTTACATAATATGATCTTATTTGAGCACATATCTAGAACTCATTCTAGATGTTGAGTTTCCTTTCCTGAGGAAAGCTCCCACTGTTATCTTATAACTCGTGACGTAACGTCACTTATGTATTGAAATCTATATTGTAGGTATTTATGATTTCATCACTCTTACTATTTTCAATCATCTTGGCTATTTGATCAAGGTTTTATTCATCAATATGAATAACGTATCTAACCATTTTGATTTCTAATGGGCGACCTTTCATTATCAATATAATAAACCTTCCCGTGAAGCTCCATCATCCTATGATATAAGGTATTTTGTTCATCTAGAATTGAGAACCTCTTATTCTTTACACTCTAAAGAATCACCATTCTCTCTGTTCATTTCTCTAATGAATATCGCTCCCACTAAAATCAACATCACTCCTTTTATAGTGATTTGATATTTCTTAAATGAACCTTTCACTTCACGCATGTTACTCATTTGCTTCTACTTGAAATAGTATCATTATCCCTATAGTGGTCTACCTCCATTCAATCAACATCACATCCTTCATGTCTCCGTTTCCTTGAGACGAATCCCTTATAACTACATTGAGAGAATTGAGATGATTTCTTCTTTTTTATCTTATAATTTTATAAAAATCATTTGTTAAGGAACCGTTTTCCTTCCGATTTAATACGGGGTTTCCTTTATCCTCTCTTTGAAACAATGAACATAAGGAACATTTCCTCTTGTGTCCTCCCGTAGTTTCTTCAGTGTTCTCTCGTAGTTTCTTTTATTCATTCATCTAGGGTTCTTCTTAAGACTCCTATGTAGGATTCTTCTCTAAGATCCTATATTTATATCATTGGTTTGCGGGCGAAATATTTTCTCCCACTCTATCCTCTTTAAAAATAACCTTTATTTGTATGAGGATAGCAATTTTCGATATAACCAATGCATATGAATGTTTGAAAAGTTTTATAGGTGTGATGAATACATTCTCATTTTCACTTAAAATGATCATCTTATAATGAACTAATATTCATTTTGATTGAATATTTTCCTCTTAGAAGGTGTATTTCTCGTTTTTAATTAATCAACGCTTTGATTCTTTATATTGATCGTATCAATGTTCATTTACAATGAACGTTTCATGGTTTTTATCTAGTGATTTATAGAAATCACTTTGATTCATGTTCGACAAGTTATACAATTTATTTTAAGAATCAATAATTCGATTAAGAACAAAAGTAGTGACTTGGGTTGAAAATCAAGTCACTAATATCCTAAATTACAACCATTGTTTAGGATTCAAATCCTTGTCTTACAAGAAAGTAAATTGTTCTAGGAAATAAAATGCAAAATATGAAAGAAGACAATAATGAAACTTAGAGCCAAGCTCTTAAGTCTTCAATCAAATGGATGCTACCATAGTCATCCATGTAAGGAACTTCATGCTTCCTTCTCCTTGCCTTTGTCATTAGGAGGTGGCCCTTTAAAACAATTAAAAAGGGTAAAATCAACAATTTGTATCACTATACATAAGTTGACAAAATAACATGAATTTTAAACGAGAAGTATTACCTACGGCGGTTGCCTTTCCATTTTTGAGGTCGGTCAAGTATTAGGGGCAATTACGCTTCCAATGTCCTAACCTTGTGCAATAATGGCACTTGTCTTCAGATTTTGAAGATGAGGTGGAAGCGCCTTTCGAAAAGGTCTTTTCTTTGGCCGGTTTGGGCTTGAACGTTTTCTTGCCCTTGCCTTTGAAGGCATTTCTCTTGAAGTTAGTTTTCCCTTTCTTCTCGATGTTCAAACATCCTTAGTGGAACTTTCATGAAGTCTCATGTCCCTCTCGGCTTGGACAAGCATCTTATGCAATTCATCCAACGTGGTCTCTTGATTTCGCATATTGAAATTCACCCGGAATTGAGCATACGATTTCACCTTATTGAGAGAATGAAGAACTCGGTCAATGATGAGTGAGTCGGGAACATCAACTCCTTGCACTTTTAGAGTCTCCGCGAATTCAACTAATTTGAGTACATGAGGGCTTATCTTTTATCCTTCCTTCAAGCTAATGTCGAAGAAGGCGGAAGCCGCCTCATATTGAATCACCCTTGGAGTTTGTGAAAACATCGTCGCAAGTTTGGTGTATATCTCATATGATGTGCTTAACTTGATCATACTCCTTTGGAGATCCGGCTCCATGGAGAAGATAAGCACATTTTTAAGAGCGGAGGACTCTTTCATGTAGGCTTCATAGGCCTCACGAGTTTGAACCGCGGAACGAGCGGTCGGAGCAGGAGGAGCGGCTTCGGAGAGGTAACGAGTCTTATCGTCACCTTGAGCGGCCAAAAGTAATTGCGCATCCCAATATTTAAAATTGGAACCATGCTTATCGAGTTTGCAACGATCCATAAAGGATCGAAGCCATGATACATTAGTGAGAGGTGGAGCGTTTGTTGCCATTGATGATGTTGAAAATTAAACTACAATAAAATGAAGGAATTAAAACAACATCATTTTTAAAACTTGTAATTAAAAATAAACAAGTTTAGTTATTTACTTAATGATCTCTTACCCAATTAAGTAAACAAACCCGAGACCCAAACCCATACTAATCCGGGCACGGTATAGCCGATTCAACCCTTATTGGTATAATTTGGTGGATTAACTCTTTAATCGGTTCTACCTTAGAACTCTCGGTCGACGATTTTCTAAAAATTGTCTTTAGCCCGAACTTATTGCAACTACGGTTACGAATACCTTCGTTGAGATCAACCAAATTTCAATGTGTAATCTTATTACCCCATTTACCCAACGTAACAATTTTAGCACCCCGGTGTAACCGAGCCTACATTCTTGTGAAGAAGGGATTCATGGGTCTATACTTTTTGGTAAGGCTAAGTCTCAATATTAATTTGTAAGAGATCTAGTCTAAATTATTATCTATCTCCGTTTAAGTGAACTAAGTCGGTGAATTATCGATAAAATAATGGACTAGGTCGACTAAATCGAATAAAATGCATGACATGATATGACGATTTGGCTATGCATGCAAACATATAAAGCAAAATAAAAGCATAAAATAATAAACCCTAGTATGGCCTTTCCTAGAAAAGAAACAATAAAAGTACAAATTCGGAAACCAACTCCTTTGGTCCCTTGAACTTCACGAGGCACACACTCCAAGGGAAACACCGTCTTGGTCGGAACTCCTTTCCGAATGGCATCGTCTTCAAGGCTCACCGGAATTTACAAAAATTACAACTTTTCTAGTCTACTTTATAAATTATAAAATAGAAAATAATAAATAAAGTGATACGAGATCACATTAATTACATCCGAATCGATAACCCCTTACATTACGGGAAATATCGATTAAAAACTAAGGCCATACTAAGTAAAATTACATAATCCAAAATTACGTAAATAAAATCATGACAATCATAATTAAAATATGCAATGCTTATGAATATGAACTAACATGCAAACCTAAGCCAAATCGTCCTATTTAATATCATTTATATATATAGTTATCATATACCTCGGTTTTATGGAATTGCGTGCTTTAACGATTAAAAACACTAAGCATTATGTGAATCGGAATTCACTCTTAAGTTAATCATCCCAACTCATTTAGGTTTCAAAATTTAGTCTTACTCAAACTTTGAACATGACTTAACTTAATATTATAATATTGTTCGGTATTACTCGGATTTACGGAAAAATAACATAAAATTCAAAAAGAGTCATAAAATTTCGAAAAATTCAAAATTCAAATTTTGAATATTTTAAAACTTTCTTAAAATTTCAGAACCTTAAAAATATTAGTACTTACACGGTTTTATTATTTATTTCGTAAATAATACGTAAAATGAGCATTTTGAGTCGGAAAATAGCTCCAAAAATGCAAATAAAATACTAATAATATTTTACACTTTCCAAAACATTTTAAGAACTGAAATGGACAGAAAATTTATTAGCACACTGCCCAATATCCGAAATTTTAATTAAAATGACTCTTATTATTCAATTTTTAAATGTAACTTTTAACAAATAAAAATTAAATAAAACAGAAACTTTTGGCTCCCAAGAAAAATATGATGATGAAGATATCAAATATGACTATTATGGGTTAAATTTTTCGGCCATTTTAACAACTATTGCTAATTTTAACGATTTACGTCATATATCGTACAATTTTAACCATTAAAATTATTTCACAAGCATAAAATCAAATAAAAATCTGGAAATTTTTATACATGCTGGAAATAATATATATGACATCATGTGAAATGTTTATGGCCAAATTCCAACTTAAACTATTAAAGTCGAAATAATGTCACTTTTATCCGATTTTTACATTAAAAATCAATAAACATGCAATATATGAGATAAATTTCTGGAAACTTTAGCATACATTTTAAATATTGCATGTGACATACTCATAAGTTTTTATAGTCAAATTCGAAATATAACTATACAAACCCATTTTTATTCATTTTATGGCATTTTAACATTTAAAATTCATAAACCATGTATTCTAACTCCATAATTTACGAAAAATCATATTCATATCATGGGAAATACATGTGAAAACATACTGAAAAATCTCGGCCAGAAGTTGATTTTAACTATTTTTCCCAAAAATAAACATTTTTAACCATTAAAAATAATAAAAACCGAAAATAAAATACCTATGAACAATATATATGCAAAATATATTCCAAATATCCTAAAATACATTTAGAATCAGTAGGTATTCATGCATAATAATTTCGGCCATATCATATACGAACTAAAATTTCAATTTTATTTTTGTTATCTTAATAACTTCGTAAAAATGTAAATTGAAAAGCATGCAAACAACCGATTTGCTCTGATACCAATTGTTAGGTTTAAATATCTCATAACCTAAAATTATAGTCATACTAAATAAATATGATGATTAACATTTTAATTATAGCTTTTAGATCTTATGCATGCTTATACAAAAATTGCGGAAATAGGATTCGAATTACTTACAATCCGACGAAATCAACACAAGGATGATCCTCCTTAGTATTCAAAGAGAACACCTCCTCCAAGATGCACCCAAGACACCCCTTAAATAAACCGAAACTTAGAGGTATGCTAGTACAAGAATCGGTTTTTCCTTAATATAAATCCTAATCACTTATTAGAAATTATTATATCAATACTACAACTAGTATATGTTATTATCTCATAATATTATTTTGAGGTTCTTGAAATTTTTCTCTCTAGAAATTTTTTTGCCAAAACTTGAATGAATTCATTTTGTGAGCATGCAATGTCACAATATTTAAATTGGTTGTGTTTTGGGGTGGGTGAGGCCGGCTATGGGAAGAGCAACAAGGGAACAATTTCTCTTCTCAATGTGCCTAGGGTGGCCATAGGATGTGTTCTCAAGGCACCTAGCAATGATTATGTCTAGGTGTAATTAACACACTAATCACCCACAACCACCTCCACTAATCCGCCCCACTTAAGCACAAAATGGACTTGATTTTATATTTTTGTCAATTTCACAATTGTATATTATGTGACATACAATATGTCACAATGTTATGAAATACAATTGTTTTAATTTAAAACATATATATTTATCGAATAAATATTATTTATAAATTAAATAAATCACATTTATCAAGTTGACAAGTAATTCGTAATTACTAATATATAAAATGGTCATTCATAATAATCGTCAATACGATCTACAACTTTTGTAATAATTTTAACCTGATTCATTCTAATTACGATATTATAAAATATCGTTCATTGTTTAATAATTGACACGTTTCAATTATAAACATAAATCTTACAATAAGATTTAACCTCTGATTTCTCGATATACGAGTTTAAGGAATATGATCAACTCGTAGCAATATACCTTTGATCATTTTATCAATTAAGGGAATTGTCCTATAGGTGTGACCTAAAGGGATCAACTGACCACCACCGTCATACGACAGTAATGTCAAACTCTAGCTAGCCAATCATTACCGATTAATGTTGGTCAGTTGACTAATATAATTTCGTATCATCCCTTGCGTATTCTTGTCATGAGATTTAATTATGTGATCGCACTATTGGTGAGGACATATTTCCCAACAATAAGATCCCTTGCTTTTCTGCAAAAAAAAAGACTATTCATTTACGTTCATACTTTTAATATTGTCGTACTAACTTAGTGAATAAAACGACTTTTTATTTTAAAAAACAACTACTTTTATAAAATGACTATAGAAATTCAATAGAAAACGAATATTTTAAAAAATGACTTTTTATTTTAGAAAACAAATACTTTAACCAAATGAGCATTGAATTTATTTAGAAATTTAATTAAAAACGAATATGTGTTCTTTTCTTAAAAATGAATTAAAAAAGACTATTGATTTGAATAAAACATGCAAAACAATTAAATAATTAAATAAACTTTTACAAAATTTAAACAATTTTCATTTCTTTAAAATTTTAATCATTTGTTATTTTTTAAGCATGCAAATAGTTTACCAAAACAATTTTCGATTTTTGATTTTTTTCTGCTTTTAATAGTTTAGTAAAACATGCAAATGATTGAAATAAAACACTAAAAATTACCAACAAATAAAGATGCAAAAATACCCAAACATATTCCAACAAAATATGACATTACCATTTATATATATGTATATATGTATACATATATATGTATATATGAATACATATATGTATATATGTATACATATATGTATATATGTATATACATATATACATATATGTATTGTATATATGTATATACATATATGTATATATGTATATACATATATGTATATATGTATATACATATATATATATATATATATATATATATATATACATACTACAAAATAAAAACGAAAAAACGAAAAAAAAAAACCTACAACCTACTAAGACGATCCTTCAAACTATTAACACTTTCAGTGTAATCTACTCAATTTACACAGCAATATTCGTACGCTAGCATCAACAAATCGATGCTAGATTGGAGTGCTTAATGCGCACCCGCAATCCCTAAAGCACAACCCAGGTTTTGGAATTCCAGCACCGAAACCACCTCCCTCATCAGGGACAGCTGTTGTTCACGAGTGACGCTTATTGCATCTTCGTAGCTCTGGATCAACGCAGCCATGTCTTGTTTAAGGGATTCCATTTTTAGGGTTAGGGTTTTGTGGGAAAGGAAGAAGAGGGTTTCTAGAGAGAAGATAATAATTTGTAGAGAGAAGGACAAAGTGAGAAAAAGTGACGGTTTGAAATTGAAAAGATGAGAAAAAGTGTAGATTTAGATGGATTTTGTGTACTTGACTGACAATTAAGAAAGACACTTTTGCATTGTAAATGAATGGCTAATATTTCATTTCAATTCAACTTTCATTTTAAATAAAAAATTATTGTGTAATCAAAATTTATCGTCTAAAATAAATGTATCGTCTAAAATAAATGTTCTAAAATAAATGTATCGTCTTATCGTCTAATATAATAACATATTGTAACACCTCGATTTATTAAGGAGCCTTTAGCAAGACATCCTCAGTAAATAGAGCTGTTACCATCTCGGAATGACCGAGATAGTGAATAACAAAGTAAAACAAACCAAAGTACTTTATATAAAATGGGTAAAATTTAAACTTTAATGTTACAATACTACACAGCGGAAACTAAAAATACAACTGATAACTTCGAAATATGTGATCTAAATCTAAGTCGGTCCATCCAAGTGCTCACGCCATCCCATGCTCCCACAGCACCATCTTTCCTGTCAAAACTGCTCCCCATCACGGATCATCACAGGTGTCACACGAATACACAAGGTCAACCACAAGGTTGAGTAGAAAGATAAATAAGACATAAACAACAGTAAAAACGCATCCTCCTCCATCTCCACATCACAAGACCCAATCATCCACTTCACCTCCATCACACCCCTCCTTCCATCACACCACACCTTCCATCACACCACACCTTCCATGGCCATATCACAAGACCCATTTCACAAATCCCGTTCTCCACAATAATCGATAATAATCAACAATCCAAAATACATTCACAATCAGTTATATCAATCGTATAGTAAGCAACACATATACGTCATGTCAATAACGCAACCACAGATATATATATCCCCTACCTCAATTTGCAGAAAGACAGTCAACAGCTCCTCAAGATGTTCCACGCGGAAACCGACCGTCACCTAAACATATATTATTCAACGATTACAACCTTTACCAAGCCCTATACTTAGAATCGTAACAAAATGTCGAATATAGTAACTTCTAAAATTGGAAAGTTTCCCAAAATAGAAGTTTCCCCCAAAATAGAAACTTTCCCGAATTAGTAACTTCCGACACGTAAAGTCCCTTAAAATAATACTTCATACTAACATATAAACCAAATGACATGATAACAATAACACAAATAATACTAATAATAATATTCATTACTTCGATAATTAAATTATCGAACACTTATAAACTCATAACGATGAAAATAACACAACTAACATTATAATATTAATGTTAAGCAATATTTACAAATAATATTAATCATACTATTATCATGTCATTACAACAATAATAACAAGTGTTAATAATAATAACAATAATAACAATAATAACAATAATAATAATAATAATGGTAACCAATAATAAACAACAATAACCAACACTACAACTACGCGTCACACGTATCACACGTACCAGCCCAAAACCCGTAACCGACAGCTCTGACCAGCCTACTTCCAGCCTTCCTCGACACTCGCCCGTCGCCTTAACCACCAACTCAACACCGTGACTACCAGCCCTGTACTACAGTGTACCCACTGACGCTCACCACGACCCCAGACTTGACCCAACCAGCTCTCAAAACCACCATCAACACCCCCTGGTCACAACACCTACACTAAACCCGCGACTAACACCTACTGTAACCAGCCCCTTAACCGCTTGTTAGCACCACCCGTTACCACCGCCGACACTCCACACTACCCACAATCCCCTGGTGCCAACCCCCAGCCTTTGACACCATTTACCCTCCAGAAACAGCCGCCCCAAAACTCTGGTCACGACATACAACCCAGTCGTACAAACAGACCCTTGACCCACGCTATTCAACCCCCTTGTCAAAACCCGACATAAAACCGTAATTAACCACTACCAACCACCGTGCCAAAGACCATAAGAGTCTCCTGACTACCACCTATCCCCTTACTCAAACACTCATAACAATCATACACAGGAATTCATTCGAATCATAGTTGAAACGTGCATACTCAGGGACTCTGTTCTGATAAAACGAAAGAGGTATACTGACGCAGGTGACGAACCACCACATACGACGGCCCTAGGTGGTCAGAGACGACACCACCATGATCAAAACATGATCACTGACCCTCATAGATTAAGGTTATGCGGAAATTAAGACTATAAACATGATTATCGTAGGGAAATTCGCGAATTGAAAAGGGAGGACAACCAGGGAAAAGTGAAACGTGATGAACTTACCTGTTTCAATCAGTGATCGAGCAACCCTAGACCGCCTTAAGCCCACCGTGAAAACCTCCTTCTTAAACTCTGATATGGTGGCAGCAGGTGTAGGCGTGTGGCAAGTTTTGATTAGGGTAAAAATAGGTTTAGATGGGAGCTTGAATATGGAGGCATGAGGTGTGTAAGGTGTTAGTCTGATTTTTAGTCGAGATGGGCTGATAGCTTATATGTAACTGGCACGAGCTTCATGGCCCAACTAGTTATCTTAAAGCACGATATACTTACTAATACGCATACTCGACAAATTACTATCAACATAAAGTATAAAACGCCTTACTCGATAAATTAATTATCGATTAAAATCGTTCAAATACTATATTCCAGTTCAATATTAATACATAATATTATAATTAAAATACGAGGTATTACAGTTTTCCCCCCCTTAAAATGAACTTCGTCCCGAAGTTCACATCCCGCAGTCAACAAACCGTTCACTAGGAACATAACGAATTCAAAGTGTGACACCCCATCACATTGAAACTGATTAAAATACTTTAAACATGAAATAAAACACGAAATGTTACATTCTACCCTCCTTAAGAAAACTTTGTCCCCAAAGTTTAACGTATACTAAATTAAAGGATACTTCACGAAACACAGTAAATGCATAACATAAGTAATCAAGTTATCAGGTACATTCAAACAATCGCGACACACCAATTAGCATGTCTTAACTACCAGCCATATCATAAATCAAAAAGATTTTACAATCCTATCCTTTTAAAAAAACGGTTACGTCCCCGTAACCTCATTATACAAATCTCAGCTCATTAAACCGTCCTACTCATTACTTTATCTCATACCATCTTACTCCAAGTAACCAAGTATCACACCCATCGTCGAATCTAAGACCAAAGACAAGGGGTGAGTGAACCGACGGAATAAAAACGCAATCAATACTTCCATTTCAATATCGATTTCAAACCCAGAATATGACTCAATAATCAAGGTTACACTTGACCGAAAACACAATGTGGCACAACTGCTTAATAACTCATAACTCAAACCAGTAACCAATTCTCATCTCCATTTCGATACCAATATTGTCAAATATTCCATTAAAGGAACTGCTCCACTTTTAGAGAGTAAAACTGTAAGCTACTCACCCACGAGTCAATGTCAAAGAATACGACAACTCGATAAAATACTGAACTGCAATCTCCATCTCAAAACAAAATCAACCATGGCCTTTGTTCTAGACTCGCGAGCAACCCAATCTCCTCAGTACTTACCTTCCAAGTTCATTGACATACTTGTATGTATACTTATCATTCCACAATTCATAAGATAAGGATCCGGACGCTATACCAAACCACCCAAATACAAAACCATAATGCATAAACAACTAATCAATTACCAAGAGTTCACCGATTTCACAACTCAATCCGTCTCACAAACAAAAGAATTATCTTATCAATAGAAATTATTAACTATCAAAATAGAATAACAATTGCTAATATTCAACTCAAATAAGCACTCGTAAGAGACTCATATCAATTATCATGTAACATATAACCACGAATAATGATAAAGTATTAGGATCGGTAGAATCGTGTTACGCAGTGAAACAGAATCGGAATAGGTAACACTTACATACCCTTGAAATTTTATCACAAATTTAATATATTTACAACAATGTAAACAATCAAGAAGCTCATAGTTCATACTTGACAATTAAAATATTTCATGCTCATAATCATATTATACAAGCAAATCATATTTAGGAAAAGACATAGAGGAAAAATAATTAACGTAATTAAACATGGAACATTGACATATTTCACAAGACATACATAACTCATAGACTCACAACATCGTTTAACATTCTCAGATATCAGTAAGTTAACAAAATCACTTAGGTACATTTCCCGTCTACTCACATTACATCACTTATCATGAAGCTATTATTATATACGACTTGCACAAAAAGGGTCTTATACAATGCGCAGCAATTAAACATTCAAGCAGGATTTCATCTACACATAGCTATAAGATTGTCATTTTGCAACAATCACCATAATTATCAAACATCAAGCTTTATCCTGGTTTATCACTTTGAAAATGTTTTGAAATGTTTGAAACATCGAAAGGGTAGTTTGTGACAATTATAAATACGAGTCAAAAGACAATTTCACGGCTACAGATTGAAACAACATTACACGGAGATATTCTGACTCTTTTTTTAATAGACATTGTTCTTCTCACTCATGAATTTATGAAAATTTTAACGATAAAAGTAAACAATCACAAGACTAATACTTCCATAAATCGTATGTCAACAATTAATAACTTAACACATCGTGATCAGATTCTAAATATAACAATATGCAGTTCACTGTATGGTATAACAATATACTTGGAAAAGTTGTAAAGATTATAATCACAGGAAACTGGACAGTGATAAACCATCAATATCCGAAAGAACATCAACAAGATTCACATTGTTCAAATAATCACAATTACGTATAACCATTAGATTACTATATCACGCTAATAAGCTTACCAGTTAAGTTTCATTCTGCCACTTAGCAAGACTCTTCTCAGATGAACATGCTTTTGACATCTCATACGAGTAGCACATAATTATTTTGAGGTCGTAACATTAGACATATAATTGAAATTATTCTATATTAAACTCGACGAAATAAAATAAAATAAAATAAAAATTTATGTTATCATATAGTGAGGTTCATACTCATACCATATGCCTACTATTCATGTTATTAATGCCATATCAGGATATCACGGGGTCACATCACATAATTCACATTTGATTAAACTTTTATATGAAATTTGTCGAGTACATATCTCAAAATTTTACCAATTAAACATTATGCAGCAACTTACAAAAATCATAATTAAATAACAGCTTAGCTCACTTGCGAGCGATTATAGTTTTTTTAAAAAATAAAATAAAATAAAATAAAATAAAGAATTAGCTCAACGGAGGAAAAAGAACCGAATGCATAACTCAATCGGTCTGAACAAGAACTTTACAGGAATTCAACGGGAAATTAGGCAACTTGCAAAAATCGCAATTAAATAACGACTCGTTAAGATTTTATATGGCGTATCATTTTGAAAACGTGAACGAATATTCAGAACAGTAGAGTTGGAATTATGCGAGAACAATAACCAAGTTTTTAAATGATTTTTTTTTTTACAAAAGGATGGGTCAAAACAGGACTGTGTAGTAACAATCTGACCACTGTCGACTTAAATATTTATTTCTCTCAAAATATAAGTCGTTTTGACATGAAACCAAAAACATTGGGAAGCTAATTCAGAAGGTTATCATACCTAGAATTTTCATACACATATAGAGAACACATTTTAAATGACAGTTCTCGCAAGCAAGGTAACATTCTGAAAATTTATCAAAATTTGTGTTCCTTAAAATCACTTCACACTATCACATTTAAATATAACCCTTATCTTTCCAAAACATGTTGACATACCATTTGAAGCGTTGGGATCACATTGTACCAAATTAACATCATTACTTCATACCGAAATTGTCATCTACTAGACGGTAAGATTGCGAATTTGAGAAATAGCATCACGAAATAATTCAATAGTTATACATGTATGAACAATGCATTAGTTCCTACCATCGTAACAATGACAACATAATAGTACGTAAATATGTATACCAGCACCAAGGTGCCACTTATTGAACATGACTCCAAAACTAAACTAATTGGGTGTAAATAGAAATTGCCATGTAACTTTAAGTACGATCTATGCAACACATAACTATATAGCATTCATGGTTTGGGGTAGCACATTCCGCATATCACTAGACATGGATTACTATAACATCTGAATCTGATCTTTCATATCCAAATACCAACTAATATATTACATAGCTACGATAGTCGTTTAATAACCATATACCATATGAACATTCCATGCACCAACATACTATGATCACATTACTCTACCCATCGTTCAACAATTACACCTCTAAACTCTTAAAATTTTAATCCCATCATCCAGATTGATCCACATTTCATATCACACATATCTTTCCAACACACATCATTATTCATAACTCCAATATTACTTACCTCGTTCTTCTCCTGCAAGAACGTTAGTACAAGACAACTAGCTCACTATATAATCTACACCACTCTTCAATTACTCTTATTGGGTTCCCGAGACAGAACCGAAAGGGCCCATGGTTTGGTGTGAGGGGGCCTCTAACTCATCCCGTTCCTTTTTGGGGCTCCTAACAGTTTCATCTCGGGGTTCATTTTATTTGACTCTTCCTACGTTCATTATTATTCATTTGGTTTAGGCCTGAGGATCGTTCGCTCTGATACCACTTTGTAACACCCCGATTTATTAAGGAGCCTTTAGTAAGACATCCTCAGTCAATAGAGCTGTTACCATCTCGGAATGACCGAGGTAGTGAATAACAAAGTAAAACAAACCAAAGTACTTTATATAAAATGGGTAAAATTTAAACTTTAATGTTACAATACTACACAGCGGAAACTAAAAATACAACTGATAACTTCGAAATATGTGATCAAAATCTAAGTCGGTCCATCCAAGTGCTCACGCCATCCCATGCTCCCACAGCACCATCTTTCCTGTCAAAACTGCTCCCCATCACGGATCATCACAGGTGTCACACGAATACACAGGGTCAACCACGAGGTTGAGTAGAAAGATAAATAAGACATAAACAACAGTACAGTAAAAATGCATCCTCCTCCATCTCCACGTCACAAGACCCAGTCATCCACTTCACCTCCATCACACCCCTCCTTCCATCACTCCACACCTTCCATCACACCACACCTTCCATGGCCATATCACAAGTCCCATATCACAAGACCCATTTCACAAATCCCGTTTTCCACAATAATCGATAATAATCAACAATCCAAAATACATTCACAATCAGTTATATCAATCTTATAGTAAGCAACACATATACGTCATGTCAATAACGCAACCACAGATATATATATATATATCCCCTACCTCAATTTGCAGAAAGACAGTCAACAGCTCCTCAAGATGTTCCACGCGGAAACCGACCGTCACCTAAACATATATTATTCAACGATTACAACCTTTACCAAGCCCTATACTTATAATCGTAACAAAATGTCGAATATAGTAACTTCTAAAATTGGAAAGTTTCCCAAAATAGAAGTTTCCCCAAAATAGAAACTTTCCCGAATTAGTAACTTCCCGACACGTAAAGTCCCTTAAAATAATACTTCATACTAACATATAAACCAAATGACATGATAACAATAACACAAATAATACTAATAATAATATTCATTACTTCGATAATTAAATTATCGAACACTTATAAACTCATAACGATGAAAATAACACAACTAACATTATAATATTAATGTTAAGCAATATTTACTAATAATATTAATTATACTATTATCATATCATTACAACAATAATAACAAGTATTAATAATAATAATAATAGTAGTAACAATAATAACAATAATAATAATAATAATAATAATAATAATAATAATAATAATAAAAAACAATGGTAACCAATAATAAACAACAATAACCAACACTACAACTACGCATCACACGTATCACACGTACCAGCCCAAAACCCGTAACCGACAGCTCTGACCAGCCTATTTCCAGCCTTCTTCGACACTCTCCCGCCGCCTTAACCACCAACTCAACACCGTGACTACCAGCCCTGTACTACAGTGTACCCACTGACGCTCACCACGACCCCAGACTTGACCCAACCAGCTCTCAAAACCATCATCAACACCCCCTGGTCACAACACCTACACTAAACCCGCGACTAACACCTACTGTAACCAGCCCCTTAACCGCTTGTTAGCACCACCACTACCACCGCCGACACTCCACACTACCCACAATCCCCTGGTGCCAACCCCCAGCCTTCGACACCATTTACCCTCCAGAAACAGCCGCCCCAAAACTCTGGTCACGACAGACAACCCAGTCGTACAAACAGACCCTTGACCCACGCTATTCAACCCCCTTGTCAAAACCCGACATAAAACCGTAATTAACCACTACCATACACCTTGCCAAAGACCATAAGAGTCTCCTGACTACCACCTATCCCATTACTCAAACACTCATAACAATCATACACAGGAATTCATTCGAATCATAGATCAAACGTGCATACTCAGGGACTCTGTTCTGATAAAACGAAAGAGGTATACTGACGCAGGTGACGAACCACCACATACGACGGCCCTAGGTGGTCAGAGACGACACCACCATGATCAAAACATGATCACTGACCCTCATAGATTAAGGTTATGCGGAATTAAGACTATAAACATGATTATCGTAGGGAAATTCGCGAATTGAAAAGGGAGGACAACCAGGGAAAAGTGAAACGTGATGAACTTACCTGTTTCGCTCAGTGATCGAGCAACCCTAGACTGCCTTAAGCCCACCGTGAAAACCTCCTTCTTAATCTCTGATATGGTGGCAGCAGGTGTAGGCGTGTGACAAGTTTTGATTAGGGTAAAAATAGGTTTAGATGGGAGCTTGAATATGGAGGCATGAGGTGTGTAAGGTGTTAGTCTGATTTTTAGTCGAGATGGGCTGATAGCTGATATGTAATAGGCACGAGATTCAAGGCCCAACTAGTTATCTTAAAACACGATATATTTACTAATACGCATACTCGACAAATTACTATCAACATAAAGTATAAAACGCCTTACTCGATAAATTAATTATCGATTAAAATCGTTCAAATACTATATTCCAGTTCAATATTAATACATAATATTATAATTAAAATACGAGGTATTACAGATATCGACTAATTTAAATTGATATACACAATTGAATTTAAAATGGAAGTTATAATTAAATTAAGTAGAATCGTGCATAAATTGTAATTTTAGATGACGTTCAAAAACCTAAACTCTAAACACACGATCCCGACACGAATGATATGTATAAATTAAAATGTAGATGAACAATCAAAGTTCGATTGTAGATATCTCTACCTTTACAACGGGCTCTAATTCGTAACAACTAAGTTGTATCGACCAAATGTACAAAACGTAAACCCTAAACCCTAAGATGTTAGATGAACGATCTAAGATACATCAACGTTCATATAACCCTAAATCCAGATCCTAGGTAGGGTATATTTTGTAGGATCTTACGATCTGTGTTACTTTACAAATGAATCCCGATCATAGTTACGATCCTACAATTATACAATTCGATCCTAAGACCCTCATCGACCCAAAGTACAATCCCGATCCTAACAACATTGCTTTCAACAGAGAACCCTAAACCCTAAACCCTAAACCCTAAATCCTAAATCCTAAACCCTAAAACCTAAACCCTATATCCTAAACCCTAAACACTCTCACCATTTTTAATTATAATCGTGTATTATTATTTTTAAATAACATTAACTTAACATAATAAATTCAAGTATATTACGATTACTTTTTTTAAATAAAAAATTGTTCTCTAAAACATTAAATCATAAATTTAAATCAAAAATTAGCTGAAAACGTACTAATAATATTAAAAACTAATGAGTAGTATCTTATGAATATACGTTTCAAAAATTGGTGATCGAACCCGATCATATGTATTTTACTTAATAAGTAAGGTCTTACGATTGTACGATCCGATTCTACCGGTAAACTCTAAACCAAAAACATATACCGTAAACCCTAAACCCTAAATCCTAAACCCTTAACCCTTAACCCTAAACCCTAAACATTAACTTAACAGAATAAATTCAAGTATATTTCGATTACTTTTTAAAAATAAAAAATCGTTCTCTAAAACAGTAAATCGTAAATTTAAATCAAACGTACTAATAATATTAAAAACTACAAATTATTACGCAAAGCTTCCACAGCAAGCTTCACAATTACCTAAAACCATTGAACTGAAAAAAAATAAAATAACAATTAATCTTTCTAATCCAACTTTTTTTTTTTGGTGACGAGGGGTTTAATAATCCCCCCGGGCCCATGCATTCCCGCACCACCACATGGACCATGTAAGCCACCCCTTTCGGAGCTGCAGTGGCCAAGTGACCATCGCCCCAGCTGGTAATCGCACCTGAGACCTCTCAACTCCTGCATTTCTGCAAGCTTTAAGGTTTAACTCAGTTACCACTGTACTAACACCACTTGGTTCTTTCTAATCCAACTTGTAAACTTAATCTTTCAAATCAAAGTTGTACACTTGATTAATCTTTCAAATCAAACTTGTAAACTAATTATTTCAAATCTTTTACTGTACTCGTTTTTTCGTTTATGAAAGTAGTCGTTTTTATTTTACTTTCGAGTACGGTCTATTTTTCATACGTTGTTCGTTAAATAATAAAAACTAAAATCGTAACATTTTTTCATTTTTTTCACTATCAACTTTAAAACTGAATTATCTACATATTCGAGTTTTAAACTAATTACGATTACTTTTTAAAAATATAATCGTCTCACATTTTTTATTCATCGAAAATAATACGATAAATTTTTTTTAAAACAAATTACTAAGTAACTCTTTTTTAGACACTTTTGTTTTAAATTACAATTAACTATGAACATTTTTAATTGAAATGCATTGAAATCTCAAATTGTCATGATTAGATAGCATTGAAAAGATAATAAGTGATGGAGAATTCGAGGAGTTCATTCAGTTGTTTGCGTTTTTTTTCAGCCTTACGTTCTTAATACAATTGAAATTTAACTAATTACGATTACTTTTTAAAAATATAATCGTCTATCATTATTCATCGATAATTGTACGATAATATTTTTTTAAAAAAATAACTTACTACGTAATTCATTCTCTGCTACTCGTATTTTTTGTTTTAATTTCCAATTAACTGTCAACATTTTTAATTTAATTGCATTGAAAGTTAAAATTGTCATGATTATAGTTCATTGAAAATATAAGAAATGAGGGATTTCAAAGGTTCTTACTTTTTACTTTTTTTTAAAACAATCCGCTCAATTATTAACTTTCACTTTTTAAAAACATCTTGTTAATTAACAACTTAGCTAAACTAAAATAACACCAACTGAAATTATATAATTGAAACGAAAACACGGATTTCCATTAAATAATAAACATAAATTACATAAAATAAAAACAGAAAAATACAAATAAATAAAAACTAACTACACCACTAAAGCTAAAAAATAAATAAAAAAAACTAAGCCGAATAGGATGAGAAAAATGATTGCTTAAATACGACTACATCCGACGCAAGCATCGAACTTAAGCTTCTAAGAACTATTCCTTGAACGAATAGTTCTCCCAAATAATTTTTGGGGCTTCTTCGGAGGGGGAATGTCGGGAGTTGATAGGCATGGGGATTTCCCTTTCCCCTCGGGGGAAACCCTACGCCTCTTTGGTGACACCGCGGGAGGCGGTACCACCTCCACCACGTCCTCCTCCTCCACCCTTACGATGGACATGTCCACCTAAGGGCAAGAAATCATCTCCACCCCTTCACCTAAATTCTTCCAATACAACTTATCGAGCTCAAACCTCCCCCAATTTAACATGTTAAACTCTTCCTCGTACAAGTCAACGAGGAAGCGAGTACCGTACTAACCGGGAGAAGCACGCTCAATGGCGTTTTGGACACTTTCAGGACAAACTTCTTTTATCAACTCCCTCATAAATGAACGTGTGCATACAATGTCCCTAACATGCGATTTCTTTTCTTCCGACATTCTTACGATAATTAAATTACTTTACTATTTCTTGAGTTTTAGCTAAATCTTATTTATTAAGAATGAAGTAAGGAGAATGTATGAAGAAATATGGAGGGAACTTCTACTATTTATAGAACAACTTTTCCTTCCAAAAATCACAACTACCTAAGAAATTTTCCCTCCAAAAAAATAGTACGACAAATTGTAGGGTAACTAACCCTCTCATATTCACTATTATTTAAATAACAGATATTTAATAATAAGTAAGTTTAATCCTACACATTGCTCAGTTATTTGGCACTAGTCTGGTGGTAGGGACTACGGTAATGAAACTGCGTCATGGGTTCAAATCCTGCAATTGGCAATTTTGATTTTCCTCATATTCACTATTATTTAAATAACAAATAGTTAGTAATAAGTATGTTTAATCCTACACATCATTCAATTATTTGGCACTAGTCTGGTGGTAAGCTCATGGATAATGAAACTACATGTCACAGGTTTGAATCCTGCATTTGGCAATTTTGCTTTTTTGAACAAATTTCCTTTACGAAACTTATTATCAACATACCATATAAAATATTTAAAATAAAAAAATGAAGTAAAAATTTATATTCTAAATAATTATTACCCTTAAGACGTAAATTTTTTTTTTTAAAATAAAAAATTAAAAAATATATATTAACTATTAAATAAGACAAATAATACAAACTTCTTTTTTAAAAAAAAAATACCAAAAATAATTTTTTTTCGTAAAAATAACACAAATAATACACATACTCTATAAACAATGGCTTAAATAAAAAATATAACAAATACCGTATAAATACGCCTTAACAGAAATAATACTAAATTAACGTATAAATACTGAAAATACCGTATAAATACGAAGAACATTATAAAGATACAAAAATAAGAATACCAATTCTCATACTACTTAATGACATAATTAACAATTATAATATGTTAATTAAGTACAAATGCATTTAATAGGTGTAATAATTAGGGGAGATAGTGGAAAATAAAGATTCCTTCTGACTGACAAGTGTCACCATTTCATTGATAGTGTACAAAGGCTTCCTACACTTGGTGTAGATGTAGCCTTTTCGCCTCCAATAGTTGCGGATATAACATTGGGATTTGCTATATCACATCGTCTGTTTTACTTGTTACGCTCTCTATTTTTTAGTTTATTTCAAATTTGCCCTTATATTAACTTTAGTAAAAACAAATATTTTGTATTATCGTAAAGTGTTTTTAGACGATCTTTACAATAATGGTTTTATTTTTGTGACGGTTTGTATTATACAGTATATCGTTATTTATTTATTTGGTTTTAGGATTTGTATTATATGCAATTTAGGTTTATTGTTATTAAAATTTTATGACGGTCTGAAAAATAATTAATTTCCCAAATATTCACTCATATTTTTTTTATCTCACAAATAAAAAAAAGGAAAAATAAAGAGGAAAAAAAAGAAAAAGAGAAAAAGAGAAAAAACGCATCAAATGATGGTGTCGTGTAAATTACACGGCACCACCATGATACTGTCGTGTAATTTACACGGCACCACCATGGTACTGCCGTGTAATTTATACGGCATCACCATTTGGTGTGTGTTTTCTCTTTTTTTCATTTGTGAGGTAAGAACAAAATATGATTGAATGTTTGTGAAATTAATTACTTTTTATACCGTCTTAACATTTTAATAACAATAAACCGTAAATTACATACTCCCTCCTATTCCATATTTTGTTCCCCTTTGTATTGGGCACAAGGATTAAGGTGAGAGGAATAAAATAAGTGTAAAAAAATTGGGTGGGGTTTGGTGATAGGAGAGAGAGATGAATAATTAGGAATTAAATAATAAATTATGGGTCATAAACATTAAAAAAGTAATAAAATAAGAATAAAAGAGTTGGTGGGGTTTGTTAATAGGAGAAAGAAATGAATAAAATAAGAATAAAAACTTACAAAATAGGAAATGGGAAGAAAAACTGAATAATCCGTTTTAGGAAATATGGAAGAAAATATGGAATAGGAGGGACTATAATACAAATCGTTGAACCAGATAAATCAATAACGATATCGTATAATATAAATCGTCACCAAAATAAAATAATTATTATATAGATCGTCTCAAAAACACTTTACGATAATATTGATTCGCATTAAATTCGTTGTTAAACTGCGAACCTTGTCCGTTATCGTGAGTAAATAAAAATTTATAAGATGTATCGGCGGGATCGTCGTCGTGATTCATTTTTAATTAAACGGTTTCAAAAACACATTTACAATAAAACAATATTAAAATTTAGAAAATACAATTTTTAGAGGTTCAGGTGCAAATTTGGAATAAATTGAAAAATAAGGGGCGTAAGAAGTAAAAAAGGGAAAATATAACAATTCTAATAACATGTTCATCACCATTTTGAACCTGAATACACGTGGAATCAAGATTTAGACATCGTTAGATATTGATTTCCACGAACAAGATTTGAGAATGTTAAATTACATCGAATCGTTTTTGTTTTCTATTTCGACCCTTAATTAGTAAGGCTGAAGAAAAAAAATCCGATACGAATTTTTTTCCGAATTCGATCCGAAATTCGAAAATAAAAATTCGAATATATGGATACCGTTTAAATTGAATATTCAATCCGAATTTTAAAAAATTAAAATTTAAAAAAAAACAAGGAAAATTGGTCGAAAAGCTTCTTATGACTTGACAATACATAATCTTGATAATCTTAAAAGGATATTGTTCTTGTTTGTAATTTGTTTCTTGATATATTCGTGTAGAACTAACTGAGAGTTAACAAGTTTGATAAAGCTTTACGATGATAATTTTTCAGGGAGTGAAAAATTCGTTAAGTAAAAGCAATTGGGAAAAACAATTTGGATGGTGTTAGAGAAACCAAATACAAAGAAAGACGGGATAAGAAACCATATATATAACCCATCAAATGGAGATTTACAAAAGAAAAAAGTGAATTGAGATGTGAACTGGATCAGATCCGGTTTCCAAAATCTGGATATCCAGATATTTAGATTCCGGATTAATGGATATTCGAATTATTCGGATCGGATCTGGTTCCCCAAAATTTAAAATTTTAAAACTGGATATCCGTTCCGATTTTGAAATCTGGATTGGATATCCGGTTTTGCTCAACCCTATTAATTAGTGTTTGGGTTAATTCAATATTTCTACTGAGATAAGACGGGCTCTAAAATTTGGCACAAAAACACAGAAATAATTTAGAAATATTTTTGCGAAGATTGTTAATGAATTCTAGAGGCAAAAGATGTTTAAGTTTTTTTAGTAATATTCTTCATAAAATTTGGAGGCATATTTATATATCACAAATTTGGAGGCATATTTATATATCACAAATTTTCATTGTCACAAATGATAATTTCTAAATTTTTAATGGAACATTGAAAGGCAAAGGCATGGCCGGCCCTAAGGGGTGTCTGCTGGGTCAAATGACAAAGGCCCAAGTTTAGAAGAGGCCCATTAAAGTGAAACTAGAATTTGTGATTTTGTCAAATAAAATTTATTATATATAAATATCAAAATAAGGTATATGGTTTAGTGGTTATGCATCTAACCAAGTAATAGATGGTCATGTGTTATATTTTCCATACATTCTTTTATTAATTTAAATAAAATATTTTTTGGAAATTCATAGGCTCATCATTTAGTCATTTACTTATATTTTAGTAACCTAATTTGAATTAAATAAAATAACATCATCTTTAACATTGAAAAAAATTAGTATTTTTCAAAAAAAATTGAATTGTTATTTTTTTTTTTTTGAATTGTACTATTAGACAATAACACATAAATTAATTGAACAATTTTTTTTTATAGAGTTGGGGCCTAGTTTACATATTTGACTGGGGTCTCAAAATATTAAGGACCGACTCTGGCCAAAGGCCCGGTTATTTAAAAGCATTGTTGGAAGTGTATGCTTCAAAATAAGTATTACACAAGTTCCGAAACAAATTATTCGGTCTTCTATATTTGAATGTGTGTTTACCCATACTGATTGTTGTGGTCTTCTAAGGATGACTACGTTTTTCCAATGGTGATTTTACGGTCTTCTAAAAACTATTTACGAGACACAATAAATTATCTTCTGGATCTTTCCTACCTCTCTTATAAATAGTGTGTTGATATCTCATATCTGAACACACCAAAGCATTCTCTCTTTTCTTTCTCTCTAAATAATCATCCTCTTTCATAGCTGATTTTGGCAACGTTCTGTTAGTAATTCTCAATCTGAGTCTTTGTCGTACACTTTAGACTCGGAAGTCGTGTTAACCCTGGGAAGTTGGTTGCTAAGAGGCCGTGTGTATCGAGCGGGGCAAATACAACTTTAGGGCAGTGATTATTTCACGCCACGACATCTTGTTCCTCAAAGTTCTGTAAGTTTGTCCGTTCATTGTTCACTTAATAGTCATACCGCCTACAGTCTAAAGTTGTATTTTAAAATTTTCTTGCTCGTTAAAATTTTTATTAGGCGATATGAATATAAATCTTTATACGCATATTATCTTAGACGGTCGGTTTTCCTCGCTACTTTCTTGAACTCATTTGATTTTTTTTTTCCCACAAAGTATAAAGTTCTATTATAAACAAGCCGGATAGTATATGTCTTTAGTTTCATATTTCTCTATTATAAACAGGGGTAGCCTTTTACATAAACAAAGTTTTCAATTTTTTAGTTTCATATTTCATGTTTTCATATTCCCCCATTGTTATTACTTCAAAATCTCTACGTCTTCTCTAGTTTTTAACAACAAAGTTTTCAATTTTTTGATCAAATCTTTTCTGGGTATTTCACAAAAATGCAACCCAGAAAAATCAGTACAAACTACACATAGATGTTGATTTCTGGAGTTGTTGGAGTCTACCCTTCTTTGACCTTAAAGAGTCAATTGACAGAGTGATAAGTTTGAAAGAGATCATCATTTGAGTGCATAAAATCGGACTTTTCTAAAAGGGAACTTGCTGTGATACCAAGAGGCTCTTATATTTAAATTAGTTAAGGAAGCTCTATTATGATTGACTTGCTGTGATACTAAGAGGCTTTCAAAGTATCTAGAGCACTATAGCCTAGTATAAGGAAGAGTTGAGCCGGCTGACATATTATACTATATACTGGCATTATTCGATTAATTTAGTATTCTCTTGTTAAAACATGCTATGCTAATCGTATCATACCCTTATATTTTTTATGTTCATTACAAGAAAGCTTGATTGCATAAGGTTTGCGTAAACTATGAGAGAAAGAGAGGCTTGGCTTGTGTGATTGCTACATTTGATCTTAATTAATTCTCTAATTGTTTAAATGTTGATCTATAATGATGGATTTTTCTTAATTGATGTCTGTGTTTACTTGTGGCATGATTGATAGAATGGTAAACATTAGATGACTTTAAAATGTTGTCACTTATGTACAATGTGACAACATGTGGGGGAAGTAGTATTGTTGAGTAAATGTTTAACAACTTTTGTCCATACTATCTAAGTTTTGAAGAGTGTATATCTTATGTGATATACTTGGAAATATATGAAGCGCGTTAAAAGAAATTTTTGTATGGTTTTGTGCAATACACATTTGGATCTTATATAATTTGTTATGGATATGTTATGACAATGAATAATCTGACACCTTGGTTTATGAGTTTAATAGATTCTCATATGATAATGTTGATCTTTGACCTAAAGGTATCCTTGATCATTGTTTTATGTCATCATGTATATTAGCGTTGAGGCATAAATTTTGTCTATTTTCACTGCTTTGAAGTTAGTTGTCGAGTCGGACATTTTATAAACTTTACGTAATATTACACTGTTAATTCTTATGAGAGTGGATGGTCTCATTAGAGGATGTTTGCTTAGCCAAGGCTTTAAGATAAGTCAAGAATTGTGGGGGTGTCTAGCGAAGGTAAGACTCCCTTTATTTTTTTTGTCGTATTTTATCAGAGTTTAAATGTTGGAATAATGGTGATAATGTCAATTAAATGGGATCGACTGATAGTTGTGAATACTCTAATATTGGGATTGCTTATATTCGTTTTTCTGTTTAAGAAATTTATCAACGATTGTTTGGTAATACATGTTGGAGTAATTATTCTGTTTTTCGGTTTAAATTTTTGTTTTGAACCAAGAAAAGGAAAAAGACGCATAAATTATATTTATTTGAGTTTGGAAAATTGTGTCTTTCATAAGACTATTCTCATACAAGTTATAGATGCATAATTGCATTGTTGGATATGCAATGGAGTATGCATACATTGTGAAAAATTTGCAGGATAAAAAGCTGAATAGTTAAGTGGTTGTATTATTCCGTTGTAGGAATATTTTAACTTTACTAATTGTTTGCATTACAATCCGAAGCATACGAATATTTGGCAGATTATCAAGAGTGATGGATAATCTGATCGGATAATGGGTTCACAAAGGTAGTGAATTGTAAGTGGATATTGAGATCCCTTACAAAAAATACGATCAATATCAGTGGGTTCACAAAGATTGTGAATTGTAAGTGGATATTGAGATCCCTTACACAATGTTATATCATGATAGTACGTACGTAAAATGTGAAGAGGATATTGAGATCCTCCTACCAATGACCATGGTTGAAGTTGGTGCTGGTGGCACCACGAGGAATGGGTTAAAGCCTATTAGGAGTGAATCGTGACGGGGCTCCCCCACTTGGGTTTACCAAGTTCAATGGGTCAAACGAAGTCACGAGGATCTCATGTTGTTATACTACTACCATTCCTATTATAATAAAGTGATGTAGTATTCTTTTATGCATTGTGGTTTATCTGTCATGTGAGGAAGGCTGAGCTAAGCTCTTAATAAGTCCATAGTCCTTGTCTAAGGATGGTTTGTGACAGTCAAACTTGATGGACTTACCTATGTGAATGTGGGGGAAATGCCCTACCCCCTATGAGGTCTTTTGGCTTTAAGACCTCTAGAGCGTTCACGAGAACCCAGGCACGTGAGGGGCACCATCATCTTATGACATTTCGCGAGGACGAACACAGATTCGAATGCAGGTTTGTGCGCAACTATCTGTATACAACCCACCGTGGAGAGTCCAAAGCCTTTGTGCAACTCGACACGGCTGTAGCAGGTAATTGTATGCACTGGGTGACAATTCAATTCCTCAGGAACATTGTTATCTTAAGACTTACGTTCCGTTGCCTTATATCAGCTAATTCGTTTTCTTCTTTTGAATCATGTGGGGGATTGTTGGAAGTGTATGCTTCAAAATAAGTATTACACAAGTTCCGAAACAAATTATTCGGTCTTCTATATTTGAATGTGTGTTTACCCATACTGATTGTTGTGGTCTTCTAAGGATGACTACGTTTTTCCAATGGTGATTTTACGGTCTTCTAAAAACTATTTACGAGACACAATAAATTATCTTCTGGATCTTTCCTACCTCTCTTATAAATAGTGTGTTGATATCTCATATCAGAACACACCAAAGCATTCTCTCTTTTCTTTCTCTCTAAATAATCATCCTCTTTCATAGCTGATTTTGGCAACGTTCTGTTAGTAATTCTCAATCTGAGTCTTTGTCGTACACTTTAGACTCGGAAGTCGTGTTAACCCTGGGAAGTTGGTTGCTAAGAGGCCGTGTGTATCGAGCGGGGCAAATACAACTTTAGGGCAGTGATTATTTCACGCCACGACATCTTGTTCCTCAAAGTTCTGTAAGTTTGTCCGTTCATTGTTCACTTAATAGTCATACCGCCTACAAGCATTAGCGTCAGCATTAAAATTAAACGAGAGAAATATGACATGCTGGTTTGTTGAGATTCAATATCTCTGTTATTGAAGGGTTAACGAAGAGCTGCAAATTTTGTTGATCGACATTCTGTAGCAACAAATATGTATTAATTTGAACGTAACACAAATTTTATTACAAGGTGCAAAATGGATCCCTCCCTCAAAAAACACGCTCTTTGTAAGCGGCGGAAGATAAATAAAGAGAGTATCCTTAATTAGTAGCAAAAAGTTTGAAAATATAATATTAGAGACAATTTCTTAATATATGAAATGAAAACAATACAAGTATTAGAGAAATAACAAAATAATGAAAAGAAAGTGGTGGATATGATGGACTTACCAAGCCCTCCTAGGAAACATTGATTAAAGTCTAAGTATAAAAGTATGATTATAGTGTTGGTCTTATGTGCTCTATGGGAGCATTGCCGAAAAGCTTTCTTATCCATCATCATATAACAGATTTTATAGAAAAAAAAAACCCTAATTTGAAGGGCAATCTTTTATGTGGATCCCCCCAACCTGGTGTCCGGCCTGGAGTCCTGGTGTGTGGATAACAAAAATAATCCACGTTTAGTTTTTTTGGGATTATGATTAGTAGTAAAATAAATTAAATATAGTGTTAGAGTAGTGTTGTAGTATGATATAGGTAAGTGAGAATGAAGGTTGGTTGAAAGTTGAAAGTAAATGGTGACAGAATGAATCAATCTTGTAAAGGTAGAGGAATGGAATTGACTTGAGTAGAGCAAAGATCAAAGATGTCTTCAAACATCACTGATCCTTTCATATATTCCTTGAATTTGTCACATCCAATTGTCTCTTGATGATCATGATGATTATGATGATTATGATGATCATCCATTGGCTTCAATATTGTTGTTCCTGATATGTTTATTTGTGGAAAATCGTCCATCCCTAAGGCTGGCATGCTCATGTAATTACTACCCATCTGCATTTCCTGCAAACCCATTATTTCTCATAAAAATTATGGCCCTAATACGATAATATATGTGGACAAATTATTTATTCGGTAGTAATTGTATTTATACGCTATCAATTAAATTAAGCCCAAATATAAAGTGATCTACTACAGTGTATTAAATACGGGCTTCTGTACGTCTTAAAAAGTTTGTGCCTGACTATTATCTAAGTGTTGATATTCATTAGGTTTCTAATGTAGGATGAACGCATTAGACTAAGGAGACTATATATATATAGTCACCTAGGGTTATGATCTCTAGCAGCACACAATAACCTAATCTTCCTGCATCCCATCAGTAGAGAGATCCCGTCGATATGTGTGTCTACTGGAAGACCTAATCCAAAAAAGTATGGAATTTATGGCTATTAATCGAATGATTAAATCTAACACCTTCAAGTATCTATTATTTCTCATCTTTAAATCTTAAATTGTGTTACTCACAAATAAAGCAAATTATTTTCTACATAGATGCCTTTTTTTTTAAATTATGGCACCATCTTTTTGTTAGTCATTTGTCTACTTAACATAGTAATTAAATTGATTTGAGCACAAATTATCATTTGCGAGTTTGCGACGGGTCAAGTAATACTCATACAAAGAGATGAGGCAAAAGTAGAATATCTTAGTAGTAGCAAATTATTTTGTGTTTTTAAGCAAATTGGGTAGTATTTGACTCATCGTAAACTTGTGACGGAGATACCCGTCAGAAGGGAGACTTGGTGTTGATTTGAGTGAAGAAATGAGAGGAATGAATGAGGGGAAAAGGAGAAAAGATGTTGAATAATAAGTAGTGAGTCAAAAGAAAATATAGAAGTTGGTGAAGAAAGGTAGTTAAGCAGTGATAGAGATTAGAGTAATAGAGAGTAAGAGATCTGAAGAAGCAAATGAAAGCTTTATAAAAAGGAGGAGAAGGGGAAGTTAAATCACTTGTAAACTTTCATACTTTAAGTTTAGGATCAAAAGAGATACTCAAACGGCTTATCTTTGTTGGACCATTCCATTAATCCATTCCCAGTTTAAGTGTTTCTAACACCCACCACCTTCATTCAACTTCCTTTACTTTTTTATGTTATGTTATCTCAACAAATCATTACTTTCCTCCCTCATTCTTTTATTCCTTTTCTTTTAATAATCTTAACTTATTTCATCTAACCCCTTCAGCAAACAACCATCTTTCTAAACATAACCATTTCATAATACTAATAAACAATAATAATCACTAATATTACACTACTTTATATCATCTCATTATCATAATTATATTTTTATAAATAATTATCCAATTAACATCTAATTACTTCCTCCATTTCTTTTTTATTATCCTCTTATCACTCAATTTCATTCCAAAATATTTCTTTATTTCTATTTTTACTTTGCTAAATCACTCAACTATCAATATTACCCATCATCTTTTAATTACCACCCGTTTGTCAAAATCACAGTTTCTCACATTTAAATTAGCGAAGTAATAAAAGTTACTCACAACATTTTCAACCATAAATATAATTAATACTTGATAACAGTAAACATGTTCTTTTATATACCGACTTTGTTTAATCAAAATATCATTATCGTAGCTTATCAAACATTTTAACTTAATTATTTACCTCATTTGTTTTAAATTTTCAACCATTTTGCTTTTTGCTTGGTCAACTTTTCGTAATTTACCCACTTAGTTGATCAGTTTTGAGTTAATTTTTTAGTTTTACCAAAATAGGCATTGAGGTAATTAGGGTGGAAAATTTATGCAGTAGTAAGAAGTAAAAACTAATACTTTTTATCAAACTTTTTTCCTAAAAAATAGAATAGAAATAAGTCCATATATCCAAAATAGTACTCTCTTGTCTTAATGCATACTTCATATTCTTTAGAAAGAATATAAAATAAGGTAAATAAATTAGAGATTAAGAAAAAAAAATTAGAGATTAAGAAAATACGACTCTGATTTAAAAGCCATTGTTTTAGCTAACTTATCTTAAATGTTTGACATGTAGCTTATTTAAACAAATATCCTATCTAAAATAAGTGCTAGTTAATTAAGTAACATTTGAGATATAAGGTATTTTAACTGATTTTATTTTTCTGTTTGGCGTCTTTCATCAAAATCAGCTACATTTAGCTAGTTTGTCAAACACTTTTTATATAATCCGTTATCTTATCGAAACCTAATTTTCAATTACTTTTTGAAGGTTTAGTAATAAACTTTTAGTTTCCCGCTACCATTTTTTCATGTAATTTTACCAAATAAAACCTAAGTATTCAGTTTACATAATTATCGAATTATCCAACATAGATATCAATTTTATCTTACCCATTTATTTATATATCATGGAATTGAACAGTTGTAAACGAGTTACACTCATGGCATGATAAGTATCGTCCTAGCTACAACAAGATGTGAAAAATAAAGTAAATATAAAGTATTGACGGTAAGGAAGTGAATATATATATTCTGTATATTAGTAGCATGACATACAAAAAATTAATATTGAAAATGTGAAGCTTAAATGGAAAAAAGTATATATTATGTATACCTGGATAAAAGTGGAAGGACAATCAAATGCAAAAGGGTAGAAATTAGAGGAACTGTTAGCTTCATCAGTGGCGAAAAATGGTGTTTGAAGATCATGATCATTACTTAATGCACTTCCGGTAGGTGTTAATTCTTGATTAGTGAGCTCTGATGAAGTTTCGGAAGGAAACTTAGAAAAACCATCTTGCTCTTGCCCACACAAATTGTCTCCATCTTCATACCCTTCCCTTTCTCTCAAAGCTTCATCTATGCATCCTGCATTTTCGTCTCTAATCCTTGCTGTGATTTGCACCGTTTTCTTGAATACGCGGCATAAAGCATACGACTCCTGCAGTTATATACAATAAAAACTTTTAAAAAATTAGGGCACCACAATCAAGGGCGATTTTATAGGGGGTGATGGGGTGAACCATCACCCCCATTAATCATGAAAGAAAATGATACATATCTATTTATGTGCTAATATATTATCAAAGTTTAGTGGCTCAGTGGTAGAAACAATCTCTCGCTATCATAACAGCCTAGGATCAAGCCCCCATAACAATATTTATTCTTTTACCTTTTTATTTTGCATAAAAGTAATCGAAAATTGATCCCCTACAACAACAATTTTTTCCTTCTAATTATTTTTTTACCGTTTTATTTTAAAAGTAATTGAAAATGTTATGAGAAAGGATCGAACTTACATCATCTTATTTGTAATTTAAATTAATTTTACCACCATGACTATGTAAATATGATGATATTTTACAGAAGCATAATCATATTGAAAAATAAATACTTTATATTTTGACGACCCTTAATAAAACTATCTATTATCAAATTGTTTTAGTATTTATTAAACGTTTGTATATTAATATAAGTTTTTGTTAATAAGGGCTTTATCTTTTAAATATTACATAAGAGCAAAAAAATGTTAGGTAAGAGATTAATCGAGTGATTATATTTTAGCGTTTTTTTAAGTTTTAAATTTTACTAGTCACCCCCATTTCTTAAATCCTAGATTCGCCACTGACCACAATCATATATAAAGATATACACTAATAATAACCATGCATTTAAATTAATAAATTTAATGTTTGAGATTAACTAGTGCTCTATGCCTCTATGATTGACTAAATCCCCCGATAACATTTCAAGCCTTTCTATTGGCTATTGGAAATGAGAGGGAGGGACCCACATTTTACTCAAAATATTTAATTAGTCTCTCTTCTCATCTTAACATTTAATTTTCCTCTCGTTTATTTCATCATTTAAACATATTTCAAAATTTATTTTTCGTATATTATATGTATGTTTATATGTTATGTTATGCTTGTTCTTATATGTGATTATATTATAAGCTATCATGACGATGATTTTAAAAATGTAAAGGAAACCCAAATATTCAAATTCAAAATTTCATCTGCAAAAAAAATTAATAGTCATCAAAATAGAAACAAAAATTTAAAAAAATTACGGTTTCAATTATTTATCAAAAATAGAATAAAAAGTTAACAATAATAATAACACCAAATTCATGAAATTCACTACAAACCATAAATTCAAATTACCAAATCTATATACATTTTTAACAAACGGAAAGATGAGCACATTCTTTTGTAAAAATAAAAAGGAAGAATAATAATTAACTTTAATGAATCCATATAAAAAAAATACTATTTTGGGGATTTTAAAAATAAAAAACAAAAATAAAACAACAATTCTCTGAGCGAATTATTAAAGAATTATACCGAATTGATACAAACGCAAATTGCGAATTTGTTCCCTTGAATCAATTCAGAATTCAGAGAGGGTGAGTGAATTTGGTATCCCTATCAATAACTTTAACATGTTATTTGTGTAGTTATTATCTCGAAATTTTCGTCTTTTAAACGTTTTTTATTACACCCGTGCATTTTTTGCACGGGAATAAAACTAGTTGTAAAATAAATGAAAAGTGTAATCAAGTACTCACTAATTAATCATTGTTGAAAAAACTATTTATTTATTTTTATTACAAGTATTTTAATTAAATGTACATAATAGAATAACGGTTTAAGGCATAATAATTGTGAAGTAAGAAAAAGGAAATGAAGATATTAGGGATGTGAAACGTGCCTGAAAAGAAGAGTTAGTTAAGAAAAGACGGTAGGAATCGTAAATTAGGAATGATGAAAGCAAATTAATGACATGTAGTCTAGGTTAGAAATTAATAAAAAGAAAAAAAAAAAGGAAGGAACAAATATGATGATGATTGCATGCATGATGGGTGTCGAGTACTACTGTACTACGTTCGTTGGATATCATGCATATAATCATTATCTTCCTCTGAAACTTGTCATGCAACGTTCTTTTGGTTTGATTCCCTCACCTTCCTCACTCGCTCGCTCTAATCCTTTATTTTATTACATAACGCAACGCTCTAATTTCCTTCTACTTCCAAACGTTTCAAACCCTAATTGAGCCTACCATACCTTTTGCTCCTCCCACCATCTCCCCCTCCCTCCGAGTAATTTTTTTACCCATTTTTTTTACGTAATACTCTTATATTTATTTGAATTTCATTTAGTGTCCTTTTTTCTAAAAAGAAAACATCATTAAATGAACTATCAGTAAATGTTTTCTCAACGGGATGCTTAGGGTAAGGTACACAAATTATTGCCAAAAGATCAATAAAAACTGCGTAAACTAAACATGTTATAGAGATAAGGTGGAGAATTTTGCGTATTCTAAAAAATTTCATTAACTTTAGCCTAGGACGCCAGTAATGTTTTTTTAAAAAGGAGAGATATGGCTTAAAATTCGAAAAAAAAAAACATAAGAGTATCAATAAAAAAAACCCTATTTTTTCAAAACTGAAAATTGACAAGCTAATTAACCCTCTCTCAAATTGCAAATTATCAATAAGTTTTAGACGAGTACAACTCTACTCTAATAGTTGTTTTTTAAAATTGAAATTGTTGAGGTCTCTTCCCATATGTGTGTGAGGGTCATTGTCCCACATCGATAGAATAATAGTGAATCAAGTAGCTTATAAGTAAGTGGGCTACTCCTGCTATCACCAATTGGTTTTAGGATGAAACCTCACTTGCTTACGGCCGGTTTCATGCACCGAATTCTATAAAGCCGCGGTAGAAAACTCAACAGAATCTGACTAAAATGAAGTTAATATATTCAGTCAAGATTGAGCCAAGAATTGACCTCATTCTCAACTCATAAAGATTGATTGACACTTTTGCTTAATCCATATAACAAATAGGGTAGGTTACTGTACAATATATATAGTCGGAATAAATAAATTATGTTAATATGCTATCTACAATACTAATATACTATATCATAAATGTAGAAGCGTTAAAGTATTGGAAAGAGGAGAAGGGTTTGATTTAAGAACCTTAAGGGATGGAGTGGAGGCAGAAAGAGAGTCAAGAAGGCGGTATTCGTGCATAACCCAATTAGTACGAATACCGTGAGGTGCTCTTCCTTTATAATAGACTAACGTCTTTTTCATCCCAACCGGTCTCTTGTGCGAGTGAACAGGCCGGTCCTTTCCGGTGGCCTTCCAATAGCCGGCTTTTGTGGCTCGGTTCGTCCTCGATCCATTTGGGTACTTCCTGTCTCTTGGGCTGAAGAAATACCACTCCATATCCTTCCCCGGCAAATACGACTTGTCTACATTCATTACCCACAAAAAATATATAAGAAAAAATGTATCAACTTATTTACAACAAATATTTGACAATAAGGAAAAAAAAAAGAAATTGTAATAAAAAAGCAAAGCATAGAGAATAGAGAATAGAGAATAGAGAAATATACCTGGTAGATCCCATGGTTCGCACTTGTAAAGATCAATTTCAGGGATGATCTCAAGGTCGATTTTGCGACCGGTGATCTTCCTGTCAAGGTAGTAAGCAACGAGCTCTTCATCAGTTGGGTGAAACCTAAATCCTGGTGGTAAACTCACTGGTGCCATTTTCCCACCTTAACTATCTACCTTAATTATATATATCTATGTAACTGTAACTGTAACTGTAACTGTAAGTGTAAGTGTAACTTGATTGGGTTTAATTTGTAGTATAGAGCGATAAAGATGAAAAAGAGAAGAAATGGTTAATTAGGAGTTTGTGCAAAAAGAAAGAGATGTTGTGTGATTGAGTAAAGAGAGCAGTTAGAATAGAGGGAGAAGACAAGCTTCTATGATATGGGACCTCAAATTTATAGAGCTACTGTTGGGATCGTCGTTGCTAAAGTTGTTCCATACCTACATTATTACCTACTTTGCCCCTTACCCCACTATCCTCAACTATTTGCTTTTTATTTTTTTATTTTTCTAGGTTTAAATATCTAGATATCCCCCTATTTATATTGATTTATATCCACTTCTTAACTAATTAATTCATGAATATTAAAGCCGTGTTTATAAGTCTTTAGATTTTAATTGTATACAGTATACTACATGCAATTAAATTGAACGATCATAATTGATAAGGACGATTATTAGTGATCGATTGATTGTGGTGGTAAAAAGTGATAAAGAAGAATACAAGTAGATTTGTGATAGTAGATAGTGAGGAAGCGGTGGGGGAGAGAGAAAGAGAGGTGTAAGGCAAGACAAAACTGCAACAACAAAAGCCAAAAGTATACGATCAGCATTCAGCAAAGATGGATAGCATCATCTATCAATTATCATGCATCGGATGAGTCCTTCAGTACTCACTACACTACATTCTATATACTCTTAACTCTCTAAGCCTTAACTAAACTCATCTCTAGTACTCTAGTACTACGTACTGAAAACATGTCGATTATTCTTGCATGTAAATATGTAATGTATTCTCACACTCGATCACCAGTCACCATCTATGAGGGTTTACCATTCATGATAACCCATTTAGTTAAGTGTCATCGTATTTAGTGAGAATCATTTAAATGTAAATTATAGTGATACGAAATAAAAACTCTTTAGTTATGCTTATACTTACGGGCCGGGCCAGGTTTTAAGTGTCATCACAATTGTAAAAAAAAAAGTAATACCGTAACTTCTCTTTTATTATTATATTCTATTAGGTGACGATTTTAAATCATTTTACTAGACTATTTAATCATGAGGGTAATTTAAAGATCACAAATTCTTATTTGCAACGGTACTATTCGTCGCAAGCTTGTGACGGATACCGTTTTCTCTCACAAAATACCCACTTTTTCTCTCTCTCTCTCCAACACTATTCATGTGGTCCCCTTTCTCCACTAACTCATTTTATATTCATTTTATCTCACAAAATATACGTCACAAATGGTAATCCGTCGCAAGCAAGACTTACTATTTAAAGATAAAATAAATTGCAATGGAGCATATACTAGTGTATTCTAAATAAAATAAATATAATATGATTTTGATTGTTCACTTTTGTTCAAAATATAATTGAAATAAAATAAAAGGAGGCAAGAAGAGACACTTAGGTAATGTAGAATGAGGAATGTGTGTGAAAACCCAAGGCATAGGGAGGAAGGAAGGATAAGAAGGTTCCCTGCTTTAATTTGGTCTGCTGTGATACACAAGGCGGGCCCCCACTTAAAGACATTGTTGGCGAGACCCAGCATGAAGAACACGCATACCGAGGTTAATCAAATCTTAATTATTTAGTTATACTACTAAATCACAATCATATGCTTCATTCTCTACCTACTTTATTAAAATCATACCTACCTTTGGTAGCCTTTAAATTGTATACTCCCTACTCCCTGCTAATACGGTCTACTTACTTAATTAGCTGTAGCAGGATAAATAGATACCAAGTACGGAGTACTCCGTAATAGATACTCGTTCATACATCGATATGCCTATTAGGGCTGAGTAAAAAAATCTGATTATCCGAATTATCCGATATCCAATCCGTATCTGATCCGAAATAATGGATATCTGATCTGAAAAGTGTTTAGTTTGGATACCCGTACCCGAAATATTTGGATATCGGATCAAATACGGATATCAAGTTCAAAAATTTGGATATCCGATATCCGAAAGTTATTGGATCAGATATCAAATATCGGATCGGATACCCTATATCCGTTAATATCCGATCCGTATCCGAATTTGATCCATAAATAGTGCTAGCTAATTTCACAAAATCGTAAATAAACCTATCCACAATTTTAAGTACTAGCCAATTTCAGTTATCCGATATCCGATATTCACAATATTATGCTAGTTTTCCTTGATAGGTAGCGGGTTTATGTTTTGTAATATATACCGAATGAAATTAGTATTACGCTAGTTTTCTTTTTTATTACAGTTTGACAATATATAAAATACACAAAGCGGATATCGGATATCGGATAACTGATCCGAAATTTTCGGATATTTTCGGATACTAAATTTCAGATATCCGATCATTTCGGATCAGATCACGGATACTAAAAATTGGGTTTCGGATCGCATATCCGATCCATATGCTGCCCTAATGCCTATAATATACGATTATCACATTATCCTCATCTTTTAAATGTTTTAATTTGCATGTTAGTCGTCTTAAATAATCTGTATTGGAAATGCTAAAGGGCCGGGCTTATAGGTTATAGCTAAGATAACAAACTACTTATATACTTATACTTGTATTTACTCTAGAGTATACAACGTAGCATTGCATGCAGCTAAATTAAACTACACTGAGTTGCAAAGCGATAATAATAAAAAACTAAAAACGTAGCTTTAGCAATTAGCAGGCATAATTGCATATGCATACATATGAAAGTGAGTGAGACAGACAAGCTAAGATAAACTTTGAAAGCCGCGGATTTAGTATCTCATCAGTAAAGTTAGCTTACAAAGCAAAAGTTAATTTAGGTAACAGTGTAACACAGTAAATCTCTCTTTAATTTGGACTTCACCAACGAGATTATTGGTTGACTACCTACCACTACAATCCAAACACCAATTATAAAGTTACCGCTAAAGGATACGGTAAAATATATAGAGTATGTTAATAGTTAGCCAGATTAACCTATGTTGACACGCCGGCATATCATGCCGCATGCTAAATTTTGACGTACAAATATAAATTACTTCAACCACTCTAATTTCAATTCACACTCACTAATGTAAAATGTCATAGCCATTTGCACAACTTAAAAAGAGTGTTCATCTAAGTACAAATTTTATGATATGTATTCGTATATGGTAGAACCTGTGTAATTTTGCACGAAAATGTATAGTTAAATACATTTTAGTTTTATTAAAAACCGAAATAATATTGTTATCAATATATTAGAATTAGTCATGACGACGATTCATCTTTTGGAATTTGAAACTTAGAGTAATATTTGGTCTCGCCTTTTATCTTTATTTATAAGCTCCAATTTTCCGTTGCCCGACTATTACGGTTTTTCCCTTATTATCGATTATTTTTGTCATATTTCAATTTGAGAATAATAATTGTTACATATCCGAAAATAGGCTGCCTGAGACCCGAAATTGACTCAAACTAGATCACCCAAATATGACCCAAAATCCGTATTCATCTGACTCGTCCCAAAAAAATTCTTAACTAATTTGACCCGTAATTGATCCAACCAGAAGTGGTATAATCTGAAACCACCCCACTCGAAAATAACTTTGAAAAACAAAAACTCTAATGAACAAAATGACTTGAAATGAGATTTCTGTCTTAGGCCGACCCGACCCGTCCCGACCCATAATGATCCAATCCGATCCGATCCTAATTATCTCGAAAAAAATGATGAACCAAACTGACATGACCCGAATTGGCCCGACAAAACCTCAATTAAATTACATTAACAAATACTTTTTTACAAATAAGAAATTACCGACCGAGTAATACTTCGTAGACGTTGAATTACTCAAGTAATTCATTCAAACTGATAAAAATTCTACACAATACAATTAAAAAAGAAAAATAAATTATAAATAAATATAGATAACGTGATTACATAAAATTAGAAAAAGGGAGTATAATAATAATGTAATATAATAATTACAATCAATATTAATAAGAAATGAAGTAATGATTTCTTTATCATAAATAACAAAATAATTACTCAGCGGGAAAATATTTAACTAATGATTGTCATGTGTCTAATAGTTTCTCTATTATAATTATATATAGATAGATAGATAGATTGTATAATTTAATATCTCCTATATTAGTAGTCTCTATTTGATTAAACAATAAGTCTTTCTTAAGACAGACCAGTTACATATCACTTGTGTAAATGACCCCATAGCTAATTATATATTAAAAATAGTTCTTAGTTTTATATTTAGCCGTGACATAATAGCACTATTATAGAATTGAAAATATATGTTATAGTTACGCTTAAAATGGTAGTTTGGATCTCATTGAATTAATTGAATCTTTGAATAATATTGCACGGGTAATTAATTATATGTGAGAATATTTTTTCCCAACAATTGTATGTGAGAATATTTTTTGGAAGTTTTAATATTGCACGGATAATATCTTTGAATAATATTGCTCGTTGTCTATTGGCACCAAGAAGTGTCTAAATTTAAAAGATATATAAAATAATCTTTATAGAATATTTATATGAAATATTTTTGCACGGATTTATATAGAATATTTTTATAGTCTAAACACTTCTAAATTTATATAGAATATTTTCGCACCGATATGCATAGGAATATTTTAGATTTTGAATATCAGTCTAAATTCATTAAATATTGCATGGACATGCCATATATTCCCTATTTTGTATACATTAATCAGCGAAAATATTTTTTTCAAGATTTTCCAAAATCGATATCACATCATGGGAACTTGGGCGGGAAAATTTTTAATGTGAGAATGACACGTGTTCAATTCATGTGTAGTGGTTCTTTTTTTATATTTTTATATAGATAGTGAATATTTTGAAAAGTGAGAATGATATAAAAGTCGGAAGTATAGTATTAATTTTTACGAATGGAAGCATGTGAGAAAGACAAAAATATCGTAACTACGACCAACTATATTTCCTTTTACAAGGGGCGTTATTTAACGATGAGCGTGGAAATTAGGCTTCCGGTTTTGGATTTTTTGTCATCAAATTTACAAGCTTTATTGCTAGAATTCAGTCCAAACCTTAAAGTGTATATAATATACTTTCACATTAATATTTGTGGCCTTATATTTTATTGATCTTACTCATAAAACATAATGTTCTTTTTGATATAATATGTTTTCATAACAATCATACCTGTTTAATTTAATGATAAGAGTGAGTAAATTAAAAATAACTCCCTTTTAAAATGGTGTTTTTTTAAAATTAATCCCTTAGCTTATATAAATTTTTCCTAAAGTTACTATTACAAATTATTTCAAAACTCTAATTTAGGTTACTTATTCCGTATGTGTTTGAACTTATTCTCCATTTTTATATATTTCAAAGTATAAATTGGCTAAGTTACAAACGAAATGAATTCATAATCATGTAGAATAAGTCACTTAAATTACAGTTTTGAATCAATTTTTGATAAAAATACATCTTAAGGGAGTAATTTTAGGAAAAAAAACTATATAAGGAGGTAATTTTAAAAAAACTGAATTTTGAAGTTCTTATTAATTTACTCTAATGATAAATGTAATAACCTTTTTTTAATACTTATTTCTATCTTATAGTAATAAGTACGAATAACTTATTATTTTTTGTACCATTTTTATACTTATGAAATTACAATTAATTTTCCAATAAATTGTTGAGAAAGTATCTCTTAGAATAATGTCATGTTCTTTTGACTTATTTTCAACTCATTTCAGTCCATCTCAGCTCTGTTCAGTTCAGTTCAGTTCAGCTCAGCTCCATTCAATTCAGTTCAGCTTCATTCAATTCAGTTCACTTCAGTTCAGTCCAGCTCGGCTTTAATAAGTTCAGCTTACATTATCATTATTATTATTATTATTATTATTATTATTATTATTATTATTATTATTATTATTATTATTATTATTATTACTATATTATTATTATTATATTTTTTTTTTGTTTTTGCAGAAAAGAAAAGGATCTTTATATCATAATATAAGAGTGAAAAATACAAGACCCTATACCAAACTACAAAGGAGACCGGAGTAGCCCCCTTAATAAAAACCTTAAAGAAGGAAAAAAAAAACCAAAAAAATATCACAGACTAGCTGCAATGTTTTAAAAAACTGGTTAATGCTCAAAAAGGAAACCGCCATAGTAATAATCCCCTAGTCAAGCATCTAAGGACCCTAACCACTTGGACACAAAAACTAGAAAAATACAACTCAATAAAAGTTTCCATAGGAGTTATGATACATCAGCAAGTTCACCAAGTACTTAATATGAGCCAAGAGCATTTGAACAGAGCTACGAGCATCCCTGAAGATTCCACGGTTCCGCTCTTACCAAATATGGTATATAGTAGCCATCAACACACAACGTCTTCGCTTCTTGACCCAGCTTTGCCCACGGTTGTGGTTAGAAAACCAGAGAAGGATATCAGGCAGGTTATGCGTGTGGGGGCAGAAAGAGTAACTGTCCTGCACAGCATTCCAGAGATCCGCAGCATAAGAACATTGAAAAAACAGATGGGAATGGCTTTCAGTAGCATGCTCGCACAATACACATCTATTTACCCATTGGAATCCCCTTTTATGATAAAGATCAACAGTAGCTAAAGTCCCTTGAACTGCCAGATATCCCACAAAGCCATGTTTGGGAGCAACATCAGTATCAAGTACTGTCTTGAACCAAGTCACAGTAGGAGAAGGGGCACGAAAGATATCATACACACTAATAGGATCATAGACCCCCTCTGCCAAGAGTTGCTGCACATGGGCAGTGCCCCTTCGGGAGACTAACTCATCCCTAACAAGATGAATGTTGTTCCAATACCAAGAGGTAGCTGTATTCTTTTGGACAGACCAGATTTCAGCGCCCTTAAGATGATAGGCCTTGGTCTAGTTTGCCCAAATAGATTCATGACCTTGGTGAAGCTTCCAAATCCATTTCACAAGCGAAGCTTTGTTCCAACTGAGCACCTATTTAATATCAAGCCCTCCTTCACTCATAGGCCTACAGAGGACAGACCAACTCTGAAAAACTAATCTACGACTTTCATTATCAGAACCCCAAAGCAGATTCCTGCACATTTGATTCAACTTCTTAACAACCTGTTTGGGCAGCAGTACACTGGCCCCCCAGAAGTTGTTAATGCCAAATAAAACAGTGTTAATAAGTTGAACACGCCCTGCATAAGTAAGATTATGGTTAGTCCAGCTCTCAATCATGTCCTTTATCTTCTGCAACAAAGGAGCAAACATGGAATTTGTCAGTCTAGAGCTGAAAAGAGGCAGCCCCAAATAGGTAAAAGGCATTTCACCCTCAGCAAAACCAGTGGAGGTCAGAATAATATTGCGAACTGTAGTAGAACACCACCAAAATAAATCAAAGTTTTCATAGGATTTGCAGTCAAACCAGAGAACAGAGAGAAGTTGTTGAGGCAATCAGCAATAGCTTGGACAGAAGGGAGATCCCCTCTAGCAAACACCAAGAGATCATCCGCAAAAACCAAATGGGTTAGCTTAATTTTCACGCACTTGGGATGGTAAGAAAACCCTTTACAAGTAGGAAGTTGTCTAAGAAGACGAGACAAAACCTCCATACAAAGCACAAAGAGATAGGGGAAAGGGGATCCCCTTGCCTCAAACCCCTCTTACCTCCAAAAAAACCTTCCACAGATCCATTTATATTGAGGGAAAACCACGGGGAAGTGACACAGGCATAATCCATTTAACAAAAAGAGTAGGTAACCCATAAGAAATAAGACATTTATGAAGAAAAGACCAATTGAACGAATCAAAGGCTTTTCTAATGTCAACTTTGATGATGCAACGGGGAGTTAAATGGGTCCTGGCATACTTATGAGCCAATTCATGGGCGAGAAGAGAATTGTCAAATATATCCCTACCCTGAACAAAAGTCGCTTGTTCAAAACCAACCACCTCCCCCATAAAACTCTTAAGTCTATTAGCAAGGAGTTTGGTAATAGTCTTATAAAAAACAGTACAATAAGATATGGGTCTAAAATCAGTGACACTATTAGGAATCTAAATTTTAGGAATAAGAGTGATGAGAGTACTATTAGCCGCTTTAGGAAGCTTGCATTTCTGAAAAAACTCCATAATAGCAGCAAAAAACTCATCACCAACCACATCCCAAGAGCCCTTGAAGAAAAACTGAAATAAAGCCATCAATGCCAGGGCTACTATTCTTATCAATGGACGAAATATCAGTTTTTACCTCAGCATTATTCATAGGAGCAAAAAGAGAGGCATGAGAAGTGTGACAAAATTGACCTGTGTGAAAAAGATGAGAAGGAATCTGACCCACAGGAGTATTAGTGCCCAGAAGGTGACAATAGTAGTCAATAAAAGCTGATGCAACCTCCTTAAAACCAGTGCAAAGACGACCTTTAACATTATTGATGGAGCCAATAGTATCGGTTCTTTTCCTTGTAGTAACCCTGGCATAAAAAAATTTAGTGTTAGAATCATCCATCATGAACTGCTGGGTTTTAGCACGCTGCTGAAGGATATCCATCTCAGCACGTCTCAGATCAGAATAACTTTGAGCAAGTCTTTGTTGGGTATGAGAGAGATTGCTATTACCGGGGTCAGTCTGCAATTGAGTTTGACAATGAAGTAAGTCATCCTTAGCCATAGCAATTCTATCCCTGATCCCATTATAATGGTGCTTATGTAGACTTTTAAAACCAGTCTTTAGATGCTTCAATTTCGCAAAACATATGCTTATTTTATCCCCAGAAGGATAAAAGTTCCAACCAGCTTCAAGGTAGGCCCTATAATTTGGCTCATTAATCCAACAATTGAGGAAACGAAAGGGCTTATTCCTTCTATGAGCCACATGATTGATATGGAGAATGGCAGCAACATGGTCAGAGATACCAGCATCAGTGAAATAAGCAGTTGAGGGGAGAGTCTGAACCCACCTAGGATTCACCAAAATCCTATCTAACTTAGCCCATTTAATGGAATGAGCCTGATGGTTTGACCACGTAAAAAAGACCCAGTAGCATTATGATCTGAGAGCTTGCATTGCTGCAAACAAGTCTGAAAATCAGTCATGACAGAAGTGGGATATGTAACCCCTCCCATCCTTTCATCAGAGGATTTAACTACATTAAAGTCCCCCGGGCAAGCCCAAGAGCTAGTCATAGTCCCGTCAATAACAATAAGACTATTCCACAAAGCCTGACGAGCAGTAGCATTGTTAAAAGAATAAATAAAAGTGCAGAAAAACTGGAACTGAGTGGGCAAATGAGTGAGTTGACAATGTACGTGCTGGGCACTAGAACCAAGACACTTAACAGACACAACAGAAGGTTTCCAAAGCACCCAAATGCGACCATTATAGTGGGAGATGTAGTTATCAACCATAGAGAATTGAAAGAAATTCCTATCACAAATAGCAGTGGCCTTATGAGCCTTAACATGAGTTTCCAAGATTGCATAACAATCAATTTTCCTACTCAACAAGAAATCTAACATCTCTTGTTGTTTTAGGGGGTCATTAAGCCCCCTAATGTTCCATGAGGAGACAATCATGAGGAAATGACCCTATTCGGGTCCATTCAATCATCCAACACAGGATCACTATCAGCAGCACCATCAAATAAACTATCTACTGGTTTTAGCACTAGGTAGCTTGTCATTAGAACGAGATTTCTCATCCAGATGTTGGGAGGGGGGGTTGAAATCCTGCTCACTATGCTATCGACAACCTGGGGAAGAGCTGCCTGTGCAGTATGAGTGGCTGCTTCACCCTCAACAGCATCTGGTACAGTATCAGTTGTCCTGGGTTTCTCCCTATAGACACGAGGCTGACCAACCCTACACTTCTCCTTAGTATGACCTATTTTTTGACACGAATGACAATAATACCAAATCCATTCATAGGCAATTGGTTGCTCAATAACCCCTCTATAAGGAGTTTTGAGTTTAATTGCTTTAAGAAGATCTTTTGATATGTCCACCCCAATCAAAACCCGGGCAAAAGCAAGCTTGCTCTTCTTTGTGGTGTACTCATCAACACAAATTGGACAACCCACTGCACTAGCAACTTTATTTAGACTTGTTTCAGACCAAAAACAAGGATCCAAATTGGGGAATTTGACCCAAATAGGAACCTTAGAAACTACATGGAGTTCCTTGACAATTGTTGTGCTCCATTGCTTCAAAATTAGTGGGAACCCACTCATGTTTCAAGAATCGTTATAGATTTTTTCACAATTCGCAGCATTAGAAAACCTAAAATAATACCACCCCTTAGCGAAGTAAAGGACTTCAGGAACATTCACATGATTCCAAGACTTAGACACAAGAGAATCCATTTGAGCAAGGGTAGTTTGACGACCCATGACCGTACCCACAAGAGTATTAGCCCAGTATTCAACTTCATTCACAATATCCTCCTCTTCAATTTCAATTTCAAACTGATCTCTAGGTTTAACATAAGAAAGTGTCATACCTTTGTTAGACACATTTAAGAATTGAGCATTCGAAGAGGGTTTTGCAGTCGGATTTTTTGACCCAGTCGTGCTACCACCAGCCAATCCCGCAAATAACCCAGCAAAGGTTGGCTTATCCGTCACTGGAACTGCAATTGATTTAGGCGGAATCGCTGCAGAAGCCGTTGGGGACAACACAGGTTCATCATCCTCAGATTCAGAAGGTTCAGATGACATAATTGTCTCAGGATTCGGGTTTAGAGGACGAGATTTTCGCGGCCGGCCTCTCCCTCTGGCCATGTCGGAGGTCAGGCGTGTACCACACCTTGATCGCGAAATTTCAGAGGATTTTAGTCAGAAGTTAGAGAGAGAAGGCGAGAAATTATTATTATTATTATTATTATTATTACTATTATTATAATTATTATTATTATTATTATTATTGAAACCTGGAAGAGTAAAGAAAAATGTACTTGAGAAGTAAAATTTGATAACATTCAAATAATAATATCTGTTAACACAATCAAAAATCATAATTTTGAAAATATAGATATCATTCAAACAAAAGACATCATCTATGTTGCTTGGTTATTGACTTCTACATCACTTGATGTGCTTCATTATCGTCGTCATTATGGGCACGAATAGCACACCCTATTTTTTTGCAATTTTTTTTTTCAATCTTTTTTCGAAATTGGTTGTGAGAGATGAATAATATGAAGACTGGTGTTTAGGGTTTGCTAGTTTTATAAGCAAAATAAAATGGTAGTTGTGGAGAAATTAGGTATTGAAAGTGAGTAAATTTTTCTTCTCTTTTCAGGTTTTCTACATTTACCAGATCTTTCACACTTTTCTGGTGCAAAAAAGTAAAGTATATATGGTCTTCATGTAGTAGACAACACTAGAAAATGTTCACTTCCTAAAATGTAATATATTTTAGTTAGATATCTAGAATGTCGTAATAATTATAATTATAATAATAATAATAATAATAATAATAATAATAATAATAATAATAATCATATGCAAGGAGACTGGTGTTGGTTAGAGCTGTTCTGGCTACTCTTCACAACTACCGGGCATCAATATTTATTTTGCCCAAGGTTGTCATGAAGAAAGTAGATGCAACATGTCGAAATTATTTATGGGCATGGACTGTAGAGTACACCAGGGTACCTTTAGTAGCATGGACTAAAGTCTGCACACCTTACAATGAAGGAGGCCTGAACCTCAAAAAGTCTGCAGCTTGGAACACAACAGTCATTGGTAAACTAGCTAGTGGATATCCAGCAATGTAAGTAAACTCTGGGTGGAATGGATTCACCGTGTGCATTTAAAAAATCAATCGTGGGAGGAATATCAACCCCCTGCTGATACGAATTGGTGTTGGAAAAAGTTGTGCAAACTGAAAGAGCAGATGCAACAGGCCTGTGCAGAAGGAGCTTGGACACTGTAGGGTCCAAATCATTGCACAGTGGCTAAAGGATACTTGTGGTTTAGGGAGAAGCAAGATACAATAAACTGGCAGGAACTGACATGGAATGATGGGTGTTCCTAAACAGAAAGTTATAGCTTGGATGCATCAGCGTCAAGCCTTCACTACTAAAGCAAGATTAAAGCAGCTATATCTCATTGAAGAAGACATATGCTTGCTATGTGGGGATGTTGCAGAAACCATTCCTCATCTTTTCTGTCAGTGTAGTTACAGTCAGAGAATCCTACAAGGGAGTGCAGCATGGAGCAAATTCATAGCCCCATTGGAAATAACCAACCAATGGAGATTGAGGGTAGGGGGACAAAGCTTCAAAGAGCATCTAAAAATGGAGCTATCAATGTTGTTATATTCTTTATATGGCGCCAAAGGAATCAATGCAGAATGGAGAAGGCAGTGACCAGACTAGAAGTAGTCATAGAAACTATTAAAGTTGAGCTTAGAATGATGTACCGTAGTAGATTGGAATCTCATCTTAATGTGAAAGACAGCTTACATTGAAAGCCTTGTCTGAACACTGATGTACATGTAATTTTTTTTTGTAATACATACTTACCTTAAACCAAATAATAATAATAATAATAATAATAATAATAATAATAATAATATTAATAATAATAAATTAATAAATGGAATATATTATGTGGGACCACAACATGTTTTTTCCCTCCAAAACCACACTATCACATTAAACATAGTTTTTATGATCCCTTGAAAATAGACTCGCTTTCGTTTTTTTATTTTGTTGGCATAAGATTTATACCACCATAATTTTGCGTATTTTTTAAAATAATTTTTATATCCTATATAGTATATACAATTGTTTAGCATGAATTTAAATTTTTCAATCATCACTTAGTTCAGTTGATTAGACAATATTGTTCAATCATACAATTTAGATTATCGTTAGTCTCAAAATCATCCCTTTTACGTTTTTTACCTGTAAGAGTAATATTTACTAAAAAGATCAATTAAGATGTTGAAGTGTTCAAAATTTTCTATCTATACTAATTCATAAAAACAATTGTCATACTATTTTCTTGATTAATTTTTTTTACAATGAAATTGACAATGTTTTGTCGCCGTTCTTCGATTATCATGTTATTATAGCATCTCGCCTTTTCCTATACGTGTAAATTGAATATTTTAACAACTAACAAATTATATAGTATATGAACATTGGGTAAATGTATTTAGAGATGCTTTCACATAATTTATTATGAGATTATTTAATATTATAATTCAAAACAGATAATAAAACAGGTAAAAGCACGGTTAAAAATAAAATGAGTACACTTATTATGTATATATACGTATAAGCATAATAAAAGAACAATTAGACACTTGCAATCCCACATTAAATTTTTTCCTGCTTAACATTCTCTTAATATTATTTTATTCTTACAGATCCACATATATTTGCATAATGGAAAAAAGATTTTTTAAAAATATTTCATTTGAATATTAATTAATTAGTAATAGAAAATACTCATCTCATGGGATGAGATGATACTGAGAGACGGAATATTGTACATATTTTTAACAATCAAAAGGTTTTATGGCAATTGTGAAATTAAAGTGGTACATAATTACATATTACATAATATTGACCTTTGATTCATCATAAAAAAACTTCCATTATAAGACAAGCTTAAATTTTTTAAAATTATTATTTTGGTTAATATGTTATTACTTCTGGAACAATGTTAAGTTATTGATTAATTTTAGAAATACTCAAATGCTCTTAGAAAACCGGTTTTTACACATCAAACATATTTTACGGCATATTAATTTTTTCTATAGTAATTATTTTATCATAATTTAATAATGTAAAATCGTTTTATATGAGATTTATTACTTAGTTTTTATATTTAGATAAGACGACAGATGATACCGGTCGTCGCAGTATCAAAAATAAACCTAAGTACAACTAGCAGAAGTTAGTGGTAAATAGGGTCGATCTCCACAGGGAGGCAAAAGTGAGATTTATCTGTCTAAATTTAGTCTATGAATAACGGGGGTTGATTGATATGTAATTATGCTAAAAACAAATCTAAAGTAAAGAGAGAAAGACTACGAGAAATAAAGAGCAGAGTAATAAGAGAGAAAATTACTAGGATTTTGGGTCACTACAGCTACTACGGTCTAAAATAGTTAAGGTCTGGTCTGGGTACTCTTAGAAGGGCAGTAAATATCTCCTTTCGGTCTCTATTCCCCCTAGATTATTTCTAACTTAACCTTCGCCCACATCAGAGTAATCTAATGCCTAAATAACCATAGGTCCTTTCGGTCCACTAGGGTAGTCTATTGTTCTTAATTAGGTATATTCCTTTCCAATCTTTCGTTCTAGGTCAGAAATTCCCAAATTATCTAGTTAGTCTTCGACCGGTTGATTCGCTGATGTAACAATTTAAACAATTATGATGCAATTCTAATAAATACCAATTTCAGAATAAAGTCAAATTAGTCCGTCTGCACCATAGATTCTCTAATCCTAACAAGAGAAACTAGCTATTCATGGTGGAAATAACGAAAGCAACAATAATAAAAGTAATGAATAATAACATGATATAAAGATGAGAGAAACGAAATAACATAAACTAAATAGCAATAAAGGTTAAGAAAATAAGGGAAAAGCGATTAAGAGATGCAAAGGAATTAATAAAACTAGAATTATTAAGAAAGGGAGTGGATAATACAAAGTTAAGATCCGGAAAAAATAAAGGGAAAAAAGCTATCTCCAAAAGTATACAAAGTATCTGATATGAAGTTTGTGAATGATGAAAAAGGTTAAGGAGGAAGTGAAAAGTCTCAAGTATGAGATGATCCCCTCATCATTCGAGGGTTATTCTCTTTTATAAGAGAAATCAAACTCCTCGAAAATCTAACCTAAAGTCTCACACAAAACCGAAGCCCATTAGTCAATTTGCTTGATCGAGGAAATTAAGTACTAAAAGCTCTCGATCGAGGAGATTAAGTACTCGATCGAGGAGATTAAGTATCAGAAGCTCTCGATCGAGGAAATTAAGTACTCGATCGAGGATATTTTTACTCGATCGAGGAGATTAGTACTCATTCGAGGAGATTAAGTACTCGATCGAGGAGACTAAGTACTCGATCGAGCACTTCTCAGCGCGTAATTCATGCTTCGCACACTGAATTTCAAACGGCTCTCATTTCTTCATTACTTGTGTGAATCAAGCCATTTTGCGGCGTTGGAAAGCTAATACGTTAAGCTTTCATCTCAATTCTAATCACCTGATTATATGTTGTAGAACTCGAGATACGACTCTCAAAAGTAGGCACTAGCAAATTGAAGCTCTTCCTTGTTCGCCTAGCTTCCTTTCTTCATTACGCACCTCAGATCAAATAGCTTTTTCACTTGAACGATTCGCGCTTCCCAATGCTTGTAAGGCATGTTCCGACTTCCATCTTCTAAATGAATGTACTTGAGACAACTTTGGCTCGATTTTCGCCAATTTCAGGCTCATTCCTACAAAATAGCAATCAAGAAAAGCACAAAGTAGCGTGTTCGGGGCATAAAGCGATATAAAATCATCCATAATGCATAGAAATGTGTGCCAAAACGTACTTAAAAGTGTGTAAAATATGCATGCATCAACAGTCACAATCAATTTAAACAAAAAAATATAAATAGAATGTGGGTTTTGAGAAGTCTTAATTTAAGATGGTCAAGACCAATTATTATAATAGTTTATTTATGTTAGCTAATAAACTCATTAAATGTATGTTGTACATGACATACAATTAATATTGACCATATAAAGTTTTTACTCTATATAAGACTGTCTTAGCATAATAATAAGTAAAAAAGAACAACCTATCTGTTTTTTAACTTTTAATTTGAATTAATATTAACTACTAATATTATATTGGCTCATTGACCTTATTATCAAATAGCTATAAAATACTATAGATTCTACATACATATAATTATATAAGCACCAAACTTATAGTTTTGGGATATGTTATTACGAGGGTATATATTGGCTGTTCTGAATGACATAATTAGCTAATTCATATGTTTTGCCAAGGGTGTTGGATAAAAATATTTATATTAATTTAGTGTAAAATCATATGATAAATGTATATGCAATTCACCAAAAATATGGTTAGTAACGGGTTTTACACTCTGTTTTATTTTTTGCTGAAAAGAGTTGAACTGAACTGGTCGTAGTGAAGCTAAATTGAACCGAACTGAATTGAAATAAAGAGTTAAATTTTCATGAGATGCGTTGTGATGCCCGTCGTTGAGGGTATCAAAGATAAAATTTATAATTCCTAAACTTTAACTATAGATAGCGAAAGTCAGGGTCGAACCACAGAGAGATGGGGAATGTTTATTGTTTGATGTCAATGGTTTAGGGTAACAATTTAGGGGGTTTGAATTGGTTGTCACTAAGTCTAGAAACAAGTATAAAATAAAACAAGTAAATAAAGATGAGAATAAAACTATAGTAAAAAGGATGCTAGGATGTTTGGGTAGTAAATAGCTATGATGGTGTAAATCCTAAGTCAACATGTATTGCAATCGCGTAAGGGGTGTAACATATCCTTTCGGTCTATGGTACCTAATAGCTCCTTTCGGCCTATGCTATTAGTTCCTAGGTCTCAAAATTATTGGGTGTCAACAATAAGGGTGATTCCTAAAATCTAGGTCACATACCTTTCAGTCTTAAGTAACCTAGCCGTCTTAAAGTGTAAACCAATGCCCTTCCCGTATCTCTCAATCTTGGGTAGGTCATTACTAACATCCTACAAGTCTCCTTTCAGTCTCATTGTAGGTTATTATAGTCTACGAAATACGAAACAGAAAACATACGCGAGTAGGTCGACCGACCAGCTAGTCCAGTCGGCCGACCACCACCTCAGTCGACCGACCGACTAGTCCAGTCGGCCGACCAAGGCGCTGCTACAGTTGGTCTCGGAATTCGCACCATCTACGTTATTTACTCCCTACATCCTAACATATGGAATTTAGCTACTCATAACTATTGAAACAATAATGAAAACAATAGAAAACATGAAAATCATAATGAACATTAATCTAAACATGAAATAACAACAAAGGCTTTGGGATTCTAACTTAAACCGAATACCAATAATTCTAAGATAAGAACAATATTAAAACTGAAATTAAGAAAGGAATTACCGGAAACAAGGATTAAGGCAGAAAAGAACCAACTTTATTGAGTATCGCGGAAAGATTGATGATTACAATGAACAAAACTAAAGAAAAGTGTTTGATGATTATTGAAAGATTAAAACTAAAACTAGATGGTGTACTACTAGGTAGATCAGAATTGTTAACCCTAATCCCGAGATTAGCTTAAATAGGCGGAAATAAAGAGTTTCCTTATGACCTAATCACTTGAATGGGCTTTGCGGAATATTCTGAGTCCGCGCGAAGGTCGGTCGACCTTATGATGAGGTCGGTCGACCGCTTGACGGGCTTGGTGGACTTCTGATCTTTTTATAACAGTCCCCTGGTCGACCGACCTATGTAGTGGGTCGGTCGACCTACTTTCCTGTAGGTCTGCTTTGATTTATTCTCAGTTTGACTTCTTGGTACTTGGTTTGCGCTTCGAGTTGACTTGTTCACGTTCCTTGGTCATGTAAAAATCCCGAGGGCATAAATTTGGTATAAAATCGTCCCTTTTCCGCATAATTCTGCAAAAGAGCATAAAAATACGAAAGTAGACAATTGTTGGGAAATAAAGGCTAAAACATAGTAAATGAGCGACAAAATGCGTGTAAAAATAGATGTAAAACATCATAAAATAGACACGCATCACGTTGAACTAAACTGAACTGAACTAAATAAAGCTGAATTTAACTATACATAGCCTATTCCGTTACATGTCATTAATAATTATACGAACGTTGTTATATTAGTTTAAGGACATATGGAAAACATACGATATTTATTTTCTATGTGTACCTTTTAATTTAATTATTTTGATGATATGTATTTTGATTATTAAATCAAAATAGGGATGTGCTGATGTCAGTGAAGCATGTACCCTTTAAATTAATGTTAAAAGTATAATAAACATTGAATTTAAATTTAATATACTTTTATTTGGATGTGTAAAATGTTTTACATTTATCTTTAAATGAAATAATATTACAACTATAAAATTTTAAATGGCTATTTATATATTTTTTACCTGTCTGTGCAATTTTACACGGGTACTAAACTAGTTATTACTAGTATTTTTGCTCGTGCTATTCACGGATACTAAATTAATTTGTGGCATTCGTAAAATTTTCACCATGTAAATCAAAAGTAAATCATAAGACTTTTTTATATAAAAATAGTACTAGTTCGTTCTATACATGTATTATTTTGTTAATAAAACTAGCTCATTTATATTAATTTCTGTCATTAATGATACCTCCAACTCGCCACAATCATCTACAGTATCACACGAAAGAACCCTTTAAACCACTGCTTTTACTCTTCAAACAACACATGAAACGGTCAACAATCCAAAGTCACACCTACTAACCTATTATGAAATTAATCATCAAATGTGATTTAGTCATCTTTATTGCTACCCCAAACAACCATTTAACTCATCATCGACACTCGTTTCTAGCTTCCAATACACACCTAAAATATTCAAGTCACACCTCCTTCACGAAACACCCAGACTTATTCCTCAAAGTTAGCTCTCCCTTCGAAAAGTTCATCCATCCATTATCAGAAACCTAGCAAACTTCTGCTTTCAAAACTGATCTTTTTTGAATGAGAAATCTTTGATGGGGAAAACAAAAACATGCAATTTTTTTGTTTGGTTAACAAAAGAGGTATGAGAGAACTGTTAAGGAATGAACGGTGGATGCAACACTCGAGATGTTAAATTGAAATTAGGTGTAAAATTCAAACCACGATGTTTTTTTAATCACCTAGACAAAAAAGTAATCTAGTTAAACGTTAACAATATTATATTGACATGATATTTATTAACATTTAATTACTTATTTTTGTGTTTCACAAGAAAAAAAACAAAATTGAGTTTTCATACACGATATTTCAGAGATTTTTAACTTATTTTTATAGCATCTATGTCTGAGTCATTTACACATAATACAACCGTGAAATAAATTCATCTACTCCCTCAATTTTCTTGCTACATACCCCTTATTTTCCACACCATTCAGGCATTGTTCGTACCATTTTCACTCAACTAACCAACTTGACCATCAGAGTCAACCGTATGCGCATCCCTGAACAACCCCATCGTATCTATATTTACTTGTACTACTCAAATCACACTCTTAAATGTCGGAAAATAACTCTATCCTCAAGACACTTACCTCCTAACTCCAGACCTGTCTCCCTCGATATAATACTGACATGACATATACTTCCTTAATTCTTATCAATGTTCCACATTCTATTTTTGTACAATTTAATCCAATGGTTTCCTTCTATACTTGGTAAAATAATTGACATAAATGTTTTCTTCTATTTCTTGTATTTACAATGTTATCATTGCAAATTTACAACTGCAACTCCACATTACGACATCTTTTTATACACACCCCTAAATATTTCCAAGAATACTCCCACAAAAAGCACTATAAAGTCATTCCACATTAAAATTATTCCCCGGCCCAATGGAGCATTCAATAGGATTGAAGAGAGTATAACATTTGATTGTTTAATTAGTTTTGTGTCTAACAAAGAAACAAAATTGAGTTTATACACATAGATATTTTAATTGTTTTTAGCCGATATTTATATATTTGTCGGTTCTTTTCGCATCTCTCATATAACACATTTTCAAATAAAATTTATTCATTTACCTTCTTCAATAAATATCTCACGTTATCCACTTTTTCACATATTCAACCCTCTTCACCCGACTAACCAACCAAACCCATCAGAATTAACCTTAACCATATTCATATCCCTAAACAACTCAGCCCTACATATGAATATATTTTTCTCTCTTCTAAATCACACTCGTAAACGTCAGGGAGTAATCCTACCCATGGAGTACCATTCTCACCCACTTAACCAACTTAACCATTAAAATCAATTGTAAAATGTATCCCTGGGAACCTCAACCTACCGACATTTATTTGTACAACTCTCACACTCTTCAACGTCGTGGAGTAACCCTACCCCTAAGACACTTACCTTCTCTCTCAAAACCTATTTACTCCCACTGCTCAAAACAATAGATATATCCAATGTAAAATCAAACTCTGCCCTATAACAATCAAAATTAATATGCATACATGTTTTTTTTTATTTTTTTTTTTTTATTTTTTTTGATGACGAGGGGTTGAATCCCCTCGGGCCCATGCATTCCCGCACCACCACATGGACCATGTAAGCCACCCCTTTGGGGGCTGCAGTGGCCAAGTGGTCATCGCCCCAGCTGCTAATCGAACCTGAGACCTCTCAACTCCTTCATTTCTGCAAGCTTTAAGGTTTAAATCAGTTACCACTGGACTAACACCACTTTGTTAATATGCATATATGTTATTTTAGAGATTTTAAAGCTCTTTTCATAATATTTGTGCCCCTGTTATTATTACATAAAACATAATTTTAAAATAAAATTTATCTACCAATGTACTTGCTCAGTTGTTCTAATCATACTATATTACATACGCAACTTTTTTCGACACCGTTTAGGTATTCGTCATACCCTTCTCACATAACTACCCAACTTGACTAACATAATAAATCGTATTCCTGAACAACCCTAAACTATAGACATTTTCTTGTGCAACTTACATCACACTTTTAAACGTCGGAGAATAACTCTATTCCCCAAGATACTTACCTCCTCCCTTGAGATGTATTTATCCCCATCCCTAAACAAATGGACTCAGACCAATTTAAAATCAACCCTTACCCTATAAAACAATGTTACACTATAAATAATAAGTTGAAAATATGGAGGAAAAAAAAGAATACGGACTATAATAAACTTTAATCTAATACTAATTAAAAAAATATTTTTGATATTTTTGCGGCTTATTATATCCGTCTCGGAAACACCATTTATTTGTCATTACTTGGTTGCATGAATACCTTCTAAGACCCACTTGCATTTCGTCTTATCAACACAATTATTCCGCTTAACTCAGATCACCTACATCATTATGTTTTTTTAATATCTATATATTTATATTTATATTTCTTAAATCGTAACTTGAAAACCCAACTAACTAACTTGATCATCATAATCATAAACTGTATTCTTGAACATCTCTGACCAATTTGCTTGTACTACTCAAATAATACTCTTAAACGTCGGAGAGTAAGCCTACCCCTGAAGACACTTACCTCCTCCCTCAAAACATATCTAGCTCCGCCCTCGTAAAAAATATGTTATTTTATAACACAATGTCTCATCGTTAAATAATAAGGTGAAAATATGTAGGAGTAAATATTGTTATTTATGAAATACCTTCCAATACCCATTTAAAACACATGTCATCCACACAATTATTCCACTTCACGCACCTATCTGCATCATCATTGTGGTCTTTAATATTTATATTATACTAATGAAATCCAAATTTGACATTTTTGAGTTTCTCTAAAATATAATATATTTGACATTTATCTTATTTTCTTTTTACTTAATTAAAGAAATTATCTCATTTTCTTCGCATAATTAAGTACGAAAGTGCATAATATTCACTTAAATATTAGTGCTACTGTTGTACCAAAAAATAGTAGTGTTGCTCTTAATTTGGTCGAATATGATTGATAGCAAATGTTTCTTTTAGGTAGGAATTTGTTTAGACTTAAATATTTAACTAATTTCATTTATTAGTTCCACACATTTTTAATTAAGATGGAGGTATTCATTTTAAGTTTGAATGGTCTAGTAATATGGAAAAGATAAGAACATAATGTATAATAAAAAATAAAAGATTTGTTTTATTACTCTTATATCTCAGTGAGACTATTTTTTACTCATTTTAATGTTAAGACGAAGACAAACTAAATTAGTTCTTTTTCATGCTTCTCCATTTTCATTTTTAATAGAAACGCTAAGTAATATTAATAACCTTAAATAGTAAATATATAAGTATTAAAGAATAATGTTCTCCAAGATATGAAAAATTGTAAATAATCAATTATTCTAATTCATTTTCGATTTTCATTTTTAATAAAAACGTTGAATAAAATTAATAAACTTAAATAGTAAGTTTATAAATATTAAAGATAATAATGTTTTAAATCTAATAGGAAAATTGTAAATAATTAGCCATTTTTTATTTTTCTAATTCTAATAGAAAAGTTGTAAATAATTAATTATTTTCTTATTTTCTAATTCTAATAGGAAAATTACAAATAAATTATTATCTAAACAACTATTTTCTAATATTCTATTTTTTATAGAAAAATTGTAAATAATTAATTATCCCCTAATTCTAGTAGAAATATTGTAAATAAATCATTATTTATAAATAAGTGTTTTATAAAAGATGGAGACTACCACGTGCTTAGAAAAAAAACCGTATTTAATTATATATATTGATTTATTGATTTATTTTAAACCCACAAACTTTGACTAATCTATAAAAACTTCTATTATTGTTATTTTTTTATTTTTTTATTTCTTTATTATGAACCGGGAACTTTGATTAAAAATAATTGAAAAATTACATGAAATTTGTGGGCACCCGCAAAACTAGCTGGGCCCCCACTCCCTTAGCAATGACAAAACTAAGGCGAGAAAAGATAAAAGCAGCGTTCCGCGACCCGACATCCTGGGACACAGAAAACTTCTGAATCCGCTTGAGCAAGGAAACAACATCTTCCCCTAATTCCCCCAAAGAAGAGAAGGAGAAAGGCAAGAAGCCACAACCATGCCCCGCGCACAAGTCCCTGTACTTGGCGCACTTCCTCCTAGCAGCATCAACAACTATCCCTCCTGGCACAAAATCAGCCATGCCCGACTGAGTCAAAGGAGAGGACCCAACCAAATCCACACAAACATCGCGCCCCCGGTCCCAAGAATAGAGCAGCAAATCAGCAGGCTGCAAAGGTCCACCCGCACCATTGAGCAACCCAATATCCACCTCCCGACCAGTAGAGATCCCCGACCGGTAGCAAATATCCGAAAGAGTATCACGAACAAGGTTATGCCGATGTTTGACACCAACAACACTAACGCAGGAGACAGCGTGATCCCCGAAGATATCGCCATCAAAAACCCGGGAGCAAGCCGAACAAGGCAAGGACACTGGAAACAGCGGAACACCCAAACGATAGCTGAGCACGCACCGGTAAGTCCTACTGTTCATAGTCTGCCCCAAACCGGAGATAGGAACCACACGCAACCAATCAGATGAGTGACCTCCCTGCTGGGACTTCCAAAGCGCAACCTGACGAGGGGTCAACGAGTAAACCGACTCCGCCGAAGCAACAACCCTCGTGAAATAAACATCTGCCAATTTCTTCATAAGTTTGGTGGCAGCGATCTCAGAAGGGTTGCGCAGGAAATCAGATCCCGTAACTGTAGCAAAAGCACCTAGAGCTGACTGAAAAGAAGGCCCGGGGTCATGGACACCCGAAACCTGAAGAAGCCGATTCTGCAGATCCACAGACTGCAACCGAGAAGCCAGGAAAGCATAATGCAGGACGTCACTGGCAGCGTACTCACCAAGCCCACCAAAGGAAAAGGGGAGCGTGGCAAGCCGCCACTGCCAGTCACCAAAACCTGGTCCAGAAGCGGTGACGATACATTCTAGATGAGAACGCAAAGCCGCGTCAAAAATAGGCGCAGCGGACCCGAACGCATCAGGGGAACAAGTACGCAAAGCGAAGTAAAGCTTCGAGATACCGGTACAGGCCCGAAGCAAAAGAAGCTCACACGGCGGATCATCAATCAGGGAGACGGAGTCCATGAGCCCAATAGTCCGAGCCACTCTCCCCATCACAACCTCACTGCGAAAGTCTGGGCACACACTCACCGGGCCACCAAGGACGTGGACACCCCGCTCAGGGCGAGCAATATCAGAAGGAAAAACACCCAAATCCCGGCTTCGGGGGTCTTCAGAAAGCCAAAAACCCTCGGTCTTGCCAATATTAAGATGAAGACCCGATCGCGGCCCATCCTCCATAATCATCTCCAAAACCTTTCCCACAATCACGGTATCCCCGACAATAGTGCCATCATCCAAATACTAAGCCTGCAAACTTAAGTCGAAAGAGTCACGGATCTTACAAGCCAAAGGATGTAGAACCAGCGAAAAGAGCAAAGGGCCTAAGGGATCACCCTGCTGAACACCCTGACAAGACCACAAGCTATGCTCCCCATAATATAAACGAGCGGGCCGGGAATAGCAAAACTCCACCCAACAAGAAAGTGCGGGACACTGACTACGCACCTCACGCAACATGACCTCCCTATCAACCCTGTTAAAAGCGTTCTGGAAATCAACCAACAGCATAGAAAGACCCACTTCATCACCCCGACTCTCAACCAGCCGGTTCAAGGCATGCAGGATAGCCTCGCCCCCACCAGAAACACCAACCCCAAACTGAAGTCCATCAAAATAACCAGTCAAAGACGGACCAATCAAAAAAGCACCCACCTTGGATACAAGGCGCCTCCAAATCGTACCCACGACAATAGGCCGGATTCCACCACCCGCCTTAACAAGCGGGGTCAGCGGCGCACTGGCGATGTACTCACTAAGAACCAGCGGACACCGGCCCTCAAGGAAGAGGTTAACCACCCTAGTGAGAGAAGTCAGCAACTCATCGGAAACGGCAGCAGCAACACCACTCAAACAATCCAGAAGATGCTAAGCACGAAAACCATTCCTCCCACAAGAAGTACCACGCGGAAACCCCTGAATCATACCCAGGACAGCCGAGACGGAGGCAACAAGAGGAGGATGACCCGCAGGTCGAGAAGGCAAGATAGGTGAAGGGACAATGGGGTGCTTATCCGCCGAAGCCGCAAGGGTAGCCGTAGTGTAAGGGGCAACTTCAGAAAGAACAGGGTTATTATTATTATTATTATTATTATTATTATTATTATTATTATTTAGTTCAGCTTAATTAAACTTCATTTCTATTAATTTCAGCTTCATTCAGTTCAGTTCGATTCAGTTCAACTCGATTAAATTCAGTTCAGTTCAGCTCAGCTCAGCTCGATTCAGTCAGTTCAGTTCAGTTCAGTTCAGTCCAGTTCAGTTCAGTTTAACTTCATTCAGTTTAATTCAGTTTTAAAACTAGAAAGAAGGGTCTAACTAATCGATAATTAATCACTATTGATGTAGTATATTGTGAAGAAATGACCGTAAAACATAAGTGAATCTCACACTTACAATTAAATTGAAATAAAAATAAAAAAGAAACTAGGGAATAGTCCAAGTGAAGTCCGATGTGAAGCGCGTAAGACTGCATATGATTATTAGTATAATAAATAGGTGGGCGAATAGAACCGACAATGCTATACGTAAACCAGATTGATTAAAGTGCAGTGCATAATAATAATAAACCTTGAAAAGCAAAACGTAGGATGATACGTATAAATATACTTTATCTTTTTCTCTGTAAACTCTAATCATGTCTCAATGCTAGTCTACATACGACTGACGACTACATTATTATACTTTGCTCTTTCCATATTATACCTCGTGTTCAAATTAATCTCCAAATAAAGAGTAAATTATACTCCTATCTATCTATATACAACATTACATATGAGCAAAATCGGATATCCGTTTCGATTTTAAAATTTGGATCGGATATCCACTTTTAAAAATATTATTTTTGGCGATCCACATCTATATCCGAATATTCGGATATTCAAAAATTCGGAATCCGAAAATCCGAAAATCCAGATTTCAGAATCCGAATTAGATCCATATTTGAATGGATAGTAAAAAAATTAACAAATCGTCCAGCATAATGAATCATTCAAAGATTATCATTAGAAAAAATTCATTATTCGACTAATGAGTATATTTTGTGTTCCATAACCAAACAAGGAAAAAAAAGATAATGTGTATAATGAATGTGCACTTCTTTTGACACACTTCTCGATTATATTTATAACAATAACAATCAATATGTACTACGTATGAAACAACTCAAAACATAATGGTAAAATATTTTGGTTTTTTTTTCCTTTTTTTTTGTTATTAATTTTTATGATTCGGATCGGATTCGGATATACAATTTTAAGAAAATCATAATCCACATCCAATCCATATTATTCGGAAAAAACCGGCACGAATATCCAATTTAAATGATATCCATATATTCGGATTATTTTTTTCGAATTTCGGATCGAATTCGAAAAAAAATTCGTATCGCATATTTTTTGCTCAGCCCTACTATTACACCCTTATTCATCTTTCACAAATTACCGCACATTATTATCACCATATTTCTTACGGCCTAATAATCTAATACTCCGTACTAACAAGTTATGGATAATAAAAAAAATCCGATTATTCAAACCGATTCCACATCCGATCCAAATGCGATTAATTAATATTTATTATTTGATCTACTATTAAATGGTGTTACTTTTAAATAGGGTTGACAATATGCCCGGACCTTATTCATAACATCTGGGTCTTATTATAACGAGTCTGGCACACCGTACACGTCTTCTTATTTTGGACTCGTATGGGTATGGGTCGTATGAATCTATTTAAAATTGGGTATGGATATGGGTCGTATAGGTAACTCATGACCATACCTTTACATAATTGGACTCATATCCACACTAGAGTTTTTATAAATAGAATCATAGGTATGGTAAATCTACGAGCCTATTTATTTATGTCATTATCCCCGCAATCTGCTATATGTTACGAAATATTATAGTACGATCATATACTTTACTAATGTAGGAGCCAATCTGCTGACATGACATCACTAAAAATAACCTTCGTCTGACGTGGCACGATTTCAGAGCTACCGGAAGATTTCCAAAAAAAATCCAAAAAAAAATACAGATTTAAGCAACTAATAGTCAAGATTGCAGTATTTTATAATATTCCTTACTGCAGAAATTCTTTTAGTTTAGGAAAAAAAGTCAAAAAATAGTCAATATTTTAGGAATGCAATAATGTTCTGCAAGAAGATGTTGACTGGCTACATAACTAGTCTTAAGTTGTTTTTGAGATGATGTCTTTTAATGTGCTTGTAAGGGGTCTCGAACCCTAAACCTTTCTTGTAATTATCCTATAATTTTATACTACTCACATTTTACCAAAAAAAAATAATGTTCTGCAAGATTTTTAAAATAATCTTTTCAGTGATTTTCGTTCACGAGATAATGCAATAACAAATCACGGAATAATGCAATATAATAACAAATCACGGGGTTGTTACTATATTGCATTATTCCATTTTGACATTTTTTATAATAGGTGATGACCATTTTTTTTTAAAAAAGTAAATAAATTATATTGAAGATTGCGTAATCAATGGGATAGTATATGGAATAAAATCAATTGTAGAATATGAATGAAATATTCCATATTCTATCACTATTAAAACTAAAGTACAAATTAATAGGGGTAACTAATTTATTTAAACCGTAGTAGTATCCATTTTGTTAATAAAACTATTTATTTAATATAATAAATGAGTTCTTTTATAAAACAGGAGTATCTCGCAATATCGAACTCAACCACATAATCACTGTTGTTTGATATATGTATCTTTTTGCTAATAAAATGAAATGTAAATTATTAATTAACCCAACTTTTAAATTACTATTTTTATTAACCAAGTCTTATAACCATTTGAATTACACAGTTACACCCATTTTAAGCATACGTACTAATTACTCCCTAAATCATTATATCTTATCTATGAGTCTATAACTATATATATTCATTTAAAATTTAAAAAATAGCCCCGTGAATTTCACGTGTTCAAACCTAGTATTATATGAATGTCCATATTTTAGAATATTTTAGAGTGTTTTATCTTATGAAAACTCTATCATAAGTTTGATTAAGGATTGTTTTTTTTATCTGAGGTAAAAAAAGGTTCAATTTGGAGATGCAGGGTATCGATCCCCGTACCTCTCGCATGCTAAGCGAGCGCTCTACCATCTGAGCTACATCCCCACAATTGTTTAAGGAATGTTGACAGGAAAATAAAACTCTGTTTTTAAGATGCACGTGTCTATACTTATTTTCTGTAGGGTATGTGTTTGTATATAATTGACACCTCAATATATTAACACATAATTATTTTTAAGAATCAATCTCATGGTCTTTGGTCTAATTTTATAGAATAAACATGTAGATATAGTTAACCGTAAATAGGTATACTGGAGATTGATTCAAAATATAAGCCCGCAAAAGGGTCAAATTCTCGGGTTGTTCACCTTTAATCAGGCATAGTGCAATCAGGCATGGTACAAAGATCATGATTAGCAGATTAATGTGGTGCCATAATTTATTATATTTGGAATTATATCAATTGGTGTACGTGATGACAAATTACATCATTATTTTACAACATTTGGTTGACAATATTTAATATTGACATTTAATAAAATAAAAAACATACATGACCAACTTCAAATAAAATGAAATATGTACATAAAATATACTCAATAAATTTCAATCAATTCTATACATTTAGTTAAAAGATAAATAACATATATTTCAGAAATTTATAGAAATAGTTGGACGGTGGAAGTATAAATTATGTATATATATATAAAAGAGGTGGGTTATTTGCGTAAAAATTAATATATTATCATGTAACACCCCAAGTTAGTGAAGCTGAGTTGTGAATCATCTCGGTCGAGTAGGTGACACTCGGCCGAGTAGATCACACTCTGCCGAGTATGTGATACTCGGTCAAGCCCTTCTATGACAATAGCTGAGTTGCGAGTCATGATGCGGGAGCATGCTCAAACTTTCCTTATCTTACAGCCAGGTTAAGGTTCACGCCACATGGGTTCGAACATGGATCCGTGAGATTGTTCAAGATGGCTTTACAAGGAATACAAGATGTATCTAGAAGGTTCCGGAAGACTTTGGATCATCCTTGGTTGTTGTTCCCTAAAGACTACGTGAAGAAAGGCATAAGTGAAGCTTCAAAGGAGATAACCTAGTCCTAGAAGGAGACCATGGGACGTGTGAAAGAAGCCACATCGTCAGCCAAACGTGTCTTAGTTAGTTTATTTTTAAGTTAGAATAAAAAGAGAGTAGGAATTATATGTTTCCTAGTCTAAGTAGAATTAGTATTGAGTTTCGTAATCCGAGTAGGAAATCCTAAGTTAAATAGGAGTTCTAATTGTAATAGGATTCACAACCCTAAGTTAAGTAGGAGTCCTAGTAGAAGTAGGTTTCACAATTTTAGTCGAAATTGGAATCCTAATTGTTGTAGGATTCATAGTTCTAGTAGGATAAGGAATATTAGTTGTTATAGGATTCATAGTTGTGTTAGGAGTATGAGTCTTAATCCTAGTCAAACTATGTGTTTGAACTTAAGTAGGATTAGGAGTAGTTGTTCTAATCAAACTTGGATGTCTTATTAGACTTCTAGTAGGGTTCGCTTGTTTATTTAGGGTTGTATTAGGACTGCTTTTAACACCTGTAAATAGGGTGTGGCAGCCGTGGCTTTTAAAATACAAGTTGAGAGTTGAGAGTTCAATAAAACATAAGTTTCTGTATGAGCTTTTGTGAGATATTAATTAAGTTTGCGAGTTTAGTTTTTAGGATCGACTTTGCGAGGTTGATTTGCAGGGTGTTAGCCAAGTTCTTCTTTTGCGAGAGAGGAGTGACGGACATCGTTTCTATCCATCGACGTCCATAAGCCATCGTTCATCAAGCATTCGTCCATCCTCCATCGTTCATCAAACCGTTCACAAGCCCATTGATTCACGAGCCATTGTTCATCAAGTCATTCGTTCATTCATAGTTTGTTCATTATTTTGTGTTATTTCGTTTGAAGTGACTAATAAGTGTGTTATTTATCTTAAGAGTGTAATTCCGCTGCACATCGATTCTTAAGGAGGATCATCTACATCAAGCTAAGCTAGAGATCCGCATCAAATTGGTATCAGAGCTTCGGCTCTTGGTCTAATTTTTATCTAGATCTATCTTGGGGAGAATTAACAATGGTGAATCCTAGTGAGAATAGTGATGCTACGATTAAGCCATGGGAGGCCGGTCAAGAAGAGATTAAAACTCAAATGCAACAAATGAGTTATATTCTCAAAAATATTGCTTCCATGCTAAACAAGAAGGGTTTCAAAGCCGAGGCAGATGACGCTTCATCCAAAGCAAGTGACGGTGAAGAAGAGGACGTTTCTAAGGTCCACACCTACAACAAGCAAGATGATGATCATGGTCTTAAATTGGTTATTCCCGAATTCAAAGGGGATATGGATCCTAAAGACTTCCTCGATTGGATTAGACAAACAAAAAGGGTTTTTGAATACAAGGAGTATGATGATAAGAAACAACAAGCTAACCAAATATGCATCCTTGTGGTACGAAAATCTAAAGAAACAAAGGAAGCGTGATGGTAAATCATAGCCTAATTCTTGGATTAAGTTGAAGAAGCACCTAATGAAACGATTCCTGCATAAGGATTATAATCAAGAGAACTACCTTAAACTACAAGCTCTAAACCAAGGAGGGATGTCCGTGAATGAGTACATTAAGGAGTTTGAGAGGATGTCCATAGTTTTTGATATAGAGGAAAATGAGGAACTAAGAGTAGTTAGGTTTATTAGGGGATTAACACCAACCCTATCATATAGTGTCGAGGTTCAAAATTACGATGGGTTCAATGATGTGTGTCGTTTAGCCCTAAAGTTCGAGAAGCATAATAGAATCGTAGAACCTACCCATCATCGAGAGGTCAGACCCAAGGTGAAAGTTCGAGTACCCAAGCTATCCCAACCAAACCTATATATGGAACCGGTCAAGGACGAGCCAAAGGATAAAGGGGAAGGGAGTTGTGGTCGAGTCTAAGGGGAATTCTATGAGGCACTGCTTCAAGTGTCAAGGGTACGGTCACATAGCCCATGAGTGTCCACAAAAAAGAGCATTTACCATCCAAGAGTTACAAGACCTTATTCCAAACTTCATTGTGCCCGAAGTGGAGTCGAAGAGCGTGCGGGTTGAGGGAACCAAGGAGGTTTTTGATGTGGAACCAAAAAGTGAAAGTGAAGGTGAATGTTTAGTCATTAGGAGTCTCCATATTGAGGCAACTACACAAGAGGCTGAACAAAGAGAGAAGTTGTTCCATACAAGATGTAAGATTGGAGGGAAGAAGTGTGATCTAATAGTAGATAGCGGATCATGTACAAACGTCGTTGCTAAGGGGCTAGTTGAGGAGCTTAAGTTAGCCACTAGATTTAGATCCTACAAGCTACATTGGTTGGATGGGGACAAAGGAGTGAGTGTAAGGGACCAAGCATTGGTAGTCTTGAGTCTAGGTCCTTACCAAGATGAGGTGTGGTGCAGTGTAGTGCTATGAGTGCTTGTCATGTGTTGTTGGGCAGGCCTTGGCAATACGATCGTGATGTCACATATGATGGGAGAACAATCATCTATCGAGTATTTAAGGATAAGGTGACTTTCAACCTAAAACCTATGACAACTACTAGTACTAAGGACTCCCAATATAAGAAGGAGAGCTTATTCATAACCCTAGGGGAGCAAAGGGAGGTTCATGCGAGTGAGAGCCAAGGAGATAGGGTGAGTGAACAAGCTAAGAATGAGTTGGTTAAGAGTGAGCACGATATGGGGTTGATCATGGTGAGGCCGAGAGTCTTGAGGGAGATAAGGAGCTTGTACCAAGCATAGTCAAGGAATCCGTGGATGAGATCATGGAGGATGAGCTAGTTGGTGTGGGTTCCAATCAAGAAGAGAGCGCCATGAGTCAAGAAGGTGAGGTAGTGTTCGGATGTGTGAAGGACACTATGGTCGTGCAAGAGGAGGAGAATGTCGAAGGGAAGTGTGCTAGTAACCCTAATCCAAAGACGAATGAGGATTCTATATACATTAGGGATAGTATTACTACTTCGAATCCTGCTATGTGTAAGGATAGTATTGCTATAAAACCAATGCTTTACAGGTTATTTGTAACAACCCGACCCGCCACCGTCGTAACACAAACCCAATAAGATGAGTGTGAATTTTTGGGCCCGTTATTTGTCCTCACTTAAGCCCAAAAGCACAAGGCCTTGTTACTAAATGGTGGGTGGGAGCTATTATAAACATATCACAAGCCTCACATTCTACCGATGTGGGACAACTTTCCTCTCATACTCTTGGGGTGTTACAAACTACAACACTTAAAGAACACAACGTCCTCGTTGTGCCTCAAACTTGACCACAACTAGGGCCAGAATCCTCATCCTCCCCGCTAGGTGTGTGACCCGGGTACTCCCGACCACAGGCTCACCACACGGTCGCAGGGTCGCTCTGATACCATTTGTAACAACCCGACCCACCACGGTCGTAACACACCCCCAATAAGATGGGAGGTAAGCCTTTGGGCCCGTTATTTGTCCTCACTTAAGCCCAAAAGCACAAGGCCTTGTTACTAAATGGTGGGTGGGAGCTATTATAAACATATCACAAGCCTCACATTCTACCGATGTGGGACAACTTTCCTCTCATACTCTTGGGGTGTTACATTATTAATGCAAGGGACTTGGAATAGCGCAAGGGACATGGGAGAATTCGAGATTGAACCAAGTTGGAGCAAGAGACAAGGGGTTCGTTTTCATTCTAATGCACCCAAGCCTATGGAGCCAAAGTTGATTCGTGAAGCACACTGGTGAAGTGGGAATGGTTCGACCAAGAATAACACAAGGTGAAATTTGAGGCAAACTTTTTCAAAAGAAGGAGAGTATGATGTGGGAGCATGCTCAAACTTTCCTTATCTTAAAGCTAGCTCAAGGTTCACGCCACATGGGTTCGAACATGGATCTGTGAGATTGTTCAAGATGGCTTTAAAAGGAGTACATACAAGATGATTCTAGAAGGTTCCAGAAGACTCTGGATCATCCTTGGTTGTTGTTCCCTAAAGGCTATGTGAAGAAGGGAACAAGTGAAGCTTCAAAGGAGATAACCTAGTCCTAGAAGGAGGCCATGAGACGTGTGAAAGAAGCCACATCGTCGGCCAAACATGTTTTAGTTAGTTTATTTTGAAGTTAGAATAAAAGAGAGTAAGAATTATATGTTTCCTAGTCTTAGTAGAATTAGTATTGAGTTTCCTAATCCGAGTAGGAAATCCTAAGTTAAATAAGAGTCCTAATTGTAACAGGATTCACAATCCTAAGTTAAGTAAGAGTCCTAGTAGAAGTAGGTTTCATAATTCTAATGGAAATAAGAATCATAATTGTTGTAGGATTCATAGTTCTAGTAGGATAAGTAATCCTAGTTGTTATAGGATTCATAGATGTGTTAGGAGTAGAAGTCTTAATGCTAGTCAAACTATGTGTTTGAACTTAAGTAGGATTAAGAGTAGTTGTTCTAATCAAAGTAGCTTAGGATGTCTTATTAGATTTTTTGTAGTGTTAGCTTTCTTATTTAGGGTTGTATTAAGATTGTTTTTAACATCTATAAATAGGGTGTGGCAGTCGTGGCTTTTAAAATACAAGTTGAGAGTTGGGAATACAATAAAGCATAAGTTTCTGTGTGATCTTTTGTGAGATATTAATTAATTTTGCGAGCTTAGTTTTTAGGATCGACTTTGCGAGGTTGATTTGCAGGGTGTTATCCAAGTTCTTCTTTTGCGAGAGAGGAGTGATGGGCATCGTTTCTATCCATCGACGTCCATAAGCCATCGTTCATCAAGCATTCGTCCATCATCCATCGTTCATCAAACCGTTCACAAGTCCATTGATTCACGATCCATTGTTCATCAAGTCATTCGTTCATTCATAGTTCGTTCATTATTTTTTGTTATTTTGTTTGAAGTTACTAATAAGTGTGTTATTTATCTTAGGAGTGTAATTCCGCTGCACATCGTATCTTAAGGAGGATCATCTACATCAAGCTACGCTAGAGATACGCATCAAGTCAACTCGGCCGAGTAGATTGTACTCGGCCGAGTAGATGATACTCGGCCGGTAGGCCGCACTCGATCGAGTAAGTCACACTCGGTCGAGTGCTTCTTTTCCAGTTCCTTAAACCAAGGTTATTATAAATTTAATCTGTGGGTTAGTAAATAATTTTTTAACCTAATCAGAAAAATTAGCCGAACCCTAATCTCTCATTTCCTCATTTCTCTCTCTCTATTTCCTAATCCTTCAAGTTAGTAGCAAGTCTAGTCGCGCTAATCATCTACCTAGTCCGTATATCGCCAAGTAAGTGTATATCTACCGTTTTTACATCATAGTTATGATTATTTCAGTATGTAATTGAGAATTATGTAATCCCTAGGAGGAGGATTCGTAGAGGAGCGTTGGTAGGAAGTTGCGATTGTCTTGCTAGCTGTTCCATTTGAGGTAGGGTTCCCCTACTCAGAACTGTATGATTATGTTGTGACGATACTGTATTATGATTGTATTTCCATGTATAATATGATGTATGAGATGCCAACGGTAACGTGTGGGACCGTTGCGGGGAACGGATTCCACTCCTTTGATCGCTCCCCGTGGGACCCGCCACAGGGAGGATGTGCACACTTATGGTCTAGGTACCGCTTGCTGCGATAAGTGGGGGAATTGATGTGGGACTAAAGGTCACCAGTACATATATAGACGATGGTAATAGTGCTGCGGTGAATATTGTGAATTATGTATCATGTTGAGTATCTGTCTTATTGTATAGTTGCTGACACTTGATGTGTTTACTGTGATGATCCATGTAATGGTGAGCAGAGTGTCAGGTACACAAATGAGTCTTGCTTGCTGGCTTGGGAGAATGGATCACCAGTCGTAGTGTCTCTTGTCATAGCTTCCGCTTAAACTGTAGTTGCTTTTGTTACAGTTTTGACAGACAGTTGGTTTATTTTGTATCACAGTACGTTTATTACTTATAATAAAGTGTTAGCATTGTTTATCTTATATTGTACCTCAGAAAACTGAGATGGTGACGTCTTCATGATCTAATGGTCCTGTTTTAAAGTCCTTGGACTATGAGGGTGTCACAAATGGTATCAGAGCGACAATCTTGGCACCTAAACAAATGAACCCAATGAACCTAGGATGTGTCTTAAATAAAATGAACCCAAGTGTTAGGTCGTAAGGTTACCGCAAAGGTTTCGGAGACGTCCCGGAACCACGAAACTTGCTTACCCTCTAACACTTGGCCACTAATGGTAGAATAGGATGTATGCATGTGTGGTGTATAGATGTTAGTGCCTCAAGTGTTATGATGTGTAGTATCGGCAAAAGTGAAATCAGTTCACGGATAATTACTGCATTACGTGACTCGGTGGAGTGGGGAATACTCGACCGAGCGGCAGACACTCGGCCGAGCATGTGATGATAGACCGAGCAGAATTAGTTTGGCCGAGTTAGGAGAGCTCGACCGAATAGGAAAAACTCGTCCGAGTGTCAGGCACTCGACCGAGTGGGTAGGACTCGGTCGAGTGCGGTGCACTCGACCGAGTGGTTGATGTCAGTAACCGTTTTCTTCGTGTGTGACTTTCTGTTTTATGGCTGTAGGCTGCGTGCTTACGTTTACTTCCTTATTCTTATTAGTACTCGATGGCCCCCAAAAGAGCAACTTCTCCGAACCTACCACCCAATGCGACTCCGGCCATGATCCATGCCCCTTTTATGTCAATTGAAGAGATGGCTCAGATTATTGAAAGCCATGAAACCCAGACTATCACAGTCGGAAAGTTTGAGAGAGCTCTGGCACCGCAAGTGAATGCCCATGACATCAGTAATGCTATTGCCCGTCACAGGCCTACTATGTTCGACGGCGCGGGAACACCGGGTCTACTGGAGTCCTAAATGTTTTAGAACATTTGGTGCCAGGTCGTGGATAGGACGTCCATAGTGTTCCTAGAGTCGATTATTTTGTCTATAGACTGTCTTTTGAGATAAAGGCAGTTTTGGGTTACTTTGGTTTCTTTCTCACGGTCGACCGTAACAGGGGCCAAGAAGATTTTTTCTGGGTCATTTCATACTGCACTTGTATCTGCAAGATTCGAGTTGAGAAAAAAATCCAACCATCATCAGGTTTTAATATTTCTCAAGGACACTCGAGGATTAGTAACTGAAATGCATGGCCATGCTCGAATAATGATTCGTTTATCTGTTAAGTTACTCTCTAGTCGGAAAAATCACTCTTGATACAGATCGCTTGTAAAATACGACCTCTGTGAATAAGGATTTGCAAATTGTTTTACATTGAGTGGGAGAAATTTAATGGATATGAGAATCGCTTATCGCACACACACTTGTAAGGACAAGTGGGAGATTGTTAGAGCTAGTGTCCTCTACAGTTAGTGCGATAACATGAATAAATCTCATAAAGGTTTACTGAGTATACTTTGTATTTTAATCAATTAATTCACGTTTATCAGTAACAGTTGGCTTGCTAGAAGTTTGACGTTATTGTCATACAGATGACGGTAATCAACTGTAACACCCCCATTTATTAAGGAGCCTTTAGCAAGACTTTCCCAAATAAATAGGACTGTTACCATTTCGGAAAAACCGTGGTAGTGAATAACAAAGTAAAACAACCACAGTACTTTAAAATTAAATGATAGTTAAAATCTTTTACAACTTGTCCAAAAAACAAATACGAAAACTGAGTCACAAGAATTGAAATAAAGTCTGAAAGAAAAGACTAGAGTGATCTGTAGCTAGGTAAGTCCAAGTCCGCATCTCATAATCCTGCCCCAGCTCCTAGCTCATCTGTCTCTTTTCTGTAGAATCTACTCCCCATTACCGGATCATCGTAGGTGTCACACGAATACACTATCAACCTCGCGGTTGAGTTGGATAACACAAAGATCATAATGCAACAGATAATGATATGCAAATTAAATGCCATGATATGCCTGAGCTCAATCTCAATCACAACTCGAAACACCAATCACAACCCGAAACTCCAACCCATACTGAACCTCCCGGCAGAGTATCGTCGACCGTCGTCGAACACCAGCATAAAAGCTTGATCTGCAGAACTACCGTGGGTTTTATATCAAAACAATATCCGTCCATATCTTTCTCAATAACCAATACATATGCTATGTTCATGAATGCAATATTAAAATAATCAAACACTAAACATCATTCTCATATTAATCATGCTTGCATCCATAGCATCCAATTCAACATCCATTCATAACACATCATAGAGTATAGAGCCAGTGTATCCTACCGGGATAGCTGTAATACTCCGTATTTTGCTATATTTATTTTAAATGTTTAATAATTATTTTTGACATGTTAGATAATATTTGATTAGCTTAAACTCGATAATTAATTTATCGAGTACGTGTTTTATATGTTATATGCTATTAGTGTAGTGTTGGATTTGAGCGTTATTTAATATATCGTAATTCAAGTACTCAATTGGGCCTCGATTCTTGTGCAACACCCACAGCCCAATTAGTCGACAAACACAAAATCACACAAACGACAAGCCTCACCCTTATCAGCCGCCATACAAAACAAGAAGGTAACACAAGGTATGACCTAATCGACTCGTAGCTGCACCCACACCCTCATTGCCGCCGCACCAAAGATCAAAGAGAAGGGTTCACGAGGTGGTTAGGGTTGTCGTTGGTGGTTCACGTGCACCTTAAAGACGGTATGTTCGCCTTTATTTCCTCTGTTTTTGCAGTGGCTGCCTCTTTTCAATTCATAGTTGTAATTGTATAATCAGGTTGTTAAGTCTGATCTTGCTATAATAATAATCTATGATGTCGGTAGTTGTGATCTGACCATAGTTATGAGTGTCGTTGACCACCTTAGACCACCAATCACGGTTGTTTTATGGCCTCTATGAATACGTGTTTCTTATTTTTTTCCAGAACAGAGTGAACGCGTAATGTTTGTGTATGAATTCGAAGTAGTTTCTGTTCACGAGTGTCATGAGTGTTAAGGTAGTTAGTTTGGTGGTAGTCAGGGGTTTTGGGTGGTGGTTAGGACGGTGGTGGGTGGTGTTTCATCGCGGATTTATGAAGGGTTTTGTCAGACGGGTTTAATCGCAATGTTCAGCGTCGTTGGTGCTGCTGGGTTGTCGAGGGGTTTGTTGGTGGTTGTCAGGGTGTCAACGGCTGCTACTGGATTCCCTGGAACCACCGTGGTTCAGTGTCGAGCCTGGTGGTGTCGCAGGCGAACCCAATGGTGGTGGTTGGTGTCATCGGGGGCTTTCGATATGGCGTCGGTAGTGGTTTATGCGGGTTTGGGGGCTGCTGTTCGTGTTTGTTAATGTATGGCGTGATATTCACTTTCTTTGCATAGTAGTATTTTGTTAATATGATCACATGATTACCTAATTATTACCTTACATTAAAATTATGATTAAATTATTGTTAGTTGTACTATTAGTGGTGTTATGATTCTCATGGCATAATAATAGGTATTTTGATAATATTAATGTTATTATTACTACTCATATTATTAGTAATGGTTATGACTAATTTTATTGTTAGTGAGCATTGTGTTATTTTTGACTACATTATGGTAGAAGAATGGATAATGTTAATATTATAAGTGATGTTCAAGCATGTTATAAAATTGGTAATAGTTGATTTTGACTATATGCTATAATTAGTAAGCCTATATATATAGCAAGTCTATATTTAGTAAGTTCCTGATTGGTTAGTGATAATTGATATGTATACGTGTATAAAGATTTATGGGTAATCTTTTATGAGAACATGATCGAATAATTGAGTAGTAGTGTATGGTTGTATGAATAGCTTTTAATATTAAGTAATATTTATAGGATCGGAATTCGAGGAGGAACAATACTAGACGGTGTTTGCTTACTTCAGATGTGCTACCCCAGGTAGGATACACTGACACTATACTCTATGATATGTTATGAATGGATGTTGGATTGTGTGTTATGGATGCTGAGCATGATTTATATGAGAGTGATATTGGTTGGATTGAGTGTTGATTATTATTATTATTGGTATGCGCATTGCATTATTCAAATAGCATGATTGATTAAGAGTATTGTTGCATTCATGAACATGGCATGTGCATTGGATACGGATTTGAGATGATGAGATATTATTGGGCCCAGGCTAGTTCTGCAGGACTAGACCTGGTGACCTCAGCTGTTATGCTGGTGTTCGGCGACGGCCGATTATAGTCTGCCGGGAGGTTCGGTATGGCTGGGTGTTACGGGTTTGAGATTGAGATTGTAATTGAGCTCGAGCATATCATGGCATTTGCATATCATTTATCTGTTGCATTATAATTATTGTGTTATCCTACTCAACCACGAGGTTGACAGTGTATTCGTGTACACCTACGATGATCCGGAATGGGTAGTAGATTCTACAGGTTAGAGACAGTTGGATTAAGAGCTTGGGCATGGCGAGAGACATGGCTTGGACCTACTTAGAACTAGATCACATACTTAGATGTTATCATCAGTTGTACCTTTATTCATTGCGTAGTAGTTGTAATACCAGAAGTTTAAATTTAACCAGTATTTATATAAAGTACCTTGGTTGTTTTACTTTGTTATTCACTACCTCGGACATTCCGAGATGTTAACAACTCTATTTATTGAGAATGTCTTGCTAAAGGCTCTTAAATAAATGGGGGTGTTACAAAGTGGTATCAGAGCGAACGATCCTCAGGCCTAAACCAAATGAATTATAATGAACGTAGGAAGCGTCTAATAAAAGAACCCCATGTTAGTAACTGTTAGGAGCCCCAGGATTGGGATGAGTTAGGGGCCCCCTCAAACCAAGCCACTGGCCCTTTCAGTCTAACCTGGTAACCCTTGAGTGATGCAGAGAATGGGTAGTAACAAAATAACGGATCAGACCTTGCCTATATTGTACTAACATTTTTGCAGGAGAGGAATGAGGTGAGATATGATGTGAAATATGGGTGGTAATTTATATTGAGAATCATGACATTGATATTGACTGTGATTGAGATATGTATTACTTCAAGTATGAGAACATGAGTTTTTGACTATGAGTTGAAATATGAATCTGACTTGTATGGTGACATGCATGCGGCTATATGATCCCTGAACCCTTAGGTAGAGATATAGTATCATGGTATGTATAATGAATTGATGATAGAAACACCATAAGCTATAGCTACCTAAGAGGTTAAATGTAGAAGGTATATGACCATGATTGACTAGAATGGTTAGTAGAGCCAACCAGGCTATGTTGTTACAGGATGCGGAATCAATTTAAGTCCTATGTGAAAAGCTAGTAGACCGAAACGGATGTCGTGTACATTGATAATTGTTTTGTTGCTATTCCAAGTATGTATATACTTCTTGTTTGAATGCCTTATTCTTTACAAGAGTTAACTGTTTGGCTTACTAGGCAAGTGTGATCGAAATTTTGAGATTTATGATTGTCATTATTTTACTATTTTCCTTAGCAATCCATGTCTAGTGTTATGCGGAATTTGTTGCCCTAAGCCATGAATGTTATATCGTTATGTGTCGAAAATTAGATGCCAATTTATTTTACGTCTAATTATATACATTCAGTTTAATTATAAGGTTAGTATTCAATAAATGGCACCTTAGTGATTCTTGGATATGTTTTCGTATTTAAATAAACTGTGATTGTTACGATGGTAGAAACTACTGCATTGTCTATATATACATGATTATTGAGTTATTTAGCTGATTTTATTTTTGGTTTCGTAATCTTTACCGTTTTCTAGATGTCAATTACATGTGAATATGGTGCAATGTGCCTTAAATGCTTCAATGATATGTCACCATGTTTTGGAGGAAGTATGGTTGTGTGATAATGTGAAGTAATTTTTAAGGAACCAAAATTTTTAATAAATTTCAGAATGTTACCCTGTTTGTACGGGGTGCCATTTAAAATGTGTTCTCTATATGAATGTGAAAATTTTAGGTGTGATAACCTTCTGATTTAGCTTTCTAATGCTTTTGGTTTCGTGTTAATACGAAGTATATTTTGAGAAAAATAAATATTTTAGTGACAGTGGTCAGATTGTTACCGTACATTTCTGTTTTGACCCATGTTTTTTAAGGAAATCATTTGAAACGTGATTATTGTTGGTGCATAATTCCAAGTCCACTGTTTAGAATATTCATTCATGTTTTCGAAATGATAAGCCATGTAAAATCTTAACGAGTCGTTATTTAATTGTGACTTTTGCAAGTTGCCCAATTTTCCGTCTAACTGCAGTAAGGTTTCTGTTCAGACCAATTGAGTTGTATCAATTGTTATAAATAATTCTCTTAAGATATGCTTTTGGTTTATTTTCCTATAATTGGTTATTTCATTATAATTTCTAAAAACTATAATAGATCGCAAAATAGCTAAGCGGTTATTTAGTTATGATTTCTGGAAGTTGGTGCATGATATATGATTGTTGAGATGATAAAGTTTTTTATATTAACAGTAGAATCAAATATGAATTTTGTGATGTAACCATGTAATACTCTGATATGTCATTAGTAACATGAACAATAGGCATATGATATGAATATGAACGCTATTACATGATAATATAACCTTGTTATTTCATTGAGTTTTGTATAAATAGTTTCAATTATACAGACACAATTGCTTTCTATTATTATGACCTCAAAATAATTATGTGGTGTTCATATGTAATGTTAAAATCATGTTTATCAGAGAAGAACCTGGACACGTGGTAGAATGAATTTAACTGGTAAACTTATTAGCATGATATAACAATCTAACTATCATAAGTAATTGTGAGTATTTTGAACAATGTGAACCTTGTTGATGTTCCTTCATATATTAATGGTATGTCTTTGTCTAGTTCCCTGCAATAATTTTTATAACTTCTTCATGCATATTGTTATGCCATGAAGTGAATTGCATATCGCTATCTTTAAAATCTGATCACACTATATTGAATTAGTAATTTGGTTGACGATTATGGTAAACGTTTTGCAGCATGACAAATCTGTAGCTATGCGTTGATGAAATTTGTGTCTGAATATGAAATTGTTCCGCATGATATAAATCTCTTATTTTGCAAGTTATACGTATTGCTGGTTTTATGATAAATGATGTAATGTCAGTAGATGGGAAATGTACCCATGTGATTTTAACCTATTTATACCTTGGGTTGCTAAGCTGTCTTGCTAGTCTAAGATTGGTGTATATCTCGTGAAATAAGTCAATGCTCCATGTTTAGTTACGTTGGTTAAATTTTGCTTTATGCCTTATCTAAAATATGCTTTTCCTTCTATAATATGATTATGAGAATGAAATGTTTTAATTGTCAATTATGAATTATGGGTTATCTGATTGTCTACATTAGTGTAAATATGTTAAGTTGTGTTACTAGTTACCTTGATTTTGTTTACTACGTAACATGCTTTGACAAATGAGTTTTGGTTCTTAAAAGTCGGATGCTAGTGGCCCAGTGTAAGGTAAATAACTCATCTGATGAATCGTGACTGTTGTTTGGATGACCTACTTGAGTTTCTTGAGCATGGAAGTGAAATTTTATAATGGGGTTACGAGGACGTAACCATGCTTTAAGGAGGATAGGATTGTAAAATCTTAATGATTTAGGATATGGCTGGTTGATGATAATGATTGGTATGCCATGATTGTTGAATATACTGGATAATTCAGATGACTTCTGTTATGCATTACATTATGATTCGTGAATATCTTTTAACCTAGTTATACGTTAAACTTTGGGGACAAAGTTTTCTTAAGGAGGGTAGAATGTGACAACTCGTGTTTCGAAGTACTTTTATTAGTATTGGTTGTTATGTGTTGACCAATTGTTGTTGACCTTGGGATGGTGAACTTTGGGACGAAGTTCACTTTAAGGAGGGAAGACTGTAATACTCCGTATTTTGCTATATTTATTTTAAATGTTTAATAATTATTTTTGACATGTTAGATAATATTGGATTAGCTTAAACTCGATAATTAATTTATCGAGTACGTGTTTTATATGTTATATGCTATTAGTGTAGTGTTGGGTTTGAGCGTTAGTTAATATATCGTAATTCAAGTACTCAATTGGGCCTCGATTCTTGTGCAACACCCATAGCCCAATTAGTCGACAAACACAAAATCACACAAACGACAACCCTCACCCTTATCAGCCGCCATACAAAACAAGAAGGTAACACAAGGTATGACCTAATCGACTCGTAGCTGCACCCACACCCTCATTGCCGCCGCACCAGAGATCAAAGAGAAGGGTTCACGAGGTGGTTAGGGTTGTCGTTGGTGGTTCACGTGCACCTTAAAGACGGTATGTTCGCCTTTATTTCCTCTGTTTTTGCAGTGGCTGCCTCTTTTCAATTCATAGTTGTAATTGTATAATCAGGTTGTTAAGTCTGATCTTGCTATAATAATAATCTATGATGTCGGTAGTTGTGATCTGACCATAGTTATGAGTGTCGTTGACCACCTTAGACCACCAATCACGGTTGTTATATGGCCTCTATGAATACGTGTTTCTTAGTTTTTTCCAGAACAGAGTGAACGCGTAATGTTTGTGTATGAATTCGAAGTAGTTTCTGTTCACGAGTGTCATGAGTGTTAAGGTAGTTAGTTTGGTGGTAGTCAGGGGTTTTGGGTGGTGGTTAGCACGGTGGTGGGTGGTGTTTCATCGCAGATTTATGAAGGGTTTTGTCAGACGGGTTTAATCGCAATGTTCAGCGTCGTTGGTGCTGCTGGGTTGTCGAGGGGTTTGTTGGTGGTTGTCAGGGTGTCAACGGCTGCTACTGGATTCCCTGGAACCACTGTGGTTCAGTGTCGAGCCTGGTGGTGTCGCAGGCGAACCCAATGGTGGTGGTTGGTGTCATCGGGGGCTTTCGATATGGCGTCGGTAGTGGTTTATGCGGGTTTGGGGGCTGCTGTTCGTGTTTGTTAATGTATGGCGTGATATTCACTTTCTTTGCATAGTAGTATTTTGTTAATATGATCACATGATTACCTAATTATTACTTTACATTAAAATTATGATTAAATTATTGTTAGCTGTACTATTAGTGGTGTTATGATTCTAATGGCATAATAATAGGTATTTTGATAATATTAATGTTATTATTACTACTCATATTATTAGTAATGTGTAAAACCCCTCGCGAAAGCGGAAATATAAAACATACAAAGTACCAAAAATGCAGCGGAATTAAAACTTTTTAACAAAACTAAACATGCGAGGTGCTTTAGAATCTAAACATGCGAAAGACAAAACATAATTAAGTATTAAGTACGATACAAGCAGCCCGGGATAGCATATCCCTACAGGCACAAAATACTGAAAGCAAAGTCTAAGGTCTAGCTACACGATAAGGTAAGAGTCAACGATGAAGGATCATCGCTCGCTAGCCTCAACGTAACCCCCTGCATCAGCCCTCATGTACCTACACACATACAACATGTGCGCCACAGTCAGTGGGGAGTGACTAGAGTGCTCCTAGCCACCTATTGTCAGTGACACATAACACGTAAACATATCATATACTCCAGCATATATAAAACATGTGAAGCATACAAATCTCAATATCTCAACTTTCATAACATCATGCAACACTATGCAAGGGCTCTCAACCAACTTCGGAAACTATTTGGAAGGAGAGCCGGTTTCCCTTCCGGTTGCCCGGCCGGGGGGTCTTTCAGTCCAAACCATTTACGAAACCGGACTAAGAGTCGTCCAATGCCTTGGACGAACAATACTAAGATAGCCAAGTATCATACAATCACAATCACAACTAAAGCATGCTCAACATCCAATTATATCAACAAGAGATAGGTCACCTAGTGACTCGACTCCCACAACTATAGGTCAACCAAGTGACTCTGCAAACAAGAGATAGGTCATCCAAGTGACTCGACTCTTACAACAATAGGCCATCCAAGTGACTCTACAAACAAGAGATAGGTCATCCAAGTGACTCGACTCTAACTAGATTGGTCAGCCAAGTGACTCTACTAGACTACTATATATGAGCAGGCCGACAATCGACTCATCTATATACTACGACATTCCCAATCTCAGACTATACAACCCCCTGGTAGGACGACATCAAATGACTGTCCTAGTCTAAACCTGGCCAGACTCTCGGAGCGCAAACGAATCACGATCCCCGATTCGACAAGTGCACAAGGCACCCCCAAGACCCGAACTAGCTAGGAACGAGATATGCCCGAAGGCGGGCAGACAATCTAAGACCTGACCGTGAGACCAAGTCACTACGGCCAACCAGCTACACAATGGAGTCAGGTGAGAACTCGAGTACTATAGCAGCGCACAGCAGGTTTACACAAATCACAATATGTCATCTCAAAGATGTACAACAACTCAAACTCGAATGACAATCATTTCTTAAATATCTCATCATTAAACATCCAAGAAACACCTAGCCAACTTCGGGAACTAATTTGAGGCGAGAGCCGGTCTCCCTTCCGGTTGCCCGGCCGGGGGGTCTTTCATCCTCAAATCCATTACCGAACCCGACATAAGCGCCGCCCAATTTCTTGGGACTTCAAACAAGCATACGAAACATCCGGAGAAAGAATCAATCAAATCCGACATGTGTATCAAAAGTTATAAACAATTTATTATGCAACAGGGACTCCCAGCCGGTCAGCCACAGGCTGCCGGTTGGCCGGCTGAGAGTGCAAGACTCTTAAAAATGACTTCAAAAACCAAGAGGGGCTCTCAGCCGGTTGGCCACAGGCTGCCGGCGGGCCGGCTGAGAGTCATTGACACTCAAAAGCAACTTCAAAATACCAAAAGGGCTCCCAGTCGGTTGGCCACAGGCTGCCGGTGGGCCGGCTGAGAGTCCTTAACTCTCAAAACAACCTTCAAAATACAAAAGGGGCTCTCAGCCGGTCAGCCACAGGCTGCCGGTTGGCCGGCTGAGAGTCCATTACTCTCAATTACATACTTCAAAACACAAAGAAGGGCTCCCAGCCGGCTGACCGGCTGCCGGCCGACCGGCTGAGGGTCCTTCCTCAGCTTTCTTCAAAAATCAACATACGAGACTCTCAGCCGGTTGACCGGCCGCCGGTCAACGAACCGGCTGGGAGTCCCTGTTCCCAGAAAACGCATTTCGACATATCAAAATTCATCCAAATCTCATGGGATCGTTCCTACAACATGATTTCTACTCCAAACATACATTACCCAGTAATTATACACCATTCTCATACATATGCAATGACTAACGACTTCTCAAACACCCAACATACGATTAATCATCCATAGCCGTCACAATTTCAAGCAACACAAGATGAACATGTTTGAGCATGTGAAACACCAATTTCATCAAGTATCTCATAAAAGGAACACATAAATCAGTCGCTAACATATTACTAAGTTCCTATCGACATCAATAATCATAATCTCATGTGAAACACATAATCAAAACACCAAAAGTGCTAATATAGACAAAAGGCCGAGTTTCTCATTATCGTCACCTTTTAGCGATTTAAGCTCCAAAGTCTTCTACAATAACGTAAGACTCGACCTCGGGGTCCTCTAATCTAACTCCTACAACCATAAAAACGGAGATCAAAAGCTAAAAACGGAATTGGGTCAAAACAGCCCAAAAATGAAAGTGAACAAAACTGAAATTGAAAGAGATAGAAAGATTGCAAATCTCGAGAGGATTCCGAAAATATAAAATTTACCTTGATACGAGTAGCGGAAGGGGTCGAGATTATCGTTTTAAGCTTGAAGAAAATGGAGAAAAATGGGTTTTTCTTTTAACAGTGGAATGAAATGAGGAGGGTTGATATGTCGATGGAAGGGTTTGGTGTAGGGTTTTATATTGTCCTTTTTGCTTTTACTTGAGTCGGGTTTATTTATTTAAGTGATACGGACTCAAGTCGGAATGAAATGCCAAGTGAACAACATCTTAAGAATTAAAATATTCTTAAGACGGAACTTAACGGAAAACTTTAAATTAAATTTACGATTTATTATAAAAATAATATTATATTCCGGAAAATAAATTAAAATCATTAAAATATTGTTTACGAAAATACGGGATGTTACAATCACCCCATCTTTCAAAAAGTTTCGTCCTCGAAACTTGAAAAGAGTTACAAGGACAACACTAATAACTACAACTTTCTCAGAAGCCTGGATATACCAAAGCTTAGGCTTCTTCCAAAATTTCAAAAGTAAAAACCATAGTCCGGCCTCCATCAAGGAACGTTGGGGTTCTCGTTGCGCATTCAAGAACCTGACATTCTAGTCCGAAGGCAAAACCAAGGTGAAAATCAATGAAGAGTTTCAAAATTTAGACCGATCCGGTGTTGATAGGCATAGTACAGGTTATCGGACGTCTCCAATAACAAGTTCAAATGACAAATCAACGCTGAAATCCATCAAAACTGAAAAATTATCCAACTTCTCAAAACCAGGTTTTGCTAAAAAAATCGACTTTTTAGATCTTTCAAACGTTGAACCAATAAAATTTGTAAAACAAAAGAGGTTTACAATCACAAAAAGGGAAGAAATTTTCCAAAGAAGTCACGAAACGGAGAAAGGAAGCGGTCTAAGGGAGAAAATTTTTGTGAGGGACACGAAGGAAGAACAAGGTTGAGCTCAAGACAGCGCTTTATCAGCAGAAAGAAAACATCAACGGAGACAACAGAGATCGAGTCGAGAAGGATGATAATTCCTCAAAACTCAATCAAGGAAATTTACTTACAAGGTATTCCAAGAAGGCGAGCAACAAGGTTAAGTAGAAAAGTAAGAAGATAGTTTTCAAGTAAGATAGACAATTATTCAATAAGAAGGGATGTGCATCCGGATCAAAGAAGACGATGCACAAAGAAAGAGGAGTATCCAGGCTCAGAAGCATTCTCCAACGGTAGCACGAATCGTCCATCTTCGGTAGAAAACACCGGTCTTGATCGTCAAATGGATGAGCTCACGGTTCGTCGATTTGAAGATGTAAAAGTAAGATAAATGATAATCAACAAACACGTTAGACCTAGTAAAAGCAATCACATTACAGACTACCACTTGTCCTTAAGTCTACCCAAATCTCTCATTCATTATTCAAGTTATTGGTCAAGTTAAGTTTGGGGATTACATGAGTGCGTCGGGAGCAATAATGCTCTGATACCAACTGTAAAACCCCTCGCGAAAGCGGAAATATAAAACATACAAAGTACCAAAAATGCAGCGGAATTAAAACTTTTTAACAAAACTAAACATGCGAGGTGCTTTAGAATCTAAACATGCGAAAGACAAAACATAATTAAGTATTAAGTACGATACAAGCAGCCCGGGATAGCATATCCCTACAGGCACAAAATACTGAAAGCAAAGTCTAAGGTCTAGCTACACGATAAGGTAAGAGTCAACGATGAAGGATCATCGCTCGCTAGCCTCAACGTAACCCCCTGCATCAGCCCTCATGTACCTACACACATACAACATGTGCGCCACAGTCAGTGGGGAGTGACTAGAGTGCTCCTAGCCACCTATTGTCAGTGACACATAACACGTAAACATATCATATACTCCAGCATATATAAAACATGTGAAGCATACAAATCTCAATATCTCAACTTTCATAACATCATGCAACACTATGCAAGGGCTCTCAACCAACTTCGGAAACTATTTGGAAGGAGAGCCGGTTTCCCTTCCGGTTGCCCGGCCGGGGGGTCTTTCAGTCCAAACCATTTACGAAACCGGACTAAGAGTCGTCCAATGCCTTGGACGAACAATACTAAGATAGCCAAGTATCATACAATCACAATCACAACTAAAGCATGCTCAACATCCAATTATATCAACAAGAGATAGGTCACCTAGTGACTCGACTCCCACAACTATAGGTCAACCAAGTGACTCTGCAAACAAGAGATAGGTCATCCAAGTGACTCGACTCTTACAACAATAGGCCATCCAAGTGACTCTACAAACAAGAGATAGGTCATCCAAGTGACTCGACTCTAACTAGATTGGTCAGCCAAGTGACTCTACTAGACTACTATATATGAGCAGGCCGACAATCGACTCATCTATATACTACGACATTCCCAATCTCAGACTATACAACCCCCTGGTAGGACGACATCAAATGACTGTCCTAGTCTAAACCTGGCCAGACTCTCGGAGCGCAAACGAATCACGATCCCCGATTCGACAAGTGCACAAGGCACCCCCAAGACCCGAACTAGCTAGGAACGAGATATGCCCGAAGGCGGGCAGACAATCTAAGACCTGACCGTGAGACCAAGTCACTACGGCCAACCAGCTACACAATGGAGTCAGGTGAGAACTCGAGTACTATAGCAGCGCACAGCAGGTTTACACAAATCACAATATGTCATCTCAAAGATGTACAACAACTCAAACTCGAATGACAATCATTTCTTAAATATCTCATCATTAAACATCCAAGAAACACCTAGCCAACTTCGGGAACTAATTTGAGGCGAGAGCCGGTCTCCCTTCCGGTTGCCCGGCCGGGGGGTCTTTCATCCTCAAATCCATTACCGAACCCGACATAAGCGCCGCCCAATTTCTTGGGACTTCAAACAAGCATACGAAACATCCGGAGAAAGAATCAATCAAATCCGACATGTGTATCAAAAGTTATAAACAATTTATTATGCAACAGGGACTCCCAGCCGGTCAGCCACAGGCTGCCGGTTGGCCGGCTGAGAGTGCAAGACTCTTAAAAATGACTTCAAAAACCAAGAGGGGCTCTCAGCCGGTTGGCCACAGGCTGCCGGCGGGCCGGCTGAGAGTCATTGACACTCAAAAACAACTTCAAAATACCAAAAGGGCTCCCAGTCGGTTGGCCACAGGCTGCCGGTGGGCCGGCTGAGAGTCCTTAACTCTCAAAACAACCTTCAAAATACAAAAGGGGCTCTCAGCCGGTCAGCCACAGGCTGCCGGTTGGCCGGCTGAGAGTCCATTACTCTCAATTACATACTTCAAAACACAAAGAAGGGCTCCCAGCCGGCTGACCGGCTGCCGGCCGACCGGCTGAGGGTCCTTCCTCAGCTTTCTTCAAAAATCAACATACGAGACTCTCAGCCGGTTGACCGGCCGCCGGTCAACCAACCGGCTGGGAGTCCCTGTTCCCAGAAAACGCATTTCGACATATCAAAATTCATCCAAATCTCATGGGATCGTTCCTACAACATGATTTCTACTCCAAACATACATTACCCAGTAATTATACACCATTCTCATACATATGCAATGACTAACGACTTCTCAAACACCCAACATACGATTAATCATCCATAGCCGTCACAATTTCAAGCAACACAAGATGAACATGTTTGAGCATGTGAAACACCAATTTCATCAAGTATCTCATAAAAGGAACACATAAATCAGTCGCTAACATATTACTAAGTTCCTATCGACATCAATAATCATAATCTCATGTGAAACACATAATCAAAACACCAAAAGTGCTAATATAGACAAAAGGCCGAGTTTCTCATTATCGTCACCTTTTAGCGATTTAAGCTCCAAAGTCTTCTACAATAACGTAAGACTCGACCTCGGGGTCCTCTAATCTAACTCCTACAACCATAAAAACGGAGATCAAAAGCTAAAAACGGAATTGGGTCAAAACAGCCCAAAAATGAAAGTGAACAAAACTGAAATTGAAAGAGATAGAAAGATTGCAAATCTCGAGAGGATTCCGAAAATATAAAATTTACCTTGATACGAGTAGCGGAAGGGGTCGAGATTATCGTTTTAAGCTTGAAGAAAATGGAGAAAAATGGGTTTTTCTTTTAACAGTGGAATGAAATGAGGAGGGTTGATATGTCGATGGAAGGGTTTGGTGTAGGGTTTTATATTGTCCTTTTTGCTTTTACTTGAGTCGGGTTTATTTATTTAAGTGATACGGACTCAAGTCGGAATGAAATGCCAAGTGAACAACATCTTAAGAATTAAAATATTCTTAAGACGGAACTTAACGGAAAACTTTAAATTAAATTTACGATTTATTATAAAAATAATATTATATTCCGGAAAATAAATTAAAATCATTAAAATATTGTTTACGAAAATACGGGATGTTACAAATGGTTATGACTAATTTTATTGTTAGTGAGCATTGTGTTATTTTTGACTACATTATGGTAGAAGAATGGATAATGTTAATATTATAAGGGATGTTCAAGCATGTTATAAAATTGGTAATAGTTGATTTTGACTATATGCTATAATAATTAGTAAGCCTATATATATAGCAAGTCTATATTTAGTAAGTTCCTGATTGGTTAGTGATAATTGATATGTATACGTGTATAAAGTTTTATGGGTAATCTTTTATGAGAACATGATCGAATAATTGAGTAGTAGTGTATGGTTGTATGAATAGCTTTTAATATTAAGTAATATTTATAGGATCGGAATTCGAGGAGGAACAATACTAGACGGTGTTTGCTTACTTCAGATTTGCTACTCCTGGTAGGATACACTGACACTATACTCTTTGATGTGTTATGAATGGATGTTGGATTGTGTGTTATGGATGCTGAGCATGATTTATATGAGAGTGATATTGGTTGGATTGAGTGTTGATTATTATTATTATTGGTATGCGCATTGCATTATTCAAATAACATGATTGATTAAGAGTATTGTTGCATTCATGAGCATGGCATGTGCATTGGATACGGATTTAAGATGATGAGATATTATTGGGCCCAGGCTAGTTCTGCAGGACTAGACCTGGTGACCTCAGCTGTTATGCTGGTGTTCGGCGACGGCCGATTATAGTCTGCCGGGAGGTTCGGTATGGCTGGGTGTTACGGGTTTGAGATTGAGATTGTAATTGAGCTCGAGCATATCATGGCATTTGCATATCATTTATCTGTTGCATTATAATTATTGTGTTATCCTACTCAACCGCGAGGTTGACAGTGTATTCGTGTACACTTACGATGATCCGGAATGGGGAGTAGATTCTACAGGTCAGAGACAGTTGGATTAGGAGCTTGGGCATGGAGAGAGACATGGCTTGGACCTACTTAGAACTAGATCACATACTTAGATGTTATCATCAGTTGTACCTTTATTCTTTGCGTAGTAGTTGTAATATCAGAAGTTTAAATTTAACCAGTATTTATATAAAGTACCTTGGTTGTTTTACTTTGTTATTCACTACCTCGGACATTCCGAGATGGTAACAGCTCTATTTATTGAGAATGTCTTGCTAAAGGCTCTTAAATAAATGGGGGTGTTACAATAGCAATATAATCCCACCACCCAGCTAACATCCAATCAGTAGAATCACTTTATCACATACTCAACACCTAACAAAATAATATACTTAATTACTAACTAATACAATTACGAAAACTAATATAATATATCAATCATTCAAATTTATTATTTAAATAATATATATTTCGCATAACGAGACCGTATTAACTATGACTACTTCAATTAGGTTGACCAACCCGTCCTTAATAATTTTATAACCAACTTCAATTAAATAAACGAACATAGAAAATATAATATATATAATCAAAGTATTGATAACCGTCATATTCTTGTATAAAAATTCAATTAACAATTTTATTTTTTGGTGAAAGGTAAGAATTTCCATTAAGATCAAAACACACTATTACAAGCTACTCATTTTCTGACATTACAAATTCAAACGACTAATAGTTACCCCTCATCTCATAAGGGGTAAACCATTTATCCACTGCCTAATCCTTACATCCGGCACATGCTGTGCTTTGTGTAGAATTCTGGCCTTCACTTCTTTCCTTACTCGTTCAGTATCCAGGTCTCATTACCTTGTTCTCCATACAAGCTGTGTTTCTCTGGGTCCAAATCTGATAAAAGACAGCCATAAAAGCACACATGATTATCCTTCGTTTGTTCATATTAATCTGACTATACCAAATATTGTTGAGGATGTTACTATCAGGTAAAGCAATGGCCAGAAGATCAGCCATCCCTTGCAAAACTTCCCTGCTATACTGACACTAATGGAATAATTGTTCAGTAGTTTCAACGCCAATCTCACAAATGCAGCACAAATCATCTTGACATATCCCAAATGCAGCCAACCTTGCTTTTGTTTGTAGAGCATCCCTTATACATAGCCATCCCACAAAACTATGTTTAGGAATATTCCAATCACTCCATATGTATTTATACCAAAGCACTGGTTGAAACTTAGTTCTCAACAACTCACAACGAGCCTGTATAGTACAACCCTTATCTCCATTCCTCCACAGACCATCAACATATCCAGCAGCTAGTTTGTCTCTCATTTTACAGACCAATTTCCATCCCCAACTTATTTCACCAATAGGACTATAAGTAGACCAGTTCTGACCTTTCATATACACGTGATTAACCCATTTAACCCAAAGTCTCTCTGGGTTATCATAAATCCACCACACTAGCTTTCTAATTGTTGCCTTATTCCATCTAATGTTATCCTTAATGCCTAGCCCACCCTCATTCTTAGGGCTACAGATTTTGTCCCAACTCACAGTAGGAATCCTTATTCTATCAATTATCCCATCCCATAAAAAATTTCTACAAATTGCATTCACTCTTTGAAGAACCCCTTTAGGAATAATAAAGATTGTTGCCCAATAAGAGTAAAGAGTAGTACGTAAGGACAGAATTCACCAGTACCAATCTGCCAGCATAAGTAAGGTGACCATTACCAAATCTCCTAATTCTTTCCATCATCTTCTCAACTAAGATTTGCCCCTCTACCTTAGTCATTCTACCTGCAATAATAGGTACACCCAAATATTTGAATGGTAAAGTCCCTTCAACACATCCAGACACTTGAACTATATCAGACTTAACACAGGCAACCACTCCATTAAAGTAGGCATTACTCTTACTAACATTCATTGACAAACAAAAAGCACATGAAAAAGTTGCAAAGGCTCTCAGAAGGATCATAATAGACTTCACATCACCTTTACTAAACAATAACTAATCGTCAGCAAACATAAGGTGAGACAGTTTAATACTCTTACAGAGGGGATGATAAGAGAACTGCATTTCTTCAGTGACATATGCCATCACCCTACTTAAGTACTCCATTGCAATGGTAAACAAAAGTGGAGACAAAGGATCCCCTTGTCTCAGTCCCTTTTCCCCTTTAAAAAACCCAAACATTTTCCCCATTTAGCACCAAAGAATACGAAGCAGTTTGAACCCACTCCATAATAAACCTGATAAACTGATGTGGGAAGTTCAGAGCCATCATCAACTCCTCCAGAAACCTGCAATTAAGAGAGTCATAGGCTTTTTTCAGATAAACTTTTAGCAAAAAACAATTAACAATTTTAATTATTATTAACATGAACAATAATTACTAATAATACTAATACCAACAATACTAACAATAATAATAACAACAATGCTAATAACAACCCGTAACAATATTAGTAAAAATAATAACATATAATAATAATAATATACTAACAATAATAATAATATAATAATAATATTAACAATAATAATACTATACAAACGCAACAACACGCATAACTTCGACAGCCCAAAACCATGACCAACAGGCCCCTGACCTGCCTATTTACACATCCCTAACGACCACCCTGCTACAGAGCCAGAACTACCACCCATCCACGGTGGTTGTGACCACTGCACCATGATGCACCTATTGACACTAACCACAACTACTGACTCAACCCTAACAGCCTTCGACACTAGTCCCAACACCTCCTGCTCGCATCCCTACCTACTGCAACTGTGTGTGTCTGCTCCTCTGCAACACTTCTTTCTCCACCACTATCACCACCCTAACCACTACCTACCACTGCCCTCAACACTACACGCCACCCTCGAACCCCTGGTGGAAACACCAGGCTTCGACCCTAGCCAAACCCTATGAAACAGACTCCCGAAAACCGATGCACACCACCCCTATGCCCCTGTTTCTGCACTATCTTCGACACCCCCTTAAAACAGCCTGTTAACGGCAGTTTCCTGAGCAACATACACCACCCTTAAACCACCAACATAACCTACTACCACCCCACTACCATTACCCATGACCCACGACAAGAATTAGACCCAAAACACGAACGAACAACAACAATAACGAACATAAACATACACGCAGAAAACAGAGTATGAAACGTGTTTACTGTCGAGATAAGATGGTGTTAATAGTGATGCTACGGTGGTCCTATGGTTTCTTATTGACGATAGACATGTTATTCATACTACAAATATTACATATAACCATAAAACCTTAAGGCGATGGTATTAAAAATGCAATAAAACCGAGTGTTAACTTACCTTTACGCAAGGGTTGGGGACAATGAATGTGATGAATGTTTCTGCGTGGTTTTCTTTCTCTTTTGTTCTCCTCCAACCTCTTGGTAGACCTGATAGGGTTTAGGGTGTAGATGTGGTAGAGTTCTTGGTGACAGTCAAAGGAGGCGGATTATGAGATGTGGGTGATTAGGGTTTGTATGTGTTAGTATGTCAATGAGTAGTATGTCGATGAGAGTAGGGTTTATATTTTGCTTCTATACCATGATCTATTGCTACTCTAACTCGAGTCCAAGCCCGTTATCAAATAGTCCATCACGTATATCGAAGTACTATACTATCTACATACCATTCTCAACTCGTAACTTAAAATCACCAATTACGTATAATTAATTATACTCGTTCCATTATCCATACAAAAACACGGGTATACATTTAAATAAGTAATAATTAGATTAATTACAAAAGTATAAAATTATCAGTACGGTAGTATTTTTGTCCATATAATATGAATTATTGAAATATTAAAATATTAGCAATTACGTAAGAATATATAAAAATATAGGATTTAAATACCATTATGACTTAAATTAGAATAGAAGTTAAGTCTAGATGAAAAATAAATATAAAATAGGAAATATATTTACTTATAAATAATTAATTAAAGTTAAAGAAATACAAATGAGGAGTCATTTTATGAAATACTTATCAAATAAAAAATGATTATGAAATATGAAATAATCGTAGAAATACGATTTATAAAATAATAACAGTTTACGTAAACTACCTTATAAACATTCCTTTTGAAATACGTGTATAAAGTATGGTTTAACTGCCATTGACCGAGGCTAACATACGAGGTATTACAAACTGGTCTCTAAAAGTCACACCAAAAGAATGTATTCTGAGAGCTATGATTAAATGAAAATATAATCATATTGATGCCTTATACGACTAAAAGGTTAGTCAATGTAATGACGATACGATTACTTAATATTAATTAAATAATATTGGCTGAGACGAAGTAAATGTTAATTCGTAATTAAATATAAAATGTTATATTTAATTAACGTATATAATGTAATTATTTAATACCGATGAAATAATGTAATTAAATATAAACTGTTATATTTAATCAGCGATTTATAAAGTTAAAACGTTATATACAGAAGAGGATAACAACTGTTTCTATACAGATAAAAACAAGTTGTTGCACGACTGAACAAACTAGACGGCTTACTCAGTTTGGGCGTGTGATAGTCGGTTTGGAGGAGTTTCGGGATGACTCAAATACTGATTTGAGGAATCCTATCTTAGGGTTAGTAACAAGGTGGTTAGTAAGAAGAATACTACTACGTATACTAATACAATACCCCACGGCTACCATAAGCAGTGACTCACGACTACACTACTACTCTACACGTCTGACACCTCTCAACTCCCTCCTCTCACAATTGTTCATCTTACAATAAAATTACTTAGTAATTTTTCTCAGTTTCTAGCTCAAGAAAAGGTGTAACACCCTAAGAGTATGAGAAGAAAGTTGTCCCACGTTGGTAGAACGTGAGACTTGTTATATGTTTATAATAACTTCTACCCACCACTTAGTAACTGTTGAACCATATATTCAAATGTATATATATTAAGTATATATGTTTATGTTTTGATAATGAGTCTAGCTATGAATATTATATACTCGTGCGTATAATCGTGTGCTAAGTGTACAGAATGTTAGATTGAACAATATCAACGATCAAGCATAAAAGATTCAAGAACTTTAGTCAAAGAATTGACTAATCAAAGATAAAGAGAAGATCGCAAGTATATAGAGAACTAATGTTATATGTTTCAACTATAACTTTAGTATATGATGGTTTCAAGTTATAGCTCGTAGCTATAACTCTATTAAGAAGAAATGGTCGAAAGGTTTGTAATGGTTGAAACGATTTTGGTTTCGAAAGTCGTCGTGATTAAATAATGTTTAATAAGTATTCTATTTTTAGAATATAGAATTATTACTCTTAATAAGGTAGTATAAAATATCTTTTAGTCAAATAGGAATAAATAATTTTCTTATGAGTTGATTATTTATTACTAATAAACTAAGGATTTTTATATAACCATAATTGTCAAGATAATATAATCTAAATATTGTATAAAACAGTTTTTGGAAAACGTGTACCATGACACGTTCCATAAATCGTGAAGGGTTGATTAAATAAATAAATATGTATTTATTTAGATATCCTAAAAAACAATCTAGATTATATTTTGACAAGGTTTAGGAAGTTGGTTTTAATAAGGTTGCTATTTATTTATTATATAAGATCTTTCCTAAATATGAATTAAGAAATGGATTCCTTGTATAATACCTAAAGTATCTTATTAAATCTTTCCTAAATTAATTAAGATTAGGTTTATGGTAGTATTACCTAAAGACTAGAATTCTAGTTTAAGTGATATTCCTAAATCATCTAGGGTTTAATAACCTAGACATAGTTCCATATAAATAGAATACTTGTGATGCATTGAAAATCACGAAATCATACACACTTGCACGCAAATCAAGAAAACCGCCGCCGTTATATTTCTTCGAGATCCGACCTTTAATTGTCATATTCGTTTCAAGATTCAAGTGCTCCAACATTGATCTTATTCATTCAAGATTGTGACTTTGAAGAACTTATTGAAGACTTATCTTATTAGCGTAAGATCGATCGAGTATTTAACGGTACTCATTGTAGTCAAGTATTTCACGGTACTTGAAGTAGCTATGTATTTAACGGTATCTAGATTGAGTTACAACTAATATCAAAGTTGCACGAGTAGGGTTGATAAAATTGTAATCCGGAGAAGGTACTAATTTTATTAATCGAGAATAGTGGACGTAGGTTTCAAATTGTGAAACTGAACCACTTCAAAAATATCGTGTCTCTCTTTATTTCTTGTTTTACTCGACATCCGTCATACAGAGGAACACATCGAAGAAGATTTTAAAAAAGAAGGCATACTCAATTCAACCCCCCCCTTCTTGAGTATATTATATCAATAGTCTCTTCAGTAACAAGGTCTTGTACTTTTGGGCTTAAATGAGGACAAATAATGTGCCCAAAAGTGCACACCCATCTTATTGGGTTTGTGTTACGACGGTGGCGGGTCGGGTTGTTACAAATGGTATTAGAGCGACCCTGCGACCGTGTGGTGAGCCTGTGGTCAGGAGTACCCGGGTCACCCACCTAGCGGGGGAGAATTCTGGGCTTGGCTGCGGTCAAGGTTGAGACACAACGAGGACGTTGTGTTCTTTAAGTGGGGGAGTTTGTAACACCCCAAAAGTATGAGAAGAAAGTTGTCCCACATCGGTAGAATGTGAGACTTGTGATATGTTTATAATAACTTCCACCCACCACTTAGTAACAAGCTATTTTGCGGCGCTATATCATAACCTTTAGAGGCGCTAAATAGCGTCGCCATGGGATATACCGACGCTTTAAAAAGTGTCGCATTAGCCTGTGTCGCTAACCCATTTCCAGGCGCTTTTCATTTACGTCGGTATAAGTCATTATATAGCGTCGCCATACGTAGACGCGCTATTAACGTGTTATAGGAGTGCTTTTCAAGCGTCCCTAAATTGCAGAAGTGGTATAAGACCTTGCTTATTACGCTAAGCTAATTTACTAACAAATGAAACTTCGAATAAAGAAAATTCTTAATACTCGGATTCATGGTCGAGCCGATTTCAGTATTGTCGAACAATTAATTCAACTAACATTAGTAACATAAACCAATTATATATATAAATTTCAGGTACAAATCCCAATCCAAAATGAACAAGTACGAATAATAGTGAAATACAATTAAAACTATAATTTAATATAAGCCATGTTACTAAAATTTACACCTCATCATCAACACCCGACCAAGTGAGCAAATTAGTCCTCTTTTCCACTTGTAAACCATCTCGACGTACATGTTGGCACCAGAGTATCCTACTTTCTACCCATTGTAATGGAAGCTTGACCCTTAGATTGTCAACCTTGCTGTAAATCCAAGTGAAGACTGTTAGAAGCAAATCAGCAATGCTCGAAGACCTAAAATTCCAATCTTGCTCCAAATATATACCTCCGAGTGTATTAATCTTCAAAAGCACAGTAATAAAAATGCATAAAATAGGTACACACACAACATTACAGAAATTGATTAGTAGTATTAGTGAAATGACTGAAAGCTGGAATATAGTTGATTACCTTAGTATTGTCATTATCAGAATTTGAAGCCTAGTCCACAAACTCGAACCCAACCATAGTGTTATACTGATCTATCCCCAATACTAGTGTAACCAAGTATGCATTTAAGTTCCCTTCCCATTTGTCTTGATGTGCAACATTCTCCTTAATCCAGTCCTATAGAGTATGTATGGATGAAACGAATACTCCATGATTACTTGGATTATTATGCACCATGGTCTGAACACCAAAGATAAATTATTTCAATATGGTTACTGTACTAATAATAGATGTTGTACCTGTGACAATGCTCCAGAGACTTCATCTCATCTGTTATTTGACTATCCTTATTGTAGGAAAATACTAACTGTGGTTGAGCACTGGACTGGGTTCAAAATCAATGGCACCATGACAGGGAACCCCAGTGACAGAATGAAAAAATTGGTTCACTGTCTTACCTGGCTGCTTGTTATGCTCACATTTGGTACCAACGGAACAATGCTCAATGCAATGGCCAATTGCAATTATCTGAAAGTCTAGCCACTGTCATCATAGAAGAGGTGAAAAGAAGAATCAGATTTAAAATCAGACTTCCTCACCCTGATTTGGAGAAGCCTCTAAGTACCAGTCAGACTCTCTGGCTGAAAAAATGGAGAATTGAAGCTAGTGGTTGCAGGAATGTTCGTGATTAGTCTTGTTTTTTTTATATAAGTCAGGGGTGATTAAGGAGATGTCTTAATCCACCCACCATTATACCTGGTTGTAGATATTTGCGTTTTATATAATTTAACTCACATTTCACCAAAATAAAATAAAATGAAAGGTACAGGATGACTTCGTTATAGTACTAGCTTTGTTTTATGTCGTCTGCCCATATAGGAGAGCTTTGTAACGAAGTTAAGCTAAGACAAACCACAAACATAAGGTAAATAAATTTAGTTGGTGAAAAATAGCAAAGATAGTCAATATTCGAAGAACAATATAGTTTATATCAAGTCTTCATAAAAGCGTGCTTGACTCTTCATACCGGATGTATCAAAAGGCTTCGTCTTGACCTTCTTATGTGATAACATATTATTTGTACTACTTTCATGTCATAGAATAAGAATCCTACCTAATTTTCAGGTTAAAAAAAATAATTTATATGGTCTAACATTAATCAAAAATCTAGAAAGCAAACAAATTAAAAATTCATTTACAATGAATAATAACTAACACCCGGACATTAACATCAATACACAACAAACAAAAGACGATCACACCATTACACACACATTGCAAATAACGAGATCAGGAGATTAATAACAAATTGAATGCATCTTAGATAAATGAATAGAAACATTATCAATTCTCATGAAAAAGAATCATATTTATAAACTTATACAACTATAAATATGACAATTCCTCATCAAATTAAAGCATCATATCAATGAATAAAAAGACAATTAAAAATATAAAAGAAAAAAATCATGAAAGTAATACTCCGTAGCATTAAGTATTAACTACCTCGTCTCAGTAATTCAACTCGGATCTATTTTTATTATTAGATGTTTAATGGGTAAAGGTTTGATCTTTAAGTATTAATTACCTCGTCTCACCCATTCTAGTTATGATATCCTACTTAAAACATTGAAATAGAATTCGATTTATATGTAAAATATCAAGTACAAAGAAACCCCCAAATTTCAATTGTAAATCATAAGAATCAATTTTGAAGTTGCCGACAACAATGACTACAAAGATAGATAAAAAAACAAATTAAGGAATGAATCATACTTGATTATAAGATGGAAGATCCTGATTTATTTGCTAGGACTCAAATGGTGGTATCGAACTTCAACCTTTGCAGAAGATAATGAGGTTATTAGTTTTGAAGGGTTTTTTTTAGTAATGAAGGGGAATAAATAATAAGGCGCTACAGTGTAATATTAAGTCCCCTTTTTCAATTTTAGATTTTGGCATAAGGCGTTATTGAAAATCGCCTCTTTTTTAGCGTGAATTAGTGTTATCCAGCACTTTTTATTAAGAGCGTCGTAATAAGAGCGCCTTTATATACTGATATTGTAGTAGTGAAAGTCTTATACTTTTGGGCTTAAGTGAGGACAAATAATGGGCCCAAAAGTACACACCTATCTTATTGGGTTTGTGTTACGACGGTGGCGGGTCGGCTTGTTACAAAAGGCATTTCTCTGAGCATCTTGTGTGCAACGATTAGGAGGATATCTACTTTGATATTTGTTCTTTGGCCTTATTGCGGGGACCAAAGGTTGATTCTTATTCCTTAACCTTTGTATATCGTTTTTCGTTTATGACTATAAATCGTATGTTGTAATTTCGTTATAATCCTATAATTTTGAGTTGGGAAGTATACTGATATTTCCCACAATAGTAGGGATGGACTGGTTAGGACAGTATAAGGCTACCATCGACTGTCATCAAAAGAAGGTGACGGTGAGGGGTGCCAAGGGGGTGAGAGTGTCGTATAAGTGTTTTGTCGTCAGGCCTAATAAGCTCAAAGTTATATCTGTCTTAACTTTGAAGTCATACTTGAGGAAGGGGTGTCCTTTGATTCTTTGCCATGTGACGGATACCCGAGCTAAGGAGGTGACAACAGAGAGCATTTAAGTGGTGGGGGAGTTCCGTGATGTGTTTCCAGAAGAGATTCCGGGGTTACCACCCAAGAGGGATATTGACTTCAGTATGGAGCTGAAGCCGGGAACATGACCTATTTCAAAGACCCCTTAGCGGATGGGTCCGAAAGAGTTGAAGGAGTTGAAGAAACAACTAAATGATCTGTTAGACAAGGGGTACATCCGACCTAGTGTATCTGTAACAACCCCATTTATTTAAGAGCCTTTAACAAGACATTCTCAAATAAATAGAACTGTTACCATGTCAGAATATCCGAGGTAGTGAATAACAAAGTAAAACAAACCAAAGTACTTTATATAAAACTGATTAAATTTAAACTTTTGATATTACAACTACTATGCAAAGAATAAAAGTACAACTGATAACATCTACGTATGTGATCTAATTCTAAGTAGGTCCAAGCCAAGTCTCTCTCCATGCCCAAGCTCCTAATCCATCTATCTCCGACCTGTAGAATCTACTCCTTATTCCGGATCATCGTAGGTGTCACACGAATACACTGTCAACCTCGCGGTCGAGTAGGATAACACAAAATCATAATGCAACAAATAATGACATGCAAATGACATGATATGCTCGAGCTCAATCTCAATCTTATTCTCAACCCGTGTACCCACCCAAACCGAACCTCCCGGCAGAGTATCATCGGCCATCGTCGATCACCAGCATAAAGCTGAAGACACCAGGCCTGGCCTACAGACCACCTTGGGCTTTATATCGTAACAGTTACCATTCTGTAACTTTTCTCAGTAACCAATGCATATGCTATGCTCATGAATGCAATAATAAAATAATCAATCATTACTCATCATGCTTATAAAAATCATACTTGCATCCAAAACATACAATTGCCACATCCAATAATAACCATTACAGAGTAAGTATAAGTGTATCCTACCTGGATATCAATATAATCGCATCACGCAGCTAACGTCCAATGAATAGAAACACTCCATCACATACCCAACACCTAATAAAATAATATACATAATTATTAACTAATATAACTACGTAAACAAATATAATATATCAACCAATCAATTTAATTATCCAAATAATGTATTCCGCATAACGAGACTATATTAAGCACGACTAGTCAATTAACTTAATTAGTCAATCAATTTAATTAGTGATTAATTAAAATTACCGTCACAAAACTATATAAACAAATTAACTACTTAAATTAAACTAATAACAATATCAAAACATAAACTACTCAAATATTATCAATAATCATCATATAATTATTATCAAACTACTAATAAACTTTTAGTAATTGTAATACTAATACTGTAAAACCCCTCGTCGCAGCGGAAAATAAAACATACAAGCATGCCAAAATTTACGCGAAATTTAAACTTTAACATGCAAGAAAACGAGGTGAATCAAAACCAAACTGAACAAACTGATATAAACAAAAACATAGGTAAGTATAACTATGTAAGTATGAAAACATAAATACAACAGCATGGGATGAGGTGTTACGACCTAAATGCCCCGTTGTGCAGCTGTTCTACTCGTCAGACTCAGAGGCCAACTTAAGGCATGTTCCAACGCGATCACAACAAACATGTCTGGGCTCAGAGGCCAGCTTAAGGCATATCCCAGACACGACAACCATACACATATAGGGCTCAAAGGCCAACTTAAGGCATATCCCCTTATATGACAACAAGCTCACGTATTAAGCTCAGAGGCCAGCTTAAGGCATACCTTAATACGCATCAATACAATATCATCCAAGTATAGAAACTAATCTATAGCTCTAGACCTTTACACTTCTAATCAACACTTAATTGATCCCGGGAACTAAGTTGAGGGAGAGCCGGTTTCCCTTTCGGTTACCCGACTGGGGGGTCTCTATCCTCTCTCCATTCCCGAACCCAATATAGCGTCGCCCATCCTCCGAGGACCTCAAATACACGTCAAGGGTACACGGAACGAATTTCAAACCAAACCGATCAAAAGTTACAAACTAAATAAGATGAACAGGACTCTCAGCCGGTCAGTGGCAGGCGGCCGGCTGACCATCTGAAAATCGTTCTTCCTTTACATTTCCGAAAAAGAAAACAACATACAAGGGCTCCCAGCAGGTCGTCAGGCAGCCGGCCCACCGGCTGGCACCCCTCCTTCCCCTTACAGTTTCATTTACTAAACCAAGAGCAAGGGCCCTCAGCCGGTCGGCAGGCAGCCGGCCTACCGGCTGGGGTACCCATGTAACAACCCGGATTATAAAATAAAAGAAAAACATAATATAAATGAATATCAGAGTGTAACTCAATGATAACTGGGTTAAGGTGGCGGAAACACCTTACCCAAATCCGGATCGATACTCAAATCGAAAACCAAACTAATACATTATCCAAAGGTTAAAAAAAACTTAAATCAAAGGTCCTAAACAATTTATTAAGCTCGCTTCGCACATTCCCTAAGCAAGCATCAACCAAACAGCAACAACCTGAACAACCTGAGAAGGGGGTCGACAATCAGTCGGGAGTAACTAGATGCTCTCCCAGACATGTTTACAACAAATGAATGTAACCAACAATCATTAACAAATGAAATGTAAAATCAGTAAACATGCGAGATCATCTATACTCATGAAAGTCCAATCAAACTTACTATCATTGAAGACATAATACGACAATCATGTGAGGGTATAACATAACATGATATGACATGAAAGCAAACTGACCATACCCTGATATTCTCAACACCAGACAAATGAACCAAACAAACCTAGACCATACGCGACCACTAGACCATGAACACTTACAACCCAAGTGACTCACGACTCATAGTAACATAAGGCACAATGCTAGCAATAAAGCGTAGCGAATATGGTGACACACAATCCATTGCCACAGAAGGCACAAAGCTATCATCAAAGCATAGCGAATAGAGCGAACGCCCGTTAGAGCGTATCACCACTGCCTCTAACTTGTCAGAGCGTATCACCACTGCCTCTGACTGACGAAGTGTATCACCACTGCCTCCATCGGTGTGGAGCGTATCACCACTGCCTCCACGGTACTATGTATAGCGTATCACCACTGCCTATGTGCCTAAGACCTGGCCAGACCTCTCGATGCAATAACTGTACACCGAACGACACTCGGGACCCAGAATGTATAACTGACGAATCTGGCCACCCCCGAACATAGACCAAAATAAATCCCACATCAATGGGTGGCGTTAGTTCATTCCGATAGTATATAACTGATACTATCGTCATCTAATCAAACTAGCAAACAACAATGCATAATATAACTGACTGTACTAACATGCGTGAATACCATCACGACTCAAACCAGTAGAACATTATAACAGACAGTCCTAATATCAAATGCATAGAAGTATCCAACGACATATGCAAACACAATATATATTATCCAATCACAGAACACAACTCAACATGTGAACCAAGTATAAACAACCAAAGTTATAGTAACTTTAACTATAACATAAGTAATGGATGTGAGGTTATGTTCAAGTTCCATTTCTAGAATTAGTCCAACAGGTTCCTTCATATCTTAAATTTTTGAGACAACTTTTATCAAGAAAGAGGTCTTTAGATAAGGTTGAGTCGGTGACCCTCACTGAAGAGTCATCTAGTTTTCTATCACATGTTATTGCCCCTTACAAATTAGAGGGCCCTGGTAGTTTTTCTGTCCCCTGCAATATAGGAACCTTCCCAGTGAAGAAGGCTTTATGCGACTTAGGTGCTAGTATCAGTGTCATGCCCCTAAGTGTTGCCTTAAAATTAGGAATGACCGAATTTGCAGTAACCAGCATGACTGTCCAGATGGCAGATTGTACATCTATGGAACCTGTAGGGGTGTTGGAAAACATCCCTGTGCGTATTGACAGGTTTTTCTTCCCAGTTGACTTCGTAGTTTTGGACATCCCCGAGGATGCCCACATACCTATAATACTAGGAAGACCCTTCCTCCACACTGCATGAGCCATTATAGATGTAGGCACTGGGACTTTGACCTTCAAAGTAGGGATGCATTCTATTATATATGGCCTATCTTATAGGAAGAAGGATGCTATGACCCCCATCACTTGTAATGATATCACTTCTGAAAAGAAGTATGAGGTCATCACTACTTCTCCTACTTTATTGCCTATTCCTATATCTGTTTTTACACGTCTGCCCCAGATTGGGAGCAATATGGAGGACACTTCTATTATGGCTAGTGCAGGGATTGGTTTGGGGAAACCCAAAGTGAAGGAAGTCATAGTCCAGAGAGGAGGAATGAGATGCTTAAGCTATAAAGAAGATGAAGACCCAGATGTCGTGGATCGGGAAGAAAAGAAAAAGAGGAGGCAAGCTCAAGAGGAGAGGTCGTCGCATATGCTTTGCGACGGCGGAAAGAAGATGTGTTTTGCTACTCAAGCAAACACCGTGGAGACCACGGCGTGTCGTCAAAAGCCGTGGTCGGATATATTCCGCATCTTTAGCGGATAGTTATTTCAAGTTTCAGTTTTTAAGACATTTTATTTTTGTTGTGTGAGACTTTTTAATTTGGTTAGCTCGTAGTTTTAGAACTTTTTCCGTTATGCTTGCGTAGTTAAGACTTTAGACCTGTTTCTGGCATCTCGCGCATTTGTTGGGCACATTTTTTCTTGCTTTTTCAGGTTTTACGAAGAAACGAAGACCGCTGGGACACAGAGGGGTCGACCGACCAGATACACAAGTCGGTCGACCTAGTCGCTGTATCGCTGGAATTCCTGTAGTCTACAGGAAGGTCGGTCGACCTACTATATGGGTCGATCGACCTACCTGTCCGTCGCAGTCAGTTCGTTTCTTCCTCGGAAATCATGTAACCGTTCTTTGGTACTTGAGTGGCACTCCTGGCCACCAAAACCTCCCAGCTTACGCTGGTTTGGGGAGGTTTTTCCCATACGTCTATTAATCCAGTGAGTTCTTTCCAGTTTTTCCTTAGTTTTTATTTTCCTTGCATCTTTCCTTTAATTTTATGAAACCTTTACTTAGGTTAATGCACAATGGGGACATTGTGCGGGTTGGTTTGGGGAATGGTTTCGTATCACATGCATTGCATTTTGTCACACGTTTATTGCATTTCCATATTGCATTGTTCTTTTCTTTATTTTCCTTGCATATACAAAAATCCAAAAAATAGAAAAACTTCAAAAATTCCAAAAAATGCACGTTTATTTTAGCATATAGGTCGAGTCGGAACGAAAGTATTCTACAGCAGAGTCTGAGTACTTGGCAGCTTCCGAAGCTGCAAAGGAAGCCATTTGGATGCGTTATTTCTTACAAGAACTAAAAGTAGTACCTAGTGTGAAAGATCCAATCACCCTTTATTGTGATAACAGTGATGCAATCTTCCAGGCTAAGGAGCCTAAGTCTAGCAACAAATTTAGACATGTACTCAGAAAAGCTTATCTGATAAGAGATTACATAGAGCAAAAGGAGATAGCATTGTGCAAGATTGGAACGGATAACAACATTGCTGATCCGCTGACTAAGGCACTACCGCATAATAAACATGAAGGGCACATCTCATCCATGGGGATAAAGCGTGTTCCAGAATTGTAATAAACAATGTTTGATTAATGTTTGATCATTTCAAATGATTACTTAATAAAATCATTGAATTTCTTTATATTGTATTACATGTGGATTGTACGACAATTTTTGAACACCACACAGTGAACTGTTTTACTTTATATGTCTGTTTTTGTCCGTAAACACCAATATGAGCTGATAACTCAGGTGATTATTTTGTTAGTTGAAGGATGGAAGGTTCAATATTCCATAAGTCAAGCGTCTGACTGATCAATAACAAATATGGATATATGATATCGCATATGACATAGTGACCACAACATAGAGACCTAAATGTTAAGATACATTAGGTGCGTGGTCGTGGATGGGACGTCCATCGTGATTCCTAATGTCGGTTCTTTTGACCATTGTTTATTTCATGCGATATAGACAGTTTTTGGGTGGCTTTCGTTTCTGTCCTAGGTCGCACCGTAAAAGGAGACCAATCAGACTTTTACTGGATCATTTCATACTGTGCTTCCATCGGCAGGTCATAAGTCAAGGAAAATATCCAGCCTTTATCAGTTTTTATATATATTTCTCAGGGCCACTCGAGGAGTAGTAACATAAACGCATGGCCATGCTCGAATATGATTCATATCAGTTATGTTGCTCTCTAGTCGAGGAAACCACTCCTGATATGATTACTTGGGAGATACGACCTTGTAAGGTAAGACTTTGCAATTTCTCTTCCATTGAGTGGGAGAATAATGCATGGATATGAGAATCATAATCGCACAAACACTTGTAGGACAAGTGGGAGATTGTTGGAGTAAATGTCCTCCACAGTGTGTGATTATTTGAGTAAATCTTTTACAAGATCACGCAAGGATACTTTGTATATTAATCAGTTGATTAACATTTATCGGTAACGATTGGCTCACTAGAAGTTTGACGTTACTGTCATATGATGGCGATAATCAGCTGATCCTTAAAGGTCACACCTATAGGATAGTACTGGGAAATGTGATTATATATTAATATAATTACAAAAATGCTAAACTTAGCTAAATGTAGTTAAGTAGATGATAAACATTTAATATGATTAAATAATAACTAGGAGAAATGAATTAAATGTTAATTCTAATAAATATATATAAAAGTTATATTTATTAATTATATTTTAATATATGATAGAATAATATAATTGGGCTTAATTAATTATAAGATAATTAATTAATATTCTCAGGGAATTAAATTTGTACACCGAAAAGTATTAAAATATATCTGGGTCCAATGGGTCCACCAAAACTACCTGAAAACTACTGCATGGGATGATTACCAGCCTCCCCATGACTCCAATTGGTGCTGAAAGAAGATATGCAAGGTTAAGGACAGACTGAAAGAGGGGCATGCTACTACTGGTTGGAATAATCCTTCTCCTTATAGTTACACCATTGCTAAAGCTTATCTATGGCTACGTGGGGAAAAGCATGAGGTAGAATGGCATAGACTTGTTTGGAACAGATGGGTGGTACCAAAACACAGTTTCACTGCCTGGTTGCATCAACACAACGCGTTCAATACTAGAGCTAAACTGTATTCCCTGAACATCATCACTGAAGATACATGTTGCCTCTGTGCAAATGAAAGTGAGACTGTGCAACATCCCTTCTGCCAGTGTTCCTATAGTAAGCTAATCCTACAAGGTATAGCTCAGTGGTGTGGATTTACACCTCAACAGACCCTGGCCAATCAATGGAGACTAAGACTACGAGGGACTAAACTACAAAGAGCCATCAAAAACAGTGCAATCAATGCGACTATCTATCATATATGGAGGCAGAGAAATCGAAGCAGGAATGATCACAATATACTTAGACCTTCGGTTGTAATCAAAATTATCAAAACTGAGTTGAGTAGTTACATTAAGAGCAAGAAACAGAACAATTTACAGACCAAAGATAAGGCTTATATTAGCTCTCTTGGCTGACATGATGTAATTATCTTTTGATATCTATATACTTACCTTTAACCAAAAAAAAAAAAAAAACTGACTCAAAATATTATATTTTATTAAGGTTTCCTAATTGAAGTACGATACCAACACAAACCAAAACCCTATATATAGAGGGTTTCGGCCGTGAGGTTGAAGACACAAGAAGAAAACGTTTTTCCTCTCTTATTCTCCTTGATTAGTTTATCATCTTAATCCCAAAATAAATCCTCTAAAATAATTAATAGTAATTTAGGAGGAGCTTTGAGGGAATCTTTCTCAGTCGTCTTGGGTGCAATCTAAGGAGAACTTCTACCTTGAAGTTTGGGTTTATACTAGGTTATTCTTAGGCCGATCTCATATAGGACCAAAGGTTATTTCTATGTTCCTTGTCCTATTATTTCAGTTCTATTGTTTTAATATCAATTCGTTTTTGATATTGTCTTTGGCAGTATTAATTAAGTTAATACTTTTATGAGTAATTTAAGAAATTATTTCCTACACCTGCGCCGCAGAAGATAAAGAAGAAGAGCGAGTCAGGAAGAAGTCTTGAGTATTCCTGAACCATTTACTACTGAACCAGTCAACCAAATCACTAAAATGCCGAATATCGCGAGCCATTCCGAACCAAAAGCTGACTCTATTCCGAAGGGGTTCACTCTTCTAGCCGATGAAGCTGGCAATACATTTGATATTCGACCTTCCTAAATCAACTTGGTCGAAAGGAATATTTATCGGGGCACAGCTGGAGAGGACCCGAGGATGCATATGGAGATATTCACTGATTACTGCTCAACGAGTTGGATTCCGAATTTGTACTTTTATTATTTCTTTTCTAGGAAAGGCCATACTAGTGTTTATTTTATGCTTTTATTTTTGCTTTTTATATGTTTGCATGCATAGCCAAATCGTCATAAATCGTCTCATGCATTTTCGATTTAGTCGACCTAGTCATTTATTTTATCGATAATTCGCCGACTTAGTTCACTTAAACGGAGATAGATAATAATTTGACTAGATCTCTTACATATAAACATTGAGACTTAGCCTTACCAAAAAGTACGGACCCATGAATCCCTTCTTCACAAGAACGTAGGCTCGGCTACACCGGGGTACTAAAATTGTCACGTTGGGTAAGTGGGGTAATAAGATTACACCTTGAAATTTGGTTGATCTCAACGAAAGTATTCGTAACCGTAGTTGCAATAAGTTCGGGCTAAAGACGATTTTTAGAAAATTGTCGACTGAGAGTTCTAAGGTAGAACCGATTAAAGGGTTAATCCACCAAATTATACCGATACGGGTTGAATCGGCTACACCGTGCCCGGATTAGTATGGGTTTGGGTCTCGGGATTGTTTACTTAATTGGGTAAGAGATCATTAAGTAAATATACTTAACTTGTTTAAGTTTTTATTTTAAATTATGAATTTTAAAATGATGTTGTTTTATTTCCTTCATTTTATTGTAGTTTAATTTTCAACATCATCAATGGCAACCAACGCTCCACCTCTCACTAACGTATCATGGCTTCGGTCTTTTATGGACCGTTGCAAACTCGATAAGCATGGTTTCAATTTTAAGGATTGGGATGCGCGATTACTCTTGACCGCTCAAGGTGACGATAAGAGTCGTTACCTATCCGAAGCCGCTCCTCCCGCTCCGACCGCTCGTTCATCGGTCCAAAATCGTGAGGCCTATGAAGCCTACATGAAAGAGTCCTCCGCTCTTAAAAATGTGCTCATCTTTTCCATGGAGCCGGACCTCCAAAGGAGTATGATTAAGTTGACCACATCGTATGTGATTTACACCAAGCTTGCGACCATGTTTTCGCAAACTCCAAGGGTGATTCAATATGAGGCGGCTTCCGCCTTCTTTTGTAACATCCCAATATTTCGGGACTTGGAAGTTTAATGATTTTAAGTTCAAGTTCGAGAATTAATTTATATTTCGTAATTTTTGGAATTTCTTCCAAATAAATAATTAATTTATGTGATAATATTTTAAAGGATTTAAAATAAGGTTTCATTTAATTTCATAATTTTCGTCTTAACAATTTAATTTCATAGTCCGGAAATATTTATATCATCTTAAGTTTATAGTTACCTTAAGTCGGTGTTTTTAGCTTAAACCGTCTTAAAACTTATCTTATGGGCCTAACTTGTTAATGGACCCATTTCCCCTCTTTTTCCTCACAAAACCCTAACCCTTTCATCCTCTACCTCACCCTTTCATTCCAATTTTCAGATTTGCAAACAACAACAAACACCATTTTTATAAAATTCTCCTTCAATCTTAAAATGCTCATAGAATCTTCGTTTCTTATCCGATTGAGACGATTTTCGCGGCCACGGATTCCTATTCTCGCCCTCCTTCTTTCTAGGTAAGTTTCATCTCCTAATCTTTCCGTCAAAATTTCGGCCTGCTCTTGTAATTTCGAAATTCGTGATTTTCTTCGATGTTTGTGTTGTTTTAGACGGTGTTGGTGGTAACCCGGAAGAAGGCTTGGTGATTATTGAAGACGATCTCGAAGATTTCAAAGATTTCGCTAAGTAAAGGTGATGATAATGAGAAACTCGGCCTTTTTGTTAAAATAGCAAGTTTTGTGTTATGTTCTTGATTGAGTTTCTGATTTGAGTTGTAGATGATGTTTAAGATTAAGCTTATGTTAGGTAATATGTTTCTTATGATGCTCAGATGATTAGGTTGAAGATTTACATGTTCATATGCGAACATTGTTCATTTTTCAGATTTCATGTTCTTAAGACGGATACAAGGATTGTTCATAATTTGTGTTTTGATTGTTCAATGACCATGTTGATGAATACTTGAGGATTGTTATGGGATTATATGTGCTGGTAGGAATGATTTGTAGCTTGAAATCATAGTATTGGATCATTTGTCGAAAGTTTGAAGGAATTGTGAAAATGCAGGAAAATCGCGAACTGAGCATGCCCGCGTAGGGGCGCAGGCTGCGTAATATGGGCGCAGGCTGCGCAATCTGGGCGCAGCTGCGCAATGCCCTTGCGCAGGCTGCGCAATCGGCCTGTAGCTTCGTGTTGTTTTTATTGTTTCGTGATTGTTTTGGGTGTTTGTTTCCCAATTGTTTAAGTGATGTTTAAGCTATGTTAATGAAAATATTTTCATGGTTTAGAATGTATGTTTAGACTAATTAAAGTGTGACCAAGTGTTTAATTAGTTACCTCATGTTTAATCCTTCCTGATGGTTGTTGTAAGGTTTTCCTCTAAGTTGTTTTTTTTGCTTAAGAATCTTTTTCAAGTGTTTAAAGTAATGGTTAGTGGGTAGTTAGCAAGCAACAATTAGAGATGTTGTTTATCTTGCCAATGTTAGTTATCATTTTAGTAATAATGGGTAGTTGGTATTTAAGTTTAGAATGTTGTTCTTCTCTTAAGTAAACTTATCCTAAGCTTGGTAAGAGACCTAGTGGACCTAGTCAAGTGTTTAATGACCCTTAGGCTTGTGGGATGAAAGTCTTGTGTTAGTCATATCTATCGTTGAACTTGGTCATCTCTTGCTTATGTGAGTTTGAGGTCTCCGGAGGATGGGCGACACTATATTGGGTTCGGGAATGGAGTGAGGATAGAGACCCCCCGGTCGGGTAACCGAAAGGGAAACCGGCTCTCCCTCGTCTTAGTTCCCGGGATCAATAAAGTGTCGATTAGTGGTTAAAGAAGTTAGAACTATAGGTTAGTTTCTATCTTTGGATGTTAATGGAAGTTGGATGCCGCGTGATGGGATATGTGTTAAGCTCACCTCTGGACCCATTACGTGTTTTGTATGTCGCGTGACGGGATATGTGTTAAGCTCACCTCTGGACCCGTTACGTGTTTTGCTTGTGGCGTGTCAGGATATGTGTTAAGCTCACCTCTAGACCTGACACGTGATCGGTTGTCGTACATGGGATATGTGTTAAGCTCACCTCTGGACCCGTTGTGCGATAGCTGTGTATTGGGATATGTGTTAAGTTCACCTTTGGACCCAATACTTGTTTGTAGCATTGGGATATGTGTTAAGCTCACCTCTGGACCCTTTGCTTATGGATGTATGTTGGGATATGTGTTAAGCTCACCTCTGGACCCGACATTTGTTTGTAGTGGGATATGTGTTAAGCTCACCTCTGGACCCATTATTGAATTCTGATTAGGGATATGTGTTAAGCTCACCTCTGGACCCTTTTCTTGAATTGTAAGTATAGGGATATGTGTTAAGTTCACCTCTGGACCCTTTACTTGATTTGCATGTTGGGATATGTGTTAAGTTCACCTCTGGACCCGACATAGTTTGGTAGTGGGATATGTGTTAAGTTCACCTCTGGACCCATTGCTAGTGTTTGTGTTATATCTGCTTGCCTAGAGTTTGGTACAGTGTCAGATATGCATGATGAAGTTTATGTTTATATTGTTGAGTTATAGTTTATTTATCCAAGGCATTGGATGACTCTATGATCGGTTTCATAAATAGTTGGATTTAAAGACCCCCCGACTGGGCAACCAGTAGGGAAACCGGCTCTCCTTCCTAACAGTTTATGAAGTTGGTTGAGAGCCGTGCATTTGAGTTTGCATGATAGTATGAGATCAGTTGATGAGATATTTATGCTTCACATGTTTATATATGTTGGAGTATTCTCTTTGTATTTATGTGTTACGTGTCGTTACAAAAGGTGGCTAGGAGAACTCTAGTCACTCCCCACTGATTGTGGCGTACATGTTTACATGTATGTAGGTACATGACAGGTGGTTGGCAGAGGGTTGCATGGAGCTAGCGAGCGATGATCCTATTCATCGATTGACTTATACGTTTACGTTAGCTAGACTTAGTTTACATTTCAGTTTTGAGTGCCTGTGGGATGTGCTATCCCAGGCTGATTGTATATTTATATTTTACTTTCAGTTTCAGTTTTAATTCACCTCGCACGTCGTTATGTTAAAAAGTTTAAATTCCGCTGCATTTTTAGTACTTTGTATGTTTTATATTTCCACTTTCGCGAGGGGTTTTACAGTTGGTATCAGAGCGTTATCGCTCCCGACGCACTCATGTAACCCCCAACCTTAACTTGACCATATAATTGAATAATGAATGAGAGATGGGTCTGATTTAAGGACTTATATTGTAGTCTGTTTTGTGATTGCTTCTATTAGGGACTAACGTGTTTGTTGATTGTCATTGATTTCACTTTTATATCTTTCAATCGACGAACCGTGGGATTATCCATTTGGTGATGGAGATCGGAGTTTCGACCGAAGATAGAAGATTCGTGCTACTGTTGGAGAATGCTTCTGAACCTTGAAGATACTCCTCTTCCTTTGTGCATCACCTTCTTTGATAAATCCGGATGCACATCCTTCTTTTAGAATATTTGTCTTTCTTGCTTGAACAGATCTTCATATCTTTTCAGCTTAACCTTGTTGCTTGCTTTCTTAAGGTGCCCTCTAGGTAACCTTCCCTTTTATTGGATTTAGAGGAACTAGTCTTAGGATAACTGTAAGCTGTGTTATGAGAGATATTGTTATTTGAAGAATAACTTAAGAGGTATCGAGAGACATGTTTTGGTGATCCAAGGGCCTAATTGTCTATCCAATTGGGAGAGTGAAAGTGAGTGATAGGATACTTGCTTGAAGGTTGAGTTGTTTACTTAGTATTCGGTGGAACTTAATCTTGAGAACCATGCTTAGATTGTGAAAATATGTGGATTGAAGAGTACTGTTTAAGGAGTTAGATAAGATACTTGAGGTTATAGAGCAACCTGAAAGAATAGGCTTAAGATGCTAATGATGATGAGTGGATGATGAAGTGAGTTAGTATCACTTGACTTAGGTGGGTGATTGAGCTGAGAAAGGCTCGTTGTTGAGGAATACGAATCATTTGCTATAATAGTGGAATACTCGAAAAGGTTGACTTAAGCTTAGAGGAAGTGAATCACTATGTGACCCTAGGTTGCTTAATAAATCTTAGCGTTTGTTTATTGAAAAACTTAAGAGAAATTTGAGGTTGCACCACCATTATGTGGATGGAATGAAGTACTTTATTGAGAGATGGAAGTTCAGAAACTTGATGGTTAAAAATTGTTAACTTGTGGACAGTGAGGTAAGTAAAGTGGATATAGCATATAGGGGTGATGACCTGAAAGTGTTATTGAATTGTCATTTGAGGGACTAGCATGTTCGGAAATGTGTCCTCAACAATAAGTGCGATCACGTAATTAAATCTCATAACAAGAATGCGCAAGGGATGATACGAATTATTAGTCAACTGACCAACATTAATCAGTAATGATTGGCTAGCTAGAGTTTGACATTACTGTCGTATGACGGTGGTGGTCAGTTGATCCCTTTAGGTCACACCTTTAGGACAATTCCCTTAAATGATAAAATGATCAAATGTATATTGATACGATTTGATCATATTCCTTAAACTCGAATGTCGAGAAATTAGAGGTTAGATCTTAATGTAAGATTTATGTTTAAAATTGAAACGTGTCAATTGTTAAACATTAAACGATATTTTATTATATCGTTATTAGAATGAATTGGGATGAAATTAATACAAAGGTTGTAAATCGTATTGACGATAAATGATCATTTTACACTAGTAATTTTGAATTACTTATTAATTAAACAAATATGATTTATTTAATTATGTATAATATTTATGGGATAAATATTTACATGTTTCAAATGTACTAAAGTATTTTATATATTAATGGCATGTAAGATGTCACACTTTATACAATTATACATTTGACAAATTGTAAAATGAAGTCCATATTATGGACTACTTGGCACGGTTATAAGAAGGAGGTGGCATGGGTGTTTAGTGTATTAAACACTCCATAATCATGTGTTAGACACATGCATTGAGATTACTAACCTAGTAACCACCCTAGTGTCTTGAGAACACAACATGTTCCCTCTTTGACACTCCCTAAGCCGGCTACCCCCTTCCCATGTGAGCATGCTTAAGTTAGTTTATATGATAATTAAGAAGCATGCTCATCATATATATATTAGGATATATCATATTCATTCTTTCTTCTTCTCTTCTTCTTACCCTAGCCGAAATCCTTCACTAGTAAGAAGAGATTACTTAACCTCTATTAGTTATTATAAGATAATAAAATTTATACTAAAAGTAGTATTCATATACATTTCTAATAAGAGTGATTAGAAATAGTTTAAGGAAGAAAACCGATTCCTAGTCTAGCATACAAAGTTTCGGTTCATTGGGGCTTGTCTTGGTGCATCCGGAGGAGGTATTCTATATTGGGTACTCGGAGGATCATCCTTGCAATATTTGGACCGAGTGTAAGAACACGGTTTACTCCTTATTTCCGCATTTAGTAGCATGCATAAGATCATAATAAACAAGTTTATTATTTTGTTAATTAAAAGTTAATTAAAAGGTTTTGTTAGTATGACTAAATTAGTTCATTTACAACTAGTTAAACCTTTCAATTGGTATCAGAGCAAAATGGTTGTTTGCATGCTTTCCGTTTCGTTTTTACGGAGTTATTATGATAACAAAAATAAAACTTGAATTTTCGTATGATATATGATATGCACGAAAATAATTTAGCATGATACCTACTGTTTTCTAATATGATTTAGAATATTTGGAATATATTTTGCATGAATATTGATCATTGGTATTTTTATTTCGGTTTTTTAATACGTTTTAATGGTTAAAAATGATTAATTTTGGGAAAAATAGTTAAAATAAGCTTCTGGCCGAGATTTTTCAGTATTATATCACATGTATTTTCTATAATATGAATATGAGTTTTCGTAAATTATAGACCTTTAAATCGTGTGATATGAATTTTAATGGTTAAAATGCAATAAGATGAATAAAAATGGGTTAAAATAGTTATATTATGAATTTGACTATAAAAATTTATGAAGATGTCACATGCAATATTTAAAATTTATGTTGAATTTTCCAGAAATTTATCTCAAATATTGCAATATTATAGATTTTTAATGTAAAAATCGGGTAATTAGTGACATAATTTCGACTTTAATAGTTTAAGTTGGAATTTGGCCATAAAAATTTAACACGATGTCATATATATTATTTCCAGCATGTATAAAATTTTCGAGAATTTTATCTTATTTTATGCTTGAGAAATAATTTTAAATGTTAAAATCGTATGATATATGACGTAAATCGTTAAAATTTGCAAATGTTGTTAATAATGGCCGAAATTATAACCCATATTAGTCATATGTGATATGTTCATCATGAAAATATTCTTGGGAGCCTAAAGTTTCAGATTTGATTTGTATTGATTTAATTTTGTTTTGTTAAAAGTAGCATTTAAAATTAAATTAAAAGGAGGCATGCTTTAAAATTTCGGCTATGGGGCAATGTGCCATTTAATTTTCTGTCCATCTTGTGTTCTTAAAATGTTATGGAAGGTATAAAAATATTATTAGTATTTAATTTGCATTTATGAAGTTAATTATTGAATTTTCCGACTTAAATTGCTCGTTTTACGTGTTATTTTCGAAATAATAATAAAACCGTATAAAATACTAATATTTTAACTTTCTGAAAATTTTAAGAACATTCTGGATTTTTCAAAATTTGAATTTTGAATTTTCGAAATTTTAATGTCTCTTTTGAATTTTATATTGTTTTTTCCCGAAAAACCGAGTAATACCGATCAATATTAAAATATATTAAGTTAATTCATGTTCAAAGTTTGAGTAAGACTAAATTTTGAATCCTATGCGAGTTAGGATGATTAACTTAAGGATGAAAACCGTTTCATTTAATGCATAGTGTTGTTAAACGTTAAAACACGCAATTCCATAAAAACCGAGGTTTACGATAACTATTTAAATAAGTGTTTTAAATAGGACGATTTGGCTTAGGATTTGCATGTTAATTCATATTTATATAAGCATTGCATATTTTATATTATGTATGTCATGATTTATTTTTACGTAATTTTGGGAATTATGTAATTTACTTAGTATGGCCTTAGTTTTTAAATCGGTATTTCCCGTAATGTAAGGGGTTACCGATTGGGTTGTAATTTTGTGATCTCGTATCACCAAATTGTAATTTATTTCTATTTTATAATGTATAAAGTAGACTAGAAAAGTTGTAATATTTGTAAAATCCGGAGTTCCTTGAAGACGGTGCCATTCGGAAAGGAGTTCCGATCAAGACGGTGTTTACCTCGAAGTGCGTGCCGCGTGAAGTTCAAGGGACCAAAGGAGTTGGTTTCCGAATTTGTACTTTGTTATTTCTTTTCTAGGAAAGGCCATACTAGGGTTTATTTATGCTTTTATTTTTGCTTTTTATATGTTTGCATGCATAGCCAAATCGTCATACATCGTATCATGCATGTTTCGACCTAGTCGACCTAGTCTTTTATTTTATCGATAATTCACCGACTTAGTTCACTTAAACGGAGATAGATAATAAATTGACTAGATCTCTTACATATAAACATTGAGACTTAGCCTTACCAAAAAGTACGGACCCATGAATCCCTTCTTCACAAGGACGTAGGCTCGGCTACACCGGGGTACTAAAATTGTCACGTTGGGTAAGTGGGGTAATAAGATTACACCTTGAAATTTGGTTGATCTCAACGAAAGTATTCGTAACCGTAGTTGCAATAAGTTCGGGCTAAAGATAATTTTAAGAAAATTGTCGACCGAGAGTTCTAAGAGTAGAACCGATTAAAGAGTTAATCCACCAAATTATACCGATACGGGTTGAATCGGCTACACCGTGCCCGGATTAGTATGGGTTTGGGTCTCGGGATTGTTTACTTAATTGGGTAAGAGATCATTAAGTAAATATATATAACTAAACTTAAAGTTTTTAGTTTAAATTATGAATTTAAAATGATGTTGTTTTCCTTTTATTATTGTAGTTTAATTTTCAACATCGACTATGGCAACCAACGCTCCACCTCTCACTAACGTATCATGGCTTCGATCCTTTATGGATCGTTGCAAACTCGATAAGCATGGTTCCAATTTTAAGGATTGGGATGCGCAATTGCTTTTGGCCGCTCAAGGTGACGATAAGAGTCGTTACCTATCCGAAGCCGCTCCGACCGCTCCGACCGCTCGTTCGTCGGTCCAAACTCGTGAGGCCTATGAAGCCTACATGAAAGAGTCCTCCGCTCTTAAAAATGTGCTCATCTTCTCCATGGAGCCGGATCTCCAAAGGAGTATGATTAAGTTGACCACATCGTATGAAATATACACCAAGCTTGCGACCATGTTTTCGCAAACTCCAAGGGTGATTCAATATGAGGCGGCTTCCGCCTTCTTTGACATAACCTTCAAGGAAGGGCAAAAGATAAGCCCTCATGTTCTCAAACTAGTTGAGCTCGCGGAGACTCTAAAAGCTCAAAATGTTGATGTTCCCGACTCTCTTATAATTGACCGAGTTCTTCACTCGCTCAATAAGGTTAAGGCGTATGCTCAATTCCGGGTGAATTTCAATATGCGAAACCAAGAGACCTCGTTAGACGAGTTGCATAAGATGCTAGTCCAAGCCGAAAGGGACATGGGACTTCATGAAAGTTCCACCAAAGATGTTTTGAACATCGAAAAGAAGGGGAAAACGAGCTTCAAGAGGAATGCCTCGAAAGGCAAGGGCAAGAAAACGTTCAAGCCCAAAGCGACCAAAGAAAAGACCTTTTCGAAAGGCGCTTCCACCTCGTCTTCTAAAGAGCAAGACAAGTGCCATTATTGCACGAGGATCGGTCATTGGAAGAGAAATTGCCCCAAATACTTAAGCGATCTCAAAAATGGGAAGGCAACCGCCGTAGGTAATAATTCTCGCGTATAATTCATGTCGTTTATCAACTTATGTATAGTGATACAAAATGTGTTGATATTTACCCTTTTTAATTGTTTTAAAGGGCCACCCCCGAATAATGATAAGGGCAAGGAGAAGGAAGCTTGAGGTTCCTTACTTGGATGGCTCCGGTAGCATCCAATTGATCGAAGACTTGAAGAGCTAGGCTCTATTTTTCATATCGTCTTCTTTCATATTTTGCATTTATTTATGGAACAATTTAATTATTCTTGTAAGACAAGGATTAAGATCCTAAAACAATGGTTGTATTTTGGGTATTAGTGACTTGGTTTTCAACCCGAGTCACTACTTTTGTTCTTAATCAATGTTTTGATTTCTCAAATAAATTGCATGCCTTGTTTAAACATGAATAATAGTGATTTAATCACGCAATAAATATTGATACGATCAAGTATATGATAATCAAAGAGTTGATTAAAACGGAGAACTACACCCCATGAGATAGATTCAATCAAAATGAGACTATATCAGTTCATTATAAGATTTTCATTTTAAGTGAAAATGAGAATGTATTCATCACACCTATCAAACTTCAAACATTCAAATACATTGGTTAATCGAAATAACTATCCTTAAACAAGTAAAGGTTATTGTTAGAAGGATAGAGTGGGAGAAAATGTTTCGCTTACAAACCAATGATAAAAGTAAAAGGAAGGATCTTAGAGAAGATTCTTACTTAGGTGTCTTAAGAAGAACCCTAAGTGTTTTGAAGAAACTACGGGAGGACACTCGAAGAAAGGTTCTTTGTGTTCATTGTTTCATAGAGAGGAAACAAAGAGCCCTAAGTGATTTGAAGAAACTACGGGAGGACACTCGGAGAAAGGTTCTTTGTGTTCATTACTTCATAGAAAGGAAACTTGAAACCCCGTATGAAATCATCGGTAGGAAAACAGTTCCTATGTAGTTATAAAGAAATTATCATGTCATTTTCGTCTCGAGGAAACGAAGACATGATAAGAAGGTAATGAATGATTGAATGGAAACAGATCACTATAGGAATAGTGATAGTGATAATGATTCGAGTAATAGTTTAACATGCATGAAATGAAAGGTTCATTTAAGACATCGAGAGACATTGTTTTTAGTGGGAGCGATATTCAAAAGAATTTAGACCTACCATTTTGAGAGAATGGGTGATTCTTTAAGAGTAAAGAATAAGAGGTTCTAAATTCAGAGATATTGTTTTTAGTGGGAGCGATGTTCAATAAAGAATTTAAACCTACCATTTAGAGAGAATGGGTGATTCTTTAAGATAAAGAATAAGAGGTTCTAAATTTAAATGAACAAAATAATTTATATCATGTGATGATAAGTTTTAACGGGAAGGTTTATTATATGGATAATAAAAGGTCGCCCATTAGATATCAAATTAATTTGATATAATGGCCAAGATGTTTGAAAATTGTAAGAGTGGTGAAATCACTAATAAACTGCAATATAGATTTCAGTACATAAGTGACTATAGAGAGTGATTTTAATCCCTCCAGTATATCGATACGTCACATGTTATAAGATAACAGTGGGAGCTTTCCTCCGGAAGGAAACTCAAAATCTAGAAAGAGTTCTTAGATATGTACTCAAATAGAATCGTATTATACGGGATAATATGAGAAGAAAGGAGACCAAAATTTGTAAGTTTTTGCTATCATGAATAAAGGGTTATTCGCAAAACACTAATACAAATAGATGATTGTGCATCGAATGCAATATAATAGTGTAGACTATTGTTGCATGACAACATCATTTGAGTTATGATTAACTCAAGATAAAAGATACTTTGTCAAAATCCAAATGGGTTGTAAGAGACAATATTGAACCCGATAAGTGAACTGGATTGACTTAGTATAGCCCCTAGCCGCTTACATGAGGTGACGTCTCAAAGCGACTAGAGTGTGAGGCGATTGATGGCAAGTTCAAATGCCATAGAGTCATATGTGATGACTAGTCGATCACATAGGCAGACTGTAAGAGACACTATGTCGGGCAATGTGACCGCTTATAGAGTTCTGGAAATTTTATAGCCGGGTCGTGGCGAGAGCTGCTATAGTATTCTTGTGAGTCAATTCTTTGACTAAAGACTACTCTCCCAAGATGGTACAGTTTAGGCATAACTTTAATCCATTCTCTACGACTTTTCGTAACTGGAGTCAAATGGGATTGTTTTGGGTTGTGACTAACTGTGACTAGTTGAAGGAAGTAGTGCGATAGAAATTGTCCACCCCTTGTCAGGGTTGTTCAAATCTCAGGGCCACTCGAGGAGAAGTTAACTGGAAATGCGTGGCCACGCTCGGAAGGTATCTATGGTAGATAATTCCGGTCAGACAGTTATTCTCCAGATCGAGGAAACCATTCATGATATGATCAAATGCAAGAACGACCAGAGAGAGACATCTTGCATTGAGTGGGAGATTGTAATAGGACAAGAGAATTGGTGACGCACACTTGTCGAGGACAAGTGGGAGATTGTTGGGAAATGTGTCCTCAACAATAAGTGCGATCACGTAATTAAATCTCATAACAAGAATGCGCAAGGGATGATACGAATTATTAGTCAACTGACCAACATTAATCAGTAATGATTGGCTAGCTAGAGTTTGACATTACTGTCGTATGACGGTGGTGGTCAGTTGATCCCTTTAGGTCACACCTTTAGGACAATTCCCTTAAATGATAAAATGATCAAATGTATATTGATACGATTTGATCATATTCCTTAAACTCGAATGTCGAGAAATTAGAGGTTAGATCTTAATGTAAGATTTATGTTTAAAATTGAAACGTGTCAATTGTTAAACATTAAACGATATTTTATTATATCGTTATTAGAATGAATTGGGATGAAATTAATACAAAGGTTGTAAATCGTATTGACGATAAATGATCATTTTACACTAGTAATTTTGAATTACTTATTAATTAAACAAATATGATTTATTTAATTATGTATAATATTTATGGGATAAATATTTACATGTTTCAAATGTACTAAAGTATTTTATATATTAATGGCATGTAAGATGTCACACTTTATACAATTATACATTTGACAAATTGTAAAATGAAGTCCATATTATGGACTACTTGGCACGGTTATAAGAAGGAGGTGGCATGGGTGTTTAGTGTATTAAACACTCCATAATCATGTGTTAGACACATGCATTGAGATTACTAACCTAGTAACCACCCTAGTGTCTTGAGAACACAACATGTTCCCTCTTTGACACTCCCTAAGCCGGCTACCCCCTTCCCATGTGAGCATGCTTAAGTTAGTTTATATGATAATTAAGAAGCATGCTCATCATATATATATTAGGATATATCATATTCATTCTTTCTTCTTCTCTTCTTCTTACCCTAGCCGAAATCCTTCACTAGTAAGAAGAGATTACTTAACCTCTATTAGTTATTATAAGATAATAAAATTTATACTAAAAGTAGTATTCATATACATTTCTAATAAGAGTGATTAGAAATAGTTTAAGGAAGAAAACCGATTCCTAGTCTAGCATACAAAGTTTCGGTTCATTGGGGCTTGTCTTGGTGCATCCGGAGGAGGTATTCTATATTGGGTACTCGGAGGATCATCCTTGCAATATTTGGACCGAGTGTAAGAACACGGTTTACTCCTTATTTCCGCATTTAGTAGCATGCATAAGATCATAATAAACAAGTTTATTATTTTGTTAATTAAAAGTTAATTAAAAGGTTTTGTTAGTATGACTAAATTAGTTCATTTACAACTAGTTAAACCTTTCATAGCAAAGATGCGACATCTCAAACTTTTGAGAATAGGTAGTTGTAAAGGGACAAGCCTTAAGTTGGCCTCTAAGTTCTTTATTAATTGGGTGCTAGTCCATGCGTTGAGATGTCGCCTCTGAGTCTAGTGTCCTGTGGAGTAGCAGGTCTATGCCTTAAGTTGGCCTCTGAGTCCTTGCTTGAGATTGTGAATTTGGTATCTAGGTTATGCGTTAAGATGTCGCCTCTGAACCTTTATACTTGCTGATTGTTTGGTATCTAGGTTATGTCTTAAGTTGACCGCTCAACCTTTATACTTGCTGGATTTCATCTACTTGCCTAGATAGGGTACAGTGTCAGATGTAGTTGTTGATATTGTTGAGTATAGAGTACTGTTTATAGTATTGTTCATCCAAGGCATTGGATGACTCTTTAATTAGCTTCGTAAATGGTTTGGACTGAAAGACCCCCCGGCCGGGCAACTGGAAGGGAAACCGGCTCTCCTTCCAAATAGTTTCCGAAGTTGGTTGAGAGTCTTGCATAATATTTGCATGATGATTGAGATCCAGATATTGAGATTTATATGCTTCACATGTTTGTATATGTTGGAGTATATTGTATGTTTATGTGTTACGTGTCGTTATAAAAGTTGGCTAGGAGAACTGATCTAGTCACTCCCCACTGATTGTGGCATACATGTTTACATGTATGTAGGTACATGACAGGAGGTTGGCAGTGGTCTCATGGAGCTAGCGAGCAATGATCCGTTATTCATCGATTTGATTATACACATGCGTTAGTTAGACTCTAGTTACATTTCAGTTTCTTTTGAGTGCCTGTAGGGATGTGCCATCCCAGGCTGTTTGTATATATTTACTTTCAGTACTTAAACAGTTATACTTATCTATTTCTGTTTAAATCCTTGGTTTCAGTTTCAGTTTTAGTTCACCTCGTTTTTATGCATGTTAAAGTTTAAATTCCGCTTAAATTTTGGCATGTTTTGTATGTTTTATTTCCGCTGCGACGAGGGGTTTTACATACCACTTTGTAACACCCCCATTTACTTACGAGCTTGTACTAGGACTTTCAGAGTAAAACGGTTTGTTACCTTCTTGGGTAAACCAAGGCAGTAGATAATCACAGTGAAAGAACTACAGTACTTTAAGGTATTAAATGTTAAACTAAAAACTGGTACAAGGTATAGTCCAAAACCAAAGCTCTTAAAACAACTGAAATGATAACAAGTAAACTATTACAAGTGAGACTATGTGAACTATAACTAAGTAAGTCCAATCCAGGTCTCTCTCCAAACCCCACTTCCTAGTCCATCTGTCTCTGACCTGAAAAGTCTACTCCCCATTCAGGATCATCGTAGGTGAACACGAATACACTATCAACCTCGCGGTTGAGTAGGATAACACAATAATAAACAATGCAACAAATATGATATGCAAATGACATGACATGCTCGTGTTGGAGCTAGCGTCCTCAACAGTTAGTCCGATAACACGTATAAATACCTTAAAGGAACACATGGTATACTTTTTATTTTAGCCAGTTCATTCACATTTATCGATAACGGTTGGCTTGCTAGAAAGTTTGACGTTATTGTCATACAGATGGCGGTAATCAACTGGTCCCTAAGAGTCACACCTAAAGGATGGAATCTGAGAGATATAATTAGATGAAAATTGATGCCCGTCGTTGAGGGTATCAAAGATAAAATTTATAATTCTTAACTTTAACAATAGATAGTGAAAGTCAGGGTCGAACCACAAGGAGGTGGGGAATGTTTATTGTTTGGTGTTAATGTTAAGGTAACAATTTTTAGGGGTTGATTGGTTGTTTACTAAGTCTAAAGCAAAGATTAAAATAAACAAGTAAATATAGATGATAATAAAACAATAATAAAAGGGATGCTAGGATGTTTGGGTAATAAATAGCTAAGGTAATATAAATCCTAAGGTCAACATGTATTGCAGTCGCGTAAGGGGTGTAACATATCCTTTCGGTCTATGGTACCTAATAGCTCCTTTCGGCCTATGCTATTAGTTCCTAGGTCTCACAATTATTGGGTGTCAACAATAAGGGTGATTCCTAAATCCTAGGTCACATACCTTTCAGTCTTAAGTAACTTAGCCGTCTTAAGGTGTAAACCAATGCCCTTCCCGTATCTCTCAATCTTGGGTAGGTCATTACTAACATCCTACAAGTCTCCTTTCAGTCTCATTGTAGGGTATTATAGTCAACAAAGAAAGACGAAATAGAATACATACGCGAGTGGGTCGACCGACCAGCTATTCCAGTCGGCCGACCACCGCCTTGGTCGACCGACCCATTATTTGAGTCGGCCGACCACGGCTCTGCTACAAGTCGGTCTCGGAATCTATACTATTACGCATATTCATCCCCTACATCCTAACATATGAAATTTAGCTACTCATGGTAATTGAAACGATAATAAAGACGGGAATAAACATGGAAAACATAGTAAATAATAATCTAAGCATGCAAGATTCAATAAAGCTTGGGAATTCTATCTTAATTCAATGCAATAGTAATAAGAACAATAATAAAACTAGATTAAAAGAGTAATTACCAAAGTCGGAATTAAGGCAGAAAGGAACAAACTTTATTGAATGCTTGAGAATTATTGAAAGACTACAAACTAAAGTTGAAAACTAGAATTAAGAACTAGGTAAAAACCGATGCTAGATTATAAACTGAATATCTAACCCTAATTACAAGATTAGCTTATATAGGGCATAAAATTCAGAGTTTCCTAAAGACTCCTACTTCTAATTGCTTTCCGAAAACGTTCCTGGGCTTCGCTGAGGTCGGTCGACCACTTAGGTAGGTCGGTCGACCTCTTTTACGGGCTTAAGCAAATTATGGGCTTTCTTCAAGATTTTGGACTTCATAAAAATTAGGCCTGGTCGGCCGACCCATATGGTAGGTCGGTCGACCGTTTCCGCATAGAAATTCTTCGGTTTCCTTCTTGATTTGACTCTTGGCACTTAAATAAAGACTCCAGTTGACTTTCCTTCGTTCCTTAATTATGCAGAAGACTCGAGGACACGAATATGGTGCTAAATCGTCCCTTTTCCGCATAAATCTGCAAAAGTGCATAAAAATACGAAAATACACGATTGTTGGGAAATAAGGGCTAAAATATAGTAAATGAGCGACCAAATGCGTATAAAAATAGATGAAAAACATCATAAAATAGACACGCATCAAATTCCCCAAACCAAACCCTTGCTTGCCCCCAAGTAAGAAATAGACTCGATCTTAACTAATGGAACGATTTCAATCTCAAAGCGAAATTTACATGTTAGCCTAAACCAATGGCAAGTACAAAATGAAAAAGTATTCAAATCATGCAAACGAGTTATGGTGTCGTCAAACTTGCAAACATAAAAACTATAGAGACTTTATACCATGGACTCTCGCGGTACGCTCGAGACACTCATGAAGCAAAGGGTGAATATATGTAAAAGATAGGAAGAAGTATATTGTCATGACACTCACCTAACTGTGACCACCTAGATACCAATTCACTTTCACAAACAAGTACTCAGCGGCCAACTTAAGGCATATACCTTGCTAAACAACAAGACACTAGACTCAGAGGCCAACTTAAGGCGTAGACTAGCATCCAAGTTCACAATCACAAGTAAGGGACTCAGAGGCCAGCTTAAGGCATACTCCCTTACTACACCACATGACACTAGACTCAGAGGCCAACTTAAGGCATACTCTAGCATCAACAACTGTACTCCAGGCAAGGCATCAACACTCTAGCTACCCCGTTGTACAACTGCTCTACTCGTCAGACTCAGAGGTCAACTTAAGGCATAGACTGACGCGATCACATAATAAGATGTCTGAGCTCAGAGGCCAACTTAAGGCAAATCTCAAACACGACAGGAAAAATACATATAGGGCTCAGAGGCCAACTTAAGGCATATCCCCATATATGGCAACTAGTTCACGTATTAAGCTCAGAGGCCAACTTAAGGCATACCTTAATACGCATCAATACATCAGCATATATCGTACTCTAGCGGTCCCAACTCAGACATATTCCGATATATACTACAACCAGGTCCTTAGTCGTAATCTTCTAGACTTCTAAACAACACTTAATTGATCCCGGGAAATAAGTTGAGGGAGAGCCGGTTTCCCTTTCGGTTACCCGACCGGGGGGTCTCTATCTTCTCTCCATTCCCGAACCCAATTTAGTGCCGCCCGAACCTCGGGGACCTCAAACACACATAAGCATAAGAGAAAGGCCAATTATGATTAAGTTATATCTAAACAACTACTATATACTAAAATATCTTAGTCCGATGAGAATTATGACGGACACTTAAGAATTCTAACTAATAAATACACTAATTCTTACCTAGCTAAGGTACGCATCTTTAAACTAAGTATTTGTGTCAACTATTAGATTCTAATATCGGCCACGATACGATTATTATTTAAATACGATTTATGAATATAGTACTAGCTAAGTAAAAATACCCGCAAAACAATTAATTACAACTCTTGTCACTAAACTAATTAACTAAACAATACCACTTAAATGTAAATAACACAAGAACTCAAACTTAGTTGTATACTAAAGAAAACCAACGACTAACAAGCCAATTCACGTGAATATACTCTAGGCATACCACCACACCACGCTCAAGTCATACATTACTAACATTACTAACATTAAGCATACACACTACGCTATGTGGCTGCAAAATCAGAAGGCAAGTGATGAACATCCCCCAACAATAGACTAAATAGCTATAGATTATAAAAGACACAACATAAGTGAGTATAGGGGGAGGGGTGTCCTGATGTGAACAGACCAGCAGAGATGTACTCAGTAACGGCGGGAAATCAGGTCTGCAGTGTTAGGTAGAGGTGTAGCAGTGTAGTCTAGGATGTGCAAGTGTCGTAACAGTCATAGGAGTGGGTGCAGTGACAACAACACGCAGCAACAACGGTGGTAGCATAGAGTAGTACTGTGTAGCAGCAACAGGTGCACAAGAACAGTATTGCAGAAATAGTAGGGTAGTGTGGTGCCTGGTCTGGTCTGAACAGACCAGTGGCACAACAAGGAATGCAGTAATGTGTAGAGCAGTAGCAACATAGTGTAGTACCTGTAACGCAGTGCAAGGGTGCAGGTGTTGGTCTGGTCTGAACAGACCCACAAGGACAGTGCAGGGGGAAGGGGTACAGAACAAAAGTGCAGTCTATACTAATGCAGTGGCAAAATATCAGTAGACTGCACTGGTGCGTATACAGCGTGTACAAATGGTGAATGGCAGTGTACAGAAGGTGGTAACAGGCAGTGGTAGATAAGAGTAGCAGAGAACAGCAGCGCACAGCGAGCAGTGGTGAGTGTAGGAGCAGTATAGAGGTGCAGAAACAGAAGAGTGGTAGGGTAGTGGATTTGAGTGTGCAGCAGCGACAGTCGTGAGTGCATATAGCAAGTGTACATAGTCGTAGGTTGTGGCTGTGTGCAGTGGTAAGTAGTGGAGGTGAGCAAATACAGATATAGAAGTGACAACAGTAGTGTGCAGATACGATAACAGCGATGGGCAGAGGACAGTAGTACATAAACATACTAGCAATGGGTGAGCAGTTAGAGGTAGTACAGGCAGTAGCAGATGGGCAATGCAGGGGGTACGTAGAGTAGGAGCACGCAACAGAAATGGGGGGGGGGGGGGGGGGGGGAAAGCAGTTATGTGCAGCAGCAGTAGCATAGTAGTAGCAACATCAGAAATGGCGAATGTAGTGCAGTAGGTATGTATGATCAGTAAAGTGCAGCAACAAATAATGGAAGATAAACCACATAAATTCACCATTCTTAGCATACATTGAGCATATACAACAATAACTTAACATGTTACTAAGTCCTAACATCATCCAAGTTCCTAATTCATATGAAACACAACAATAAACCACATACCGTGCTAATATAAACAATAAGGCCGAGTTACTCATTATCGTCACCTCAAAAGCGTTTTATGCTCCAAGATTCTCTTCAATAACAAGGCTATTAACTTCAAGATCCTCTAAATTAGCCCCTACAACAAAAGAAACGTAATTAAGAAGCCTAAAACGGAAATAAGCCAAAACAGCGTCTTTTTCGAGTTCGACGAAATTGAAATTGAAAGAGATAGATGGCTTAGAAATCTCGCAAGGATTTCGAAAATGTGAGGCTTACCGCGATTCGAGTTCGGGAAGAGCTTGAAAAGTCGATTTTAAGCTTGGAGAAAGAAGGACAACCGAGAAATGAAATGTTACAGTGAAAGAGAAAGAAGATGTCGATGAAGGGTTTGCTTTAGGGTTTAAGTAGAGTCATTTCCTTATTTTGAGCCGGGTTACTTGTTTTTGTGAAACGGATTCAAGTCGGGTTTGATTTAAGCCAAGTTAACATCTTAAGAACTTAATATTCTTAAGACGGATCTTAACGGAAATCTTCAAATTAAATTTACGACTTATTATTAAAATATTATTATATTCCGTAAAATAATTTAAAATCATTAAAATATTATTTACGAAAATGTGGGATGTTACAAATACTAACAACAATAACAAGAATAATAGTAGTAATACCATTAATAATAATAATAACAATACCAATAATAATAATCCTAATAATAATAATATACTAAGACTAATAATATAATAATAATATTGACATACGGACAAAACAACAACAAAGCAACACTAATAATACTATAATAATAATAATAATAATATCATATAATAGCAATATCAACATTGAACACCACAAAGTGAACTAAATTACATTATATTTGTTTTTGTCCGTAATCGCCTACACGAGCTGATAACTCTGGTGATTATTTTGTGACGTTGATTGATGGTGGGTTCAATAAACCATAAGTCAAATCGTTGACTGATTGATCACAAATACGAGATTATAACGATAACTCGTAGGACATTTTAGTGACAACGCAATGGAGTCCTAAATGTTATTGAACATTCGGTGTCGGGTCGTGGATAGGACGTCCATCGTGTTCCTTTAGTCGATTCTTTTAACTGTCGATTGTTTCTTGAGATGAAGGGCAGTTTTGGGTGACTTTGATTTCTTTCTCACTAGCTTACCATAACTGGGGCTAAGCAGATTGTTTTTGGGTCATTTCATAGTGTGCTTACATCTGCAAGATTCGAGTTGAAGGAAATATCCACCCCTTATCAGGTTTTAATATTTCTTAAGGCCACTTGAGGAGTAGTAACTGAAATGCTTGGCCAAGCTCAAAAAATGATTCGTTATCAGTTGAGTTACTCTCTATTCGGGAAAACCACTCTTGATACAGATCGCTTGTAAAATACGACCTTTGTGAATACAGATTTGCAAATTGTTTTACATTGAGTTGGCGAAATTTAATTGGATATGAGAATCGGTTATCGCACATACACTTGTACGGACAACTGGGAGATTGTTGGAGCTAGTGTCCTCAACATTTAGTGTGATAACACGTATAAATCTCTTAAAGGAACACAGGGTATACTTTGCATTTTAGCCAGTTGATTCACGTTTATCAATAACGGTTGGTTTGTTTGAAAGTTTGACGTTATTGTCATACAGATGGCGGTAATCAACTGGTCCCTAAGAGTCACACCTAAAGGATGGAATCTGAAAGATATAATTAGATGAAAGTGTAATCATATTGATACCATATACGACTAAACGGTTAGTCAATGAAATGATGACATAATTATGTAATACTGATTAAATAATATTAGCTAAGACAAATTAAAATGTTAATTCATAATTAAATATAAAAAGTTATATTTAATTATGTGTAATGAAATTATTTAATAAAGATTAAATGATTTAATTAAATATAAAAAGTTATATTTAATTAGTGGATTATAAATATAAGATATTTATAAGATAAAACATTATACAAAAGAGAGCGATATAACCGATTCTATAAAGATAGAATTTTGGTCTGAGCAAGGGAATTTCGGCCAGTGGGCCGTGTGGGTCTGATTGAGCTCGACACAACTGGTGCAATTATTAAGTTGTTTAGTTGTTGATAAGTGTTGTAGGTAGAACCAAATACTGATTTGGGGAATTGTAACACCCCAAGAGTATGAGAGGAAAGTTGTCCCACATCGGTAGAATGTGAGGCTTGTGATATGTTTATAATAACTTCCACCCACCACTTAGTAACAAGGCCTTGTGCTTTTGGGCTTAAGTGAGGACAGATAATGGGCCCAAAGGCATACCTCCCATCTTATTGGGAATGTGTTACGGCCGTGGTGGGTCGAGTTGTTACAAATGGTATCAGAGCGACCCTGCGACCGTGTGGTGAGCTTGTGGTCGGGAGTACCCGGGTCACACACCTAGTGGGGGAGGATTCTGGCCCTGGTTGTGGTCAAGTTTGAGTCACAACGAGGACGTTGTGTTCTTTAAGTGGGGGAGTTTGTAACACCCCAAGAGTATGAGAGGAAAGTTGTCCCACATCGGTAGAATGTGAGGCTTGTGATATGTTTATAATAACTTCCACCCACCACTTAGTAACAAGGCCTTGTGCTTTTGGGCTTAAGTGAGGACAGATAATGGGCCCAAAGGCATACCTCCCATCTTATTGGGAATGTGTTACGGCCGTGGTGGGTCGAGTTGTTACAGGAATCCTAGGTGATGTCTAATAGCAAGGTTGTTTGCAGTTATAAATAGGACATTCACTCTGCACTTAAAGGGCACGAGTTACACGAATACTTCTCCCCTATCTCTCTAGCTTATCTTACACAAAATTAGAGGTAATTTTGTAGTTTCTAGCACGGAAAAAGGGTATTTCTCAGGACATCTTGGGTGCAACGATTAGCAGGATATCTGTTTTGATATCTGATCTTAGGCCTTTGCAAGGACAGAAGGTTAATTCTTAGTCCTAATCTTTGTATCTTGTTCTTCGTTTATGACTATAAATCGTACATTATAATTTTTTTATAATCCTGCATGTAAAGAATTGGGAATATATAGAGATATTCTCCCACAGCTCGAGCTCAATCACATTCTTATTCTCATACCCTTGCACCAACCCATACCGAACCTCCCGGCAGAGTATCATCGACCGTCGTCGATTTCCAGCATAAAGCTGAAGACACCAGGCCTGGCCTGCAGACCACCCTGGGCTTTGAGAGTGAGAGGCGTTGTAGGGTTAGGGTTAGGTTCTCGAGATCATTTTATATATAGTGGTAGATAGAAAGTTGTTGAGGTTGTGCGTGTGGCCTGCTATGTCGAGTTGGGCTAGTACAGCCTTGACACGCATCTTGAGGCCCAAGTAACACTCTAGCACGCATTCCTAGACCTTATAGCACTATTAGAACGGGACTCGATAACTAATTACCCGCACTCAACGCCTCATTCATAACGTATAAACACTTAACCAATAATTAAACATTTAAATACTAACAACATATCAAATATCAATAATAAATATTAAAATAAAATAGCATAAAATACGGAGTATTACAACGAAGTTCATTCTAAGTGGGGAAGATTGTAACACCCCAAGTTAGTGAAGCTGAGTTGTGAATCAACTCGGCCGAGTAGGTGACACTCGGCCGAGTATGTGATACTCGGTCGAGCCCTTCTATGATAGTAGTTGAATTACGAGTCAACTCGGCCGAGTAGATGTAACTCGGCCGAGTAGGCCGCACTCGGCCTAGTAAGTCACACTCGGCCGAGTGCGAATTCGCACTCGGTCGAGTGCTTCTTTTCAAGTTCCTTAAACCACGGTTATTATAAATTTAATTTGTGGGTTAGTAAATCATTATTTAACCTAATCAGAAAAATTAGCAGAACCCTAATCTCTCATTTCCTCATTTCTCTTTCTCCATTTCCTAATCCTTCAAGTTAGTAGCAAGTCTAGTCGCGTTGATCATCTACCTAGTATGTATATCGCCAAGTAAATGTATATCTACCGTTTTTACATCATAGTTATGGTTATTTCAGTATGTATTGAGAATTATGTAATCCCTAGGAGGAGGATTCGTAGAGGAGCGTTGGTAGGAAGTTGCGATTGTCTTGCTAGCTGTTCCATTTGAGGTAGGGTTCCCCTACTCAGAACTGTATGATTATATTGTGACGATATTGTATTATGATTGTATTGCCATGTATAATATGATGTATCGGATGAAAATGGTAACGTGTGGGACCGTTGCGGGGAACGGATTCCACTCCTATGATCACTCCCCGTGGAACCCGCCACGGAGAGGATGTGCACATTTATGGTCTAGGTACCCTTGGCTGCGGTAAGTGGGGGAATTGGTGTGGGACTAAAGGTTACCAAGACAGATATAGACGATTGTAATAGTGTTGCGGTGAATATTGTGAATTATGTATCATGTTGAGTATCCGTCTTATTATATATATAGTTGCTGACACTTGATGTGTTTACTGTGATGATCCATGTAATGGTGAGCAGAGTCTCAGGTACACAGATGAGTCTTGCTTGCTGGCTTGGGAGGAGGGATCACTAGTTGTAGTGTCTCTTGTCATAGCTTCCGCTTAAACTATAGTTGCTTTTGTTACAGTTTTGACAGACAGTTGGTTTATTTTGTATCACAGTACGTTTATTACTTATAATAAAGTGTTAGCAATATTTATCTTATACCGTACCTCAGAAAACTGAGATGGTAACATCTTCATGATCTAATGGTCCTATTTTAAAGGCCTTGGACTATGAGGGTGTCATATATCATCTCCTGGTAACTTTCACATGTTAATTAATTACCAATGGGTAGTTTAGACGATTGTTTCACATTGATCGAAAGTTGTAATTTGCCTTTGACAAATATGTAAGTGATTTCGAGCCCAAAAACAAAATTATGTCACATATCAACAATAACGTGTAAGTTATTTTCATCTCTTAACTCTACTGTTTTGCATTCAAAAGCTTACATTTAAGAGTTCATTAGTTCTCAAATTTTAAATCTACAATCTCGTACTCAATAATCAAGAGCTTATACTATGTCGATTGATTATTTCTCATATGTCAGTCACAAGAAAATTGAGCGTCTGCTAAAGACTTGGATATTATGATCATCGTTTCTATATTGATATAGTATACTTCTCGAGTTATTGTTCGAACATAACTATATCTATTACATATAGTTATGTTTGTCTTCTTCGTTATGAAATTGACGTTCACTAATAAGTCCGATCCACTACTTTTCGATTTCTATGATATACCTGATTTGTTGAAGCGTTTAGGGCTAACACCATTATTAATAGAAGAAAGTAGCCTCTGAAACTTCGTTATTTGCTTGTAGATCTTCTATAGCTATAACTGCAAAACAACACAACGTGCATTAGTAAAGAGAAACAAAAGCTACAAAATGTGGTTATATAATAATCACAATGTATAGTTTTATCTGTGTAATAATCACATATATTATTTACACGCAATGTAATGTAAGGAATGAAACAAATATCAAATCTATGAATAATTCAAGTCCTAACTGAGACGAAACAACAACAATTTAGAGAATAGATAATTTGACGATGAACTAATTAATAAAAAAACAGTCGTACTCGTTTATGTATTTATATCGATCCATGACAATTTTAGCGGATTATGAATTTTAATCATAGTCAAATTCATTAATGGGAGCAAATCTAATCCTCTCTATATAATTATATTTAATTTAATTAATTTCCATTACATACACTCTTCTTACGTTAATTATTAAGCATAGAGTTTTTCCTATAGAGTTTTATATATTTTAGAGTTACATGAACACAAACACTTATCTAATCTTTATCTTATTTATTTTTCTTATGTCTTCTTTCAAACTTTATCATTTAATTTATTCATACAATAGCAAATTTTATCTTTTCTTATTCTTATTTAAACCTCTTATTATATTATTCAACCAATGAAATCGCTCGAAAAAACATCCTTTAACAATATAGATAGATATACCCCTCATAATGGAATGAGAATACAGTTTTGTCTCTTTTACTTTTTCTCTATAATTCTCTATTGTTTTTGTTTTACAACACGTTATCAGCACGAGTCTCTACCCTAATTTTTTTTAACTTCTTGAACAGAGGTATGTTTACTAATCTATAATACGCATGTAACACCCCTATTTATTAAGGAGCCTTTAGCAAGACATCCTCAGTAAATTGAGTTGTTACCATCTCGGAATATCCGAGGTAGTGAATAACAAAGTAAATCAAAACAAAGTACTTTATATAAAAACTGATAAAATTTAAACTTTGATGTTACAAATACTACACAGCGGAATTAAAGTACAACTGATAACTACAAAGTAGGTGATCTACATCTAAGTCGGTCCATCCAAGTGCTCACGCCATCTCATGCTCCCACAGCACCATCTTTCCTGTCAAAACTGCTCCCCATTACGGATCATCACAGGTGTCACACGAATACACAGGGTCAACCGGCCACGAGGTTGAGTAGAGGAAAAGTAAACAACCAAACATTACTATAAATAGTAAGTGAAACATCTCGACTCCGAATCACAAGACCCATTATTCTCCGCACCGATCACAAGGCCCATTAACTCTGCACCGATCACAAGGCCCATTAACTCCGCACCGATCACAACGCCCATTAACTCCGCACCGATCACAACACCTATTAACTCCGCACCGATCACAACACCCATTTCTCATCACCTCATATCGTATTATAGAAATATATAAACAAATAACACAATATTCCAAATCATGTGATAACGTAAATAATCATGGTTAACATTAAACAACCAAGTAGTCACCATTATATGCGCAGTAATTCCCCTACCTCAACTTGTAGAAAGACAGTCAACTGCTCCTAGAAATGTTCCACGCGGAAACCGTCACCTAAACATATATTATATAACGATTAATAACCCCTATTCTAGAATAGTAAGGATTCTAAATATAGTAACTTTCTAAAAGTGGTAAGTTCCTATAATAGAAACTTTCCCGAAATAGCAAGCTTGCCTGTAAAACCCCTCGCGAAAGCGGAAATTTAAAACACACAAAGTACTAAAAATGCAGCGGAATTAAAACTTTTTAACAAACTAAACATGCGAGGTGCTTTAGAAATCTAAACATGCGAAAGATAAAACATAAATAAGTATATAAGCACTATACAAAAGCAGCCCGGGATAGCATATCCCTACAGGCACCAAAATACGGAAATCATAAAGCTAAGGTCTAGCTAACGAATGGGTAAATCATCGATGAAGGATCATCGCTCGCTAGCCTCAACGTAACCCCCTGCAAACAGCCTCATGTACCTACACACACACAACATGTGCGCCACAGTCAGTGGGGAGTGACTAGAGCTCTCATAGCCACCTAATGTCATACAACACCGAACATATAAACAAGCATTATACTCCAACATAAACAATCATGTAAAGCATATATTCCATCATCTCAACTCTTATCAACATGCAACCACTATGCAAAGGCTCTCAACCAACTTCGGAAACTATTTGGAAGGAGAGCCGGTTTCCCTTCCGGTTGCCCGGCCGGGGGGTCTTTCAATCCAAACCATTTACGAGACCAATTGAAGAGTCATCCAATGCCTTGGATGAACAATATTTAAAACAAGGAACTCAACTCATCAATATCAACATCTATATCTGACACTGTACCAACACTAGGCAAGCAGATAAATATAGCAAGTATAAGGTTCAGCGGTCAACTTAAGACATAACCTAAATACCAAAATCATTCAGCAAGCATATAACACCGTACCCCTACTCAGGCAAGTATATACCAATCAATACAAACACGCGAACCACCCACGGAGGGGTTCGACCACAGAACACTGAACCACCCACGGAGGGGTTCAACACGAAGAAAGACATAACCACCCACGGTGGGGTTCGTCAGGAAGGCAGAACCACCCACGAAGGGGTTCGCACGAAGGAAACAACCACCCACGGAGGGGTTCGACATGGTGGAAGCAGAACCACCCACGGAGGGGTTCGCACGAAGAAGACAGAACCACCCACGGAGGGGTTCGTCCGAAGAAAGCAGAACCACCCACGGAGGGGTTTGCACGAAGAAGACAGAACCACCCACGGAGGGGTTCATCCGAAGAAAGCAGAACCACCCACGGAGGGGATCGCACGGAGAAGACAGAACCACCCACGGAGGGGTTCGTCCGAAACAAACACAATGAACCACCCACGAAGTGGTTCTACAACCAAATCTCCAAAGGAGGCTATTCAATAAATCACAATCAATTCTTTAAATACATCACTCAACACTTAATTGACCCCGGGAACTAAGACGAGGGAGAGCCGGTTTCCCTTTCGGTTGCCCGACCGGGGGGTCTCTATCCTCACTCCATTCCCGAACCCAATATAGTGCCGCCCGAACTCCAAGAACTCCAAACATGCATACCAAGCATACGGAAAAACAATCAATGCAATCCGACTTGAAAATCAAAAGTTATTAAGCAAATAACACAATCAGGGGCTCTCAGCCGGTTGGCCACAGGCGGCCGGTCAACCGGCTGAGAGTCCATCTCTCAAGCCGACAACAACAAAAACAACTAGAAGGTACTCCCAGCCGGTCGGCCGGCTGCCGGTCCACCGGCTGGGAACCCTTATTCCCATCCTTTCGCAAACAACAATAAACAATACGAAGGTCTCCCAGCCGGCCGGCCGGCTGCCGTTCCACCGGCTGGGGACCCTTTCTTCCCTCTTCACATTAACACATATGAACTCATAATGGACTCCCAGCCGGCCGGCCGGCTGCCGGTCCACCGGCTGCCGGTCCACCTGCTGCCGGTCCACCGGCTGGGGACCCATTTCTAAAAATTCTTCAAAAATCGACATAACACAAAGAGGACTCTGAGCCGGCCGACCGGCTGCCGGTCAGCCTGCCGGCTCAGAGCCTCTGCTCGTAAAATTCGACAACTCCATCAATTCCAATCCTTTCAATACTTTACAAATCCGACTTAAACGTGTTTCTAAGCAACGATTACATACTTCCAGCATGTAAACCACATCAAATAAACATATGAACATGTATACAACAATCATTTCATGACTTAGCAACGAACTCACCACTTAAACCGGTCTTAACATGTATACTCCTAAATCTCATCTCCTCATCAAATTCATCATTAAAACTTCACAAAAATCAGTTTGTATAACATAAAAAGAACATTAAGAACTCAATAATCATACTAACTTTCATCAAAACACAATCAAATCACATATAGTGCTAATTTAGACAAAAAGGGCGAGTTACTCATAATAGTCACCTCTAAAGCGATTATGCTCCTTGCTCCTCTTCAATCTTGTCACTAACCCTTCTTGTGATCTTCTAAGCCTCCTCCTACAACACGAAAAACAATTAAAATAGGCTATACACGGATAACTCCAAAACAGCCCATTTTTGAAGTGGAACGAAATGAAAAACGGAAGTGACGGATGGCTTGCAATTTCGATGAGGATTCCGAAAATGTACTTATTACCTTGATTTGATGAACGGATGATGAAGAAAAGAGGAGAAGAAGATGAAGATTTAAGGAGAGGAATGAAGAACAATTACACTGGGTTCTTATTTTTGGTGGAGGGAGGTGTCGACATCCAAAAAGGATTTTAGGGGTTTATTGTCCTTTCCGATTTAAAGGAAACGGGTTTGGATATTTGAACAGGTTTTAAGATGTGAACTTGAGTTGCCAAGTTGGTATTCGTCTTAAGGACTTAAGGTTCTTAAGACGGATCTTACTATTTATTAAAATCCTTCCCCAATAAATTATTAAAATATTATTAAACTCCGTAAATTACTTTATTTTAATAAAATATCCTTTTACGAAAATACGGGATGTTACAATCACCCCATCTTTCAAAAAGTTTCGTCCTCGAAACTTGAAAGCAGTTACAAGGACAAGGTTAAAATCAAAATTTTCACCGAACTTGATAATTAAAAACTTAAGTTTCTCTCACAAATTTCGAAAACAATTTCCAAGGCACAAGTCTTCGTCAATGGACGTTGGGGTTCTCGTTGTACATTCAAGAGCCCGACATTCCAAATCTGAGAAAAGTCCCAAAAATTAGAAAATTTAAAGTAAAAATTAAAATTTAGATCGATCTGGTGTCGATAAGCATAGTTCAGGTTATCAGACGTCTCCAATAACGAGTCCCAATGACAAATCGACGCTGAGATTAATCAAATTATAAGTCAAGTAACTCTTTAAAACCAGGTTTTCTTGAAAAATTGTCACTGAAACCTATCAAAGCTGAAAAATTATTCATTTCCTTAAACCAAAATACCTTTGAAAACAAGTTTTTACATCAAAATCTACAGAAAGAACAAGGTTGAGAAATTCAACAAGTTGCAATTGACCGAGAGGAGGATAGCTTAGCGAATTTACAGGTGCACAAAGGAGAATCGGTGCACGAGAGAGATTATGATTTTGAACAAATGATTCCATAGGTTCGGTTTTCTCGAAATTCTCACAAGGTTCTCATCTCTCTCTCCCCAAATCAAGCACTCTGATTACGGTTTTTGGTAGATCTTTTCCTTAAACAACTCAAAATTACTCTAACCATAAATGAGACTTAATTACATTGCTTCTCACACAGCCTTTCACAAGCGGTCCTGAACCTCTAAACTCGAATTCTAGGGATAAGCTGACATCCTCAAGTTCCGACTCACCACTATAACATGAACATTCACAATAAGGCTTTACAAAAGTCACGATTCCCAAATCCTCAAGTGGCGTTGAAAGACACTTCCTTTGTTATGATACACTCATGGTGTCATTGTTGGGAAATGTGTCCTCAACAATAAGTGTGATCACGTAATTAAATCTCATAACAAGAATGCGCAAGGGATGATACGAATTATTAGTCAACTGACCAACATTAATCAGTAATGATTGGCTAGCTAGAGTTTGACATTACTGTCGTATGACGGTGGTGGTCAGTTGATCCCTTTAGGTCACACCTTTAGGACAATTCCCTTAAATGATAAAATGATCAAATGTATATTGATACGATTTGATCATATTCCTTAAACTCGAATGTCGAGAAATTAGAGGTTAGATCTTAATGTAAGATTTATGTTTAAAATTGAAACGTGTCAATTGTTAAACATTAAACGATATTTTATTATATCGTTATTAGAATGAATTGGGATGAAATTAATACAAAGGTTGTAAATCGTATTGACGATAAATGATCATTTTACACTAGTAATTTTGAATTACTTATTAATTAAACAAATATGATTTATTTAATTATGTATAATATTTATGGGATAAATATTTACATGTTTCAAATGTACTAAAGTATTTTATATATTAATGACATGTAAGATGTCACACTTTATACAATTATACATTTGACAAATTGTAAAATGAAGTCCATATTATGGACTACTTGGCACGGTTATAAGAAGGAGGTGGCATGGGTGTTTAGTGTATTAAACACTCCATAATCATGTGTTAGACACATGCATTGAGATTACTAACCTAGTAACCACCCTAGTGTCTTGAGAACACAACATGTTCCCTCTTTGACACTCCCTAAGCCGGCTACCCCCTTCCCATGTGAGCATGCTTAAGTTAGTTTATATGATAATTAAGAAGCATGCTCATCATATATATATTAGGATATATCATATTCATTCTTTCTTCTTCTCTTCTTCTTACCCTAGCCGAAATCCTTCACTAGTAAGAAGAGATTACTTAACCTCTATTAGTTATTATAAGATAATAAAATTTATACTAAAAGTAGTATTCATATACATTTCTAATAAGAGTGATTAGAAATAGTTTAAGGAAGAAAACCGATTCCTAGTCTAGCATACAAAGTTTCGGTTCATTGGGGCTTGTCTTGGTGCATCCGGAGGAGGTATTCTATATTGGGTACTCGGAGGATCATCCTTGCAATATTTGGACCGAGTGTAAGAACACGGTTTACTCCTTATTTCCGCATTTAGTAGCATGCATAAGATCATAATAAACAAGTTTATTATTTTGTTAATTAAAAGTTAATTAAAAGGTTTTGTTAGTATGACTAAATTAGTTCATTTACAACTAGTTAAACCTTTCAATTGGTATCAGAGCAAAATGGTTGTTTGCATGCTTTCCGTTTCGTTTTTACGGAGTTATTATGATAACAAAAATAAAACTTGAATTTTCGTATGATATATGATATGCACGAAAATAATTTAGCATGATAACTACTGTTTTCTAATATGATTTAGAATATTTGGAATATATTTTGCATGAATATTGATCATTGGTATTTTTATTTCGGTTTTTTAATACGTTTTAATGGTTAAAAATGATTAATTTTGGGAAAAATAGTTAAAATAAGCTTCTGGCCGAGATTTTTCAGTATGATATCACATGTATTTTCTATAATATGAATATGAGTTTTCGTAAATTATAGACCTTTAAATCGTGTGATATGAATTTTAATGGTTAAAATGCAATAAGATGAATAAAAATGGGTTAAAATAGTTATATTATGAATTTGACTATAAAAATTTATGAAGATGTCACATGCAATATTTAAAATTTATGTTGAATTTTCCAGAAATTTATCTCAAATATTGCAATATTATAGATTTTTAATGTAAAAATCGGGTAATTAGTGACATAATTTCGACTTTAATAGTTTAAGTTGGAATTTGGCCATAAAAATTTAACACGATGTCATATATATTATTTCCAGCATGTATAAAATTTTCGAGAATTTTATCATATTTTATGCTTGAGAAATAATTTTAAATTTAAAATCGTATGATATATGACGTAAATCGTTAAAATTTGCAAATGTTGTTAATAATGGCCGAAATTATAACCCATATTAGTCATATGTGATATGTTCATCATGAAAATATTCTTGGGAGCCTAAAGTTTCAGATTTGATTTGTATTGATTTAATTTTGTTTTGTTAAAAGTAGCATTTAAAATTAAATTAAAAGGAGGCATGCTTTAAAATTTCGGCTATGGGGCAATGTGCCATTTAATTTTCTGTCCATCTTGTGTTCTTAAAATGTTATGGAAGGTATAAAAATATTATTAGTATTTAATTTGCATTTATGAAGTTAATTATTGAATTTTCCGACTTAAATTGCTCGTTTTACGTGTTATTTTCGAAATAATAATAAAACCGTATAAAATACTAATATTTTAACTTTCTGAAAATTTTAAGAACATTCTGGATTTTTCAAAATTTGAATTTTGAATTTTCGAAATTTTAATGTCTCTTTTGAATTTTATATTGTTTTTCCCGAAAAACCGAGTAATACCGATCAATATTAAAATATATTAAGTTAATTCATGTTCAAAGTTTGAGTAAGACTAAATTTTGAATCCTATGCGAGTTAGGATGATTAACTTAAGGATGAAAACCGTTTCATTTAATGCATAGTGTTGTTAAACGTTAAAACACGCAATTCCATAAAAACCGAGGTTTACGATAACTATTTAAATAAGTGTTTTAAATAGGACGATTTGGCTTAGGATTTGCATGTTAATTCATATTTATATAAGCATTGCATATTTTATATTATGTATGTCATGATTTATTTTTACGTAATTTTGGGAATTATGTAATTTACTTAGTATGGCCTTAGTTTTTAAATCGGTATTTCCCGTAATGTAAGGGGTTACCGATTGGGTTGTAATTTTGTGATCTCGTATCACCAAATTGTAATTTATTTCTATTTTATAATGTATAAAGTAGACTAGAAAAGTTGTAATATTTGTAAAATCCGGAGTTCCTTGAAGACGGTGCCATTCGGAAAGGAGTTCCGATCAAGACGGTGTTTACCTCGAAGTGCGTGCCGCGTGAAGTTCAAGGGACCAAAGGAGTTGGTTTCCGAATTTGTACTTTGTTATTTCTTTTCTAGGAAAGGCCATACTAGGGTTTATTTATGCTTTTATTTTTGCTTTTTATATGTTTGCATGCATAGCCAAATCGTCATACATCGTATCATGCATGTTTCGACCTAGTCGACCTAGTCTTTTATTTTATCGATAATTCACCGACTTAGTTCACTTAAACGGAGATAGATAATAAATTGACTAGATCTCTTACATATAAACATTGAGACTTAGCCTTACCAAAAAGTACGGACCCATGAATCCCTTCTTCACAAGGACGTAGGCTCGGCTACACCGGGGTACTAAAATTGTCACGTTGGGTAAGTGGGGTAATAAGATTACACCTTGAAATTTGGTTGATCTCAACGAAAGTATTCGTAACCGTAGTTGCAATAAGTTCGGGCTAAAGATAATTTTAAGAAAATTGTCGACCGAGAGTTCTAAGAGTAGAACCGATTAAAGAGTTAATCCACCAAATTATACCGATACGGGTTGAATCGGCTACACCGTGCCCGGATTAGTATGGGTTTGGGTCTCGGGATTGTTTACTTAATTGGGTAAGAGATCATTAAGTAAATATATATAACTAAACTTAAAGTTTTTAGTTTAAATTATGAATTTAAAATGATGTTGTTTTCCTTTTATTATTGTAGTTTAATTTTCAACATCGACTATGGCAACCAACGCTCCACCTCTCACTAACGTATCATGGCTTCGATCCTTTATGGATCGTTGCAAACTCGATAAGCATGGTTCCAATTTTAAGGATTGGGATGCGCAATTGCTTTTGGCCGCTCAAGGTGACGATAAGAGTCGTTACCTATCCGAAGCCGCTCCTCCCGCTCCGACCGCTCGTTCGTCGGTCCAAACTCGTGAGGCCTATGAAGCCTACATGAAAGAGTCCTCCGCTCTTAAAAATGTGCTCATCTTCTCCATGGAGCCGGATCTCCAAAGGAGTATGATTAAGTTGACCACATCGTATGAAATATACACCAAGCTTGCGACCATGTTTTCGCAAACTCCAAGGGTGATTCAATATGAGGCGGCTTCCGCCTTCTTTGACATAACCTTCAAGGAAGGGCAAAAGATAAGCCCTCATGTTCTCAAACTAGTTGAGCTCGCGGAGACTCTAAAAGCTCAAAATGTTGATGTTCCCGACTCTCTTATAATTGACCGAGTTCTTCACTCGCTCAATAAGGTTAAGGCGTATGCTCAATTCCGGGTGAATTTCAATATGCGAAACCAAGAGACCTCGTTAGACGAGTTGCATAAGATGCTAGTCCAAGCCGAAAGGGACATGGGACTTCATGAAAGTTCCACCAAAGATGTTTTGAACATCGAAAAGAAGGGGAAAACGAGCTTCAAGAGGAATGCCTCGAAAGGTAAGGGCAAGAAAACGTTCAAGCCCAAAGCGACCAAAGAAAAGACCTTTTCGAAAGGCGCTTCCACCTCGTCTTCTAAAGAGCAAGACAAGTGCCATTATTGCACGAGGATCGGTCATTGGAAGAGAAATTGCCCCAAATACTTAAGCGATCTCAAAAATGGGAAGGCAACCGCCGTAGGTAATAATTCTCGCGTATAATTCATGTCGTTTATCAACTTATGTATAGTGATACAAAATGTGTTGATATTTACCCTTTTTAATTGTTTTAAAGGGCCACCCCCGAATAATGATAAGGGCAAGGAGAAGGAAGCTTGAGGTTCCTTACTTGGATGGCTCCGGTAGCATCCAATTGATCGAAGACTTGAAGAGCTAGGCTCTATTTTTCATATCGTCTTCTTTCATATTTTGCATTTATTTATGGAACAATTTAATTATTCTTGTAAGACAAGGATTAAGATCCTAAAACAATGGTTGTATTTTGGGTATTAGTGACTTGGTTTTCAACCCGAGTCACTACTTTTGTTCTTAATCAATGTTTTGATTTCTCAAATAAATTGCATGCCTTGTTTAAACATGAATAATAGTGATTTAATCACGCAATAAATATTGATACGATCAAGTATATGATAATCAAAGAGTTGATTAAAACGGAGAACTACACCCCATGAGATAGATTCAATCAAAATGAGACTATATCAGTTCATTATAAGATTTTCATTTTAAGTGAAAATGAGAATGTATTCATCACACCTATCAAACTTCAAACATTCAAATACATTGGTTAATCGAAATAACTATCCTTAAACAAGTAAAGGTTATTGTTAGAAGGATAGAGTGGGAGAAAATGTTTCGCTTACAAACCAATGATAAAAGTAAAAGGAAGGATCTTAGAGAAGATTCTTACTTAGGTGTCTTAAGAAGAACCCTAAGTGTTTTGAAGAAACTACGGGAGGACACTCGAAGAAAGGTTCTTTGTGTTCATTGTTTCATAGAGAGGAAACAAAGAGCCCTAAGTGATTTGAAGAAACTACGGGAGGACACTCGGAGAAAGGTTCTTTGTGTTCATTACTTCATAGAAAGGAAACTTGAAACCCCGTATGAAATCATCGGTAGGAAAACAGTTCCTATGTAGTTATAAAGAAATTATCATGTCATTTTCGTCTCGAGGAAACGAAGACATGATAAGAAGGTAATGAATGATTGAATGGAAACAGATCACTATAGGAATAGTGATAGTGATAATGATTCGAGTAATAGTTTAACATGCATGAAATGAAAGGTTCATTTAAGACATCGAGAGACATTGTTTTTAGTGGGAGCGATATTCAAAAGAATTTAGACCTACCATTTTGAGAGAATGGGTGATTCTTTAAGAGTAAAGAATAAGAGGTTCTAAATTCAGAGATATTGTTTTTAGTGGGAGCGATGTTCAATAAAGAATTTAAACCTACCATTTAGAGAGAATGGGTGATTCTTTAAGATAAAGAATAAGAGGTTCTAAATTTAAATGAACAAAATAATTTATATCATGTGATGATAAGTTTTAACGGGAAGGTTTATTATATGGATAATAAAAGGTCGCCCATTAGATATCAAATTAATTTGATATAATGGCCAAGATGTTTGAAAATTGTAAGAGTGATGAAATCACTAATAAACTGCAATATAGATTTCAGTACATAAGTGACTATAGAGAGTGATTTTAATCCCTCCAGTATATCGATACGTCACATGTTATAAGATAACAGTGGGAGCTTTCCTCCGGAAGGAAACTCAAAATCTAGAAAGAGTTCTTAGATATGTACTCAAATAGAATCGTATTATACGGGATAATATGAGAAGAAAGGAGACCAAAATTTGTAAGTTTTTGCTATCATGAATAAAGGGTTATTCGCAAAACACTAATACAAATAGATGATTGTGCATCGAATGCAATATAATAGTGTAGACTATTGTTGCATGACAACATCATTTGAGTTATGATTAACTCAAGATAAAAGATACTTTGTCAAAATCCAAATGGGTTGTAAGAGACAATATTGAACCCCATAAGTGAACTGGATTGACTTAGTATAGCCCCTAGCCGCTTACATGAGGTGACGTCTCAAAGCGACTAGAGTGTGAGGCGATTGATGGCAAGTTCAAATGCCATAGAGTCATATGTGATGACTAGTCGATCACATAGGCAGACTGTAAGAGACACTCTGTCGGGCAATGTGACCGCTTATAGAGTTCTGGAAATTTTATAGCCGGGTCGTGGCGAGAGCTGCTATAGTATTCTTGTGAGTCAATTCTTTGACTAAAGACTACTCTCCCAAGATGGTACAGTTTAGGCATAACTTTAATCCATTCTCTACGACTTTTCGTAACTGGAGTCAAATGGGATTGTTTTGGGTTGTGACTAACTGTGACTAGTTGAAGGAAGTAGTGCGATAGAAACTGTCCACCCCTTGTCAGGGTTGTTCAAATCTCAGGGCCACTCGAGGAGAAGTTAACTGGAAATGCGTGGCCACGCTCGGAAGGTATCTATGGTAGATAATTCCCGTCAGACAGTTATTCTCCAGATCGAGGAAACCATTCATGATATGATCAAATGCAAGAACGACCAGAGAGAGACATCTTGCATTGAGTGGGAGATTGTAATAGGACAAGAGAATTGGTGACGCACACTTGTCGAGGACAAGTGGGAGATTGTTGGGAAATGTGTCCTCAACAATAAGTGCGATCACGTAATTAAATCTCATAACAAGAATGCGCAAGGGATGATACGAATTATTAGTCAACTGACCAACATTAATCAGTAATGATTGGCTAGCTAGAGTTTGACATTACTGTCGTATGACGGTGGTGGTCAGTTGATCCCTTTAGGTCACACCTTTAGGACAATTCCCTTAAATGATAAAATGATCAAATGTATATTGATACGATTTGATCATATTCCTTAAACTCGAATGTCGAGAAATTAGAGGTTAGATCTTAATGTAAGATTTATGTTTAAAATTGAAACGTGTCAATTGTTAAACATTAAACGATATTTTATTATATCGTTATTAGAATGAATTGGGATGAAATTAATACAAAGGTTGTAAATCGTATTGACGATAAATGATCATTTTACACTAGTAATTTTGAATTACTTATTAATTAAACAAATATGATTTATTTAATTATGTATAATATTTATGGGATAAATATTTACATGTTTCAAATGTACTAAAGTATTTTATATATTAATGACATGTAAGATGTCACACTTTATACAATTATACATTTGACAAATTGTAAAATGAAGTCCATATTATGGACTACTTGGCACGGTTATAAGAAGGAGGTGGCATGGGTGTTTAGTGTATTAAACACTCCATAATCATGTGTTAGACACATGCATTGAGATTACTAACCTAGTAACCACCCTAGTGTCTTGAGAACACAACATGTTCCCTCTTTGACACTCCCTAAGCCGGCTACCCCCTTCCCATGTGAGCATGCTTAAGTTAGTTTATATGATAATTAAGAAGCATGCTCATCATATATATATTAGGATATATCATATTCATTCTTTCTTCTTCTCTTCTTCTTACCCTAGCCGAAATCCTTCACTAGTAAGAAGAGATTACTTAACCTCTATTAGTTATTATAAGATAATAAAATTTATACTAAAAGTAGTATTCATATACATTTCTAATAAGAGTGATTAGAAATAGTTTAAGGAAGAAAACCGATTCCTAGTCTAGCATACAAAGTTTCGGTTCATTGGGGCTTGTCTTGGTGCATCCGGAGGAGGTATTCTATATTGGGTACTCGGAGGATCATCCTTGCAATATTTGGACCGAGTGTAAGAACACGGTTTACTCCTTATTTCCGCATTTAGTAGCATGCATAAGATCATAATAAACAAGTTTATTATTTTGTTAATTAAAAGTTAATTAAAAGGTTTTGTTAGTATGACTAAATTAGTTCATTTACAACTAGTTAAACCTTTCAGTCATACTATACCAGAATTCCTCAAAGTACGCAAGTTACCATTATTCCAGTCCGAATTATTCCCAAGGTTTGGATATTCAAATTCTAAGATTCCTCAAATGACAACTGTTTCTTACTTTCCAATTATGAACTAAGTCAACGAGTTGCTATTCCCCATCAAGTTATCCCAAATTGTCCACCTAACAATGGTGCATCATCCAGTCCCATCAAGTACTTCTCTAGGTAAACACTGAGATTCACTAAGTAACTTAAGATCAAACACTCAGTCAGTTCCACATGTCAAATTGTAGTTGTCTCAACACTCTCACTCTGTCACTAAAAGCTCTCGTTCCTCAAATATATGGGTCTCTCTACATTCCAGTACTTCCTCAAGTTTAAGCATCTCTAACTTACCTCATTCATGTATTTGGCATCAACATCATCTAAAGTATGTTCCTCTAAATTCACCCAAAACTCCAAGTATTTCTTTTAAATTCCCAAATGGTACTTCCAGACCTTCCAATACTCACATCTCAATAGTGTCACCACATCTAGGTTCCACCGATAGTCATGTATAAAACTCTACTCAACAAAGCATTTCCTCAACCACTCCCACTCTCTCAATTAGTAACATACGAACCTTAGGATCACCAAATCACGTCTCAAAATATCTCATAGGTTTTCCTTAACAACAATATGTCCCAAAACACGTATTGCGGCTAACCTAAAGGATTCCTCTAAGTTCATAAAAGTAAGTTACTCACTCGAGCCAAGGAAGGATAAGTTCCAGCAATGGTGTTGCTAGGAAGCCATGCAAGTAGTTCCCAAGGTAAGATGGAAGAGAATTCAAGAACAGATGTAAACATAAGAACAAGGATTAGACCTTGGGGTCTTAGAAGAAGATACAAGGAAGAAGTCAATGGTGAAGACGTACCAGTGATCAACTAAGGGCGAATCTCTGCTGCGGCGCGGCTCATCACGAACACAGTACTCTTGGTCTTTGGTCTCTGGACGGCGGCAGTAGCGTTGTCAGTAGCGTTCTTCTCGGGGCACTCAACGGATAGGTTTCCGGGCTTCCTACAGTGATAGCACAATCGCGGTCTGCCCAAGCGACGTGTACCCGAGTGATGATCTCGACGACGTCCAATATTCTGGGGTCCTCTGCTTCTGGAAGCAGCAGCTAGGGTAGAAAGTCCACCAGAGTGCACCAACTGCACCTTGTTAGCACAGGGAGAAGATGGTGAAGAAGTAAAGGGTCTCTTGCCTTGAGGGCAAGCTGGTGAAGAACTAGGTAGGGAGAGGGCTTGGGTCTCCTCATCTATAGCCTTAATTGAATTCTCAGCCGAAATAGCATCATCATACACCTCTACGAAAGAAGTAGAATCTCTGCGAATCATACTCTCGATGCGGGCACCTAACTTCCCTTTGTAGAAGTAGACTCTCTCGGATTCATCCCTTACGAACCGAGAAGCAAAGTGAGCCAACTGATTATACTTGTCCGTGAACTCCTGTACTGTCATGTCTCCTTGCTTGAGATCCATGAATTCCTTCAGTCTCTGGGAACGCAGCTCCTTAGGGTAGATGCGGGTCTCAATCTTGTCTTTGAACGCATCCCAATCAAACAACGGGTCACCGAGGAAACTAGGGCCAGTAAGAAGCCACCAACGGTCTGCTTCAAGTGTCAAAAAGTGGGAGGCAAGTCGCACCCTATCCTCTCTAACGACCGAATACATCGAAAAGCTCTTCTCCATGTCACGAAAACACTCTGATAAAGCAACTGGGTCAACTTCGCCACCATAAGTCTTAGCGTGACTCCTGGACATCTGGGAGGCGATCCAGGAAAAGCCACCAGGTCTGTGAGCCTCATTGCCATGCGGGAGAGGAGGAACAGCTTCAGCCTGAACCCTTTGGTTCTCAAGGATTTGCTTAAGTGATTGCATTATAGTATTCGCTGCGGCTGAGGGTCTCACCATCCTTCAAAAGAGAAAACAGTGTTAACCTAAAAATTAGCAACCACAAACAGTCTACCACTTGTCCTAAGTCTACCCAAATCTCTCATTCATTATTTGTTTATATGGTCAAGTTAAGGTTGGGGATTACATGAGTGCGTCGGGAGCAATAATGCTCTGATACCAACTGTAAAACCCCTCGCGAAAGCGGAAATTTAAAACACACAAAGTACTAAAAATGCAGCGGAATTAAAACTTTTTAACAAACTAAACATGCGAGGTGCTTTAGAAATCTAAACATGCGAAAGATAAAACATAAATAAGTATATAAGCACTATACAAAAGTAGCCCGTGATAGTATATCCCTACAGGCACCAAAATACGGAAATCATAAAGCTAAGGTCTAGCTAACGAATGGGTAAATCATCGATGAAGGATCATCGCTCGCTAGCCTCAACGTAACCCCCTGCAAACAGCCTCATGTACCTACACACACACACAACATGTGCGCCACAGTCAGTGGGGAGTGACTAGAGCTCTCATAGCCACCTAATGTCATACAACACCGAACATATAAACAAGCATTATACTCCAACATAAACAATCATGTGAAGCATATATTCCATCATCTCAACTCTTATCAACATGCAACCACTATGCAAAGGCTCTCAACCAACTTCGGAAACTATTTGGAAGGAGAGCCGGTTTCCCTTCCGGTTGCCCGGCCGGGGGGTCTTTCAATCCAAACCATTTACGCGACCAATTGAAGAGTCATCCAATGCCTTGGATGAACAATACTTAAAACAAGGAACTCAACTCATCAATATCAACATCTATATCTGACACTGTACCAACACTAGGCAAGCAGATAAATACAGCAAGTATAAGGTTCAGCGGTCAACTTAAGACATAACCTAAATACCAAAATTATTCAGCAAGTATATAACACCGTACCCCTACTCAGGCAAGTATATACCAATCCATACAAACACACGAACCACCCATGGAGGGGTTCGACCACAGAACATTGAACCACCCACGGAGGGGTTCAACACGAAGAAAGACAGAACCACCCACGGAGGGGTTCGTCAGGAAGGCAGAACCACCCACGAAGGGGTTCGCACGAAGGAAACAGCCACCCACGGAGGGGTTCGACACGGAGGAAGCAGAACCACCCACGGAGGGGTTTGCACGAAGAAGACAGAACCACCCACGGAGGGGTTCATCCGAAGAAAGCAGAACCACCCACGGAGGGGTTCGCACGGAGAAGACAGAACCACCCACGGAGGGGTTCGTCCGAAACAAACACAATGAACCACCCACGAAGTGGTTCTACAACCAAATCTCCAAAGGAGGCTATTCAATAAACCACAATCAATTCTTTAAATATATCACTCAACACTTAATTGACCCCGGGAACTAAGACGAGGGAGAGCCGGTTTGCCTTTCGGTTGCCCGACCGGGGGGTCTCTATCCTCACTCCATTCCCGAACCCAATATAGTGCCGCCCGAACTCCGGGAACTCCAAACATGCAATCTGACTTGAAAATCAAAAGTTATTAAGCAAATAACACAATCAGGGGCTCTTAGCCGGTTGGCCACAGGCGGCCGGTCAACCGGCTGAGAGTCCATCTCTCAAGCCGACAACAACAAAAACAACTAGAAGGTACTCCCAGCCGGCGGCTGCCGGTCCACCGGCTGGGAACCCTTATTCCCATCCTTTCGCAAACAACAATAAACAATACGAAGGTCTCCCAGCTGGCCGGCCGGCTGCCGGTCCACCGGCTGGGGACCCTTTCTTCCCTCTTCACATTAACACAAATGAACTCATAATGGACTCCCAGCCAGCCGGCCGGCCGGCTGCCGGTCTACCGGCTGGGGACCCATTTCTAAAAATTCTTCAAAAATCGACATAACACAAAGAGGACTCTGAGCCGGCCGACCGGCTGCCGGTCAGCCTGCCGGCTCAGAGCCTCTGCTCGTAAAATTCGACAACTCCATCAATTCCAATCCTTTCAATACTTTACAAATCCGACTTAAACGTGTTTCTAAGCAACGATTACATACTTCCAGCATGTAAACCACATCAAATAAACATATGAACATGTATACAACAATCATTTCATGACTTAGCAACGAACTCACCACTTAAACCGGTCTTAACATGTATACTCCTAAATCTCATCTCCTCATCAAATTCATCATTCAAACTTCACAAAAATCAGTTTGTATAACATAAAAAGAACATTAAGAACTCAATAATCATACTAACTTTCATCAAAACACAATCAAATCACATATAGTGCTAATTTAGACAAAAAGGCCGAGTTACTCATAATAGTCACCTCTAAAGCGATTATGCTCCTTGCTCCTCTTCAATCTTGTCACTAACCCTTCTTGTGATCTTCTAAGCCTCCTCCTACAACACGAAAAACAATTAAAATAGGCTATACACGGATTACTCCAAAATAGCCCATTTTTGAAGTGGAACGAAATGAAAAACAGAAGTGACGGATGGCTTGCAAATTCGATGAGGATTCCGAAAATGTACTTATTACCTTGATTTGATGAACGGATGATGAAGAAAAGAGGAGAAGAAGATGAAGATTTAAGGAGAGGAATGAAGAACAATTACACTGGGTTCTTATTGTTGGGGCTGGTGTCCTTGACAATTAAGTACAATGACTTATTAAATCTCTTTAAGGATCACAAGGGCATACTTCAGTATTATTACCATTTGATCCACGTTTATCAATAACGGTTGGCTTGCTAGATAAGTTTGACGTTATTGTCATACGGATGGCGGTGATCAACTGGTCCCTATACATCACACCTATAGGACACGTTTGAGAGATGTGAAGGTATGAAAATACAGTCACATTTATGCCGAATATGACTAAACAGTTAGTCAGAGGTATTGACTATTAAATTAGTCAATAAGATGTTGAGATTATTATTTAATACGGATTAAATAATTTTAGCTAATATGGATTACATGATTAATTCTTAAATTAAATATAAACGGTTATATTTAATTAAATATTGTATTCGCGAATTAATATAAACTGTTATATTAATTTGGGTAATTATACAATATCGTTTTATCAGACCATTATTAATATATCGACTGTATTAATATCTGATAACATGTTACGATTTATAAATAAAACCCGCGAATAACTTTTAGCTAAATGGGTCGAATCACGAATCAGAATAAGGTAAGAGTGGAAAGCCCACTCTTACCCTATTCGAGAATTTCGGCCAAGTGGTACATAAGGAGGAGACTTCTCCTTATGCCATACTACTCTTGTTTTTACTGACAAAACAAATCTCAAAGAAAAATTAGGTTTTTGAGAGCATTCTTCTCCCAAAGCTCAGATCTCACATCAAAAACCTCAAAAGCTCTCCCCATATTGCAAGGCAATTGGAGAGTATTTTCTAGCACACGCGGCATCATCTCAATCAAGTCTTGGGTGCAAGTTATAGGAGGAAATTTATTTTAATTCCTATTCTTAGGCCTATTCAAGCAAGGACCCAAAGTTGTATTCTTTTTCATGTTTTTATTTATCTTATGACAATAATCACAACTGTAATTTTCATTATAATCATGCAAGTTTAGGGCGAATACATGCTTTATTCCCCACACTTATTTTTGGTGGAGGGAGGTGTCGACATCCAAAAAGGATTATAGGGGTTTATTGTCCTTTCCGATTTAAAGGAAACGGGTTTGGATATTTGAACGGGTTTTAAGATGTGAACTTGAGTTGCCAAGTTGGTATTCGTCTTAAGGACTTAAGGTTCTTAAGACGGATCTTACTATTTATTAAAATCCTTCCCCAATAAATTATTAAAATATTATTAAATTCCGTAAATTACTTTATTTTAATAAAATATCCTTTTACGAAAATACGGGATGTTACATTTCCCCTAGACGACAAATTACTTAGTCTCATATACGAATAATAATACTCAATAATAATATAGTACTAGTAGTAATATTAATAATAATAATATTAACCATAACAACTTCTAATAATATGATTAGTAATAATAAGAATAAGATATATAACATATGACCATACAATTATAATTTCATAAGAATAAAACAATACAACATTACAACATTAATGTTAACAACCTTACTAATAATATTACTAATATCATTATCATTATCATTATCATCTTACCATTATAATAAAAACAATTATTAATAAAAATAATATACTAATCATAAACTAATGATAAACTAATGATTACACAACAACAATTTTAGAATAGAACACGAGAAGCACGAACAACAACAAACACGAACTCGAAAACAAACAGCCACCCTCACCGCGCAACAGCCCCGACAAACACTACTCTCAACATCACCTACAACCCCGACCTCCCCACTGGCACCACCAGGCTTGCCTATGAGCCACGGTGGTTCCAGGGAGGGAGTCGGTGGTCGTCGACCACCACCCACGACGCTGACAAACGGTTACCATTCCAGCAGCATCAGACGCTACTCTTCTTTACGCTACAACCACCTACAACGAAACCCACCATATGAACGACACACACCACCAAGACCCACCGTGATAACCACCCTTCTAACACCCAGACTATCACCAACCAATTACCTTACTACCCAAAAAGAATCGTAAACAGGAACTACCTCGAATCCATTAAAAACACCATACGTTCAAAAGCCTTGTTCTGAAAACGAAAGGAAAAAAACTGACACCTGCAATAACTACCACCCACGACGGCCCTGGGTGGTCAACGACGACATCACAAAGGTCCAAGAGGCAACTACGAATATCATAGATCAATATTGCACGGAAATCGAAACCTAGACATACCATAACACGGTTGAATTTATTGGATTAAGACGAAAGAGAAAACTGAAAAAGGAAGAACGTGATGAGTACACTTACTTCACAGGGAATTCGACCACCCTTAGGCCCCCTTAAAGCCACCGTGTAACCTCCCCTCTGGTTCTCTGATGTGGCGGCAGCCAAGTAGTTAGGGTTGTGTTGTGTGCATTAGGTTAGAGCTAGGGTTTTGAGGGTAGTAAAATGGGGCGGCAGAAAGTGTGTATATGTGTTTGTATCATCTTATCTAATTGGGCTGCTCAAGGTAGGCACGCATATCAAGGCCCAATGCTAACATTAAGGTACGGTTTACTAGCTAACACGCATATACGACATAATACTAATCATATATAAAATATAAAACACTTATTCGTTAGTTAATTATCGAGTACTAACGTTCTAATACGATCAACATGTCAATATAACATATATATTCTAATGAATTATTACACCAATAATATATAAAATATAAAACACTCATTCGATAACTTAATTATTGAATATAAACGTTCAAATATTATCAACACCTTAATAACCATATAAATTAATTATTGATAAAATATGGGGTATTACAGTCTTCCCTCCTTAAAATGAACTTCGTCCCGAAGTTCACCATCCCATGACCAACAAGCTAGTTACTAAGCACATAACGATCATAACATATAGCACCACACCACATCTTAAGTACTCTTAAACACGAAATGTTACATTCTACCATCGTTAATAAAACTTTGTCCCCAAAGTTCAACATATACTTAAACTAAAGGGGTACTTCATGAAACGCAATAACATGTATAACAGAAATAATCAAGATTATCAACTACCTGCAAACAACCAGGATATACCAATTAGCCATAATTATCATAATCATTAAGATTTTACAATCATATCCTCCTTAAAAACATGGTTACGTCCCCGTAACCTCATTATAAGAATTTCAGCACATTACTCCATCTTACTCACTACTCTATCTCATAAAATCTTACTCCAAATAACCAAGTATCGTATTCTCATCGTCGAACCTAAGACCATAGACAAGGGTGAGTGAACTGACGGAATAAAACTGCGAATCAATACTTCATCTCAATATCGATTTCAAACTCATAACTCAGTACCAATGACCACTTCTCATCTCGATTTCAATATCGATATTATCAAATATTCCACAAGAATGCGACAACTTGATAAAACACTGCACTGCAGTCCCAAACTCAAAACAAAACCAACCATGGCCTTTGTTCTAAACTCACGAGTTACTCAATCTCCTCAGTACTTAGCTCCGAAGTTCGTTGACATACTTGTATATATACTTATCATTCCACTATTCATAAAACAAGAACGTGTACGCCATAAAACAAGAACTTGTACATAACTCAGACTAATCAATTACTAAAAGTTTTCCCATCTCACAAACAAAAGAATTCACATCAATAGAAAATTTTAACTATCAAAATAAAAGGACAACTACTAATATTCAACTCAAATCAGCACTCAAAAGAGACTCATATTAATTATCATATAACATATAACCTCGAACAATAATAAAGTATTAGGGTCGGTAGGATCGTGTTACGCAGTAAAACAGATTCGGAATAGATAACACTCATACACCCTTGAAATTTATCACAAATTTAATATACTAACAACAATGTAAACAATTAAGAAGCTTATAGTTCATACTTGACAAATTAAATGTTTCATGCTCATAATCATATTATAGAAGCAAATCATATTTAGGAAAAGACATAGCGCAAAATTAATTAACTTAATTAAACATGGAACATTGACATATTTCCCAAAACATACATAACTCATAGACTCACAAGATCGTTTAACATCCCCAGATATCAATTAGTTAACCAAATCACTTAGCTACATTTCCACCCACTCATATTACATCATTTATCATGAGGCTGTTATTATACATGACTAGCACAATAAGGGTTTTATACAATGCGCAGCTATTAAACACTCAAGCAGGATTTCATATACACATAGCTACAGGATTGTCGTTTTGCAACCAATCACCATAATTATCAAACATCAAGCTTGAACCTGGTTTATCATTTTGAAAACAATTTTGAAATGTTAGAAACATTGAAAGGGTTGTTTGTGACAATATAAATATGTCTCAAAAACAATTTCACAACTTACAGCTTGAAACAAGGCTACACTGAGGTATTATGACTCTTCTTTATTAAGTCATTGTTCTTTTCACTCATGAATTATGAAAATTTTAACGATATAAGTAAGAATCACAAGGCTAATACTTCCATAAATCGTATGCCAACAATTAATAACTTACACATCGTGATCAGATTCTAAATATAACAATATGCAACTCACTGTATGGTATAACAATATACTTGGAAAAGTTATAAAGTTTATAATCACAGGAAACTACACAGTGATAAACCACCAACATCCGGAAGAACATCAACCAGATTCACATTAATCAAATAGTCACAATTACGTATAACTATTAGATTACTATATCATGCTGATAACTGACCAGTTAAATTTCATTCTGCCACTTGGCAAGACTCCTCTCAGATAAACATGTTTTTGACATCACATACGAGTAGCACATAGTTATTTTGAGGTCGTAAAATTTGACATATAATTGAAACAATTCTATATTAAACTTGACGCGATAAACAAGGTTACGCTATCATATAGTGAGGGTTCATACTCATACCATATGCCTATTATTCATGTTACTAAAGCCATATCAGTATATCACGTGGTCACATCACATAAATCACATTTGATTAAACTTTTATATGAAACTTTTATATCTCACGATTTCAACAATTATACATTACGCAGCAACTTACCAAATCATAATTAAATAACAGCTTAGCTAACGTGTGAGCGATCATAGCTTTTAGAAAATATAAAGGACTAGCTAATCATAGGAAAAAAGAATCGAATGCATATCTCAAGGAAATTATTTAATACCATTTCTATAACTCAATCGGTCTGGACAAGAACTTTACAGCAATTCAACAGAAAATTCGGCAACTTGCAAAAATCACAATTAAATAGTGGCTCGTTACGACTTTACATGGCATATCATTTTGAAAACGCGAATACATATTCTGAACAGTAGGGTTGGATTTATACATAACAATAACCAAGTTTTAAATGATTTCTTTTACAAAAAGATGGCCAAAACGGGACTGTGCAGTAACAATCTGACCACTGTCAACGAAAAGATTTATTTCTCTCAAAATATAACTCCTATTAACATAAAACAAAAGCATTGTAAACCGAACTCAAGGAGTTATCATACATAAAACTTTCATACTCAAATATGGAGTACATTTAATATGACAGTCCGTACAAACAAGGTAACATTCTAAAAGTTTATTTAAAATTTTGGTTCTATTACAATTCACATTACTACTTCGAAACTCAACCATTCATCTTCTGAAACGCGTTGACATATCATTTAAAGCATGGACATTACACCATATTAATATTCATTCCTCATTCCAACTTTAATCGTCATGTAGAGCACAGTCAAGATTTCGAGAACCAACCAAATACTCAATACTTGTACACATATATACGAATGTAACACATAGCTACATGTCATTTATGACTTGGGACAACACATTCCGCATATCACTAGACAGGGATTGCTAAAGCAATTAGTAAAATAATAAAAATCATAAATCTCAAATTCCGATCACATTTGCCTAGTATGCCCATCAGTAAACTCTTGCAAAGTATAAGGCATGCAAATAAGAAGTGTATACACACATAGAATAGTACAGACAATTATCAACGGGCACGACATCCGGTTCGGTCTACTAGCTTTACCCATAAGACTTAACTTGGTTCCACATCCTATAACGACATAGCATAGCTGACTCTACCAACCATTCCAATCAATCATGATCATATCTCTCCTACATCTATCCTTTTAGGTAGCCATAGCTCATCAACTTATTACACATATCATTATACTATATCTCTACCTAACGGTACAGGGATCATATAGCCGCAGGCATATCACCATATACATGTAACACCTCAAGAGTAAGAGATGAGATTGTGTGGAGATTTGTCCCACATTGGTAGAATGTGAGGCTTATGATATGTTTATAATAGCTTCCACCCACCATGTAGTAACAAGGCCTTGTGCTTTTGGGCTTAAGTGAGGACAAGTATTTGGCCCAAAGGTACACATCCCATCTTATTGGGTGCGTGTTACGACGGTGGTGGGTCGGGTTGTTACAAATGGTATCAGAGCGACCCTGCGACCGTGTGGTGAGCCTGTGGTCGGGAGTACCCGGGTCACACACCTAGCGGGGGAGGATTCTGGCCCTGGTTGTGGTCAAGTTTGAGGCACAAAGAGGACGTTGTGTTCTTTAAGTGGGGGAGTTTGTAACACCTCAAGAGTATGAGATGAGATTGTGTGGAGATTTGTCCCACATTGGTAGAATGTGAGGCTTATGATATGTTTATAATAGCTTCCACCCACCATGTAGTAACAAGGCCTTGTGCTTTTGGGCTTAAGTGAGGACAAGTATTTGGCCCAAAGGTACACATCCCATCTTATTAGGTGCGTGTTACGACGGTGGTGGGTCGGGTTGTTACAATACAAGTAAAGCTCATATTCAAAAACTCTTTGTAATACCTCGTATTTTAGTATGACATTTATTGTTTATATTGACGTATTGATCGTATTTGAACATTAGTATTCGATAATTAATTTATCGAATATGTTATACCTCACTTTTTTTTTTGTAGACTCGGGTTGTGATATTATAAGTTAACCCGAGACATATATTATAAGTTAACCCGAGACTTATATTATAAGTTAACCCGAGATAATATTATAAGTTCTATATCATATTATCGTATATCGACTAAACTAATAATAGCGTTATGTGTTATATTATATTTATACATCGCATTGAGATTGGTTCGTAGTAATTAAGACGAAGATCGTATTCGTAAATGGGTCAAGCCCACGCCCACGCCCTCATACTGACCTTTTTCACAAACCCTACTTCCCTAGTTACGTTATACCTCACGCCAACTTCCAAAACCCTAAACGATATACCCTAAACGTATACTCTCCTTCCCCTCAGTGTAACATCCCGTATTTTCGTAAAATCTAATTTAAGCGTTTTAATTATTTTATATTATAAAATAATAATTTAGTAACTTATTTCGAAAGACTTTAATTTATTTAGTGAGATCCGTCTTAAGAACCTTAAGTCCTTAAGACGAATACAACTTGGCATCATTTAATATCCGACTCAAATAACCGTGTAAATATCCAACCCATCTTATTTACTCGGAAAGGACAGTCTTTAAAACCCCTAAACCCCAATATGTCGACATTCATCTCCTTCAACCATTTCATTTCACTGCAAACATAACATCTTCATAAACCTCCATAAAACCTCCCTTTCTTTTGTAAAATTCTTCACCATCCGTCCTTCAAATCACAAAAGTAAGTACATTTTCGGAATCCTCGCGCAATTTCCAAGTCATCCGTCACTTCGGTTTCTCAATTTCTTCACTTCGAAAATCCGGCCTGTTTTGCATAATTCCGTTTCTACGCCCCTAAACTGGTTTTTCCGTGTTGTAGGTGAAGGACTTGACAACCCGGACGTTGATAGCTTCATACTCGAGGAAGATCTTTAGCCGGATAAGCTTAAGAGGTGACGATAATGAGAAACTCGGCCTTTATGTGTATATTAGCATATTTGATGGATTCTCTTGTTTGTTTCTGATTTTTGTGCAAGTATTGAGTTTAAGGAACTTAGTATCATGTTTAGGATGTTTAATATGTGGAGAAATCATGTTCTAAGATGTTGATATGTGTTCATAAGCTTATTTTCAGTTTTTCTCATTTTGCGACGGATACAAGTTATAGTCACTTGAGGATTGTTATGGGACTTACTTGCTGATAGAATAGTAGTAATTGGTGATTTATATTGATGGGTGAACTTTAATTGTAATGTTATTTGAGTTTTGGTGTCGAATTGCAAGAAGTTTGAAGGGGTGGAAAATCGCGAAATTGTGAACAGGCTCTCTGAGCCGGTCGACCGACCGGCCGCCGGTCGACCGGCTGGGAGAGCGTATTGTGTGTTTTTCGAAATTTATTAGAGAATTGGCTTAGGACTGCCAGCCGGCCGACCGGCCGCCTGCCAACCGGCTGGTAGTCATTCTTGTCTTGTGTTTTCTTGCGAAGGACCTAAGTAGAAGGGGCCCCAGCCGGCAGACCGGCCGCCTGCCAGCCGGCTGGGGGTACTTATGGGTTGGATGCGTTTTGTTGAAGGCTTTGGGAAAGGTCTTCCCAGCCGGCCGACCGGCTGCCTGCCAACCGGCTGGGAACCCTTTCTTGGTTTTCTCTCGGTTTAAAGAGAAAAGGAAATTGGAGAGGTCACCAGCCGGCCGACCGGCTGCCTGCCGACCGGCTGGGGACCCCTGATGGTTTTTATTTGTTTTTCGATCGTAACTTTTAAACGGTTGATCGGTTTTGAGTGAAACTCGTTTTGTATACCTGTGACATGTGTTTGAGGTCCCCGGTGTACGGGCAACATTGTATTGGGTTCGGGAATGGAGTGAGGATAGAGACCCCCCGGTCGGGCAACCGAAAGGGAAACCGGCTCTCCCTTAACTTAGTTCTCGGGGTCAATTAAGTGTTGATTAGAGGATAAGAAAAGTAGAACTAGTGTTTAGTTCTTAGACTTTGGTTGATATTGCATTGATGCGTATTAAGTTATGCCTTAAGCTGGCCTCTGAACTTAATACGTGAGTTGTTTGTCATATATGGGGATATGCCTTAAGTTGGCCTCTGAGCCCTATATGTGTATGTTTGTCGTGTCTGGAACATGCCTTAAGCTGGCCTCTGAGTTCAGACATGTATGATAGTGATCGCGTCGGAACATGCCTTAAGTTGGCCTCTGAGTCTGACGAGTAGAGCAGCTGCACGACGGGATAGCTAAGGAACTGACACCTTGCCCGGAGTGCAGATGTTTGGTGCTAGAACATGCCTTAAGCTGGCCTCTGAGTTTAGTACCTTGTGATGTGGTGAAGGGACATGCCTTAAGTTGGCCTCTGAGTCCTTTGCTTTTGGATGCTAGTCTATGCCTTAAGTTGGCCGCTGAGTCTAGTATCTTGCTGATTGGCGGGTCTATGCCTTAAGTTGGCCTCTGAGTCCTTGCTTACTGATATTTGGTGTTTAGGTTATGTCTTAAGTTGACCGCTGAACCTTTACACTTGCTGAACGATTTGGTATTAGGTTATGTCTTAAGTTGACCGCTGAACCTTTTACTTACTGATCCTATCTGCTTGCCTTGAGTTGGTATGTGTCAGATATAGACATGGTTAATGATGAGTAAATGTATATCTGTTAAGTTGTGGTTTAATCATCCAAGGCATTGGATGACTCTTAGTTCGGTTTCATAAATAATTGGATTGAAAGACCCCCCGACTGGGTAACTAGTAGGGAAACCGGCTCTCCTTCCTATTTGTTTATGAAGTTGGTTGAGAGCCGTGCACTGTAATCGCTTGATAGTAAGAGATAAGATGATGAGATGTTTATGCTTCACTTGTTGATATATGTTGGAGTGTTCTGCTTTGTTTATATGTTACGTGTTGTCACAAAAGGTGGCTAGGAGAACTCTAGTCACTCCCCACTGATTGTGGCGTACATGTTTTCATGTATGTAGGTACATGCAGGGTTGGAGATCGGGGTTACAGGAGAGCTAGCGAGTGATGATCCATTCATCAGTTGACTTACCCGTTTACACTTAGCTAGACTCTTAGACTTTTGTTGTTTACATTTTGGTGCCTGTAGGGATGTTCCATCCCAGGCTGTGTATATATTTCATTTACGTACTTAGAACTGCTACTTATCTATTGTTATTTATATCAGTTCTGTTTCCAGTTTCAGTTTAAAAGCTTCTCGCATGTTAGTTTAGTTTGCTAAAAAGTTTTAATTCCGCTGCATTTTTAGTACTTTTACGTGTTTATATTTTTCGCTTTCGCGAGGGGTTTTACAGTTGGTATCAGAGCATTATTTCTCCCGACGCACTCATGTGACCCCAACCTTAACTTGACCAAATAAATAAATAATGAATGAGAGATGGGTAGATCTAAGGACTTATTTTGTAGTCTATTTGTGATTGCTAATTGCTAAGTTAATCCTTGTTTTCTCTTTTAAAGGATGGTGAGACCCAGAACTGCTGATAACATTGTGCTGCAAGCAATTCAGCATTTGCTTGAGACTCAGAGACAACAAGCGGGGAATGTTCCACCTCCTCCACCGCCGGGCGGCGAGACTAATCGTCCGAGTAGCTTTTCCTGGATTGCCTCTCAGATGTCCCGAAGCCATGTTAGGACCTACGGAGGCGAGGCTGACCCAGTAGCTCTCACAGAGTGGTTCAGAGAGATGGAAAAGAGCTTCACCTTATACTCAGTCGTTAGGGAGGATAGAGTGCGTTTAGCCGCTCACTTCCTGACATTGGAGGCTGACCGTTGGTGGGCATTGACTGGACCTACCGCTGTTCTTGACCCGATGTTCGATTGGGAGGCTTTCAAAGACAGGCTCGAGGCGAGGTTCTACCCCAAGGAGTTGAGATCGCAGAGGTTGAAAGAATTTATGGATTTGAAGCAAGGCAAGATGACCGTTCAGGAGTTTACTGACGAGTTCAACCAGTTAGCTCACTTTGCATCGAGATTTGTTCGTGATGAGGCGGAGAGGGTGTATTTCTACCGAGGGAAGCTAGGGCCGAGGATTGAGAGTATGGTTCGTCGTGACTCTACTTCTTTTGTGGAGGTGTACGATGATGCTATTTGGGCCGAGAGTTCTATTCGTGCCATTGATGCAGAGACTTGTGCCGCTGCTTCTAGTGTGACTCCTCACCAGAGATCTGTGTACCAGGGGAAGAGACCATTTGTTCCTTCTACTTCTTCGCCTTCTTCTCAGAAGAAGCGTTTTGAGAGGTTCTCTGCTCCGGTTGCTAAGACCTTTGTTCACACCGACACATCTCCTAGTGTTTGCCACCGTTGTGGTAAACCTTCTCATCCGGGTTTTGATTGTTTCAAGAATGCTTTCAAGTGCTATACTTGCAATGGATTTGGGCACAAGTCTTATGAGTGTCCTGAGAGGAACACTGCACTTGGCAAGGCTGCCACTGCTGCTGCAGCAACTAAGGGAGGAAAGCCGAAAGGGAAGATCTTTGTGATGACTAGGGCTGAGGCAGAGGCTCATCTAGATATTGTTGCTGGTATCTTTTCTGTTCTTGGCGCTGAGTGCCTTATTTTATTCGATACTGGAGCTTCTTTATCATTTATATCGACTCAGTTCGCCGATCGTCTAGCTCTTGAGTCTTCATTGGTTGAGGAGACTTCTATTTCCTTACCTTCTGGAGACGTGTTTTCATGCTCTTCGTCCCATAGGGATGTTCCTATTATTATTGGTCAAGCCACATTTCCAGCGGACTTACTGATATTCCCTCTCGAGGAGTTTGACATTATCCTCGGTATGGATTGGTTATCGCGATACCATGCTCGCTTCGAGTGTCGCGACCAGAAAATCTGCTTGAGGAGTTCTTCAGGAGTTCGTGTTTCCTATAGGGGAACTCGCCCTCAAAGGGGTGTTCGTGTTATCTCTTCGATGAAAGCTTCTCATCTTCTTAGGAAGGGTTGCCAAGCCTTCCTGTGTGTTGTTACAGCTGCTAAGCCATCGCTACCGAAGCTTGAGGATGTAGCCATTGTTCGTGAGTATCTAGATGTGTTCCCAGATGACTTGCCAGGGATACCGCCAGAGAGAGATGTGGAGTTTACTATTGAGCTTGTTCCAGGTACCGGACCGATTTCTAAAGCTCCTTACCGTATGGCTCCGCCAGAGTTGAAAGAGTTGAAGCAGCAATTGAAAGAGATGATCGAGAAGGGTTTCATTAGACCTAGTGCTTCTCCGTGGGGTGCTCCCGTTTTGTTCGTCAAGAAGAAAGATGGTTCCATGAGACTTTGCATTGACTATAGAGAGTTGAACCGAGTGACCGTGAAGAACAGATATCCTTTGCCTAGGATTGATGATTTGTTCGATCAGTTGAGAGGTGCTTCGAGGTTTTCTAAGATTGATCTTCGATCGGGTTATCATCAGATTCCAGTGAGAGAGGCTGATATTGCAAAGACTGCTTTTCGTACCAGATATGGGCATTTCGAGTTTGTAGTCATGCCATTTGGGTTGACTAATGCACCGGCGATTTTTATGGATCAGATGAACCGTACCTTCAGTGAGTATCTTGACACTTGTGTTGTGGTGTTTATCGATGACATCTTGATATATTCGAAGACCGATGAGGAACATGCTGAGCATCTTCGATTGATTCTAGGGATTCTGCGTAGACAGAAATGGTTCGCAAAGTTTTCGAAGTGTGAATTTTGGCTCTCGAAGGTTGCCTTTATAGGACATGTGATATCCAGCGAGGGTGTGATGGTAGATCCCGCAAAGATAGAGCATAGGAGACCTGGTGGTTTGCTACAGCCGCTTCCCGTTCCTCAGTGGAAGTGGGAGTGTATATCTATGGACTTCGTTACAGCATTGCCTAAGACAGTTGGAGGCAAGGATGCGATTTGGGTTGTTGTTGATCGTCTAACTAAGTGCGCCAGATTCGTGCCGATCAGAGAGACATGGGATATGGATCGTTTAGCTAAGGCTTATATTGCTGAGATAGTCCGATATCATGGTGTCCCGAGGGAGATAGTTTCAGATCGTGATCCGAGGTTTTGTTCCAGGTTCTGGAAGGCCTTGCAGGAGGCTATGGGTAGCCGTTTGTTGATGAGTACCGCATTTCATGCCGCGACCGATGGTCAGTCCGAGAGGACCATACAGACATTAGAGGATTTGCTCCGTGCCTGTGCCCTTGATTTTCAGAGTTCTTGGGAGCAGTGTTTGCCGTTAGTAGAGTTTTCTTACAACAACAGTTATCATGCTTCCATCGGTATGGCTCCATATGAGGCTCTTTATGGTAGGAAGTGCCGTAGCCCGATTTGTTGGGATCAGGCTAGTGATGTTCGTGACCTAGGACCGGACCAGTTAGTTGTTACTATCGATCAGGTTCAGCTTATCAGAGGTAGGATGAAGGCCGCACAGGACCGGCATAAATCCTATGCTGATGTTCGCCGTAGACCCTTAGAGTTTGAGGTGGGTGATCGAGTTTTCTTGAGGGTTTCTCCGATGAAGGGCGTCAAGAGGTTTGGAGTTAAGGGCAAGTTGAGCCCTAAGTATATTGGACCTTTTGAGATCGTGAAGAGGATTGGTGCTGCTGCTTACCGATTGGACTTGCCTCCTAGTTTGGGCAAGGTTCATAGCGTTTTTCATGTTTCCCAGCTCCGTAAGTATGTTAGTGATCCGAGTCATGTTTTGCCTAGGGAGATCGAGAACTTGGAGCCGAGTCTTGCTTTCGAGGAGCGTCCAGTGAAGATCCTTGACCGTCAGGATAGGAAGCTTAGGAGCAAGGTGGTGCCTCTAGTGAAGATCCTTTGGCGTTGCGGTGATGTTGAGGAGCAGACTTGGGAGACTGAGGCATCGATGCGTGCTGCGCATCCCTTCTTATTCGATTGAGGTATAGTATATAGATTTATATCCGTTCGAGTTTCGAGGACGAAACTTTTTGAAGTTGGGGTGATTGTAACATCCCGTATTTTCGTAAAATCTAATTTAAGCGTTTTAATTATTTTATATTATAAAATAATAATTTAGTAACTTATTTCGAAAGACTTTAATTTATTTAGTGAGATCCGTCTTAAGAACCTTAAGTCCTTAAGACGAATACAACTTGGCATCATTTAATATCCGACTCAAATAACCGTGTAAATATCCAACCCATCTTATTTACTCGGAAAGGACAGTCTTTAAAACCCCTAAACCCCAATATGTCGACATTCATCTCCTTCAACCATTTCATTTCACTGCAAACATAACATCTTCATAAACCTCCATAAAACCTCCCTTTCTTTTGTAAAATTCTTCACCATCCGTCCTTCAAATCACAAAAGTAAGTACATTTTCGGAATCCTCGCGCAATTTCCAAGTCATCCGTCACTTCGGTTTCTCAATTTCTTCACTTCGAAAATCCGGCCTGTTTTGCATAATTCCGTTTCTACGCCCCTAAACTGGTTTTTCCGTGTTGTAGGTGAAGGACTTGACAACCCGGACGTTGATAGCTTCATACTCGAGGAAGATCTTTAGCCGGATAAGCTTAAGAGGTGACGATAATGAGAAACTCGGCCTTTATGTGTATATTAGCATATTTGATGGATTCTCTTGTTTGTTTCTGATTTTTGTGCAAGTATTGAGTTTAAGGAACTTAGTATCATGTTTAGGATGTTTAATATGTGGAGAAATCATGTTCTAAGATGTTGATATGTGTTCATAAGCTTATTTTCAGTTTTTCTCATTTTGCGACGGATACAAGTTATAGTCACTTGAGGATTGTTATGGGACTTACTTGCTGATAGAATAGTAGTAATTGGTGATTTATATTGATGGGTGAACTTTAATTGTAATGTTATTTGAGTTTTGGTGTCGAATTGCAAGAAGTTTGAAGGGCTGGAAAATCGCGAAATTGTGAACAGGCTCTCTGAGCCGGTCGACCGACCGGCCGCCGGTCGACCGGCTGGGAGAGCGTATTGTGTGTTTTTCGAAATTTATTAGAGAATTGGCTTAGGACTGCCAGCCGGCCGACCGGCCGCCTGCCAACCGGCTGGTAGTCATTCTTGTCTTGTGTTTTCTTGCGAAGGACCTAAGTAGAAGGGGCCCCAGCCGGCAGACCGGCCGTCTGCCAGCCGGCTGGGGGTACTTATGGGTTGGATGCGTTTTGTTGAAGGCTTTGGGAAAGGTCTTCCCAGCCGGCCGACCGGCTGCCTGCCGACCGGCTGGGAACCCTTTCTTGGTTTTCTCTCGGTTTAAAGAGAAAAGGAAATTGGAGAGGTCACCAGCCGGCCGACCGGCTGGGGACCCCTGATGGTTTTTATTTGTTTTTCGATCGTAACTTTTAAACGGTTGATCGGTTTTGAGTGAAACTCGTTTTGTATACCTGTGACATGTGTTTGAGGTCCCCGGTGTACGGGCAACATTGTATTGGGTTCGGGAATGGAGTGAGGATAGAGACCCCCCGGTCGGGCAACCGAAAGGGAAACCGGCTCTCCCTTAACTTAGTTCTCGGGGTCAATTAAGTGTTGATTAGAGGATAAGAAAAGTAGAACTAGTGTTTAGTTCTTAGACTTTGGTTGATATTGCATTGATGCGTATTAAGTTATGCCTTAAGCTAGCCTCTGAACTTAATACGTGAGTTGTTTGTCATATATGGGGATATGCCTTAAGTTGGCCTCTGAGCCCTATATGTGTATGTTTGTCGTGTCTGGAACATGCCTTAAGCTGGCCTCTGAGTTCAGACATGTATGATAGTGATCGCGTCGGAACATGCCTTAAGTTGGCCTCTGAGTCTGACGAGTAGAGCAGCTGCACGACGGGATAGCTAAGGAACTGACACCTTGCCCGGAGTGCAGATGTTTGGTGCTAGAACATGCCTTAAGCTGGCCTCTGAGTTTAGTACCTTGTGATGTGGTGAAGGGACATGCCTTAAGTTGGCCTCTGAGTCCTTTGCTTTTGGATGCTAGTCTATGCCTTAAGTTGGCCGCTGAGTCTAGTATCTTGCTGATTGGCGGGTCTATGCCTTAAGTTGGCCTCTGAGTCCTTGCTTACTGATATTTGGTGTTTAGGTTATGTCTTAAGTTGACCGCTGAACCTTTACACTTGCTGAACGATTTGGTATTAGGTTATGTCTTAAGTTGACCGCTGAACCTTTTACTTACTGATACTATCTGCTTGCCTTGAGTTGGTATGTGTCAGATATAGACATGGTTAATGATGAGTAAATGTATATCTGTTAAGTTGTGGTTTAATCATCCAAGGCATTGGATGACTCTTAGTTCGGTTTCATAAATAATTGGATTGAAAGACCCCCCGACTGGGTAACCAGTAGGGAAACCGGCTCTCCTTCCTATTTGTTTATGAAGTTGGTTGAGAGCCGTGCACTGTAATCGCTTGATAGTAAGAGATAAGATGATGAGATGTTTATGCTTCACTTGTTGATATATGTTGGAGTGTTCTGCTTTGTTTATATGTTACGTGTTGTCACAAAAGGTGGCTAGGAGAACTCTAGTCACTCCCCACTGATTGTGGCGTACATGTTTTCATGTATGTAGGTACATGCAGGGTTGGAGATCGGGGTTACAGGAGAGCTAGCGAGTGATGATCCATTCATCAGTTGACTTACCCGTTTACACTTAGCTAGACTCTTAGACTTTTGTTGTTTACATTTTGGTGCCTGTAGGGATGTTCCATCCCAGGCTGTGTATATATTTCATTTACGTACTTAGAACTGCTACTTATCTATTGTTATTTATATCAGTTCTGTTTCCAGTTTCAGTTTAAAAGCTTATCGCATGTTAGTTTAGTTTGCTAAAAAGTTTTAATTCCGCTGCATTTTTAGTACTTTTACGTGTTTATATTTTTCGCTTTCGCGAGGGGTTTTACAGTTGGTATCAGAGCATTATTTCTCCCGACGCACTCATGTGACCCCAACCTTAACTTGACCAAATAAATAAATAATGAATGAGAGATGGGTAGATCTAAGGACTTATTTTGTAGTCTATTTGTGATTGCTAATTGCTAAGTTAATCCTTGTTTTCTCTTTTAAAGGATGGTGAGACCCAGAAATGCTGATAACATTGTGCGGTGGTTAGGGGCGGTTGCAGGAGCGGTCAAAGCTAGCCAGGCGTGTTTAAGGTGAGTCTCGCGTTTTGTTTTAGTTTATACGGTGGTCATGTCGTGATTAGTGTGTCACCGGAGTCGAGTCGCCTTGGTGGTTGCAGTTGGTTTCAGGGACGAGGGGCGAATGTGTTGGTGTAAGTTTGGGTGTCCGGGGTGGTTGTGGTTGCCGGCGGTAGGAGTCGACAGAGGGCTACGTGTTTAAGTCCGTTGCGGGTAAGGGTTTTTGGTGGTGCCACCGTTGACTCGGGGGAGGTCGATACGGTGGTACCACGGTTGTCGTCTGAGTCTGATGTTAGGAGTCACGTTGGTGGTGGTTCTGGGTGGTGTTAACGTTTCGAGTGGCGATGTCGGAGTCTTGGTATATGCGTTTTCCGTGGTGGTTGCGTGATGAACAGGGCCTGGTTATGGTCCTGGTTCAACTCGCCGGTTAAAGTCAAAGGGTTGACGGTATGGTGGTTGTCGGCGGGAATAGAGGTACAGTGTGGTGTCGGAGGGGCTTTACGCGGGTATGGGTTGTCGGGGGTTTTGCTTTGGGTGTTAGTTTTGCTAGGTTTTTGGGTTCACGACATCACGTGGTTACTACTACTTTTACTAGTATTATTATTATTATTATATTATTATTATTATTATTATATTATTATTATTATTATTAGTAGTATGTTAGTAGATATTATTATTTTTGTTACTATATTGTTGTATTAGGATTTAGTAGGTTATTAGTTTGTTTTAATTAAAGGTTTTACGGGTCGGGAAATTTCCTTTTAAGGAAATTACTATATCGGGAAAGTTTCCATTTTAGGAAACTTTCCACTTTTAGAAGGTTGGTATTTATAGTAGGGGTAAGCTGACTTATGGGAGTTTGGGAAGTTTATTTATTCGTTACGTATATGTGTTTAGGTAGCGGGTTTCGCGTGGAACATTTTTAGCAAGCCTTGGATTATCTGCATTCCTGCTATTTGAGGTAGGGGAATTACTGTACAGATAAATGTGATTAATTACTTGATTGATTGACGTTAAGTATGATTATTTTACATTATCCTATGACTTGGAATATTGTGTTGTTTGATTATATATATGTATCTGTGATACGATATGAGGTGATGGAAATTGGCGTTGGATCGGTGCGGAGTTTATTTGGCGTTGGATCGGTGCGGAGTTAAGGGATGATTGAATCCCTATATATATATATATATATATATGATATTGTTGGCTTATTTATTTTCCTCTCCTCAACCTCGTGGTTGACCCTGTGTATTCGTGATCACCTGTGATGAACCAATCTATTGGGGAGCAGATTGACAGGTGTTGAGACTATGGGAGCTAAGGGAAGGGAGAAGCTTGGATCCGGACCAGCCTAGAGTCTAGATCACCATAGTAGTCTTTCATGATTTGTACCTTAGTTTCACCAGACAGTTTTATAATTTGGTTGTATGAACTCGTTCTTTGAGTTTAACTTTATTTAATTAAAGTACTGTTTATCTTCCCTTTGTATCTGCTGCCTCGGGAAACCGAGATGGTTACACCCTTATTTATCTGGGGAGTCCTAGTACAGGCCCTTAAATAAATGGGGGTGTTACAAAGTGGTATCAGAGCGAACGATCCTCAGGCCTAAACTAAATGAATAATAATGAACGTAGGGAGAGTCTAATAAAATGAACCCCGAGATGAAACTGATAGGAGCCCCAAAAAGGAACGGGGTGAGTTAGGGGCCCCCTCACACCAAACCATGGGCCCTTTCAGTTCTGTCTCGGAACCCAATGAGGGTAATCGAAGAGTGGGGTAGATTATATAGTGACCCAACTATGGTTAATGATGTTATCGGAAGATTATTATTGATATTGAAATGTGGATCGAGTTGGATGATTGAATTGAAATTCGAATAATATGGGTGTATATTTGTTGAGCAATAGTTAAGGGTGATGTGATCATATGATTTTAGTGTTTGAAATGTCCATGTGATTATCTGGTTATTGAATGATTATCGTAACTATGTAATATTGTGGGTACTTGGATATGAATGATCAGACTTATATATATTAGTAATCCATGTCTAGTGATATGCGGAATGTGTTGCCCCAAGCCATGAATGACATATAGTTATGTGTTTCATTTGTATATACGTGTATAAATATTGAGTTATATAGTTGATTCTAATTTCAGTTTTGAAATCTTTCCTGTGTTCTAGGTGACAACTATAGTTGAAATGAGGAATGGATGTTAATATAGTACAAAGTGATGTCTATGCTTCAAATGATATGTCAACGTGTTTTAGAAAAAGAATGGTTGAGTTTCGATGTAGTGATGTGAAATTGTAAGGAACCAAAGTCTTAATAAATTTCCAGAATGTTACCTGGTTTGTACGGGCTGCCATTTTACATGTGTTCCAAATTTGTGTATGACAATTTTGTGCATAATAACCTTCTGAATTAGCTTTATAAAGTTTTTGGTTTCATGTTAATAGTAGTTATATTTTGAGAGAAATAAATATTTTAGACGACAGTGGTCAGATTGTCACTGTACAATTCTGTTTCGACCCATGTTTTTTTTTTTGCAAAGGAAATCATTTAAAACGTGTTTATTCTTTTTATGCGTAATTCCAACTCCAATGTTTAGAATATTCATTCACGTTTTCAAAATGTTAAGCCACGTAAAATCTTAACGAGTTGTTATTTAATAGTGATTTTTGCAAGTTGCTAAATTTTCTGTTTAATTGCTGAAAAGTTTTTGTTCAGACCAACTGGGTTGTAAAAATTGTTATGAATAATTCCCTTAAGCTTTGAAATTGATTCCTTTTTTCTATGATTAGTTAATTCCTTATATTTTCTAAAAGAAAAATTATAATAGCTCGTAAGATAGCTAAGCGGTTATTTATTTATGATTTTTGGAAGTTGTTACATAATGTTTAATTGGTGAAATTATGAGTTATGTAAGTTTCATATAAAAGTTTAACCAAATATGAACTCTGTGATGTGATCACGTGATATCCTGTTATGGCTTTAGTAACATGAATGGTAGGCATACAGTATGAAGATGAACCTTACTATATGATAACGTGACCTTGTGTATTTCGTCAAGTTTATTTAAAACAGTTTCAATTATCAAGACGCGCTTACTTTCTATGGTTATGACCTCTAAATAATTATGTGATGATCATATATGATGTTAAAATCATGTTTATCAAAGAAGAGTCTTGACAAGTGCTGGAATGAAATTTAATTAGTAAGCTTATTCGCATGATGTCATGGGTAAAGGTTATAGAACAATCTAATTGTTATAATTAATGGTAATTATTTGGAACAATGTGAATCTTGTTGCTGTTCTTTCATGTGTTAATGGTATGCCTTTGTCTAGTTCCCTGCGATAAATTCGCTATAACTATTCATGTATATTGTTATGCCATAAAGTGAAGTGCATATTGTTATGTTTAAAATCTGAGCACGATGTATTGAATTATTAATTGGTGACATGTGATTTATGGAAGTGCTAGCCTTGTGAACTCGTTTACTATTATCGTTAAATCTTTATAATGTGTGAGCTACGATTTACAAGAACAATGTTTTGGTAAAGAAGAGTCAAAATATCTCCGTGTAGTCTTATCGATATGTAGCTTGTAAAATTTGTCTTTCGATTCGTGTTTATAAATGATCACTTCAAGGTTTCAAAAGTTTCAAAATGTTTTCAAAGTGATGATCCATGATAAGGCTCGATATTTTGATAAAGATAGTGTCTGTTTGCAATATGACAAATTCTGTAACTACGTGTTGATGAAATCCAGCTCGAATATTTGATTGCTGCGCATTGTATAAAACTCTTATTTTGCGAGTCATATATATTAATAGTTTCATGATAAATGATGTAATGTGAGTGGATAGGGAAATATACCTAAGTAATTTTAACTTATTGATGTCTAAGAATGTTAAGCGGTCTTGTTAGTCTATGGTTGGTATATATCGTATGAAATATGTCAATGCTTCATGTTTAATTGCGTCAATCAATTTAGCCTATGTTTTTTTAAAAAAATATGATTTTGCTTCTATAATATGATTATGAACTACGAGTTTGCTGATTGTCTACATTGGTGTAAATATGCTGAGTTGTGTTAAAATTCCAATGGTATGCTACTCTGATTCTGTTTTACTGCGTAACACGATTCTACCGATCCTAATACTCTTATTATTGCGCGAGGTTATATGCTTGCATGATAATTGCTTTGAGTTTCTTACGAGGACTTATTTGAGTTGATATTAGTAATTGTTAATCTATTTTGAAAACTGATGTTTTCTATTGATAAGATAATTATGTTGTTTCTGAGGCGGGTTGAGTTGTGGTATGGGTAAACTTTTGGTAATTGATTAGTTTGAGTTATGTATAATAATGTTGTATTAGGTTGGTTTGGTATAGCATACAAGTTCTTGTTTTATGAATTGTGGAATGGTACGTATACATACAAGAATGTCGATGAATTTGGTTAAGATACGTATATTGACATGTTAATTAGCTGATGGGATAGAGTTTGAGAGAATTGAGTTCCTCGTGAGCCAAGAACAAAGACCATGTTTGATTTTGTATTGAGATTGAGATTGCAGTTCAGTGTTTTATCGAGTTGTCGTATTCTTTGACGTTGACTCGTGGGTGAGTAGCTTAGAGTTTTACTCTCTAAGTGTTGAGCAGTTCCTTTAATGGAATATTTGACAATAATGATATTGAATTGAGATTGGGTACTAGTGATGGATTATGGGGCATGCGTGCCGAGTTACGTTTACAGTCCAGAGTGACCATGGATCTTGAGTTATATTATTTTGAAAGTGGTAAGTATTGATGTACGGTTTTATCCTGCCAGTTCACTCACCCCTTGTCTTTGGTCATTGGTTCGACGATGAGAATATGATACTTAGTTACTTGGAGAACGATCTTATGAGATAGAGCAATAAGTAAGAAGAGGTAATGAGCTGAATTTTTTTTAGGGTTACGGGGACGTAACCGTGTTTTAAGGAGGATATGTTTGTAAAATCTTATTGATGTATGATATGACTAGTTGTTATGGCATGGCTAATTGAGATGTCGTGATTGTGGGAATACATATGATACTCCTGATTTCTTCCGTTGTGCATTTTATTTTGTTTCGTGAACTATGCTATAATTGAGTTATACGTTAAACTTTGGGGACAAAGTTTTCTTAACGAGGGTAGAATGTAACATTTCGGGTTTAAAGTACTCTTATTAGTTTTGGATGTTATGTGGTGTCACATTTTCTGTGCCGAGGGACCATGTTTGTTGACTATGAGATGGTGAACTTCGGGACGAAGTTCATTTTAAGGAGGGAAGATTGTAATACCTCGTATTTTAGTATGACATTTATTGTTTATATTGACGTATTGATCGTATTTGAACATTAGTATTCGATAATTAATTTATCGAATATGTTATACCTCACTTTTTTTTTTGTAGACTCGGGTTGTGATATTATAATTTAACCCGAGACATATATTATAAGTTAACCCGAGACTTATATTATAAGTTAACCCGAGATAATATTATAAGTTCTATATTATATTATCGTATATCGACTAAACTAATAATAGCGTTATGTGTTATATTATATTTATACATCGCATTGATATTGGTTCGTAGTAATTAAGACGAAGATCGTATTCGTAAATGGGTCAAGCCCACGCCCACGCCCTCATACTGACCTTTTTCACAAACCCTACTTCCCTAGTTACGTTATACCTCACGCCAACTTCCAAAACCCTAAACGATATACCCTAAACGTATACTCTCCTTCCCCTCAGCCTTGTGACGGCTGTGTAAGAACAAAAAGAGAGAGAGAGAGAGAGAGAGGCGGTGGTTAGGGGCGGTTGCAGGAGCGGTCAAAGCTAGCCAGGCGTGTTTAAGGTGAGTCTCGCGTTTTGTTTTAGTTTATACGGTGGTCATGTCGTGATTAGTGTGTCACCGGAGTCGAGTCGCCTTGGTGGTTGCAGTTGGTTTCAGGGACGAGGGGCGAATGTGTTGGTGTAAGTTTGGGTGTCCGGGGTGGTTGTGGTTGCCGGCGGTAGGAGTCGACAGAGGGCTACGTGTTTAAGTCCGTTGCGGGTAAGGGTTTTTGGTGGTGCCACCGTTGACTCGGGGGAGGTCGATACGGTGGTACCACGGTTGTCGTCTGAGTCTGATGTTAGGAGTCACGTTGGTGGTGGTTCTGGGTGGTGTTAACGTTTCGAGTGGCGATGTCGGAGTCTTGGTATATGCGTTTTCCGTGGTGGTTGCGTGATGAACAGGGCCTGGTTATGGTCCTGGTTCAACTCGCCGGTTAAAGTCGAAGGGTTGACGGTATGGTGGTTGTCGGCGGGAATAGAGGTACAGTGTGGTGTCGGAGGGGCTTTACGCGGGTATGGGTTGTCGGGGGTTTTGCTTTGGGTGTTAGTTTTGCTAGGTTTTTGGGTTCACGACATCACGTGGTTACTACTACTTTTATTAGTATTATATTATTATTATTATTATTATATTATTATTATTATTAGTAGTATGTTAGTAGATATTATTATTTTTGTTACTATATTGTTGTATTAGGATTTAGTAGGGTATTAGTTTGTTTTAATTAAAGGTTTTACGGGTCGGGAATTTTCCTTTTAAGGAAATTACTATATTGGGAAAGTTTCCATTTTAGGAAACTTTCCACTTTTAGAAGGTTGGTATTTATAGTAGGGGTAAGTTGACTTATGGGAGTTTGGGAAGTTTATTTATTCGTTACGTATATGTGTTTAGGTAGCGGGTTTCGCGTGGAACATTTTTAGCAAGCCTTGGATTATCTGCATTCCTGCTATTTGAGGTGGGGGAATTACTATACAGATAAATGTGATTAATTACTTGATTGATTGACGTTAAGTATGATTATTTTACATTATCCTATGACTTGGAATATTGTGTTGTTTGATTATATATATGTATCTGTGATACGATATGAGGTGATGGAAATTGGCGTTGGATCGGTGCGGAGTTTATTTGGCGTTGGATCGGTGCAGAGTTTATTTGGCGTTGGATCGGTGCGGAGTTAAGGGATGATTGAATCCCTATATATATATATATTGTTGGCTTATTTATTTTCCTCTACTCAACCTCGTGGTTGACCCTGTGTATTCGTGATCACCTCTGATGAACCAATCTATTGGGGAGCAGATTGACAGGTGTTGAGACTATGGGAGCTAAGGGAAGGGAGAAGCCTGGATCCGGACCAGCCTAGAGTCTAGATCACCATAGTAGTCTTTCATGAGTTGTACCTTAGTTTCACCAGACAGTTTTATAATTTGGTTATATGAACTCGTTCTTTGAGTTTAACTTTATTTAATTAAAGTACTGTTTATCTTCCCTTTGTATCTGCTGCCTCGGGAAACCGAGATGGTTACACCCTTATTTATCTGGGGAGTCCTAGTACAGGCCCTTAAATAAATGGGGGTGTTACATGTGGGGAATAAAACGTGTATTCGCCCTATACTTGCAGGATTATAATGAAAAATACAATCGTGAATATGGTCATAAGATTAAAAAGATATGAAAAAGAGTACAACCTTTAGTCCTTGCGCGAAAGGCCTAAGAACAGGAATTAACACAAATTCCCTCCTATAACTTGCACCCAAGACTTAGAATGAGACGTTGCCGCGTGTGCTAGAAATCCTCTCCAACTGCCTTGCAGTATCGGGAGAGCCTTTTGAGTTTTAGATGTGAGATCTGGGTTATGGGAGAAGAATGCTCTCAAACCCTAATTTTCTTGAGATTTGTTTAAACAGTGAAACAAGAGTACCTGACATAAGGAGAGTCCTCCTCCTTATGTAGCTCATTCGGCCGAAATTTCTAATAGGGTAGGAGTGGGCTTTCCACTCTTACCTTATTCTAATTCGTGATTCGACCCATTTAGCTAAAATTTATTCGCGGGTTTTATTTATAAATCGCATACATGTTATCAGATATTAATGCAGTCGATGTATTAATAATGGTCTGATAAAATTACGATATTGTATAATTACCCAAATTAATAAACTGTTTATATTAATACGCGAATACAATATTTAATTAAATATAACTGTTTATATTTAATTTTACGAATTAATCATGTAATCCGTATTAGCTAAAATTATTTAATCCGTATTAAATAATAATCTCAACATCTTATTGACTAATTTAATAGTCAATACCTCTGACTAACTATTTAGTCATATCCGGCATAAATGTGATTGTATTTCCATACCTTCACATCTCTCAAACGTGTCCTATAGGTGTGACGTATAGGGACCAGTTCATCACCGCCATCCGTATGACAATAACGTCAAACTTATCTAGCAAGCCAACCGTTATTGATAAACGTGGATCAACTGGTAATAATACAGAAGTATGCCCTTGTGATCCTTAAAGAGATTTAATAAGTCATTGTACTTAATTGTCAAGGACACCATCCCCAACAATCTCCCACTTGTCCGTACAAGGGTATGTGCAATGACGTTATCACACTACATGTGGAGGACACAAGCTCCAACAAACTCCCACTTGTCCGTACAAGTGTAGGTGCGATAACCGATTCTCATATCCTTTTAAAATTTCTCCCACTCAATGTAAGACAATTCGCAAATCCGCATTCGCAAAGGTCGTATCTCACAAGCGATCTGTATCAAGAGTGGTTTCCCCGACTAGAGAGTAACTTAACTGATAAAACGAATCTGTATTCGAGCATGGCCATGCATTTCAGTTACTACTCCTCGAGTGGCCCTGCGAAATGATAAAATCCTGATAAGGGTTTGGATATTTCCCTCAACTCGAATCCTGCCGATATCGCGCATCATGAAATAACCCAGAAAAAATCCTCTTGGCCCCTGTTACGGTGACCGTGGGAAAGAAACCAAAGTTACCCAAAATCTGCCTTAATCTCAAGAGACAGTTGAAAGTCAAAAGACTCGACTCTAAGGAACACTATGGAGGTCCTATCCACGACCTGGCACCCAATGTTATAAAACATTTAGGACTCCATAACGCTGTCACGGGGTGTCCTACGAGATATCCGTATAACTCGCCTTTGTGATTGGTCAGTCAGTCGCGTGACTTATGGCTCGTTGAACCCACCATCAACCAACGTCACAAAATGATTACCTGAGTTATCAGCTCAAGTGGGTAATCAAGGACCAAAACGATGTAATGTTAATCAGTTCACTTTGTGGTGTTCAAAATTGGCGTACAATTCCACATGAAAAACAAAACATTATATATCATAACAATAAGGTTGATTAGAGTACACGAGAAAATGAATTATTACATGAATTCATAAAAGAGTACTACAACTTAGGAACACATCCAATTCCCATGGAATGAATGTGCCCTTCATGCTTATCACGTGGTAATGCTTTTGTGAGAGGATCAGCTATGTTGTCATCCGTAGCGATCTTATCAATGAAAATCTCCTTTTGCTCCACGTAATCTCTGATTAGATGAGCTTTCCGTTGTACATGCCTAGCCTTGTTGCTAGACTTATGCTCCTTAGCTTGGAAGATGGCACCTTTATTATCACAATAAACGGTGATTGGGTCATTCGAACTAGGCACTACTGATAGTCCTTGTAAGAATTGACGCATCCATATTGCTTCCTTAGCTGCTTCTGAGGCGGCATAGTACTCGGACTCAGTCGTAGGATCTTCTGTAACACTCTGTTTAGAACTTTTCCAGCTGACAGCAGCGCCATTAAGAGTAAAAACGAATCCAGACTGAGATTTCGAGTCATCTCGATCCGTTTGGAAGCTAGCATCTGCGTAACCCGTGGCGCAGAGCGTCGAGTCGCCTCCGTAAGTCAATCCCCAATCTTTAGTCCTCCGTAGGTACTTAAGAATGTTTTTCACGGCCATCCAGTGTTGTTCACCTGGATGAGCTTGGAATCGACTAGTCATACTCAATGCATATGCAACGTCTGGACGTGTGCATATCATGGCATACATGATTGATCCTATTGCCGAAGCATAAGGAATCCGACTCATGCGCTCTTTCTCTTCCAATGACTTAGCTTCTTGAGTCTTGCTCAAGTGAAGCCCAGGAGTCATAGGAAGGAACCCTTTCTTGGAGTTCGTCATGCTGAATCTCTCTAGAATCTTATCTATATAAGACTCCTGACTGAGAGACAACATCCGTCGTGATCTATCCCTGTAGATACGGATGCCTAAAATTCTTTGTGCCTCTCCCAGATCTTTCATCTGGAAATGGTTTTTCAACCATGCTTTAACCGAAGATAAGAGAGGTATGTCATTCCCAATCAAGAGTATGTCATCGACATACAGTACTAGGAATACAATCTTGCTCCCACTCGACTTGATATAGAGACATGGTTCCTCGACTGATCGAATGAACCCATTCTCTTTTTTTACTTGGTCGAAGCGATGATTCCAACTCCGCGATGCTTGCTTAAGTCCATAGATGGAACGCTTAAGCTTGCAAACTTTCTTAGGATGTGCTGGATCGATAAAACCCACAGGTTGCACCATGTACAACTCTTCCTCCAAATAACCGTTTAAGAAGGCGGTTTTAACGTCCATTTGCCATATTTCATAATCGTGAAATGCGGCGATCGCTAAGATAATCCGAATGGAACGTAGCATGACTACGGGTGCAAAGATCTCATCGTAGTGCAAGCCTGGCACTTGGGTGAAACCTTTAGCAACTAGTCTAGCCTTGTGGATATCTTGTTGTCCTTCCACGGCATGCTTTATCTTGTAAAGCCATTTGCATTGAAGGGGACGTACCTTTGCAGGTAGGTTCACAAGATCCCACACGTTGTTCTCATACATGGACTCCATCTCGGATTGCATGGCTTCTAGCCATAGCTTTGAGTCAGAACTGGTCATGGCACCTTTATAGGTTGTGGGTTCATTACCCTCTTGGAGTAAGACGTCATCTATATCACGTTCCTCGACCATACTAATGTATCTGTCCGGAGGAATAGAGACTCTTCCCGACCTCCTAGGTTCCTCAGGAATATCTACCGCAGCCTCGGTTGAAGGAACTGTTTCCTCCAATGGTTGCTCGGTAGTTGGTTCTTGAACCTCCGATAACTCGAAGGTTCTATTACTTGACTTGTTCTCGAGAAATTCTTTCTCTAAGAACGTTGCACTAGCCTTAACAAAAACACGTTGTTCGGTAGGCGAGTAGAAGTAATGACCAAAAGTTCCCTTTGGATAGCCTATAAAGTATGTTTTGACCGATCGCGGGCCGAGCTTATCCTCGTGTCTCCACTTGACATAAGCCTCGCAGCCCCAAACCCGAATAAAGGACAAGTTAGGGACCGTTCCCTTCCATAATTCGTATGGAGTCTTGTCAACAGCTTTAGACGGACTTCGGTTAAGTATTAGAGCGGCTGACAAAAGAGCATAGCCCCACAATGAATCAGGCACAACGGTGTGACTCATCATGGATCGAACCATATCGAGTAGAGTTCGATTTCTCCGTTCGGACACACCATTTAATTGTGGTGTTCCAGGTGGAGTCAATTGTAGCACGATGCCGCAGTCTTTAAGGTGTTGATCAAACTCGTGTGAAAGATACTCACCACCACGATCCGAACGTAGTGCTTTAATCTTTCTACCCAGCTGGTTCTGTACCCGATTCTGGTATTCTTTGAACTTGTCAAAGGATTCACTTTTATGTTTCATCAAGTAGACATAGCCATATCTACTCAAATCATCCGTGAAAGTGATGAAATACCTATAGCCTTCTCGTGCGTTGATCGACATAGGGCCACATACGTCCGTATGTATGAGTCCTAATAGGTCGGCAGCGCGCATTCCAACACCTTTGAAGGAAATACGAGTCATTTTGCCAATGAGACATGATTCACACGTGCCATATGATTCGAAATCAAAGGGCGATATTGCTCCATTCTGTATGAGCTGTTTTACGCGTTTCTCATTTATGTGTCCCATACGACAATGCCATAGGTAAGTTTGATCTTTGTCACCTACCTTTAATCTCTTGTTATTCACATGTAATATCTCGGTAGTTTGATCTAAAACATAAATTCCATTCATGGAAACTGCCTTGCCATAAATCATATTGTGTAAGGAGAAAATACAGCTATTATTCTCTATTACAAATGAAAAACCGAGTTTGTCAAGTGCAGAAACTGAAATAATGTTTTTGGACAAACTAGGAACATAATAACAGTTATATAAAAATAACTCGAATCCACTTGGAAGCTGGATCACGTATGTTCCCTTCGAGACTGCAGCAACGCGTGCTCCATTCCCGACACGCAGGTCCACCTCACCCTTGATTAGGGGTTCTTGGTTTCGGAGGCCCTGCACATGATTAAATAGATGAGAACCACAACCAGTATCAAGTAACCAAGTTCCGCAACTTGCATGGTTAATCTCAATCATGTGAATAAAAGAAGAAGAAGACATACCAACAGGAGTAACGCGGCCTGCCTTAATGTCCTCGCGATACACGGGGCATGAGCGCCTCCATTGCCCAGTCTTGTGGCAGTGGTGGTATTCCATGCTAGTATCCTTGCTCTTTGTCTTGCCCTGTGAGTTGCTCGACTCACCTGGCCCACTCTTAGTAAATCCTGGTTTCTTGAACCCGGGCTTACCTACTGCTAGGTCGCCCTGAGCTTTAGCCTTCCCTTTACCCTTTCCCTTACTGGAGATTATGAGAACATCCTGCTTCATGCTCCCACTTAATTTCAGATCCTTCTCAGTCTGTACGAGAAGGGAGTGGAGCTCATGAGGAGTCTTCTTCATGTCGTTCATGTAGTACTTGGCCCTAAAGAGGGCGAACCCATCATGAAGCGAATGAAGCATTCGATCAACGATTATGTTCTCACTGATCTTGCAGTTCAGGGTCTCTAGTTTCTCGATATTCTCAATCATGTTGAGAATATGTGGGCTAACAGCGTGGCCCTTCTGGAGTTTCGCCTCAAAGAAGCGACAGGTATGCTCATAAGAAACGATTCTCGGAGCTTTCGAGAATTCGTTAGTGAGCGTGGTGAAAATCTTGTTTGCACCATGGGATATGAAGCGTCTTTGCAAATTTGATTCCATTGCATAGATGAGTACGTTCTTTATCGCACCCGCTTCCATGACGAAGTCGCTATGAGCGCGAACTTCGTTAGCTCTAGCTCCAGTTCCTGGGTGTGCCGGAATGGGCTCAGTTAAATACTTGAGCTTTCCGTCAGCAATGGCAGCATTCTGTAGTGCTGCCTCCCAGTCAGAGAAGTTTGACCCATCATTTCTCAGTCTAGTAGACTGATTCATGGAGTCCATGAAGGCTTTTAGCCAGGATTCACGTGCTAGCTTGGCACTTGGCATTGGGTCTTCACAAGCCATTTAGTTATACAGCAGTTTTAATGAACGTGTTCTACACTGAAAAAGAAGAAAAAACAAAACCATATAAGCAACTAATTGTTGTGATTTAAGTCTATATTAAATTGGATTTAAACTCGTAGACTCATGCATTTATATAATTGATCTCCCTCAAGAATTATATAAACGATCCCAAGACTCAATTTCCGTATATTGATAAGCCCACAGTTTGGCTAATTCCACCGTTGGAACTCTTGGTCGATAGATTTCTGTATATCCTATCTATTAGTCCATCTCAGTCGCTAGATAGTATCGAGTGACCATGATGTTGAGATAAATAAATCATCTGTTCCTACTTACCCGACGTAGAAGGGGTCATATTATGCCTACCGACGAAGAAGGGATTCATGGGAGGCTGATTTATAAAGACTAATCCCAATTTTGGGTTATACGAGGAAGACCCCATCAACTTTTATTTATTCATATTTAAGTGAACTAAAAACTAGCATATACGTGAATGAATTAAATAAAGTGATGGCTTTACATGAGACACGTGACATCTGTATTGTCACAGAAAACTAACGCGTAACCTCTACATGAGTCAGTTTTCAGGCATGTTATAGGTGGTTTGGTTTTTAGGCGGAATATGATGCAAGCTATTATCGATGAAAGCATAAAGATAAATGCAATAAACGTAAATAAAAGTCCTAGTGTGGCATATCCTACCAAAATAAACATAAAACAACTTGGAATCCACCGTTGGACCCTAGAAGCTTGTCTTGATGTTCCATCTTGGTCCTTGCAGCGGGAGTGAGCATCCGGTCTCCGTCTTTGGTCTTCACAAAATTACTAATTTAAATTACATATATAACCCTATTTACATTCTAATTTAAATACAAAAGTAATTACATGGCAAAAACCCAAAACGGAGATACAAGATCTCAAAATTACAAGCAAGACTGTGTTCCATCATTACGGTAACACAATCTACTAAGGCCACACTAAGTTACAACCGTTTGCAAAAATTAAATACGTTATTGAAAGCATTCAAGGCATTCACAAGACGATAAATAAAATGCATCAACTAAAATAAAATTCATTCATGACATAATACTGTTATTATGATTAATAAATTTTTTTTTTACCAAACCACCTTTTAAGATTAAAATTATGTGACTATACCGCTTTAATCACCAATTTTAATAAACATATAATCCATTATTTTAAACTGTTTTAAAACATTATGTATCAAACGAGGGTGAACCGTTTCACAAAAATAATATACTATTTCCGTATACAGTATATTATTTTAGGCCATTTGAAAATAAGAAACAAGTTATTTTCGAAAAAGAAAACCTGAAAGATGAGCACTCGACCGAGCAACAGGGGCACTCGATCGAGTGTCAGTGTCACTCGATCGAGTGCAGCAGGGGCTCGATCGAGTGACTCGTTAAAACGCAAACGCTGCACTTTGGAAATCAAAACAAGTTTATTTCTTGGATTTAAAACGTGTAAATCATAAATAAACAACAACAAAAGATTCACATATTGCTAAAAATATCGATTAATTAACAATGTGCAAATAAGAATCGAAAACAAGATCGATTACAACCCAAAAACCACACGCATGAAGCCTGGTACGAGGACACTCGATCGAGTGCTACAGACACTCGATCGAGTGTCGAGGCAGAATGCATCGAATTTCAAAAATTTTAAATCTTACGAAAAACACAATTGTAAAATTTCATGGCCATAGGCTCTGATACCACTTGTGGGGAATAAAACACTATGCTATAATTGAGTTATACGTTAAACTTTGGGGACAAAGTTTTCTTAACGAGGGTAGAATGTAACATTTCGGGTTTAAAGTACTCTTATTAGTTTTGGATGTTATGTGGTGTCACATTTTCTGTGCCGAGGGACCATGTTTGTTGACTATGAGATGGTGAACTTCGGGACGAAGTTCATTTTAAGGAGGGAAGATTGTAATACCTCGTATTTTAGTATGACATTTATTGTTTATATTGACGTATTGATCGTATTTGAACATTAGTATTCGATAATTAATTTATCGAATATGTTATACCTCACTTTTTTTTTTGTAGACTCGGGTTGTGATATTATAATTTAACCCGAGACATATATTATAAGTTAACCCGAGACTTATATTATAAGTTAACCCGAGATAATATTATAAGTTCTATATTATATTATCGTATATCGACTAAACTAATAATAGCGTTATGTGTTATATTATATTTATACATCGCATTGATATTGGTTCGTAGTAATTAAGACGAAGATCGTATTCGTAAATGGGTCAAGCCCACGCCCACGCCCTCATACTGACCTTTTTCACAAACCCTACTTCCCTAGTTACGTTATACCTCACGCCAACTTCCAAAACCCTAAACGATATACCCTAAACGTATACTCTCCTTCCCCTCAGCCTTGTGACGGCTGTGTAAGAACAAAAAGAGAGAGAGAGAGAGAGAGAGGCGGTGGTTAGGGGCGGTTGCAGGAGCGGTCAAAGCTAGCCAGGCGTGTTTAAGGTGAGTCTCGCGTTTTGTTTTAGTTTATACGGTGGTCATGTCGTGATTAGTGTGTCACCGGAGTCGAGTCGCCTTGGTGGTTGCAGTTGGTTTCAGGGACGAGGGGCGAATGTGTTGGTGTAAGTTTGGGTGTCCGGGGTGGTTGTGGTTGCCGGCGGTAGGAGTCGACAGAGGGCTACGTGTTTAAGTCCGTTGCGGGTAAGGGTTTTTGGTGGTGCCACCGTTGACTCGGGGGAGGTCGATACGGTGGTACCACGGTTGTCGTCTGAGTCTGATGTTAGGAGTCACGTTGGTGGTGGTTCTGGGTGGTGTTAACGTTTCGAGTGGCGATGTCGGAGTCTTGGTATATGCGTTTTCCGTGGTGGTTGCGTGATGAACAGGGCCTGGTTATGGTCCTGGTTCAACTCGCCGGTTAAAGTCGAAGGGTTGACGGTATGGTGGTTGTCGGCGGGAATAGAGGTACAGTGTGGTGTCGGAGGGGCTTTACGCGGGTATGGGTTGTCGGGGGTTTTGCTTTGGGTGTTAGTTTTGCTAGGTTTTTGGGTTCACGACATCACGTGGTTACTACTACTTTTATTAGTATTATATTATTATTATTATTATTATATTATTATTATTATTAGTAGTATGTTAGTAGATATTATTATTTTTGTTACTATATTGTTGTATTAGGATTTAGTAGGGTATTAGTTTGTTTTAATTAAAGGTTTTACGGGTCGGGAATTTTCCTTTTAAGGAAATTACTATATTGGGAAAGTTTCCATTTTAGGAAACTTTCCACTTTTAGAAGGTTGGTATTTATAGTAGGGGTAAGTTGACTTATGGGAGTTTGGGAAGTTTATTTATTCGTTACGTATATGTGTTTAGGTAGCGGGTTTCGCGTGGAACATTTTTAGCAAGCCTTGGATTATCTGCATTCCTGCTATTTGAGGTGGGGGAATTACTATACAGATAAATGTGATTAATTACTTGATTGATTGACGTTAAGTATGATTATTTTACATTATCCTATGACTTGGAATATTGTGTTGTTTGATTATATATATGTATCTGTGTTACGATATGAGGTGATGGAAATTGGCGTTGGATCGGTGCGGAGTTTATTTGGCGTTGGATCGGTGCAGAGTTTATTTGGCGTTGGATCGGTGCGGAGTTAAGGGATGATTGAATCCCTATATATATATATATTGTTGGCTTATTTATTTTCCTCTACTCAACCTCGTGGTTGACCCTGTGTATTCGTGATCACCTCTGATGAACCAATCTATTGGGGAGCAGATTGACAGGTGTTGAGACTATGGGAGCTAAGGGAAGGGAGAAGCCTGGATCCGGACCAGCCTAGAGTCTAGATCACCATAGTAATTTTTCATGAGTTGTACCTTAGTTTCACCAGACAGTTTTATAATTTGGTTATATGAACTCGTTCTTTGAGTTTAACTTTATTTAATTAAAGTACTGTTTATCTTCCCTTTCTATCTGCTGCCTCGGGAAACCGAGATGGTTACACCCTTATTTATCTGGGGAGTCCTAGTACAGGCCCTTAAATAAATGGAGGTGTTACATGTGGGGAATAAAACGTGTATTCGCCCTATACTTGCAGGATTATAATGAAAAATACAATCGTGAATATGGTCATAAGATTAAAAAGATATGAAAAAGAGTACAACCTTTAGTCCTTGCGCGAAAGGCCTAAGAACAGGAATTAACACAAATTCCCTCCTATAACTTGCACCCAAGACTTAGAATGAGACGTTGCCGCGTGTGCTAGAAATCCTCTCCAACTGCCTTGCAATATCGGGAGAGCCTTTTGAGTTTTAGATGTGAGATCTGGGTTATGGGAGAAGAATGCTCTCAAACCCTAATTTTCTTGAGATTTGTTTAAACAGTGAAAAAAGAGTACCTGACATAAGGAGAGTCCTCCTCCTTATGTAGCTCATTCGGCCGAAATTTCTAATAGGGTAGGAGTGGGCTTTCCACTCTTACCTTATTCTAATTCGTGATTCGACCCATTTAGCTAAAATTTATTCGCGGGTTTTATTTATAAATCGCATACATGTTATCAGATATTAATGCAGTCGATGTATTAATAATGGTCTGATAAAATTACGATATTGTATAATTACCCAAATTAATATAACTGTTTATATTAATACGCGAATACAATATTTAATTAAATATAAGCGTTTATATTTAATTTTACGAATTAATCATGTAATCCGTATTAGCTAAAGTTATTTAATCCGTATTAAATAATAATCTCAACATCTTATTGACTAATTTAAAAGTCAATACCTCTGACTAACTGTTTAGTCATATCCGGCATAAATGTGATTGTATTTTCATACCTTCACATCTCTCAAACGTGTCCTATAGGTGTGACGTATAGGGACCAGTTGATCACCGCCATCCGTATGACAATAACGTCAAACTTATCTAGCAAGCCAACCGTTATTGATAAACGTGGATCAACTGGTAATAATACAGAAGTATGCCCTTGTGATCCTTAAAGAGATTTAATAAGTCATTGTACTTAATTGTCAAGGACACAAGCCCCAACATTACACTCTTGTTCTCAATACCAGAAATAGTATATCTCAATCAACATTCAACATCAGTCTCATGATTCGCAGTATATATTACCAACCATATTTCACATCATAACTTACCTCATTCCTTCTCCTGCAAGAACGTTAGTACAAGATAACTAGATCATTATATAATCTACCCCACTCTTCAATTACTCTCATTGGGTTCCCGAGACAGAACAAAAAAGGCCCAGGTTTGGTGTGAAAGGGCCCCTAACTCAACCCGTTCCTTTTTGTGGCTCCTATCAGTTTCATCTCGGGGTTCATTTTATTTGACTCTTACTACGTTCATTATTATTCAATTGGTTTAGGCCTGAGGATCGTTCGCTCTGATACCACTTTGTAACACCCTGATTTATTAAGGAGCCTTTAGCAAGACATCCTCAGTAAATTGAGTTGTTACCATCTCGGAATATCCGAGGTAGTGAATAATAAAGTAAATCAAACCAAAGTACTTTATATAAAAACTGATAAAATTTAAACTTTGATGTTACAAATACTACACAGCAGAATTAAAGTACAACTGATAACTACAAAGTAGGTGATCTACATCTAAGTCGGTCCATCCAAGTGCTCACGCCATCCCATGCTCCCACAGCACCATCTTTCCTGTCAAAACTGCTCCCCATTACGGATAATCACAGGTGTCACACGAATACACAGGGTCAACCACGAGGTTGAGTAGAGGAAAAGTGAACAACCAAACATTACTATAAATAGGAAGTCAAACATCTCCACTCCGAATCACAAGACCCATTATTCTCCGCACCGATCACAAGGCCCATTAACTGCGCACCGATCACAAGGCCCATTAACTCCGCACCGATCACAAGGCCCATTAACTCCGCACCGATCACAACGCCCATTAACTCTGCACCGATCACAACACCCATTAACTCCGCACCGATCACAACACCCATTTCTCATCACCTCATATCGTATCACAGAAATATATAAACAAATAACACAATATTCCAAATCATGTGATAACGTAAATAATCATGGTTAACATTAAACAACCAAGTAGTCACCATTATATGCGCAGTAATTCCCCTACCTCAACTTGTAGAAAGACAGTCAACTGCTCCTAGAAATGTTCCACGCGGAAACCGTCACCTAAACATATATTATATAACGACTAATAACCCCTATTCTAGAATAGTAAGGATTCTAAATATAATAACTTTCTAAAAGTGGTAAGTTCCTATAATAGAAATTTTCCCGAAATAGCAAGCTTGCCCCTAGACGACAAATTACATAGTCTCATATACGAATAATAATACTCAATAATAATATAGTACTAGTAGTAATATTAATAATAATAATACTAACCGTAACAACTTCTAATAATATGATTAGTAATAATAAGAATAACATATATAACATATGACCATACAATTATAATTTCATAAGAATAAAACAATACAACATTACAACATTAATGTTAACAACCTTACTAAAAATATAACTAATATCATTATCATTATCATTATCATCTTACCATTATAATAACAACAATTATTAATAAAAAAAATATACTAATCATAAACTAATGATAAACTAATGATTACACAACAACAATTTTAGAATAGAACACGAGAAGCACGAACAGCAACAAACACGAACTCGAAAACAAACAGCCACCCTCACCGCGCAACAGCCCCGACAAACACTATTCTCAACACCACCTACAATCCCCGACCTCCCCACTGGCACCACCAGGCTCGCCTATGAGCCACGGTGGCTCCAGGGAGGGAGTCGGTGGTCGTCAACCACCACCCACGACGCTGACAAACGGTTACCATTCCAGCACCATCAGACGCTACTCTTCTTTACGCTACAACCACCTACAACAAAACCCACCATATGAACGACACACACCACCAAGACCCACCGTGATAACCACCCTTCTAACACCCAGACTACCACCAACCAATTACCTTACTACCCAGAAAGAATCGTAAACAGGAACTACCTCGAATCCATTAAAAACACCATACGTTCAAAAGCCTTGTTCTGAAAACGAAAGGAAAAAAAATTAACGCCTGCGATAACTACCACCCACGACGGCCCTGGGTGGTCAACGACGACATCACAAAGGTTCAAGAGGCAACTACGAATATCATAGATCAATATTGCACGGAAATCGAAACCTAGACATACCATAACACGGTTGAATTTATTGGATTAAGTCGAACGAGAAAACTGAAAAAGGAAGAACGTGATGAGTACACTTACTTCACAGGGAATTCGACCACCCTTAGGCCCCCTTAAAGCCACCGTGTAACCTCCCCTCTGGTTCTCTGATGTGGCGGCAGCCAAGTAGTTTGGGTTATGTTGTGTGCATTAGGTTAGAGGTAGGTTTTGAGGGTAGTAAAATGGGGCGGCAGAAAGTGTGTATATGTGTTTGTATCATCTTATCTAATTGGGCTGCTCAAGGTAGGCACGCATATGAAGGCCCAATGCTAACATTAAGGTACGGTTTACTAGCTAACACGCATATACGACATAATACTAACAACATATAAAATATAAAACACTTATTCTTTAGTTAATTATTGAGTACTAACGTTCAAATACGATCAACATGTCAATATAACATATATATTCTAATGAATTATTACACCAATAATAAATAAAATATAAAACACGCATTCGATAACTTAATTATCGAATATAAACGTTCAAATATTATCAACACCTTAATAACGATATAAATTAATTATCGATAAAATATGGGGTATTACAGTCTTCCCTCCTTAAAATGAACTTCGTCCCGAAGTTCACCATCCCATGACCAACAAGCTAGTTACTAAGCACATAACGATCACAACATATAGCACCACACCACATCTTAAGTACTCTTAAACACGAAATGTTACATTCTACCGTCGTTAATAAAACTTTTTCCCCAAAGTTCAACATATACTTAAACTAAAGGGGTACTTCATGAAACGCAATAACATGTATAACAGAAATAATCAAGATTATCAACTACATGCAAACAACCAGGATATACCAATTAGCCATAATTATCATAATCATTAAGATTTTACAATCATATCCTCCTTAAAAACATGGTTACGTCCCCGTAACCTCATTATAAGAATTTCAGCACATTACTCTGTCTTACTCACTACTCTATCTCATAAAATCTTACTCCAAATAACCAAGTATCGTATTCTCATCGTCGAACCTAAGATCATAGACAAGGGTGAGTGAACTGACGGAATAAAACTGCGAATCAATACTTCATCTAAATATCGATTTCAAACTCATAACTCAGTACCAATGACCAATTCTCATCTCGATTTCAATATCGATATTATCAAATATTCCACAAGAATGCGACAACTTGATAAAACACTGCACTGCAGTCTCAAACTCAAAACAAAACCAACCATGACCTTTGTTCTAAACTCACGAGTAACTCAATCTCCTCAGTACTTACCTCCCAAGTTCGTTGACATACTTGTATATATACTTATCATTCCACTATTCATAAAACAAGAACGTGTACGCCATAAAACAAAAATTTGTACATAACTCAGACTAATCAATTACTAAAAGTTTTCCCATCTCACAAACAAAAGAATTATCACATCAATAGAAAATTTTAACTATCAAAATAAAAGGACAACTACTAATATTCAACTCAAATCAGCACTCAAAAGAGACTCATATCAATTATCATATAACATATAACCTCGAACAATAATAAAGTATTAGGGTCGGTAGGATCGTGTTACGCAGTAAAACAGATTCGGAATAGATAACACTCATACACCCTTGAAATTTATCACAAATTTAATATACTAACAACAATGTAAACAATTAAGAAGCTTATAATTCATACTTGACAAATTAAAAGTTTCATGCTCATAATCATATTATAGAAGCAAATCATATTTAGGAAAAGACATAGCGCAAAATTAATTAACGTAATTAAACATAGAACATTGACATATTTCCCAAAACATACATAACTCATAGACTCACAAGATCGTTTAACATCCTCAGATATCAATTAGTTAACCAAATCACTTAGCTACATTTCCACTTACTCATAATACATCATTTATCATGAGGCTATTATTATACATGACTAGCACAATAAGGGTTTTATACAATGGGCAGCTATTAAACACTCAAGCAGGATTTCATCTACACATAGCTACAGGATTGTCATTTTGCAACCAATCACCATAATTATCAAACATCAAGCTTGAACCTGGTTTATCATTTTGAAAACTATTTTGAAATGTTGGAAACATTGAAAGGGTTGTTTGTGACAATATAAATATGTGTCAAAGACAATTTCACAAGTTACAGCTCGAAACAAGGCTACACTGAGGTATTATGACTCTTCTTTATTAAGTCATTGTTCTTTTCACTCATGAATTATGAAAATTTTAACGATATAAGTAACAATCACAAGGATAATACTTCCATAAATCGTATGCCAACAATTAATAACTTACACATCGTGATCAGATTCTAAATATAACAATATGCAACTCACTGTATGGTATAACAATATACTTGGAAAAGTTATAAAGTTTATAATCACAGGAAACTAGACAGTGATAAACCACCAACATCCGGAAGAACATCAACCAGATTCACATTAATCAAATAGTCACAATTACGTATAACTATTAGATTGCTATATCATGCTGATAACTGACCAGTTAAATTTCATTCTGCCACTTGGCAAGACTCCTCTCAGATAAACATGCTTTTGACATCACATACGAGTAGCACATAGTTATTTTGAAGTCATAAAATTTGACATATAATTGAAACAATTCTATATTAAACTTGACGAGATAAACAAGGTTACGCTATCATATAGTGAGGGTTCATACTCATACCATACGCCTATTATTCATGTTACTAAAGCCATATCAGGATATCACGTGGTCACATCACATAAATCACATTTGATTAAACTTTTATATGAAACTTTTATATCTCACGATTTCAACAATTAAACATTACGCAGCAACTTACCAAATCATAATTAAATAACAGCTTAGCTAACGTGTGAGCGATCATAGCTTTTAGAAAATATAAAGGACTATCTAATCATAGGGAAAGAATCGAATGCATATCTCAAGGAAATTATTTAATACCATTTTCATAACTCAATCGGTCTGGACAAGAACTTTACAGCAATTCAACAGAAAATTCGGCAACTAGCAAAAATCACAATTAAATAGTGGCTCGTTACGACTTTACATGGCATATCATTTTGAAAACGCGAATACATATTCTAAACAGTAGGGTTGGATTTATACATAACAATAACCAAGTTTTAAATGATTTCTTTTACAAAAAGATGGCCAAAACGGGACTGTGCAGTAACAATCTGACCACTGTCAACTAAAAGATTTATTTCTCTCAAAATATAACTCCTATTAACATAAAACAAAAGCATTGTAAACCCAACTCAAGGGGTTATCATACATAAAACTTTCATACTCAAATATGGAGTACATTTAATATGACAGTCCGTACAAACAAGGTAACATTCTAAAAGTTTATTTAAAATTTTGGTTCTATTACAATTCACATTACTACTTCGAAACTCAACCATTCATCTTCCGAAACGCGTTGACATATCATTTAAAGCATCGACATTGCACCATATTAAAATTCATTCCCTATTCCAACTTTAATCGTCATCTAGAGCACAGTCAAGATTTCGAGAACCAACCAAATACTCAATACTTGTACACATATATACGAACGTAACACATAGCTACATGTCATTTATGGCTTGGGGCAACACATTCCGCATATCACTAGACAGGGATTGCTAAAGCAATTAGTAAAATAATAAAAATCATAAATCTCAAATTCCGATCACATTTGCCTAGTATGCCCATCAGTAAACTCTTGCAAAGTTTAAGGCATGCAAATAAGAAGTGTATACACACATAGAATAGTACAGACAATTATCAACGGGCACGACATCCGGTTCGGTCTACTAGCTTTACCCATAAGACTTAACTTGGTTCCACATCCTATAACGACATAGCATAGCTGACTCTACCAACCATTCCAGTCAATCATGATCATATCTCTCCTACATCTATCCTTTTAGGTAGCCACAGCTCATCAACTTATTACACATATCATTATACTATATCTCTACCTAACGGTTCAGGGATCATATAGCCGCATGCATATCACCATATACAAGTAAAGCTAATATTCAAAAACTCTTGTTCTTAATACCAGAAATAGTATATCTCTATCAACATTCAACATCAATCTCATGATTCGCTGTATATATTACCAACCATATTTCACATCATAACTTACCTCATTCCTTCTCCTGCAAGAACGTTAGTACAAGATAACTAGATCATTATATAATCTACCCCATTCTTCAATTACTCTCATTGGGTTCCCGAGACAGAATAGAAAAGGCCCAGGTTTGGTGTGAGGGGGCCCCTAACTCATCCCGTTCCTTTTTGTGGCTCCTATCAGTTTCATCTCGGGGTTCATTTTATTTGACACTTCCTACGTTCATTATTATTCATTTGGTTTAGGCCTGAGGATCGTTCGCTCTGATACCACTTTGTAACACCCCGATTTATTAAGGAGCCTTTAGCAAGACATCCTCAGTAAATTGAGTTGTTACCATCTCGGAATATCCGAGGTAGTGAATAACAAAGTAAATCAAACCAAAGTACTTTTTATAAAATCTGATAAAATTTAAACTTTGATGTTACAAATACTACACACCGAATTAAAGTACAACTGATAACTACAAAGTAGGTGATCTACATCTAAGTCAGTCCATCCAAGTGCTCACGCCATCCCATGCTCCCACAACACCATCTTTCCTGTCAAAACTACTCCCCATTACGGATCATCACAAGTGTCACACGAATACACAGGGTCAACCACGAGGTTGAGTAGAGGAAAAGTAAACAACCAAACATTACTATAAATAGTAAGTCAAACATCTCCACTCCGAATCACAAGACCCATTATTCTCCGCACCGATCACAAGGCCCATTAACTCCGCACCGATCACAAGGCCCATTAACTCCGCACCGATCACAAGGCCCATTAACTCCGCACCGATCACAACGCCCATTAACTCCACACCGATCACAACACCCATTAACTCCGCACCGATCACAACACCCATTTCTCATCACCTCATATCGTATCACAGAAATATATAAACAAATAACACAATATTCCAAATCATGTGATAACGTAAATAATCATGGTTAACATTAAACAACCAAGTAGTCACCATTATATGCGCAGTAATTCCCCTACCTCAACTTGTAGAAAGACAGTCAACTGCTCCTAGAAATGTTCCACGCGGAAACCGTCACCTAAACATATATTATATAACGACTAATAACCCCTATTCTAGAATAGTAAGGATTCTAAATATAGTAACTTTCTAAAAGTGGTAAGTTCCTATAATAGAAATTTTCCCGAAATAGCAAGCTTGCCCTTAGACGACAAATTACATAGTCTCATATACGAATAATAATACTCAATAATAATATAGTACTAGTAGTAATATTAATAATAATAATATTAACCATAACAACTTCTAATAATATGATTAGTAATAATAAGAATAACATATATAACATATGACCATACAATTATAATTTCATAAGAATAAAACAATACAACATTACAACATTAATGTTAACAACCTTACTAATAATATTACTAATATCATTATCATTATCATTATCATCTTACCATTATAATAACAACAATTATTAATAAAAATAATATACTAATCATAAACTAATGATAAACTAATGATTACACAACAACAATTTTAGAATAGAACACGAGAAGCACGAACAGCAACAAACACGAACTCGAAAACAAACAGCTATCCTCACCGCGCAACAGCCCCGACAAACACTATTCTCAACACCACCTACAACCCCCGACCTCCCCACTGGCACCACCAGGCTCGCCTATGAGCCACTGTGGTTCCAGGGAGGGAGTCGGTGGTCGTCGACCACCACCCACGACGCTGACAAACGGTTACCATTCCAGCACCATCAGACGCTACTCTTCTTTACGCTACAACCACCTACAACGAAACCCACCATATGAACGACACACACCACCAAGACCCACCGTGATAACCACCCTTCTAACACCCAGACTACCACCAAACAATTACCTTACTACCCAGAAAGAATCGTAAACAGGAACTACCTCGAATCCATTAAAAACACCATACGTTCAAAAGCCTTGTTCTGAAAACGAAAGGAAAAAAAACTGACACCTGCGATAACTACCACCCACGACGGCCCTGGGTGGTCAACGACGACATCACAAAGGTCAAAGAGGCAACTACGAATATCATAGATCAATATTGCACGGAAATCGAAACCTAGACATACCATAACACGGTTGAATTTATTGGATTAAGACGAACGAGAAAACTGAAAAAGGAAGAACGTGATGAGTACACTTATTTCACAAGGAATTCGACCACCCTTAGGCCCCCTTAAAGCCACCGTGTAAACTCCCCTCTGGTTCTCTGATGTGGCGGCAGCCAAGTAGTTAGGGTTATGTTGTGTGCATTAGGGTAGAGCTAGGGTTTTGAGGGTAGTAAAATGGGGCGGCAGAAAGTGTGTATATGTGTTTGAATCATCTTGTCTAATTGGGCTGCTCAAGGTAGGCACGCATATCAAGGCCCAATGCTAACATTAAGGTACGGTTTACTAGCTAACACGCATATACGACATAATACTAACAACATATAAAATATAAAACACTTATTCGTTAGTTAATTATCGAGTACTAACGTTCAAATACGACTAACATGTCAATATAACATATATATTCTAATGAATTATTACACCAATTATATATAAAATATAAAACACGCATTCGATAACTTAATTATCGAATATAAACGTTCAAATATTATCAGCACCTTAATAACGATATAAATTAATTATCGATAAAATATGGGGTATTACAGTCTTCCCTCCTTAAAATGAACTTCGTCCCGAAGTTCACCATCCCATGACCAACAAGCTAGTTACTAAGCACATAACGATCACAACATATAGCACCACACCACATCTTAAGTACTCTTAAACACGAAATGTTACAAAGCATGTATGCGATTTATAAACTTTTGATACATCTTTACGTCATTCATCCATCTTATTTAAGTGATACAACATATTATGAGGTATGCGGTCATTCATCTCATACAACTACTGTAACACCCCAATTTATTAAGGAGCCTTTAGCAAGACATCCTCAATAAATAGAGATGTTACCATCTCGAAATGTCTGAGGTAGTGAATAACAAAGTAAAACAAACAAAAGTACTTTATATAAAAACTGATTAAATTTAAACTTTTGATATTACAACTACTACGCAAAGAAAAAAGTACAACTGATAACATCTAAGTATGTGATCTAATTCTAAGTAGGTCCAAGCCATGTCTCTCTCAATGCCCAAGCTCCTAATCCAACCTTTCATACATCCATTTTCTTTTTAATCTCTTCATAGTAAATCTACATATTTTAACAAACAATAACAACAACTAATTAACAACAACAACTAAATAACAACAACTAAATATATATAACAACAACAAACAACAACAACAATTAGTTAACAACTATCTAGCTAATTAACAACTAATTAACAATATCAACTAACAACAACAACAACAACAACAACAACAACAACAACTACTACTACCAACACCAACACCAACACCAACACCAACACCAACACCAACACCAACACCAACACCAACCTGCAAAAAAAAACAATTTGATGTATTGGTCTGGGGTCCTTATCTCTCCAGCCTAAACCCATATTTCAATCTTTCATACCATTAGTAAACACTCTTATATTTTCTTGATTGTAATGAGACAAGAATTGGGCATCACTTCCCTATTGTTCTCCAAATACATTATATAGAATGTATTTGAAGAACAATAAGGAAGTGTTGCCCAATTTTTGTTTCATTACAATCAAGAAAATATAAGAATGTTTACTACCTAAATGGCATGAAAGATTCAAAGACAGTCCCAAAACGGGGACTATTCAACAATTACACCTAATGTGTAATTATTGAACGAGTACTATTCAAGAATATTCTAAACAAATCAACAACACTAACAATCAACAACAATGCAAATTTTATATCAAAATCATTCGTCATAAACATCTTAACAACAATATGCGACGGATTTGGGACGAAATTACCTACTAAACTAATATTACTAATCACCTAACAATACTAACTAAACTAATCAAATAACAATTAAACTAAACTAACTATTCTTAATAACAATAAAAAACAATAATACGGAATTTGCGACGGAATTTTGCGACGGATTAAACATAACTAATTAAGACGGTATATAAATAACGAAAGTTAGTATACATACATAAGAAGAAATGGAGAAGGAAGAAGGAAGTGGCGGCGGCAAGGTGGCGGCGGTGAGGTGGTGGCGGCGGTGAGGTGGCAGGGAGAAGAAAGAAGAAGGAGAGGAAGGAGGAGGAAGGAAAGAGAACGAGGAAGGAGAAGAAGGAAGTGCGGCGGTGGGTGGTGGCCGGTGGGTGGAGGCCGGCGGCGCGGTGGGGGTGGTGGTGGTGTGGTGGTTGACTTAAGCGTGGGGTGAAGAAGGAAGGAGTAAATCGCGATTTAGGGTTAAAAATGAAATTGATTTAGGGAAAAATAAGACCTGCGGGGTCTGTATAATTAATTTTTGCGACGGAAATTTGCAACGGAATTTCCGTCGAAAATCTGGTCCAGGTCAAACTTTGACCAGATTTGCAACGGAAATTCCGTCGCAAATTTTGACTTTTGCGACGGAATTTCCGTCGCAAATCTGGTCAAAGTTTGACCCTAGACCAAATTTTGGTCAAGTCTGGTCAATATTTTGCGACGGAATTTCCGTCGCAAAAGTCAATATTTGCGACGGATTTTCCGTCGCAAACTTTCCCGCCATTTGACTTTCACTTCGCGGGTCTTGGAATTTTGGGTCCGTCGCAAAATCCGTCGCAAAAAAAATATCCGTCCCAAACACATTTTTGCGACGGAATTTCTGTCCGTCGCAAATAAAGCGTTTTTTTGTAGTGATCCATCTGTCTCTGACCTGTGGAATCTACTCTCCATTCCGATCATCGTAGGTGTACACGAATACACTGTCAACCTCACGGTTGAGTAGGATAACACAATAATTATAATGCAACAGTTAAATGATATGCAAATGCCATGATATGCTCGAGCTCAATCTCAATCGCATTCTCAAACCCTTGCACCAACCCATACCGAACCTCCCGGCAGAGTATAATCGGCCGTGGCCGAACACCAGCATGACAGCTGAGGTCACCAGGTCTAGTCCTGCAGAACTAGCCTGGGCCCAATAATATACCATCATCTCGAATCTGTATCCAATGAATATGCTATGCTCATGAATGCAACGATATAATTATTCAATCATGCTATCAAAAAATGAAATGCTCATGCCAGTGCCAATAATCCACAATCAATCCAACCAATATCACTCTCATATCAATCATACTCAGCATCCATAACACACAATACCACATCCGTTCATAACACATCATAGAGTATAAGGTCAGTGTATCCTACCTGGATAGCAATATAGTCCACTAGCAAGCCAGCAAGCAAACAGAATTATGCCACTTCAAAATCGTCACCTTTTCGCAATCCAAGCACACACAAGCAATCAATTACGATCCTTCACATATCCATCACCTATATACCATAATTATGTATAATTACCATCTAATACAACTAATTAATCATGCACATAAACTAGACTCATCATAACTTAATAGGAATATCAATTTTAAGCACAAACACGACTTTTTCTGATTTTCAGCACATGACAGATTCGGTATAAAATATATAACTATTCCCAGAAAAATTGAATCGGTTAAAGGCCAATTGGGTGGGAACCCCATGAGTCTTATCTACAAATAATGTCAAACGTGGTTTTTTCAAATTCCAAACTAATCTAGGGTTTTCATATTGATTTCCAAAAGCTGGCAGAATCTGTCGCATAAAAAGTATTAATTCATAAAACGAGTTTAAAACATTATTTTTGGGTAATTCCAAATCCTATTATCATCTAAACTTTACAAAGATTATTTATCAAAAAAGCCCCAAAACTGAATCGACATATAAACTAGGTTTCCAAACCATTTTCCACAACCAAATCAGATTCGCGGACCTTTCAGCGACATGTTCATAAATAAATCACCTAGGACAAACCATAAAGATTATGACTACGAAATTTTATATGCATAAACTAGACTTCAAATAAACATGACCCTCTTTTCAAACTTTTCGAAGAAGAAGACTTTAAAGTAGTATAAAAAATTAAATGAAATCGACTTACAAACAGCGAAAACGAATTAGGTTGCAAAAGGTGAGAGATCTCCAATTTAATGAGAGGCTCGACACTCTTCTTCCTCTCCCTCTCTCTAGGTTTAGAAAATGGTTTTAGGATATCGATGGTTAGGCTTTAGGTTTAGGGTTTTGTTTATGTTTGCATATCATAGGGTTGGGTTGTACATTACATGTTTTCTCATAATCACAACCCGAGTCTCCAAGCCCATCACGCATCAATCATAACCGAGTCTAATAGCCCATCAGACATCTCGAGGAACTTATATGTATATATTCGTTCTTAACCCGTAACTTAAAATTAACGAGTACATATAATAATATAATTTAAATATAAACTAAATATAAATATGAAGGTAAATAGTATTACAAGTCCACATGATATACTAAATATAATTATTATAGCAACTAGCAAATACGTATCAAATAATATATAATTACACCTCATCTTGATAATAATATAAAACAACTCATTATTACGAACTACGAAAATACGGGGTATTACAACTACATGTGTATATGACTACTCAAACAACTAGATGTCAATTCATCTTACTAGATTAATTTTTATATTCATTAATGTTGTCATTCATCTAATTAGACGCATCAACATCTTATTCCAATATAGAGTATACCTAATTTTATGCGAGTTTTAACCGTCTGAACAAAAGGTATTTTTCAATACAAAGTATTAAATTTATAATCTTATTATATGCTTTCATTATTTAAATTTTGATAATCAAAGGGTTCACATCATATCTACTCTATTATTCTCAATTGAATAAGGTATGTTTTATTGCATATGTTACATTGGTTAAATGCAAAATTATAATTATATTATTATGGAACTTGACAAGATTTTGGTATGTATAGTCTATTCAAAGGATTTTATAAAGTATATGAGATTATTACATCAGTCATAAAATATCATATTATTTTGGAACTAAGTTTCATAAGAAAAAACCTTTTTGAAAAAGAACATAAAACTTTGGATTTGGAAATTCTAAAATATGGACATATTATATTATTTTGGGCCTAAAGTTCCAAAAGATTTATTTTATGAAGATGGAAGGTATGTCCATATCATGACTTTGAAAAGAACATATCATATTATTAGGTCCTGAAATTCCAAAAGATTTATTTTATGAAGGCGGATAATATGTCCATATTATGACCTTGACCTGAAGTTCAAAGTTTTAAAGGGGTGTAACTTTTACAATGTCACATCAATACAATATATTCATATTGTAGTAAAAGGACATATCATATTATTTTGGGTCTAAAGTTCCAAAAGATTTATTTCATAAAAACAGACAGATATGTTTATATTACGACTTTGACCCAAAGTTCGAAATTTTAAAGGGGTATGAATTTAACACTATCTCATGAATATAATAAGTTTAAATTGTATAAGCCAAGTGGCTAGAAGCCAACATGTAAAAGCTAGTGGCCAGAAGTTCAGCTGCGATTTTTGATACGCATTTGAGTTTTAAATGAATAAAACGGTTTTTATTCAAGGGAAATTATTTCTAAATTGATTTTTGTTCATCTGAAGTTGAACAGTATAATGAGATTTGAATTAGATCTATTCCTGGAACTGAATGTAACATCTCATAAAGGCTCTATTGGTGACAGAGATCGGAAACATGCCATAATGATAAGCCGAATAGTATAATGAGAATAGTATAATGAGATTTGAAATTGGATCCATTCTTGGCAGTAAATCTGACATCTCATAAAGGCTCTGTTGGTAATAGAGATTGAAAACATAGCATAATGATAAGCCTAATGATGCGGTCTAAATTGCGACTAATAATGTGGCATTTGATGAAGTCTTTATTGAGTTTAAAGACGTGACCTTATTGAGTCAAAAAAATCTATTCATTATAAAAAATGAAAATATCTCAGGAAAGTAAATATCTTAAAGGAGTCGTGTAAGACTCATATATGCTCGAAATTTGATACGAGAAAGGATAAATTATTTATGGGTTGAAATTTTGAGCTACACACTATGGTCTGAAGTTCATAGTGTTTGCAAATAATGAAATTATGGCTCGAAGTGTTAGAGGAAGTGTCTGAAGGAAAAACGTGTAGTCATACTAACATGTCCATATTATTTAGTCTTACTAATTATCTACTTATAATTAATCTCATATTAATTTATGTGTAAGATCTTATGCATGCAAAACTATAGCGGAAATAAAGAGAATCGTATTCTTACAAACGGTCCGAAATATTGCTAGGACGATCCTCCAAAAGCAACCAGGTAAGCTTGCCTCCAATACGTAAACACCAAGACCTTACCTTAAACGGACCAAATACCGAACCCGAATCTAGAAGACGGTATTAGGTTTCTTAAAACCGAGTACTAATAGTAATATTAGTATAATACAAATATTATCTAAGTAATATTTAGGAGGTTGTTGTATTTTCTTACTCTAGAAAATGCATAAGGGTAGAATGAAATAATGATGTGAACTACTCACATATAAAGAGGGTGAGGTTGAGTAATGTATGTGCATGTCGTGTGATCCCTTGCTTGGCAAGGCTAAATGTGTTGTTTTTATCTTACACATGCACTTAGGTATGCATAACTACTAACAGGTATGTAAGACTATCTTATAGTAATCATTATGTGTGTAAGAATTAATATTACTAATATTAATCCATAACACATGCACATACACGACACATTCTGTAAAACCCCTCGCGAAAGCGGAAATAATAAACATACAAAAGTACCAAAAATGCAGCGGAATTAAAACTTTTTAGCCAACTAGAACAACATGCGAGAAGCTTTAAACTGAAAACTGGAAACTGAAACTGATATGAACAACGTTAGATAAGTAACAGTTCTAAGTACTGAAATCAAAACATAATACAAGGCCTGGGATAGAACATCCCTACAGGCACCAAAACAACTGTATCAAACTAAGAGTCAGCTAAAGATATAAGGGTAAGTCATGATGAAAGGATCATCGCTCGCTAGCTCTCGTGAACCCCGCTCCAACCAGCATGTACCTACATACATGAAAACATGTACGCCACAATCAGTGGGGAGTGACTAGAGTTCTCCTAGCCACCTTTTGTGACAACACGTAACAAGTAAAACAATACAGAACACTCCAACATATAGTAACATGTGAAGCATCAACAACTCATCAACTGATATCATACTATCATGCGATTACATATGCACAGCTCTCGACCAACTTCATAAACCGTTAGGAAGGAGAGCCGGTTTCCTTACTGGTTACCCAGTCGGGGGGTCTTTCAGTCCAACTATTTATGAAACCGAACTAAGAGTCATCCAATGCCTTGGATGATTAAACCATAACTCAATAAACATCAATAACTCATCATGCATATCTGACACTGTACCATCATCAAGGCAAGCAGATAAAACATTCATATCACTAGCAACGGGTCCAGAGGTGAGCTTAACACATATCCCATTACTACACTATGTCGGGTCCAGAGGTGAGCTTAACACATATCCCAACATACAATTCAAGTAAAGGGTCCAGAGGTGAACTTAACACATATCCCTAAACTTACACAACATGAAAAGGGTCCAGAGGTGAGCTTAACACATATCCCTAATCATCCTAAAGCAACGGGTCCAGAGGTGAGCTTAACACATATCCCGATGCTACAAACAAGTATTGGGTCCAGAGGTGAGCTTAACACATATCCCAATACACAACTACCGCACAACGGGTCCAGAGGTGAGCTTAACACATATCCCGTGTACGACAACCGATCACAGGTCCAGAGGTGAGCTTAACACATATCCTGACACGCCCAAGCAAAACACGTAACGGGTCCAGAGGTGAGCTTAACACATATCCCGTCACGCGACATACAAAACACATGGTGGGTCCAGAGGTGAGCTTAACACATATCCCACCACGCGACAAACAATGTAGCCACTAACATCCAAGGTAGAAACTAACCTCTAGCTCTAACTTCTTAACCACTAGTCAACACTTAATTGATCCCGGGAACTAAGACGAGGGAGAGCCGGTTTCCCTTTCGGTTACCCGACCGGGGGGTCTCTAGCCTTACTCCATTCCCGAACCCAATATAATGTTGCCCGTACGCCGGGGACCTCAAATACATGTCACGGGTATACAAAACGAATTTCAATTAAAACCGATTAACCGTTTGAAAGTTACGATCGAAAAACCATAAAACAGCCTTCAGGGATCCCCAGCCGGTCGGCAGGCAGCCGGTCGGCCGGCTGGTGATCCTCTCAGCCTACGCCTCTTTGAAAACAAAGGAAACAACACAAAGAACCCCCAGCCGGTCGGCCGGCTGGGAACCCAAGCCTAGCCTTCGCAAAACTCGAATCCATCCCCACATGCACTCCCAGCCGGCTGGCAGGCGGCCGGTCTGTCGGCTGGGCTCCCTTCTACCTAAGTCCTCGTATACAACACAAGACACACAAGAGACTACCAGCCGGCCGGCAGGCAGCCGGTCGGCAGGCAGCCGGTCGGCAGGCAGCCGGTCGGCCGGCTGGCAGTCCTAAAGCCTCATTCTTCAAAAATACGAAAAACACCAATATGCACTCCCAGCCGGTCGGTCGACCGGCTCAGAGAGCCTGTTCGAAAATTCGCAACTTTCAGACCATAAGAAATCATCACAAATCGACATACAAAGTTCAAAATCGCTACTTATGATGTTTACCCAACATTACTAATCATCAAATACAACTTATCTAACAGCAAACAAGTCCCATAACAATCCTCAAACGAATTTAACAAGTATCCGTCGCAAAATGTGAGAAACTGAAAATAAGCTTATGAACACATTAAGGCATCATTAAGCATGAATTCTTCACATATTAAACATCCTAAACATGTTACTAAGTCCTTTGAACAATGAACATTAATAAAAATCAGAAGCTAACACAAGAATCACAACAAGAGTGCTAATATACACATAAAGGCCGAGTTATCTCATTATTGTCACCTTTCAAGCGTTTCCGGCTAAAGATCCTCCTCAATCACGAAGCTATCGACCTCGCGTCGGGATTGTCTAAGCCTTCACCTACAAACATAAAAACGGAAGTTTAGGACTGAAAAACGAAATTAGGCAAAACAGCCCGATTTTCGAAGTCGACGAAATGAAAAATGGAAGTGATAGATGACTTGGAAATTTGATGAGGATTCCGAAAATGTTATCGTTACCTCGATTCGAGCGACGGTGATGAAGAAAAGCTTGAAAAGGAAGGAGTAACAATGTAGGTTTTGAGAAGTTTGTTTTACTGTAAAAAGAGTCTTGAGGAAAATGAAATGTCGATGGAAGGCTTATAAAAGGGTACAAGGGTTGTCATTTCCGTCACATTTAAAACGGGTTTGGATTTTAGAACGGGTTTGAGTTGTGAAACAACTTGTCAAGTTTGTATTCGTCTTAAGAACTTAAGGTTCTTAAGACGGATCTTACTTATTAGTAAAATACTTCACGATACATTAATAAATTATTTTCCGTTAGGTTAATAAAATATTATTTATTATTAAAATAAATCTTAAAAGCCTTTAAATATAAGTCACGAAAATACGGGATGTTACACATTATATTGTAAAATGGACCTTATTTTACAAAATTGTAATTTTACAATTGTGTAATATGTGACATCCTATGTGACATAATTCAATTGTATTAATTTAAAATATATTTATCACATAAATAATATTTCTAAATTAATCAAATCATATTTAACAAATTATTTAGTAATTCATAATCACCGTCTCAAAATATGGTTATTATAATAATCGTCAATACGATATACAACATTTGTTATAACCACGAACCCTTCTCATTCTAATTTCGACATTTCTAAAATATCGATTAATATTTGACAATTGACACATTTCCATTTCAAATATAAATCTTACGTTAAGATTTAACCTCTGATTTCTCGATATACGATTTTAAGAATATTGATCAATCTGTATCCTATACAATTAATCAATATATATGTTTAAGGGGTTAGTCCTATAGGTGTGACCTAAAGGGATCAACTGACCACCACCGTCATACGACAGTAATGTCAAACTCTAGTCAGCCAATCATTACCGATTAATGTTGGTCAGTTGACTATATCAAATATCGGATCGTCCCTTGCATATTCATTTCATAAGATTTATAACAATGATTTTTATCACTGTCGTGATCGCACTATTGTTGAGGACACATTTCCCAACAATCTCCCACTTGTCCTCGACAAGTGTGCGTCACCAATTCTCTTGTCCTATTACGTCATCTCTCACTCAATGCAAGGTGTCTTCCAGGTCGTACTTGCATTTGATCATATCTTGAGCGGTTTTCTCGATCTGGAGATTTAACTGTTTTGACCGGAATTATCTACCATAGATACCTTTCGAGCGTGGCCACGCATTTTCAGCTAAACTTCTCCTCGAGTGGCCTTGAGATTTTAAGACAACCCCGACGAGGGACTGGACAATTCCTTTCCTACTGTTCCCTTCGACTAACACAGTCCATCATGACCCAAAAGAAGCCCATTTGATCCCCTTTAACGGTTGATCGTAGAGCTAAAATCAAAGTCAATCTGAGGCTGTGTCACCTTGGGCGAACAGTCTCAAGTCTAAGAATCAACTCATGTGAATAATATAGTAGCTCTCGCCACGACCAGGCTAATTATAAAATTTCCAGAACTCTATAAGCGGTCACTAAATGCCCGACAAAGTGTCATACAGTCTGCCTATGTGATCGACTAGTCATCCCATATGACTCTATGACATTTGAACTTGCCATCAATCGCCTCACACTCTAGTCGCTTCGAGACGTCACCTCATACAAGCGACTATGGGCTATACTAAGTTAATCCAGTTCACTTATGGGGTTCAAAATTGTCTCTTACAACCCATTTGGATTTCACAAAGTATAAATTATGAGTTAATAATAACTCAAACGATAAGAGTGATTGTTATGTGCGAACAATCAATACGATATTGCTGCTCCACATAAACAATCTTTGATGCTCATACATCAATTTGTATTAATGGTTTTAGTATGTGAATATACCATATCTTCACATCCTTAAACCTACAAATTTCGGTTTCCTTTTGATTCATATTATCTCGTATAATATGATCTTATTCAAGTACATTTCAAGTCTTTATACTCGACTCGAGTTTCCTTACTTTAAGGAAGCTCCCACTGTTTTCTTAAAACTCATGACATGTCATCCATATGAACACAGTCATATGGTACTAGAATTCATATTGTAGTTAACCTAGATTCGATCCATTAGTTCTCCTCGAGAAACTTATATCGAAATAAGGTTTTGTTTCAACCTTTGGCATTTTAATCAAGGTTATATGAATTAACATTTTCATATCTTGGATTCAAATCCAAACCTTTTTAACTGAATAAACTCACTTATGATTTATGTTCTTAACATACATTCATCTAGAATTGAAACCTCGTATTCTTTACTTTTAAAGAATCACCATTCTCTATAAATGTTAGGTTCCGTTTCCTTAATAACTTTTCTCCCACTGAATTTCGTATTACTGTCTTATAGTTTTAATAACTCCCACTATCTTCATAGTGTTTTGATAACTGCTTCAAACATAATCTCAACTCAAAATGAACATTTCATTTTTATTTACTTCAAACATCTTCTCAACTCGCTATGAACATTTCATTTTCATTTTCCTTCCCACGGAAAGAATCTTAGTATTATCACGAGAGCGGGAGACAATTTCTCCTCTATTATCTTATAAAAACAGAAATACTAACATCATGGAAACGATTTCCTTCCGTTAACACTCGTGGTTCCCATTGTCCTCTCTAGGAACTAATGACAACATATGGAACATTTCCTTTTGTGTCCTCGCGTAGTTTCTTCTGTGTCCTCTCGTAGTTTCTTCAATCCAATCTCTTAGAGTTCTTCTTAAGGACTCTTTATAGGACTCTTCTCTAAGATCCTATGTTTATTTCATTGGTTTGCGGGCGTAGAATTTCTCCCACTCTATCCTCTAAAATAACCGTTATTTTAAGTAGGATAGCATTTTCGCCCGACAACAATGTATTTGATAAAGAATTATGTGAGTTGTGAGACATTAGTACTCTCATTCGTTTTAGGTAATCATCTTATAACGAACTGATGTTCTTATGTTTGAATTTGAAGTATTTCACGGGGTGTCATTCTCGTTTTAAGTAAGTCGTGTTACTTTTATAATGATCCTATCGTTTCTTTCGTACGGTGAATCATTCAAGGTACTTTATTACGATCTTTGAAAATCGTATCAATTCATGTTATAAAAGCATTTTAAAACCAACATATTTGATTAAGAACAAAAGGATGACTTGGGTTGAAAACCAAGTCACCACTATTACAACCATTGTTTCAACAAGATTCTTGTCGTACAAGAAATACAAAGTTCTTAAATTAAAATGCAAAATGAAAGAAGACATCAAAATGAAAAATAGAGCCATGCTCTTTATGTCTTCAATCTTGGATGCTACCATAGCCATCCATGGAAGGAACTTCAAGCGTCCTTCGCTTTCTCCTTGCCTTTGTCTTTGGTAAGAGCCCCTTTAAAACAATTTATAAACGGGTAAGAATCAATAACTTGTATCACTATACAAAAATTGATTAAATAACATGAATTAGACGAGAATTAATACCTACTGCAAGAACCTTTCCGGCTTTGAGGTCATGGAGATACTTCAGGCAATTGCGCTTCCAATGCCCCATCTTAGTGCAATAATGGCACTTGTCTTCAACCTTTGATGACGATGAAGAAGAAGCACCTTTCGTAAAAGTATTCTCTTTAGGAGATGCTCTCTTTAGGAGATGCGGGTTTGAAGGCTTTGACATTTTTACCCTTGTTAGCCTTGCGCTTAAACTTCCCCTTGCTTTTCGTCTCGATATTTAGAACATCCTTTGTGGAACTCTCATTAAGTCCCATATCCCTCTCCGCTTGGACCAACATCTTATGTAACTCGTCCAATGAGGTTTCTTGATTGCGCATGTTATAATTTACCCGAAATTGAACATACGATTTCACTTTGTTGAGGGAGTGAAGGATTTTGTCAATAATAAGCGAATCAGGAACATTCACCCCTTGCAACTTCAAGGTTTCGGCTAACTCAACCATTTTGAGCACATGAGGACTAACCCTTTGACCTTCCTTTAAGGTCAAATCAAGGAATGCGGAGGCCGCCTCATATTGGATTACCCTAGGAGCTTGCGAAAACATGGTCGCAATTTTAGTGTAAATCTCATTAGCCGTGGCTAGCTTAATCATTCTTCTTTGGAGATCCGGCTCCATCGAAAATATAAGCACGTTCTTTAAAGCATGTGACTCCTTCATGTAGGTCTCATAGGCCTCACGAGTCGCTTCCGATGAACGAGCACCGGGAGTGGGAGGAGCGGCAATGGTAAGATAACGAGTCTTATCGTCGGCTTCCGCGGCCAACACCAATTGGGCGTCCCAATCCTTAAAATTGGCGCCATGCTTCTCATGCTTGCAACGATCCATAAAGGATCGAAGCCATGAAACGTAGTGTGGGAGAGGTGGAGCGTTATTTGCCATTTGATGATTGATAGTCGAAAATGAACTACAATAAAATAAAGGAATTAGAACACAATTATCGTTTTAATAAATAAACTTGTAAATTTTAAAGAAGTTAAACATTTACTTAATGATCTCTTACCCAATTAAGTAAATGATCCCGAGACCCAAATACACACTAACTCGGGCATGGTTTAGCCGATACATCCCTCATTAATATGACTCGGTAGATTAACCCTTTAATCGATTCTACTTTTAGAACTCTCGGTCGATAAAATTACATTAATTCTTATCTTAGCCCGAACTTATTACCACTACGGTGGCTCGAATACCTTCATCGAGATCAACCAAATTTCGATAACGTAATCATATTACCCCACTTCACCAACGTAATAAGGTTTGCACCCCGGTTTAGCCGAGCCTACTCCCTTATGAAGAAGATCCTTCGCGGGTTCTTTACTTTTTGGTAAGGCTATGTCTCGTTTTTTAAATAACGTAAGAGATCTTGTCAATTTATTATCTATCTCCTTTAAGTGAACTAAGTCGGTGAATTATCGATAAACTGATTGACACAGTCGATAAAGTCGATGAAATGCATGAGTTTGAATGACGATTTGGCTATGCATGCAAACATGATAAGCATAAATAAAAGCATAAAAACTTAAAAGCATAAATAAAACCCTAGTATGGCCTTTCCTAAAATAGAAAATAAAGTAAATTACAAATTCGGAAACCAACTGCTTTGGTCCCTTGAACTTCACACGCGACACGCATCCCAAGGCAAACTCCGTCTTGGTCGGAACTCCTTTCCGAAATGGCACCGTCTTCAAGGATCTCCGGAAATACAATTAATTACAAATTTTCTATCTATTTTATACATTATAAAATAAAATAAAACAATAAAATAAAGTGATACGAGATCACATTAAATTACAACCGAATCGATAAACCCTTACATTACGGGAAATATCGATTAAAATCTAAGGCCATACTAAGTAAATTACATAATTCAAAGTTACGTAAATAAATTATGACATTCATAAATAATAATTAAATATGCAATTCTTATGTAAAATGCAAAACCTAAGCCAAATCGTCCTCTTTAAACACGTTTTAAATATCGTTATTCGTAATAACACGGTTTTATGGAATAACGTGATTTAAACAATTTTAAAATCACTAATCACTCTATGAATCACTATTCACGATTAAGTTAAGTTTCCTAACACAGTTTAGGATTCAAAATTTAGTCTTAATCAAATTTCGAAAATTTACTTAACTTTTATTTTAATATTGCTCGGTTTTAATAGGTTTTACGGGAAATAGCATTAAAATAGTCAAACGAGTCATAAAAATTTCGAAAATTCAAAATTCAAAATTTTGAACATACTGAAAATTTTCAAAATTTCAGATCCTTAAAAAATTTTAAATATTTTTCGAAATATACCATTTATTTCGTAAAATAGCCGTGTACATGCATAATTAATCGAAAAATTCAAAATTACTTCAAAAATTATGTAATAAAATACCAATATAATTTTTACATCTTCCTAGACACTCAAAGTATCTGAAAATGCAAGGAAAAATCAGGTGCACACTGTTTTAGGATTGAAAATGATTATGACTCTTACAACACTCAATCTCCAATTTTAACTTTTAAAATTTAAAATTTAAAATTTCAGAAACTTTTGGCACTAAATAAAAATATGTTGATGATCATATCAAATATGACTAATATGGGTGAATTTTTCGGACCATTTAAGTAACCTTTACTATTTTTAATAATTCGTGTCACATTTTACTCGATTTTACCGATTAAAATCATTTCTAATGCAAAATTCGAGATAATTAGCTCAAAAATTACATGCATGCTAGAAATAATATATGTGACACTATATAAAAATTTTATTGTCAAATTCGAACTTAAACTATTTAAGCTAAAATATGTCACTAATATTACGATTTTTACGATAAAAATCAATATTCATGCAATATTAAAGAAAAATTTCTGAAACATTCATCATATATTTTATATATTGCATGTGACATCTACAAAAATTTCTATAGTTAAATTCATAATATAACTATTTAACCCATATTTATCTCATTTTATGACTATTTAACCTTTAAAATCATAAACCATGCATAAAACTTTAATAATTTCAAAAATTATATATTCATAATATTTTAAATGCATGTGAGAACATATTTAAAATTCTCGGCCAGAAACATTATTTAGCTATTTTTCCCATAATAAAACATTTTTAACCGATTTTAAGCATAAATTAAACAATTTAATTACAATATTGAACAATATTATTCCATAAATCATCAAAAATGACTTAAAAATTTTAAGACCGGAAAGTATACATGCAATATGATTTTCGTGCATATACTATATGTACTAATCATTTTCGTTTTTAATTAAAATCGTATTTTCTCGCAAAAACGTAAAAATCGAGTTGCATGCAAGCAACCTAATGCTCTGATACCACTTGAAGGAAAAACGTGTAGTCATACTAACATGTCCATATTATTTAGTCTTACTAATTATCTACTTATAATTAATCTCATATTAATTTATGTGTAAGATCTTATGCATGCAAAACTATAGCGGAAATAAAGAGAATCGTATTCTTACAAACGGTCCGAAATATTGCTAGGACGATCCTCCAAAAGCAACCAGGTAAGCTTGCCTCCAATACGTAAACACCAAGACCTTACCTTAAACGGACCAAATACCGAACCCGAATCTAGAAGACGGTATTAGGTTTCTTAAAACCGAGTACTAATAGTAATATTAGTATAATACAAATATTATCTAAGTAATATTTAGGAGGTTGTTGTATTTTCTTACTCTAGAAAATGCATAAGTGTAGAATGAAATAATGATGTGAACTACTCACATATAAAGAGGGTGAGGTTGAGTAATGTATGTGCATGTCGTGTGATCCCTTGCTTGGCAAGGCTAAATGTGTTGTTTTTATCTTACACATGCACTTAGGTATGCATACCTTCTAACAGGTATGTAAGACTATCTTATAGTAATCATTATGTGTGTAAGAATTAATATTACTAATATTAATCCATAACACATGCACATACACGACGCATTATATTATAAAATGGACCTTATTTTACAAAATTGTAATTTGTACAATTGTGTAATATGTGACATCCTATGTGACATAATTCAATTGTATTAATTTAAAATATATTTATCACATAAATAATATTTCTAAATTAATCAAATCATATTTAACAAACTATTTAGTAATTCATAATCACCGTCTCAAAATATGGTTATTATAATAATCGTCAATACGATATACAACATTTGTTATAACCACGAACCCTTCTCATTCTAATTTCGACATTTCTAAAATATCGATTAATATTTGACAATTGACACATTTCAATTTCAAATATAAATCTTACGTTAAGATTTAACCTCTGATTTCTCGATATACGATTTTAAGAATATTGATCAACTGTATCATATACAATTAATCAATATATATGTTTAGTCCTATAGGTGTGACCTAAAGGGATCAACTGACCACCACCGTCATACGACAGTAATGTCAAACTCTAGTCAGCCAATCATTACCGATTAATGTTGGTCAGTTGACTATATCAAATATCGGATCGTCCCTTGCATATTCATTTCATAAGATTTATAACAATGTTTTTTATCGCTGTCGTGATCGCACTATTGTTGAGGACACATTTCCCAACAGTGTCCTCGACAATAATGCGTTGACATAATTAAATCTCATTTGAATGAAACACAATTGGGAATGTTACTCTTTTGAAATCGACTGATCAATATTTACCGATAATGATTGGGTGTCTAGAGTTTGACATTATCGTCATATGATGGTGGTGATCAGTTGATCCCTTAAGGTCATATCTTTAGGGAATTCTGTCTCAATGGAACATTTAATTAAATCGTATTGGATACGAATTAATTAATAACTAAAAATTTGGAAATGATTTTACGTGACGAATATTATTGTAATGGGATTATAATAATAATGGTCAAGGTAATAAAATTGTTTTATTACACAGTTTTATTTACTCGTTTGAGAAACGATTAAACTGAGATTGAACACGGTTGAACATAAAATTACAAAGAGTTGTAATTAAAATTATGCCTTACATTTTATAATATAGTAATTGAGAATTATTTGTAATATTATTTAAATGTTATAAAATAGTGAATTATGAACTTTAAAGAGTTAAAATTGCATAATTAACAAATTGGTTCATGTGTTATGAGACATGTGTGACATGTTACAAATTAACACAATTGACAAAGATAAAATGGGTCTATAATAAGCCTCATTTCAGCCGTGTATATGTATGTATGTTGTGATTGTGTGTTGTACACTAAGTCTTACAAAGCCTAAGAATAGGTGTGTAAGATTGTGTAAGAATGTAAGGCATATTTCATGCTTTATGTAAGTGTAAGAGAGCCATGCATTGGCCTTGGGTGGCTTGTGTAGGCAGGCCAAATGAAGTGAGCAAGCAAGCTGATTTTGCTCTATATATGCAACACACTACACACCTCAAAAGAGTAGTCTTAAGAGTGCTGGCATTTGTTACTAGCTCTAACTTAAACATTTCACACATCTTACAAATAACTCATATTTGTTATACTTAGAAAATAGTTTTCTAAGTAAAATCTTTTCTAAGATTAATAATATTAAGAGTAATATTATTATTATTTCTAGTATACTAAATTCAATTTTCTAGAAACAAAATTGTTTTAGTTTGAGATCGGGTCCTTGATAAGAGCTTTTGGAGACGGTTTCAATACAAATCGTTATAAGGGTATTTCGGTTCAATTGAAGACTCAATAATAGGTGGTTATTGAGTATATACCTTCTAAAACCAATGTAAGGACATTCATACTTCTTATGTAATCATCATGCATGCATAAGATCTTATTAAATTTTAATGACTAAACTTAAATAAACAAAACTCATATAAGATATGATGAGTTAATAATCTGAAATTCGATTTCTAACACAAAGTTCATAGTATTTACCTAGATAGAATTATGACCTGAAGTTCATAATGTTTACAAATATTAAAACTGTGGCCTGAAGTTCACAGTGTTTGCAATTAACATATTTTTATATGGTGATTACATTTTGATTATTAAAGTAAGAATAAACTCGGGGTTTATTCATAGTTGCCAAAAGCTCATAAACTATGTCATATGAGATTTATTAACGATGCAGTACGGTATAAAGAAAATAATTATGATTTGAATATTTTATAAGTGATATTTTGCCTCCATGTGAAATTATCATTTTATTGGAGGAAATTATGTCATCGGTAATCCTCAAATACGATGACGTGATGTGTTTATTTTGAAACACTTATATTCCTATCAAAAGTGGATATTTACTATACTCTTGAAAGAAAGGTGATAATGTGTAGCTAGGGATGGCAATGGATCCTGGATCCGATCCAGATCCGTAAGACCCGACCCTGATGGACCGGATCTGGATCCTATTTTTTTAGACCCGTTGGATCCGGGTCGGATCTGGATCCACTACTTTTAAAACGGATCTGGATCTGGATCCTCCTACGCAGACCCTGAAGGATCCAGATCCGTTTCTGGACCCGTTTTTATAGTAAAAATATGAAGTTTTTCGTCTTAGTTATTTTGTTTCTTGAGTTGTGTTTGGATTACTTGGTCATAATAATTATTACTTGCAATATTTGGTTGAAAATAATTGTCACGCTACTAGCTACTTCCCCTTTTTATTGTATTTCGAAAAATAGATATCAATAGTGTTATGGCGCATGAGTTTTTTTTTTTTTTTTTTTTATAATGTGGGGGTTAGAAACTTGGACCCGTAACGGACCCGGATCCGATCCGGATCCGCTGGATCTGGATCTGGATCTCACATATTTGGACCCGTTGGATCTGGATCGGATCTGGATCCAAGGTATACAATGCGGATCTGGATCTGGATCCTACTGGACCCGGTCCAGATCCGGTCCGTTGCCATCCTAATGTGTAGCTCATAAGGTATTATGAGGTAAATTGTCGAAAAAATACAACTAATTTTTAAGTTGTTGGAACCTTTGTGGTTAAGAGAATGATTGATTTGTAAGTTAAATTATGATCAATTTACATATATAATTATCATGTTATACGACACATTAAAAGGATGTGATAAACACGAGTATGTCATCATTGTATATGTTGACGATTATAATTATTGGTCATTTGAGAAAACTCAAAGAGAAATATATTTCCTATTGGAATATTGATGAGTCTTGCCTACATATATGGGACACTTATTGTGGCATTTGTCACATCAATTATCAGGTTGAATAAAGTATTGTTGACTAAAAATTTAGCATCAGAAATATAGTCAATTTGGAGTGGCGTGTGATAAGTGAAATTATTGAGACACAGCCGATTCTTATTAAAGTTTGCCATGAATTAATTGTGGGCGACTTAGAAAGTTGACATGAAATAATTCAGATGTGACATATTAAGGCCATCCGGGTTCTTATTATACCCGTTTCGATAAACCTGAAGTTTATCCTAAGGAAAATATAAGTGCTGAAACTCTCTCGTATAAATTTTTAAAAGCAAGACATTACACGGAGATTGAATATATTCGATATTGGAGATCTAACAACTACTTAGAGTGTAATAAAGAACTTAAATGTTCATTAATGGATTGACATTATATTAAGAGGCTTGTAGCCACATAATGACTTTTTTCTAAGTAGTTATTGTGTGGTAATCAAAGCTTATTATATGAAATCGTTAGTCTCCAAATTGGGCATTGTGGTTCAACACATTTAAAATCCAACTGCATTATATGGTTGGTATACGAAAAAAATGCTTATATAAATTCTCATCGGTGATATGAGAAATTAAGTTCTAGGTGGTTATGGTTTTTACCACCTTAGGGGGGGAGAATGATAAGAAAAAGTTGGTAAAAACAAACAAATATGTATTACGATACCACTTTGATCATCTTATAAAAAATGATCAAATAGAGGTTCATGGAATTAGAAATGATGATATTCATTTCGTTTTGAATACCACTTTGATCATCTTATCAAAAAATTTGATATGTTCATACAATGAAATCTATGATTTAATTATAGACAGATAGCCCTATATGTGGTATTGCGAGCTTTAAATTAGTCATAGAAAGTTGGTGTAACGAATATTAGATTCTTGCCAATTTGAACAACAAACACACGAGAAAGGTAGTGTCAAAGTCATATCGGTTCACATATTTTAAGTAGTAAGAAAATGGCAAGCATGAGCAGTTGGTACTCTTACAGAGTAAAGAAATTTGGATGTCGTCCTGGAAATGACATAGATATCTGAATGATAATAGATGACCTATATAGAAAAAGAAATGGTACCGTATATATTCAGATATCACTGATTCGGTACTGACAATATCACGAGATATTGAAATTATATCGATAGGTTAAGGAACCGATATGCAATTGTGCGCGGAGTTTAATGGACTAGATAATAGAGATCTTATAAACAAGTCCAATTTTATTGTCGACACGTAATCAATGATTATGAACGAGCTCATGGACCGGAAGTCCATTTATTGACCGGAAGTCAACTTAAGTTAAGAATTTTGGAAAACAAAATTGTACAGTTTGCATTATTGAGTCATCATCATGTGCATTTTTAAGATTAAGTTCATCATTGAATTTAGTTTTAGTATATATTTACATTATTATTTGTTTTAGAATGAGGTATAGAATTAGTTATAAATCATATGCATGCACATGAATAATTATATAGTTATATTTTGATAAATATTTAAAATGGAGGAATATTATCTTATGAGATACTCCAACGAGGATAACTCCTTATAGGAGCCTTTTATAAATGATCATCAAATGGTGATGTTTTATTGAGTTTTCGGAACTCAGGATTATACATGAACCTTTGTGACACGATTAAAAGGTTATCGTGATTATTTCAAAAAATGGAAAATTTTAACTCCTGTAGAGTTACTTGAAGAAAATTATTATTGTCTCAACTTGAAATTTGAGCATATGAGAATAATGATTTAAATGAGCCTCATGCAAAGCATGTGAAATTAGTTCATGGTCCAAAATTACCATAACAATGGGAAAATATTATAGTCAAAATCTACAATGATGATATCAATCAATACATATATGGTTTAGCAAAGAAAATAGCTCAAAGGTATTGGATGATTTATTCAATAATTATCGTATTAATTCTCCTTAATACGAGGAATTAAGGAATGATGGCTACACTCTTTTTCCCTTCGACTAGGGTTTTGTCCCAACGGGTTTTTCCTAGCAAGGTTTTTAACGAGGTTGCAATATAAGCGCATTATTACGCTATAGTCATGATCGTCATTATTGTTGAGAAGACAGTTATTTTTGACATATACTGTTATGTCGTGTTTGTGGAGAAGTTACATCATTTTTGCGGAAGTGTTAATTGAAGTGAAGATCCAAGAGTTATTATGAAATGATTAGATCCAGGGTGTGAGTTCTCAAAGAAATGTGATATCGAAACTTTCATGGATTTCTATTGACCGAATATTCAAGTTTATTAAATACAATGGGTATTACTTCAACAATCGAGAAGTTATGTCAAAGCATGGATCATTTCAAGATTTATCAAGTTATGTATTTATCAGGAGTAGTTATCACGCGCTGTAATCTTTTTCCTTAGCCATGGTTTCGTCCCACTGGGTTTTTCATGGAGAGGTTTTAATGAGGCAACTTGTTACGCGTGTTTGAAGATTAGTGTACTCTTTTCCTTCACTAATGTTTTTCCCACGAGGTTTCTAGGAAGGTTTTTAACGAGACATCTTCTTCAGTGATGGACATCCAAGGGGGGAGTGTTACGAAATATTATAATATAATAATATATGGATGTCCATATTTTAGAATATCTTAGATGTCCATAACTTACTGTCCCAAAATACAATTAGGCATACCAAAACGGCTATAAATGCACGAAAACGACCACTACGTGCATGAAATTTTTTACATGCATGAAAATGATTACTAGATGCATGAAATAATAGGCTCTACGTGCATTAAAACGAGTTCTATGTGCATGAAAAATGATAGATACGTAAAAATCGGTAGTAGGTGCATGAAAATTAATAAAACGTATCTCACCTTCATTTCCGTCACTAGTATATATTTTCTAGACAAAGAAATATGTTCTCTAGCCATAAAATTCCATGCCGAATCCAAATATGTCATTAATTTTTTTTAAAAATGTCCGTAAGTTAGAGTTCTCATGGTTCTCATTATATTGGTGGTTCTCATAGGATCTCAATTCTATATATATATATATATATATATATATATATATATTAATTTCAAGATATAAATTGTAAATATATATGTTAACCAAATTTAGCGAATCATATTTCATAGAAAATAAAATTTAAATGATAAATAAAAGTAGTCCGATAACAATAATTATAGCGAGAGTAATGAAAGTAATTTACAATAGTAATAACGAATGTAATAAAAATAACAATTCTAAGAACAAAATAAAGTATATATGAAAAATTAGCCAAGCCTTCGATTTAAGTAAAATAGTAATAGCAGGAGTAGTGAAATCGTCTCATAATTTATTTCATTGTAATTTTAAGATATATTTCGTCTCATAGAAAAATATATTAATGTAAATTTATTAGTTATGCAACTTTAAAATAGTTTTAGTTAATTGAAAATATATTTTAATGCTAAATAAAGGTAGCACGTTCGAAGCCGGGCACCTCCACTAAAAATAAAATGTACTTTTGCCAAAAATACATTGTACGTACATAATTTTTGTAGTTATAATAACATGACCTGTAATAAATGTAATTTCGTAATATAATTATATAATTATAAGTACATAGAATATTTTGTTCATTTTTTATCAAATACATTTAACTAACTGAGAATTATATTGAGTTTATACCGGGTACCTTGAATATAAGTTAGAAGTACATTTAAAGATTATTATAGGGATATATTGATTTAACTCAATATTGTGCTGACAGATATATAAGAATAGAGATACTAAAATCACAACAAGATGCTTATGTTATGATTGTACTAGTAATTGTATTTCACTCAAGAGGTTACAGGTTCAAGCCCCATTAGGAACTTTTTTTAAAGTTTCACTTTGAGGGTTGGTTTCAACCACTGACCGCCAATCACTGATGGTCAACGGTCCACCGGTGTTAAACGGTGGCCACCGGTGGTCAATGTTGACGGTGGTCAAACCGCCGTTGTTAACCGTCTTTGACTATAATTCGAAATCCTTAAATTATTTAACTAATGTTAGTTTCCTAAACTAGCCCTTCACCACCAATAAATTTAAAATTTGAATGTTGAGGGAGGGAACCCAAAATACGTAAGTAAATTACAATAATACCCCGGGTGTCGCTCACATTGAGTAACACCCGGTGTCGCTCACATTGAGTAACACCCGGTGTCGCTATATCATTATTCTTCTTAATATGGCTTGGAGAATTTTTTTAATTATTATTATAATATACAAGTATTTTCTATATTATATACAAATAATACAAGTGATGTTTATAATTTTTATAAAAATTGTTTACATTTAATTTCATTTGACAAAAAAATAAAAACTACTTCCTCCATTTTTATCCAAATACAAGATTTGCTTTATTCACGTTTGCCAACGCAAGTTTTGCGTGCTTCATATCTTTAACTACGTATTTGTAAAAATTATAAAAGTTATATATTATCAATGTACTCGTAAAGACGAATTAAACAAGACCCCACATGAATATATTTTTTCTTACGTATTGAGAGAAAAATGAGATTGAAAGTTGATTGGTGAATAGTGTACAAAAAGCAAATCTTGTATTTGGATAAAAATGGAGGAAGTATATAATTAGTTTGTGCCGGTGACTAGATTGGCCGGAGTTGGTGAATGGAGTAGATGGTGAGGGCAGTGTTAGCGACTTGGTGGTGAAGGGAAATGAAAATAAAATTGGGTGAAGAGGGTGAAAGAAATGACAAGGAAAACATTATAATTATCTTATATGGAAAGGTAATATTCGTATGTGAAAAAAACAAAATAAAATCAGGTGTGAAATACTTTTAAATGGATGAGTTGTCTTGAAAATTATTGGGGTCACCAACAATTATAGGTTAGTGTTAAATATATCGAAATTTGTAGGTATTGAAGATAAAGATTAGGGAGAGATGCCTACTAATGGTCTTATGGCCTTATAAGATATAACATCAAAGACATGAAAATTTAAAGTAAAGGTTAAAAAGATTGTGATGGATAAAAAAGAATAAATATAAATGATGAAATTTGATATGAGTTGAAAAACAGATGGTATATATGAAGATGATTATCAGGCGACAGGCGATGGCGTTCCAGCCTCTTTTACATACATACATATGCTTACAGATTTACTACTATTACCATTAGTATAATACTAAACAGATTAACGACTTGACTTATTATGAATAAAACAGCAGAAGGGAATCTAATATAATTACATAAGTATAAATTCAGATAATTGTACACGAATCATGTTATTCATGTATGATGACAAGAGGTTAGCTTGCAGGGGATTTGAGCATGGCCACCTGAATTAGCCCTCTTGAACCTAAGAGCAGTGACCAGGACTGTGGTGTTCGAACCAGCCAACGCGGCATTGAAGTGGGTCAATACTTGTAAGGCATTGTATCGGAAATGAATGTTGTTGTATGAGTTTAGTAACGATGTTACAGCTTCCCTTAAGAGAGTCTTGTAAGGGTCACCTCTGCCTTGTAGCCCTTTGTACAGTGTCATGTCGTTTCCATACTTGTTCCCTGCTAGCGGACCGAACACTAGACCTACTCTCATTTCTGGTTTCATTGCTCCCCATTTGCATTTGTACTTGGCCATCCTCCATTTTCTGTTATAACAACAACATTTCCTCAATGTCTCAACTCTCAACTCTCAAGGGATTGCTTAATTGAATATCAGAGAAGATGGTATACACTATAGACTTACTTATATGAACAGGCTGTTTGTTGCAGGAAGGGCGATGGCGGAAATGGAGGCAATCCTGGCATAGGTGGTAATCTGAATATGGGAGAAAACCCCCTAGGCAGCATGGAGGGTGGAACAGGGGTGGCGGAACCAACTGAGGGAGGAGTAGAATTCAGCGGAGGTGAATGTGTAGTGGGCGAAGATGACCTTGGACAATAAAACATAGGCTGAGCAGGTTGAGAAATCAAGGGATCAACAGTATACATTGCCATATCAAACATGCTAAACATTAGCCTAGCTGTTTTGGGGGGGCCTGTGGCCGCCCCACACGAATTTGGCAAGCCTGTCTCAGTAGTGTTAGCCGAGATTTGAGTGTAACATCTAGTTAGGTCAGGTGTGCCAGGAAAAGTCATGCCATAGTAGCCTAACATATTTGTTGTGCATTCTTGCACCATTATCATTTGGGTATCATTCCCTGGACACAGCATGGCGACCTTCATCCCTGCATGAATATTTCAATATCAGAGTGAAAGCGATGCATCATGCATGCAACAAAATAGAATAAATTGAGATATGAAGAGATAGATACCTGAGAGAGGGTAATCAAAAATGGAGAGTAGACCATCTTTGCACTGGTCACAGAAAACAGTGCCACTGAGCATTGTTACTCCTCTAACACCATGAATGGTGAGAGCAAGAAAGAAAAGAGAGAGGATGAGGGAGTATAAGTTATGATGCATTTTGAGATTCAAATGAAGGTAATAGCAAATAGGAACTGGATTCTAAGGTTTATATACATGAAGTCATGAATGATGAATGAAGTGGCAGGCAATAAGTAGTTGCTACTTCACTTGGTTGTAACTTGTAAGTAGTAGAAGTAGTTATTAGTTAGTACGGAAAAGTGCAACAATCAACTGTTTGTATTAATAATTATAAAGGAACATATTACTTGTTTCACATTTCATATTTTCGTTACACTCTGCACTTGAGCTGTAATCGTACTACCTGCCCTCTCAACTTACCACTCATCTTTTACTGTTGCGCTTGTGACTAACTATCCGTAGATGGCAATGGATCCCGGATAATACGCAGATCTACTGGACCTTTTACCCAAGGGTAGGATCTGGATCCCATTATTTTAGATTCTTAGAATCCGGGTCAGACACATATCATTATACGAGTATGAGGGTCAGATCTGTATTCCATCACTGATCCAGATCCTACCTTGACCCTCTTTTAATTTATATAAGGTAATTTTTGGAAAGATTCGACCCTTCAAAGCTAGATCATAGAAACAAGAGATGAAGTATTAGTGTTTAGTTTGTTTGAACACTTTGTTTTATTATAAATTGTTGGAATTATAATTATTTTATGGTTTATAAACCTTATTTGTAAGTTACTATAAGGCTTTTTAACACTTTGTTCAGACCTAAGGATAAGGGTAGGATTTGGATGTACCATTTTAAAATGGATATGGATTTGAATTCTATAGGATTCGGTCCAAATCATATCCATTGTCATCTCTAATCCTAAGTAGTCATACTATTCTTGCTTCAGCTTTATTCTTTCTAATCATAAACGCCCCAATTTATTGAGCATGCTTTCTTCTTTCAACCATTCACATTTACTTCAGGATGTCTTTTTTTTTTTGTCAACGGGCAAGATAGGTTACTGGCAACAAGATTACACCATTGCTCTTTTAGCAATGTTATGTGTTACAGAGTTAAGTCTTCTAGGAATGAAAGAAAGCCTAAGACAATGAAAATTTACAGCAAGCGAATTACTGTCTCTAATAATACCCTGAATTAGGTGATCCTGCTTCACGAACCCGGCCCAGGCGCATATGAGTTGTACACAGTCCATCGAAATGTTGGACAATTCATAATAAATCAAATAAAAGCACCCATAATAATAATAATAATAATAATAATAATAATAATATTATTATTATTATTATTATTATTATTAATTATTATTATTATTATTATTATTATTATTATTATTATATGATCATCAAGTATAAAACTGTTGACGGTATTAGGGTACGTCAGCTAGGGATTGAGGGATTGTGGGAAGCATTGATGATGATGATGCAAGCATAGCAGATCTCATGTGAATTCAAGAACTATATTAACATCACTCCTTTTCCCATCGACCTTTCCTTTAATGTTCATCTTTATACCCTCTAACATTAACATTTGTCAAAGGAAAGTACGTTCAGATGATCCGATATTAAAACATACTCCATCCGTCCCAAAACAAATGATTGGACTGAGTGAGTACACATAATTATAGTGCCAATATATGTGAATGGAAAAACACACGCACAAAAATTAATTAAAGGAAAAACACAATGAAATAAGTGTTGATAAGTTAGGACTGAGGACGAGTAATTGGAGTTGGAATGGTGTCAAATGTCGATGCATATAACAAAAACAATAAAACTACAAAAATAAAAATAGAGAAATTAACAAGACTACAGCCTTTCTGGGCCTAAACAATGTACCCATTCTAAAAGTCCACTAACAAAAATGTAACTCATCACAACACGACTATCGCCATATAGATCTTCAACTGTGTTTTGTGTCTCTGTGTCTCCGTCCGTATACATCGTTTTCAATTGTCTACAGACGCCTTCTCACTGCTCCCACTTATCTCATCACCCTTCTCTTCTGTCTCCACCCTGTAATCAAGGAACACAAAGGGAAACTTAACCAGAATTAGCTCGTTACAAGAACCCGCTCAGAATGAACAGCCAAGAGAGTTAATGAAGCCAACTACTAATTATGTTGGCCAAATATCATACATTATGCATTTCTATCCTCTAGTTTGCAAATTGTGGGTTTAACTATAAACAAAACTCATGCACTGAACAGGGATTTTAGATCCCCTGTTGTGTGTATCCACTAACAAATATCAATTAGTCTGGCAATTACCCTCTTCAAAGAGTTCACCAGCTTGTGTAAACCATTTTAACTATAAACATAATCCTACAAGTTAATGAATAATGATAGTAGTATCACAAGTTACAAAACTGTCTCATCATAATTTGAGTCTCTATCTACAACTGTAGGAGGGTGTACAGGCAGATCGCCACTGGGATGCAATCCTCCATTAACCAGCAGAAGGTGATTTATCATTATAAATCACCCCAACCTAAAGTACAATAAAATGAAGCCTAAATTCGCACATATTCCATTTAACTACCTAACTCTTTCAAATTACTGCCTGAGAAAATAACTTTGAAACTTCCTACCGAGTTAGTGATTTTTTTTCTATACCGACTGCTACAATGTTTTCCACTTCTCTGGCCACTTCTTTATTTCCCATTAAAAATATTGTTTTCCCTTGTTCCGCAGAATAAACCCACCCTTGATTCATTCACTTTTAATTTCCATTTTCCTTGTCCTCCTTCTCATTCAATCCTCACTTGCTTCCTCCATCTATCTTCTATCTCCTCCTCTCCCTCAACACACAAAAGACACTTTTTTTATCAAAGAAACCCATTATTTATCCTTCTAAATTAAAATCCTGAAAAATACTTAAAAAAAACTTGAAAGAATCGCATTAATTCGATAGAATCCAGTAAGATCTTCATCATCTTCCTCCCACTTATCCCTCCTTCATCTTCCATTGTTCTAACTATGTTCACATTTTTTAAAGGAATGATTCCTGGGGATCTTCTTCAATTTTGAGTGGGGATGATTGGGATTTTAAGTTTGTAAGGTGAATAGTGTGAATAAAAGGGATGTTTTGGACAAAGAAGTGGAATCTTCTTCAGTTTGAGAGTGAAAATATCCAAGTCTCATGCAGTTGTAACACATAACAATGAAGGATGACTCCTCCATCGCTGAATGTTGGGCAGGGGTTTGTTTGGTGAAAATGAACAAGGGATGTGGATAAGGTGGCTCTTCTTTGATTTTGAGAGGGGAAAGTTCGAATCTTTGGAGAAAAGATGAGAACGTGGGTTCTACTTCAATATTGAGAGGGGAAAGTTCGAGTCTTTAGAGAAAAGATGAGAACGTGGGTTCTACTTCAATTTAAGAGGGGAAAGATCAGGTCTTTGGAGATAAGTTGAGGTAAGTGGTGAAATAGCAATTGTGAAGAGTTTTGAAATGGTTGTTACACACAAGAATTCAGGATGGCTGTAATAACTGGTTGTCTTTATATTGATAGAAGGATGAATCCATTGAAGAATTTACAAAGATTGAAACTATAATTGGATCGAGTTTATGAAAGAGGATGAAGGTGAAAGATGAATATTTACACGGAAAAAGTAGGTGAATAGGTCATTTTACGGTGAAAATTAAGGGAAAGTGGCCACTTTGCATATATTTCGGGCTGGAAAATTAAAGAGGTAGCAACTAGAATAAAAAAATCACTCAACTTTGAATTAAAAATCTTACATAGGTAATAACTTGCAAGGAAAAACTACATTTAAAAGGTATTACATAACCAGTTTAGACTAAAAAAAGGAAAATATAAATGGCTACCTGAGAGCATTGAAACTGTTTAGGGGTTGGCAGTCTAGCTAACTCTATTTCGCAGGACCCTAATCCTTCCCAAGGATCCAACCTTTCCCAACAAACAGCTAGATATGACACTATGACCATTGACCGCAATGTCACATAAACAGTAACTGTAAGTAAACCGCCTTCAAAGTTCAAACAATCCTGTATTATTTTCTCTTTCCCCTATGAAACCCATATGTAAAAGGAAATTCCTACTTTGGCTAGAGCGCACTAACACTAAAGAGAGTCCTAAAACACATAATGTTTCAGAATCAAAGAAATTCTAAACCCCAGCTAGCATATAATGAATAATGATTAATCAGATCGCTGTCATCACTAACAAACATCCGCAAATCACTTTAACAAAATCCAGACTCTAACTAAGAGGTTGTCTGTCTCTGTAAATTCAAGGGTTAAATGAGAAGGACTGACCAGTCCTAACTCCTACGTCATGCCTTTAAATCTATTAATAACAAACCTAAAAGGAGACATTTGTTTAAAATAAGCAGGAAAACGTGATTTTCATCTTATAGCGACCGACAGGCCACAGGCACAACTAGAACATATACATAAAATCACTCATAGCTATGCATGATAAAAGACTATCTAAAACATAACCAAGTCCATCTGACTGAATGTATAAACCAATATAAGTAGACAAAATAACAAGCAATTGTATGCACCAAATAAGAAGTTTAAATTATTTTCAGGTCAATCATAAGATTCATAACTAAGTTCATAGCAGTAAAGGGTTTACAAAACACCCTATTTACTTGACATCTTATCAATCACATTCATCATCGTCAACAGCATAAGAATCACAACTATTGTTCTCCAGCAATTAACTTGTTTCCTAAGAGAATTTGATTGAATCTAAGTGTAGTAAATAAATCTCAAAAAGTTGAATATAGGCTAATTCTGTAGAATGAGTGTTTGATCAGAATGGATTCAAGTTGTCATTTGATGACGATATAGGAGACTGGTGATCATTAAAGAATACTAGATAGACTGGATATTCTATTCTATGTAATAGTGATTATGATATTCAATTGATGTGTTGACTTAGGGGAAGATTGGTACTTAGATTAGAAGCAATACTCTGGTGTTTTTTTTGACAATGAATACTACTAAATTCAATACACTCTTGACCACTACTAAAAGAATAGATCATAGCACTCCAATTGGTAATACACAATACTAAGATAACATATTAACAATGACATTGCAAAATGTTAAAACCAAGACAATCACACAACATTGCAAAAAAGACACAACATATGGCATACTCCATAGATAGGTAAGTATTAATTAAGTTGATGATATTCATAGTAAATCAAACCTAGGAATAGGAGCAGAAGGAGTAGGAGCAGCAACAGCAGCATAGGACATGGCCTCGGGCTTCCTCCAAGCCCTAACAGTCGTCCTATCATCAGGAGCAGCAGAAGCATCAGGCCTATTACCAGCAGCAACCCCAAACCCTCTTCTCCTACCAATACTATCAAAACTACTTCCCCTCTCCACTTCCTTCATCTTCACTGCCTCCAACTTCTCCTCTATCTCCTTCCAATCCTGTCCCTTCTCCTTCAACACCTCTTCCCTCGGCCTCGCTGCCCCAAACGGATTCCCTTTGGCCTTTCCCCCTTCAACAACCTCCACCCCACTCACCTTCTCATCAACTTTATTATCAGTTACAACAGGTAATGTCCTCGGCTGTAAATTCAACCTCGGACGTCCACCACCACCACCATTTGCAGTTGCACTTCCAGTATCCTTATTCTTGACCCAATTATCCACATCAGCACCGGGTCCAGTTGCCTCGAATCCAACCTTCCTATCTCTCCTAGTAGAAGCCCAGGTGTCGACCTCAGCACCAGGTCCAGTGGGTCTCTTGGTGGTGGCCCAGTTATCGACATCATCAGCCCTGCTGGAACCAAAAAAACCCATCTTCTCCCTCCTCTCACCTCTGTCAGACCCAAAGCCTCCCCCAAATTTCTTCCCTTTGGACCAATCATCCACCTCATCAGCCCGAGAAAAACCGGAATCCCTTTCCGAGGGTCCAGAGCCGAAAGAAGGGAACTTTTTAGTCTTGGACCAATCATCAGCGTCGTCAGCTCTAGAAGAGCCCATATCCCTATCCTCACGGGAAACCCTAGGTCTGTCTCTGTCACCTCGTTCGGGGCCACCATAATTACGGAATCCACCGCGGCGAGAGTCGGCAATTTCCTCGGCGGTGCGCTCGCGGGGGCCGGTAGGGAGGACGATGTCGGCAGCGGCGGATGAGGAAGCAGAAGGGGGTTTGTAGTTGGAGAACTCGGCTAAAGAGAGAGTTTGTTTGGATTTCTTCTTGGGTTTGGTAGTAGTGACGGCGGCGGATAAGGAAGGGAAGTCGGCGGCAGGTGGAGAAGGGAGTTTGGCGGCGGCGGCGGCGGAGGAGAGATCTAACTGATGTTGGGAGTTGAGTTCGTCTTCGTGTTGTTCAGAATCAAGGGCCCATGCACCGGGCTTGGACCAAACAGAGGAAACAGTGGCAGCCATGGTTGGTTGGTTGGTGTTTTTGTGTGTTATGTAAGATAGATTTATATGTTTAGTTAGAAAGAGGAGAAAGGGTGTGGTAGTATGATATATGAAGACAGACAGGTTAAGAAGGGGTAATTGTAATTGTGATTGTAATTGTAATTGAATTAGGAAAAGTTGCGTAAGGATCCAGCTAACTTACCGTAATGGGTTTCTTAGTTCGTATGGCCCAATACACAATTATTATATATATACAGTACCATTTAAATTGGATATTCAATCCGGTTTTTTTTGAAAAAATTGAATCGGAAGTGGCTTGTGTTTTTCTTAAAACCGGATATCTAAATCCGATCCGAATTTTTTTAAAAAAAGTTTTAAAAAAAAAATAAGGAAAACTGGTCGAAAAGTTTCTTATGACTTGACAATACACACAATCTTTCTTAAAAGGATATTGTTTCCATAGATTTTACGTGTTTGTAATTTGTTTCTTGATATATTCGTGTAGAACTAACTGAGCGTTAACTAGTTTGATAAATCTTTACGATGATAATTTTTCAGGAGTGAGAAATTTGTTAAGTAAAAACAATTGGGAACAATAATTTGAATGATGTTGGAGAAAGGTGGAGTCTAGTGGTTAAAACTTTGGTGAAATTCCAAAGAGACCCGGGTTCAAGCCTTCCCAAGAGCAAAATCTTGTGGAGCATTCTTGGCCTGAGTCCATGCCTAAATAGACTTCGAGCCTGTCACCCTCGGGTGGCTTACCTGGTGTATGTGGTTTTCACATATACCCGAGGGTTTACCCAGTGCGCACCAAAGGCAGCAGCTGCGGGTTCCCTCGTAAAAAAAAAATACAAAGAAAAACCAGATAAGGATCCGGTTTTCGGAATCTGAATATCCAAATATTCGGATTCTGAATTTCTGGATATCCAAATTATTCGGATCGGATCTGATCCCAAAATTCAAAATTTTAAAACTTGATATCCGATCCAATTTTAAAATCTGGATTGGATATCCGGTTTTAGTCCGCCCTAATTATTACTATTATCATTATCATTCATATCACTTTTCTCCAATTTCAAATTCTACTTCTTTGCCCAAGCTAATTACTAATTATAGATTAAATTGTTTTTCAATATCACAAAACGCATAGAAATTTAGAAAAATCCTCCTATAATATGAGAAACTACACACTTTCGTGTTTAGCATGAATATAACTATAAGTCTATAACCGGAGGGAGTAGGATTTTTAACTCTTAAGAGTTAAGACCACACAAGTAGCCACGTTGTAGCACCAAAACGGACACGAACACGTGTCATGCCATGTCATGAAATTTAGGACACGGGACACGTTATTTAAATTTAATAAAATATACATTTTATAGGTATAAATGTTTGATTTTATTTTTGTAAAAGTATTTGATATTAATTTTAAATAAGTGAAGGTAAAACTTGCCCTTCATAATAACTCATTTTCATTTCTCATCCGAACCAATATTCTAATTAATCTCTTTTGATAATGCATTTCTTGTTTGAAGAACATCATTCATCCCAAATCATGACAAAATACTGTGGACACGCGATGAACACCGCTCAAATATCAAGGACACATGTCGGACACGTGCCCAAATAAATGTATAAAGTTAGACACGGCTTTATAGATATCTGACACTTTTCGGCGTGTGTCCATAGTGTGGGGAATAAACATGTATTCACCCTTAAAAATACAGGATTATAACGAAAATTACATATGTGAATATTGTCATAAGATGAAAAACATGAACGAGAGAGTACAACCTTAGGTCCTTTGCGCGAATGACCTAACAACAGGAATTAATGGAAATTCCCTCCTATAACTTGCACCTAAGACTCGTCTGAGATGATGCCGCGTGTGCTAGAAATGCTCGCCGATTGTCTTGCAATATGGGGAGAGCTTTTGTGAGTTTTAAGATGTGAGATCTAGGTTTTGGGAAAAGACAGTTCTCAAAACCCTAATTTTATGAGATATGATTATCAGTGTTTCAATCTCCAGTAAAAAGAGTAGTCTGACAAAAGGAGAGTTCTCCTCCTTTTGTAATACCTACTCGGCCGAAATAGGTCAAAGGGTGAGAGTGGGCTTTCCACTCTTACCTTATGCTCTTGCGTGTTTCGACCCTAGATCTAAAATATATTCGCGGGTTTTAATTATAAATCGCATACATGTTATCAGATATTAATGCAGTCGATACATTAATAATGGTCTGATAAAAAATACGATATTGTATAATTAGGTCAATTAATATAACTGCTTATATTAATACACGTATGCAATATTTAATTAAATATAACCGTTTATATTTAATTTACGAATTAATCATGTAATCCGTATTAGCTAACATTATTTAATCCGTATTAAATATTTATCTCAACATCTCATTGACTAATTTAATAGTCAATACCTCTGACTAACTGTTTAGTCGTATCCGACATAAATGTGACTGTATTTTCATACCTTCACATCTCTCAAACGTGTCCTATAGGTATGACGTATAGGGACCAGTTGATCACCGCCATCCGTATGACAATAACGTCAAACTTATCTAGCAAGCCAACCGTTATTGATAAACGTGGATCAACTGATAATAATACCAAAGTATGCCCTTATGATCCTTTAAGAGATTTAATAAGTCATTGTACTAACTGTCAAGGACACCAGCCCCAACAATCTTTCACTTGTCCGTACAAGTGTATGTGCAATGACGTTATCACACTACATGTGGAGGACACCAGCTCCAACAACTCCCGCTTGTCCGTACAAGTGTAGGTGCGATAACCGATTCTCATATCCTTTTAAAATTTCTCCCACTCAATGTAAAACAATTTGGAAATCCGTATTCGCAAAGGTCGTATTCTACAATCGATCTGCATCAAGAGTGGTTTCCCCGACTAGAGAGTAACTTAACTGATCTGTATTCGAGCATGGCCATGCATTTCAGTTACTACTCCTCGAGTGGCCCTGAGAAATGATAAAATCCTGATAAGGGTTTCGATATTTCCCTCAACTCGAATCCTGCAGATGTAAGGGCAACATGAAATAACCCAGAAAAAATCCTCTTGGCCCCTGTTACGGAAGACCGTGGGAAATATGTTAGGTTTAATAGTCTCATAACCTAATATTTTAGTCATACTAATTAAGATGATAATTAACATTTTAATTATATGAATTTTAGATATTATGCATGCAAATAAATATATGCGGAAATAGGACTCGAATGCTTACAATTCGACGAAACCAATGCAAGGATGATCCTCCTTAGTATTCAATTAGAACACCTCCTCCAAGATGCACCCAAGACACCCTTAAAAGAACCGAAACTTGATGTATGCTAGTACGAGAATCGGTTTTCCTTAATGTGTTCTAAACTCTAATTAGAACTAAGTATACTAATATTATAACTATTATAGAATTAGTATTATTATTATCTTATAATAATTTCTAGAGGGTTTTGTTTATTTTTCTTACTTAGAAAATTTGCCAAGAGATTAGAGTGAATAATTTTGTGATCTAATCATATTATTTAAGTGGGTTGCATAGGGGAGGGGGTGGCCGGCTATGGGAAGAGCAAAAGAGGAAACATCTTCTCTTTTCAATGCTCTTAGGGTGGCTATAGGTGTGTGTTCTCAAGGCTCCTTTAAACACAATGATTAAAGTGCAATTAACACACAAAACCACCCCTAAACCTACCTTATTAAAACGGGCACCTCCCTTATATGGATCCCATTTTATATTTGTCATTTTTGTCAATTGTACATGTGTGACATCTAAAGTGTCACATTAATATAAGTAACAATTGATTTTAATTTAAAATGCATATTTATCAAATAAATATCATTTATAAAATGGTTATTTGCTCAAATGTATACTTTAATGGTGTTCTTGAGACAGTGAAAGCTGATGTGCTTCAGGTGTCTGGCTGTATTGAAGGGAAGCTACCTTTCAGGTACTTGGGGGTCCCAGTCAAGCCAACCAAGCTAAATGCCATGGATTGTAGACCAATCATTGATAAGCTTACAGAAAGGATTCGTATCATAGGAGCAAGGAAATTCTCATATGCAGGTAGATTGGTGATTGTGAAATCAGTCCTTAAAACCTTACATACTTATTGGGCCACTATCTTCATTCTTCCTGCAGCAGTGATCAAAGATATTGAAGCCCTTTGTAGGAATTTCCTATGGGATGGGGGCACTGAGTATAAAAGGAGTCCTCTAGTTGCTTGGGAGACTATATGCAAACCTATAAAGGAAGGGGGTCTGGGGTTAAGGAAGGATGCTATTTGGAATAAAGCTGCCATTGGCAAGCTTGCCTGGTGGGTTGCCTCTAAACCTGAGCTTCTATGGGTGAGATGGGTACATAGTATTTACCTGAAAGGACAGTCATGGGCTGATTATACTCCTCCTTTGGATGTGTCTTGGACATGGAAGAGAATCAATAGGAGTAAAGAGTTGCTTGCATCTATATGGCCTGATTACCATACTCAAATGCATTATTCTATCAGTTCTGTTTATGGGCTTCTCAGAGGTGCCACTCCCATTCAACAATGGAGCTGTTCGACTTGGAATGACTGGACCTTACCCAAGCATTCTTTTGTGGTTTGGATGTATAACCACAATGCTTTGAAAACTTCAGCTAAGTTGTATAGGTTGGGGATCAGTGACAATGATAATTGCTGGCTGTGTGGAGCAGGAACAGAAAGCCAGGAGCATTTGTTCTTTGAATGCAGTTACAGTACAAGCATTCTTCTGCTAGTGAAGACTTGGACAGGTATTCAGCTCCCAATGATGGATGTTCGTCAATGGTGTTTGGCTAGAAGAGGGTCTAAGGTCAGGAGAGGGGTGGTCTATGGACTGCTCAATGCTATGATGTATCATGTTTGGTGGCAAAGAAACAAGGCTCGGGTGGATCAGATTTTGCTCAGGCCCCAGGCAGTTGTTAAGTTGTTGCAGGAAGAATTTAGAACTCGTTTAGCTAAATGTTGTAAAGGTCGCATCTCCCATAGGGATCGAACCTGGATCGATAGTATGCTTACTTAATTGCTGATGTACACAAACTGTTGAAGGCTTAAAGCCTTCTACCTCTTTGGTTTTTTTTTTTAATATATTTTTACATTATACCAAAAAAAAAAAAATGGTTATTTGCCATTAATCGTCAATACGATTTACAACATTTGTAATAATATACAACCAGATTCATTCTAATTACGATATTATAAAATATCGTTCAATGTTTAATAATTGACACGTTTCAATTATAAACATAAATCTTACAATAAGACTTAACCTCTGATTTCTCGATATACGAGTTTAAGAAATATGATCAACTCGTATTCAAAATACATTTGATCAGTTTATCAATTAAGGGAATTGACCTATAGGTGTGACCTAAAGGGATTAACTGACCACCACCGTCATACGACAGTAATGTCAAACTCTAGCTAGCCAATCATTACCGATTAATGTTGGTCAGTTGACTAATATAATTTTGTATCATCCCTTTCGCATTCTCGTCATGAGATTTAATTATGTGATCGCACTATTGTTGAGGACACTTTTCCCAACAAAATAAACCAAAGTTACCCAAAATCTGCCTTAATCTCAAGAGACAGTTGAAAGTCAAAAGACTTGACTCTAAGGAACACTATGGAGGTCCTATCCACAACCTGGCACCCAATGTTATAAAACATTTAGGACTCCATAACGTTGTCACGGGGTGTCCTACGAGATATCTGTATAGCTCGCCTTTGTGATTGGTCAGTCAACTGTTTGACTTATGGCTCGTTGAACCCACCATCAACCAACGTCACAAAATGATTATCTGAGTTATCAACTCAAGTGGGTAATCAAGGACTAAAAACGATGTAATGTTAATCAGTTCACTTTGTGGTGTTCAAAATTGGCGTACAATTCCACATGAAAAACAAAACATAAAATTATCATAACGATGAGGTTGTAATAGAGTACACAAGAAAATGAAGTATGACATGAATTCATAAAAGAGTACTACAACTCAGGAACACGTTTAATTCCCATGGAATTAACGTGCCCTTCATGCTTATCACGTCGTAAAGCTTTAGTGAGAGGATAAGCTATGTTGTCATCTGTAGCGATCTTATCAATAAATATCTCCTTTTGCTCCACGTAATCTCTGATTAGATGAGCTTTCCGTTGTACATGTCTAGACTTGTTACTAGACTTAGGCTCCTTAGCTTGGAAGATGACACCTTTATTGTCACAATAAACGGTGATCGGGTCATTCGAACTAGGCACTACTGATAGTCCTTGTAAGAATTGACGCATCCATATTGCTTTCTTAGCTGCTTCCGAAGCGGCATAGTACTCGGACTCAGTTGTAGAATCTGCTATAACACTTTGTTTAGAACTTTTCCAGCTGACAGCAGCGCCATTTAGAGTAAAAAATGAATCCAGACTGAGATTTCGAGTCGTCACGATCCGTTTGGAAGCTAGCATCTGCGTAACCAGTGGCGCAGAGCGTCGTGTCGCCTCCATAAGTCAATCCCAATTCTTTAGTACTCCGTAGGTACTTAAGAATGTTTTTCACGGCCATCCAGTGTTGTTCACCTGGATGTGATTGGAATCGACTCGTCATACTCAATGATATGCAACGTCCGGACGTGTGCATATCATGGCATACATGATCGATCCTATAGCCGAAGCGTAAGGAATCTGACTCATGCGCTCTTTCTCTTCCAATGTCTTAGCTTCTTGAGACTTCCTCAAGTGAAGCCCAGTAGCCATAGGAAGGAACCCTTTCTTGGAGTTCGTCATGCTGAATCTCGATCTCTAGAATCTTATCTATATAAGACTCCTAACTGAGAGACAGCATCCGTCGTGATCTATCCCAGTAGATACGGATGCCCAAAATTCTTTGTGCCTCTCCCAGATCTTTCATCTGGAAATGGTTTTTCAACCATGCTTTAACCGAAGATAGGAGAGGTATGTCATTCCCAATCAGGAGTATGTCATCGACATACAATACTAGGAAGACAATCTTGCTCTCACTCGACTTGATATAGAGACATGGTTCCTCGACTGATCGAATGAAACCATTCTCTTTTATCACTTGGTCGAAGCGATGATTCCAACTCCGTGATGCTTGCTTAAGTCCATAAATGGAACGCTTAAGCTTGCAAACCTTCTTAGGATGTTCCGGATCAATAAAACCCTCGGGCTGTACCATGTACAACTCTTCCCCAAATAACCGTTTAAGAAGGCGGTTTTAACATCCATCTGCCAGATTTCATAGTCATGAAATGCGACAATCGCTAAGATAATCCGAATGGAACGTAGCATGACTACGGGTGCAAAGATTTCATCGTAGTGCAAGCCTGACACTTGGGTGAAACCTTTAGCAACTAGTCGTGCCTTGTGAATATCTTGTTGTCCTTCCACGGCATGATTTATCTTGTAAAGTCATTTGCATTGAAGGGGGCGTACCTTTGAAGGTAGGTCCACAAGATCCCACACGTTGTTCTCATACATGGAGTCCATCTTGGATTGCATGGCTTCTAGCCATAGCTTTGAGTCGGAACTAGTCAGGGCACCTTTATAAGTTGTTGGTACGTTACCCTCTAGGAGTAAGATGTCATCTATGTAACACCCCCATTTACCTAGGAGCCTGAACTAGGACTTCCGGAGTAAATAGGACTGTTACCATCCTGGATGAACCAGGGTAGTAGATAATCACAGTGAAAGACACACAGTACTTTAAATTATAAACGATAAAACTGAAAGCTGTTACAAAGCAAAGTCCAACTAAAGTTCCAAAACAACTGTTATAAAACAAGTGAAGACTATAAGAGAGACTATGTGATCTAAAGCTAGGTCGGTCCAATCCATGTCTCTCCTCCATGCCCAGTCCTAGTCCACTTGTCTCTGACCTGAAAGATCTACTCCCCATTCCGGATCATTGTAGGTGAACACGAATACACTGTCAACCTCGCGGTTGAGTAGGATAACATAATAATATAAAAAGGCAACAATGTATTATGCAAATACAATGCCAATGCTGAGCTCAATCACAACCCGAAACACCAATCATAACCCGAAACACCAAGCCATACCGAACCTCCCGGCAGACTATAATCGACCGTCGTCGAATACCAGCATAAAGCTGAAGACACCAGGCCTGGCCTGCAGACCACCCTGGGCTTTACATCAAATAATATATGTCACCTCCCTCTCAATAATGCAAATGACATGCTTATGAATGCAATATTAAACAACTCATACTTGAACATCAAACACATATAGATCATGCTTGCACTCATAATACACATTATAAACATCCATTCATTTCACATCATAGAATATAGTACAGTGTATTCTACCTGGAATAGCTGTCTGAAAATAAGCAACACCGTCTAGAAATACTCCACCTCGAATTCCGTTCCTATAAGTATTACTAAATATTAAATTCTACTCACACCGTCAATATTTTTAACCAAACATCACTACTAAACATAGACTTACCAAAAATAGATTTGTTAACAAGGTAACATATCACCAACATATTGTTATACCTTACTAATATTATTTTTTACCATATCATGAATAATAATCGTTCAATCATCCCTAATATTAATACTAACAATTTCAACAACAACAACAACAAAATAAATAATACAAGTCATTATATATATTTATTCATACATTAACAATAATAATAAGATGATAATGATAATTATAATAATAATAATAATAATAATAATAATAATAATAATAATAATAATAATAATAATAATAATAATAATACACTATGAAATCAATAACTAACAATTTGAAAAACGTAACAATCACAACCCACGAACAGACCCATATTTTCGCGAAACCGAACAAGCCTGCCGCGACCAGCCCTGTCAACCACCACTCCCTTCACCACCTGCAACCCCTGGCCTCCCCACTGGCACCACCAGGCTCACCTCTGAGCCACGGTGGTTCCAGGGAGGAGGTCAGTGGTTGTCGACCACCGCCCACGACACCAAACAACCGCACTGAACTCGACACCACCAGACTGATACTCTGATTCACGGTTTTATACACCAAAACGAAACCTACTATAAACGCAGGCATGAAAACCACGAACCACCATGATAACCACCAATACACACCTCCTACTACCCCCTAATAATCTATTCTAGCGTCCATAACAACCGTACCCAGAAACGCATTCGAAACCATCCCCTGAAACCCGTGCTCCTTACTCTGTTCTGACAAGCCCAGAAAACGTGTATAGACATGCGACAAAACAGCCACTACTGGTGGTCCTAGGTGGCCAACGACGGCATAACTATGGTCGAACATCCAACTACTAACGTCATAGATTTATAATATGCAAATAATCATAATCACAACAGTTATATACGATCAGAATTTATGAATCAAACAGAAGTGAAAAGCTGCGAAAATACTAACAGTGGTCGACTTACCTTCTTCTTGGTGTAAACGACAGACCCTAGGACCCTTAGACCACCGTGTGACACCTCCTTTGTAAACTCAGATGTGGCGGCAGCAAGATTATGAGGAGAGTTGACTGTTGATTAGGTCAGAAATAGGTCTAAGGTGAGGATTATATAAGACGGCTGGAACAAGTTGATCAGAATTTCTGATTTCTAAAGTGTAAGTCGTGTGTGGGCTTGTGTTTGCACGCAACCCTAGGCCCGAAAACACGACTACCCACACAAGTTTCAGGCCCTTCACGCACCCCAAAGTTCAAGTAACATGAATCCACTTCGGTTTTGTTAATCATCCGCAAACACGACTCAAATACTAACGCATAAAATACCTCGTTCACCAACTCATTTTCGCTTAAACCCGTCGTCACATAAAATAAATATAACGTTATTATTTAAAACGGAATTAGAAAATACGGGGTATTACAGTCTTCCCTCCTTACAATGAACTTCGTCCCGAAGTTCACCGTCCCATAGTCACAGAACTGATCATAAAACACGTAGCGAACACAGAAAGTAACACCATATAACATTAGAAGCTGATAAACTACTTTTAAACACGAATTGTCACATTCTACCCTCCTAAAAAGAAAGTTACGTCCTCGTAACATACCTTAATTAAAAAGATCAGGATACTTTTCCCTCATCGCCACTTCAGTCTCCCAAGTAGCCTCCTCGACATTATGATTGGTCCACAAGACTTTCACGAGCGCGGTCTCCCCATTTCTGGTTTTCCTCACTTTTCTGTCAAGGATCTCCTTGGGTCGCTCCTCATAGGTCAACTGCTCATCGACCTCAATAACCTCATGATCAAGGATATGCGAAGGATCACTGATATATCTCCTTAGTTGTGATACATGGAACACGTTGTGCACCCTGGCTAATGCTGGAGGTAGAGCTAATCGATAAGCTACCTCACCAACTCGCTCTAAAATCTCGAATGGCCCAATGAACTTCTGGCTCAACTTGCCCCTCTTACCAAACCTCATCACTCCTCGCATAGGTGACACTTTCAGCAACACTTTCTCTCCTGCCTCGAATGTGATGTCACTCCTCTTTAGGTCGGCATAACTCTTCTGTCTATCTTGGGCCGCTCTCATTTTCTGTCGAATTACCTGGACCTGTGCTATCATCTCCTGAATCATCTCAGGTCCCAAAGTCACTACATTGGCTCTATCATCCCAACAAACTGGACTCCTACACTTCCTCCCATATAATGCCTCAAAAGGAGCCATCCCAATGCTAGTATGATAGCTATTGTTGTAAGAAAATTCTATCAAGTCTAGCCTGTCCTCCCAAGATCCCCCAAACTCAAGCACACACGCTCTCAGCATATCCTCCAGTGTCTGAATAGTTCTCTCTGTCTGCCCATCTGTTGCTGGATGAAACGCTGTACTCATGTTCAAGGTAGTTCCCATCAGTGACTGCAACTCTTGCCAAAATTTAGAGATAAACCTGGAATCACGATCAGAAACAATATCTTTAGGTACTCCATGAAGCTTCACCACATGCTTGATGTAGGCCTTAGCCAACTCAGCTTTACTCCACGTCTCCTTCATCGGAATAAAATGAGCCGATTTAGTTAGTCTATCCACGATCACCCATATCATATCATTCCCTTTTGAAGTCCTAGGTAAGCGCACAATGAAATCCATGGAAATGCTTTCCCACTTCCATTCAGGTACATCCAGAGGTTGCAACTTCCCTTGCGGCCTCTTATGCTCTCCTTTGACCCTCTGACATACCAAGCAACGAGAGACAAACTCAGCTACCTCTTGCTTCATCTTTGGCCACCAAAAAGCTTTCTTTAGATCTTTGTACAACTTATCTCCTCCAGGATGAACGGAATAGGGTGTAGAATGAGCTTCGACCAGAATCTTTCTCTTCAATTCTTCATCTTCAGGTACACACCATCTCCCATCAAATCTCAAACTATCGTCACTGTGAACCTCGAACTTAGAATATGGCTCGGCGTCACTAGCTTTGTTTACTGCCTCACGCCACTTCTGAATTCTTGGATCACTCTTCTGGCGTTCTCGGATCTCGGAATATAACTCAGGCTCGATCGTTAAATCTCCCATGGTTTCACCCTTCTTGATCACTGCAATTCCCATCTGTCCCAACTCACGATACATACTCAGTCTCGATCTTGCTGTGCATAGAGCGTGAACAGATTTCCTACTCAATGCATCAGCCACCACATTCGCTTTCCCTTCCTTGTACAGAATCTCCATGTCGTAGTCTCCAATAAGTTCGATCCACCTCCTCTGACGCATGTTCAGCTCTCTCTGGGTATAAATGTATTTTAAGCTCTTATGATCGGAATACACCTTAAATGTAGCTCCATAGAGATAATGTCGCCACAGTTTTAGTGCAAAAACCACTGCTCCCAGCTCCAAATCATGCGTCGGATAATTCTCCTCATATGGCTTCAGCTGCCTAGAAGCATAGGCGATTACTTTCCCATTTTGCATCAGCACACAACCCAATCCCTTCTTTGAAGCATCGGTGTATACCTCAAAATTCTCACTTCCTTCAGGAAAACAAGGATAGGAGCTGAAGTAAGACGCTCCTTCAAATCCAGAAACGCCTTCTCGCAGCTCTCATCCCAGACAAATCTATTCTCTTTCCGCATCAATGAAGTCATAGGCTTGGCTATTTTTGAGAAGTCCTTCACAAATCTCCTGTAGTAACCGGCCAAACCAAAGAAACTAAGAATGTCAGCCACATTTTCCGGTCGTTCCCACTTCGAAACGGCTTCAATCTTGCTAGGATCAACAGAAACGCCCTCCTTAGACACCACATGGCCCAGAAATGCAACCTTCTCGAGCCAGAATTCGCACTTACTCAACTTAGCATACAATTGATGATCCCAAGGTCTGTAAGACCAAGCTCAAATGTTTAGCATGCTCTTCTCTGTTCTTCGAATACACCAAGATGTCATCAATAAACACCACCACAAACTGGTCTAGATAGGGACTAAACACTTTGTTCATTAAATCCATGAAAACAGCAGGTGCATTAGTCAAACCAAATGGCATCACTACGAATTCATAATGCCCATACCTCGATCTGAACGCAGTCTTGTGAATATCTGCATCTTTGATTCTCAGCTGATGATACCCTGACCGCAAATCGATCTTGGAAAACACACCAGCCCCACTCAACTGGTCAAAAAGATCATCGATGCGAGGTAAAGGATATCGGTTCTTGATCGTCACATTGTTAAGCTCCCTATAATCCACGCACAACCTCATTGTTCCGTCCTTCTTCTTTACAAACAAAACTGGTGCTCCCCAAGGTGACACACTCGGTCTTACGTATCCCTTGCTTGCTAGCTCATCCAGCTGCTTTCTCAACACCTCCAATTCCTTAGGTCCCATGCGATAAGGTGCTTTAGAAATTGGCTCAGCCCCGGGTTTCAGATCAATGCCAAAATCCAAGTCCCTCTTTGGTGGTAACCCAAGAATTTCTTCTGGAAACACGTCTTCAAAATCTCTTACAACATCGATCTCACTGGCTTGGGGTTTCTCTGCAGTCAAATCTCTCACATGGCACAATAGCATCTCATCGCCCCTCTTTAGGCAGGTCTTCAGCGCATTGATAGATATCAGCTTCAGTTTAGGTTTCACAGAATATCCCTTGTAGGATACCCTCACTCCCTTGGGTCCCCTCAAAGTGATCTTTCCTTGGTAGCAATCAATGTAGGCTTTATACTTTTTCAGCCAATCCATGCCCAGTATCACCTCAAAGCCTCCTAAGGGAAATTCTATCAAGTCTGACTCAAAACTTACAGCCCCTACTTGGATCATTACATTGTTATAAACTCTATTACAAGCTATGGACTCCCCAGAAGGTATGGTTACAGAATCAGCTATACAATTATATACATCAAGTCCTATAGCCCTAGCATGCTCCGCAGATATGAAAGAATGCTAGGCACCAGAATCAAATAAAACGTAAGTAGGAATAGAATGTACTAGAAATGTACTCGTGACAACGTGAGCATCCTCCTCTGCAGCCTCCTTGCCCATCATGAACAGAGCTCCACTCTTCTTGGCTGTAGTCTGATTGACGGATGCAGCTCCGCTCTGGTTACTAACCTCGGCAAGATTCTTTTGGAAGTTGCTGTTCCCACTACCCTGGTTTCCCTGGTAGCGGTTCTGATTATTGTAGTTGCCATAACTCCGCTGGTAACTGTTACCTCCAGATTTGTTGTTGCCCGAGTAGCTCGCATTTGGTGTTCTGAAACCACCACTTTGATTGCCACGAGTATAACTGTTTCCGGCGCTCTGAGTCCCAACCCAACAGTTGGATATCTTATGCCCATACTTTCCACATTTAAAACAGGTAGGTTTTGCAAAGCTTGTCCCAGACATAGAACGATTTCCACCTCGATTCTCATTGCTCCCTGATGCATTGTTAGAGAAGAAAGACCGGTACTGATTATTTGATTTCTTGTTTCCTGAACCCTCAGTTGCTGACTCAACCTTCCTTTTCTCGCCCTTTGTCTTCTCCTCTTCCTTGATCATGTCGGCGAGCCTCTCTGCCTGGCCAGCCCTCTCATATATGTCTTCCACTGTCGTGGGCTTAGTCGCCAACATGCTTCTCTTGATATTGAGGGTCAGCCCCTTCTCAAACCTTGCTGCCAACATCTCCTGTGTGTAGCCTAAGTCAGCTACATTCTCTGCCAGCTGCAAAAACTTACTGTGGTATGCCTCCACCGTCATCCCTTCGGCCATCTTGAATGAATCGAACTCAGCTCGCAGTTTTCCTTTCACATGCTCCGACACGAACTTAGAGGATAAAATCCCCTTGAATCCTTCCCAGCGTATATATTCCGACCCAATCTCTTCTGCAGCAGCCTTGATTTCCTCTTTGTTGTTATTCCACCATAACCTAGCTGTACCCTTCAGATAGAATACAGCTTGGTCCACCTTCATAGATTCCGGTACAGACAACAGTTCGAAGATACTTTCGAACTCTCGGCACCACTCCGCAAGTAAACTCGGTGCCCCTTCCCCATCGTACTTGGTAGGGTTATGCCTAGAGATGTTATTGCTCATCTTAATCGCATCAGACTGAGTGCTTGCCCCAATCCTAGCTAGCAGAGCAGCGTTGATAGCTAGCAGGCGATCCAATTCCTTCTGTGATACATTAGCAGTGTTGGGTTCTCTCCTGGGAGGCATTTTGCTACACAAGTGACAAAATTTTATGAGCATCCTAGGTCAACTCCTATTCTGACTTGGTCTTGCTAGCATACATATTTAGCATGTAACTTTTCCATACGGTTAATCCTTATTAAAGGTCTACCTAAAGGCTTAGGGATCACATAACCACATGCATATACAAATCTCACTTATAAACAAAATTAAGATATAACTCATGTTCTCAATGCTTGAAAATAACACATATACATGCCAATCATCATGTTCTCAATGCGTGAAAATAACACATATACATGCCTTACAGTATACATATATACTTATTCATCTTTCACATCATAACTTACCTCATTCCCTTGGCGCTGAAAGGTTAGTGCATATACATATATTATATTTACCTTGGGTCCAAAACTACCCACACTCTTCAACTCTCCAGGTAACCAAGTTAGACTGAAAGGGCCAGTGGCTTGGTTTGAGGGGGCCCCTAACTCATCCCAACCCTATGGGGCTCCTAACAGTTACTAGCCTGGGGTTCATTTTATTTAGACACTCCTATGTTCATTGTTTTCATTTTAGTTTAGGCCTGAGGATCGTTCGCTCTGATACCACTTTGTAACACCCCCATTTACCTAGGAGCCTGAACTAGGACTTCCGGAGTAAATAGGACTATTACCATCCTGGATGAACCAGGGTAGTAGATAATCACAGTGAAAGACACACAGTACTTTAAATTATAAACGATCAAACTGAAAGCTGTTACAAAGCAAAGTCCAACTAAAGTTCCAAAACAACTGTTATAAAACAAGTGAAGACTATAAGAGAGACTATGTGATCTAAAGCTAGGTCGGTCCAATCCATGTCTCTCCTCCATGCCCAGTCCTAGTCCACTTGTCTCTGACCTGAAAGATCTACTCCCCATTCCGGATCATTGTAGGTGAACACGAATACACTGTCAACCTCGCGGTTGAGTAGGATAACATAATAATATAAAAAGGCAACAATGTAATATGCAAATGCAATGCCAATGCTGAGCTCAATCACAACCCGAAACACCAATCATAACCCAAAACACCAAGCCATACCGAACCTCCCGGCAGACTATAATCGACCGTCGTCGAATACCAGCATAAAGCTGAAGACACCAGGCCTGGCCTGCAGACCACCCTGGGCTTTACATCAAATAATATATGTCACCTTCCTCTCAATAATGCAAATGACATGCTTATGAATGCAATATTAAACAACTCATACTTGAACATCAAACACATATAGATCATGCTTGCACTCGTAATACACATTATAAACATCCATTCATTTCACATCATAGAATATAGTACAGTGTATCCTACCTGGAATAGCAGTCCGAAAATAAGCAACACCGTCTAGAAATACTCCACCTCGAATTCCGTTCCTATAAGTATTACTAAATATTAAATTCTACTCACACCGTCAATATTTTTAACCAAACATCACTACTAAACATAGACTTACCAAAAATAGATTTGTTAACAAGGTAACATATCACCAACATATTCTTATACCTTACTAATATTATTTCTTACCATATCATGAATAATAATCATTCAATCATCCCTAATATTAATACTAACAATTTCAACAACAACAACAAAATAAATAATACAAGTCATTATATATATTTATTCATACATTAACAATAATAATAAGATGATAATGATAATAATAATAATAATAATAATAATAATAATAATAATAATAATAATAATAATAATAATAATAATAATAATAATAATAATAATACACTATGAAATCAATAACTAACAATTTGAAAAACGTAACAATCACAACCCACGAACAGACCCATATTTTCGCGAAACCGAATAAGCCTGCCGCGACCAGCCCTGTCAACCACCACTCCCTTCACCACCTGCAACCCCTGGCCTCCCCACTGGCACCACCAGGCTCACCTCTGAGCCACGGTGGTTCCAGGGAGGAGGTCAGTGGTCGTCGACCACCGCCCACGACACCAAACAACCACACTGAACTCGACACCACCAGACTGATACTCTGATTCACGGTTTTATACACCAAAACGAAACCTACTATAAACGCAGGCATGACAACCACGAACCACCATGATAACCACCAATACACACCTCCTACTACCCCCTAATAATCTATTCTAGCGTCCATAACAACCGTACCCAGAAACGCATTCGAAACCATCCCCTGAAACCCGTGCTCCTTACTCTGTTCTGACAAACCCAGAAAACGTTTATAGACATGCGACAAAACAGCCACTACTGGTGGTCCTAGGTGGCCAACGACGGCATAACTATGGTCGAACATCCAACTACTAACGTTATAGATTTATAATATGCAAATAATCATAATCACAACAGTTATATACGATCAGAATTTGTGAATCAAACAGAAGTGAAAAGCTGCAAAAATACTAACAGTGGTCGACTTACCTTCTTCTTGGTGTAAACGACAGACCCTAGGACCCTTAAACCACCGTGTGACACCTCCTTTGTAAACTCAGATGTGGCGGCAGCAAGATTATGAGGAGAGTTGAGTGTTGATTAGGTCAGAAATAGGTCTAAGGTGAGGATTATATAAGACGGCTGAAACAAGTTGATCAGATTTTCTGATTTCTAAAGTGTAAGTCGTGTGTGGGCTTGTGTTTGCACGCAACCCTAGGCCCGAAAACACGACTACCCACACAAGGTTCAGGCCCTTCACGCACCCCAAAGTTCAAGTAACATGAATCCACTTCGGTTTTGTTAATTATCCGCAAACACGACTCAAATACTAACGCATAAAATACCTCGTTCACCAACTCATTTTCGCTTAAACCCGTCGTCACATAAAATAAATATAGCGTTATTATTTAAAACGGAATTAGAAAATACGGGGTATTACAATCTATGTCATGTTCCTCGACCATACCAATGTATCTGACCGGAGGAATAGAGACTCTTCCCGACCTCCTAGGTTCCTCAGGAATATCTACCGCAGCCGAGGTTGACGAAACTGCTTCCTCCAATGGTTGCTCGGTAGTTGGTTCTTGAATCTCCGATAGATCGAAGGTTCTATTACTCGACTTGTTCTCGAGAAATTCTTTCTCTAATAACGTCGCACTTGCCGCAACGAAAACACGTTCGGTTGGCGAGTAGAAGTAATGACCAAAAGTTCCTTTTGGATAGCTTATAAAGTATGTCTTGACCGATCGCGGGCCGAGCTTGTCCTCGTGTCTCCACTTGACATAAGCTTCGCAGTCCCAAACCCGAATAAAGGACAAGTTAGGGACCGTTCCCTTCCATAACTCATATGGAGACTTGTCAACAGCTTTAGACGGACTTCGGTTAAGTATTAGAGCAGCTGACAAAAGAGCATAGCCCCATAATGAATCAAGCACAACGGTGTGACTCATCATGGATCGAACCGTATCAAGTAGAGTTCGATTTCTCCGTTTGGACACACCATTTAATTGTGGTGTTCCAGGTGGAGTCAACTGTAGAACGATGCCACAGTCTTTAAGGTGTTGATCAAACTCATGAGAAAGATACTCGCCACCACGATCAGATCGTAGTACTTTAATCTTTCTTCCCAGTTGGTTCTGTACCCGATTCTGGTATTGTTTGAACTTGTCAAAGGATTCACTTTTATGTTTCATTAAGTAGACATAGCCATATCTACTCAAATCATCCGTGAAAGTGATGAAATACCTATAGCCTTCTCGTGCGTTGATCGACATAGGGCCACATACATCTGTATGTATGAGTCCTAATAGGTCGACAACGCGCATTCCAACACCTTTGAAGGAAATACGAGTCATCTTATCGATGAGACATGATTCACACATGCCATATGATTCGAAATAAAAGTCCGAGATAGCTCCATTCTGTATGAGCTATTTTACGCGTTTCTCATTTATATGTCCCATACGGCAGTGCCATAGGTAAGTTTAATCTTTATCACCAACTGTTGAGTAATATATTCTATATGTTTAATATATTGTTTTATGTTTTAATAATGACAAGTCTAAACAATTATATTTTATATACATATGCGTGTAATCGTGCGTTTAAGTGTACAGTTAATTATAGAGCGAAGATCATAGTTTAGCAAAGTATAGATTTAATCGAAGATTGAAGAAAGATCAAGCTCATGTCAAATGTCAAGTCTTTTTGAAGACTTACAAGATAAAGGTTTTATTACAACATCAAGGAGTTCTTAAAGTTATAGGTCGTATCTATAACTATTGAAGAAATGAGATTTGCGTGGAATAAAAAAAAGCGTGAAGATATATGCGTATGATTGTTATATTGTCATATATTAATTTAGGTAATCTTAAAACGGTTTTTAGGATAAAAATATTCTTTGGTTAACAAGAATTAAAATATTTATCTTATGAGATAAATATTTATTCTAATATACTGAGGATTTTATTTTAACCGTTATTGTCAAAATCTAAACTCCTAGGGAAACGTGCTTCGAGAAATATGTCTCGGAAAACGTGTTCTATAAAACGTACACTTCGGAAACCGTGCACCTCGGGAAACATGTACATCGTTTTTCGTGCGGTTGGGTAACACGTTTTATATTGTCTTTAAGGATTAATTAAATAAATAATGTGTGTTTATTTAATTTACTTAAAGTCAAACTAGGATTTAGTTAAAGATATAATTTATTATATCTTGACAAGAATTAGGAATTGATTTAAAGTAGGATACTATATTTTATGGTATAAGTTGTTTCCTAAATCAAATAGGTTTGGAAATATAATCTTATGTCTTAAATTAATAATATCTTATTAAAGTCCTTTCCTAAATCAAATAAGATTAGTTTTAGAATATTACATAGAATAACTATTCTAGATAAAGTAATATTCCTAAACTATCTAGGATTCAACCTAGATCTAAATTAGTATATATACATACTACATCACACGTCCAAGAAAAAACCGAACACACACGCCTCACGCAAATCAAGAAGTAACGAACGTAATCTCTCATACGTCTCGTTTTCCGTGCCAATCATTGTCAAATCTCGTAATCAAGACTACAAGCTTTGAAGAAAGTTCTCACACATACAAGATCATTGAAACGCAAGAAATTGTTGAAGACTTTATCTTATTTACCTAAGATAAGATTCGAGTATTTAGCAGTACTCATTGTAAGCAAGTATTTAACGGTACTTGTCGTAGCTAGATATTTTACGGTATCTAGATTGAGTTACAACTAACATCAAAGTTGTACGAGTTGGGTTGATAAAATTGTAATCCGGAGAAGGTACTAATTTTATTAATCGAGAATAGTGGACGTAGGTTTCGATTGGTAACTGAACCACTTCAAAAGATCGTGTCTCCTTTACTTTATCGTTCTTACTCGTTACTTGGTATTAATTCATCTCAACAATCAACATCGAAGAAGAATCGAAAAAGTTGACGTACTCAATTCAACCCCCCCTTCTTGAGTATATCTAGGTCAATAGACTCTTCAATTGGTATCAGAGCCTCGTGCTCTTGAAAGCCTTACAGCTTGAGATTAATCATTCTATTGATTTCTAATGGACTCAAAACACCTTAAATGTCCCATCTTCGATGGAAAGAACTATAGCTTGTGGAAGAACATGATGACCCATTACGTCAAAGGATGTGATTGGGAATGCTGGAAGATAATTCAAAATGGATCAAAGAAGATCTTGGTTGCTTCTGCAAATGGAACCACATATGAGAAATCAGAAAGTGATTATGTGGAAGCTGATTACAAGATTGCTGTGAAAAATTCAAAAGCCATGAGTCTACTTCAAAACGGTATGATTACTTCTGAATTTGATCGCTTTTCCTCTTGTAATTCAGCTAAAGAAATATGGGATGGCCTAGAACTTGCCTACGAAGGTACCTCCGCAGTCAGGAAACATCGTATAGACTTGCTTATTCAACGATATGAACTTTTCACTATGGAAAAGAATGAATCGATTGATAGCATGTCTGCACGATTCTCCTGCATACTCAATGAACTGCGGAACCTTGGTAGGAAGTATGATTCTAAGGACATAGTCAGAAAGGTCCTTAGAAGCCTTACCAAAAAGTGGCAACCTAAAGTCATTGCAATTGAAGAAGCTCGTGATCTCTCGACCATGACTTATCAAGAACTCATTGGATCTCTAATGGCTCATGAGATCATGCTAAATAGAGATGATGATGATCATCCTAAAAGCAAAAACGTTGCACTACAAGCCTCTACAAGCGAAGAATGCGAACCTGAACTGGAAGATGAAACAGTTCTCTTCGCAAGACGCTTTAAAAAGGCAGTTTTCAAAGGGAGATTTACCAAATCCAATAATAAAGCAAACAACAAGAAAAAGAATGACTCTAAGCAAACCTTCTTCAAGCGAGGGTGCTTCAAATGTGGTGATCAAGGCCATATGATCAAGGACTGTCGAAGCTGGGACAAAATTAAAGACAAATCCAAACGAGAGAAGGCCAAGACTGAATTCAAGAAGGTTATGCTCGCATCTTGCTGGGAAGAATTAGATTCCGAAGATGACGAAGACTCAGAGGAAGAGGAAGTTGCTAACCTGTGCCTAAGTAACATCAGTTTGGATCTAATCTCCGACGATCATGACTCATCACAATTCTGCCTCTATGGAGAATCCGATTCAGAAGATGAAGACCAAGAGGTAAATTTTTTACAGCTTAAGAGTCAAGTTAAAAATTTATCTAAGTCTGCTTTAATTAATTATTTCGAACAAACCCTAGACCAATGTCACGAACAAAGTCTTGAATTAGACGAGTTGAAAGAACAGATCCTTGACATTGCAGAGGAAAATCAACTCTTAAAGGCCAAAGCTAAGAAACTGAAATCCAAAGTTAACACTGATACAAATGTTAAATTGGAAACAGTAATGTCTGAGAAGAAAATTCTTGAGTCTAAAGTTACAGCCAATGAAGCTGTAATCTCAAAATTAAAACTCAACATTAAAGAGCTTGAATCTAAGATTATAGCCAATGAAGCTATAACCTTAGATCTAAAAAGGTCTAATGAACTTCTAAAGAGTAAACCTGCACCATTGGTTGTAGATGAAACTCATCAAGAAGAAGTTGAAATCCTCGAGCAAAAGATCGTGGATCTGGAATTCAACATAACCAAAATTAAAAACGAACATGCAAAAATCGTGTTCAATTTTAATAAGGATATTCAAGACTTAAAAGAACATAACAATGTTGACCACTCCTCCTGCATAAAAGAAATAAATTCTTTAAAAGACCTTCTTCTTCATGCTCGTAAGGTTCACGAAAAATGGGAAGGAAGTACTAACGTACTAAACTTCCTAACTGAACAATCTGATAACAACATGAAGATGGGTCTAGGACATGAGTGGTATGGTAGGTGAGACCATTCTAAATGTCAACAAAAGCCTGATGAACGCGACTTTAGAAAAAGAAAGTACGTACTTATTGTGGTCATAATGGACACCTACGAGAAAATTGTGTAAAACACGCACTCGACTTCAAAACTGGAGTCAAATTTGTTCAATCTCTAGGTATACCAAATGATTCCATATATATCATCGACAGTGAGGAAGGTAATGAAAAGGTTGAGGAAAGAAATAATGACCATAGATGGTTCTATGACATGTCCTTCAATTACGCAGAAAAGAAAAATAGAACCACCACTCAAATTCCTAAACCTACAACCTATAAGAAACAAAACCCAAAGACTTACACTAGATCAACAAAACCTAACTACCACAGATCCAAGAGACCTCTAGTAAGACAAGTCTGGGTTAAAAAGGAAGATGTTTTTATTGTCACTAACTCTAAAGGACCCAAGTATGCTTGGGTACCTAAGACCTGTCTTTAAATTACATTGTGCAGATAATCGCTAAAGAGAATAACCTATGGTACCTCGACAGTGGATGCTCTCGACACATGACAGGCGACGCCAACCTATTCACCACCTTGGAACCATTCGACGGAGGAAAGGTCACCTTCGGTGACAACAAAAAGGGAAAGGTAATAGGTGTCGGTAAGATAGGCATCTCATCTTCTCACTCTATTAGCGATGTATATCTGGTAAGTGGTCTTAAACATAACTTAATTAGTATATCCCAATTATGCGACAAAGGAAACAAAGTTGTTTTTCATACAGATGCTTGTCGTATAATTATGGAAGGTACAAGTAAAGTTATTCTTGAAGGTCATAGAAAGAAAAATGTTTATATGATTGATTTAAACATTGTGCCTTCTGACTCTCTCTCATGTATGAAAGTTACGTTAGATGATCCATGTCTCTGGCATAAGAGATTTGGGCATATTAGTTCTCCTATTCTTAGTAAATTGAAGAGATGGGACTTGGTCGAAGGTCTTCCCAAGATCAAATTTGATCAAGAAAAGATGTGCGACACATGTGCACGATGTAAACACGTCAGATCATCCTTCAAACCAAAAAGAGTAGTAAGTACTAACCAAGCTCTTGAACTAGTATATATGGATCTCTGTGGCCCTATGAAGGTAAGAAGCAGAGGCGGTACCAGGTATGTTTTCGTTCTAGTTGATGATTATTCTAGATTTTTTTAGCCAATCTTTCTTCACTCTAAAGATGAAACATTTGATGAATTTGTTAGTCTTATGAAACTTGTCCAAAACAAATTAAAAACTAATCTAGTAACTATTCGAACTGACCATGGAACTGAGTTTGACAACCATGCTTTCATTGAATTCTGTAAATCCAACGGTGTTGGACATAACTTCTCTGCACCTAGAACACCACAACAAAACGGAGTAGTAGAACGTATGAACAGAACCCTAGAAGACATGGCTAGAACAATGCTTCTTTGTAGTGGCCTGCCTAGAAACTTTTGGGCTGAGGCTATTAGTACAGCTTGCTATATTCATAATCGTGCTATGATTAGACCTATCCTTAAAAATACACCTTATGAACTTTTACGTGGACGTAAACCTAATATATCCCATCTAAGATGTTTTAGGAGTAAATGCTTTGTTCATAACAATGGTAAAAATCACTTAAGCAAATTTGACCCTAGAAGTGATGAGGCAATCTTCATAGGATATTCTGATCATAGTAAAGCCTATAAAGTTTTTAATAAACGTACCTATGCATAGAAGAGAGTATACATGTTATCTTTGATGAGAATAATGCCTTCGACAAGCCTTTACAGAACGAAGAGGAAAACCTAGACGAACCTGACTTTCCTTTGTCAAGGGAAGATCCTCCTGAAATAGAAAACAATGATGAAGGCGAAATTCAAGGAAACAACGATGAACTTGACTTGGGAGGAAATGGTGCGAGATATGAAACTACAGTTGATGATACTGTAGATAACTCTCAAACCAATGACTTAGAACCCAGAGTTATAGCCAATGAAGCTACAACTTTGAATCAAAACCAAAGGGAAGAGGTCATAGTTATACCTGACTCTCTTACAAACCCTAGTTTGGATTCAGGGGGAACAAGTCAAAATCCCGAGTCAAGCAATAGCAATGAAAACAATCAATCAAAAAACTGGAGATATAAAGGCTCTCACCCTCTGGATAACATCATAGGAAGCCTTACAGAAGGAGTTCAAACTCGAAGAAGCTTAAACAACTTCTGTTCCTTCTACTCCTTTCTCTCCACAATTGAACCTACAAATATAAAAGAAGCTCTTGCAGAACCTGACTGGATAGTCGCCATGCAAGAAGAACTACAACAATTCGAGAGGAATAAAGTATGGCACCTCGTTCCTCGTCCAAAAGATAGATCAGTAACTGGAACGAGATGGGTATTCAGAAATAAATTAGATGACTCTGGAGTCATCGTACGTAATAAGGCAAGATTGGTCGTTCAAGGATACAATCAACAGGAAGGGATCGATTATGACGAAACCTTCGCTCCTGTTGCTCGCCTTGAAGCGATTCGCTTGCTCATAGCATTTGCTGCACATAAAGGAATGAAATTATTTCAAATGGATGTTAAGACTGCATTCCTTAACGGATATCTTCAGGAGGAAGTCTATGTCGAACAACCTCCTGGATTTCCTGACAGCAAACTAAAGGATCATGTATACAGATTGGACAAAGCTCTCTACGGGCTGAAACAGGCCCCTCGAGCATAGTACGACAGACTATCAAAGTTTCTGTTGGAAAGCGGATTCAAGAGAGGATCAGTAGATAAGACACTATTTCTAAAAAGCGAAAATTCCGATCTACTAGTTGCCCAGATCTACGTTGACGATATTATATTTGGCTCAACCAACAAAAGGTTGTGCCAATATTTTTCAGAGTTGATGACATCCGAGTTCGAGATGAGTATGATGGGAGAATTAAAATTCTTCCTTGGTCTACAAATTCAACAAACGAACGAGGGTATCAAAGTCCATCAACAAAAATATGTCAAAGAGTTAATAAAGAAATTCGGAATGGAATCCTCTCATCCTGTGCCTACTCCAATGGTAACAGATAAGAAGCTCACCAAAGACGAAGACGGTAAGTCAGTAAATGAAACTACTTATAGAGGTATGATCGGCTCACATCTCTATCTTACTGCAAGTCATCCAGATATAATGTTTAGTGTCTGCGTCTGTGCTCGGTTCCAATCTGCACCAAAAGATCGCATATGATTGCGGTTAAGAGAATTCTAAGATACCTAATCGGAACATCAAAATTATATCTATGGTATCCTATGGACTGTAACTTTAACCTATTAGGTTATTCAGATGCGGATTATGCAGGTTGTTCTTTAGATATAAAAAGTACTTATGTGTTGGGAAATGTGTCCTCAACAATAGTGCGATCACGTAATTAAATCTCATAACAAGAATGCGCAAGGGATGATACGATTTTATATTAGTCAACTAACCAACATTAATCGGTAATGATTGGCTAGCTTGAGTTTGACATTACTGTCGTATGACGGTGGTGTTCAGTTGATCCCTTTAGGTCACACCTTTAGGACAATCACTACTACAGAAAGCCTTAAGGACATCGGACTTTTATGGTCAAGGACATCGGATTAGCAACCGATGTAGAGTTCACTGATGTCCATTATGGGTATCAAGGACATCAGTTGTGCAACCGATGTCCATTTGATAATGCACATCGGATGTTTAAAACGTCTGATGTCCATCATCCTTATGCACATCAGACTTTAGCTCACATCTGATGTCCATTATGTTATTGCACATCGGAGGTTTAATAAGTCTGATGTCCATCATTCCTATGCATATCACACATCTGATGTCCTTCATATGTATGCACATCGGAGGTGTAATATGTCTGATGTCCTTCATATGTATGCACATCATTCTTTAGCTGTAATCTGATGTCCATTTATGTTTTGTACATCGGTTGTTGACCGAAGCCCATGTGCACTACAAGTTAATATGCATCATACTATTGAATAAACCGCTGTCCTTGATGTTGCCTTTTTTTTTTAAAAAAAAAGCTGGTATTTTTGGTAATTTGTACCACCAGTATACATTATTCAGATGCCAGCCAGACTGCCATACCATCAACCAAACAAACACAAATTCAAAGCGAAGCACGACAAAGTCGTTCGTCTTTCATTAAACAGGGACAAAGCAAATCACGACAAAGGTCGGTCGTCTTTCATATACATTATCCAAAATCATCAACTAACCAAACATATAGGGTTATCTGTCATTTTAGACGACATCCAAAATAGCCTAGAGATCACAAGTTCAACAACTAACCAAACATCGACTTAGTTTGCAAAATCAAAGTACGTACTACGTTACTAGCTAGAAAGACTATGCATTTAGAAAATAGTCTGCCCACAAGTCCCTGACCTAGTCGATTTCTTCTTGGGAATATGGCAGTCGGTGTTTGAAAACCTGTAAATAATACACAAAATTCTAGCTTTAATAATAATAATTGACAAATAAAACATCGACGCAGTAAATGCTATACGAGGTATTTCGCTACTTACAAGTCACAATTCACAGCTCATTAACTAAACACAACTAACATTAGGCACCATAATGGTCACGGGACACCATTATTGTACAGTATGAGACGTGTTAGATTCACGTTACCCTCCCCTCATAAATTACATTTTCCCATTTCATTATTGTTGCTTTGTAGGAACACTTTTGTCAATCCGTAAGTTCAAATTACCCAAAAGAAAAAAAGAAAAAATGCATGATACACAAAAATACACAATTTTCCCATGTAGGCCACTGATAAATTTATGAAGCACAAACAGCATTGTCAATTAGTGTGTTTATGTCCACAATGAGTCAAAATGGATAATAATACCAGCAGAGTACGTAGGAATACATAGTTGGGACTCAGAAACGTATTACAGATTTGAGCACACAGATAAACAAAGAACCATCTCATGTAGTCTACAAAACACTGTGACATTATAACATGGTATTGTGGTTTTGGGGAAATCAGTGTACAGTATGAAATAACAAAAAGGACACTTTTCCTAAAAAATTCCCCTCTTTTAGGAACAATTAAACCATTAGAAATTACGAAGTGTTTAGTGACAGATCACAGAGCAAAAACTGAAGTGACTATTTCTAGCATGTACCTCATTAAAGGTATGTCATGAACCGAATTGGGAATCAAGCACGTTTATGAAAATATTTACGAGTTTTAGAGTGGAAGGATAATCTGACCTCTTCGATAGGTGCAGTCGGATATATCAACATCTCTGTTCGTGCCTCAAGGGACTTCCGTAGTGAGGTTGGGAGCTAGATGTACGGCTGTGTCAACAAACACAAAGAGGTTGTTACCTAGGTCCATCATGAAAACTGCATCAAGGATTGCGTCATATAACTGCTACTTCATAAAAAGAAGCTTATCCATTTTAGTGAGCCCTTTTGATTCATTCTATCGTATCTTAAACCATAAAATGTGGAATATGTGGCTCAGTTGGAAGTGGAAACAAGATTATCAACTGAACGTAAAAACGAAATCCACCTAGCTTGATTTCAATATAATGACAAACAGAACAAATGTGTTTGATACTCGGGGAAAGAAAGCCCACGGTTAAGGTTAGCGGTAAGTAAAAATTGATGGAAAGAGTGCATTTACATTAGCTAGCCACAATGCAATCCAAATAGTTCCAAGAGAGCCGAATGAATAGAAAACTGACGGCCATCCAAGATTGTGGATTAAAATTGGTGAGAAACCCAATCCAACAACAGAGCCGAGATACATGCCACTGTATACTAGAGACAGGGCTCTGCTTCGTTCAGAAACAGGAACAATCAACAATGCTTATGATCACAATGATTGGCAAATGATACCTGGCAAACAGTACAATGTGCATAAAGGATACTCCTGGCTTTCTAATACTCAACAAACTGTTGACTGACATTCCTATACATGGAATAAATGGACCGTTCCTAAACATGCTTTCATTAATTGGATCAACTATCACAGGGGTCTACATACCAGAGATAAATTGCTGCTAGACAATAGCTGATGCATCTGTGGACAGGAACCAGAGACCACTACACATCTTTTTTTCAGATGTCAGTACGCAGCACAGCTCATTCAGGGTAACAGTGATGTTATTCAATTGTTACATTTGACACAACAGAAATAAAACTAAACAGAAGCGAAGACCATAAAAGAGTGATGGAACACTCCAGAATATGGACTAAACAAGTAACAGTGATGTTATTCAATTGTTACATTTGACACGAGAGGCCAAGGAGGAAAACGAATGGAAACAAGAGTGATACAGAGCCTACAGCTAAACCTAAACCTTTACCGTACTGCCACCTCCTTTAGATAGTACAATAAAGGTTTAGGTTTAGATGTACCACTTGTTTCATTGGTTTTCTTCCTTGATCACTCGTGTCAAACCTTTACTGTTCTACCACCTCCAAAAGACAGTCTAGTGAATAAAAGGGAAGCTATTTAACCCAACACAGCCAGTATCACCAAGTAAACAAACAATTTTAGCTTGTGGCTGGTTATCATGCGGAAGGACAGAATAAACAAATTCTATAGTCAAACTGCCAGATCATAATGCATTATTTCTAGACCGTAAGTCTCTAACATATCCTAACCAAAAGCAGCCATGCCCTGGAGACCCGACAGCCTATTCCTGATCAACAATGTAAATGATATCATGAGACATTAGGGAAATTTTTGGATAGATGATGGTAGTTCTTAGCCTTATTTTTGCACAAACCTAGTTGGAGCCCATTTACATATACCACGGTCGTAGTTTTTCTTTGTATAAACTGAGTTACAATACATAGCAAGAAAAAGGCAGAAATAGATACTAAGTAAAAATATTAGTATGCTAAAGAAGACCAAAACAAGCTAATGCTATAAGAAGAGACAGATAATAAATACCTGAAACCCAAAAACATACTGTAGAACATCAAGCACATCAGGGCTCCTAAGAGGAGAAACAATATCCCCTGGCAGACTTGGTAGATCTCTGATATCCTTCAATGCAGATACAGCTGCTCTCACCTGACACAAAACCAATTGGTGCTCAGAAGAGCCACCAACACATTTGAGGCCTCCTTTGTAAGTTATATTATAACACAAACACTTAATTATTATTTGCACCAACTGACCTCGAACCAAGGCAACAATCCTGTTAGTTGTACTAGTTGTATCCAAAGGAATAATATTGTAAGCAATCAGATCTTCTGTCATAGCCGCATCCGACTCAATAACACGCTTAAGCTGATGAGGCAAAAAAATCAGGTTACTTGAATGGCTAAATAAGTTGCTTACAAAATTACACAAGAAATCTAATACAAGGACTTAGTTTAGTACAACTTATATTCTCATTCACACCCATATTTCAATCAAGAACAAATATGCTAAACATATAGTCAGGAATAATGCAGTATCTCTACATGTAAATTTACAGATTTTTAACTTGTACGTATAACTTTTTTGTGTCAAAGGGGTAATATACTTGAAACTCTTCACATGTTTTGATGTAAGTTGCGTAACCAAGTATGAACCCTCAAAAGGTCAAATACGCATCTGGCTCCGAAAACTAGAGATTTTTTTCTCAATATTTTAAACATTACACTTTCACCAATTTCTAATCAAAAAAAAATTACACTTTCGCCAGCCACATCATCTTCAGAAAGAAGATACATAAGGGAGAGGGGGGAGGAGACTAATTGCAAGCCTAGTACACTGAAGCAAAGAATTATATAATTCATCAGAAAGAATATATAACCTCATCGGAGAGCAACCTTTCTGCTTCTTCAGGAGAGAGCTCCCGGGTCATCTGTTCAAGAACATCACCCAACACCTTAAGTGTTTCAAAAATCTTTTTTCTTTTCTTAGTTTTCCTCTCCAGTCTGAAGTAACAAAACACCAAGTAAATTATTGAAAGAGTATCTCAATAAAATTATACTCCATATCTTAGTATCTTACTTAGATTACTAATATTATTATTAAACCGTACATCAAAAGAAAAAAGAAAAATAAAAACTCTAAAATCCAGCTCTCATCCCTCACACTATCACACATAACATCAAACTTTCTTAGAAAACTGAACAGGTGAGCTAACATTATCTAAGATGTACAGGCAGGCAACAACAAAAATTGACCACATTCTAATATCTAACAGAAGCAACTTATGATGCTGTAGATACTTAAATAACTACACAGATAACATCATGTAACAGTAGAAGAGCTGAAAGCAAAGAGAAGCTTTGGTACGTGACTATATCATCCAATGCCATCTACGAGATTTCGGTGGCCCTGAGCAAAATTCCAAGATGGGTCCCCTTAATATTATAAAACAAGTATAGAATCCATCACACAAATTCTTCTCTTGTGTAGTATGGCCTTACACAGAAAATTGTGTAAAACAGGGTTTTAGTAACTCCATTTGATAGGTTTCGTAATCATCTTCTTTGTTTGTGAACACGTTTTATTATATTAGCATAAAATTACTGGACAACCAATTGGATTCATTATAAACTCCATATATTTTTTTATAACTCTACACAATTAAGAACAAAAACATGACACATAACGATGAATCTTCAAAATCAAAGCAAATGACTTTTCAAACAACAAATTTTGAGTTTTGTTTTATGCAAAAGAAAAACAACACCCGAAATTAGTTAATACAAATATACAAAGAAAATTCAAGAAGTAATTATTGATTTTGTGAACGAAATAGTTAGATTAATATGAAACTGAATTAAATTGATTAAATTAAATTAGGTTAAATTGATGATAATAATCTAGAAATGACGGAAGAGAGTGAGCGATTGATTGATTACCAGGAGAGAAAAGGGGCTTTAGGGTTTGTGGCTGCGGACCTGTGGGTAGGACGGGGGCAGAACAACCCTTGAATTCACGCACAAGTTGAAGAGTATTGAAGGGAATCGTTGTGCAAAAAACTAAGAAATAAAATTGAGAGAGTTTGGGGAATTGAGGTTTTTAGGCTTTTCATAACAACAATTAACATCGGCTTATTTAAATAACTGTTGTCCTTAATCAATTAATGTACATGGGTTGTTATTTAGTCTGATGTGCATTAAAATCAATACTTATGGACATGGGTTTGAAATAGAAACCGATGTCCTTTATTTTATAAGCACATCAGGTTTTTGTAGTCAACTGATGTGCAAATTAATTACATCAGATTTTTTAACCGATGTCCTTAAGGGTTTCTGTAGTAGTGAATTCCCTTAATTGATAAAGTGATCAAATGTATATTGATACGATTTGATCATATTCCTTAAACTCGTATATCGAGAAATCAGAGGTTAAATCTTATTGTAAGATTTATGTTTAAAATTGAAACGTGTCAATTGTTAAACAAATAAACGATATTTTATAATATCGTAATTAGAATGAATTGGGTTATAATTATTACTAAAGTTGTAAATCGTGTTGACGATTATTATAAGTGACCATTTTACATTTAGTAATTTCGAATTACTTGTCAACTTGATAAATGAGATTTATTAATTTATGAATAATATTTATTTGATAAATATGTATGATTAAATTAAAACAATTGTTATATTTTGACATATTGTATGTCACATAACATGAAATTGTAAGGTTGATAAAATTGTAAAATAAGGTCCATTTTGTATGTGTATGTGCCGGTTTTGTAAGGCTCTTTTATGGGGTGTTTTATGTGGGTATTATTATCTTAATTACCCAACAAACATAATCATTAAGGTGACCTTGGAACTAATACCTATGGCCACCCTAATGACTTAGAAAAGGGTGAATGTTCCCCTTGTTCTTCCCCATGAACCCGGCCACCCACAAAACCCTAGCCACACCTAAATAAATATTGTGGCATGCTTGCAAAGTAATTCATTCCTAATGCTTGTGTATTTTTCTAAGGGTAAGAAAACAACAACAAAATCCTCAAAATTATTATTGTGAGATAATAATAATACTACTAATAATAAGTTATAATATTAGTATTTATATTCTAATAAGAGAGATTAGAATTGTTTAAGGAAAACCGATTCTTGATACTAGCTTATTCGAAGATTTCGGTTCATACAAGGGTTGTCTTGGTGCATCTTAGAGGAGGTGTTCTTGTTGAGCAATTTGGAAGATCATCCTAACATTTGATTTGGACCGTGTGTAAGGGTTCTAAATCATTCTTATTTCCGCATTTTATTAGCATGCATAAGATCTTTATGAGTTAATTAAAATGTTAATTACAAGGTTAGTTTAGTATGACTAAATATTTAGTTTATGAGTAACTTAAAACCTAACAATTGGTATCAGAGCAATAGGTTGTTTGCATGCTTTCCGTTTACATTTTTTACGGAGTTATAGTGATAACAAAATAAAATTTGGTATTTTCGTTTAATATATGATATGCACGAAATTGTTTAGCATGAATACCTACTGTTTCTAAAATGTTTTTAGAATATTTGGAATATATTTTGCATATATATTGTTCTTTGGTATTTTTAATTTCGGTTTTATTTATTTTTAATGGTTAAAAATGTTTATTTTTGGGAAAAATAGTTAAAATAAGCTTCTGGCCGAGATTTTTCAGTATGTTATCACATGTATATCCTATGTTATGAATATGAATTTTCGTAAATTATGGACTTATAAAACGTGTGATATGAATTTTAAGAGTTAAAATGCAATAAGATGAATAAAAATGGGTTAAAATAGTTATATTATGAATTTGACTATAAAAATTTATGAGTATGTCACATGCAATATTTAAAATATATGTTGAATTTTCCAGAAATTTATCTCAAATATTGCAATATTATAGATTTTTAATGTAAAAATCGGGTAATTAATGACATAATTTCGACTTTAATAGTTTAAGTTGGAATTTGGCCATAAGAATTTAACACGATGTCATATATATTATTTCCAGCATGTATAAAAATTGCGAGATTTTTATCTTATTTTATGCTTGAGAAATAATTTTAAAGGTTAAAATCGTACGATATATGACGAAAATCGTTAAAATTTGCAATATTTGTTAAAATGGCCGAAAAATTTAACCCATATTAGTCACATATGATATGTTCATCATGAAAATATTCTTGGGAGCCAAAATTTTCAGATTTAATTTAATTTTAATTTGTTAAAAGTTGCATTTAAAATTGAATTAAAAGAGTCATTTTCATTAAAAATTTCGGCTATAGGGCAATGTGCCATTTAATTTTCTGTCCATTTTATGTTCTTAAAGTGTTTTGGAAAGTGTAAAAATATTATTAGTATTTTATTTGCATTTATGAAGTTAATTATTGAATTTTCCGACATAAAATGCTCGTTTTACGTATTATTTTCGAAATAATGTTAAAATCGTATAAATAGTAATATTTTTAAAGTTCTGAAATTTTAAGCACATTCTGGAATTTTCAAAATTTGAATTTTGAAATTTTCGAAATTTTTATGACTCTTTCGGATTTTTATAATATTTTTCCCGTAAAACCGAGTAATACCGAACAATATTAAAATATATTAAGTTAAGTCATGTTCAAAGTTTGAGTAAGACTAAATTTTGAAACCTATATGAGTTGGGATGATTAACTTAAGGATGAATACCGATTCATTTTATTCATAGTGTTGTTAAACGTTAAAACACGCGATTCCATAAACCGAGGTATACGATAACTATTTATTTAAATAGGACGATTTGGCTTAGGATTTGCATGATAGTTCATATTTTTATAAGCATTGCATATTTTAATTATGAATGTCATGATTTTATTTACGTAATTTTGGGAATTATGTAATTTACTTAGTATGGCCTTAGTTTTTAAATCGGTATTTCCCGTAATGTAAGGGGTTACCGATTGGGTTGTAATTTTGTGATCTCGTATCACCCAATTGTAATTTATTTCTATTTTATAATGTATAAAGCAGACTAGAAAAGTTGTATTATTTGTAAAATCCGGAGTTCCTTGAAGACGGTGTCATTCGGAAAGGAGTTCCGACAAGACGGTGTTTACCTCGAAGTGCGTGCCTCGTGAAGTTCAAGGGACCAAGGAGTTGGTTTCCGAATTTTTACTTTTATTATTTCTTTTCTAGGAAAGGCCATACTAGGGTTTATTTTATGCTTTTATTATGCTTTTATATGTTTGCATGCATAGCCAAATCGCCATATATCGTCTCATGCATTTTTCGATTTAGTCGACCTAGTCATTTATTTTATCGATAATTCACCGACTTAGTTCACTTAAACGGAGATAGATAATAATTTGACTAGATCTCTTACATATAAATATTGAGACTTAGCCTTACCAAAAAGTACGGACCCATGAATCCCTTCTTCACAAGAACGTAGGCTCGGCTATACCGGGGTACTAAAATTGTCACGTTGGGTAAGTGGGGTAATAAGATTACACCTTGAAATTTGGTTGATCTCAACGAAAGTATTCGTAACCGTAGTTGCAATAAGTTCGGGCTAAAGACGATTTTTAGAAAATTGTCGACCGAGAGTTCTAAGGTAGAACCGATTAAAGGGTTAATCCACCAAATTATACCGATACGGGTTGAATCGGCTACACCGTGCCCGGATTAGTATGGATTTGGGTCTCGGGATTGTTTACTTAATTGGGTAAGAGATCATTGAGTAAATAACTAATTAACTTGTTTAAGTTTTAGTTTAAATTATGAATTTTAAAATGATGTTGTTTTATTTCCTTCATTTTATTGTAGTTTAATTTTCAACATCGTCAATGGCAACCAACGCTCCACCTCTCACTAACGTTTCATGGCTTCGGTCTTTTATGGACCGTTGCAAACTCGATAAGCATGATTCCAATTTTAAAGATTGGGATGTGCAATTACTCTTGGCCGCTCAAGGTGACGATAAGAGTCGTTACCTATCCGAAGCCGCTCCTCCCACTCCAACCGCTCGTTCCGCGGTCGGAACTCGTGAGGCCTATGAAGCCTACATGAAAGAGTCCTCCGCTCTTAAAAATGTGCTCATCTTCTCCATGGAGCCGGATCTCCAAAGGAGTATGATTAAGTTGACCACATCATATGAGAGATACACCAAGCTTGCGACCATGTTTTCGCAAACTCCAAGGGTGATCCAATATGAGGCGGCTTCCGCCTTCTTCGACATAACGTTCAAGGAAGGACAAAAGATAAGCCCTCATGTGCTCAAACTCGTTGAGCTCGCAGAGACTCTAAAAGCGCAAGACGTTGATGTTCCCGACTCTCTCATAATTGACCGAGTTCTTCACTCGCTCAATAAGGTTAAAGCGTATGCTCAATTCTGGGTGAATTTTAATATGCGAAACCAAGAGACCACGTTGGATGAGTTGCATAAGATGCTCGTCCAAGCCGAAAGGGACATGGGACTTCATGAAAGTTCCACCAAGGATGTTTTAAACATCGAAAAGAAAGGGAAAACGAGTTTCAAAAGGAATGCCTCTAAAGGCAAGGGCAAGAAAACGTTCAAGCCCAAAGCGACCAAAGAAAAGACCTTTTCAAAAGGCGCTTCCACCTCGTCTTCAAAATCGGAAGACAAGTGCCATTATTGCACGAGGATCGGTCATTGGAAGCGTAATTGCCCCAAATACTTAAGCGATCTCAAAAATGGGAAGGCAACCGCCGTAGGTAATAATTCTCGTTTATAATTCATGTCATTTATCAACTTATGTATAGTGATACAAACGTGTTGATATTTACCCTTTTTAATTGTTTTAAAGGGCCGCCTCCTAATAATGATAAGGGCAAGGAGAAGGAAGCATGAGGTTCCTTACTTGGATGGCTACGGTAGCATCCAATTGATTGAAGACTTGAAGAGCGAGGCTCTAATTTTCATATCATCTTCTTTCATATTTTGCATTTTATTTGTGGAACAATTTACTTTCTTGTAAGACAAGGATTAAAATCCTAAAACAATGGTTGTAATTTTGGATATTGGTGACTTGGTTTTCAACCCGAGTCACTACTTTTGTTCTTAATCAAAGTCTTGATTTCTCTAAATAAATTGCATACCTTGTTTAAACATGAATAATGGTGATTTTATCACACAACAAACATTGATACGATCAATATAATGTAATCAAAGTGTTGATTAAAACGGAGAACTACACCCCATGAGATACTTTCAATCAAAATGAGACAACATTAGTTCATTATAAGATTTTCATTTTAAGTGAAAATGAGAATGTATTCATCACACCTATAAAACTTCAAACATTCATATGCATTGGTTAATCGAAATAGCTATCCTTATACGAATAAAGGTTATTGTTAGAAGCATAGAGTGGGAGAAAATATTTCGCTCACAAACCAATGATAAAAATAAAGGATCTTAGAGAAGATTCCTACATGGGAGTCTTAAGAAGAGCCCTAAATGATTGAAGAAACTACGGGAGGACACTCGAAGATAGGTTCTTTATGTTCATTGTTTCAGTAAGAAACCCCGTATGAATTCGGAAGGAACATCGGCTCCTTGAGATAGTGATTTTTTAAGATTATAAAATAATAGAGGAGAAATCATCTATCTATACGGGGGAAAAAGACCGGTTCCTTAATAAATGATTTTTTCTAGGTTTATAAGATAAAAGAGAAGAAATCATCTCAATTCTCTCAATATATTTATAAGGAAATTATCATGTCATATTCGTCTCGAGGAAACGAAGACATGAAAAGAGGGTGATGATTGATTGAATATAGATCACTATAGGGATAGTGATAGTAATAATGATTCAAGTGATAAATAAAGATTTACATGCGAGAAATGAAAGGTTCATTTAAGAGATCGAGTAATATTGATTTTAGTGGGAGCGATGTTCATTAAAAGAATTAAGCCTACCATTTAGAGAGGATGGGTGATTCTTTAAGGTGTAAAGAATAAGAGGTTTTCAATTCTAGATGATCAAATACCTTATATCATACGATGATGGAGCTTTACGGGAAGTTTTATTATATTGATAATAAAAGGTCGCCCATTAGAAATCAAAATGGTTATATATGAATAACCTTGATGAAATAGCCAAGATGTTCGAAAATAGTAAGAGTGATACAATATAGATTTCAGCACATAAGTGACTAGATAATTCTGAGTGATTCTTTAATCCCTCTAGTATATCAATAAGTCACGAGTTATAAGATAACAGTGGGAGCTTCCCTCAGGAAAGGAATCTCAAAATCTAGAATGGGTTCTAGATATGTGCTCAAATAAGATCATATTATGTAAGATAATATGAGTCGGAAGGAGACCAAATTTGTAAGTTTTGCATCATGAATAAAAGGTTTATTCGCAAAACACTAATACAAATAGATGATCGTGCATCAAATGCAATGAAATAGTATTGACTGTTTTTGCATAACAATGTCATTTGAGTTATAATTATACTTTGTCAAAATCCAAATGGGTTGTAAGAGACAATATTGAACCCCATAAGTGAACTGGATTGACTTAGTATAGCCCCTGGCCGCTTACATGAGGTGACATCTCAAAGCGACTAGAATGTGAGGCGATTGATGGCAAGTTCAAATGCCATAGAGTCATATGTGATGACTAGTCGATCACATAGGCAGACTGCAAGAGACACTCTGTCGGGCATAGTGACCGCTTATAGAGTTCTGGAAATTTTATAATAGTCGGGTCGTGGCGAGAGTTGCTATAGTATTCTTGTGAGTCAATTCTTAGACTAAAGACTACTCTCCCAAGATGGTACAGTTTAGGCATAACCTTGATCCATTCTCTACGACTTTTCGTAACTGGAGTCAAATGGGATTGCTTCAGGCTGTGACTGACTGTGACTAGTCAAAGGAAGTAGTGCGATAGAAATTGTCCACCCCTTGTCAGGGTTGTTCAAATCTCAAGGCCACTCGAGGAGAAGTTAACTGGAAATGCGTGGCCACGCTCGGAAGGTATCTATGGTAGATAATTCCGGTCAAACAGTTATTCTCCAGATCGAGGAAACCACTCATGATATGATCGAATGCAAGTACGACCTCAGAGAGACATCTTGCATTGAGTGGGAGATTGTAATAGGACAAGAGAATTGGTGACGCACACTTGTCGAGGACAAGTGGGAGATTGTTGGGAAATGTGTCCTCAACAATAGTGCGATCACGTAATTAAATCTCATAACAAGAATGCGCAAGGGATAATACGATTTTATATTAGTCATCTGACCAACATTAATCGGTAATGATTGGCTAGCTAGAGTTTGACATTACTGTCGTATGACGGTGGTGGTCAGTTGATCCCTTTAGGTCACACCTTTAGGACAATTCCCTTAATTGATAAAGTGATCAAATGTATATTGATACGATTTGATCATATTCCTTAAACTCGTATATCGAGAAATCAGAGGTTAAATCTTATTGTAAGATTTATGTTTAAAATTGAAACGTGTCAATTGTTAAACAAATAAACGATATTTTATAATATCGTAATTAGAATGAATTGGGTTATAATTATTACTAAAGTTGTAAATCGTGTTGACGATTATTATAAGTGACCATTTTACATTTAGTAATTTCGAATTACTTGTCAACTTGATAAATGAGATTTATTAATTTATGAATAATATTTATTTGATAAATATGTATGATTAAATTAAAACAATTGTTATATTTTGACATATTGTATGTCACATAACATGAAATTGTAAGGTTGATAAAATTGTAAAATAAGGTCCATTTTGTATGTGTATGTGCCGGTTTTGTAAGGCTCTTTTATGGGGTGTTTTATGTGGGTATTATTATCTTAATTACCCAACAAACATAATCATTAAGGTGACCTTGAAACTAATACCTATGGCCACCCTAATGACTTAGAAAAGGGTGAATGTTCCCCTTGTTCTTCCCCATGAACCCGGCCACCCACAAAACCCTAGCCACACCTAAATAAATATTGTGGCATGCTTGCAAAGTAATTCATTCCTAATGCTTGTGTATTTTTCTAAGGGTAAGAAAACAACAACAAAATCCTCAAAATTATTATTGTGAGATAATAATAATACTAATAATAATAAGTTATAATATTAGTATTTATATTCTAATAAGAGAGATTAGAATTGTGTAAGGAAAACCGATTCTTGATAGTAGCTTATTCGAAGATTTCGGTTCATACAAGGGTTGTCTTGGTGCATCTTAGAGGAGGTGTTCTTGTTGAGCATTTTGGAAGATCATCCTAGCATTTTATTTGGACCGTGTGTAAGGGTTCTAAATCATTCTTATTTCCGCATTGTAACAACCCGACCCGCCACCGTCGTAACACAAACCCAATAAGATGGGTGTGCACTTTTGGGCCCGTTAATTGTCCTCACTTAAGCCCAAAAGCACAAGGCCTTGTTACTAAGTGGTGGGTGGAAGTTATTATAAACATATCGCAAGCCTCACATTCTACCGATGTGGGACAAATCTCCTCTCATACTCTTGGGGTGTTACAAACTCCCCCACTTAAAGAATGGGCCCAAAGATATACCTGCCATCTTATTGGGGGTGTGTTACGACCGTGGTGGGTCGGGTTGTTACAAATGGTATCAGAACGACCCTGCGACCGTGTGGTGAGCCTGAGGTCGGGAGTACCCGGGTCACCCATCTAGCGGGGGAGGATTCTGGGCTTGACTGCGGTCAAGTTTGAGGCACAACGAGGACGTTGTGTTCTTAAGTGGGGGAGATTGTAACACCCCATCGGAGTATGAGTTTGAAATTAAGATGTGTGGAGATTTGTCCCACATCGGTAGATTGAGAGGCTTGTGGTATGTTTATAATAACTCTCACCCACCACTTACTAACAAGGCCTTGTGCTTTTGGGCTTAAGTGAGGACAAACAATGGGCCCAAAAGTGCACACTCATCTTATTGGGTTTGTGTTACGACGGTGGCGGGTCGGGTTGTTACACGCATTTTATTAGGATGCATAAGATCTTTATGAGTTAATTAAAATGTTAATTACAAGGTTAGTTTAGTATGACTAAATATTTAGTTTATGAGTAACTTAAAACCTAACATTCTGGACTTGCGACCTTCGTTGGACCATGTATTATATCACGGGCATCCAAGAAACAAAATTATGTCGCCTTGTCAACCGCAGAAGCAGAATATATTGCAGCCGCACTGGTATGTTCCCAACTACTATGGTTAAAACAGCAATTACTTGATTATGGTATTGACGTGGGATGTGTACCTATATTATGTGATAATACGAGTGCTATTATAATATCTAAGAACCCAGCTCAGCACTCGAGAACAAAACACATAGAGATTAGACACCACTTCTTACGTGACCATGTAAAAAAGAAAAACATTAAGTTGGAATTTTGTAGTACGGAAAAACAATGGGCAGATATTTTTACTAAACTTTTGGCTAGAGAACAATTTGAGACTTTACGATTGGAAATTAGTTTAATCGGTGGCACCTAATCGATCTTAAGAGCTGAAAATAACCCAATGATTGACTATGAAAAAGACAGAATTATATGACTGTGTCCGTATATTCCGCTGCATGCCTATGTGTGTTATTTTTTATTGAATGCTCGAACTTTGATTATATCATGCTACGTGTTATACGAACGTACACAACCAATTTCTCAAACCAAAATAATAATATTCAAATATTAATAAATTTATGCTAACAAATATTATTATATCAAAATACATATATATATATATATATATATATATATGTATATATGTATATATATATATACATATATACATATATATGTATATATACATATATACATATATATGTATATATACATATATATGTATATATGTATATATATATATACATATATACATATATATATATATATATATATATATATATATATATATATATATATATATATATATATATATATACGTATAGTATAGTTACATACCTCAAGTCCGTAACTCATTATAAATCTGTATTAATCATTTACGTAACAACCAAATCGTAACAAATAATTACGTACCAAAATTTCCGTAATATCTAAACCCGTCTCATTTGTTTACCTTTCAAACTTACCCTATTTACTTCTACTACCTAACCCTACGTGCCTACCCCACCATCACAACTCTCACAATCAAAAATCAAGAAATCACCATTAAAGCTTCCTAAAACCGTTAACCAAGCTAAAATAAATTTATCTACTCAAACACCATACTCCGACACCAACACCCTGGCCACCACCGTCCCCTGAACCCATTTCCGTCACCGTTCGAAATCAGAAGCAAGCAAGAGACGAAAATTAGAAAAAGGGAAATCAGTAATGGAAGAGGAATTTCAAGATTACAATCAAATACCTCGTTCTCTGTTTCGTGTTGTTTCCGGGGATGCTGCAAAAGAAGGGTTAAAAAAGTTCGAATGACAAAAGTTAATGGGTATTCTAAGCAATGGACGTGAATTGCGATTCGGTCGTGTGAATGGCGATGTTGAAAAATCGAATGGAAATTTGGATGGCTTAGAAGGAAAAGTTGATCAATTGTTTTCTTTAATTTCTGGGATGAGTAAGGTTAAGGCCGAGAATGGCCGAGGGTCAAGTGTGGATAAGGAGTTGCGAAGTTGGATACAACGGATTGATGGGAGTCTTGAGAAGCTTAGTCGTGATCTTAAGGAGTTAAAAAAAAGTGCTTATGATTAGTGGCCGTCACCAATTCCTCACGACTCAAGGAGGAGCTCTCGTCCGTGATAATTGGATTTTACGTGAGGATGGTGGTCAATGTTTGGCCGCGGTTAAAGCGTTTTCTCTTAAGGTTCTCAATTTCGAACGTGCGGTGGATGCTCAAGCAAGAAACATCGGGAGTTGTTGAGTTCGTTAACCCTCATATCATCCACCATCCAGACTAAGCTTTGGTTAATCGTTGTTTTGTCTCGGTTTGTGTGCAGGAATTGTTTTGACGGAATGTGTTTTGGGTGCTCTCTTGGTGGATATCCATATCCCTTACCCAAATGCCTTTCACTATCTTTTATTTTCTTAATCCTCAAAACATTAGCCTATCTTTTGTTGGCCGAAACTTATGGCCCAATTTTCCCTATCCTACTATTCGGCCCAGTTGGAATGTATTAAAACCTTCGACACTCTATGTGGGAATAAAGCATGTATTCGCCCCAAACGTGCAGGATTATAATGAAACATACAATTGTGATTATAGTCATAAGTTAATTAAAAGCATGAAAAAGAAATCAACCTTTGGTCCTTTGTGCTTATGGCCTAAGAACAGGAATTAAAGTAAATTCCCTCCTATAACTTGCACCCAAGACTTGATTGAGATGATGCCGCGTGTGCTAGAAAATACTCTCCAATTGCCTTGCAATATGGGGAGAGCCTTTTGAGGTTTTAGATGTGAGATCTGAGTTTTGGGAAAAGAATGTTCTCAAAACCCTAATTGTGAGAATAATGAATCACCAGTGTCTGACATAAGGAGAAAGACTCTCCTTATGTAGCCATAGGGTCGGCCGAATGGTCTTTTGGTAAGGGTGGGCTTTTTCCACTCTTACCTTATTCCTTTAAGTGATTCGACCCATTTAGCTATGAGTTATTCGCGGGATTTTTATTATAAATCGTATACGTGTTATCAGATATTAATGTAGTCGATGTATTAATAATGGTCTGATAAAATTACGATATTGTATAATTACCCAAATTAATATAACTGTTTATATTAATACGCGAATATAATATTTAACTAAATATAACCGTTTATATTTAATTTACGAATTAATCATGTAAACCGTATCAGCTAAAATTATTTAATCCGTATTAAATAATAATCTCAACATCTCATTGACTAATTTAATAGTCAATACCTCTGACTAACTGTTTAGTCATATCCGGCATAAATGTGACTATTATTAATACATCGACTACATCGCAAAATGATTACCTGAGTTATCAGCTCAAGTGGGTAATCAAGGACCAAAACGATGTAATGTTAATCAGTTCACTTTGTGGTGTTCAAAATTGGCGTACAATTCCACATGAAAAACAAAACATTATATATCATAACAATGAGGTTGAATAGAGTACACGAGAAAATGAATTATTACATGAATTCATAAAAGAGTACTACAACTTAGGAACACATCTAATTCCCATGGAATGAATGTGCCCTTCATTCTTATCACGTGGTAATGCTTTAGTGAGAGGATCAGCTATGTTGTCATCCGTAGCGATCTTATCAATGAAAATCTCCTTTTGCTCCACGTAATCTCTGATTAGATGAGCTTTCCGTTGTACATGTCTAGCTTTGTTGCTAGACTTATGCTCCTTAGCTTGGAAGATGGCACCTTTATTGTCACAATAAACGGTGATCGGGTCATTCGAACTAGGTACTACCGTGAGTCCTTGTAAGAATTGACGCATCCATATTGCTTCCTTAGCTGCTTCCGAGGCGGCATAGTACTCGGACTCAGTCGTAGAATCTGCTGTAACACTCTGTTTAGAACTTTTCCAGCTGACAGCAGCACCATTAAGAGTAAAAACGAATCCAGATTGAGATTTCGAGTCATCTCGATCCGTTTGGAAGCTAGCATCTGCGTAACCCGTGGCGCAGAGCGTTGAGTCGCCTCCGTAAGTCAATCCCCAATCTTTAGTCCTCCGTAGGTACTTAAGAATGTTTTTCACGGCCATCCAGTGTTGTTCACCTGGATGAGCTTGGAATCGACTTGTCATACTCAATGCATATGCAACGTCAGGACGTGTGCATATCATGGCATACATGATTGATCCTATAGCCGAAGCATAAGGAATCCGACTCATGCGCTCTTTCTCTTCCAATGACTTAGCTTCTTGAGTCTTGCTCAAGTGAAGCCCAAGAGTCATAGGGAGGAACCCCTTCTTGGAGTTCGTCATGCTGAATCTCTCTAGAATCTTATCTATATAAGACTCCTGACTGAGAGACAACATCCGTCGTGATCTATCCCTGTAGATACGGATGCCCAAAATTCTTTGTGCCTCTCCCAGATCTTTCATCTGGAAATGGTTTTTCAACCATGCTTTAACCGAAGAAAGGAGAGGTATGTCATTCCCAATCAAGAGTATGTCGTCGACATACAGTACTAGGAATACAATCTTGCTCCCACTCGACTTGATATAGAGACATGGTTCCTCGACTGATCGAATGAATCCATTCTCTTTTATCACTTGGTCGAAGCGATGATTCCAACTCCGCGATGCTTGCTTAAGTCCATAGATGGAACGCTTAAGCTTGCAAACTTTCTTAGGATGTGCTGGATCGATAAAACCCTCGGGTTGTACCATGTACAACTCTTCCTCCAAATAACCGTTTAAGAAGGCGGTTTTAACGTCCATTTGCCATATTTCATAATCATGAAATGCGGCGATCGCTAAGATAATCCGAATGGAACGTAGCATGACTACGGGTGCAAAGATCTCATCATAGTGCTAGCCTGGCACTTGAGTGAAACCTTTAGCAACTAGTCTAGCCTTGTGGATATCTTGTTGTCCTTCCACGGCATGCTTTATCTTGTAAAGCCATTTGCATTGAAGGGGACGTACCTTTGCAGGTAGGGCCACAAGATCCCACACGTTGTTCTCATACATGGAGTCCATCTCGGATTGCATGGCTTCTAGCCATAGCTTTGAGTCAGAACTAGTCATGGCACCTTTATAGGTTGTGGGTTCATTACCCTCTAGGAGTAAGACGTCATCTGTATCATGTTCCTCGACCATACCAATGTATCTGTCCGGAGGAATAGAGACTCTTCCCGACCTCCTAGGTTCCTCAGGAATATCTACCGCAGCCTCGGTTGAAGGAACTGTTTTCCTCCAATGGTTGCTCGGCAGTTGGTTCTTGAACCTCCGATAACTCGAAGGTTCTATTACTCGACTTGTTCTCGAGAAATTCTTTCTCTAAGAACGTCGCACTAGCCGCAACAAAAACACGTTGTTCGGTTGGCGAGTAGAAGTAATGACCAAAAGTTCCCTTTGGATAACCTATAAAGTATGTCTTGACCGATCGCGGGCCGAGCTTATCCTCGTGTCTCCACTTGACATAAGCCTCGCAGCCCCAAACCCGAATAAAGGACAAGTTAGGGACCGTTCCCTTCCATAATTCGTATGGAGTCTTGTCTACAGCTTTAGACGGACTTCGGTTAAGTATTAGAGCGGCCGACAAAAGAGCATAGCCCCACAATGAATCAGGCACGACGGTGTGACTCATCATGGATCGAACCATATCGAGTAGAGTTCGATTTCTCCGTTCGGACACACCATTTAATTGTGGTGTTCCAGGTGGGGTCAACTGTAGCACGATGCCACAGTCTTTAAGGTGTTGATCAAACTCGTGTGAAAGATACTCACCACCACGATCCGAACGTAGTGCTTTAATCTTTCTACCCAGCTGGTTCTGTACCCGATTCTGGTATTCTTTGAACTTGTCAAAGGATTCACTTTTATGTTTCATCAAGTAGACATAGCCATATCTACTCAAATCATCCGTGAAAGTGATGAAATACCTATAGCCTTCTCGTGCGTTGATCGACATAGGGCCACATACGTCGGTATGTATGAGTCCTAATAGGTCGGTAGCGCGCATTCCAACACCTTTGAAGGAAATACGAGTCATTTTGCCGATGAGACATGATTCACACGTGCCATATGATTCGAAATCAAAGGGCGAGATAGCTCCGTTCTGTATGAGCTGTTTTACGCGTTTCTCATTTATGTGTCCCATACGACAATGCCATAAGTAAGTTTGATCTTTGTCACCTACCTTTAATCTTTTATTATTCACATGTAATATCTCGGTGGTTTGATCTAAAACATAAATTCCATTCATGGAAACTGCCTTGCCATAAATCATATTGTGTAAGGAGAAAATACAGCTATTATTCTCTATTACAAATGAAAAGCCGAGTTTGTCAAGCGCAGAAACTGAAATAATGTTTTTGGACAAACTAGGAACATAATAACAGTTATATAAAAATAACTCGAATCCACTTGGAAGCTGGATCACGTATGTTCCCTTCGAGACTGCAGCAACGCGTGCTCCATTCCCGACACGCAGGACAACCTCACCCTTGATTAGGGATTCTTGGTTTCGGAGGCCCTGCACATGATTACATAGATGAGAACCACAACCAGTATCAAGTACCCAAGTTCCGCAACTTGCGTGGTTAATCTCAATCATGTGAATAAAAGAAGAAGAAGACATACCAACAGGAGTAACGCGGCCTGCCTTAATGTCCTCGCGATACACGGGGCATGAGCGCCTCCAATGCCCAGTCTTGTGGCAATGGTGACATTCCATGCTAGTATCCTTGCTCTTAGTCTTGCCCTGTGAGTTGCTCGACTCACCTGGCCCACTCTTAGTAAATCCTGGTTTCTTGAACCTGGGCTTACCTACTGCTAGGTCGCCCTGAGCTTTAGCCTTCCCTTTACCCTTTCCCTTACTGGAGATCATGAGAACATCCTGCTTCATGCTCCCACTTAATTTCAGATCCTTCTCAGTCTGTACGAGAAGGGAGTGGAGCTCATGAGGAGTCTTCTTCATGTCGTTCATGTAGTAGTTGGCCCTAAAGAGGGCGAACCCATCATGAAGCGAATGAAGCATACGATCAACGATTATGTTCTCGCTGATCTTGCAGTTCAGGGTCTCCAGTTTCTCGATATTCTCAATCATGTTGAGAATATGTGGGCTAACAGCTTGGCCCTTCTGGAGTTTCGCCTCTAAGAAGCGACAGGTATGCTCATAAGAAACGATTCTCGGAGCTTTGGAGAATTCGTTAGAGAGCGTGGTGAAAATCTTGTTTGCACCATGGGATATGAAGCGTCTTTGCAAATTTGATTCCATTGCATAGATGAGTACGTTCTTTATCGCACCCGCTTCCATAACAAAGTCGCTATGAGCGCGAACTTCGTTGGCTCTAGCTCCAGTTCCTGGGTGTGCCGGAATGCGCTCAGTTAAATACTTAAGCTTTCCGTCAGCAATGGCAGCATTCCGTAGTGTTGCCTCCCAGTCAGAGAAGTTTGACCCATCATTCCTCAGTCTTGTGGACTGATTCATGGAGTCCATGAAGGCTTTTAGCCAGGATTCACGTGCTAGCTTGGCACTTGGCATTGGGTCTTCACCAGCCATTTAGTTATACAGCAGTTTAATTGAACGTGTTCTAGACTGAAAAGAAGATAAAACAAAACCATATAAGCAACTTATTGTTGTGATTTAAGTCTATATTAAATTGAATTTAAACTCGTAGACTCATGCATTTATATAATTGATCTCCCTCAAGAATTATATAAACGATCCCAAGACTCAATTTCCGTATATTGATAAGCCCACAGTTTGGCTAATTCCACCGTTGGAACTCTTGGTCGATAGATTTCTGTATATCCTATCTATTAGTCCATCTCAGTCACTAGATAGTATCGAGTGACCATGATGTTGAGATAAAATAAATCATCTGTTCCCACTTACCCGACGTAGAAGGGGTCATATTATGCCTACCGACGAAGAAGGGATTCATGGGAGGCTGATTTATAAAGACTAGTCTCAATTTTTGGTTATACGAGGAAGACCCCATCAACTTATATTTATCCATTTTAAGTGAACGAATATCTAGCATTTGCGTGAATGAATTAAATAAAGTGATGGCTTTGCAATTGACATGTGACATCTGTATTGTCACAGAAAACTAAGCGTAACCTCTACATGAGTCAGTTTTCAGGCATGTTGTAGGTGGTTTGGTTTTAGACGGAATATGATGCAAGCTATTATCGATGAAAAAAGCATAAAATAAATGCGATAAACGTAAATAAAAGTCCTTGTGTGGCCTATCCTACCAAAATAAACATAAAACAACTTGGAATCCACTGTTGGACCCTAGAAGCTTGTCTTGATGTTCCATCTTGGTCCTTGCAGCGGGAGTGAGCATCCGGTCTCCGTCTTTGGTCTTCACAAAATTACTAATTTAAATTACAAATATAACCCTATATACATTCTAATTTAAATACAAAAGTAATTACATGGCAAAAACCCAAAACGGAGATTCAAGATCTCAAAATTACAAGCAAGACTGTGTTCCATCATTACGGTAACACAATCTACTAAGGCCACACTAAGTTACAACCGTTTGCAAAAATTAAATACGTTATTGAAAGCATTCAAGGCATTCACAAGACGATAAATAAAATGCATCAACTAAATAAAATTCATACATGACATAATACTGTTATTATGATTAACAAATTTTTACCAAACCACCTTTTAGGATTAAAATTATGTGATTATACCGTTTTAACCACTTTAATTTTAATAAGTATATAATCCTATTATTTTAAACCGTTTTAAAATAATATGTATCAAACGAGGGTGAACCGTTTCACAAAATTAATAATATACTATTTCCGTATATAGTATATTACTAAAGGCCATGTGAAAATAAAACATGTTATTTTCGGAAAATAAAAAAAAACGAGTCTGTTACAGGGGTGGTCTACCGACCCAATAAACAGGTCAACCGACCACCTGACGAAAAAAAAAAAAATTTTTTTTTTTTTTTTAAAGCAGAATGGTCGACCGACCCGAAAAAACAGGTCGACCGACCACAAAACACGAAACCGAGTTTCTGAACACGATTTCTCACAAAAGATAAACTGTCGAAACAGAGAAACACGAAGGAGGCGGTCGACCGACCGCAACGGGGGGTCGATCGACCGACTTAGCGGCAGAAGACGATTTTTCAGGTTTTAAAACTTACGAAAAACACAAAGGTAAAATTTTCATGGCCTGGCTCTGATACCACTTGTGGGAATAAAGCATGTATTCGCCCCAAACTTGCAGGATTATAATGAAACATACAATTGTGATTATAGTCATAAGTTAATTAAAAGCATGGAAAAGAAATCAACCTTTGGTCCTTTGTGCTTATGGCCTAAGAACAGGAATTAAAGTAAATTCCCTCCTATAACTTGCACCCAAGACTTGATTGAGATGATGCCGCGAGTGCTAGAAAATACTCTCCAATTGCCTTGCAATATGGGGAGAGCCTTTTGAGGTTTTAGATGTGAGATCTGAGTTTTGGGAAAAAGATGTTCTCAAAACCCTAATTATTCTTGAGATCTGTTTTAATTAGTAAAACAATCAGTAGTCTCACAAAAGGAGAAGTTCTCTCCTTTTGTAATACTTGGCCGGCCAAGATTGGTCTTGGGTAGGAGTGGGCTTTCCACTCTTACCTTATTCCAATGCATGATTCGACCCATTTAGCTAAACTTTATTCGCGGGTTTTGTTTATAAATCGTATGCATGTTATCAGATATTAATGCAGTCGATGTATTAATAATGGTCTGATAAAATTACGATATTGTATAATTACCCAAATTAATATAACTGTTTATATTAATACGCGAATACAATATTTAATTAAATATAACCGTTTATATTTAATTTTACGAATTAATCATGCAATCCGTATTAGCTAAAATTATTTAATCCGTATTAAATAATAATCTCAACATCTTATTGACTAATTTAATAGTCAATACCTCTGACTAACTGTTTAGTCATATCCGGCATAAATGTGATTGTATTTTCATACCTTCACATCTCTCAAACGTGTCCTATAGGTGTGACGTATAGGGACCAGTTGATCACCGCCATCCGTATGACAATAACGTCAAACTTATCTAGCAAGCCAACCGTTATTGATAAACGTGGATCAACTGGTAAAAATACAAAAGTATGCCCTTGTGATCCTTAAAGAGATTTAATAAGTCATTGTACTTAATTGTCAAGGACACCAGCCCCAACACTCTATCCTACTACATTCGGCCCATGAGGTCATACTTTGATACATTCGGCTCCTATGGCTTTATTTTGCATATTCGGCCCTTTGGCATTGTAGTATATGGTTGTGTGTCGTTTTCCCGTTCGTATTTCGTATTTGCTTGATTTTAATAATGTTTGTGTGTTTGATTTAGAATCGCATGCTTAGGTTTGTTTCGTATTATATCATTCTAGTCGTTTTATGTCTTTGTTTCCGTCTTTTCAATGATGTCAAGAGGGGGAAAAGAATGCGATCTAGATTACGAATTTGCCTAAGATTGCTCCTTGTCGTAACGTATTGTCTCTCATAGTTCTTTAAGTAATTGGTTTAATTTAAAAATAGAAACCCTAGTTAATCTATATTATAAAGGACCAATATTATGTTGAGGGGGAACGTTACGTTGAGCGGGAACGTTACTACGTTACACTTAGACACGATTCTAGATAAAGACTTGCCATCATTAAAAATGGGGAATTTGTTGAGTAATATATTCTATATGTTCAATATATTGTTTTATGTTTTAATAATGACAAGTCTAAACATATTTTATATACACATGCGTGTAATCGTGCGTTTAAGTGTACAGTTAATTATAGAGCGAAGATCATAGTTTAGCAAAGTATAGATTTAATCGAAGATTCAAGAAAGATCAAGCTCATGTCAAATGTCAAGTCTTTTTGAAGACTTACAAGATAAAGGTTTTATTACAACGTCAAGGAATTCTTAAAGTTATAGGTCGTATCTATAACTATTGAAGAAATGAGATTTGCGTGGAATAAATAAAAGCGTGAAGATATATGCGTATGATTGTTATATTGTCATATATTAATTTAGTAATCTTAAAACGGTTTTTAGGATAAAAATATTCTTTGGTTAACAAGAATTAAAATATTTATCTTATGAGATAAATATTTATTCTAATATACTAAATATTTTATTCTAATCGTTATTGTCAAAATCTAAACTCCTAGGGAAACGTGCTTCGAGAAATATGTCTCGGAAAACGTGTTCTATAAAACGTACACTTCGGAAACCGTGCACCTCGGGAAACGTGTACATCGTTTTTCGTGCGGTTGGGTAACACGTTTTATATTGTCTTTAAGGATTAATTAAATAAATAATATGTGTTTATTTAATTTACTTAAAGTCAAACTAGGATTTAGTTAAAGATATAATATTTTGACAAGAATTAGGAATTGATTTAAAGTAGGATACTATATTTTATGGTATAAGTTGTTTACTAAATCAAATAGGTTTGGAAATATAATCTTATGTCTTAAATTAATAATATCTTATTAAAGTCCTTTCCTAAATCAAATAAGATTAGTTTTAGAATATTACATAGAATAACTATTCTAAATAAAGTAATATTCCTAAACTATCTAGGATTCAACCTAGATCTAAATTAGTATATATACATACTACATCACACGTCCAAGAAAAAACCGAACACACACGCCTCACGCAAATCAAGAAGTAACGAACGTAATCTCTCATACGTCTCGTTTTCCGTGCCAATCATTGTCAAATCTCGTAATCAAGACTACAAGCTTTGAAGAAAGTTCTCACACATACAAGATCATTGAAACGCAAGAAATTGTTGAAGACTTTATCTTATTTACCTAAGATAAGATTCGAGTATTTAACAGTACTCATTGTAAGCAAGTATTTAACGGTACTTGTCGTAGCTAGATATTTTACGGTATCTAGATTGAGTTACAACTAACATCAAAGTTGTACGAGTTGGGTTGATAAAATTGTAATCCGGAGAAGCTACTAATTTTATTAATCGAGAATAGTGGACGTAGGTTTCGATTGGTGAAACTGAACCACTTCAAAAGATCGTGTCTCCTTTACTTTATCGTTCTTACTCGTTACTTGCTATTACTTCATCTCAACAATCAACATTGAAGAAGAATCGAAAAAGTTGACATACTCAATTCAACCCCCCTCTTCTTGAGTATATCTAGGTCAATAGACTCTTCACCAACCTTTAACTTCTTGTTATTCAGGTGTAATATTTCGGTGGTTTGATCTAAAACATAAATTCCATTCATGGAAACTGCCTTGCCATAAATCATATTGTGTAACGAGAAAATACAGCTATTATTCTCTATAACAAATGAAAAACCAAGTTTGTCAAGTGCAGAAACAGAAATAATGTTTTCCGATAAACTAGGAACATAAAAAAGAAAAACCCTAGAAGGCGATTTTGTGGCGGCAGGAAGGCTCCTTTGAAGCTGAATTCTATGCATCTATGGCTAGGAATTCAGCGTCAAAATCTGCTCAATTCTGCAACATTACTCGCAGGAAGGGGACTAGGGCAAGTACAAGCACACAGAGTACAAATAATATGGAGAAACAACAGCATCCTAATGATGAAGAGGCGCAAAAACATGGCAGTATGCAGAGTATTGTAGGAGTAGCACCCTTCAATCTGGTCTCTGACGAGGACCTGGAGGAGATGCCTGAGGAGAATACAAACAACAATGAGACGTTACCATAAGAAGAGGAAGGTGAGTGGTTCAGAGTACATGGCAGAAAAATTGAAAAGATCATAGAGGATGAACCAGAGACACTCATCAAACTGGACCAAGAAGATGTGCAAGAGGATTTAGACTACTGGAAACTTGCCATCTATGGCTACATTATAGGGGTGAATTGTAACATCCCGCATTTTCGTAAATTATATTTTAAGAGTTTTAATTTATTTTACGGAATAAAATAATATTTTAATATAAATTGTTAAGTTATTTTTAAATGTTCCGTTAAGATCCGTCTTAAGAAACCTTAATTTCTTAAGATGTTAATAACTTGGCTTAAATCAAACCCGACTTAAAACCCGTTCACAACTAATGACCCGACTCAAGTAAGAAAAAGGACTACTTAAACCCCACCACCAAACCCTTATGTCGACATCTCTTCTCCCTCACAACTCTTTCCACTGCTTCTCCTTCAACCTCCATTTTTCTTATTTCTTCAAGCTTCAACTCAACATTTCGAGGTCTTCCCGAGGTCGAATCAAGGCAAGTCATACCTTTTCGGAATCCTTGCGAGATTTGCAAGACATCCGTCTCTTTCAATTTCATTTTCGTTTAACTTGAAAAAGGGGCTGTTTTGTGTAATTTCCGTTTTTAGCATCTACAAACCCGTTTTCTTTGTTGTAGGAGAAGACTTAGAGGATCTTGGTGTTGATAGTTTCATTGTTGAAGAGGATCTTGGAGCTTAATCGCTTTTGAGGTGACGATAATGAGTAACTCGGCCTTTTTGTCAAAGTAGCATGCTTGTTGTGTTCTTGGATGAATTCTTGTGTTTAGGAACATGTTTAGGTTTACTTTTATCTTCTTTATGCTTCTTATAATGTTATTGTAGAAGTATTGTGTTGAATTCATGGTTTAAGTGGAAATTTTGAGTATACATGAAGATCGGTATCATTTGGGATTTTCGTTCTTATGCTTGTTTAATGCTTGATTTTGTGCAAAAATCATATATGAGACACACTTGGGATTGTTATGGGTTGTTATGTGTTGATTGTATAGGTTTGATGCTAGAAATCATGGTTTAGAAGTGGTTGTCGAAGGATTGATTGAATTGGCGAATTGCAGGAAACTTACGAAACCAACCTGGCCCGTGCTTGGGCGCAGGCTGCGCTCCAAATTGCGCAGGCTGCGCTCCAAATTGCGCAGGCTGCGCATCCCAGGCGCAGCTGCGCACCCCCTTGCGCAGGCTGCGCAAAAACCGCTGTAACTTTCTGCTCGTTTATCGGATTGTCGAGCCGTTTTGGGGGCTTGTTTCGCAATTGTTTTTAGGATGTTTTAAGTGATGTTTGGTGGTAAAAACACTTAGTTTTAAATGTCGATTGGAGCTAGGAAAGTCATCATAAGAAGCGTGGTTATCTGTCTCGAGTCAATTAGCTCATAAGGAGTTGATTGCGGAAATTGTGCATGAAGATAGTTAACTTTTAGGAACTTTCTTGTGAAGAGTCTAAGCATATTTTAATCATGTTGTGAGGCTCATATGGTTGATTTGATATGTGTATTTATTTAATATGAGACTCTCCGTCTGTGGCCAACCGGCTGAGAGTACTTCTTGAGGTTTTTGTGAGTTATGCGTAACATTGAGACCATAAGAAATAGGTCTCCCAGCCGGCAGACCGGCCGCCTGCCAGCCGGCTGGGAGTGCGTTCTAGTTTAGTTGCGTAAGTTGTAATATAGGGAAGCTGAGTTCCCAGCCGGCCGACCGGCTGCCTGCCGACCGGCTGGGATTCTCTTTGCATTGTGTTGTTTTAAGAAAAGAAGGCTGAGGAGGTCACCAGCCGGCCGACCGGCTGCCTGCCGACCGGCTGGGGACCCCTGTAAGCAAATTTTGAAATTGTAAATCGTCGTAACTTTTAAACGGTTAATCGGTTTGATTGAAACTCGTTTTGTATACCCGTGATATATATTTGAGGTCCCCGGAGAATGGGCAATACCATATTGGGTTCGGGAATGGAGTGAGGATAGAGACCCCCCGGCCGGACAACCGGAAGGGAGACCGGCTCTCCCTCAACTTAGTTTCCGGGATCAATTAAGTGTTGATTAGAGGTTAAGAAAGTAGAACTATAGCTTAGTTCATAGACTTGGATGAAATTGTATTGATGCGTATTAAGGTATGCCTTAAGCTGGCCTCTGAACTTAATACGTGAGTTGTTTGCCATATATGGGGATATGCCTTAAGCTGGCCTCTGAGCCCTATATGTGTATGTTTGTCGTGTCTGGGATATGCCTTAAGCTGGCCTCTGAGCCCAGACATGTATGATTGTGACCGCGTTGGAACATGCCTTAAGTTGGCCTCTGAGTCTGACGAGTAGAGCAGCTGCACAACGGGGCATTTAGGTCGTAACGCCTCACCCGGAGTGCAGATGTTTGGTGCTAGAACATGCCTTAAGCTGGCCTCTGAGTTTAGTACCTTGTGATGTGGTGAAGGGACATGCCTTAAGCTGGCCTCTGAGTCCTTTACTTTTGGATGCTAGTCTATGCCTTAAGTTGGCCGCTGAGTCTAGTGTCTTGCTGATTGGCAGGTCCATGCCTTAAGCTGGCCTCTGAGTCCTTGCTTGCTGAATGTTTTGGTGTTTAGGTTATGTCTTAAGTTGACCGCTGAACCTTTACACTTGCTGATCGATTTGGTATTAGGTTATGTCTTAAGTTGACCGCTGAACCTTTACACTTGCTGATTGATTTGGTATTAGGTTATGTCTTAAGTTGACCGCTGAACCTTTTGCTTGCTGAATTTATCTGCTTGCCTTGAGTTGGTATGTGTCAGATATAGATATTGATAATGATGAGTAAATGCTTATTTGTTTGAGTTATGGTTTAATCACCCAAGGCATTGGGTGACTCTTAGTTCGGTTTCATAAATAGTTGGATTGAAAGACCCCCCGACTGGGTAACCAGTAGGGAAACCGGCTCTCCTTCCTAACGGTTTATGAAGTTGGTTGAGAGCCGTGCACTAGAGTTGGCATGTTAATATGAGGACAGTTGACGAGTCGTTTATGCTTCACATGTTATATATGTTGGAGTATTCTGCATTGCTTTATGTGTTACGTGTTGTCACAAAAGGTGGCTAGGAGAACTCTAGTCACTCCCCACTGATTGTGGCGTACATGTTTACATGTATGTAGGTACATGACAGGTGGTTGGCAGAGGGTTGCATGGAGCTAGCGAGCGATGATCCTATTCATCGATTGACTCACACGTTTACGTTAGTTAGACTTAGTTTACATTTCAGTTTGAGTGCCTGTAGGGATGTACCATCCCAGGCTGTTTGTATATGTATTTTACTTTCAGTTACAGTTTTTAATTCACCTCGCATGTTAGTTATGTTAAAAAGTTTTAATTCCGCTGCATTTTTAGTATTTTGTATGTTTTATATTTCCGCTTTCGCGAGGGGTTTTACATGAATCCTCCTTTCCCTGTTGTTGAAGGATTTCTACGAAGAATATGAAAATATCACATAATAGATAGCATATCATTCATGCCAAATGGTGTGTTTCTGGTGAGATTCCAAACTATGGAGATGCAAACAAAAGTTTTGAACGCGGGAAACTATATGTTTGACAGTAAACCTGTCATAATTAAACCGTGGAAGGAGGATGTGGACTTGGAGAAAGATGATGTCAAAAGTGTACCATCTTGGGTGAGACTGCATAAACTCCCAATACAGTATTGGGGAAACAGCCTCCCAAAAATAGCAAGCATCATAGGACCCTTCATTAAGAAGGACTCAGCAACTGAAAGCAAATCTCGGCTTGGCTATGCTAGGGTGATGGTAGAACTAAAGGTGGACCAAAAGTTTCCTGACAGAATCAGATTCCAAGATGAGAAGGATAATGTTAGAGAAATAGATATTGAGTATGAATGGAGGCCTATTCTGTGCAAAGCATGCAATAATTTAGGGCACAAGCAAGGAGATTGCAGGAATAAACCTCCAGTTACTGCACCAGTCAAGCAAGTTTGGAGAAAGGTGGAAAAATATAACAAGCAGCCACTGGAGAAAATAACAACTCCACCTTTCAACCAAACAACCAATGGAGAGAACTCTTGGATCACCCCAAGAATAACTGGTACAGGAGCACCTTGTTCAGAACCAGTCATTGAGCAGATCATGGATGTTCCTAAGCTAGTCCCAGGCCAGGCAACATATGCAGGAAAACTTCAAGGGTCTCCTCGTGGTAGTGGCACCAGTGGAGGTATGTAAGATAGGGTTACCATGTCTCCTAATTCTGATCAATGAAGTACGGATTTTGGAATGTTCGGGGCATGAATGATAGGAATAAACAGAAGTTTGTGAATAATTTTTTGTTACAGTCCAATTTTGATTTCTATGCTTTACTAGAGACTAAAATAAAACCAAAAAATCAGATAAGAACCAATCAATTGTTTAATATGTGGAGCATTACTACCAACTCAGCCTGCCATCCTCGAGGTAGGATTTGGGTAGTATGGAACTATCAAGTAGTGGAGATTCAAGCATTGGAATATGATGCACAGTACATACATCTGAAAGTCATAAGCAGACTAAGAAGGTGATGTATGTGACTTATGTCTATGCATTCAATGAAGCTAAAGATAGGGAATCCCTTTGGCAAAACCTAAGCAGAATAGCCAACACAGTGAATGAGAGCTGGATCATAGGAGGGGATTTCAATTGTGTACTGACTGCGAATGAAAGAGTGGAGGGCAGGTTTCATCAAGGGGCTGCAGATGATTTTAGCCAGTGTATGAACCAATGTGAAGTGTTGGAGTGTCCTTTCAAGGGAGCATTCTATACTTGGAACAAGAAACAGTGTCCTGAGGACAGAGTTTATAGCAGACTGGATAGGTGCCTTGTGAATCAAGAATGGCTCCATCAGTATGAGGATTATGTGGCTACTTATCTCCCAGAAGGGCACTTTGATCACACACCATGTGTGATTCAGAACCAGCAGCAACCTAGCACTATAATCAGACCTTTCAAATATTATAACATGTGGAGTCAAGCACCACAGTTCATGGACAAAGTGAAGAACAATTGGGGGAATGATATACAAGGCACTAAGATGTATAGGCTGGCTCAGTATCTGAAGGGACTAAAGCCTGCTCTCAAGCAGCTGAACAAAGAATCCTATTCGGATATAGAACAAAGAACAGGAGTGGCACTAGTCAGGCTTTTGGAAATACAGGAGGAGCTAGGGTGTAACCCTAATAACCAGCCACTTGTACAGGAGGAATGTGAGGCAAGACAGCAATATAGACAACTATATTCAGCCCAACTGGAATACTTACAGCAAAAAAAAAATTCAGTGGGCAAAAGAGGCTGATGCAAACACTAAATACTTTCATGGTATACTCAAATCCAGAAGAAGAAGCAACCATGTCTATCAGATTGAAAATGCTGCAGGGGTGATTAAGGAGACACATCAGGAGATTCAGGACAACTTTCTTGTATTTTACCAAGAATTGCTGGGATCCAACAAAGACACTACCCAGGTCAGTAGAAACATAGTACAGCAGGGACCTCTATGTACTCAGGCTCATATACAAATGCTCATGACTCCTGTGACAGATGAGGAAATTAAGGATATAATGTTCAGTATCCCTAATGACAAAGCACCAGGGCCTGATGGCTACTCGAGTAAATTATTTAAGGATAGTTGGGACATAGTGGGATCAGATGTGAATGCAGCCATTAAGGAGTTCTTTAATAATGGCAGACTACTTAAACAAATGAATACAACACATATATCTTTGATACCCAAGGTGGACAACCCAACCAAAGTTACTCAGTTTAAACCTATAGCATGCAATAATGTGGTGTACAAGTGTATCTCCAAATTATTATGTACCAGATTGGCCTCAGTTTTGCCCCATCTCATTGCCAAAACCCAAAGTGGATTTATCCAGGGAAGACACATACAGGAAAATATTCTAATCTGCCAAGATATAGTCAAACTGTATGTAAGGAAAGCAATATCCCCCAGATGTCTATTCAAAGTGGACCTGCAAAAAGCATATGATTCCATTGAATGGAGCTTCCTTTTTCAGATGCTACAGCTCATGCAGTTTCCTCCATATTTTATACAAATGATTAAGGAATGTGTGACTACTCCGACCTATACTCTTAATCTTAATGGAGATAGCTTTGGATTCTTTAGGGAAAAAGAGGGCTAAGACAGAGGGGGCCCCTATCCCCACTGTTGTTTACAGTCTGTATGGAAATTTGTCTAGGTTGCTGAATTATACCACATCAAACATGGAGTTCAAATTCCACCCTTTATGCAAAGCCATGAAGTTACATCACTTAATGTTTGCTGACGACCTCCTTCTCTTCTCTAAAGGTGATGTGCAATCAATTATGATTTTGTTAAGAACCTATGCTACCTTCTCTAAAGCATCAGGGCTCAAGATGAATCAAGGAAAGACCAATGTTTATTTCAATTGAGTCCCTGATAGAGTAAGGCAAGAAATAGTACAGGTTTCAGGATGTGTAGAGGGCCAGATGCCTTTCAAATACCTTGGGGTGCCTATATAGCCTACAAGGTTAAATCTGAAAGACTGCCAACCACTCATGGTTAAACTGCTAAACATAATCAGAGGGCTAGGAACAAGAAAACTATCATATGCTGGACGACTTGTTCTGTCCTAAAACACTACATTCATACTGGACTTCTATCTTTATATTTCCCAAGGCTGTGATTCAAAAAATTGAAGCAGTATGCAGGAATTACCTGTGGGATGGAGGCACTGAGTACTTGAGAACACCTCCTGTGGCTTGGAGCAAAATTTGTATGAGTCACAAGGAAGGGGGATTAGGCCTGAAGAATGAAAGCAATTGGAATAAAGCTGCTGTAGGTAAACTGGTGTGGTGGGTGTTCTGTCATCCCACAAAATTGTGGGTGCAATGGATACAACACAACTACTTAAAAGGTGCAGACTGGATGACATACCAACCTCCAAAGGATACTAGCTGGACATGGGCAAAGATTTGCAAAGTAAAAGAAGTTATGAAAGAAGCATACTTGCAGCAAGAGTGGCAGAACATTCCTGGCAAACTATACACTGTGAAAAAAGGATACAATTGGGTTAGCAATGATCATCAGAGGGTTGAATGGCACTCATACTTATGGAATCAGTGGTCCATACCAAAACACACTTTCATCACCTGGATGCATTACCACCGTGGACTGAGTACCAAAGATAAATTAGAGGCATGGGGGATAACTGAAGACAACAGCTGCTGCATCTGTGCACAAGCAACTAAAACCAGTCAGCACCTGTTCTTTAGCTGCTCTTATTCATCTTTGATCATCAATGGCTTATCTGATTGGCTTGGGGTGAGGCTGCCCACAGAGGGTTATCTAGAATGGCGGAGAACCAAAAGGTATACCAGGCTCAAGGGAGGGGTGATAGATAGCATTTTGAATGCTACAACTTACAATATATGGCAACAAAGAAACCGCAGTAGATTAGAAGGAGTACTGCTGATAAATGTGTCCAGATGATAAAGCAAGAAACTCTTCTACACATAGCAAACCAGCTGAAAGGAAACCTTTCAAGGACGGATGGCAGATGGCTTGAACACTTAAGAAAATAGACTTGCTTTTTCGTTTATTTGAGTTGATGTAATGTGATATATGGTTGAATAATTTGGTTGTAGGAGGTTCTTATCTGATTTTAATATAATTTACACTTTCCCAAAAAAAAGGAACATAATAACAGTTATACAATGATAACTCGAATCCACTAGGAAGCTGGATCACGTATGTTCCCCTCGAGACTACAGCAACTCGTGCTCCATTCCCGACACGCAGGTCAACCTCACCCTTTATGAGGGGCTCGAGGTTTCGGAGGCCCTGTACATGATTACACAGATGAGAACCACAACCAGTATCTAGTACCCAAGTTCCGTAACTTGTATGGTTAATATCAATCATGTGAATAAAAGAAGAAGAAGACATACCAACAGGATTAACGCAGTCTGCCTTAATGTCCTCGCGATACACGGGGCACGTGCGCCTCCAATGCCTAGTCTTGTGGTAATGGTGGCATTCCATGCTTGTATCCTTGCTCTTTGTCTTACCCTGTGAGTTGCTCGACTCACCGGGCCCACTCTTAGCAAATCCCGACTTCTTGAACTTGGGCTTACCTACCGCTAGGTCGCCTTGATCTTTAGCTTTCCCTTTACCTTTGCCTTTACTGGAGATCATGAGAACATCCTGCTTCACGCTCCCACTTAATTTCAAATCCTTCTCGGACTGTACGAGAAGGGAGTGGAGCTCATGAGGAGTCTTCTTCATGTCGTTCATGTAATAGTTGGCCCTAAAGAGGGCGAACCCATCATGAAGCGAATGAAGCATTCGATCAACGATTATGTTCTCATTGATCTTACAGTTTAAGGCCTCCAGATTCTCGATATTTTCAATCATGTTGAGAATATGTGGGCTAACAGCTTGCGCCCTTCTGGAGTTTCGCTTCAAAGAAGCGACGGGTATGGTCATATGAAACGATTCTCGGAGCTTTCGAGAATTCGTTTGTGAGGGTGGTGAAAATCTTGTTTGCACCATAGGAATGAAGCGTCTTTGCAAATTGGATTCCATTGCATAAATAAGTACGTTCTTTAAAGCACCCGCTTCCATGACGAAGTCGCTATGAGCGCGAACTTCGTTAGCTCTAGCCCCAGTTCCTGGGTGTGCCGGAATAGACTCAGTCAAGTACTTGAGCTTTCCGTCAGCAATGGCAACATTCCGTAATGCCGCCTCCCAGTTAGAGAAGTTTGACCCACCATTCCTCAGTCTAGTAGACTGATTCATGGAGTCCATGAAGGCTTTAAGCCAGGATTCTCGTGCTAGCTTGGCACTTGGCATTGGGTCTTCACCAGCCATTTGTTATTTAGCAGTTTAAAATTGTTCGTGTTCTACATTGAAAAGAAGATAAAACAAAACGATATAAGCAACTCCTCGTTGTGATTTAAGTCTATATTAAACTGAATTTAAACTCGTAGACTCATGCTGATACGTGTCTATTTTATGATGTTTTACATCTATTTTTACACGTATTTGGTCGCTCTTTTACTATGTTTTAGCCTTTATTTCCCACAAATCGTGTACTTTCGTATTTTTATGCACTTTTGCAGATTTATGCGGAAAAGAGACGATTTAGCACCAAATCCGTATCCTCAAGTCTTTTGCTTAATTAAGGAATAAATGGAAAGTCAACTGGAGTCAAAGTCAAAGTGCCAAAAGTCAAAACAAGAAGGAAATAGAAGAAATTCTTCGGGAAGCGGTCGACCGACCGGCAATATAGGTCGACCGACTGACCCTGATCTTTATAAAAGTTCAAATCTGAAGAAAAGCCCAAGAATAAAAGAAGCCCAGAAAGAAGCGGTCGACCGACCCACATAGTAGGTCGGCCGACCTGCGCAGAAGCCCAGAACTTATCTTTTTCGGAAATAAAGTAGAATTAGAGTCTTTAGGAAACTCTTACTTTTTCTACCTATATAAACTAATCTTGTGATTAGGGTTAGATATCTTATCTTTTGATAACTTTTGATCTGAGGAGTTATCATCTTAGGAATCATCATCTTTTTTATCATCTTTTATTTTGTAATCTTTCAACAGTTCCCAAGCATTCAATAAAGTTTGTTTCTTCCTGCCTTAATTCCGATTGTGGTAATTACTTCTTTAATCTTGCTTTATTATCGTTCTTGTTTTATTACAATTGTTTAAGTCAGAATCTCAAGCTTTGTTAGTTCTTGCATGTTTAGATTATTCAATATATTCACCATGTTTATTCCCAAATTTATAATCGTCTTAACAACCATGAGTAGCTAATCTTCATATGTTAGGATGTAGGGGATGAATATGCGTAGGTAAATAAAATTCGTTAGACCGACTTGTAGCAGGACCACGGTCGGCCGACTGGAATAGCTGGTCGGTCGACCGAGGTCATGGTCGGCCGACTGGAGTAGCTGGTCGGTCGACCACTCGCGTATGTATTCTTATTTCGTCTTTTCTTGTCAATTATAATATCCTGCAATGAGACCATCAGGAGACTTGTAGGATGTTAGTAATGACCTACCTAAGATTGAGAGATACGGGAAGGGCATTGGTTTACACCTTAAGACGGATAGGTTACTCAAGGCTGAAAGGTATGTGACCTGGGATTTAGGAATCACCCTTATTGTTGACACCCAATAATTGTGAGACCTAGGAACTAATAGCATAGGCCGAAAGGAGCTATTAGGTAGCATAGACTTAAAAAGATATGTTACACCCCCTTACGCGACTGCAATACATGTTGACCTTAGAATTTATTTTACCTTAGCTATTTATTACCCAAACATCCTAGCATCCCTTTTATTATATTTTATTCTCATCTTTATTTCTTGTTTTATTTTAATCTTGCCTTAGATATAGTAATCAATCAATTCAAACCCCCAAAATTGTTACTTTAAACATTCACATCAAACAATAAACATTCCCCACCTCCTTGTGGTTCGACCCTGACTTTCACTATCTATTGTTAAAGTTAGGAATTATAAATTTTATCTTTGGTACCCTCAACGACGGGCATCAAATTTTGGCGTCGTTGCCGGGGAGGTGACGCCAGTGTTCATTGTTTTTTGTTTTTGTTTCTCTTTGTTTAAGGAACTTTTTGTTCCTTAAACCTTCTCACTTTTTTCTTGTAGTTTCCATCTTATGCGCAGGTCAGTTCAAGGAGAACTCCTACCACTTGACCTCGAAATTGAGAGGGCTCTTAGAGAAAGAAGAAAGCAACTTCTAGCAAATCAGGAAGGAGGTTCACCATCTTCCTTATTTCAAGAAGACTTATTCGAGCAACCATCATTACCATCTTCACCAAAAACACCACCTTCACAACCAAATTCACCCATTAACCCACTTTCACCAAAATCACCACCTTTTACCTACTTTCCAGTTTTTCCTAAAGAAGAAGAGGATATGGCAGAAGAAGCTACTATTGCCAGTCACTCCATGCCTCAGGCAAAGGACCTATACAAAGGGTTCACTTTACCTGCAGGTACTGGGAAGCCATTCGAGGCCAAGCCCGCCTACATAACTATGGTTGAAAGAAACCAATTTGGAGGCTCGGCCAATGAGGATGCTGCTAAGCATATTGAAATCTTCACAGATTACATATGCTCTATAGCACCCCCAGAAGGAGTGACGCAGGACCAGATTAAACAGACCATGTTCATCTTCTCTCTTAGGGACTCTGCGAGAGAGTGGTACAGAGATTTGGACCGCACTGCTGCGGGAGTCACAGATTGGAACACCTTAGCCTTAGCATTCTACAGGAAATACTATTCTGCATCAAAGACTAATGCTTTGAGGGCGCAGATTACCAATTTCAAGCAAGGTCCCAATGAAGACTTTAGCGAGGCGTGGGACAGGTTCAAGAGACTTGTTCGATCCATACCACATCACGGATTCGAACAATGGTTTCTTTGCAACCAGTTCTACAATGGCCTCTACGATGACAACAGGGCCTATCTAGATGCTGCAGCTAATGGGAGATTCCAGGATAATTCAGGAGAGACTAAGGTTCTCAAGTTGATAGAAGATGTTGCTGTGCACCGCGCTGAGCACGGTACGTCTAGAGGAAATCAGAGGAAATCCGAATACAACCTATCAGCGATTGAGGCCTTGACAGCCAAGTTGGAAAAATTTGAGGCTGCAGGAAAGCTCGATCTAGGGAGTGGAAGCAAGGGAGGAATATACCAAGTAAACGCCGTTCAGGACGGACCCTTTGCTTGTGAGAGGTGTGGTGGAGAAGGGCATGTGTCAAAATTCTGTACTTCATCTAATGAAACATGTGCCGCTTTTCAACACTATCGTGGGAACAACTTCTATGACCCGAATAATAATAATGTCCATCCCAACTTAAGGTGGACAAGCCAGAATGTTCAAAACCCACAACACATGCAACCTCAGCAAAATTCCACATATATACCCCCACATAAACAAAATTTTCAAAGACCACCTTTCAACCCTCAACCACCTTCTAATCCACCACCCAACACAGATGCTCTTATCCAAAATCTTATCGGGTTGGTTCAGAAGGAGTCACAGGCTAGAGAGGTAGGGATGAAGATGTTAGAGTCCCAGATTGCTCAAATTGCGAGCAAGAATGATACTAGGGCTCCGGGTCAGCTTCCAACTAAACCGGACCAGAAAAAAGAGACTCTAAACATCATCTCTCTGCGAAGTGGAGCTAAAGTGGGGAGCAAGAAAGAAAAACAGGCGAGAAGCAGCGAAGGTGGTCGACCGACCGAAGATTCTGGTCGACCGACCACAGATCAGGACCCGAAAGTTTTACCTGAACAGGAGACTGGTCGACCGACCGAAGAAACTGGTCGACCGACCACTGAAGCAGAACCCGAAGTTCCCTTTCGCCCAGATTTGCCGAATAATTTGCGGGATTTTCTTTTCCGGGGTGACAAGACCCCCAGGTTTCTAAAAAGGGCTGCAAATACTGAGTCCTCAGCTGCTCCTTTCCTAGAAAGACTCGTGCCTTCAAAGGATCAGGTATCTTTTGACAAATTTAAGGATGTGATTCGTTCATTAAATGTTCAAGTCCCGTTTTTAGAATTAGTTCAACAAGTTCCTTCCTATCTTAAATTTATGAGACAGCTTTTGTCAAGAAAGAGGTCTCTAGAAAAGGTTGAGTCGGTGGCCCTCACTGAAGAGTCATCTAGCTTTTTGTCTCATGTCATAGCCCCTCATAAATTGGAAGACCCTGGTAGTTTTTCTGTCCCCTGTAATATAGGAACCTTCCCAGTTAAGAAGGCTTTGTGCGACTTAGGTGCTAGTATAAGTGTCATGCCCCTAAGCGTTGCCTTAAAACTAGGAATGACCGAATTTGCAGTGACCAGTATGACAGTCCAGATGGCAGATCGCACATCTATGGAACCTATAGGGGTGTTAGAAAACATCCCTGTGCGTATTGACAAGTTCTTCTTCCCAGTTGACTTTGTAGTTTTGGACATCCCAGAGGATGCCCATATACCTATAATTCTAGGAAGACCTTTCCTTCACACTACAGGTGCCATTATAGATGTAGGCACTGGGACTCTAACCTTCAAAGTATGCAAGCATTCTATTATCTATGGCCTATCTTATAGGAAAAAGGATGCTATGACCCCCATCACATGTAATGCTATCACTTCTGAGAAGAAGTATGAGGTCATCACTACTTCTCCATCTTTATTACCTGTTCCTGTATCTGTTTTTACACCTCCGCCCCAGATTGGGAGCAGTAGGGAGGACACTTCTATTATGACCATTGCAGGAACTGGTTTGGGGAAACCCAAAGTGAAGGAAGTCATCATCCAGAGAGGAGGAATGGGATGCCTAAGCTATGAAGAAGATGAGGACCCAGACGTCGTGGATCGGGAGGAGAAGAAGAAGAGGAGGCAAGCTCAAGAGGAGAGACCGTCGCATATGCTTTGCGACGGCGTAAAGAAGATGTGTTTTGCTACTAACGCAAAAACCGTGGAGACTACGGCATGTCGTCAGAAGCCGTGGTCGGATATTTTCCGCATCTTTAGCGGATAGTCGTTTTGAGTTGCAGTTTTAAGACAATTTATTTTTGTTATGTGAGACTTTTTATTTTGGCTTGCTCGTAGTTTTAGATCCTTTCCTTTATGTTTGAGTAGTTAAGACTTTAGAATCGTTTTTGGCATCTCGCGCATTGTTGGGCGCGCGTACTTTCTTGTTTTTTTTTTTTTTTTCAGATTTTACGAAGAAACGAAGACCTCCAGGACGCAGAGGGTCGACCGACCAGAAACATCAGTCGGTCGACCAGAGTCGCTGTATCGCTAAATTTTCTGTGATTCACAGGAGGTCGACCGACCAGAATCATCGGTCGGTCGACCTACTGTCCGCTGCGGTCTTCCGTTTCTCTTCCTTGGAAATCGTGAAATTGACTTGGTTACTTGAGTGGCACTGCTGGCCACCAAAACTCCCAGCTTACGCTGGTTTGGGGAGGTTTTTCTCATGTGCTTCATAATCCAGTGAGTTCTTTCCAGTTTTTCCTTAATTTTTATTCTCTCTGCATCTTTACTTTAATTTTCTGAAACCTTTACTTAGGCTAATGCACAATGGGGACATTGTGCGGGTTGGTTTGGGGAATGGCTTCGTGTTACATGCATTGCATTTTGTCACACGTTTACTGCATTTCTGTCTTGCATCGTTCTTTTCTTTATTTTCCTTATATATACAAAAATCCAAAAAAAAAAAAAAAAATTAAATTAAAAAATTTAAAAATTTCCAAAAAAAATGCACGTTTATTTTAGCATATAGGTCGAGTCGGAACGAAAGTATTTCAAGGATGATTTAGCTTTCTTACATGTTTATGCCTTTTCCTTGCCTTGTCAACTTGTTTTAGTATGAGAGTCTTTTGCATATCTACGAGTTTTTGTCAACTTGCATTTCTTGAGACTTGACTTATACCTTGGCAACCTACTATACATTCTAAGGTTTAGAGCTTATTTCCTGGTTTCATTCTTAAACCAGTTGTCTAGGATGTGAGTAGTACTCCCCTTGGAACATGTTACATCAATATGCATAAACATGAACTTGAATTGCTATATACTTGTTTTACTTTCTCGTTTTGTGAGTCTTGATGCGTGCATTTGGGATCCCTTTTCTCGTATTTACCCATAAGCTTCACATAGCCAAAATTGCCTTTTTATTCCCCCAAAACTACATCCCATACTTAGCCTACCTTTCCAAGCTAGTATCTGTGGTCTTTGGATTATTTTTTTGAGGCACCTTGGTTTGTATGTTATCTTGAACAAAAAGAGAAAAGAAAGAACAGAAAAAGAAAAAAAAGAAAAAAAAGAAAAGAAAAACGAAAAAATTCGGAAAACACAGGAAGTCAGTCGACCGACCACCTCCTTAGGTCGGCCGACCAACTGACATCATCAGAATGAAAAAAAATTCGTTCCAACCATCCCTTTATTTTATATGTTATCACTCCCGTACCTCATTCAGAATATTTGGGAGTTCTTTCTTATATATAATGTGAGAGTTGTGCTACAAAAGAGCACTTTCTTAATTTCAGGAGTTGTGAAATATGTTGATGGAGAACCGGTTTTACTAGCTTGGCTACTAACCCCACATATCCAAAAACATCTTAACCAATTTTACCTTTTACCTCACATACCTTTCATTACCCCAATTGCATATATCTAGGTCACTTAATGAGTTTGTTTTACAAAGTTGCAGAATTCTTGTTCATGTTAGATTGCAGGCATGTTTTCGAGGGTCGCAGTTAGGTGAGTGTCATTACAAATATACTTCTTTCTATCTTTTACATATACTCACCCTTTGCTTCATGAGTGTCTCGAGCGTACCGCGAGAGTCCATGGTATAAAGTCTCTATAGCCTCTATATTTGCAAGTTGACAACACCATAACTCGTTTGCATGATTTGTTTACTTTCTCATTTTGTACTTGGTGTTGGTCTAGGCTGACATGTAAATTTCGCTCTGAGATTGAAATCGTTTCATTAGTTAAGATCGAGTCTACTTCTTGCTTGAGGGCAAGCAAGGGTTTGGTTTGGGGAATTTGATACGTGTCTATTTTATGATGTTTTACATCTATTTTTACACGTATTTGGTCGCTCATTTACTATGTTTTAGCCTTTATTTCCCACAAATCGTGTACTTTCGTATTTTTATGCACTTTTGCAGATTTATGCGGAAAAGAGACGATTTAGCACCAAATCCGTATCCTCAAGTCTTTTGCTTAATTAAGGAATAAATGGAAAGTCAACTGGAGTCAAAGTCAAAGTGCCAAAAGTCAAAACAAGAAGGAAATACAAGAAATTCTTCGGGAAGCGGTCGACCGACCGGCAATATAGGTCGACCGACTGACCCTGATCTTTATAAAAGTTCAAATCTGAAGAAAAGCCCAAGAATAAAAGAAGCCCAGAAAGAAGCGGTCGACCGACCCACATAGTAGGTCGGCCGACCTGCGCAGAAGCCCAGAACTTATCTTTTTCGGAAATAAAGTAGAATTAGAGTCTTTAGGAAACTCTTACTTTTTCTACCTATATAAACTAATCTTGTGATTAGGGTTAGATATCTTATCTTTTGATAACTTTTGATCTGAGGAGTTATCATCTTAGGAATCATCATTTTTTTTATCATCTTTTATTTTGTAATCTTTCAACAGTTCCCAAGCATTCAATAAAGTTTGTTTCTTCCTGCCTTAATTTCGATTGTGGTAATTACTTCTTTAATCTTGCTTTATTATCGTTCTTGTTTTATTACAATTGTTTAAGTCAGAATCTCAAGCTTTGTTAGTTCTTGCATGTTTAGATTATTCAATATATTCACCATGTTTATTCCCAAATTTATAATCGTCTTAACAACCATGAGTAGTTAATCTTCATATGTTAGGATGTAGGGGATGAATATGCGTAGGTAAATAAAATTCGTTAGACCGACTTGTAGCAGGACCACGGTCGGCCGACTGGAATAGCTGGTCGGTCGACTGAGGTCGTGGTCGGCCGACTGGAGTAGCTGGTCGGTCGACCACTCGCGTATGTATTCTTATTTCGTCTTTTCTTGTCAATTATAATATCCTGCAATGAGACCATCAGGAGACTTGTAGGATGTTAGTAATGACCTACCTAAGATTGAGAGATACGGGAAGGGCATTGGTTTACACCTTAAGACGGATAGGTTACTCAAGGCTGAAAGGTATGTGACCTGGGATTTAGGAATCACCCTTATTGTTGACACCCAATAATTGTGAGACCTAGGAACTAATAGCATAGGCCGAAAGGAGCTATTAGGTAGCATAGACTTAAAAAGATATGTTACACCCCCTTACGCGACTGCAATACATGTTGACCTTAGAATTTATTTTACCTTAGCTATTTATTACCCAAACATCCTAGCATCCCTTTTATTATATTTTATTTTCATCTTTATTTCTTGTTTTATTTTAATCTTGCCTTAGATATAGTAATCAATCAATTCAAACCCCCAAAATTGTTACTTTAAACATTCACATCAAACAATAAACATTCCCCACCTCCTTGTGGTTCGACCCTGACTTTCACTATCTATTGTTAAAGTTAGGAATTATAAATTTTATCTTTGGTACCCTCAACGACGGGCATCACATGCATTTATATAATTGATCTCCCTCAAGAATTATATAAACGATCCCAAGACTCAATTTCCGTAAATTGATAAGCCAACTGCTTGGCTAGTTCTACCGTTAGAACTCCTTGTCGATAGATTTCCGTAAATCTCATCTTTTAGTCCATCATAGTCGCTAGATAGTATCTAGTGACCACAACGTTGAGATAAAATAAATCATCTGTTCCCACTTACCCGACGTAGAAGGGGTCATATTATGCCTACCGACGAAGAAGGGATTCATGGGAGTTGATTTATAAAGACTAGTCTCAATTTTTGGTTATACGAGGAAAAACCCATCAACTTATATCTATTCATTTTAAGTGAACTAAAATCTAGCATAATCGTGAATGAATGAAAGTAAGTGATGGCTTAACATGTGACAAGAGACATCTGTATGTCAAAGAAAACTAACGCGTAACCTCTACATGAGTCAGTTTTCAGGCATGTTATAGGTGGTTTGGTTTTAGGCGGAATATGATGCAAACAATTATCGATAAAAGCATAAAAGAAAGCAATAAACGTAAATAAAAGTCCTAGTGTGGCCTATCCTACAAAAATAAACATTAAAACAACTTGGAATCCACCGTTGGACCCGAGAAGCTTGTCTTGATGTTCCATCTTGGTCTTTGCAGTGGCAGTGTGTTGGAAACTAAGTTCCTGATTTTATACTCAAATATAATGTGAGTTATGTTTAATTAAGTTTAGGTCATAAAACTTAATACGATATTATGCATGCATGATGATATCATAAGAAGTAATTGTCCTTACATTGGTTTTAGAAGGTTTATACTCAATAATCACCTATTATGTGAGTCTTCAAATAACCGAAAACCTCTTGTAACGATCTAACAAAAATCGTCTCCTAAAGGTACGTATCAAGGACCCGATCTCAAACTAACACCAATTTTGTTACTAGAAAATTAGTATTAGTATACTAGAAATACAATTAATATTACCCTTAATATTATTAGTATAGGAAATAATTTCTTACTTAGAAAAACTATTTCTAAGTACCATGAGTATGAAGGAGGTTGTAGTGTGTATGTGATTGCAAGTATCCACAAAAACCTTAATATTATTAGGTGGTGTCTAAGTGTTGCTTAAATAGAGCAACAATTGCTCTCTTGAGAGGGCAATAGGCCGGCCATCATGAGCCAAAGATGGCCAATGCATGCCTCTTATGCTCTTACAAAAAGGGAGCAATATGCCTTACATATTCTTACACCCTTACACATACACTTACACACACAATCACTTAGCACACACTCAACCCACACACTACACTCATACACGGCTGAAAATGGGTCTAAAATGGACCCATTTTATCTTTGTCAATTGTGTTAAATTGTAACATGTCACACATGTCTCATAACACATGACCCAATTTGTTAATTGTGCAATTTTAACTATTAAAATTCATAATTTACAAATCTATTACATTTAAATAAATATTCCAACTTTTCGAAATTATTATTATATAAAATGTAATATCATAATTTCAATTACAACTCTTTGTAATTTTATGATTAACCGTGTTCATTCTCAATTTAATCGTTTCCCAAACGAATAAATAAAACCGAGTAATAAAATGATTTTATTACTTTGACTTTTATTATTATTATAATCCCATTATAAAATATTCGTCATATAAAATTATTTCCAAAATTTCCAGTTATTAATTAATTTGTATCCAATACAATATTAATTAATTATTCCATTGAGACGGAATTCCCTAAAGATATGACCTTAAGGGATCAACTGATCACCACCATCATATGACGATAATGTCAAACTCTAGACAGTCAATCATTATCGGTAAATGTTGATCAGTTGACTTTAAAAGAGTAACACTCCCAATTGTGTTTCATTCAAATGAGTTTTAATTATGTCAACACACTATTGTCGAGGACACTTCCTCCAACAATCTCCCACTTGTCCGAGACAAGTGTGTGTCACCAATTCTCTTGCCCTATTACTATCTCCCACTCAATGCATGGCGTCCTCTCAGGTCGTGCCGGCAATTGATTAAAATCTAGAGTGGTTTATCTCGATCTGGAGTTTATAACTACTGACCGGAATTATCTACCGTAGATACTTTCCGAGCGTGGCCACGCATTTCTAGTTATTATTCTTCTCGAGTGGCCTAGAGATATTTCTCAACCCTGACAAGGGGTGGACAATTCCTAATCGACTTATTCCTTCCGGCTGGCCATAGTCCATCATAACCCAAAATATGTCCTTATAAACCCCAGTTACGAAGGTGTTAGGACATAAATCAAAGTTAATCTGAAAACTATGCCACCTCAGAGAACAGTCATTAGTCCAAGAACTGACTCATGTGAAACACGATAGATGCTCCCGCCACGACCAGGCAGTCTTTTAATAAGAGTACGCCAGAGCTCTATCAGCGGTCATTAGCCCGGCAAATGTTTCTTAACATGTCTATGCCTAGGTGATCGATTAGTCATCCCGTATGACTCTATGGTAATTGAACTCGCCATCAATCGCATCACACATCCAGTTGCATTGAGATGTCACCTCACTTAAGCAACTAGGGGCGAGGTCATGATAATTCAATTCACTTTAATGGGGTTCAATATGGTCTTACCATCCCATTTGAATTTTATGACCTCAGTTTTGAGTACTTAAACTCTATTACGATAAATGAATTATGAACAACTCGAAGAATAACACTTTATTTCATCCTCATAATCTAGTACATATCTGGCATGCGTTTAAGACCCATGGATGCTACATGTCGGTCATGCTTAGCCTGCGATAAAGGCTTGGTTAAAGGATCAGCAATATTATCCTCTGTCCTAACCTTACAAACCGCAACTTCCTTCCTTTCAATAAAGTCTCTAATTACATGAAATTTTCTGAGTACATGTTTGGACTTATTGCTAGACTTAGGCTCCTTTGCTTGAAAGATAGCCCCACTGTTATCACAAAGAATTGTGATTGGATCTTTGGCTATAGGGACTACTCTTAGTCCTTCCAAGAACTGCCTAATCCACACAGCTTCCTTTGCAGCCTCTGATGCTGCAATATACTCAGCCTCTGTAGTAGAATCTGCAACAACTGGCTCCTTGAAGCTTCTCCAGCTTACCGCACCACCATTGATCATATAGATAAAGCCAGCCTGGGATTTTATATCATCCGCATCTGTTTGAAAGCTTGAGTCGGTGTAACCCTTTACACTAAACTCACCTTCTCCTCCAAATACTAAGAACAGATCCTTAGTTCTTCTCAAGTACTTAAGGATATTCTTAACGGCTATCCAGTGTTTTTCACCTGGATTGGCTTGGTATCTACTCGTCATGCTTAAAGCATATGACACATCTGGACGGGTACAAGTCATGGCATACATGATTGACCCAACAGCTGAAGCATAGGGTATGTCCTTCATTCGTTCAACATGTTCTGTTTGATCAGGAGTGGGTGATTGAGTTTTGCTCAAGGAAATCCCACTCCCCGTAGGAACTAGTCCTCTCTTAGAATTTTCCATGTTGAAACGACGAAGTATCTTATCCACATAAGATTCTTGGCTTAGTGCCAATATTCTCTTAGATCTTTCTCTAAAGATCCTTATACCCAGTATGCGTTGTGCATTTCCCAAATCTTTCATTTGGAAATGCTTTCCTAACCATTCCTTGACTGAAGTCAACATGGTAACATCGTTACTAATAAGGAGTATATCGTCTACATACAATATTAAGAACACAACTTTGCTCCCACTGAACTTCATGTATAAACAAGGTTCTTCGACACTTCGAGTGAAACCATTCTCTTTTATCACATGATTGAATCGATGATTCCAGCTTCTTGATGCTTGCTTAAGCCCATAAATGGACCTATTTAGCTTGCATACTTTGTTAGGATTTTTAGGATCCTTAAAACCTTCAGGTTGTACCATGTACACCTCCTCCTCTAAATGCCCATTTAGGAAGGCGGTTTTAACATCCATTTGCCATATTTCATAATCGTGAAATGCGGCAATTGCTAACATAATCTGAATTGATCTCAACATAGCAACAGGAGCAAAAGTTTCATCATAGTGTAGACCATGAATTTGAGTGAAACCTTTTGCTACAAGCCTAGCTTTGTAGACATCATCATGTCCCTCTATGCCATTCTTGATTTTGAAGATCCATTTGCACTGAAGCGGTTTAACGTTCTTAGGCAAATCAACCAAGTTCCAAACTTGATTATCTTCCATAGATTTAATTTCGGATTTCATGGCTTCAAGCCAAAAAGCTGAGTTTGGACTAGATATAGCTCCTCTGTAGGTGGATGGTTCATCATTTTCCATTAGAAAAACGTCTAAAGCATCTCCTATCTCAATGACACCAATATATCTTTCAGGTTGGTGACTCACCCTCCCAGACCTCCTAGGTACTGGAGCATGAACTACAGCATTTGATGACGAAGGAACGTTTTCTTGCGTTATCTCTACTTCTGTTTGTGGCTCTTGATCTTGAATTTCTTCAAGTTCAAATTTTCTCCCACTCTGTCTTTTAGAAATGAAGTCACTTTCTAAGAAGACAGCTTCTCGAGACACAAACACTTTGTTTTCTTGAGAATTATAGAAGTAGTATGCACGAGTATTGAGTGGATATCCTACAAATGTGCATTTGTCAGATTTGGGTGCAATTTTATCGGAAGACTTGTTCTTAACATAAGCCTTGCAACCCCATATCTTAATGAATGACAAATTCGGGACCTTCCCTTTCCATATCTCATATGGAGTTTTATTTGCAGCTTTAGTCGGACTCCTGTTTAAGGAGTGTATTGCGGTTTGGAGTGCAAATCCCCAAAATGAATCAGGGAGATCTGTAAGACTCATCATTGATCGAACCATGTCTAATAAGGTTCGATTTCTCCTTTCAGAAACACCATTGAGTTGTGGTGTTCCTGGTGGAGTAAGTTGTGATACTATGCCACAATCTTTTAAATGAGAATCAAATTCATTGCTTAGATATTCGCCACCACGATCTGATCGAAGTGCTTTGATCTTTCTATTGGTTTGGTTCTCTACTTCATTTTGAAATTCTTTGAACTTTTCAAATGCTTCACTTTTATATTTGATTAAGTAGATATACCCATATCTACTTAAATCGTCAGTAAAAGTGATAAAGTAGTCATAATTTCCTCTTGCGGTGATTGTCATTGGACCACACACATCGGTATGTATTAGTCCTAACAAGTCACTGGCTCTCTCACCTTTTCCACTAAAAGGTGATCGAGTCATCTTACCAAGAAGACATGATTCGCATACTCCATACGATATGTAGTCGAATGGTTTGATGATATTAGTCGACACTAATCTCTTAATGCGATTTTCATTTATGTGACCTAGACGGCAATGCCAAATGAACGATTCATTTGGATCACTTGATTTTAGTCTTTTTGCTTGCACATTATGGACATCAATAGATTTTGAGTTGTTGAGTACATAAATCCCATTTACGGAATTTGCTTGGCCCACCACCAAGCCATTTCGATGTATTTCACAAAAATTATTTTTTATCATGAATGAAAAACCTTCCATGTCTAACATGGCGACCGAAATGATGTTTTTAGATAAAGAAGGTACATAATAACAATCTTTCAAATTCAACTCATAACCACTAGCTAAATGTAATACGTAGGTTCCCTTTGAAGAAGCGGCTACCTTAGCCCCATTTCCAAGTCTGAGATCCACGTCACTTTTGTCTAGCTTCTCCACATTTCTTAGCCCCTGTAAATGATTACAAAGGTGAGATCCACAACCAGTATCTAATACCCATGTTATAGAGGAGGTGAAATTAATGTCAATAACATATATTTTACTTAGAGTCTTACTCTTTGGAGTGATGATTCCATCTTTGATGTCCTCCAAATATGTGGGGCAGTTACGCCTCCAATGGCCAAACTCAAAACAATGGTGACAAATTTCTGAAGGTTTAGCACCCCTCTTTTTGGTTGTAGTAGTCCCACTAGCTACTCCCTTCATGGGTCGCTTTCCTCTCTTTATCCTTTTGAACTTCCTTCCATTCTTAATGGAAAGAGGTGTTCCACTTGTGCTCCCACTCATCTCCTCATCCCCTTTTGTCTCTAAAGACATTGAGTTCATTTGAGAGATAAGATTATCATAGTCATGATCAGTCATCACGATTGGTTTAGGCGGAGCAGAAGTGGTTACTAGACAAAGTTTTCCATTGTTGTCGATCATAAAGCGCAATTCTCTAGTCGGATCATCTTCACAGTATTTTTGCCAGTTATCAATGGTGATGGGAATGAGATTATTGAAAGCATCCATTTTTCAATTACTACAAGAGATGAAGGAAAAATTAACATTTATCGTTTTGAAAAACTTGTAAATGAGATTGACAAGTTATTGCATCTATAAAATGACCTCTATCCAATTTTATAAATGATTCCAAGACCCAAACCCATACCCCGAAATCGTGAACCACTGGAACTCCGACCCAAAGATATGGTTTGGTGGGTTAAACGGTTCTACCATAGAACTCTTGGTTGATGACAAATCATAATTTATTCATCTTAGCCCGGAACACATTGACCACTGGTCCTCTACACTTCCGTTGAGTACAAACCAAATTTCAAATGCATCGGGATGCGATCCGCCCACTGGACTGAATCCACCCCATTGCCCCACTTATCCTACGTAATGAGGTTCGTACTGCCCACTGGACTAGCACCACCCCACGAAATAGAAGCTCATGGGTTCTACTATTTGGTAAGGCTAATCCTCAATTGTTTTGTTTAATATAGAGGTCTCGTCAATTTATTATCTATCTCCCTTAAGCGAATTAAATTGGTGAACTCGATAATTATAATTGACACGGTCGTTTTTAACGATCTAAACTAATATGCATGTTTATGGCGATTTGGCTGTGCATGCAAACATATTAATAATGCAAAAATAAAAGCAACAAAGCAATAAAATCCTAGTATGGCCTTCCTAGTAATAGTAAAAACTAATTAACTATTACAAATTCGGAAACCAACTCTTTGGTCCCTTGAACTTCATTGGCACGCCATCCAAAAACACCGTCTTGTCGGAACTCCTTTCCGTATGGCACCGTCTTTTGGATCTCCGGAATTACAATAAAATAATACAACTATTCTATTGTAAGACTGAAAAAATCAAATTACAAACCCGTGATACGAGATCACATAAATTACAACCGAATCAATATCCCCTTTCATTACGGGTAATATTGATTAAAACTAAGGCCATACTAAGAAAAATTACATAATTCCAAATTATATAAATAACATTCAAAATATGACATTCATATTAAATAAAATGCAATAATAAAATATGTATGCACATGCTTAATTTTTAATGCCAAATCGCCTTATGGGAGCAAATATCTCATATTTGTTTACGGTTTTTACGGATATGCGCGATTTTAACTATTAAAATCATCAAAATTACATAAATCTCATTTATGTCCAAGTTAATCATCCTAACTCACTTTAGGAATCAATGTTTAGTCTCTACTAATATTTGATCATGATCTAACTTGATTTTGCATTATTGTTCATAAATTACTTGTATTTTCCGGAAAAATAAACAAAATACGGCCAAATGAGTCAATAAAATTCGAAATTTAAAATTCAAAGTTTTAAACTTTCTGGAAATTTTCTAAAAATTCAGAAATTAATAAAATGGTCTTATGCAAATATTTACGGTTTATTTCTTAAATACATCGTATAAAAGCCGTTTTTATGGTTTAAAATCCGATTTAAATTATAAAAACTTGCAATAATTTGCCATAAATTTTTTTAGTCATGCTAAAATATATATTAGAACCTGAAAATGACCCAAAAATTCAGACCATACTCGAAAATTTTATTTTCGACTCATAATTTACGATTATTAGCTAATTAACTCATTAAAAAATAAGAAACTTTTTGATATCCAACTTTTAGATCTGATGTTCCTATCATATAAGACATCTATGGGTAAAATTTCATGCCATAATATTAAGATTAACTATTTTTAACACAATAAGTCACTATTTATCCGATTTTAACCATTAAAATCATAAATCATGCATCACTTGGGAATAAATTCCCAAAACTTACATACATACTTTAAATATTGCATGTGACATTGTGTAAAGTTTTTATGGCAAAATTCCAACTATAACTATTAAAGTCGAATTTAAGTCACTATTAATCCGATTTTTACTATAAAAATCATTAATCATGCAAAATAATTCCAATAATTTCGAAAATTCAAACAGGAACTTTATATATTGCATGTGACTTCTCATAAAATTTTTAAGGTCAAATTCGAAATATAACCTTATATACCCATTTTTACTCATATTGTGACTATTTATCTCATAAAATTCATAATCCATGCATATTAACTTCATTTCTCACTAAAACTCATATACAATATATTAAATATTCATGTGAGAACATATCAAAAAATCTCGGCCAGAAACTATTTTTAGCTATTTTTCCCATTAATTGTTGTTTAAAACCGATTTAAACTACAAAATATACAAATAAATATAAAAATGAACAATAAAAATCCATAAAATTATTTTTATGTCCTAAAACCATTTTAGAGACAGAAACTTTAACATGCAAAATTATTTTGTGATTTATCATAATAAACACAATAATTTCGAAATTTTCGAAATGAGTATGTTAAACCGATTTTAACATAAAACATGAATCCGATCATGCATGCAACAACCGTAATGCTCTGATACCAATTGTTGGAAACTAAGTTCCTGATTTTATACTCAAATCTAATGTGAGTTATGTTTAATTAAGTTTAGGTCATAAAACTTAATAAGATCTTATGCATGCATGATGATATCATAAGAAGTAATTGTCCTTACATTGGTTTTAGAAGGTTTATACTCAATAATCACCTATTATGTGAGTCTTCAAATAACCGAAAACCTCTTGTAACGATCTAACAAAAATCGTCTCCTAAAGGTACGTATCAAGGACCCGATCTCAAACTAACACCAATTTTGTTACTAGAAAATTAGTATTAGTATACTAGAAATACAATTAATATTACCCTTAATATTATTAGTATAGGAAATAATTTCTTACTTAGAAAAACTATTTCTAAGTACCATGAGTATGAAGGAGGTTGTAGTGTGTATGTGATTGCAAGTATCCACAAAAACCTTAATATTATTAGGTGGTGTCTAAGTGTTGCTTAAATAGAGCAACAATTGCTCTCTTGAGAGGGCAATAGGCCGGCCATCATGAGCCAAAGATGGCCAATGCATGCCTCTTATGCTCTTACAAAAAGGGAGCAATATGCCTTACATATTCTTACACCCTTACACATACACTTACACACACAATCACTTAGCACACACTCAACCCACACACTACACTCATACACGGCTGAAAATGGGTCTAAAATGGACCCATTTTATCTTTGTCAATTGTGTTAAATTGTAACATGTCACACATGTCTCATAACACATGACCCAATTTGTTAATTGTGCAATTTTAACTATTAAAATTCATAATTTACAAATCTATTACATTTAAATAAATATTCCAACTTTTCGAAATTATTATTATATAAAATGTAATATCATAATTTCAATTACAACTCTTTGTAATTTTATGATTAACCGTGTTCATTCTCAATTTAATCGTTTCCCAAACGAATAAATAAAACCGAGTAATAAAATGATTTTATTACTTTGACTTTTATTATTATTATAATCCCATTATAAAATATTCGTCATATAAAATTATTTCCAAAATTTCCAGTTATTAATTAATTTGTATCCAATACAATATTAATTAATTATTCCATTGACACTGAATTCCCTACAGATATGACCTTAAGGGATCAACTGATCACCACCATCATATGACGATAATGTCAAACTCTAGACAGCCAATCATTATCGGTAAATGTTGATCAGTTGACTTTAAAAGAGTAACACTCCCAATTGTGTTTCATTCAAATGAGTTTTAATTATGTCAACACACTATTGTCGAGGACACTTCCTCCAACACAGTGAGCATCCGGTCTCCGTCTTTGGTCTTCACAAAATTACTAATTTAAATTACAAATATAAACCTATTTACATTCTAATTTAAATACAAAAGTAATTACAAGGGAAAAAACAAAACGGAGATGCGAGATCTCAAAATTACAACCAAGACTATGTTCCATCATTACGGAAACACAATCTACTAAGGCCACACTAAGTTACAACCGTTTGCAAAAATTAAATACGTTATTAAAAACATTCAATAGCATTCACAAGACGATAAATAAAATGTATCAACTAAAACAAATTCATACGTGACATAATTCTGTAATTATGTTTAATAAATTTTTACCAAACCACCTTATTACGAGATTAAAATTATGTGATTAAACCGTTTCAGTCACATTAATCTTAATATAACTATAATCCATTATTTCAAACCGTTTTAAAATAATATCTATCTAACGAGTGTGAACCGTTTCACAAAAGTCAATATACTATTTCCGTATATAGTATATTACCATGGGCCAAGAGAAAAAAAAATTTATTTTCAAAAATTCTGCCAATACAGGGTTTGCTCGATCGAGTCACAAGAGTACTCGATCGAGTAACCTTGACAGACGAATCGTTCGATCGAGTAAAACAGTTGCTCGATCGAACCCAAAAAAATTTCAGAAAACCAAATTTTCAGAAAAAGAAAAATACCCTGAAAACTGCTCGATCGAGATAAAACATGGTCGATCGAGGAACAGTGTCACTCGATCGAGTACAGCAACTCTCGATCGAGTAACAGGTTATCAAGGCAGACTACGAACGAGTAGTAATTCGCTCGTTCGTAGAATCCAAAAAGATCGATCGAGCCAAAAAAGTGCTCGATCGAGTGACAAGTTTCTGCAAAAACTGCTCGATCGAGCCAAAAATTGCTCGATCGAGCGACGGATAGCAGAAGAATGCTACGAACGAGTAGTAATTCGCTCGATCGTGGAATTCTACATACGCTTAGATTTTTTAAAACAAAACATGTATTTATTCTTGATTTAATACATGTAAATCAACAACAAACACCAACAAGAGATTTATATATTGCTAAAATATCGATTAATCAATAATATATAAATCAAAATCGAAAAAACATGATCAATTTCTCACATTAGGGCACACGGCCGAGACATCAACGGGTTTTTTGAAAAAAAAAAAACGTTTTTAAAACATCTTATGAAAAACACAATTGTAAAATTTTCGTGGCCTTGGCTCTGATACCACTTGTGGGGAATAAACATGTATTCACCCTTAAAAATACAGGATTATAACGAAAATTACATATGCGAATATTGTCATAAGATGAAAAACATGAACAAGAGAGTACAACCTTACGCCATTTGCGCGAATGGCCTAAGAACATGAATTATTGGAAATTCCCTCATATAACTTGCACCCAAGACTCGTCTGAGATGATGTCGCGTGTGCTAGAAATGCTCGCCGATTATCTTGCAATATGGGGAGAGCTTTTGTGAGTTTTAAGATGTGAGATCTAGGTTTTGGGAAAAGACAGTTCTCAAAACCCTAATTTTATGAGATATGATTATCAGTGTTTCAATCTCCAGTAAAAAGAGTAGTCTGGCAAAAGGAGAGTTCTCCTCCTTTTGTAATACCTACTCGGCCGAAATAGGTCAAAGGGTGAGAGTGGGCTTTCCACTCTTACCTTATGCTCTTGCGTGATTCGACCCTAAATCTAAAATATATTCGCGGGTTTTAATTATAAATCGCATACATGTTATCAGATATTAATGCAGTCGATACATTAATAATGGTCTGATAAAAAATACGATATTGTATAATTAGGTCAATTAATATAACTGCTTATATTAATACACGTATTCAATATTTAATTAAATATAACCGTTTATATTTAATTTACGAATTAATCATGTAATCCGTATTAGCTAACATTATTTAATCCGTATTAAATAATTATCTCAACATCTCATTGACTAATTTAATAGTCAATACCTCTGACTAACTGTTTAGTCGTATCCGACATAAATGTGATTGTATTTTCATACCTTCACATCTCTCAAACGTGTCCTATAGGTGTGACGTATAGGGACCAGTTGATCACCGTCATCCGTATGACAATAACGTCAAACTTATCTAGCAAGCCAACCGTTATTGATAAACGTGGATCAACTGATAATAATACCAAAGTATGCCCTTGTGATCCTTTAAGAGATTTAATAAGTCATTGTACTAACTGTCAAGGATACCAGTCCCAACATCCATAGAGTGTCGGTGTCAGATACGGTACAACTCATTACGAGAAGTGTCTCTGCTACCTAGTCCACGTTTTAAAAAGTTTTCACGACAAATCAAAATAAATAAATAGATTTTAGCAACTTTTGTTATTTAAGACATCACCAATATTGGTAATTGATAATTTGGACCTTCAACTTTGTGACTACACATTTGACTATAACATGATATATTGATAATATTCTTTATAATAAAAAGTTTAAAATTAATAAAACAAAATTTATATATGAATGAAGTGAAATAGTACGAAAATCCTCTTTCTATAAAAGGAAGGACATTTCAAGGTTTCTGATTGGTTCCTTAATTTGAGGTAGATGGGCCCACCATCAATTTCTTTCCTTTAATTACTTTCTCCTCCAAATTCATTTGCGTTTCATTTGACAAATTTTCGATTCCAAAATATTCGTATTCGTATATTAAGTTTATGTTAAAAAGTTTATTTACAGAAAAATTTATGCAAACAAAAAAATAAAAATAAAAATAAAAAACGAAAATTGTACAGAATACATATGTTCAAAGACTACGGATTAATAAATTTCAAATTAATAAATTTAAAAATAACAATCCTAATGAATAATAATAATTAAAATATAGACAAGAAAATTCATATAATTATACACCAAATCTAACACAAAGAGCCAGATTATAATATCTCGATAAAAAGAACAAAAAAGGATCAACTAAAATTAACTATCGGAGATAAAAAAAAGATTATGAATAATTATTTTGCATGTGGAAAAAATCAACTCCATATATGGTGATAATTTTTTTGGGTAGTTAGAGGGTTAGAGTTTATATTTTACTAGTTTAGAACCCGTGCAAAGTTGCACGGACATGCATGTATAAATGAAGTTTTACAATTTTATATTATCATTGTACGTAGTAATAAGAGTACATAACATTTTATGTAAATGATCTGCTTTAGATTAAAATTAAAATGTCGCCTATCTAAGTTAACCATAAACTGATTCAATAATGCCGCAATCAATTGACCAAAAGAATTTATATATAATCGCTGCCAATTATTTTTTTACTTTTTTTATGATTTGAGTTGTATTTTGCCAAATGTATACATAAAATTGAGATAGAGGGCATGGATGAAGTGTGCATAAGCAGTTTTAATTATCAGGGCAAGGACCCGAACTGATATCCATATGACCCAACTCATAACCGTTTGACCCGTATTATGACCCGACCCGAAACTCGGCCGCTCGACCCGGTTGGTTGGCTTCAGTATGCATAATCATTAATCTTTTACCCATATATGAAAAAATTTATACCAACTTAATCATACAACATGTATATCCATTTTTATCATTAACATTATTCTAGTATTTAATACCGTCTTAATTTAAGTCGACTCTCACAACAAATCATAATAGAGAGAACGTAAAAAGGGTTGTCAAGTGTCTTAAGTTAAGACGGTATTAAGCAAGACATACAATCAAAAAATAATCTCCACTTTTGCACGTAAAGAGTAAAATTTTTATGTTATTTGTCGATCCAATTTAATAGTAAATTTTAAAAAAAAAACAAAAAAATTGGTAGAAATATGTAGCAGTTAAGAAAAAATAGGGTACGTAATTGGCATGCATTATAGTCAATGTCAATGAATACCAATAAGTTTTTGCAATAAACTATGTGAAATTATATTACAAAGTACAAAATTTATTAAAAGCTCGGCATGAAGTAGATTATGCTTCTGATGTACTATACCATCAGTTGTGGTAGTCCAGTTTCTGAATTTTATAATAAAATTTCCAAGTTTTGTTTTAAAGATTATGAATTTTATTATAAATTATCTAAGTTTTTTAATTAAACATTATGCTAAAAAAATTACAATGTACCTCAAAATATTTATACAAAGTTTGTTATTTATATAACTTATAAACTTCAAAAATCTCAGAAAAAATACACATAATAAGCTCAATTAAAATTTAAAAATTAAAAATCAAGAGTTAGGCCTGAATTATTAGTACATTTGATGTATGTTTTTTTTTTCTAAAATGGAGTGGCAAAATCATAGTAAAACCTACAATTCACATTTATCATTTTTATATCTTGAAATTAAATGATAAAAGTAAAAATATTAATTATATTCGTTGATGAAAGTTATGATGAACAAATACTTTGAAAAAATTACACCATTCTGAAAAGGTATAACATGATATATTGATAATATTTGTATAAATCAAATTTGCGATGCGAAAGAGTTACATCAAAATAATTCAACTATAATAAAAAAAATTTGATTACAGAATTTGATAATTTGATGTATGACTAGCTGGTGAATATGACATTAGAAGTTAAAGGATTTGTATTTTGGAGAAAATATTATCTTGTAGAATGATAGGATATTTTTTTTATAGAAGGTAATAATCTAAAATGACCATATTGAAAATAAATATTTTTATGTATCTTAAGGTTTTGGATTAGGCGGGAAAAAAATTAACGATATCGTGACACGTGTCAAGTTTCATGGATAACGGTTCTTGTTTTATACTTATATATAGATGATCGGTGTTTTTTTGTAGTTAGAGGGTCGACCAATAATTAATTGGGGTTAATTATGATATTTAAGAATTTAGGTTTAAACCGTAAATATAATATTTAGATGTTTACATATTTTTATTAACTATTATCCGTTTTAAGTTTAAAACGGGTCAATATCTATTCTTTGGACATGTAGGAGTAATAGGACAAATATTTTACTTTTCATATGCATAATGTTATTATTTTGTTTTGTTCGTCATACACATATATATTTAAACCGTCTTAAATAAGAATGTGTTTATTTTCTATAACGTTGAGTTAATGCGTTGTTTTTACATACTTTTAAGTTAAGCCTATAGATTATTTATACATTTTACCTCGGCATAACTGTAATATTAAAACCATACTTTTTAAAAATATATTCACCTTCTTATTTATTTTTTTAGTTTAATAAAATTAAGCCCGTGCGTTTTTTGCACGGGAGTAAAACTAGTGGTGTGTTATAAAGTAGGGATTATGTACATAAAATTAAAAAGATTATTTTTATAAATAAATGTTAAAGCTATTTAATTAGCAACAAAAAAGAAAAGAGCGAGAAGTGACGTGGGTTTGTCTCTTAATCAACAAAGATTATTAGGGACTTCCACTAGCACTTACTCCCAAAATACTCATTCCAGATCTTCTCTGCTCTTCTTCCACCTTTTCTCACTTACAGATACACTTACACACATCATTTCATTCACAAAATAACAAGAAAGAAGAAGAAGAAGATGGGACTAAGCAACAACATAACAGCAATACTCAACTTCATAGCACTCTTATGCTCATTTCCTATCATAGCCTCTGGTCTCTGGCTAGCTTCGAAGGCTGACAACGCATGCGTCCATTTATTGAGGTGGCCTCTCCTTATACTAGGCTTCCTCATTATGGTGATTTCTTTAATGGGTTTCATTGGTGCCTACTGGTACAAGGAAGGCCTGTTGGGTGTTTACCTTTGTTGTATGGCCATCCTCATCACTTTGCTTCTCATCCTTCTCATCTTCGCCTTCGTCGTTACCCGTCCTGATGGCTCCTACTGGGTCCCTGCTGGCGGGTATAAGGAGTATCACCTGCAGGGGTTTTCTACTTGGTTGAAGGACCATGTTGCTAGTGATGATTATTGGCCTAAGATTAGGAATTGTTTGACTGATACTAATTTCTGTTCCAAGCTTAATACTAGTCCTTATATGGCTTCCCCTCACTACTTCTTTGCTCATATGTCGCCTCTCCAGGTATGCAACGCAACACCTGTTCTCTTATCACACCATCTACTTCATTTCAGTATCTACTATCTAGAGGTTTATATAAGTTTACATTATATTAATGGGAGACCGTCTTTCCTGTCACGAAAATAGTCATTACAAGGCAGTCTAAATATACATGACTACTTACTTACTTACTAGTGGAAGAGTTGAAGAGCAACAAGTCTGTACTGTCTTGTCTTTTCTGTGCGTAAGTGAGCGAGTGAGTGAACTCGTGAAGATTGGATAATCATTGGGTTTCTGGAGTGTCTGAGTATCGGATAAAGCTGCCTGCATTTCTGACCAACTTTAGCTGCTACTCATTAATCAAATGTGAAAAGGGTAAACTAGTACTAGTATGTACTAACATAGTTGTTCAGTTCAATTGAAATGGCAGTAGAATGAAGATGACCAAATCTCCAAAAACAGTCTCATAATTCATAATTATTTATTCTGTTGAATCAAGACTTATCTTTTCACAGTAACAAATAATGGGAACTCAACAACTCTTATGTTTATTCATTATGCTTCTCTAATAATCTAGATCTACTTAATCACAATCTGGGACCTACAATATCCTCCTGTATAGCTAAATGGAACTTCTTGTGGTCGACCTTTGCTATTCATTAATCAAAGCTGGTCCACTACTACTACTACTACTACTAGTTGTTGCAATGTCTTAGTGAAAAGCCAGCACTATTGCTGATGTTTAAGCATGCCAACTACCTCAGATCCCGAGGCAATTATTAGGAGGATTAGTGCTAAGAAAAACACAAAGTGACGGGTTTTAAGTAAATGCTACAATTCCACCAAATTACGTTTTTCTCCTTATAAGAGAGTGTTTTCAATGCTCCTTTATGTAAATCGAGTCTCGAGCCTCAGAATTGCATCTCCGACGAGACAGCAACGATTCCTAGTAGTAGTAATAGTAGTATTTTTCCTAGCATGTTCCTATGTGAAAGTGCGAGTTATGTCAATTTCAAAAGTAGGTACATAAGTAACAAAAGAAAAAGTCATTTTCAACAAAAGGAATCATCTTTACGGTCGTCCTACTCGCGTCCAAGAAAAGTGGTATGCCCTATGAGAGTATTACAAAACTAGGATAATTCAATAATATAAGAACATGGGTTGTCTTGATATTAGAATAGAAAGCAAATTATTGTTTGCCAGCTGAGGCATGTCATCCACTAATCAAATTTCCTCTCAGCTACATAAGTTAAACTGGAAAAGGATTAGTTTATGAGCCACGGCTTGTGAGTGGGAGTTGCTGCAATATTTTTTAGTGTTGACACACATTAACTGATTAGCCAACCATAAATCATGCAAGGATTTGAGCTCTAGCCTCTACTAGTGGTTAAAAAAAAGTTGCAGTTGGTGTATAAATTGTAGTGTATCATGTTGCCTACTCAAGGATATCACTATACTTCCTTTTTGGTGATGCGGATGGGTTTCAAATTCGGGTTATGAATGATACAACCACTAAATAAGTGTACCCGTTAATCTAGCTGACATTTGCAATTTCCTATTATCATGCTAATGCGTGAATCTGTATTCTTGGTTTTTATTATCACCTAAAATTCCAAACCAAATCAAAGTGACATTTTTTGGGTGTCATGGATGGATGATTGTGGAACCAAGGTATTTTATGTTGTTATTTTTTTGGGTGTATTGTTGCAGTCAGGATGCTGTAAACCCCCAACAGCATGTGGATACCAGTATGTAAACCCAACAATGTGGATCAACCCAGCAAATCCTACAGCTGACCCGGACTGCTCGTTATGGAGCTCTGACCCAAGCATGCTATGCTATAACTGCAGCTCTTGCAGGGCTGGGCTTCTGGGAAACCTTAGGAATGAATGGAGGAAGGTGAACATCATCCTCATTGTTACAGTGGTGGTCCTCATATTTGTATATGTGATTGCTTGCAGTGCATTCCGGAATGCACAGACAGAGGACCTGTTCCGCCAGTATAAGCAGGGTTGGGCTTAGGATTTCTTAGAATTTGGTGTAATCAAAGTAGTCAATTTTGTATATAATAATAACCTAATGTCTAAGTGTGTCTGATAGGATTAAGTTAAGCAAGTCTATTAGTGCGTTCTACATAATGTTACACTATGAGAAGATATTTTGAAAATCAGGGTTTTATAGGTAGTACTGTAGTAGTATTGTATTGTATATTTGTATTGTATTGTATTGGATTCCACTGACTGAATGAGAATATGAGATTGTTAATTCTTTGTGTTTGTTTTTTCAAAATGGATAACATTTGTATTTGCTAGCTCCAATCATCTATCTAAGATGCAAGTTTTATTGGTTTCTTTAAAGAACCTTGTCATTCTCTCATTGCTACTATTATCTTCTTATTCCTCTATTTTCTACAAACTTTTGAATTGCATTGTGTGACTTGTGCCATAACGATAATTAACAAGAAAAACAAGCGAGTTTGAGAAGTTTAAGACATACATATTTGGAAAGTAAGATGTCACAAATCTACCAGGGGTGCCCTTTGCCTGCACAAATGGCACAGAAGTGAGAATAGAGTTGCAGTCCATTTCAGAAAAACAAGAAAACAAGGCATTATAAGATCACAAATGTTACATGTTTTCTTCATAGTATTGTTTGTTTACTTATTTCATATACAACACATGAACAAAACAGACAGACACACCAATACTATATATTTAGAGTGCACACATGAAGATGAAGCAAAAGCCAACACACTAATTAAACTACCCATCAGGTGTATGTGTATGTGTATCCATAACAGGAAGAGGTGGGATGCTCTGCTCATGCATAAAAAAGTTGTGTGGGTCGACCTTTGTCTTAATCTGGACCAACCTATCATAATTATTCTTGAAGTACATAGCCCCCCACGGACTCGCCTGTATAAAGCTAGCATTCCCATTTTTGTCCATACCCAAATCCAGATCCCGATAGTTCACATACGCTTGTCTAGGGAACGACGACACATACGGGGTCATATAGTTATGTAGTTGCCTAATCCATTCCATATGCCTACTTTCACTAGCACTCCCATCTTGCCATGATACCACGTATTGAATCATGCATATCGTCCCATTTCTGTGAGGAAATGGTATTTGAGATTCCGGTATCTTACTCATCATACCACCATAAGGATTCCAAATCATTAGTGACCCATCATCTTGCACGAATCTTTTCCATAGACCTTCAAGACCAGCTTCTGGGACAGGATCTGTTAGAAAATCCGACTTGGCCTTGAAGTAATTTATGAAGGCAGGCTTCGCTTGGAGTAGTATTTCTGGTTTTGTACCAGGTGGGTTATTGGCAATGTAAAGGACTGATTCTATCCAACTCACTTCAGAGAGATCTTTTTGCTGTAATCCCAATTCAGGGAAATCGCGTTGAGTTATTTTCAGTAACTCATTCCCTTGTCCAAGAAACAAGGCTTGGAATATACCAATTACAGTTTTAACACCTTGCTGGTTTTTTGTGGGTTGTAAGATTACTCTGATAAAGAGATTTTCATCAATTTTGGGAGCAACTTGTTGCCATTTGTACAAGGTCTTTGTCAAACCTTGCTCCAAGGTTTTTACAACAGAAAACACTGTCACTTTCTCTGGTACCGGGACTAAACTAATCTTCCACGCCAGAATTATTCCAAAGTTACCACCTCCACCTCCTCTAATTGCCCAAAATACATCCTCTCCCATAGCCTCTCGGTCAAGCACTTGACCATTGGCATCAACCATTCTTACATCAATGGCATTGTCAGCTCCAAGACCATATTTTCTCATCATAGAACCATAGGCTCCTCCAGTAATATGGCCTCCGACACCCAAGCTAGTACATAAACCAGCAGGGAAACCATGAGTCTTGCTCTCCAGAGAGATCCTGTAGTAGAGCTCACCTATGGTAGCCCCCGCCTCCACCCATGCACTATTATCTTCAATATCAACTGTGACCATCCTAAGTTTGGCCAAGTCAAGTATAACAAAGGCGTCCTCCATCTCAGATGCATATGACACCCCTTCATAGTCATGGCCCCCACTACGAACTCTGAGCTGAACTCCAAGCTTCCTTGCACATGTAACAGCAGCCTGGACATGGGATTCATGTGCTGGCATCACAATTAAAGCCGGCTTTTTCACAGAAGGCATCAAATACCTAAGGTTCAGGGCTGTGGATTGGAGGACGATAGAGAAGGAAGAGTTAGCTGGAGAGTAGCATGATGGTGGAAATAAAGCATAAGATGCTATGTTTCCATGTAGACACTGAAGGAAATTATCTTCAAATAAGATAGCTGAACCCCAGGATGCAAATGTTATCAGAATCAAAAGAAACGATACCGTTTTTAAGGTGTGTGAAGGCATAATGGATTTGGTTCTCTTGGAATAGAGATCCTTGAAGAGGAAATGAGTACACCTTTGGCAGTTGCTCTGCTCCTCAAGGATTTTATAGACTCTGCATGATACACTTGACATAATGTTTATGTCATGCTTATGCATGAATATCTTTTTCAAAGTGCAACCAGCTGTATATTAATGCCTGGATCACTAGGTTTCCACTTTGTCGGCGGCTCGTCTGAGCCACTTGCTGAATTGATAAAGTGGGAATTATGGGGAAGATTTAAGTGTTAAGCTGCGCAATTGCTGCATGATCCAGATAGAGTGATGATCACTAGAATAAATTCCAACCACAAAAAGTTAGAATGGGGTCACATCAGAAGGATAAGAATCATTGAAATTTGTTTCTTTAAGACTGTATTAGTTGAAAAGATGCATCAGTCCAACAATGTGTAGCTTGAAGCTTCAGATAAAATGATGTTTTCTGTTTGAAGCCTTATGTAACATGCAATATTATAAGATGACCTAACCTTGCACTCTCGCTAAGATATCTTCATATGATACCTTGGAATCTATAGATTCTCTTAGACAATTAGAAAACACCAATCACACAAAATGCATTTGCATTGCTATATACTAGTATATACAATCTAAGCATAATGTCACCAAACCAGTTGAAAACTTAATGCTATAACAAAATTATGCAAGTGCCTCAAAGGTGGTGTTAGTGGTAGGGTTAAGAAAGGTCGGATGTATGATAGTAAGACGGACAAGAAAATTATACAAGCGCCTCAGAGACGGTGTCAGTGGCAGGTTTAAGAAAGGTCAGATGTATGTTAGTAACACAGTCCACAGAGAGGTTGTTTGTAAGTGACTTAGTGAGTAGTAGTGACCCATAATGGAAATTACTAGTGTAATAATTCCTCCATCAAAATCGGGAAAACAAGTTTCATGTTTTTAGATGTAGGAAGATACTCCATATTATATATCAGACATAAATTAAGTGTTTCAAAATCTTACTCATCAAACCACTGGCTGGCAATCTTCATCCTTGAACTGAAAATGGTCAGGTCATCAGCATTCTTCCATTCCTTTATGATCAAAACTATACAAAATCACGTAAATTTAACAAACAAGTTACTTTCTCCAAGATCATTGCACAAGCACAAGCAATCACACCATTTTGGTCGACAAAACTCAGTACCCTTGTTTTCTGTGTGGGAAATTCAACAGTACGGTTTATAGGCCGAAATGGGAATATTACCGTCTTATCTCTTTATCCATGATTCAGCTCGAAATAAGCCATTCTTATACAAATTCCAAGGGAAAAAAGAATGGTTTTTGATGTTCAGAAACTATTTCAAAATCAACCTTTGTCTTTATATTGTTAAATTTACAAAAAGAGGCAGATAGCTTCAATTCTGGCACCCAACATTAAGACTGTAGGACTGTTCTAAATTCAGTAGTAGCAGTTTCGGCATTAGAACAGAGGATTTGGGGCTGTTTTTTTGGGGGGATTTTAAAGTGAAGTAACAATGCATGAAATGAGAGTTAAATGGACAAATGTAGAGGTAAAATGAGGTGTAAACAAGTAAAGAAGAAGAAACTCAAAGACATGACTGAAATCAGGGTATAGTGATCCGTTGAGGAGTCAAATAAGAAGAATGCACAAGTAATACTGGAGAAGACAGAAATATGAAGGAGCAGAGGCTAATTGGAGTAACAATGTAACATGAAGAATTAAACTAGTTAGAAATTGAGAAACTAAATGCTCAGTTGTCCCAGTTAATAGTTACCAAACTTGCAGGAATCATAAGTTTTAGCTGAGATGGATTGGTATGGCGAGTATATGAAAACGAAGCTAATAATGCCAGCTTTATCTCAAAAAGAAAGCATCAAAGTGTATATCTCAATTCTCAAGTTAGGGTGGTTGGAGTGATGATAAGTCAGTTCTGGTCTGTGCTGCTGTGCAATTGTATATTATATCTGTCCAAGTCCAGATGAAGAGTGAGAGACGGTTTCTGAACCGGGATTCTTTGCTATGCACTATATATGCAGTAGCATTGTACTGAGAGCAAGTCATATTTGGGCAGCATTGGAAAAGTGTATTGGAGAAGAGATTGACCCGACCCGTGTGAAATAGAGCATGGGTCCAAGGCCCATAAAAAAGCTAAGAATTGGGCACTTGTGAGTCTTGTGAGTTGTGACGAGTAAAAGTGAAAGGAATGAGGTGAGGAAGAAGGGCATAAAAGTCTGCTGATAAAGTGATAAGTTTGTGAGGGATTCGGCGCTTCTGTGCTTTGTTTGTATTCATCAAATTTGTCGATTTCGAAACAACCAACCGCTGGATGCTATTATCTCCTACTATCTTTTTTTTCTATTTTTAATTGGTTTCTAGTCCCTCCATGCCTCCATCTCATCTCATCTCATCTCATTCATATGTTAATATTTCATGTTTAAATAAAGTCATACGGAGGCATTAAAAGCAAGACGTTTGTTCATAGTGTTGAATTGAAAAGAAGAGTGAAAGGAATGTGCATGAAGGTGGAGGATGATAAAACAGTAGAAGAAACATCCATAAAATAGAGATCTGATCTAAAACAAAGGAGGAGATATATTTATTGAAATGGCCCTAAAAGTCCAAATTACCACACTCAACCACATACTAACTCTTAGAAGTAAGAACAACACCACCACACTAACACAGTACCTCAACCCAGTAACCCAGTAACGCAGACACACAGACCCACAGACCTCCCCTAATAAAACTTAGGAACGAGATCGGATCTAATCAACATTTAAGGATAACACAACATAACATAACATAACATAAAAGACGACAGACGACGATGATAATTAATTATAGAGAAAGGGTGAATTCATCATCCATCTAAGAAAGCTGTCCACAATCGGCAACAACAACTGGCTTTGAAGTACGACCACTGCTTGACCCAACCTTCTCAATAGCCTTCACTACATCCAGACCTTCAACCACCTGTCCAAACACACAGTGCTTCCCGTCAAGCCACTCTGTCTTTGCAGTACAGATGAAGAACTGCGATCCATTTGTGTTGGGCCCTGCATTCGCCATCGACAATATTCCCGGACCGGTATGCTTCTTCACGAAATTCTCATCCGCGAACTTAGCCCCGTAAATGCTCTCTCCTCCTGTACCATTCCCGGCAGTGAAGTCACCCCCCTGGCACATGAATCCGGGGATCACCCTGTGGAATGAGGATCCCTTGAAGTGGAGAGGCTTCCCCATCTTTCCGGTACCCTTCTCCCCGGTGCAAAGAGCACGGAAGTTCTCAGCCGTCCGTGGGGTCGTATCCGCGTATAGCTCCATCACGATCCGACCCGCTGGGGCTCCGCCCACTGACATGTCGAAGAATACTTTAGGGTTTCCCATTGTTTTTCAAGTAGTTTTTAAAAAAGGGTGTTGAGGGTAGTGAGAGACGTGTGAATGAGATAGTAGGTGGAGGCGGTGGAGAGTGGGTTAAATAGTGAAAGGGTGGAGGGTAGGTTAGTCATTTTGAAAGTGGGGTTGATCTGTGACGTTGGATGTGGACACGTGCCTGGGGATGCTCTCATCTTAACTCTGGTTACGGCTTCAACTAGGGTATGAGGATGATATTTTTTGAGGAGGATATTTCTGTTTTCTTAAGCGGAGATCCGTTTCTGCGTTATTTACACGCTTTTTTTTATTCCCTTTTTTTCCTTTTCTTTGACCTTTTCCTCATCGACTCACCAATCCAACCAAAACCCCAACACACCAAGCCCACTCTTTATTGTTGGGCCATCATTTTTTTAAAACCAATACAACACCACGTTGGCCTGCCTTGGGTAAACCGTCTTACTATAACATTAGGACAACGGATCAAATTGAAAATAATCCGAATGCATCATTTAAAATTTGTGACAAGTTTCATTTGACATTGCGAAAATAAAGCAAAAAGATACTAGAATCACATATGGCATTACAACATTTGTGATACTACATGACTAAAATATACTGTAGCTCTCATTGCACTAGTACAGAGCACTATATGATCTTATTGTTGGACGACTGACAACATAAATAATTTACTTAAACTTTCTAGTATATAGAATAGGTTATATAAATGGATGCATTCTACGAGCAAACCCTATTTCATTGATGCGGAGGGTATTTTGGCCAAGATGGCATTTTGTATTTCGGGTGAGATGGGAACTTCGGAAAAGGGAGTTCAGGAAGAGAAGGGCAAGGCTTCTTCTTATGGAAAGGAGGTAAACTGATTGGTTTCTTCTTAAATATTGGAGGACATGGCTTCTTAATTTTCGGAACTGGCTTATAGTATACTGGCACGGGTGGTGAAACCGGCTTATGGTATACTGGTACAGTTGGTGGGAGCGGCTTATAGTAGACTGGCATGGGTGGTGGGAACGGCTTCTTATAGATTGGCACAGTAGGAGGACAAGGTTTGTTGATCTCTGGAATGTGTGGAAATGTATATGGTAACTTGAGGTGAGGCCATAAAAAGGGTGAGGTGCATGTAGCTGAAGAAAACTTGAGTTTTCCTACGAGGCTAAATGTATGTTTTTGGTTAGATGTTTCAGATAAAGAGGCTAGTTTTGAAGACTGAATCCCATTATGAGTTGGGCATGCTGCTTCATTTGATGCACCATGGAGTTGAGCATAACATTCTTCCTTCAATTTTCCATTATTAACTAAATATTTTGGGAAATTGACTCGAAATTTCCCTTCTTCGTCAACCTCTCCTGATCCTCTTGTTTTAACTTTGCCATTTGCAATCTTACAGTCAATAGTGACCTTAAGACCTGCAAATTTCAGAGCATTACATGATTGCTTATTTTGCCTTCCAGTTTCATACAGGAGTAGTCCTCTTTAAACTAGTGCAAAACTACATGCTCACATAATTTATGCAATCATGATTCATGTGTATGCTTCATGCTTGCCATGCATGTATTGTAGCTAGGCATGTTTGTTTTAGTGGAATAAAGGATCGGGCCCAATGGGGACGGTGTTACGTTGTAAGAGGATTGAATGTACACACAAGTCAAGGACCGAGTATTATCTATGTTACAAAAAGAGATTCAGTAAAACATCATATTGCTTAATGAGCAAACGGAGATCAACTTGCATTCAAAGTACTTGCTGCATTTATCCGATTACTACTAGTTAAGATAGCTTAGGCATTAGAAGTTGTCACCACGCAGTCCTGCCCTAATATTGATTTGTTTTTGTGGGAATGTGATACGATAGATAAATAAGATTGAACACGGAGATTTTAAGGTGGTTTACTGTCTATGTAGTAGCTGCGTTCAAATGGTGAAAGGGAGAGCAGATTAATGAAAACACGAAAGATGGGGAGTATGTATGTATGGTAATGGACTAATGGTGGTATAGTAGTCTCGCTATACCTTTAAGTGCATGACTGTGCTGAATGTTGTTTTGCTGACAGTCTGTACACTCAGCAAAACCGATGACCTCTACTGTCTTTGGCAGGCCATATGAGACGGTCACACTGATCAACAGTGTCAAGACGACCGCTACGGGTGGTATCCTCATTTAAATGTGCCTACTAAATCTTCTGAACAAAGCTTAGCATGCTGCTCTATCTGGTGTATAGTGTAAGTTTGAAGGAAGAATGGAAGGAAATGAGTGAATTTATAGAGTTGATTACGTAACGACACAACCAACTTTGATAATGGAAGTCAGATATTTAGGGTTGAATAAAAAGGTTAGATAATTAAGGATGCCAAACCGCCGTTAAAGTAGATATCATCTTCCTTGAATCCTTCTCAATTTAATTGCATGCACATGTACGTTCATGGAGATTTTGGTATTTGTGTGCCCTTTATATCTTCACAACTACTACTTTGTTGTATTTATTAAACTTACACTTTTCCTAGTTTAATCAAATACGGACTACTATTTAGGATTTTTAATGGAACTCCCACAAGGTAACTAGGTAAGGCAACCCATTGTTTTTCTTGTTCCGGGGCCGGTGGTGAAAAATAACTCACTAAGGGTATCAGGATGCTTATGCGTGCATATCTAACAAAGTTATGACTCGTGTCGTGTCTTTAGGGTATAATCATTTGGGTTCCTTGAAGTCGCTCCCTAAGACTTGGTCATCAATCATCATGGCTGCTAAAGACAGTAGAGGTTCAGCTAACTGGCCTTCAGACTTGTAAGCCATGTTACTATAATATGTTAATGTTAGCAATCTTAGGATGTTAAAGCTGCCTAAAATCTAATATCCTAGTACAACAACAGCTGCATAACTGCATTATCAAGCACTAAATGCTATACCAATACTCCCATCTCTTCTCTCCTACTTTAACCTCACAAACCTAGAATCTTCTTAATGCTTACATATAATGCTACAAATATACGGAATTCTAGCTTTCTATGGAAGTATCACACAAATAATGGGTTAAATAAACTAATACTTAGACAAGTATGGCCCTAATGCAGTAATATAAGATCCCAAGTTCAGCTTCCAAGTCATTCAGATTGGTTATCTACTTCCAAACGTCAATGCTCGTCCTAAAACCTTTTGCATTCATATCTCCATCCATCCTAGGATCCCCCGTCGGATACAGATAAAACCAGTAGGCTTTTCATCCAGCAAAGCTAATATCTCAGTGATGTGCATATTCATCCAGTAATGAGCTGTGAGACCAGTGACAGTCTCAATATCATAAATCAAAGGCCATGACAGGTCGTCTCGTGATCTCGCATATGCAAGTATGAAATTAACAGTACCATAACAAAAGGTTTAGGTTAGGGGGAGTGACTTATTCTAGCATATATTCTGTTCAAATTTACACAGAAATCTCAATAATTTTTGTTAAAAGTTGACCATGTTAAATAGGTGAATTGGATACTGAGTGCTACATACATTCCAATATTTTTTTCCATTGTTATCATAATGAAATACAAAATAGCTACTAAAAACAGCTGACTACAAAGCTAGTTCTTTCTTTTGAGGTAATGATACATACTCAAGTTTTAAAGGGGGGAGAGCAAAATCCATTTTAAAAAATAACTGGTTGCTTGATCTTCATCATAGACCAATCATTCTCCATGAATAGTGTAACGCTCCCATTTTTTGGTCGCGTCATATATCTGTACATGAAACCATGTCGCTTCATCAGAGCAAGTATAAGGAACATTTTCAATTCATTCTACAATAAACGTCAGAGGCTCTAAGTGTAAACCCACTCAAGTGATGGCATAAGTTCTAGAAAGCCACAATCATAACTCATAACCTGACTCCATAGGCGTATTTAGGGGGGGTGCAGGGGGTTCACCCGCACCCCCTTTGTTCCGAAATATTAAAAATTTAGTTTCAATAAATTTATCAAATATTTGGTGGTGTAGTGGTTAGATGCTGAAATTTTATTAGTTTGGTTATGAGTTCGACCCCCATAACTAACATTTTTGCACTTTTATTTCATTTAGTAATAAATTTTGACTTTAATGCTTATTTAATGTTCTAATAGCATATTATCGGACTACAACTATTTCGATTATATTATAAAACGTAATTTTTTCACACTAAAGTTTTATATATACTTACAAATTTATACTTCCTCCATTCCAATCAATTCTATACATTTGTTTTATTCACGTTTGTCAGTACTCGTATTCTTTTGTTAACATCTTTAGTAACATATCGATAAAAAATATAAAAAATTGATATTCATAATGTACTCGGTAAGACAATTTAAACAAGATCTCACATGACTAACTTTTATGTTATATATTAGAAATTGTGTCGAATATTCACTCGACTTATAAATAGTGTCCATAAAGTGAAATGAAATACAAAGTATTTTATTTATCCCTTCTTGAATTATTTAGAACCAAATTTTCTAATTTTGTGTTTTACTTTAGCCGCACGATTTTTGTGTTTAAATTTTAGCTCACATCGCCAAAATAATTGTTAAATTTTTGCACCCCCTATGCTCTAGTCCTAGATACGCCACTGCCTGACTCTTATTTACGAATAGTCAAGTGATTTGAAGCTTCCACAATACCAGCAGACCATGGGAGTAACAATACGCTTAATACACAAGTGAAGAAAGATGGAAAATAAGGTACCTCCCATCTTGACGCAGGGAAAATGTGTTTGTTCTTTTCATACCAATGTCTTTCTACAACTTTACCGGCATGAGACTGCAAAAGTGTGAAGAAATATGTTGAGCCACTTTCTTGTAGTCGTAATACTCCAAAATATCACGAAAAATGAAAGCTGTAGAATGCAGACATTTGAGATACATGGACCCATTTTTAAGATCATATCCAGATGATCTAGTCAAAACTCAAAGCCAAATCAGTTATCAGTTATCACCCATACAGTGGCCATACCACAACTAAGATCGGTGTGGTATTTTGATGTTCTTTTTGGCATATTGCTTTGTTATTGTTATCACCCATTGTTAGTGTGGTACTGTGGTGGTCTTTTACTATTAAGATCATATCCAGATGATCTAGTCAAAACTCAAAGCCAAAGTAACCTTCGAGTATGCCTTAGAAATATCCCTATTAATCTATTATTACAAACTAAGATACAAATATATAAATCCTGAGGGGTCAAAGTTTCTATATTAACCGTTATAACATGGCAGTTCACTTTGGCAGCGTGTCATGAGTCCGTCGACACTCCAAATTTTGACATGGCATGACACTTCATTTAAGGCCCAAAATAGCCGTGTCCGATACAAGGGGGTCAGGTTCTCCCACACAATAGGGGAGAGGCGATTCCCAAGATATCCATAACCAAAAAGAAATGATCATTCATGATAAAAAGAAGCAGATAACCAAAAAGACGAGTACCTCGTCTTTTTCAATAGTTGCATCAGCAATTGTTCGCACATCCTCGTGTACATCAAAATGGAAAAGCTGTTGAAGACAAAGTAAACGGCCAACATCAGTGACACTGAAAGAAAGCAATAAATCAAAGAGAATTGCTCCACCATAGGACATCAAGAGCTAAATATCAGAATCAACAAAAACCACATCTAAAGTTGCAAAAAAAAAATCAACAAAGTTGTGCATCCTATAGTAATGCACACATATTACACCGTATTTATGCAAAATCTATGTAGTACAAAGTTACTACTATCTACAAAGTTCAAAAATATCATATGCAAGTATGCAACACCAGAATAAATATTAAAATAGTAACTGTAACAACTTCCCATAAGGCCATAAGTACTATACAGTATACATAGAATTAATCAGATACATATACTTATAATAGAAAAGTCAAAATATGATGAAGAGTGACAATTCAGGAAAGGTGGGTGTAGTGAGTAAGTTCGTTGTCAGTCGACCACGGATTCTGATAAGTTCACAACTAACCATCCTCTTCTACTGACTTTCAAGACATCTGAAAGGCAGCGATGCGTAGCAAAAAAAATCGAGGAGAAAACTGATTACCTATTCTTAGCTATAAATATTTCTATTTACTTTTACTGAATTACAATCTTTTTGCCTTGCACAACCAGCTAGCACCCTCAAACATGTATATATAGCAGAATGTAATCTAACTAAGCCAAAGTAAGATTGACTGGCAGAAACTCACCGGTCCACTTTTGCCTCTTGCCTTGTTTATGATCAACTCATAGAAACTGTGTTGCTACCGAAACAAAAACACTTAATGGTGAGCAGTAAGCACAAGAAAAGGAAAAAACACATACTATTTGAAAATTAAGCAACATGTGATATAAAAAAAGTATAGTACATGAGGTATGATCAGATCTTCTTTTACATAAAGAAGATTTTCCACAGAAGTAGTTCGGACTTCACGAAAATCAGGGGAAAGTTGCTGCTGCACTGCCCTCAGAAATGCCCCAATAGTATCTCCTTTGCGCACCTGTAGAAGTAAGATGGTGTTAAAGAAAATAATTGAAGATCAATGCAAAATTGCAAAGAGTGAAATATGTAGGACACGTAAAGAGGAACTTAGAAATTCACTAACCTGGATCACTTTCCGATGACCTCTTCCATCCCAGTAACTATATGTAATCTGAAGAGGCTCATCTGAGACACCAAATCAGAAAAGCAATAAGCACAAGTTATAGGGCTGTTGAGTTTGAAAGGACATTTTAAAGGTTTGTATTTACTTTTAATCATTTCTTGCTCGATCGCCCATTGTCTCTTCAGCCTCTCCCTTTCTGCCTGCTCCTCAGCTTCTCTCTCACTGTACATCATTTAAAACTCTAATGTTACAAATTTAAATGCAAGACAGACACCAAAATATACATTTAAAGTGAAGATGCAAGACCTGTCTGGCAAGAAGCTGGTTTCAACAGTGGGATCCTTTCCAAGTTTCCCGCATTTTTGTTTGACAAGCTTTTCACTTTCTGCTGTGGGGAATTCAGAAACATAAATGCAATAAATTTAAGTCAGTCAATATGCAGTTACAGAAAATACATTACAAGAAGTCTAGATCAACCTTCGAGACCCCATCTACTCACTCAGGATTCCCCTCCTCCCCCTCCTCCCTTGTTCATTCCTAAGAGTAGCTCTTTCCAAAAACCCCAGAAGAATTTCAAGAATTCACTTGATCCACTTTTGATCAAAAAGATCATTAGTGTTCTTAAAGTACTACTATACGTCGCATTCATGAAATAGGATACCACAATGCTTGCTAGTTCAAATTAGGTATACCCATACAAGAATAAACAATTTGGTGAAGTTATTAAGTACTCGTATTCTTTTAGCACCATACACTAGAAGATTTACAGATCATCAATAAACCGTAAGCTATTAAAGGTCAAAGTCAATTAACGGAGCTTACTACTCTCTTCAACTTCTTCCTCCGTTCCATCAAGGCCTTCAGAAAATGACAATCTGAAATTTGTTTTCCTCTTCTTCTTTAGACGCTTCTCTGACTCAAGCCGAGCTTCCCTGGGTGACAAGAAAATAGAGAAAATGAGTGCAAACCAGTGAGAAAAGTAGGCTAAAAAACACGTGTAGATGCCAAGGAGAAAAGCCATGCACAGTTATAAAATTCAACTCACTCTTCCTGAATCTTCTGCAGCTTCTCTTTCTCTTCCTCTTCCATTTTAGTCTTAATGGTGACCCTCTTTTAAACACAAGACCACAATAGCACCGATTAAAAACATAAAATTTCCAAAACATTACACTTGAGAAGGGCAATACTAAAATGCATGAAGTTAGTAATGTAATACCTTCTCAACATACTCCTCCCTTGTAACAAGACCAATAGTTTCTTTCTTGAATGCAGTCTCCAGAATCTGGAACATGTATGTTTGAAGAATAATTAAGTAGATTAATATGCCACCCTACACAAATTCTAGTCTCGCCAACTACATATCAGTCTATGGCTTTTCACACAAAATTGTTAAGAAGGCAGCCTCATCCTCAGAATTCCCATACACAAGGGATGATAAGTTATTAACTACACTAAGGTAACTGCGCTCCAAATTGATACTCCTCCGTCCCGGTCATTATTGGATGATAAGTGGACCAAATTGACAGTCAACAGAAGCTGAGTTCCAAAGTGGGGAGGCAACTCCTGATAGCTCCCTAGCTCGGGTAGTCGGCAAAGCCCCATCATAATACGAATAAATAATTAAGAATGGAGTAAACATAAAAGAGATAATGAGCATAAAAATGGAACCTCGGAGGTGCCGGAGCCGAATTGAAGGAGACCAGTTTGTCCCTTGACGGAAGCGGATTTAGATTTGAGTTCTTCGATTTTACGACGTTCGGCATCACGTTGTTTCTGCAACCTCCGTATCCTAACCGCGTCTTGTGCTGTTCCCACATATCCATCCCCCATTCCCGCCATTTTTTTATAGATTCAATTTGGGGGAGAAGTTGTTTGTTTAGGGTTAGGGATCCTTCGATTTATTATTGTTTTGGTTTAATTGATTGATTATTTGGTTCTGTTCTCAGTTCTCAGTTCTCAGTCGTAGAGTCGTAGACTCGTAGTCTTAGGGGAAGCAAAGGCTTTTTCTTTTAGATGCGGAAGGCTTTTGCTTTGTGATCAAGAACAATCGTTGTACTTTTCCTTTTAATGGAATGGTTTATGGTGAAGCTATTTCAGTGGGAGGTATTTATGTTTTAAATGATGTCACAATAACGTGTATCATGTAGAGAGCAAGAAGCTCAAAAGAGGTGATCCAAATGAATTCTATCTTTGGCATTGTCGTTTATGTCATATAAACGAACGTCGCATTAAGAGGCTTGTTACGACCAAAGTTCTCAAGCCAATTGGTTACGAATCATATGGCACATGCGAATCTTGTCTCCTTGGCAAGAGGACTCGTGCACCTTTTACTGGAAAAGGGACACGAGCTAGAGAGGTTTTGGCCCTTATACATACCGATGTATGTGGACCGTTAACAATCAGCGCCAGAGGTGGATACAACTACTTCATTACTTTTACTGATGATCTAAGCTAAGTAGATATGAATATGTTTACTTCATAAGGCATAAAAGTGAAGCTTTTGAAAAGTTCAAAGAGTTTCAACATGAAGTAGAGAGTCAATTGGATAAAAAGATCAAAACCCTACGATCCGATCGTGGTGGTGAATACCTAAATGATGAATTTGATACGCACCTCAAGGTGTTGGAGTAAATGTCCTCCACAGTGTGTGATATATTATTTGAATAAATCTTTTACAGGATCACACAGGGATACTTAGTATATTAATCAGTTGGTTAACGTTTATCGGTAACGATTGGCTCACTAGTAGTTTGACGTTACTGTCATATGATGGCGATAATCAGTTGTTAGACATGATTCGGTCAATGATGAGTCAAACCGAGCTTCCTGATTCTTTTTAGGGCTTTACTATTTTGTCCGCTGTGTTCTCACTGAACCCTAGTCCAACTAAGGCAGCCAATTAGAGTCCATATGAGATATGGAAATGTAAGAAACCTTATTTGTCATTCATGAGAATTTGGGGATGCGAAGCATACGTTCAGAGCAAGTCTAACGACAAACTCGCACCCAGGTCTGACAAATGTCTTTTTGTAGGATATCCCAAGGAAACAAGTGGTTACTACTTCTACAACCGTCACGAAAACAAAGTGTTTGTGGCTCGTGACGTTGTCTTCCTAGAAAATGAATTTATTTTTAGAGGACAGTGTGGAAGGAAATTTGAACTTGACGAATTTCAAGAGCCACAAACCGAAATGGAAGTAGAGGAAAACTTTCCCTCCTCTTCCGAAGCGGTTGTAGTTCCTAGGAGGTCAGGTAGAATTGGGCATCCACCTGATCGTTACATCGGTATTATCGAGGAACATAGTGATTTATTGCTTTTAGAAAGTGACGAACCCACTACCTACAAAGCGGCTATTACTAATTCTAACTCCGAACATTGGCTTCAAGCCATGAAATCCGAAATGGATTCTATGTATGAGAACCAAGTATGGGACTTGGTAGATTTACTTGAGGGAGTATGACCCCTTCATTGTAAATGGATCTTCAAGATCAAACCCGGCATAGATAAACATATAGATGTTTACAAGGCTAGATTGGTGGCAAAAGGTTTCACTCAAGTTCATGGTATTCACTATGACGAAACATTTGCCCCAGTTGCTATGCTTCGATCCATTAGGATAATCTTAGCGATTGCCGCATTTCATGATTATGAAATTTGGCAAATGGATGTCAAAACTGCCTTCTTGAATGGGTATCTAGAAGAGGAAGTGTACATGACACAACCTGAAGGTTTTATTGATACATCCAACCCTAAAAAAGTGTGTAAGCTTAAGAGATCCATCTATGGTCTTAAGCAAGCATCTAGGAGTTAGAATCATCATTTTGATCATGTTATCAAACAATATGGTTTTACTCGAAGTATCGAAGAACCTTGTTTGTACATGAAGTTCAGTTGGAGTCTAGTGACCTTCCTAATTTTATATGTAGATGACATATTATTCATTGGAAATGATATACCAAGTCTTGTTTCCGTAAAGGAGTGGTTGGGGAAACATTTCCAAATGAAAGATTTAGGAGAGGCTCAACGCATCTTGGGTATCCGAATCTATAGAGATAGATCTAAGAGGATACTAGCATTAAGTCAAGAAGCTTATATTGATAAGATCCTTGATAGGTTCAGAATGAGAGACTGGAAGAGAGGCTTCCTACCAATGGGTACAGGAATCACTTTGAGTAAGTCACAGAGTCCTACCGAACCCAAGGATATTGAACACATGAAATTGGTCTCTTATGCTTCCGCTGTTGGATCAATCATGTATACTATGATGTGCACACGTCCTGATGTTGCATTTGCTTTGAGCATGACGAGTCGTTATCAAGCCAACCCAGGTGAGAGTCACTGGATAGCTGTAAAGAACATCCTTAAGTACTTACGAAGAACTAAGGATTCGTTCTTAGTGTTTGGAAGACAAACTGAGTTACGTGTAAAAGGTTACACTGATGTCAGTTTCCAAACCAATAGGGATGATTTAAAATCTCAATCTGGCTATGTCTTTATATTGAATGGAGGAGCATTTTGCTGGAAGAGCTTCAAGCAAAGCGTCACTACAGATTCTACAACAGAAGCTGAGTACTTGGCAACATCAGAAGCTGCAAAGGAAGCTGTTTGGATTCGGCAATTCATGGATGGACTAAGAGTAATCCCTACAGCCAAAGATCCTATAACTATATACTGTGATAACCGCGGGACTATTTTTCAAGCTAAAGAGCCTAAGTCTAGCAATAAGTCTCGACATGTTTTGAGGAAATACCATGTAATTAGATGATTATGTGGATAGAAGGGAAATATATGTTTGTAAGCTTGGGACAAACGATAACATCGTTGATCCTTTAACTAAGCCCTTATCAAAGGCTAAGCATGATGGTCACATTGTCTCCATGGGTTTGAGACAAGTGCCCGAGTTTCTCTAGATAATGAGATATGTAATGATTGGATAATATATCAATATTTTCATATATGATAATCACATTCATTGTTTATGATTCTTTAGTGAATTATTATTTTAGTTTGACTATATATACTTGGTTTATCCGAATTAGTTGTATGACAATGTTGAACACCATTCAAGTGAACATGATGAACCATGTATTGTCCCTGGTCACTCAATGAGTTGACGTCTTAAAGTGACTGGATTGTAAGGCGATCGATGGCTGGTTCAACACCATGGGCTCATAGTGATGACTGGGGATTACATAGGCAGACTGTGCGACACTTTGCCGGACAGTGACACATATAAAGTCCCTTATCAATTTAATTTAATTGAGGCCTGGTCGTGGCGGGAACTCTATAGTATTCCAATGAGTCGATTCTTTTGACTAGAGACCAGTTATCTGAGTCGGTGTAGTTTCCGATTGACTTTTGGTTTATACTCTAAGTCATACCGTAAAAGGGGACCCAAAGGGCATTTGTTGGGTCATGGTGATCTACATTAAACAGAGTAATTGGGTCAACAGGAGTTGTCCACCCAACGTTAGGGTATAAATATCTTTGGGTCACTCGAGAAGTAGTTACTGAAAATGCATGGCCACGCTCGAAAATGATCTATGGTAGATCGTCCGGTCAGACAATATCTCTCCAGATCGAGAAAACCACTCATAACATAAGTCAAGTGCAAGTGCGACCTGAAAGACACCTTGCATTGAGTGGGAGATGTGAAACGGACACGAGAATTGGTAACGCACAACTTGTATCGGACAAGTGGGAGATTGTTGGAGCAAGTGTCCTCCACAATAGTGCATGTACAAAATAAATCTCATTAAGGGAATACATTTGGGATATTCACTAGCAATATTAATCAACTGATCAACGTATATCGGTAACGGTTAGCTGGCTAGGGTTTGACGTTACTGTCGTAAGACGGCGGTGATCAGTTGATCCCTAAAGGTCACACCTAAAGGATGAAGACCCAAATAAGGAAATTAATTAATTGTATTTGATAGAGTTTAATTTCTGACTTTGTGAGTTGAGTTTATATCTTATTTTAATGTGATTAAATAAGAATTAGATTTAGTGATTAAAATGTTAATTCACTAGATATGTAGAGGTTATCTGATAATTTGAAGTAGAGATAATAAGTTATTTATATTTACAAAGAGTTGTACATTTAAATAATTAATTATTATGGGGTACATTATTGTGGTGTATGTTATTTATTAGTTATGATATTTAAGTAGTTAAATGATCATATTAATAATTAATTGTATAAGATAAATTGTCACATTTCTTATATGCATTTGTGGGACAAATGTCAAGAAACAAAATGGACCCAAAAGTCCATTATAGTGTGCTACATGGTCTATATAAGGACCATATGTGCCTCATTTTCTTGTAGGACAATTATTCATTTCTTCATAAAAAAATTCCTCTCTTATCTCTACCACGCAAAAAATCTCAACATTATTCACTAAATCACAAAAAATACTAAGTAGTAGTATTAGTGAATATTACTAACTATAGTAGTAATAATAGTGATATTAGTAATAGAGTTAGAAATAATACTACTACAATATCTAGCTAATATTTAGTAGTATAGTTGGGATCTTCATCTTGAATGCTATCTTAGGAGGTCTTCTATACTTGGAGACTCAAGCTCTTGCTAGGAAGATCATCCAAGTTCCTAATACTTCATCATCAACACTTGTTGATTGATTTTCTTACAACCCAATGTGAGGAAAATTTTATTCTTAATTCTTTACTTAGCCTTTTTATTTACATGCATGTACATAGATCATCTTCTTACTAAATACTTGATATTTAGTTTCATGCATTAGGTCTTAAGATTGTCTAAGACGAGCTTTCAAACATCTTGTAGTTCAATGATAAAGGTTTTAGTTATAACATAGTAGTCAAGGACAGGGAAATGGTGGAAGAACTTTCTAAGGTGTTTAGTGTGGTGAGGGAGGTTGTGCCTAGGGAGGTCAATGGGGCGGGTCTCGCCCCGCACCCGCCCCACGTGGGGCGGGTGTGGGTGATGATTTGGTGGGTCGTGGGGCGGGGATGGGTTTCAAACACATCATTCGTCGCGGGTCGCGGGACGGGTACGGGTATCACATGAGACCCGCCCCGTACCCACCCCGCCCTACACCCACCCCGCTCGCCCCGCCCCACGTGTCCCCGCCCCACTTTTACCCACCTAATAAATAATAATATCTAATAGTAATATATATAAATAAAAAAATATAACTTAAAAGATTAAAAAAAAATTTAATAAATAAGTAACTCCTACCCAGTAGTCCAATAAGGCCCGAACAAGTAAGTAAACCCTACCCAGTAGTCCAATAAGCCAATAATCACTAGTTCACTACTTAGTATTCCGTATTTGGGCTGCTGTTTGTGCATGTATTTCGTGGTATATTTGTATGTAAAACCGTTTCATGGCTTACCAAACTCTAGTTAATTGAATGTTAAGACATTTTGCGAAAATTTATTTGTATAAGTAGTACGACTAGTATATTTTAGATTCACGATTTACATTTTTTGAGGAGTTAGGCGGATCAACGGCTCCCCGCGGGGCGAGGACGGTTTTGAAAGGTTCAACCCACCGCGGGTTACGGGCGAGTACGGGTCCGCAATTATAGTTCGCAGGACGGGCGCGGATTGACCCCCTCCGCAGCCCCCACCCCACCCCCCAACCCCATTGACATCCCTAGTTGTGCCCTCCCACTAAATTGTCAAGGTTTTTGTGACTTATCATGGTGGACGAGTGGTAGAATGGCACTAGTGGGAATAGGGCCTATAGGGGTGAGGTGAAGTATGACCGTATGGGGAGGAAACAGAGATTAACGAGATGAGGAATGATTTTATTTACAAACATGACATTGTATCTTTGATATGAAATCAGGGTCGTCTCGGGAATTTGGGGCCCCTGTGCGAGCTTTAGAAATGGGGCCCCTATATAACATTTTAATAAACAAATTTTTTAAAAAGAGGCCCCTATTTAACAAACAAAATCCTATATAACATTTTAATAAACAAAATTTTTAAAAAGAGGCCCCCATTTAACAAACAAAATTTCAGAAAAGAAAGTAAAAAGAGTCCAAAATGTAGACAGTAAGTCTTAAACTTGAGATTTAATGTCTAGAAACCTAATTTCTATCCACTAAGACACTATCTTTGATTGAATATTTAGTGTACTGAATTTATTTATTCTTACTATTATTTTTATTTATGTCCCAAAAAATTGGGGGCCCTATACGACCGCACGGCCCGCACGGGCCCAACGACGCCCCTGTATGAAATTATGAATGTACTATGCCTTGCTGAAGACAGACATAAGTAGTTATAAAATTGAAGAGCTCAAACGCATTGCCCACAATATTTGTTCAAACAATGAAGAACTAAAAATTAAAATCGTGACCTAGTGTTACAGGCTGAGAGTCTAAGAATCATCAGTCGCAGTATCAATTACATGACGACCAACCTCTAAATCCCGTCAGAAGCAAATTTCAAAAGGGAAGGGGGTTTGTATCAACACACATGAATTAATCAGGGAATCCAACAATAAAATTTGAAGATGCTTGTATTAACAGAATGGTGAAAAGGTGGATTTAGCCAGAATGTGCAAGACTTGATCCAAGACCATTTGTCGAGTGAAGGGTGGCAGCAAAAAAAAGCACGTCTCTTAAAGTATTTATGCGACGACCTTTCGACAGATGAGCTTGCTCACTCGAGTGCACAAAATAAGCCAAGGTATGATTCCAACCTGCAATTATATACTTGTGTGAGCACATTTCCACGCTTCGGTTTATATTCGTATAAGCAGCTCATCATCAATCACCTAACTAGAGACAAATGCATTTTTTTACAAGAATGGGGCACATACCGTCACTTTGTCTGCTGAACCACTGCCAGATTTCCAAGATATAACATTTCCTGCACCAAGGTAGACAAATGAGGTTACACTCAATTAACTACTTCTTTGGTTGGGGTGGGGGGAGATTGACCCCATGGTACTAAATATCAGTCGGGACAGGGGATGTGACTAAGTTAATTAAAGTTATCATGGTTTTGAAGGTTACTACAACCGCAATTTGAGACGACATCAGCCGCTTACTATCCAAACGATCGAGATAATGCCACATTAACTGATTAAATCAAGCCTCCAACCGAAATTTAGTACCATGATAATTCATCTTTTTGACAACAACAAAATAGATGTCCCTTACCAAAGGGTTGAACAACTTCTTTGGAAATTGCTGCAATAGGAGATTTCCAAAACCAAAATGCCAGCAGAAGATAAGTTAATGCCTGCAAAACAAACAGGTTGATATAAAACTTGCAATCTCCAAGGAACTCAGGAATAGCACCACAGCATACAGTTACAGATACACACCTTTACAGGGGTCACATACTTCATATATGGATCATAAGATGCCTTCCTCTGCAGTATCAGTTGTTCTTGATCTGCAGAAACGTTCCAACATTTGATACATAATTTAGTAGAAAATGGTAGCATGGTCTCCATATGAGATACTTTCTAAAACACTTAAGAGTATAAGGCCCCTCATACACCAATGTAGCAAGTTTGCAAAGGTGCTTCTATAGGCACTGGAACACTACAAAACAATCAAAATCAGCTGAAAAGTGAAAAGTGGGCAGCATGAGCTAGCACTGACAGCATGAACCGTAATGTGCATCACCACAGTAATAAGCCAATATTATCAAGGTATCTCAGTTTAATGAATGATGCAAAATTTCATCATGCAGCACTTATCAGCTGAAGACAACCCAGTGACATACAGAAATCCCACTTACATTTTGCTAGCTCTTTCTCTTTTGCTGCTGCCGTTCTCCTGAGCTTTGCGGCTTGAGCAAATGTTGATGGTCTAGGGTCAGATAAAGCACAAAACAATTCAGTCCATAAAATATTTAATCAAACCTAAAGCAAACATAACAAGTGTAAATCTTCCTTCATTTTAAGTATGCTACAACCACATGACTACATCAAAACCGATCAATTCAGAGATCAACCAGTCAGCCACTGGCAATTATCAATAAAACTCCCAATGAAACAGCCAATTCAGGAAATGTATGACGGGTAAGTAAGTCTGAAACCCACCGACTTTCAAGCAACTTTAGCTTCCGAAACAGCACAATTTGCACCAGCCTCTATCGCATAGAGTAGAGACATAAGTACCAATGATCTCAGTTATTTTCTTTGGAAAGTATACAAACTTAGTACTCCGTAATACCTAAAACATCCAAACCCTACATATCCTCCTACATCTACTGCATAACAAATTCATATTCGACAAGTCTACACTCTACATCAGACAAAGAACAGCTAAGATACTCACTGAGAAAAGGAGTTAGCTTCTTTCAAGAGCTGCTTTATTTCAGCACGTAACTTCTTCTCCTCATCACTTGCAGCTACCACACTCTGGGCATAAACAAAAAGATAAACAAAAAAAAAGCAAACTCAACAAGTATTTGAACCAACTAATGCAACGAATAGAGAAACTATCTGAACAATTTTTGTGCTCAAGACTCCAAAATTGACACAGGGGCTCGGAGCTGATTTTACCAATTGCATGTAGTTCAAACTCGAAAATATTTGTGATTAAAAAACTTAAGCTCCTCCTCTCATAAAGTTGTGATAATCATATTGATTTATAAATGCAAAAAACATCTACTTGATCAAATCATGATATTGGACGACACGAATACAATATCAGTTTTCGATTTTATAAGAAAAAAGAAATTGTTACACATCCTGGAATCAAATTCAGTTCAGTGAAATTCATCAAACAACAGCACAGGTCGGAATGAAAATCGAAATTACAATCGGAACTAGAGTTGAACTCAGTTGAATCTGGAAAAATAGAACTCCGCAGCAATATGAATAGAGAGTGATTAAAAACAAAGTGAAAGGTGAAGGTGATGAAATAAAAAGAAAGTACCTTGCTTTGGCGGTCAAAATAAGTAGGGAGAAGTTGAAGAAGTACGACAAAGATGAAGATCGTGGGAGCAGCCAAAGTGATGGCGTCGTCGTCCATGGTTGGTTGTGCAATGATTTAAGAATGCCAAAGATGTCTCCTTTCCCGGTTGTTTTTCTTTGTTTCCACCCGACCACCACCTTCCCTCTTTTTATTTATGTTCGGATTTCCTTGCCGGCTTGGCCGCGGTTAGACTTACAGAGTTAGAGCTGGTGGACAATGACATGACCAAAAATCCGACGCGGAATTAGCGGGTTTTGGCCGAGAGTTTGAGACATGATGATCCGTGGATTGTGGTTGGCTTTGGGTGGGTTGAAGAGTTCATCATATTATCATATACTCCCTTTTATTCTATATTTTGTTCTCCTTTGTATATGACACAAATATTAAGGTGGTGAATAAAATAAGTGTAAAAAATTGGGTGGAGTTTGATGATAGGAGAGAGGGATGAATAATTATGAATTAAATAAGAAATTGTGGGGCTAAAAGCATTAAAAAGATATAAAATATGAGTAAAAAAGTTGGGTGGGATTTGATAATAGGAGAGAGAAATGAATAAAAGAAGAATAAAAGTTTCCAAAATAAGAAAGGGGAACAAAACCTGAATAATCCGTTTTAGGAAATAGGGAAGAAAATATGGAATAGTTGGGAGTATTAGATACTCTATCCTATTTAGTCTTTTCTTCCCTCTTTTCTTATTGACGATAATTACGTTTTCTTCCCTCTTTCCTTATTTGATAACTTTTTGGGCTAGTAAATGACCATATTATCCTGATTATGTTTAACTATTTACAACAATTGTCACTCCCTTGGCCCACTCTATCAACATTAACTCAACCCATTTACCCTTTCCAAATACAATTAAACTACCCTAATCACTCCTCTTATTAACTCAATCCAATAACCCCAACCCAACCCAATTACCAATATCCCTTAACCCACAAAACTCCCGCCTTCCATTTCCAGGAGCTTCGATCTGGATCCTTCTTATAAAACCCTAAGGTCACACGCTTTGTCTGCCGTGCTCATTCAACTGTGTTCCAATCTTCATCTTCCCCATTATTCAGATATATCTCCCTCTAAATCAATCTCTCTCTCTCTCTCTCTCTCTCTCTCTCTCTCTCTCTCCCTCTCCCTCTCTCTCTCTCTCTCTTCTCTGTGTGTGTGTAAAAACTCTCGCCTTCATACTCTTTGTGCGTCTGGATCCTTCTTGTGAAACCCTAAGGTCAGACTCTTTGTCTGACGTGTTCATTCATCTGAAGTTTGAATCTTCATCTTCCCCATTTTCTCAGATCTTTCTCTCTAAAATCTTTTACCTCCCTCAAAATCTCCGTCTATTATCCTCTTTACTTCAGATCCTTCACCCCTTAAAAATAATCTGAGACTTTTCTACCTCATTTTCTCCGTTTATATTCTTCAATGATGATGCCAGATTCTTTTCTCGAGTCCATGTAATTAGCCGATGAGGACACTTATGTTCCAGGAACCTGTCCTGAGTTCATGCAGTTTGATGCGAGGATGACCGAGTTAGATCTTGAAGCAAAGAGACGGATAATAGCGGCGGAAGAGGGACGACAAAGGGTTTTAGCCATGCAAAGAACTCCTGAACATAGAAGATGGTTCGTTGGGGAGATCTCGAATTATTTTCCATTATTTAAACTTGTTCTTCAAGAACTGTGAAGGTTGATCTTATTTGAACTCTTATCTTTTTTTTGTTTAAATTAATGATGATATGCAAAAAAATGGGTCAAATATGATGCCCGATGAAATTTAATTGAGGGCCTGCAAATTGTTTGCAGGCATTATGCCACCATTTTTCAAAGAGTTTGATGTGGCAATGCATGCAATCAATTTTCAGTAGAATCAATCACTGTTTTAATTGAGTTGTATGCCATCTAGAGATTTAATCAACTGCAACACCAACATCATCATCATTAAATTGTGCAAAGTTCAAACAGACATAAAATAACCATAAAATTAAAGCCCCCAAAAATTTTGATCTTGTTTGTAGTCTACTGATCTTCATTGTTTTGATCTTCGATGTTTTGATTCAAAAAAAATACCTGCATGCACTATGTTCTTCCTTGTGCTCTGTTGATCTTTGTTGTTTTGGTTAAAAAATATGGCTGCTTGATGTACTCCTCATTTCAACTTGCACAAAATGAGTACATCAACCCACCATAGTTGATGATGGGTATCTTACTTAAATGCACATGTCAATTTCATAAGTGACTCTTGCATGACTGCATTTACCATTTCAGACATGCTTTTTGTACCACCTGCATTAATAACTTCCACAATATCTGAAGGAAATAATTTCTTAAGATACTCATAAAAGTATTAACTTAATTAATACTGCCAAGGATTATATCAAAAACGAATTGATATTAAAACAATAGAACTGGAATAATAGGACAAGGATCATAAAAATAACATTTGGTCCTATATGAGATCGGCCTAAGAACAACCTAGTATAAACCCAAACTTCAAGGTAGAAGTTCTCTTTAGATTGCACCCAAGACGACTGAGAAAGATTCCCTCAAAGCTCCTCCTAAACTACTATTAATTATTTTAGAGGATTTATTTTGGGATTAAGATGATAAACTAATCAAGGAGAATAAGAGACGAAAAACGTTTTCTTCTTGTGTCTCCAACCTCACGGCCGAAACCCTCTATATATAGGGTTTTGGTTTGTGTTGGTATTGTACTTCAATTAGGAAACCTCATTATAATATAATATTTTGAGTCAGTTTCTTTATTCCGAACTTCCTTAAAATATCATATATATTTTAATACTTTTTGGTGTACAAGTTTAATTCCCCGAGAATATTAATTAATTATATTATAATTAATTAATCCCAATTATATTATTCTATCATATATTAAAATATAATTAATAAATATAACTTTTATATATTTATTAGAATTAACATTTAATTCATTTCTCCTAGTTATTATTCGATCATATTAAATGTTTATCATCTACTTAACTACATTTAGCTAAGTTTAGCATTTATGTAATTATATCAATATATAATCACATTTCTCAGTACTATCCTATAGATGCGACCTTTAGGGATCAGCTGATTATCGCCATCATATGACAGTAACGTCAAACTTCTAGTGAGCCAATCGTTACCGATAAACGTTAATCAACTGATTAATATACTAAGTATCCCTGCGTGATCCTGTAAAAGATTCACTCAAATAATCACACACTGTGGAGGACATTTACTCCAACAATCTCCCACTTGTCCTACAAGTGTGTGTGCGATTACGATTCTCATATCCATGCATTATTCTCTCACTCAATGGAAGACAAATTGCAAAGTCTTACCTTACAAGGTCGTATCTCCCAAATAATCATATCAGGAGTGGTTTCCTCGACTAGAGAGCAACATAACTGATACGAATCATATTCGAGCATGGCCATGCGTTTAAGTTACTACTCCTCGAGTGGCCCTGAGAAATATATATAAAACTTGATAAAGGCTGGATATTTTTCTTGACTTATGACCTGCCGATGGAAGCAGAGCATGAAATGACCCAATAAAAGTCCGATTGGTCTCCTTTTACGGTGTGACCTAGGACAGAAACCAAAACCACCCAAAAACTGTCTATATCGCATGAAATAAACAATGGTCAAAAGAACCGACTTTAGGAATCACGATAGACGTCCCATCCACGACCAGGCACTTAATGTATCTTAACATTTAGGACTCTATGTTGTGGTCACTATGTCCTATGCGATATCATATACCCATATTTGTTATTGATCAGTCAGACGCTTGACTTATGGAATATTGAACCTTCCATCCTTCAACTAACAAAATAATCACCTGAGTTATCAGCTCATATTGGTGTTTACGAACAAAAACAGACATATAAAGTAAAACAGTTGACTGCGTGGTGTTCAAAAATTGTCGTACAATCCACATGTAATACAATATAAAGAAATTCAATGATTTTATTAAGTAATAATTTGAAATGATCAAACATTCATCAAACAATGTTTATTACAGTTCTGGAACACGCTTTATCCCCATGGATGAGATGTGCCCTTCATGTTTATTATGCGGTAGTGCCTTAGTTAGCGGATCAGCAATGTTATTATCCGTTCCAATCTTGCACAATGCTATCTCCTTTTGCTCCATGTAATCTCTTATCAGATGAGCTTTTCTGAGTACATGTATAGATTTGTTGCTAGACTTAGGCTCCTTAGCCTGGAAGATTGCACCACTGTTATCACAATAAAGGGTGATTGGATCTTTCACACTAGGTACTACTTTTAGTCCTTGTAAAAAATAACACATCCAAATAGCTTCCTTTGCAGCTTCGGAAGCTGCCAAGTACTCAGACTCTGTTGTAGAATATGCTGTAACGCTCTGTTTGGAACTCTTCCAACTGACTGCTCCACCATTAAGAGTAAAGACAAAGCCGACTGAGATTTAGAATCATCACGATCGGTTTGAAAATTAAACTAGCATCTGTGTAACCCTTAGCACTTAGCTCCATATCACCACCATATACCAGTGCCCAATCCTTAGTCCTTCGTAAGTACTTAAGGATGTTCTTGACGGCTATCCAGTGACTTTCACCTGGATTATTTTGTTGGGGCTGGTGTCCTTGACAATTAAGTACAATGACTTATTAAATCTCTTTAAGGATCACAAGGGCATACTTTTGTATTATTACCAGTTGATCCACGTTTATCAATAACGGTTGGCTTGCTAGATAAGTTTGACGTTATTGTCATACGGATGGCGGTGATCAACTGGTCCCTATACGTCACACCTATAGGACACGTTTGAGAGATGTGAAGGTATGAAAATACAATCACATTTATGCCGGATATGACTAAACAGTTAGTCAGAGGTATTGACTATTAAATTAGTCAATAAGATGTTGAGATTATTATTTAATACGGATTAAATAATTTTAGCTAATACGGATTGCATGATTAATTCGTAAAATTAAATATAAACGGTTATATTTAATTAAATATTGTATTCGCGTATTAATATAAACAGTTATATTAATTTGGGTAATTATACAATATCGTAATTTTATCAGACCATTATTAATACATCGACTGCATTAATATCTGATAACATGCATACGATTTATAAACAAAACCCGCGAATAAAGTTTAGCTAAATGGGTCGAATCACAAATTAGAATAAGGTAAGAGTGGAAAGCCCACTCCTACCCTATTGGAAATTTCGGCCAAAAGAGCTACATAAGGAGGAGGACTCTCCTTATGTCAGGGACTCTTGTTTCACTGTTTAAACAAATCTCAAGGAAAAATTAGGGTTTTGAGAGCTTTCTTCTCCCAAAACCTCAGATCTCACATCTAAAACCTAAATAGCTCTCCCAATATTGCAAGGCAGTTGGAGAGGATTTCTAGCACACGCGGCCACGTCTCATTCTAAGTCTTGGGTGCAAGTTATAGGAAGGAATTTGTGTTAATTCCTGTTCTTAGGCCTTTCGCACAAGGACCAAAGGTTGTACTTCTTTTCTTATCCTTTTTAATCTTATGACTATAAACACAACTGTATTTTTCATTATAATCCTGCAAGTTTAGGGTGAATACATGCTTTATTCCCCACAAGTGGTATCAGAGACAGGCCATGAAAATTTTACCTTTGTGTTTTTCGTAAGTTTTAAAACCTGAAAAATCGTCTTCTGCCGCTAAGTCGGTCGATCGACCCCCCGTTGCGGTCGGTCGACCGCCTCCTGCGTGTTTTTCTGTTTCGACAGTTTATCTTTTGTGAGAAATCGTGTTCAGAAACTCGGTTTCGTGTTTTGTGGTCGGTCGACCTGTTTTTCGGGTCGGTCGACCATTCTGCTTTAGAAAAAAAAAAAAAAAAAAAAAAAATTTTTTTTTTCGTCAGGTGGTCGGTAGACCTGTTTTTTGGGTCGGTAGACCACCCCTGTAACAGACTCGTTTTTTTTTATTTTCGAAAATAACATGTTTTATTTTCACATGGCCTTTAGTAGTATACTATATACGGAAATAGTATATTATTAATTTTGTGAAACGGTTCACCCTCGTATGGTACATATTATTTTAAAACGGTTTAAAATAATAGGATTATAAACTTATTAAAATTAAAGTGGTTAAAACGGTATAATCACATAATTTTAATCCTAAAAGGTGGTTTGGTAAAAATTTGTTAATCATAATAACAGTATTATGTCATGTATGAATTTTAATTTAGTTGATGCATTTTATTTATCGTCTTGTTGAATGTCTAATGAATGCTTTCAATAACGTATTTAATTTTGCAAACGGTTGTAACTTAGTGTGGCCTTAGAAGATTGTGTCACCGTAATGATGGGACACGATCTTGCTTGTAATTTTGAGATCTTGAATCTCCGTTTTCGGTTTTTGCCATGTAATTACTTTTGTATTTAAATTAGAATGTATCTAGGACTACTATTGTAATTTAAATTAGTAATTTTGTGAAGACCAAAGACAAGACGGAGACCGGATGCTCACTCCCGCTGCAAGGACCAAGATGGAACATCAAGACAAGCTTCTAGGGTCCAACGGTGGATTCCAAGTTGATGTTTTATGTTTATTTTGGTAGGATTGGCCACACTAGGACTTTTTATTTACGTTTATTGCTTTCATTTTATGCTTTCATCGATAATAGCTTGCATCATATTCCGCCTAAAACCAAACCACCTATATCATGCCTGAAAACTGACTCATGTAGAGGTTACGCGTTAGTTTTCTGTGACAATACAGATGTCACATGTCAATTGCAAAGCCATCACTTTATTTAATTCATTCACGCATTTGCTAGATATTAGTTCACTTAATATGAATAAATAAAAGTTGATGGGGTCTTCCTCGTATAACCAAAAATTGAGACTAGTCTTTATAAATCAGCCTCCCATGAATCCCTTATTCGTCGGTAGGCATAATATGACCCCTTCTACGTTGGGTAAGTGGGAACAGATGATTTATTTTATCTCAACATCATGGTCACTCGATACTATCCAGTGACTGAGATGGACTAATAGATAGGATTTACGGAAATTTATCGACCAAGAGTTCCAACGGTGGAATTAGCCAAACTGTGGGCTTATCAATATACGGAAATTGAGTCTTGGGATCATTTATATAATTCTTGAGGGAGATCAATTATATAAATGCATGAGTCTACGAGTTTAAATTCAATTTAATATAGACTTAAATCAAAACAATGAGTTGCTTATATGGTTTTGTTTTATCTTCTTTTCAGTCTAGAACACGTTCAATTAAACTGCTGTATAACTAAATGGCTGGTGAAGACCCAATGCCAAGTGCCAAGCTAGCACGTGAATCCTGGCTAAAAGCCTTCATGGACTCCATGAATCAGTCCACAAGACTGAGGAATGATGGGTCAAACTTCTCTGACTGGGAGGCAGCACTACGGAATGCTGCCATTGCTGACGGAAAGCTCAAGTACTTAACTGAGCCCATTCCGCCACACCCAGGAACTGGAGCTAGAGCTAACGAAGTTCGCGCTCATAGCGAATTCGTCATGGAAGCGGGTGCGATAAAGAACGTACTCATCTATGCAATGGAATCCAATTTGCAAAGACGCTTCATAACCCATGGTGCAAACAAGATTTTCACCACGCTCACTAACGAATTCTCAAAGGCTCCGAGAATCGTTTCTTATGAGCATACCTGTCGCTTCTTTGAGGCGAAACTCCAGAAGGGCCAAGCTGTTAGCCCACATATTCTTCACATGATTGAGAATATCGAGAAACTGGAGGCCCTAAACTGCAAGATCAGTGAGAACATAATCGTTGATCGAATGCTTCATTCACTTCATGATGGGTTTGCCCTCTTTAGGGCCAACTATTACATGAATGACATGAAGAAGACTCCTCATGAGCTCCACTCCCTTCTCGTACAGACCGAGAAGGATCTGAAATTAAGTGGGAGCGTGAAGCAAGATGTTCTCATGATCTCCAGTAAGGGTAAGGGTAAAGCTAAAGCTCAGGGTGACCTAACAGTAGGCAAGCCCAGGTTCAAGAAACCAGGATTTACTAAGAGTGGGCCAGGTGAGTCGAGCAACTCACAGGGCAAGACTAAGAGCAAGGATACTAGCATGGAATGTCACCATTGCCACAAGACTGGGCATTGGAGGCGCTCATGCCCCGTGTATCGTGAGGACATTAAGGCAGGCCGCGTTACTCCTGTTGGTATGTCTTCTTCTTCTTTTATTCACATGATTGAGATTAACCATGCAAGTTACGGAACTTGGGTACTAGATACTGGTTGTGGTTCTCATCTATGTAATCATGTGCAGGGCCTCCGAAACCAAGAACCCCTAATCAAGGGTGAGGTTGACCTGCGTGTCGGGAATGGAGCACGTGTTGCTGCAATCTCGAGGGGAACATACGTAATCCAGCTTCCAAGTGGATTCGAGTTATCTTTATATAACTGTTATTATGTTCCTTGTTTGTCCAAAAACATTATTTCAGTTTCTGCGCTTGACAAACTCGGTTTTTCATTTGTAATAGAGAATAATAGCTGTATTTTCTCCTTACACAATATGATTTATGGCAAGGCAGTTTCCATGAATGGAATTTATGTTTTAGATCAAACCACCGAAATATTACATGTGAATAATAAGAGATTAAAGGTAGGTGACAAAGATCACACTTATCTATGGCATTGTCGTATGGGACACATAAATGAGAAACGCGTAAAACAGCTCATACAGAATGGAGCTATCTCGGCCTTTGATTTCGAATCATATGGCACGTGTGAATCATGTCTCATCGGCAAGATGACTCGTATTTCCTTCAAAGGTGTTGGAATGCGCGCTGCCGACCTATTAGGACTCATACATACGGACGTATGTGGCCCTATGTCGATCAACGCACGAGAAGGCTATAGGTATTTCATCACTTTCACGGATGATTTGAGTAGATATGGCTATGTCTACTTAATGAAGCACAAAAGTGAATCCTTTGACAAGTTCAAAGAATACCAGAATCGGGTACAGAACCAGCTGGGTAGAAAGATTAAAGCACTACGTTATGATCGTGGTGGTGAGTATCTTTCACACGAGTTTGATCAACACCTTAAAGACTGTGGCATCGTGCTACAGTTAACTCCACCTGGAACACCACAATTAAATGGTGTGTCCGAACGGAGAAATCGAACTCTACTCGATATGGTTCGATCCATGATGAGTCACACCGTCGTGCCTGATTCATTGTGGGGCTATGCTCTTTTGTCGGCCGCTCTAATACTTAACCGAAGTCCGTCTAAAGCTGTTGACAAGACTCCATACGAATTATGGAAGGGAACGGTCCCTAACTTGTCCTTTATTCGGGTTTGGGGCTGCGAGGCATATGTCAAGTGGAGACACGAGGATAAGCTCGGCCCGTGATCGGTCAAGACATACTTTATAGGCTATCCAAAGGGAACTTTTGGTCATTACTTCTACTCGCCTACCAAATAACGTGTTTTTGTTGCGGCTAGTGCGACGTTCTTAGAGAAAGAATTTCTCGAGAACAAGTCGAGTAATAGAACCTTCGAGTTATCGGAGGTTCAAGAACCAACTGCCGAGCAACCATTGGAGGAAACAGTTCCTTCAACCAAGGCTGCGGTAGATATTCCTGAGGAACCTAGGAGGTCGGGAAGAGTCTCCATTCCTCCGGACAGATACATTGGTATGGTCTAGGAACATGATATGGATGACGTCTTACTCCTAGAGGGTAATGAACCCACAACCTATAAAGGTGCCATGACTAGTTCTGACTCAAAGCTATGGCTAGAAGCCATGCAATCCGAGATGGACTCCATGTATGAGAATAACGTGTGGGATCTTGTGGACCTACCTGCAAAGGTACGTCCCCTTCAATGCAAATGGCTTTACAAGATAAAGCATGCCGTGGAAGGACAACAAGATATCCACAAGGCTAGACTAGTTGCTAAAGGTTTCACTCAAGTGCCAGGCTTGCACTATGATGAGATCTTTGCACCCGTAGTCACGCTACGTTCCATTCGGATTATCTTAGCGATCGCCGCATTTCATGATTATGAAATATGGCAAATGGAAGTTAAAACCGCCTTCTTAAACGGTTATTTGGAGGAAGAGTTGTACATGGTACAACCCGAGGGTTTTATCGATCCAGCACATCCTAAGAAAGTTTGCAAGCTTAAGCGTTCCATCTATGGACTTAAGAAAGCATCGCGGAGTTGGAATCATCGCTTCGACCAAGTGATAAAAGAGAATGGGTTCATTCGATCAGTCGAGGAACCATGTCTCTATATCAAGTCGAGTGGGAGCAAGATTGTATTCCTAGTACTGTATGTCGATGACATACTCTTGATTGGGAATGACATACCTCTCTTATCTTCGGTTAAAGCATGGTTGAAAAACCATTTCCGGATGAAAGATCTGGGAGAGGCACAAAAAATTTTGGGCATCCGTATCTACAGGGATAGATCACGACGGATGTTGTCTCTCAGTCAGGAGTCTTATATAGATAAGATTCTAGAGAGATTCAGCATGACGAACTCCAAGAAGGGGTTCCTTCCTATGACTCCTGGGCTTCACTTGAGCAAGACTCAAGAAGCTAAGTCATTGGAAGAGAAAGAGCGCATGAGTCGGATTCCTTATGCTTCGGCAATAGGATCGATCATGTATGCCATGATATGCACACGTCCAGACGTTGCATATGCATTGAGTATGACTAGTCGATTCCAAGCTCATCCAGGTGAACAACACTGGATGGCCGTGAAAAACATTCTTAAGTACCTACGGAGGACTAAAGATTGGGGATTGACTTACGGAGGCGACTCGACGCTCTGCGCCACGGGTTACGCAGATGCTAGCTTCCAAACGGATCGAGATGACTCGAAATCTCAGTCTGGATTCGTTTTTACTCTTAATGGCGCTGCTGTCAGCTGGAAAAGTTCTAAACAAAATGTTACAGCAGATTTTACGACTGAGTCCGCGTAAAAGAAGATATTCATTGATAAGATCGCTACGGATGACAACATAGCTGATCCTCTCACTAAAGCATTACCACGTGATAAGCATGAAGGACACATTCATTCCATGGGAATTAGATGTGTTCCTAAGTTGTAGTACTCTTTTATGAATTCATGTAATAATTCATTTTCTCGTGTACTCTATTCAACCTTATTGTTATGATATAAAATGTTTTGTTTTTCATGTGGAATTGTACGCCAATTTTGAACACCACAAAGTGAACTGATTAACATTACATCGTTTTGGTCCTTAATTACCCACTTGAGCTGATAACTCAGGTAATCATTTTGTGACGTTGGTTGATGGTGGGTTCAACGAGCCATAAGTCACGTGGATGACTGACCAATCACAAAGGCGAGTTATACGGATATCTCGTAGGACACCCCGTGACAACGTTATGGAGTCCTAAATGTTTTATAACATTGGGTGCCTGGTCGTGGATAGGACCTCCATAGTGTTCCTTAGAGTCGAGTTTTTTGACCTTCAACTGTTTCTTGAGATTAAGACAGATTTTGGGTAACTTTGGTTTCTTTCCCACGGTCACCGTAACAGGGGCCAAGAGGATTTTTTCTGGGTTATTTCATGCTGGGCGATATCGGCAGGATTCGAGTTGAGGGAAATATCCAAACCCTTATCAGGATTTTATCATTTCTCAGGGCCACTCGAGGAGTAGTAACTGAAATGCATGGCCATGCTCGAATACAGATTCGTTTTATCAGTTAAGTTACTCTCTAGTCGGGGAAACCACTCTTGATACAGATCGCTTGTGAGATACGACCTTTGCGAATGCGGATTTGCAAATTGTCTTACATTGAGTGGGAGAAATTTTAAAAGGATATGAGATTCGGTTATCGCACCTACACTTGTACGGACAAGTGGGAGTTTGTTGGAGCTTGTGTCCTCCACATGTAGTATGATAACGTCATTGCACATACCCTTGTACGAACAAGTGGGAGATTGTTGGGGCTGGTGTCCTTGACAATTAAGTACAATGACTTATTAAATCTCTTTAAGGATCACAAGGGCATACTTTTGTATTATTACCAGTTGATCCACGTTTATCAATAACGGTTGGCTTGCTAGATAAGTTTGACGTTATTGTCATACGGATGACGGTGATCAACTGGTCCCTATACGTCACACCTATAGGACACGTTTGAGAGATGTGAAGGTATGAAAATACAATCACATTTATGCCGGATATGACTAAACAGTTAGTCAGAGGTATTGACTATTAAATTAGTCAATAAGATGTTGAGATTATTATTTAATACGGATTAAATAATTTTAGCTAATACGGATTGCATGATTAATTCGTAAAATTAAATATAAACGGTTATATTTAATTAAATATTGTATTCGCGTATTAATATAAACAGTTATATTAATTTGGGTAATTATACAATATCGTAATTTTATCAGACCATTATTAATACATCGACTGCATTAATATCTGATAACATGCATACGATTTATAAACAAAACCCGCGAATAAATTTTAGCTAAATGGGTCGAATCACAAATTAGAATAAGGTAAGAGTGGAAAGCCCACTCCTACCCTATTGGAAATTTCGGCCAAAAGAGCTACATAAGGAGGAGGACTCTCCTTATGTCAGGGACTCTTGTTTCACTGTTTAAACAAATCTCAAGGAAAAATTAGGGTTTTGAGAGCTTTCTTCTCCCAAAACCTCAGATCTCACATCTAAAACCTAAATAGCTCTCCCAATATTGCAAGGCAGTTGGAGAGGATTTCTAGCACACGCGGCCACGTCTCATTCTAAGTCTTGGGTGCAAGTTATAGGAGGGAATTTGTGTTAATTCCTGTTCTTAGGCCTTTCGCACAAGGACCAAAGGTTGTACTTCTTTTCTTATCCTTTTTAATCTTATGACTATAAACACAACTGTATTTTTCATTATAATCCTACAAGTTTAGGGTGAATACATGCTTTATTCCCCACATATTTTGGTAACGGCTGACCATACTCAATGCATATGCCACGTCAGGACGTGTGCACATCATGGCATACATGATCGACCCTACTGCCGAAGCACAAGGTATCCGACTCATGTGTTCAGTTTCTTCCGGTGTTGTAGGTGATTGTTTCTTACTCAGATGCACCCCATGAACAACAGGAAGGTAACCTCTCTTGGAGTTTGTCATACTGAATCTATCAAGAATCTTATCTATATAATCTTCTTGACTTAATGCTAACATCTTTTTCGATTTATCTCTATAAATGCGGATGCCTAGAATCCTCTGTGCCTCACCCAAATCTTTCATTTTAAAATGGTTCTTTAACCATGTCTTAACCGACGAAAGCATGGGAATGTCGTTTCCAATTAGTAGTATATCATCTACATACAATACTAGGAATACGATTTTACTCCCACTTGACTTGATATGCAGACATGGTTCTTCGACACTTCGAATGAATCCGTTCTGTTTTATCACGTCATCAAAACGATGATTCCAACTACGTGATGCTTGCTTAAGTCCATAGATGGAACGCTTGAGCTTGCACACTTTCTTAGGATGTTTTGGATCGATGAAACCCTCAGGCTGTATCATATACAATTCTTCTTCCAAAAACCCGTTTAAGAAGGCGGTTTTCACATCCATTTGCCAGATCTCATAATCATGAAATGCGGCTATCGCTAAGATAATCCGAATAGATCTAAGCATTACGACTGGAGCAAATATCTCATCATAGTGCAACCCGTGTACTTGAGTGAAACCTTTTGCCACCAATCGTGCTTTATAAACATCTAGTTGTCCATCTAGTGCACGCTTTATCTTATAAAGCCATTTGCACTGTAGGGGTTTTACCTTTTCAGGCAAATCAACCAAATCCCATACTTGATTCTCTTGCATGTAATCTATTTCGGACTGCATGGCTTCGAGTCATAGCTTAGAGTCAGAACATGTCATGGCTCCTTTGTAGGTAGCGGGTTCGTTACTCTCAAGGAGTAATAGGTTTTCTGCACCACCTTCCTCAACCATACCAATGTATTGGTCTGGGGGTGAGAAACTCGAACCGTCCTCCTAGGTTCCTATGGAATGGATACCATAGCAGATGTGGAAGGAACACTTTCTTCCATCACACTGTTGGTTTCTGGTTCTTGAACCTCTGACAGATCAAAAGTTCTACTACTCTGTTTGTTCGAGAAAACTCTTTCTCTAAAAACTTCGCACTAGCCGCAGCAAACACTCTTTGTTCGGTAGGTGAGTAAAAGTAGTGACCAAAAATTCCTTTGGGATAACCTACAAAGTAAGTCTTGACCGATCGTGGGCCTAGCTTGTCTTCGTGTCTCCACTTGACATAAGCTTCACAGCCCCAAACCCGAATAAAGGACAAGTCAGGAACTTTTCCTTTCCACATCTCATATGGAGTCTTGTCTGTTGCTTTAGTCGGACTTCGGTTAAGTATTAGAGCAGCTGATTGAAGAGCAAATCCTCATAATGAATCAGGCACAACCATGTGACTCACCATGGATCGAACCATATTTAATAAAGTTTGATTTCTCCGTTCGGGTACACCATTTAATTGTGGTGTTCCAGGTGGAGTCAACTGCGATACAATACCACAGTCTTTCAGGTGTTGATCAAACTCAGTCGAAAGATACTCGCCACCACGATTAGATCGAAGTGCCTCATCTTCCTATCCAATTGGTTCTCAACCTTATTTTGGAATCCCTTGAACTTGTCTAAGGATTAACTTTTATGTTTCATTAAATAGACATACCTGTATCTACTTAAATCATCCGTAAAAGTGATGAAATATCTATAGCCGTCTCTTGCTGTGATTGTCATAGGACCACATACATCTGTATGTATGAGTCCTAGAAGATCACTAGCTCGCATTCCAATACCTTTAAAAGAAATACAAGTCATCTTTCCGATGAGACATGATTCACACGTACCAATTGATTCGTAATGAAATGGTGGTATTGACCCATTCTTAATGAGTTTCTCTACGCGTTTTTCATTGATGTGTCCCATTCGACAATGTCATAGATACGTTTGTTCTTTATCACCTGTTTTAGCCCTTTTATTATTCACATGATAAACCTCGGTGGTTTGGTCTAAAACATATATTCCGTTTACGGAAACAGCTTTTTCATAAATCATATCGTTTAATGAAAAAGTACAACAATTGTGCTTAATATTAAAACAAAAACCTTCTAAATCCAAAACAGAAATAGAAATAATGTTTTTCGACAAACTAGGAACAAAATAACAATTATTTAAAAATAACTCGAAACCACTAGGTAGTTTGAGTGCATAAGTTCCTATGGAGACAGATGCAACCTTTGCTCCATTTCCAACACGAAGGTCAACGTCCCCTTTCTCAAGTTTGCGGACGTCCCTTAAACCCTGCAAGTGATTGCACAAGTGAGAACCACAACCAGTATCAAATACCCATGTTGCTGAACTTGCATGGTTTATTTCAATCATATGAATAAATGACGGTATACCTGTGGCTGTCACTCGTCCAGCCTTGATATCCTCGAGGTACTTAGGGCAGTTGCTTTTCCAATGCCCAGACTCGTGGCAATGGTGGCACTCTCCTTCTTTCCCTTTGCTCTTAGTTTTGGGCTTTGAGTTACTGGTCTCACCAGGTCCACTGTTCGGCTTCGGCTGCTTTCTTTTGAACTGAGGCTTGTTAACATTTAAGGGAGCCTTTGCCTTTCCCTTTCCCCTACAATTAGCTTGTATGACAAGGACGTCCTTTTTAGCACTCCCACTCAAATTGAGATCCTTCTCAGCTTGCACGAGCTGAGAGTGGAGTTCATGAAGACTTTTCTTCATGTCATTCATGTTATAATTCACCCTAAATTGGGTGAACCCATCATGAAGAGAGTGTAAGATTCAGTCTACAATGATTGACTCCTCAATCTTGCTACCGAGAGACTCCAGAACTTCCACATTCTCAATCATCTTGAGGATGTGTGGGCTAACAGCTTGGCCCTTGGACAGTTTAGCTTCGAAGAAGCGGACTGCTGCGTCATATCTCATGATTCTCGGAGCTTGCGAGAATTCATTGGTAAGGGTGGTGAAAATCTTATTCGCACCTTGTAAAATGAAGCGGCGCTGCAACTTGCTTTCCATTGCATAAATAAGTACATTCTTAATCGCACCAGCTTCACGAACGAACTCATCATATGCAGTTTGTTGGGCTCCAGTCCTTGCAGTTGGTTCAGCCGGTACTGGCTCAACCAAATACTTTAATTTACCGTCAGCAATGGCAGCATTCTGTAATGCTGCCTCCCAATCGGTAAAGTTACTCCCATCATTCTTAAGGCGGGAGTTCTGATTGTAAGAGACGTGGTCCATAAAAGAGCGTAACCACGACTCTCTGGTGAGGGTGGCGCTAGGGCCCGGAGTTGCATTTGGATCAGTCATTTTAAAGGCAGATATTAAATGATCTACAAATGAGAAAATAAATAAACATGAGAAATCAATTAATTTAAAATCTTTTTAATCAAAGATATACAACATAATATAATCGATCTCACTCAAAGAATTATATAATGTATCCCAAGACCCAAATCCCGATTTGGTGAGTTAACCCTTTAACTGGTTCTACATTAGAACTGTTAGTCGACAAATTTCTTAAATTTATCTATTAGTCCACAATGATTTCATCAATAGCTTGATTGAATCATTATGTTGAGTTCAACTAGGTCACAACACACTACTTACCCGAGGTAGAAGGGGTCCATATGGAGATAACAACATGTCCTTTATGCCCACCGACGAACAAGGGATTCATAGTTGTTTGATCTAGAAAGGCTAAAGTCTCAATTTTATAAAGAGTGAGATCCCATCACTATTTTAGACTCATTTAAGTGAACTATGTGATATGAGTAGGAATGAGTGATGGCAAAAAAGAAAAACATCATATGCCAAAATGCAAAATAATCTACATGAGTCATTTTATATGCATATAGGTGGTTTGGTTTAGGCGGAACATAATGATATTGCAGAGATAGTTCGTTACCATGGAGTTCCGAGAGAGATTGTTTCAGACAGAGATCCGCGTTTTTGTTCCAGATTTTGGAAAGCTCTTCAGGAGGCCATGGGTAGCCGACTACTGATGAGTACATCGTTCCATGCAGCTACTGGTGGTCAGTCAGAGATGACCATTCAGACTTTAGAGGACCTATTGAGAGCTTGTGCACTTGATTTTCAGGGATCGTGGGAACAGAGTCTTGTTGGGGCTGGTGTCCTTGACAGTTAGTACAATGACTTACTAAATCTCTTAAAGGATCACAAGGGCATACTTTTGTATTATTATCAGTTGATCCACGTTTATCATTAACGGTTGGCTTGCTAGATAAGTTTGACGTTATTGTCATACGGATGGCGGTGATCAACTGGTCCCTATACGTCACACCTATAGGACACGTTTGAGAGATGTGAAGGTATGAAAATACAGTCACATTTATGCCGGATATGACTAAACAGTTAGTCAGAGGTATTGACTATTAAATTAGTCAATGAGATGTTGAGATTATTATTTAATACGGATTAAATAATTTTAGCTAATGCGGATTACATGATTAATTCGTAAAATTAAATACAAGCAGTTATATTTAATTAAATTTGAATTTGCGTATTAATATAAACAGTTATATTAATTTGGCCAATTATACAATATCGTATTTTATCAGACCATTATTAATATATCGACTGTATTAATATCTGATAACATGTGTGCGATTTATAATAAATACCCGCAAATTATATTTTAGCAAAATGAGTCGAATCATGCATTGGAATAAGGTAAGAGTGGAAAGCCCACTCCTACCCAAGACCAATCTCGGCCGGCCAAGTATTACAAAAGGAGAGAACTTCTCCTTTTGTGAGACTACTGATTGTTTTTACTGATTAAAAACAGATCTCAAGAATAATTAGGGTTTTGAGAACATCTTTTTCCCAAAAACTCAGATCTCACATCTAAAACCTCAAAAGGCTCTCCCCATATTGCAAGGCAATTGGAGAGTATTTTCTAGCACACGCGGCATCATCTCAATCAAGTCTTGGGTGCAAGTTATAGGAGGGAATTTACTTTAATTCCTGTTCTTAGGACATAAGCACAAAGGACCAAAGGTTGATTTTTTTTTCATGCTTTTAATTAACTTATGACTATAATCACAATTGTATGTTTCATTATAATCCTGCAAGTTTGGGGCGAATACATGCTTTATTCCCCACAAGTGGTATCAGAGCCAGGCCATGAAAATTTTACCTTTGTGTTTTTCGTAAGTTTTAAAACCTGAAAAATCGTCTTCTGCCGCTAAGTCGGTCGATCGACCCCCCGTTGCGGTCGGTCGACCGCCTCCTGCGTGTTTTTCTGTTTCGACGGTTTATCTTTTGTGAGAAATCGTGTTCAGAAACTCGGTTTCGTGTTTTGTGGTGGGTCGACCTGTTTTTCGGGTCGGTCGACCATTCTGCTTTAAAAAAAAAAAAATTTTTTTTTTTTCGCCAGGTGGTCGGTAGACCTGTTTATTGGGTCGGTAGACCACCCCGGTATCAGACTCGTTTTTTTTTTATTTTCCGAAAATAACATGTTTTATTTTCACTTGGCCTTTAGTAATATACTATATACGAAAATAGTATATTATTAATTTTGTGAAACGGTTCACCCTCGTTTGATACATATTATTTTAAAACGGTTTAAAATAATAGGATTATAAACTTATTAAAATTAAAGTGGTTAAAACGGTATAATCACATAATTTTAATCCTAAAAGGTTGTTTGGTAAAAATTTGTTAATCATAATAACAGTATTATGTCATGAATGAATTTTGTTTTAGTTGATGCATTTTATTTATCGTCTTGTTGAATGCCTTGTGAATGCTTTCAATAACGTATTTAATTTTTGCAAACGGTTGTAACTTAGTGTGGCCTTAGAAGATTGTGTCACCGTAATGATGGGACACGATCTTGCTTGTAATTTTGAGATCTTGAATCTCCGTTTTGGATTTTTGCCATGTAATTACTTTTGTATTTAAATTAGAATTTATCTAGGACTACTTTTGTAATTTAAATTAATAATTTTGTGAAGACCGAAGACGGAGACCGGATGCTCACTCCCACTGCAAAGACCAAGATGGAACATCAAGACAAGCTTCAAGGGTCCAACAATGGATTCCAAGTTGTTTTATGTTTATTTTGGTAGGATAGGCCACACTAGGACAACCTTATTGTTATGATATAAAATGTTTTGTTTTTCATGTGGAATTGTACGCCAATTTTGAACACCACAAAGTGAACTGATTAACATTACATCGTTTTGGTCCTTAATTACCCACTTGAGCTGATAACTCAGGTAATCATTTTGTGACGTTGGTTGATGGTGGGTTCAACGAGCCATAAGTCACGTGGATGACTGACCAATCACAAAGGCGAGTTATACGGATATCTCGTAGGACACCCCGTGACAACGTTATGGAGTCCTAAATGTTTTATAACATTGGGTGCCTGGTCGTGGATAGGACCTCCATAGTGTTCCTTAGAGTCGAGTTTTTTGACCTTCAACTGTTTCTTGAGATTAAGACAGATTTTGGGTAACTTTGGTTTCTTTCCCACGGTCACCGTAACAGGGGCCAAGAGGATTTTTTCTGGGTTATTTCATGCTGGGCGATATCGGCAGGATTCGAGTTGAGGGAAATATCCAAACCCTTATCAGGATTTTATCATTTCTCAGGGCCACTCGAGGAGTAGTAACTGAAATGCATGGCCATGCTCGAATACAGATTCGTTTTATCAGTTAAGTTACTCTCTAGTCGGGGAAACCACTCTTGATACAGATCGCTTGTGAGATACGACCTTTGCGAATGCGGATTTGCAAATTGTCTTACATTGAGTGGGAGAAATTTTAAAAGGATATGAGATTCGGTTATCGCACCTACACTTGTACGGACAAGTGGGAGTTTGTTGGAGCTTGTGTCCTCCACATGTAGTATGATAACGTCATTGCACATACCCTTGTACGAACAAGTGGGAGATTGTTGGGGCTGGTGTCCTTGACAATTAAGTACAATGACTTATTAAATCTCTTTAAGGATCACAAGGGCATACTTTTGTATTATTACCAGTTGATCCACGTTTATCAATAACGGTTGGCTTGCTAGATAAGTTTGACGTTATTGTCATACGGATGACGGTGATCAACTGGTCCCTATACGTCACACCTATAGGACACGTTTGAGAGATGTGAAGGTATGAAAATACAATCACATTTATGCCGGATATGACTAAACAGTTAGTCAGAGGTATTGACTATTAAATTAGTCAATAAGATGTTGAGATTATTATTTAATACGGATTAAATAATTTTAGCTAATACGGATTGCATGATTAATTCGTAAAATTAAATATAAACGGTTATATTTAATTAAATATTGTATTCGCGTATTAATATAAACAGTTATATTAATTTGGGTAATTATACAATATCGTAATTTTATCAGACCATTATTAATACATCGACTGCATTAATATCTGATAACATGCATACGATTTATAAACAAAACCCGCGAATAAATTTTAGCTAAATGGGTCGAATCACAAATTAGAATAAGGTAAGAGTGGAAAGCCCACTCCTACCCTATTGGAAATTTCGGCCAAAAGAGCTACATAAGGAGGAGGACTCTCCTTATGTCAGGGACTCTTGTTTCACTGTTTAAACAAATCTCAAGGAAAAATTAGGGTTTTGAGAGCTTTCTTCTCCCAAAACCTCAGATCTCACATCTAAAACCTAAATAGCTCTCCCAATATTGCAAGGCAGTTGGAGAGGATTTCTAGCACACGCGGCCACGTCTCATTCTAAGTCTTGGGTGCAAGTTATAGGAGGGAATTTGTGTTAATTCCTGTTCTTAGGCCTTTCGCACAAGGACCAAAGGTTGTACTTCTTTTCTTATCCTTTTTAATCTTATGACTATAAACACAACTGTATTTTTCATTATAATCCTACAAGTTTAGGGTGAATACATGCTTTATTCCCCACATATTTTGGTAACGGCTGACCATACTCAATGCATATGCCACGTCAGGACGTGTGCACATCATGGCATACATGATCGACCCTACTGCCGAAGCACAAGGTATCCGACTCATGTGTTCAGTTTCTTCCGGTGTTGTAGGTGATTGTTTCTTACTCAGATGCACCCCATGAACAACAGGAAGGTAACCTCTCTTGGAGTTTGTCATACTGAATCTATCAAGAATCTTATCTATATAATCTTCTTGACTTAATGCTAACATCTTTTTCGATTTATCTCTATAAATGCGGATGCCTAGAATCCTCTGTGCCTCACCCAAATCTTTCATTTTAAAATGGTTCTTTAACCATGTCTTAACCGACGAAAGCATGGGAATGTCGTTTCCAATTAGTAGTATATCATCTACATACAATACTAGGAATACGATTTTACTCCCACTTGACTTGATATGCAGACATGGTTCTTCGACACTTCGAATGAATCCGTTCTGTTTTATCACGTCATCAAAACGATGATTCCAACTACGTGATGCTTGCTTAAGTCCATAGATGGAACGCTTGAGCTTGCACACTTTCTTAGGATGTTTTGGATCGATGAAACCCTCAGGCTGTATCATATACAATTCTTCTTCCAAAAACCCGTTTAAGAAGGCGGTTTTCACATCCATTTGCCAGATCTCATAATCATGAAATGCGGCTATCGCTAAGATAATCCGAATAGATCTAAGCATTACGACTGGAGCAAATATCTCATCATAGTGCAACCCGTGTACTTGAGTGAAACCTTTTGCCACCAATCGTGCTTTATAAACATCTAGTTGTCCATCTAGTGCACGCTTTATCTTATAAAGCCATTTGCACTGTAGGGGTTTTACCTTTTCAGGCAAATCAACCAAATCCCATACTTGATTCTCTTGCATGTAATCTATTTCGGACTGCATGGCTTCGAGTCATAGCTTAGAGTCAGAACATGTCATGGCTCCTTTGTAGGTAGCGGGTTCGTTACTCTCAAGGAGTAATAGGTTTTCTGCACCACCTTCCTCAACCATACCAATGTATTGGTCTGGGGGTGAGAAACTCGAACCGTCCTCCTAGGTTCCTATGGAATGGATACCATAGCAGATGTGGAAGGAACACTTTCTTCCATCACACTGTTGGTTTCTGGTTCTTGAACCTCTGACAGATCAAAAGTTCTACTACTCTGTTTGTTCGAGAAAACTCTTTCTCTAAAAACTTCGCACTAGCCGCAGCAAACACTCTTTGTTCGGTAGGTGAGTAAAAGTAGTGACCAAAAATTCCTTTGGGATAACCTACAAAGTAAGTCTTGACCGATCGTGGGCCTAGCTTGTCTTCGTGTCTCCACTTGACATAAGCTTCACAGCCCCAAACCCGAATAAAGGACAAGTCAGGAACTTTTCCTTTCCACATCTCATATGGAGTCTTGTCTGTTGCTTTAGTCGGACTTCGGTTAAGTATTAGAGCAGCTGATTGAAGAGCAAATCCTCATAATGAATCAGGCACAACCATGTGACTCACCATGGATCGAACCATATTTAATAAAGTTTGATTTCTCCGTTCGGGTACACCATTTAATTGTGGTGTTCCAGGTGGAGTCAACTGCGATACAATACCACAGTCTTTCAGGTGTTGATCAAACTCAGTCGAAAGATACTCGCCACCACGATTAGATCGAAGTGCCTCATCTTCCTATCCAATTGGTTCTCAACCTTATTTTGGAATCCCTTGAACTTGTCTAAGGATTAACTTTTATGTTTCATTAAATAGACATACCTGTATCTACTTAAATCATCCGTAAAAGTGATGAAATATCTATAGCCGTCTCTTGCTGTGATTGTCATAGGACCACATACATCTGTATGTATGAGTCCTAGAAGATCACTAGCTCGCATTCCAATACCTTTAAAAGAAATACAAGTCATCTTTCCGATGAGACATGATTCACACGTACCAATTGATTCGTAATGAAATGGTGGTATTGACCCATTCTTAATGAGTTTCTCTACGCGTTTTTCATTGATGTGTCCCATTCGACAATGTCATAGATACGTTTGTTCTTTATCACCTGTTTTAGCCCTTTTATTATTCACATGATAAACCTCGGTGGTTTGGTCTAAAACATATATTCCGTTTACGGAAACAGCTTTTTCATAAATCATATCGTTTAATGAAAAAGTACAACAATTGTGCTTAATATTAAAACAAAAACCTTCTAAATCCAAAACAGAAATAGAAATAATGTTTTTCGACAAACTAGGAACAAAATAACAATTATTTAAAAATAACTCGAAACCACTAGGTAGTTTGAGTGCATAAGTTCCTATGGAGACAGATGCAACCTTTGCTCCATTTCCAACACGAAGGTCAACGTCCCCTTTCTCAAGTTTGCGGACGTCCCTTAAACCCTGCAAGTGATTGCACAAGTGAGAACCACAACCAGTATCAAATACCCATGTTGCTGAACTTGCATGGTTTATTTCAATCATATGAATAAATGACGGTATACCTGTGGCTGTCACTCGTCCAGCCTTGATATCCTCGAGGTACTTAGGGCAGTTGCTTTTCCAATGCCCAGACTCGTGGCAATGGTGGCACTCTCCTTCTTTCCCTTTGCTCTTAGTTTTGGGCTTTGAGTTACTGGTCTCACCAGGTCCACTGTTCGGCTTCGGCTGCTTTCTTTTGAACTGAGGCTTGTTAACATTTAAGGGAGCCTTTGCCTTTCCCTTTCCCCTACAATTAGCTTGTATGACAAGGACGTCCTTTTTAGCACTCCCACTCAAATTGAGATCCTTCTCAGCTTGCACGAGCTGAGAGTGGAGTTCATGAAGACTTTTCTTCATGTCATTCATGTTATAATTCACCCTAAATTGGGTGAACCCATCATGAAGAGAGTGTAAGATTCAGTCTACAATGATTGACTCCTCAATCTTGCTACCGAGAGACTCCAGAACTTCCACATTCTCAATCATCTTGAGGATGTGTGGGCTAACAGCTTGGCCCTTGGACAGTTTAGCTTCGAAGAAGCGGACTGCTGCGTCATATCTCATGATTCTCGGAGCTTGCGAGAATTCATTGGTAAGGGTGGTGAAAATCTTATTCGCACCTTGTAAAATGAAGCGGCGCTGCAACTTGCTTTCCATTGCATAAATAAGTACATTCTTAATCGCACCAGCTTCACGAACGAACTCATCATATGCAGTTTGTTGGGCTCCAGTCCTTGCAGTTGGTTCAGCCGGTACTGGCTCAACCAAATACTTTAATTTACCGTCAGCAATGGCAGCATTCTGTAATGCTGCCTCCCAATCGGTAAAGTTACTCCCATCATTCTTAAGGCGGGAGTTCTGATTGTAAGAGACGTGGTCCATAAAAGAGCGTAACCACGACTCTCTGGTGAGGGTGGCGCTAGGGCCCGGAGTTGCATTTGGATCAGTCATTTTAAAGGCAGATATTAAATGATCTACAAATGAGAAAATAAATAAACATGAGAAATCAATTAATTTAAAATCTTTTTAATCAAAGATATACAACATAATATAATCGATCTCACTCAAAGAATTATATAATGTATCCCAAGACCCAAATCCCGATTTGGTGAGTTAACCCTTTAACTGGTTCTACATTAGAACTGTTAGTCGACAAATTTCTTAAATTTATCTATTAGTCCACAATGATTTCATCAATAGCTTGATTGAATCATTATGTTGAGTTCAACTAGGTCACAACACACTACTTACCCGAGGTAGAAGGGGTCCATATGGAGATAACAACATGTCCTTTATGCCCACCGACGAACAAGGGATTCATAGTTGTTTGATCTAGAAAGGCTAAAGTCTCAATTTTATAAAGAGTGAGATCCCATCACTATTTTAGACTCATTTAAGTGAACTATGTGATATGAGTAGGAATGAGTGATGGCAAAAAAGAAAAACATCATATGCCAAAATGCAAAATAATCTACATGAGTCATTTTATATGCATATAGGTGGTTTGGTTTAGGCGGAACATAATGATATTGCAGAGATAGTTCGTTACCATGGAGTTCCGAGAGAGATTGTTTCAGACAGAGATCCGCGTTTTTGTTCCAGATTTTGGAAAGCTCTTCAGGAGGCCATGGGTAGCCGACTACTGATGAGTACATCGTTCCATGCAGCTACTGGTGGTCAGTCAGAGATGACCATTCAGACTTTAGAGGACCTATTGAGAGCTTGTGCACTTGATTTTCAGGGATCGTGGGAACAGAGTCTTGTTGGGGCTGGTGTCCTTGACAGTTAGTACAATGACTTACTAAATCTCTTAAAGGATCACAAGGGCATACTTTTGTATTATTATCAGTTGATCCACGTTTATCATTAACGGTTGGCTTGCTAGATAAGTTTGACGTTATTGTCATACGGATGGCGGTGATCAACTGGTCCCTATACGTCACACCTATAGGACACGTTTGAGAGATGTGAAGGTATGAAAATACAGTCACATTTATGCCGGATATGACTAAACAGTTAGTCAGAGGTATTGACTATTAAATTAGTCAATGAGATGTTGAGATTATTATTTAATACGGATTAAATAATTTTAGCTAATGCGGATTACATGATTAATTCGTAAAATTAAATACAAGCAGTTATATTTAATTAAATTTGAATTTGCGTATTAATATAAACAGTTATATTAATTTGGCCAATTATACAATATCGTATTTTATCAGACCATTATTAATATATCGACTGTATTAATATCTGATAACATGTGTGCGATTTATAATAAATACCCGCAAATTATATTTTAGCAAAATGAGTCGAATCATGCATTGGAATAAGGTAAGAGTGGAAAGCCCACTCCTACCCAAGACCAATCTCGGCCGGCCAAGTATTACAAAAGGAGAGAACTTCTCCTTTTGTGAGACTACTGATTGTTTTTACTGATTAAAAACAGATCTCAAGAATAATTAGGGTTTTGAGAACATCTTTTTCCCAAAAACTCAGATCTCACATCTAAAACCTCAAAAGGCTCTCCCCATATTGCAAGGCAATTGGAGAGTATTTTCTAGCACACGCGGCATCATCTCAATCAAGTCTTGGGTGCAAGTTATAGGAGGGAATTTACTTTAATTCCTGTTCTTAGGACATAAGCACAAAGGACCAAAGGTTGATTTTTTTTTCATGCTTTTAATTAACTTATGACTATAATCACAATTGTATGTTTCATTATAATCCTGCAAGTTTGGGGCGAATACATGCTTTATTCCCCACAAGTGGTATCAGAGCCAGGCCATGAAAATTTTACCTTTGTGTTTTTCGTAAGTTTTAAAACCTGAAAAATCGTCTTCTGCCGCTAAGTCGGTCGATCGACCCCCCGTTGCGGTCGGTCGACCGCCTCCTGCGTGTTTTTCTGTTTCGACGGTTTATCTTTTGTGAGAAATCGTGTTCAGAAACTCGGTTTCGTGTTTTGTGGTGGGTCGACCTGTTTTTCGGGTCGGTCGACCATTCTGCTTTAAAAAAAAAAAAATTTTTTTTTTTTCGCCAGGTGGTCGGTAGACCTGTTTATTGGGTCGGTAGACCACCCCGGTATCAGACTCGTTTTTTTTTTATTTTCCGAAAATAACATGTTTTATTTTCACTTGGCCTTTAGTAATATACTATATACGAAAATAGTATATTATTAATTTTGTGAAACGGTTCACCCTCGTTTGATACATATTATTTTAAAACGGTTTAAAATAATAGGATTATAAACTTATTAAAATTAAAGTGGTTAAAACGGTATAATCACATAATTTTAATCCTAAAAGGTTGTTTGGTAAAAATTTGTTAATCATAATAACAGTATTATGTCATGAATGAATTTTGTTTTAGTTGATGCATTTTATTTATCGTCTTGTTGAATGCCTTGTGAATGCTTTCAATAACGTATTTAATTTTTGCAAACGGTTGTAACTTAGTGTGGCCTTAGAAGATTGTGTCACCGTAATGATGGGACACGATCTTGCTTGTAATTTTGAGATCTTGAATCTCCGTTTTGGATTTTTGCCATGTAATTACTTTTGTATTTAAATTAGAATTTATCTAGGACTACTTTTGTAATTTAAATTAATAATTTTGTGAAGACCGAAGACGGAGACCGGATGCTCACTCCCACTGCAAAGACCAAGATGGAACATCAAGACAAGCTTCAAGGGTCCAACAATGGATTCCAAGTTGTTTTATGTTTATTTTGGTAGGATAGGCCACACTAGGACTTTTATTTACGTTTATCGCATTTATTTTATGCTTTCATCGATAATAGCTTGCATCATATTCCGCCTAAAACCAAACCACCTATTACATGCCTGAAAACTGACTCATGTAGAGGTTACGCGTTAGTTTTCTGTGACAATACAGATGTCACATGTCAATTGCAAAGCCATCACTTTATTTCATTCATTCACGAATAGGCTAGATTTTAGTTCACTTAATATGAATAAATAAAAGTCGATGGGGTCTTCCTCGTATAACCAAAAATTGAGAATAGTCTTTATAAATCAGCCTCCCATGAATCCCTTCTTCGTCGGTAGGCATAATATGACCCCTTCTACGTCGGGTAAGTGGGAACAGATGATTTATTTTATCTCAACATCATGGTCACTCGATAATATCCAGTGACTGAGATGGACTAATAGATAGAAGTCACGGAAATCTATCGACCAAGAGTTCCAACGGTGGAATTAGCCAAACTGTGGGCTTATCAATATACGGAAATTGAGTCTTGGGATCATTTATATAATTCTTGAGGGAGATCAATTATATAAATGCATGAGTCTACGAGTTTAAATTCAATTTAATATAGACTTAAATCACAACAATGAGTTGCTTATATGGTTTTGTTTTATCTTCTTTTCAGTCTAGAACACGTTCAATTAAACTGCTGTATAACTAAATGGCTGGTGAAGACCCAATGCCAAGTGCCAAGCTAGCACGTGAATCCTGGCTAAAAGCCTTCATGGACTCCATGAATCAGTCCACAAGACTGAGGAATGATGGGTCAAACTTCTCTGACTGGGAGGCAGCACTACGGAATGCTGCCATTGCTGACGGAAAGCTCAAGTACTTAACTGAGCCCATTCCGCCACACCCAGGAACTGGAGCTAGAGCTAACGAAGTTCGCGCTCATAGCGAATTCGTCATGGAAGCGGGTGCGATAAAGAACGTACTCATCTATGCAATGGAATCCAATTTGCAAAGACGCTTCATAACCCATGGTGCAAACAAGATTTTCACCACGCTCATTAACGAATTCTCAAAGGCTCCGAGAATCGTTTCTTATGAGCATACCTGTCGCTTCTTTGAGGCGAAACTCCAGAAGGGCCAAGCTGTAAGCCCACATATTCTTCACATGATTGAGAATATCGAGAAACTGGAGGCCCTAAACTGCAAGATCAGTGAGAACATAATCGTTGATCGAATGCTTCATTCACTTCATGATGGGTTCGCCCTCTTTAGGGCCAACTATTACATGAATGACATGAAGAAGACTCCTCATGAGCTCCACTCCCTTCTCGTACAGACCGAGAAGGATCTGAAATTAAGTGGGAGCGTGAAGCAAGATGTTCTCATGATCTCCAGTAAGGGTAAGGGTAAAGCTAAAGCTCAGGGCGACCTAACAGTAGGCAAGCCCAAGTTTAAGAAGTCAGGATTTACTAAGAGTGGGCCAGGTGAGTCAAGCAACTCACAGGGCAAAACAAAGAGCAAAGATACTAGCATGGAATGTCACCATTGCCACAAGACTGGGCATTGGAGGCGCTCATGCCCCGTGTATCGTGAGGACATTAAGGCAGGCCGCGTTACTCCTGTTGGTATGTCTTCTTCTTCTTTTATTCACATGATTGAGATTAACCATGCAAGTTACGGAACTTGGGTACTAGATACTGGTTGTGGTTCTCATCTATGTAATCATGTGCAGGGCCTCCGAAACCAAGAACCCCTAATCAAGGGTGAGGTTGACCTGCGTGTCGGGAATGGAGCACGTGTTGCTGCAATCTCGAGGGGAACATACGTGATCCAGCTTCCAAGTGGATTCGAGTTATCTTTATATAACTGTTATTATGTTCCTTGTTTGTCCAAAAACATTATTTCAGTTTCTGCGCTTGACAAACTCGGTTTTTCATTTGTAATAGAGAATAATAACTGTATTTTCTCCTTACACAATATGATTTATGGCAAGGCAGTTTCCATGAATGGAATTTATGTTTTAGATCAAACCACTGAAATATTACATGTGAATAATAAGAGATTAAAGGTAGGTGACAAAGATCAAACTTACCTATGGCATTGTCGTATGGGACACATAAATGAGAAACGCGTAAAACAGCTCATACAGAATGGAGCTATCTCGCCCTTTGATTTCGAATCATATGACACGTGTGAATCATGTCTCATCGGTAAGATGACTCGTATTTCCTTCAAAGGTATTGGAATGCGCGCTGCCGACCTATTAGGACTCATACATACGGACGTATGTGGCCCTATGTCGATCAACGCACGAGAAGGCTATAGGTATTTCATCACTTTCACGGACGATTTAAGTAGATATGGCTATGTCTATTTAATGAAGCATAAAAGTGAATCCTTTGACAAGTTCAAAGAATGCCAGAATCGGGTACAGAACCAGCTGGGAAGAAAGATTAAAGCACTACGTTCTGATCGTGGTGGTGAGTATCTTTCACACGAGTTTGATCAACACCTTAAAGACTGTGGCATCGTGCTACAGTTAACTCCACCTGGAACACCACAATTAAATGGTGTGTCCGAACGGAGAAATCAGACTTTACTTGATATGGTTCGATCCATGATGAGTCACACCGTTGTGCCTGATTCATTGTGGGGCTATGCTCTTTTGTCGGCCGCTCTAATTCTTAACCGAAGTCCGTCTAAAGCTGTTGACAAGTCTCCATACGGATTATGGAAGGGAACGGTCCCCAACTTGTCCTTTATTCGGGTTTGGGGTTGCGAGGCTTATGTCAAGTGGAGACACGAGGATAAGCTCGGCCCGCGATCGGTCAAAACATACTTTATAGGCTATCCAAAGGGAACTTTTGGTCATTACTTCTACTCGCCAACCGAACAACGTGTTTTTGTTGCGGCTAGTGCGACGTTCTTAGAGAAAGAATTTCTCGAGAACAAGTCGAGTAATAGAACCTTCGATTTATCGGAGGTTCAAGAACCAACTACCGAGCAACCATTGGAGGAAACAGTTCCTTCAACCGAGGCTGCGGTAGATATTCCTGAGGAACCTAGGAGATCGGGAAGAGTCTCCATTCCTCCGAACAGATACATTGGTATGGTCGAGGAACATGATATGGATGACATCTTACTCCTAGAGGGTAATGAACCCTCAACCTATAAAGGTGCCATGACCAGTTCTGACTCAAAGCTATGGCTAGAAGCCATGCAATCCGAGATGGACTCCATGTATAAGAACAACGTGTGGGATCTTGTGGACCTACCTGCAAAGGTACGTCCCCTTCAATGCAAATGGCTTTACAAAATAAAGCATGCCGTGGAAGGTAAACAAGATATCCATAAGGCAAGACTAGTTGCTAAAGGTTTCACCCAAGTGCCAGGCTTGCACTACGTTGAAATCTTTGCACCCGTAGTCATGCTACGTTCCATTCGGATTATCTTAGCGATCGCCGCATTTCACGATTATGAAATATGGCAAATGGACGTTAAAACTGCCTTCTTAAACGGTTATTTGGAGGAAGAGTTGTACATGGTACAACCCGAGGGTTTTGTTGATCCAGAACATCCTAAGAAGGTTTGCAAGCTTAAGCGTTCCATCTATGGACTTAAGCAAGCATCGCGGAGTGGGAATCATCGCTTCGACCAAGTGATAAAGAGAATGGATTCGTTCGATCATTCGAGGAACCATGTCTCTATATCAAGTCGAGTGGGAGCAAGATTGTATTCCTAGTACTATATATCGACGATATACTCTTGATTGGAAATGACATACCTCTCCTTTCTTCGGTTAAAGCATGGTTGAAAAACCATTTCCAGATGAAAGATCTGGGAGAGGCACAAAGAATTTTGGGCATCCGTATCTACAGGGATAGATCACGACGGATGTTGTCTCTCAGTCAGGAGTCTTACATAGATAAGATTCTACAGAGATTCAGCATGACGAACTCCAAGAAAGGGTTCCTTCCTATGACTACTGGGCTTCACTTGAGCAAGTCTCAAGAAGCTAAGACATTGGAAGAGAAAGAGCGCATGAGTCGGATTACTTATGCTTCGGCAATAGGATCGATCATGTATGCCATGATATGCACACGTCCAGACGTTGCATATGCATTGAGTATGACCAGTCGATTCCAAGCTTATCCAGGTGAACAACACTGGATGGTCGTGAAAAACATTCTTAAGTACCTACGGAGGACTAAAGATTGGGGATTGACTTATGGAGGCGACTCAACGCTCTGCGCCACGGGTTACGCAGATGCTAGCTTCCAAACGGATCGAGATGACTCGAAATCTCAGTCTGGATTCGTTTTTACTCTTAATGGCGCTGCTGTCAGCTGGAAAAGTTCTAAACAGAGTGTTACAGCAGATTCTACTACTGAGTCCACGTAAAAGAAGATCTTTATTGATAAGATCGCTATGGATGACAACATAGCTGATCCTCTCACAAAAGCATTACCACGTGATAAGCATGAAGGACACATTCATTCCATGGGAATCAAATGTGTTCCTAAGTTGTAGTACTCTTTTATGAATTCATGTAATAATTCATTTTCTCGTGTACTCTATTCAACCTTATTGTTATGATATATAATGTTTTGTTTTTCATGTGGAATTGTACGCCAATTTTGAACACCACAAAGTGAACTGATTAACATTACATCGTTTTGGTCCTTGATTACCCACTTGAGCTGATAACTCAGGTAATCATTTTGTGACGTTGGTTGATGGTGGGTTCAACGAGCCATAAGTCACGCGGCTGACTGACCAATCACAAAGGCGAGTTATACGGATATCTCGTAGGACACCCCCGTGACAACGTTATGGAGTCCTAAATGTTTTATAACATTGGGTGCCGGGTCGTGGATAGGACCTCCATAGTGTTCCTTAGAGTCGAGTCTTTTGACTTTCAACTGTCTCTTGAGATTAAGGCAGATTTTGGGTAACTTTGGTTTCTTTCCCACGGTCACCGTAACAGGGGCCAAGAGGATTTTTTCTGGGTTATTTCATGCTGCGCGATATCGGCAGGATTCGAGTTCAGGAAAATATCCAAACCCTTATCAGGATTTTATCATTTCTCAGGGCCACTCGAGGAGTAGTAACTGAAATGCATGGCCATGCTCGAATACAGATTCGTTTTATCAGTTAAGTTACTCTCTAGTCGGGGAAACCACTCTTGATACAGATCGCTTGTGAGATACGACCTTTGCGAATGCGGATTTTCAAATTGTCTTACATTGAGTGGGAGAAATTTTAAAAGGATATGAGAATCGGTTATCGCACCTACACTTGTACGGACAAGTGGGAGTTTGTTGGAGACTTGTGTCCTCCACATGTAGTGTGATAACGTCATTGCACATACCCTTGTACGGACAAGTGGGAGATTGTTGGGGCTGGTGTCCTTGACAGTTAGTACAATGACTTACTAAATCTCTTAAAGGATCACAAGGGCATACTTTTGTATTATTATCAGTTGATCCACGTTTATCAATAACGGTTGGCTTGCTAGATAAGTTTGACGTTATTGTCATACGGATGGCGGTGATCAACTGGTCCCTATACGTCACACCTATAGGACACGTTTGAGAGATGTGAAGGTATGAAAATACAGTCACATTTATGTCGGATATGACTAAACAGTTAGTCAGAGGTATTGACTATTAAATTAGTCAATGAGATGTTGAGATTATTATTTAATACGGATTAAATAATTTTAGCTAATGCGGATTACATGATTAATTCGTAAAATTACATACAAGCAGTTATATTTAATTAAATATTGAATTTGCGTATTAATATAAACAGTTATATTAATTTGGCCAATTATACAATATCGTATTTTATCAGACCATTATTAATATATCGACTGTATTAATATCTCATAACATGTGTGCGATTTATAATAAATACCCGCAAATTATATTTTAGCAAAATGGGTCGAATCATGCATTGGAATAAGGTAAGAGTGGAAAGCCCACTCCTACCCAAGACCAATCTCGGCCGGCCAAGTATTACAAAAGGAGAGAAATTCTCCTTTTGTGAGACTACTGATTGTTTTTACTGATTAAAAACAGATCTCAAGAATAATTAGGGTTTTGAGAACATCTTTTTCCCAAAAACTCAGATCTCATATCTAAAACCTCAAAAGGCTCTCCCCATATTGCAAGGCAATTGGAGAGTATTTTCTAGCACACGCGGCATCATCTCAATCAAGTCTTGGGTGCAAGTTATAGGAGGGAATTTACTTTAATTCCTGTTCTTAGGCCATAAGCACAAAGGACCAAAGGTTGATTTCTTTTTCATGCTTTTAATTAACTTATGACTATAATCACAATTGTATGTTTCATTATAATCCTGCAAGTTTGGGGCGAATACATGCTTTATTCCCCACAAGTCTACCACTGGTTAAGTTCTCTTACAAAAAAAGTTATCACTCGTCGATTCAGATGGCTCCTTATGAAGCGCTTTATGGTAGGAAGTGTCGTAGCCCTATCTGCTGGGACCAGTCGAGCGACGTTCATGATTTTGGACCGGACCAGTTGGTTAGTTGTGACTATTGATCAGGTTCAGCTTATCAGAGGTAGGATGAAGGCCGCACATGATCGACAAATTTCCTATGCAGACGTTCGTCGAAGACCGCTCGAGTTTGAGGCCGGTGACAGAGTGTTCCTTCGAGTTTCTCCGATGAAAGGTGTCAAGAGATTCGGTGTCAAGGGCAAGTTGAGTCCTAAGTATATTGCACCGTTCGAGATTTTGAAGAAGATTGGTGCTGCTGCCTACAGATTGGACTTGCCTCCTAGTTTGGGCAAGGTTCATAGCGTCTTTCATGTTTCACAGCTCTGCAAGTACGTCAGTGACCCTAGTCACGTGCTTCAGAGAGAGATCGATAACCTAGAGCCGAGTTTGCTTTCGAGGAGCGTCCCGTGAAGATTTTGGATCGTTAGGACATGAAGCTGAGGAGCAAGGTGGTGCCCCTGGTGAAGATCCTTTGGCGTTGTGGCGACGTTGAGGAGCAGACTTGGGAGACAGAGGCTTCGATGCGCGCTTCACATCCTTCTCTTTTCGATTGAGGTATAGTTTACTTAGATTTATCTTCGTTCAAGTTTCGAGGACGAAACGTTTTGAAAGTTGGGGTGATTGTAACATCCCGTATTTTCGTAAATAGTATTTTAAGGATTTTAAATTATTTTACGGAATATAATAATATTTTAATAATAAATCGTAAATTTAATTTAAGTTTCTCCGTTAAGATCCGTCTTAAGAATGTTTTCGTTCTTAAGATGTTAAATTGGCATATTCAAACCCCGAGTTGAATCCGTTCACAAAACAAGTAACCCGACTCAAAATAAGGAAAGGACACTATAAACCCCACCATAAACCCTACCCATCGACACTTCATCATTTTCACAAAACCATTTCACTGCTTCTTCATTTCCTCCATTGTTCTTCATTTTGAGAGCTTAAAATCAACATTTCAACCTCTTCCCGAACTCGAATCGCGGTAAGTCTTACATTTTCGGAATCCTTGCGAGATTTCCAAGCTTTCTATCTCTTTCAATTTCAATTTCAATTTCGTTGAACTCAAAAAAGACGCTGTTTTGGCTAAATTCCGTTTTAAGCTTATAAAACCCGTTTCTTTTGTTGTAGGGGTTGGACTAGAGGATCCTAAAGTTGATAGCTTTGTTATTGAAGAATATTTTGGAGTATAAACGCTTTTAAGGTGACAATTACGAGTAACTCGGTCTTTTTGTTAAAATAGCACTTTTTGTGTTGTTTCTTGATTGAAGTTTCTGAATTTTGAGTTGTTGATGATGTTTGAGTATAGGATTATGTTAGGAATGTGTTTTATATGCTCTTCACATGAATTAATTGGAGTTTTAGATGTTCATATGCTAGTATTGCTCATTTTTCAGATTTTGAGTTCTTAAGACGAATACGATGTTTGATCCTAATACGTGTTTTAATTGTTCAAAAATCATGCTTGAGACATACTTGGGATTGTTATGGGTTAATATGTGATGGTAGAATAGATTTGAGGCTTGAAATCATAGTGTAAAAGTGTTTGTCGAAAGTTTGAAGGAAATGGCGAAATTGCAGGAAATCGCGAAAACAGGCATGTGCGTGTAGGTGCGCAGGCTGCGCAATGTTAGGCGCAGGCTGCGCAATGGTGGCACAGCTGCACAACCCTTTTGCGCAGGCTGCGCAAAAACCGTTGTAGCCTTTTGTCGTTTGATTGTTTCGTGATTGTTTTGGGGACTTGTTTCTCAATTGTTCAAGTGGTGTTTAAGTGATGTTTATGAAAATAATTACTTGGTTTTAAATGTATTTTTGAGATAGTAAGGTTTAGCCGTGTGGTTATCTAATTGCTTAATGTTGATCCTTTCTCAATTGTTTTGTGGTAAAGTTTCTTCACAAGTTTATTAGCATGTTTAAACATCATATGTTGTTAAGTTTATACTTAATGATAATGGGTAGTTAGTAAACAATATTTTAGAATGTTGTTTCATATCTAGAATTAGTTACCTCTTGATGGTAATGGGTAGTTAGTAAGCAACGTTGTAGAATGTTGTTTCTTATCTTAAGTAAATCTTTATCTTAGGTTGTTGATAAGACCTAGTGGACTTAGTTGGTTGTATAGGAACCCTTAGACTTGTAGAAAGAAATCTTAGGTTGTTCTTGGTTTTCTTTGAACTTGGTCATCTTTTATATGCTTATGTGTGTTTGAGGTCCCCGAGGTTCGGGCGGCACTATATTGGGTTCGGAGATGGAGAGAGGATAGAGACCCCCCGGTCGGGTAACCGAAAGGGAAACCGGCTCTCCCTCAACTTAGTTCCCGAGGTCAATTAAGTGTTGTTAGAAGTCTAGAAAGACTAGGACTAAGGATTTGGTTGAGTACATATCGGAATATGTCTGAGCAGGGACCGCTAGAGTACGATATGTGCTGATGTTTGATGCGTGTCAAGTTATGGTCTGAACAGGGATCCTCTAACTTGACATGTGAGTGTTTGTGGCGTGTCGGCTACGTCTGAGCAGGGACCTCTAGACCGACACGTGTATGTTTGATGCGGTAGGATATGTCTGAGCAGGGACCGTTATTCTACCGTGAGATTGTATGACCGTAGTGGATTGGGTCTGAGCAGGGATCCCAATTTCATTACGAAGGGTAATGGTCACGACTGAGCAGGGTCTAGGAACCATTATTAGCTGATTGGTATCCAGTCGTGCTTGAGCAGGGGTCACGGGTGTATGCTTGCTGATTTGTGTACCAAGTCTAACCTGAGTAGGGGTGTGACTTGGGCATTGCTGATTGTGTCTAGTTCTTGCCTGAGCAGGGGTAGGTCCTAGACATTGCTGATTTGCATCTGCTTGCCTGAATAGGGGTACAGTGTCAGATGTTTCTGATTGATTGTGATAGTTAGATAGTTAATGATTTATAGAACTGTTCATCCAAGGCATTGGATGACTCTTTGGCTAGTTTCGTAAATGGTTTGGACTGAAAGACCCCCCGCCCGGGAAACCGGAAGGGAAACCGACTCTCCTTCCAAATAGTTTCCGAAGTTGGTTGAGAGCCTTGTATAGTATTTGCATGTTGACTTGAGTTGAGATATCGAGATATATATATATATATATATATATATATATATATATATATATATATATATATATATATATATATATATATATATATATATATACGCTTCTCATGTTATATATGCTAGAGTATGTTGGATGTTTATGTGTTACGTGTCGTTACAAAAGGTGGCTAGGAGAACTCTAGTCACTCCCCACTGATTGTGGTGTACATGTTTACATGTATGTAGGTACATGATAGGTTGACAGATTGGTTGCATGGAGCTAGCGAGCGATGATCCTTCATCGATTGACCTTACACTAACGTTAGCTAGACTCTAGATTTACATTTCAGTTTTTGGGTGCCTGTAGGGATGTGCCATCCCAGGCTGTTGTATTTATGTTTTTCATAGTTAGACAGTTATACTTATCTATATTTGTTTATACCAGTTTGTACAGTTTTGGTTTTAATTCACCTCGTTTTCTTGCATGTTAAAGTTTAAATTCCGCATAAATTTTGGCATGTTTGTTGTTTTATTTTTTCCGCTGCAATGAGGGGTTTTACAATATTTTTTTTTTCGATTTTTTTTTTTCTGTTTTCCTCTTTCTTTTCTTTTCTGAATTTTTCATTCTTTCTCAATCGAGAGCATAAAACCAAAAACACTTAAAAGATTCCCGTGACTACAAATAATAGATTGGATAGGGTAGGCTAAGTATGGGATGTAGCTTATGGGACAGAAAGGCATATTTGGCTATGTGAAGCTTATGGGCAAGATAAGAAAAGGGACCTCTTTTGCACGTGTCGACAACCAATAAACCAGATAGCATACAGGTATAAAGAAAATTAAGTTCATGTTTATGCATATTGATGTAACATGTCTCATAAGGAGTACTACTCACATCCTAAACAAACTGGTCACAAATGACACCAGTTAAAGCGCTAAGACCTTAGAATGTACTGTAGCTTGCCAAAGATAAAAGTCAAGTCTCAAGATCAGCAATTATTTTGACAAAACTCGTAGATTATGCATATGATTATACTAAAAAAAATGTTGACTAACAAGGCTTAGGCATAAAACAGGTGAAATGCAATGTCATCATTAAAATACTATCGTTCCGACTCAATCTATATGCTAAAATAAAAGTGCATTTTTTTTGAAATTTTTGAAATTTTTTCAATTTTTTTGGATTTTTTTTGTATATGCAAGGAAAAAAAAACAACAATGCAAAACGGAAATGCAATAAACGTGTAACAAAAATGCAATAAAACATGAGTGCGACGCAAAACCCTTCCCTAAACCAAATCACACAATGTCTCCATTGTGCAATAGCATAAGCAAAGAAACATGGAATATGGGAATATGTGTTTGAAAGAAAAACTAAGGAAGGAACATGGAAGGAACTCACAAGACATATGCGCGATGGAAACCTCCCCAAACCGACGTGAACTAGGAGGTTTTGGTAGCCAGCAGTGCTACCACAAAGACCTGAAAGAGACAAGAGAACAAAACCTCTTTCGGAAATTAAACGTGTTGGGGTGATAAATGAGAATTACACGGAATGAAAATAGAAGAGAAATTAAAGGCATAAAACAAAGTATAGAGAGAAAGACTCCCTAGGCTTGCTTGCACGCTCCACGAGGCAACCGAGAACAGGCAGTAGCAGTAATGTTGGTCGACCGACCACGGGGTCTGGTCGATCGACCATTTCTCGATGAACAGTAGTTTCTAGTCTGTAGACTCTGGTCGACCCACTGGTGCATCCGGTCGGTCGACCACTATTCCTGTAATCAATGCTCGTTTTTTCTTCTTCAAATTAACTCAACGGATTGAGTTAATCTTTTCTCAAACCTGTAAAAACACAATTAACGTGCCCAAACTTGCGCAATAACCACAAGTACAAAGTCTATAGTCATAAAAGAAAAAACATAAAAGCAAAAAAGTCTAAGTCTTATGCAAAAACGGGAAATAGTCTCGAAAAAACAGAAATAAAAAGTCCAAAAAAAAACTGAGCAACAAGGGAAGTCATCCACGAAAGATGCGAAAGGTCTTTGACCACGGCTTCTGACTACAGGCAACTCCTTCAGTAGTACTGATCTGGGTAGATGAGATCCACTCCACTTTGTCATACATGTGAATGGATGGGTCATCTTCTACAGCTCTAGCCTCCCACCTCTTGGGGTCGTCTGGCTCATCAAACTCCAAGTCAAGGGCCGACACCTTCCTTGATTTCTTTTTCCTCGGGCTCTTTTCTTCAGCCATGGAATCACTCGATTGAGTGATTTAGTTCTCTACATCATTTGATCGAGTAAGTGGTACTACTCGATCGAGAATACTTCTCTTTCTACCGACTATGGACTCTGTCTCACGTGTTACAACCTCTGGAGCATCCGGTTCAGCTTTCCAAATAGGAGATTCACCTGTACATGTCTCAAAACACATCAAAGTCTCTGAAAGATCCTTTGTAAAGGATCCTTGTGCAGAACATTCACTAATCTATCCCCCTTACAAAAATGTGGGCAAGACTTGTTACTGTTCAAAATGAACAGTAACGACGAACATCACTTCGTTCTATTTTTCCCTTAAACGCAGCGTTGGGTAGTTCCATCATTACTTCTTCATACTCTTCCCTGCCACTCAGCTCACTTCACCTTACTTTTCCCTGCAACTCACCTCAATTAATTTTGTATCCCATCATTAACACCCATTCCCCTGCTATCCTCTTTAAAACTCTCACCTCAAACTTCTCTCATCCTCATCCTTTTTTTTGTATGTTAGATTCATATACATATAACAATTACTACAATCAATCACTTATTAAAAGATTTTCAAGTGAAACACTTTTAGCTTTAACGTCAACATTTCTACCGAGCCTTCGACACCGAGAGTTATACGGTGTCGTTTCTTTTGTAAATGACTTAAATTGTTTGTTTTGTTCATCGTTTTGGATAGTCTTGCCTTTGTCTTTGTTAAATGGCTTGGTCCTTTTTTTGATGGACAAGGTTTGTGTTTTTTAATCATCGTAGTATTATTGATTATTAATTGTTGATTAATTAATGTGTTATGATTTTTTGCTTTGATTGTTGGGTTTTCTTATTAAAGCAAATGATTCGTGATCACCCTTTAGTTTCTTATTGCTGATACCATTATGTGTGATTGTGGTTTGATTGTTTATATGTGATTATTTTTGACTTGTTGCGAATTGGTTATTGTTGGTGATTGTAGAATTAAAATTTAAGCAAATGATCGGTGGTTGTGTTGATCTTCGTCATTGATCAATCCTGTATGTGTGCAATTGGCTCAATTTCAACAAATTGTGTTGCATGTATCTACAGATTGGATTGTTTTTTTGTTGGGGATGGTGTGATTGTGCAAGTGCTAGGCTGCTAGCTGCTGAGGCAATTTAAGAACTTCAACACAACTTTCACATACAAATATGTACTCTACATAATAGAATTAATTAATATGTACATAATTATGTATCTTCTCCAAGGTAAATTAATGGAACTGGTAAAATATTAACTTCATCAATAAGTAATTTAGTATATATAGCAGTCACCATGACCGTATCTATTTTATCCTTGAAGTTTTCGATCCCTTCCCATTTACGCTTGGAAAACGTACAACACGAACCTTTTTTCTGAATCTTCAAGGACATAATTGTACGTTTATTACTTGCATCATTTTGAGAGATTCGCTTTAGTTTTGGTTGTTTGGAGCGCGCAAACAGGGTCTTAAACAGAAAACTCGGTATGGTTTTTTGAGCAGATTTCAGGGATAGATATAGGCATGGTGATTGCTTTACCAGCGATTTGGATCGGAAAATAGCGAAAATTTGAGAAACGTGGTGCATATATCGGCCTTCATTATCTCACAGTTCGGGCCAGCTATGGCTGCAGCCACTCCACGCACTTTACATAAGCCTCGTTTGTCAGTTTCAGTCAGCTCAATCGAACAAAATAGTTCAAAATGTGCGACTTTTTTCGACTCTTCCACGGAACAATGTACGAAGGGGTTACCATCATTAATAGACTCAAGTTCCTGAACATTGAAAGAGCAAGCAATTTTGGTGTAAGATGGGGCACAAATGCACAGCCATGTGAAAGCATATTATAAATCACAAATTCTCATTTTGTAACGGCTGATATCCGTCACAAACTTGTGATGGGTTAACTACTCGCATGTATAGATAAAGACAAATCATTTGTAACTCGCTAGACACTTTAATTCTTGTCTTATCTAACCATCATTGATACTTAACCCGTTACAAACTTATGACGGATAGGAAGATTTTTTCATTGTAAATAGTCTCATAACAAAAATTAGTTGACAAGTAGGAATTTCAATTGAAAAAACACACAAAATAAGTAAAAATATCGCATAAAAGGAGTTAGATCCTGAACTTTTTGGATTTAAAGTCAGTTTTTTAAGTTTAATTCATATCTTATAAGTTCAGTTTAGATCATATAAGTTTAGAAAATTTCAAATCCTATTAGTTCAATTCATAAAATTTTAGTATCTATAACTTATGAATTGGTGATATATGTGGTCATTATTTACCTCTAAATATTTTATCAAGGTTGGCACACACATGCTTTATTATTGTTTTCACTACTAATAATCTTTAGTACGGAATATAAAATAACAAATTTCAACGTAAAATTAAATGTTATTTTCTAATGTAGTAAAAGTATCTCATAAAAGACTTGAGAAAGATATAAATTAGATCAACTGAGAACATAACTTAATTACAATACTAAATAAGCAGAAGATTATTATATTATTAATCGTCTTCTTATTTTTAATTTTTACGCTCAATTTAAGTTATCGATTACTCTTCGCAAAATACCATCTTGAGCCACTTAGCCATTTATGTTAGTGCTATCAAATAAATTGTTACCTAAATTTGCTTTAGGCAAAGTTAACTCATGGATACGTGTAAATCAATAAGTCTCCCTTAACACGAATTTATCCGTCTTAAGTTCGGTGTTAGTTATACAATGAAGTGTGAAGTTATAATGTTGGATACGTGGGATAAAAAGCGTATTAGATTAATCTCACCTAAAATAGTTTATACAATCCACGACATTTGCTAAGTGGGGTCATTAATCTCACTTAGAATTAATTTATACAATCCATGGCATTTGCTAAGTAGGGTCATTAATCTCACTAATAATTAATGGATATTGGGGCCATATTGCTATATTGATTGATTCTCGCTATATTGGCTGGCTAACAAATTAACAATCATAAAATGTGTATTAGATTAATTTGATGAGTATGATCATACTATTTGCCATATCAGTTTTTCCCCAAATTTCTATGGCTGATTCTCGCTCGTCAAAGTCTATACTATACAGGATCAACAATCCACCGGCTATTTATCGGCGCTACTCCTACAAGTTCAGCAGGCGTACGATGAAATACCTCAACGAATTTAGTGATGCCATCAAGTTGTTCGATGAAATTCCTCAACGAGGGCTCGTCTTAAGGAGTAACCTTTCACAAATCAGTGGGAATAAGTTGACTAATTAATATTGGTTCTGAGTATGAAGGGTGAGTAATTGCTTAATCTCGACTTCCAACCATTTTTAAGCGTTTTTTCTTGATTTTTGGCTTCAAACATCTCTCAAATGATACCCAGTAAGATTTTATGTTTCCCTGAATTATTATAAATTTATAAGCATGATTTTTTTAATCATGACGTTTTTCATACAACCAGAGGCCTTGCCTTGCTGATAAACTGTATCACTGAAATTTTAGTGGCCCACTAAATTATAGTATATCATGATTACATAGGATTTTACAAATGCAATTTCAATAGGCCTTACAATTATTGACTTAAGGTAAATAATGCCTCACATGTGATAGATTTGTTAAGAGATGACTTTAAAGACTAATCACATCAGTTGACCAAGCATTGAGAGGAGGTAATTAGGTGATTTGAGTTAACATGTCCATAATGCTTCTATATATATATATATATATATGCTTACTTAGTATATGTAACCACTAACCAAGACAAATACTTCACTTATTTGCAAAGGTGAGTCTTTCTCTCTTTTTTTGTATTAATAAATGAGTTAGCAATATTATCTAGGTTTGGCTTTTGGTTCTTGTAAATATAGTAGTTTCATTTGCTTTGGGTTTTAATTATATGTGTTCTACTCAGACCAACCTCTCTGAACCTGTTTGTGATAAACTCGCCATCACCTGTATAGCTATCTTTATGTTCGTTTTAGAAAATCATAACCCAGAAAGAATAGTCGTTTTTTTATCAGCCTAGGGTGAAATATTGGAGTATGATCTTCCTGGAAACACTTTCGTAACTGATACTCCTATTGACATTATAATAATTTTCCCATCACCTGTATAGTGATTTTTATGTTCGTTTTTTATAAACTCGATAGCAGTTCATTTGAATTTTTCGGTTCGACTTAGTTTACTTGCAATTTATTTTGTCTTTTTGTTAGTTTAGCTGAAGCAAGACTTCCTCCCTTTCAAATTTGTATATAACTTCTATGTGTTTTGGTGTTGCTGATACGATATTGGTTAGCAGTAGTAAATTGGATTTTTGGTTTACTTTTGTTTCACATCGTTCTAAAGTTTAGGTGACACATAAAAAATTATGGTGCGGGATGGGGAAGTTTTTTGTTACTCAGATTTCAAGTGCCGGTTTATCACAAACAGGTTCAAAGAGGTTTGTCTGAGTAGACACAAATTTGGATCACAACAATGAATGCTTAAACCTCTCATCTATATGTTTGTTAGTATGTGTGTATGGTTCCCACATATAGGCTGATTAACTACCAGGCTTGTGGTCTTGGAACAGTGAGAGCACACGAAACATGATATTGTGTGATTGGGCTGAAGTCAATGAACCTAGACAGGCGAAAACGCATGCCAATTGTTTAATCAGCATGCAACTGGCTCTTAAGGAGCTTTGGTGTATTTGTTGGGTGGGGTAGGGGGATAAGGATCGGGACTGGGATTTATTAGGTTACTAATGTATTCCCTTTACAGGTTAGGGTAAGGATGGCATCACACAGTCGGGTGTTCAGCATTTCATGCCGTGCTCTTTTGGTCACTATTGCTGAAGAGCTAGAATGGTGTGAACCGATATATAACAAGTTTACCATGGTAGAGAATAGTGCGTGTGTGTTACTTAGGATGAGTCATAGCCCTATTGCATATTATTTTAGTGGGACTCCTAAGACATCCCTTGCTGAATCTGAGGAGGAGGCTGCTGAGCAAGCCGTTGATTACTTGGTCTAGAAAAAAGGATCATAGTGGACGATGTGAACCTGGGAATAACAAGGGAGATGTACAAGGCAACATTTTGCACGAGTCTAGGGGAAAATTTCCAAGCTGTCTTTCTTTTTGTCGAGAAATTATCACTAGCCTTCCAAACAACACAACTTGATCATAAACATAGTCTCATAACTTCGTGTCCAAAAATAACATGAGTAAGTCTGTCACTTGAGGTATTTAAGGCTAACACTGTTTTAGCTATTGATTTTGGGTACATCTCTCAACTAAAACACACTTGAGTTGCCGTTATATACAGGTCATTACAATGATACCAAGCTTAACCTAGAAAGCTAAGACTTGTATGTATTTAACAACAAGAAAACGAGGAGTATCTTAAATGATTGAAACCAAGATTCGTGGCAACAATTTATACATCCAGGTTGGTCCGGCCACATCTCTTTCGCCTAGCCGAGTGCTTAAGCAGCTATCTCTAGACTAATCTAATGCAGGTCATAAAAGATCGACAAATTTTTCAACGTTTTTTTTTTTGCATATGGGGCGCTCCTTTTGTCGGGTAAAAGTCAAATTCATCTGCCAAATATGGATGCAAGTCGACCTTTAGGTTTATTTTCATACATTATAATTGTCATATGTAGATGTAAACGTAAGTTAACAAGGTTTAATATTATGGATGTTACAAGAATTTGTCTGGTTTTGTTAAAGGTCGCTAAGTAATTGGGAACGTGCTGGTGTAATGTATTTTGTAATTCCCAATTTGTCGTAATTTGAAAATTGTTTACTGAATTGTTATTTTTTATTCTTGCAATCTTTATTTTGGGTAGATTGTACGTGTTCGTAGTCTACTTTCTTTTGTTATGGCCTCCGCTTTCATGAATGCACACACCATTTGCAAGTAAGTTGTTCAAAGATATATTGGTTGTTTTTCATGGATAATCATATTTGAGGCCTTCATTTATCGAGTATATTGCTTCATGTCTGATATGCTCACTAAATTTTAACATGTTCTTCCAAGCCTTAACATAGTCATAATATTGATATATACGTATTACTTTCTCAACCCTCCCTTTATTTTTCATTAATGGTAAAACTCACGCCTATTTAATGTTGTAGACAACGTTCATAATTATCGGCGTTGACATAGTCAAGTAGAGCTAGGAGACAACAATACAAAATTCATGAACCAGTTCTAATTTCAATTATCGAGTGACACTAACTTGGGGTACGGCGCGCGAAGCGCGCCGTACAACAACTAGTATTATCTAAAACATTAGAAATGTCAACAAATGAATCCTGCACATAATAAGGCTCATTATCAGAAGGTTCAAACATATCAGAAATATGTTCATCACTAAGACCCACATAAATAGGTTCGTCAGTCAAGGAGTGAATTTCTAAATCATCAACTGCATCCAAATCAGTTTCATCAACAGGAAGGGAAAGAGAGAGAAGTAGCATGTCATACTCATCCTCTTCGAGAACGAGCGAATCTTTTGTAATGGGTGCAACATAATCACCCTCAACAAAAATATTTCTAGTGGCCTTCAGGTCACTAATGTCAACTCTCCTATGCCCATCTGCCTCCGCACTGGCTTGGACTAAGTGTTTAAGAAGCTCCTATTGCTCCTCACAAGGTAGGTCAAGAAAATCCCATCCACAACTTCCCTCAATTTTAATAAGTGTCTTACTAGTGACACCTTCATATATGATACGACACATCTCCCAAACATTAATAGAATAGTCGGACTAAGAAATGAAAGTGATTAGTCTATCACAATAAATATGAAATAGTTCATGTTCAGATTGTGGGAAAGAAAAGATGGTCATGACGGCAAAAGATAAATACTAAAACCTAAAACAGTTAATATTAGCGCTACGGCCCCGGCAACGGCGCCAAAATTTGATACCCTTCGTTGTGGGTGTCAAAGATAAAATTTATATTCCTTAACTTAAACTATAGATAGTGAAAGCCAGGGTCGAACCACAAGGAGGTTGGGAGTATTAACTGTTCTATGTCTTTAGTCTTTAGATAACAAAAAAGGGGTTTTGGTTGATGTTGATTTGAACTAAGTCTAACAAAAGAATAAGAACTGAACTGAAATATAAGATGTAAAAATATGATAAAAGAGATGCTAGGATGTTCGAGTCACTATAGCTATGATGGCAGATGGTCTAGGCAAACATGTATTACAGTCGTGTAAGGGGTATAACAAGTCCTTTCGGTCCGAGTTAACTAATAGATCCTTTCGGCCTATGCTACTAGTCTGTAGGTGTCACATATACTAGTTGTCAACACGATAGGTGATTCCTAATGTCTAAGTCACATACCCTTCGGTCTTACTAACTTAGCTATCTTAAAACGTTAACTAATGCCCCTTCCCTTATCTCTCGATCCCGGGTTGGTCATTACTAAGCATCTAACAAGTCTCCTCTCGGTCTCATTGAAAGATATTGCACTTAACGAAACAAAACAGGTCTGATCATACGCGAAGTCGGTCGACCGACCAGCTAGTCTGGTCGATCGACCAACCTACTCAGTCGACCGACCAGAGAAGTCAGTCGGTCGACCAATCAGTGTTACGGGTTTACCCTAAATTACGCCATCTACGCTATAGGTCGCCTACATCCTATCATATGGGGTCTTAGCTACTCATAACGTTAATGAAAACAGTAAGTATAACGATAATAACAATAGGAAACATGATTAAGACGATAACAAACATGCAATTAACAATAGCAAGGTTTGGGATTCTAACTATCCGGTACTAATCTTAAGCAAACTATGAATAAACAGAATTAAGAATGAGAATTACCGTAACAAAGAACAGGAATTGAGAACTGGAAGATTGATCTTTATTAAAATGTTGCGTGGAACGGAAAGATTGTATAAACTAATAAGAAAACTAAAGCCTAATTACGAAAATGAAATTGACAGTGTTCCTTAAGTAAAAACTTGATGATTAGTACAAGGGGGTAATTAGGCTTTTATAATAACTGTTAAACTCTTCTTCAAACCCCCTAATCACCCGTTGGTGGGCTTAATCCCTTTTCTGAAATTTCCGAAAGCAGCTTCTTGGTCGACCGACTGGTGATGCTGGTCGGTCGACCGATTATCGGGCCCATTACAGCTTCTGACTTCATAAGTAAACTTTCTGAAATTTGCTTGACAGGTACACTGGTCGACCGACCAGTAAGCTTGGTCGGTTGACTGATACACCTATTGTGTCAGCCTCTAAATCTTTTGAAATCAGTCCTTTGGTCTTTGAATTGCGCACTAAATTCCGTTCCTTCTTCGTTCCTTTATGTCCTTAGCCATGCAAATCACTTGAGGACGGGCTTGACTTGAATTCGGCTTATTTCCGCGTAAATCTGCATTAATGCACAAAAATACGAAAATAGACGAAATAGGAGAAATAATAACCAAAAACTCATAAATGAGTTCTGGAATGTGTGTAAAATAGATGTGAAAAGATCATAAAATAGACACGCATCACCATATATGGCATATTTCCAGATTTCTAGTTCTGTTTTCACATCTTCCTCTGTTATGGTTATGATCTCCTGTTCTTCCTCCACAATATCAATTATTTTGCGTCCATGCCTATCATACCAGTCCCCCATATTATCATGAGGGTTCAATGCTTATCCGTGTTGTGTTTTCTTGCCATGCATACTTATTGAAATCATAAGGAGCCACACCTGCAATATCATTCATGCTGCCAAATTTCACAGCCTCCTATTCATCCGGTCATGTTGTCTGTTTATCCTGCCTACTACGATCCTTGTTTGCTTTGTTCTTTCTGTTTGTAATGTTCTGGAGTAGTGAAGGTGAAAATCCATAGCCACCGTGCACATGATCTTCAGATCACAGCCGCCAAAATCGTCCTCAAATCGCCATGGTAGAGATACTTACTCCTCTATTGAAAGAGCGGATATTTAACGAAATGGATTTAATCATACCTCGATAATGAGCGAAGTTTTAATATCTCTAACTTGCATAATTAAAATTGAAATTAAAATCAAGATAATTGGGGTAAGACGGTTGATCTTCATGAGATTGGGGGAATTTACTTGAATTGAAATCGAAATATGGAGATCAAATAGAAAGTGAAAGAGAACGAGGAACGAAAATTGAGGTTTGGTCAGGATATTTCTGAATTATAAAAAGAGAAAGAGAAAGTGATGATGTATTTGGATTACAGATAGAGATTATAGATAACGTTTTTTAATTTTCGTTTTGGTGACGAGGGGTTTAATCCCCCAGGTCCATGCATTCCCGCACCACAACATCGACCATGTAAACCACCCCCTTTGGGGTTACAGTGGCCAAGTGGTCATCGCCCCAGTTGGTAATCGAACCTGAGACCTCTCAACTCCTGCATTTCTGCAAGCTTTAAAGTTTAACTCAGTTACCACTGGACTAACACGACTTGGTTTTTTTTTTTTTATCTTAGCTTTTTTTGTGATTGATTCGGAAACCCGACCCATATACAAGGTATTATATTATTTACGAGTTATATCAATATAATTATAAGCATAAAATCTACTAATAATTTTAGGTCACAATTGTACTTCATGTATAAATATTTAAAATATACTTTTATTAGCAAGTTTCGCCACCGCCCGTGCAGTGCACGAGTTCAAAAACTAGTTATTTGTTTACGTGTGATACACACAAACTCGACATTACCTGATATGTTTACCATGCTTATTCGTTATCCCTACCTTTTTAACCATTGCACACAGCCGGGTCATGTCTGATGGAGGTAGACCCGTCGGGTTACTAGCTCAACATTATTTTCAAATAATATCAATTTAGGAGCAGGTAGAGACAGACTGAATTATTAGAATCATTAATTGACTCAACCTTAGTTTTGGCATACCGGGCAAGAATCGTCCCGTGAGGCAGGCTGACCTTAATGTTGGACTCAAATTCTCGTGTAAGATGATGATATTGGTAAATACCTATTGAATGTTTGAGCAACCCTTGTTATGAAGTTATGATACTTGAGCCCTGTTCTTTCAGGCTTTTTAGAGCTGAATTGAGAACTGAACTGGACTAAGCCGAATTGAATCGAGCTGACCTGAATTGAATTGAACTGAATTTAATCGAGCTGAATTGAAGTAAACTGAATGAAGCTAACATAAATGAAGTTTAATTAAGCTAAATCAACTAACTGAATAATACTAATAATACTAATAATAATAGTAATAATATAAAAGTTTTGTTTGATTAATAAAATTTTGCGAGTTTAAAATAAATAATAATAATAATAATAATAATAATAATAAATAAATAAATAAATTATTAATAATAGTATATTCCATTTACTAATGTATTATTATTATTATTATTATTATTATTATTATTATTATTATTATTATTATTATTATTTTGACATTCTAGATACTTATCTAAAATATATTCCATTTTAGGAAGAGAATATTTCATATTGTTGCTTACTGCATGGAGACCATACTTTAATTTTTTGCACCAAAAAAGCGTGGAGATCTAGTAAATGTAGAAAACCTGAAAAGAGAATAGAAATTTACTCACTTCCAATACCTAATTTCTCCACAACTAACATTTTATTTTGCTTACATAACTAGCAAACTGTAAACACCAGTCTTCATATTATTCATCTCTCACAACCAATTTCGAAAATAGTTTGAAAAAAAATTGCAGAAAAAATAGGGCGTGTTATTGGTGCCCATAATGACCACGATAATGAAGCACATCAAATGATGTGTAAGTCAATAATCAAGCAACATATATGATGTCTTTTGTTTTAACGATATCTATATTTTCAAGATTATGATTTTTGATTGTGTTAACAAATATTACTATTTGAATCTTATCAAATTTTTACTTCTCAAGTACCTTTTTCTCCGCTCTCCCATGTTTCAATAATAATAATAATAATAATAATAATAATAATAATAATAATAAGTAATTAGTAATGAGTGATAAAAAAGAAAATAAATAAATATAAAATAAAAATAAAAATAAAAATAATAAATAATAACAAAAATAGTAAATAATAATAATAATAATAATAATAATAATAATAATAATAATAATAACAACAACGTGGGTTGATCTTAATAAAGCCGAGCTGAACTGAACTGAGCTGAATTAAATTGAATGAAGCTGAACTGAACTGAACTGAGCTGGGCTGAACTGAACTAAACTGAGCTAAACTGAACTGAACAGAACTCAGTTGAACTGAAATGAGCTGAAAATAAGCTAGAAAGAACATGGCCTTACTATACCTAGATGCGGCAATCATTGACACGACCCGAAAACACGACACGAACCCTATATGAAATTAGCGGGCTCAGATCAGCTATTTCAACCCGTTTACGTAATTGGGTTAACACGAACACGACTCGAATTTATATGGGTCGGGTTAGGGCCGGGGTCTTCTTGCGACACGAACCCGTACGAATAACCCATTAATTTAAATGAGTTATGATATATACATCTAAATGGGTTATAATCGGATTATGTTATTTTGAATTTGAAATAAGAGATGAAAATTGTCTATTCTTGCTGTAAATTTTAATTTTGAATGTATTATATTTATATGGGTTAAATGAGTTAAACGGGTTTAGTGGGTCGAATTGATCTGTTATAACTTAAATTAGTTACACAAGTCGGGTTGAGTTATTGAAAAAATAAATGGGTTGGGGTAGGGTTGATGCATGTAACCCGTTTATCTAATTGGGTCGGGTTAGAGTAAAGGGGATCCAAACCCATTTAATGGTGACACGAACACGAACACGAACACGAGCTGTTTGCGAGGTCTAACCATACCCTATTTCCGTTTCATCTCGTTTAGTGGTTCACTTGTTCCCCATGTAAATTGTAAAAGAAGAGAGAGTTGCGTGGAAGTGAAAAGTGAAAAGGGAGAAACAGGGAGAGGGGGGCTTGGCAATATCCATCTTTATCTTGTTGGCTGTTGCTATTGCAATACCCCCTAACATTTCAACAAACACAAAACTCTGATTATATTCTCTCAAATTATTATTACTACTACTCATTCCCATTCTCACCCTCAATTCATTATTTGATTCTTATTCTTTCAATATCGCTTTCTCAATTTATCTTCAGACTTCAGGTTCGTCATAACTTTCTCATCCTTTACCCCCCATTCATTATTCTACCTCATCACTTTTTCAACTTGTTTTTTTTCACGGATTTTCTGGTTACTACCTGCTTCAAATCGTCTCTTTGGGTATCTCACCACTACAGGATCATTTTCTTGTAATTATGTTTCTCAATTAATTTGGGATTTTACTGTCATTTTGTTTCTGCAGCTAACCTAGCACAATTTAGATCAGACTATTACTGTTTTTCTGCTACTGCAATCAACCTGTTAGCTTTATTCAGATTGAATTATAATTAGGGTTTTGTATGCAATGAGCTGTGCATTTTAGAGTTACCCATTTTGCTGTGACCTCCTAAATCATCAACTTGGATAAACAGTTCTCAAAGATTCTAACTTTCAGCTGTCTTTTTTCTTGCTGGATTTACGTAAGCCTCTCGTCAGGCGACCATGATGTTAAGTGGACACCTCACTCTTTGAAGTTTTTGGTGTAAGTAGGCTGTAGGCATAATGTTGTGAGTGTCTGAATGCTCACTAAATTCACTAATTGCCTATTGAATGCATTGATTAGATGAATATTCAGGTTGATTGGTTATCCTATGGCTGCTGATGTTTCGATATTAAAGGCGACGGAAGGAGTTCTTTCCAAATCTAAATCCCCCTCCCTCTTTGATCATTGTATTGAAACAAGGTCTAAATTCGTGGGTAGGCTTATGTCTTTTCCGAAATGAAACCATCACTAGCATATTCTATTACCTTGGACTTGCAGATCTAATTCACTGGTTGTTGGTCATGGAGAACTCAGAGTTTCAATTAGTTAAATGGTCAAAGGGATTTGAGGATCCAGCAGCTGTAAGAAAACGGCAGAAAGCTGGCCGTGAGAAGAAAAGAAGGGATCAGCTAAATGAGCACTTCACTCAGTTAGGAAGTACACTTGGTAAACTTTGATTTACCTCTTTTCTAATGTTCCTTCTACTTTAACTTACCTTCAAGCCGTCAAACATGCAACCATGTGATTAATCTACCCACTGGAGTATTTTAATATGATGGGAAATTTGAACCTCTGTAGACATTTGTTAGAACCGAGTATTTACAGTTTTCTTGGGCGGTATTACTTCTTGAGTTCTACTTGTTCCTATATCCACCGCCCATCATTATTTTGGTCACAATCCTTCCTACCATAAACAATTAAATTAAGTGATGACTTGATCATATTCCTTCTTGTTTCATATTATGAGTACATTTCTTTTTATATATTTTTGCATTCTTTCCCGTTTTCTTTTCTTTTCTCACCTTGTAGTAATGGTTCCATATGATGATTTACGTTTGCAAGAGTCCAAAGTCATGGTAGACCAAGATTTTTGTTAAAATGAGACACTCAATGACATTTAATACTCAAGTTTAAGCACACCTTATCATCCTAAGCGGTCCTTTGTTGGTATGTTTGTCTAATCAATGTTAGTCGTGGAAAACAGATGCTGAGAGGCCCAAGAATGACAAAACAACCATACTTAATGATACAATCCAGCTTCTGAAAGAGTTAACCGCTGAAGTCGACAAACTTAAAGCTGAACATGTTGCATTAAGCGAAGAATCTCTTGAGGTACTACTGTTTGCTAGCTAATATGTATTCACGAAATAGAGGAAGTATCCTTTATATAAAGTTTCTATTTCTTTTTTCTTCGACCCAGTTAGCACAGGAGAAGAATGACCTTAGGGAAGAGAAGGCGACCTTAAAATCAGATATTGAAAGGCTCAATGCACAATGTCAACAGAGAGTTGGTTCTACTTTTCCGTGGGTTGCTCCAGATTCTCTTCTTTCACATCCACCCACTTATCCATATCCCATGCCAGTCGCCTTCCCTCCAACACCAATGCCTATGCACCCATCAATGCACCCATACCCGTATTTCAGTAGCCCGAACCCGGGTATCTTCCAGAATCCGTGTCCTTATATTCCATACATGACACCTAATCCTCTTGCTCAGCAGCTTTCTAGCCAACATATATCTCCTTCCTCACAGCCAGGTAGTAGGACTGAAGTTTCAGGCCAACAAACTGTCAGAAATTCATCCGCTGGAGAAGCAGGCGAGCTAATAGACAAAAATGAGGATTCAAATGTCGTTACTACAAATCTGGTACTGAAAACACCGGGATCAACCACTGATGAGGTTTCATATCGCACTGCGAAACATCTCTTTAAATTTTCAGTTTCTCTAATTTGGCATTTTTTCTAGGGAAATTTGACGATACAATACAGTCTTATCTGTGATTAATCCTGAGTTTTAGTTTCCTTTTGATATCCCAAGTTTTTCTTATTTACACTTTTTCTGCTGGGGTAGTATCAGTGATGAAATCTTTGTAAGAGTACCTCCATTTAACTCCCTAGACCATGCAAAATATATGATTGATTGTACAGGGTATCCATTTTCCCAGCGAAAAACAGTTCAAAATTAGAACAAAAGAAAGAAAACCAGTTTAAAAAGCTGGCATTATTATTGCTGGGGTTCTATTGAGAACACTTGAAGTTGGATGGAGGAAACTCTGGATTATAAGTGGCATATTTTCCTTATCTGAAAAAGAATTCAAACATTCTCACCAATTCAGTTTGACCTTATTCATACAGGACGATGTTGTAGATGGTGAACGGGAAAGTAGAAAACTGCTCCAAAACAAAGACAATACTGCAGAAGGGAGCTCTTCGAGTAGGTGCTCATCTCAAAGTATACAGGATAGCTCGTCTTATAGCGTAGTTGGTGGCGGCAAGGCTAGTGATTAACATTTATGGGAAGCCTTTCTGGAAGCTGACAGTATGGTGGACTTCTGCTCTATCGGCTCTGCTTATAAATTGTTATTGGTCACGCAGATCAATGACATAGTGTCATTGGCGCATTGCTAACATGTAGGCATACTCCAAATCGGTATTAACTTTGTCTAAGCATGTTAATGTTAATTCTTTGATTTGTTACAGGAATTGATTCCTCTTGTTAGAAGAGGCTGTTAGTGCCAGTGGCAATTGCTCAGTCTGTAATGCTGTTGTATTCATGCTGTATGGTCTACAGGTCTAGTAAGTTACTGTAAATCTATACGAAACAAATATGTACTTCTCAGAGAGTTCGTTCTGCCATTATTGATTGAGCTCAGTTTCACTTAATATCGCATGTTCTGCAAGTGCTAACTCTTTTGTGATAAAAACTTTGAGCACAACTGATTGCTTAAGACATGATCTCTTCTTTCAATGACGGTTTTTTCACTGAAATGACGCCATAGAGCATCTGTTTTAGTTCGAATTTTCAGTCAGGTAGGAGTTACGACCAGGAAATTGAGGCCTCTGTTTGAACTGAATCAACATGATAAATAGTCGACATCAATGTGTGCCCATTCTGCTTATTTATTTATTTATTTATTTATTTGCTATCTACTTCGCTCAGAATAAACGCAATTTTTTTTATTGCTTTAAGGAAACAATGCCAAATTACGAAGGAGAAATCAAAATACAAGAAATTAAGGAATATTATGTGAGCAAGAATTCCTGGAGTATAGACAAATTTAAGCATATAATCAGAAGGAAGGTTTCAAGTATTCCTTACTCAAGGCATACAACTAACGTTGATGCAGTATATTATGAAACCATGGTTTGGTTCGTAGTGAGCAGCAAATCAAATATTAGAGCAAGAAACAGCATTGAGTTATTTCTGAAAAATAAAGTTTAAAGACAGAATGAAAAAAACAATGGATTCATGCATGGAGATAAGAAGAAGAGGAGTTGAGCGGAGAGGTGAAGGCGTTTGTTGGATGTCGACTCCACCGATTCATCTGCTTGTAATATTGTGTATTGTTATTCTCTTACTGTCATTTTCATACCATGCAGACTATAAGAATGCTCAACTCGAACGTAACATGCAATTGGGGATGTTGTTGCTTCCCTTGATAGCCATTTTCCTGATAGGATTTCTACTTATGAATGGAGGACGATTATATAACTTCTCCTGGATCTCTCCTTTGAAGAAACTTGGTCTGCAACCGACCATTTATCGATCTGCTCCCTCCTTTTCTTGAAGGATTGCAGCTTTGGTGGTGGCGGCGGTGTTGGTTTTGTTCTGTTGCTAACAATTTAAGCAACAAATACTCAAAAACATGAAAATTGAATCACTTAATTTTGAGTGGTATGCTATTATCCAAAATAGAAACAAAAGTTGATAATTAATTAATTAATTATGTGATTGCAATTGGAAGCAAGGTATGTATTTGAGATAGATCTTATCTAGTCTATATACCATATATATTTATTTAACGACAGGGTCCCCCTTTAATGATCATGAATTTATGAATTTATGAATTTATGAATTTAGGAATTTATCCATTGCTAAGATGATGGCGATGCTGATGACGATGATGATAGGTGTGATAGTACGGAGAACAAGTTTATATGAAGATAAGAAATGATCAACTTTAATGTCCATTCCATTAGTCGATTAGATTTGATTGATAAAACAAACAATCTTTTGTAACAAAATCAAATATATATGAAGATAACAAATGATCAACCAAACAAACAAGACTGGAATTGAACCAAAAGAAGCAATAAGACAATGAAAGCAGCAACACCCCATGGAGATGCACCTCCTCCTCCTCCTCCTCCTCCTCCTCTTCCTCCTCCTGCTCCACCACAGTAACCCATTTTCCGACTATCGTACCCGTTGTTGTAATACCCACAACGACCCTCAACTGACGAAACCAACTTCACCGCAAAAATAAGGATTAATGGAGTGGCTAATAACACCCAATTAATCTGAGCCTCTGTAGTTTCAGCAACTTCTTCATAAGAAGAAGTGAATTTCATGCCTAAAAACACACAAACTACTAAAAGAATGGCTAGTACTGGATATGGAAGAGGTCTTAGAGTGAAACCATCAAATATTGAGGGCTCTCTTCTGCTCCTAATATAATATGGATTTGAATCATAGTAGTTGTATACCATTTTTTTAATGATTTCAATTTCGTTTTTTTTGTTTTTAGGCTTTTTGTTTTTGTTTCTAAAGATGATACATAATATGACTCAAATATATGTATGTATGTATGTGAGTTGATTTCAGATTTTTCAAGTTGGTCTTAAAGTGTACAAAAGGTTTTGTATCAAACACAAGTCAATTTATGGAATTATATAATTTGGTAGGGTTAATCAAATACACCCGATTGTGATTGTGATTGTGATTGTGATTGTGATTGTGAGATAATAAGTGAGTGTTTTTTTGTAGGTCTATTAATTAATAATTGATGATCAAGTTAACCGACTTATTTCAAGATATTTGTGTTTTCACCAATTTTATTGGTGTACAAGATTTAATTGTTTATCTAATGAAAATTCCATTGAAAAATACTATATCGACTATATTATTATATATACTCTTATTTCATCGATTCAAGCTTATTTATAGCGTAATGCTCATTCATGGACATAATTTACTTAATCATGGACATCAAAAAATATATCGACCTCATAAAGGATATGTATGAAGGGGCTAGTACAAGTGTTAGAACTAATGTTGGGAGAACGGAAGAATTCCCCATTACCATTGGTGTGCATCAAGGTTACACACTTAGTCCCTTTCTCTTTGCTATAGTTATGGATGAGTTGACAAGGGATATTCAGGACGAGATCCCTTGGTGTATGATGTTTGCGGATGATATTGTGTTGATTGATGAGACGAAAGAGGGGGTTGAGATAAAGTTGGAATTATGGAGGCATACGTTGGAGACTCGTGGGTTTAGGCTAAGTAGGAGTAAGACCGAGTATGTGAGGTGTCAATTTGCGGGGCCGAGATCGACGGCGGTGGGGAGCATTATTTTCGATGGAAAGGTTGTTGAGGGGTCAGTTTTCTTTAGTTATCTCGGATCTATTATCCAAAAAGATGGAGATGTAGACGGAGATGTGGCCCACAGAATTAAAGCGGGATGGATGAAATGGAAAAGAGCTACGGGGTTTTTGTGTGATAAGGGTATGCCCCAAAGATTAAAGGGGAAATTTTACCGTACGGCAATTAGACCGGCCTTACTTTACGGCTCGGAGTGTTGGGCCGTGAAGCAGTGTCACATTCATAAGATGAGTGTGGCAGAGATGCGTATGTTGAGGTGGATGTGCGGCCATACAAGGAAAGACCGGTTAAGGAATGAGGTGATTAGAGAGAAGGTAAAAGTGACCCCAATAGAGGAAAAGATGATGGAAAACAACTAAGATGGTTTGGCCATGTGAGAAGGAGACCTATGGACGCACCGGTTAGGAGGTTTGAGACCTGGGGTGCCGAAACGGTTGCTAGGGGTAGAGGGAGACCTAAACAAACTTGGAGAAGAGTGGTTGAGCATGATATGAGATTTCTCGGGCTTTAGGAGGGGATGGTGATGGAGAGGGCACTATGGAGGGATATGATACATGTGGATTTCTAGCCTTTGATGTTTTTATTAAGTTTTCTAAAAAAAATTTATGTTTGGATTTGTTACACTTTTTCCTCCAAAACTCTTATTTTAATTTTTACTTCGTTTCTCAAAATCACTTTAAACTTTATTCTTGATTTATTTTTTTGGGTTTTATACATGTGATAAGTTCGATTTAAAATCTATAAAACCCCCTTTGCCTTCCATTTTTTTTGTTTCACTCCACTTCCGTTTTTTTTCTTTTCCTTCTTTTTTTCTTGTTGAGATGAGAGTTCACTCATGACGGTTCCAAGGGATGATTCATGTCAGCCGACCCCAAAACACTTTGGGACTAAGGCTCTGATGTTGTTGTTTATGGACATCAAAATTATGTCCATGAAAGACCATCATACCCTTGTAATTTTTATAATATTTCAATCGAATAAAACCTTAAATTTCAACCACCAACCAACCATCCCACTACCAGACTACCGCACCACACTCCTCCACCACCCCAGACCTCAACGCGCAACACCCATATAACCCACACCGCCATCGAACCGACCTTGCTGCGAAGCTCTTGCTTTTTACCTATGTCTCCTTCGCCTAATCGCCACTTTCGCCTAGAGAAAACAAAGAAAGGCAGCCATCACAGTATACAAGTGCTAGAAAAACATACCCACATAAATTCTTCAAAGGTCAAAAATTTTCCCTATGTTTACAATTTTTATTAACCCTAATTTTCATAAACCCCAAATTCATGAATGCTACATAAATCAATTAAATCTTCTTAATATAGTATAATTGATGCAAATTAACCAAGTAGATTCATTATTTGATTAACTAATTTTCATAAACCCCGATTTTATTGACTAATTAATTAATTTTGAGAGGAGGGATAGAGAGAAATTTTTTCTTTTGATTTTATTAGAAGGGTATGGTATGAAAAGTAAATGACAAAAAGTCCATGAAAAAGTAATTTTCGTACGTGAATAAACAGCTACGTACTTATAATAGCGAATAACAATAACAATAATATTTTAATAGCGGGTTTATTTATGTGAAGCACATAAGTAGAATTAGAAATATTGGTTTATTAATTAGCAAATTTTATGGTAATAATCTAAACATGATGTTAAACTATGCTATTATTAACATCATACTAGTAGCTAACATGCGATTATTGCTATCATAATATGACATTTATCAGTCATATAATTTCATAGATTATTTAGTAAATCTACGTTTCACTCAACATGTTTGCCAAGATTTGAAATCAATAATGAAAAAAATATTCAAAAATATTTTTATTTATTTGTTCCATCAACCAATTGTAAAATTGTGACAATTTTGTTTTATCTATAAATATAATAAAAAGACAAATTAAAGCATCACATTTTACCATTCAACTATTTAAGAGTAAATTATCAAGCCACATCATCCTTTCTTATTTTGAAAAGAAAAAGGGAAAGAAAAATGATATTTTAAACATTAAATGCAAATTAAAGCACAAAGTTAAGAAAATTAAACTTAAAAATCAATATATATATATATAAATATATATTTGAGGCTTTTTTCGAGCGACGTGGTAGTCTCCAATTTTTTTAAAACACTCTGTTGATTAGTTTTTAGATTATCCCACATGGGAAAATTAAGAGAAGAAAGAATGGATATTGAGTATAAAACAATTTTTAAAGTAGAGTTGATTATAAAATAAAGCCGAACTTACACTCCGTTGATTATTTTTTAGATTATCCCACATGGGAAAATTAAGAGAAGAAAGAAACAATTTTTAAAGTAGAGTTGATTATAAAATAAAGTCAAACTTTTTTCAGGTACCTATTTAAATTATCTTACTATTACTATTTTAGGTAAATCAATTTTATGAGTACACGACACTACACCTATTTAAATTAGGAGTAGTAATATATTTTTTAGAATTTAATTAGGAGTATCAATATATCCCACATTGAAAAATTAGGAAATTAGGGTAAGAGAAAAAAAAAGAAATAAGGGTTTTTTTCGAGCGACGTGGTAGTCTCCAATTTTTTTAAAACACTCCGTTGATTAGTTTTTAGATTTATCCCACATGGAAAGATTAGGAGAAGAAAGAATGGACATTGGGTATAAAATAATTTTTAGAGTAGAGTTGATTATAAAATAAAGTCAAACTTTTTTTCAAGTACCTATTTAAATTACTTTACTATTTTAGGTAAATCAATTTTATGAGTATACGACACTACATCAATATATCCCACATTGAAAAATTAGGGTAAGAAAAAAAAAAATAGGGTACAAAAATAATTTGTAGAGAATTAATATCTATAGATAATCTTAAACGTTAGAGTTGATTATTAAATAAAATTCCAACTTTTTTAAAATATCAATTTGATAATTTTTTAGATTTAATAACTATTTAAATTAATTCACTTTTTATTTTTTTTTAAAAACACTCCATTGATTAGTTTTTAGATTATCCCACATCGAAAAATTAAGAGAAGAAAGAATGGACATTGGGTATAAAATAATTTTTAAAGTAGAGTTGATTATAAAATAAAGTCCAACTTTTTTTCAAGTACCTATTTAAATTACTTTACTATTTTAGGTAAATAAATTTTATGAGTACACAACACTACACCTACTTAAATTAGGAGTAGTAATATAACCCACATGAAAAAATACCTATTTAAATTAGGAGTAGTAATATATCCCACATGTTTAAATTAGGAGTAGTAATATATCCCACATGAATAAATTAGGTGAAGAAAGAAAGAAAAGTAGAGAAAGTTTTAACATATTTAAACTATCTAATTAAATATTTTTTAGAATTTAATTAGGTAAATCAATATATTTCACATTGAAAAATGGGGGTAAGTGAAAAAAAAGAAATAGGGTATAAAATAATTTGTAGAGAATTAATATTTAAACACTTATTTAAATGTTTTTATTTTGATTATAAGTACGTGGTAATATATCCCACATCGAAAAGTTATAGGAATAGAGAAAGAAAACAGGGTATAAAATAATTTTAGAATTTAAATAATTTTAGAATTATAATTAGAAGTGGCTTTAAATCTTACATTAAAAAATTATAGAATTGATATTTTTAAAAATTTAAATTATAATTAAGAGTGGTAATACATCCTACATCGAAAAAATTAAACCATATTATAAAATATACTACTTATTTAAATTCTGTAAGGTTTAGATTTTAATTAAAATTATGAATATATTTTGCATCAATGGTAATTTGATCGTATAAACTTGATCGTATGGACCATTTAGAGGTGGTGTGTAATATTAGTATCTATTTTAAGCTAATTATTTAAATTTTTAATGTTTTATATTTTAACTAAAAATAGGAATATATCCCACATTGAAAAATTAGATAAATATAGAAAGAAAATATCGTAACACAATTTTACATTTTTAATATTTTATAATAAATTTTATATTTGAGGCTTTTTTTCGAGCGACATGTTAGTCTCCAAATTTCTTAAAACACTTATTTAATTTTTTTTTTATTTTGATTATAAGTACGTAACAATATATCCCACATCGAAAGTTAGAGGAATAGAGAAATAAAATAAGGTATAAAACAATTTTAGAATTTGAATAATTTTTCAATTATAATTAGAAGTGGCTTTAAAGTCCCACATTAAAAAATTATCGAATTTGAATATTTTTAAAAATTTAGTAATTTAAATTTTAATTAGGAGTGGTAATACATCCGACATCAAAAAAATTAAAGGTTATTATAAACTACTTTTAAAATTTTGGAAGGTTTTAGATTTTAATTAAAAGTAAAAATATATATCGCATCAATGGTAATTTGATAGCTTCGTTGATTAGTTTTAGATTATCCCAATGGGAAAATTAAGAGAAGAAAAAATGGATATTGGGTATAAAACAATTTTTAAAGTAGAGATGATTATAAAATAAAGTCCAACTTTTTTTCAAGTAACTATTTAAATTATTTTACTATTTTAGGTAAATGAATTATATGAGCACACAACACTACACTTATTTAAATTAGGAGTAGTAATATATCCCACATGAATAAATTAGGGAAAGAAAGAAAAGTAGAGAAAGTTTTAACATATTTAAACTAGAGCTGGCAAATAATGACACGACACGAAAACACGACACGAACCCGACACGAAATTAACGGGTTTGGGTTGAGGCATAATGACCCATTTATGTAAGTGGGTCAACACGAACACGACACGATATTTAATTGGGTTGGGTTTGGGTTGAGCTCTTTAAACACGAACCCGACACGAATGACCTGTTTAATAAAATAATCCTAATTTTTTTATTCTCCATCACATAAATATACTTAAACTTTCCAAATATGGACATGACACGAAAACCAGATACGAACCCGACACGAAATTAACGGGTTTGGGTTGAGGCTTGATGACCCATTTATCTAAGTGGGTCGACACGAACATGACACGAAATTTAATTGGGTCGGGTTTGCGTTGGAGGGTTTGTGACCCGTTTACATGTGACACGAACACGAACCCGACACGACCCGATCTGTTTGCCAGGTCTAATTTAAACTATCTATTTAAATATTTTTAGAATTTTATTAGGGATACCAATATATCCCACATTGAAAAATTAGGGTAAGAGAAAAAAAAGAAATAGGGTACAAAATAATCTGTAGAGAATTAATATTTATAGATAATCTTAGACGTTAGAGTTGATTATAAAATAAAATTCCAATTTTTTTAAACTACCAATTTGATATTTTTTTAGATTTAATTATTTAAGTTAATTCACTATTTTAATTAGGAGTACCAACATATCCCACGTGGAAAAATTAGGGGAACAAAGAAAAAAATAGGTAAAACAATTTTACGAGTACACAACACTACACCTATTTAAATTAGGGGTAGTAAATATATACGCATGAAAATTAGGGGAAAAAAGAAATGAAATAGAGTAAAGTACAATTTTTATAGATAATATTAGACGTTAGAGTTGATTATAAAATAAAATTCCAACTGTTTTAAACTATCAATTTGATAATTTTTTATATTTAATACATATTTAAATTACTTTATTATTTTAATATGAGTAACAATATATCCGACATGGAAAAATTAGGGAAACAAAGAAAGAAAATAGGTAAGACAACTTTATGAGTACACAACACTACACTTATTTAAATTAGGAGTAGTAAATATATCCGCATGGAAAATTAGGGGAAAAAAAGGAAATAGAGTAAAATACAATTTGTATAGATAAGATTAGACGTTAGAGTTATAAAATAAAATTTGAACTTTTTTAAACTATTAATTTGATAATTTTTTAGATTTGATTAGTAGTAACAATGATACATTAGATTAGAAAAGAGAAAGAAAATAATTAAGGTATAAAATACTTTCTCTTATTCTATATATTCTTCCCCTTTGCTTTTGTTACAAAAAAAATATAAGAACATTAATTTGGATGATATAAAACATACTACCCCACCTGCTATTGAATTTTGGCCATGCAAATCCACCTAAAATAGGAAAGAAAACTCGAATAACTGAATAAAGTAATGTGGAAAATATACAGAATATGAGGAAATAATTTTTAGAGTAGATATTATTAGATGATAGAGTTTATAGAAACTTTCTTAAAACACTTCTTTAAATTTTTTTATTTTGATTATAAGTACGTAACAATATATCCCGCATCGAAAAGTTATAGGAATAAAGAAAGAAAACATGGTATAAAACAATTTTAGAATTTAAATCATTTTTGAATTATAATTAGAAGTGGCTTTAAATTTTACATTAAAAAATTATAGAATTTGAATATTTTTGAAAATTTAAATTATAATTAAGAGTGGTAATACATTCCACATCCAAAACATTAAAGGCTATTATAAACTACCTATTTAAATTCTGTAAGGTTTTAGATTTTAATTAAAAGTTGGAATATATCCCGCATCAATGGTAACTTGATAGCTTTTCGATGTCTTCAATCACTAAAACTTGATCGTATGGACCATTTAAAGGTGGTGTGTAATATTAGCTAGGAGCTATTTTAAACTACTTATTTAAATTTTTTAAGATTTTATAGTTTAACTAAAAATAGGAATATATCACACATCAAAAAATTAGATGAATAAAGAATTAACCCCTTAACTTTTTCAAAACAATTGGAGTAGTTGACCCCTTAACTTTTTCAAAACAATTTCAGAGGGAAGCATATAGAAAGTAGAGAAAGTTTCAACATATTTAACCTATCTATTAAAATATTTTTTAGATTTTAATTACGAGTACCAATATATCCCACATGGAAAAAAATTAGGGGTAAAAGAAATTATTTATATAGTATTGATACTATACAATAAATTTGATTATAAAATAATGTTCCAACTTTTAGCTAGGGTATAAAACAATTTTAGAGGAAAAAATCAAAAAGTAGAGAAAGTTTTAACATATTTAAACTATTTATTTAAATAGTTTTTAGAATTTAATTAGGAGTACCAGAAATTGGGTATAAAACAATTTGTAGAGTATTAAAATTAGACAGTAGATTTGATTATAAAATAATTATTTAGATTTTAATTGGGAATAGTAATATATCTCACAAGAAAAAGAAAAAAAAAATAGGGTATAAAACAATCTTAGAGGGGAAAATATCAAAAAGTAGAGAAAGTTTTAATATATTTAAAGTATCTATTAAAAAAAATTTAGATTTTAATTAGGAGTACCAATATATCCGAAATGGAAAAATTAGGGTAAGAAAAAAAAGTAGGGTATAAAAAATATTTTAGGGTATTATATTAGACAGTAAGTTTGATTATAAGATAAAAAGATGAAACAATAATGAATATTAGTCAAAATATGTTAGCATTATAATTGTTTTACAATCCTCTTTACAAAATAAAGACTATCACTCTTAAACATTTTATCCATAACCAATTCTTTTAGAATCCGTGCAACGCACGGGTGATACACTAGTTAAACTAATATATCTATAATATTGAACACAAATTATAATTCTCATTATAATTTTTCAAAACAATGTCAATCATTCAATCTATTTTGAATAATAATTCAAAAATAAAAGTTTAGAAATTTTTATTTTGACAAATTTCTTTTAGGTTAAATTAATTACATAAGAAAAAAATGAAAAAAACAATAATAAAAACAATAATTGTGACAAAACACTATTAAACATATCAATATTCGTGGCAAAATACTAATAATCTGTGGCAAAAACTTAGTAAATTGTGGAAAATATATTTTGACTATATATTACTCGTATTACAATGTAGATATTTGATTAATAAATTAGTTTTTTTCTTATGAGTCTTTTTGTCATCAAGGCTTAGTGAGCCTTTAAATCTGAACTTGTATAATACCACCAACGTGACAATATATCTAATCCCGTGAATTTCACGGGTATTACAACTAGTTGAGAATAAAAAGGCTAAGTAGACGGTATATGTATTAAACAGCTAAACAAGTAAAGCTCACAATTAAAAATGGTGACATTTTGGTCCATCACTTGACTCACTTCGTTCCTAACCACAATAAATCATTTCACAAAGTGTGTAATTCTAGAGTTTTAATTTAAAAAAATGAACATAGTAAATTTAAAGTCTTTTAATTAAATCATTCATCTCATAAAATATAAGTTATTTTAAGCCAAACCCTATACCCAATTTCGACAACAAGTTACTCTTAAGGGTCGACAACTAGTATAACTTCCATTCCATTAGTTGAATCTTCTAAGAATAATTACTCTCAAGGCTCAACAACTAGCATGAGTTCCATACCTAAGCCTAAAGTAGTAGTCGAGTTGCCTCAATCCCTTATAAGGTCTAGTGAGTTCTTAGGACCGAATTATTTGGAGTGGTTGAAACACGTGGCTCTGAAAAAATGTCTCATTTGTGATCAACTGCTGAAAACTGGAGAGGATGTGTCAATTTTGGAATTAATAATGGGGTAAGGAAAACAGTCAAGTTGTTAATTAACGAAGCTAGAATCGGGTTACAATTAAATCTGATTGGGGTGTTTTAATTATTATGGATGTAGGTTTATCATGTATCTCATACTCCCTGTTTGATATCGTGGATTATGATGTCTGATTTTATGATCGAGTGCGGCAAACGGAATAAACAGATTTATCAAGACGTGATGATAAGGGAACCACTGGAGTGTGTTATGTGCCCCGACTGTCAAGGGAGTGAGGGAAGAGTAGGGGTGTTAACGAGCCGAGCCGAGCCCGAGCTGGGCCTTGCTCGGCTTGTGCTCGATTACCAAAACTCGAGCTCGAGCTCGAGCCGATCTTACCCGAGTTTGAAAAAAATGCGCTCGTTACAAAGCTTGCGAGCTTTAACACGAGCTCGAACCAAACTCGAGCCAAATCGAGCCTATATAAAATTGTATGTTTTTTTATTTTTTTCTTCCGATATTTTCAATAATAAGGTAAGATTATATGTAAAAATATTTAGTAAATCAATAAGATATTTAATATATATGATACAAAGATATAATAATGATAAAATATTTCTATAAAATATGAGTATATTTTTATAAAATATGATTAATATCTTATGTAATCTCAAATGTTCGAGCCGCTCACGAGCTTTTCGAGTCGAGCCAGCCTTTGCTCGGCTTGACTCGTTAAGCTCTCGAGCCGAGCCCGAGCTCGAGTCGAGCTCACACGAGCCGAGCTTTGACCGAGCTTTGACCGAGCCGATCTCGAGTTGCTCGCGAGCTGTCTCGTCTCATTAACAGCCCTAGGGAAGAGTATAGGGTTTGTACTTTGTAAACTGTCTGCTGCTGTTTTTGGTTTTCAATTCACCAATCTTATTCTCGCATTTTATTGACATATGTTATGACTTATGACAGCTTGCAATACTTAAGACAAAAACCCGTTATTCATACCAGGGCCGTCTTTGGGCCCGTGCGGGCCGTGCGGTCGCACAGGGCCCCCAATTTTTTGGGTCAGAAATGAAAATATTAGTAAGAATAAATAAATTCAGTACACTAAATATTCAATCAAAGATAGTGTCTTAGTGGATAGAAATCAGGTTTCTAGACATGAACGCTTAGGTTCAAACCTTACTAACTACATTTTCTACTCTTTTTTCTAAAATTTTGTTTATTAAATGTTATATTGAGGGATCTTTTTAAAAAATTTTGTTTATTTTGTTTCTAAATGTTATATTGAGGCCTCTTTTTAAAAAAATTTGTTTATTAAAATGTTATATAGGGGCCCCATTTCCAGAGCTCGCACAGGGGCCCCCAAATTCCCGAGACGGCCTTGATTCATACAAGGAATGGCTGGAATCACAAGATGAAAGGTTTGACAAAAGAGCTATTGGTTTGAGCTTCCCTATATCAGGTAATGATGATCCCAAGATGGAAATCAGGAAACGGTTGCACATCTGCAAAGCTAGTTGACATTTATTCAAGGTAACTAGCCCTTGTCATATGTTGTGTCAGTCACCTGCTTCACTGCTGTTCTCTTTAGATAAACCGTGCGTTGACTCTTTGTTGACCTTCTAATTGATTAATGCATATCATCACGACGAGCTTCAAGGTATGGTTGTTGCTCTTTCTGAGCCTAAGCCTTAGGATATTCCTAATGAGCTAATGCACACCTTGGAGTCAATAAGTGTCTGAACACCAGTGAATAAGTTCCGCCCTGTGTTGAATATCAGAAGAGTTATTGAATATCAGAGGAGTTATCCATTTCGTGTTTCCTGCAAGTTCAAAAACATGATCATGTGTAATGATCAATTATGTTTATGAGATCCTTATCGTCCATAGTGTCATAACTTTAATGTCGTAATAGCGAGTTATTACACATATTTGGGTAATTATCTAAACCATTTTGTTATATAAATTATCTAAATGTTTTTTCAATGATGCAGGAAGGAACTCACCCCTTGATGACCCCATTGAAGTCGATTTAAGCGAGCCGCCTATGATAATCTGTGAATCTGAAGTAGCTTCTTTATACGATTGTGATCATGATGTTCCCATTGAATATTGACATACTTAACATACAATGTTTCGGCAATGATGTCGTTAAGGAGATTTATACTGCTATTAGCGTCTTTATACTAGTGTGAAACAACTGTTTTGAAGTTGAATACCTGAATATTATCGGAAGTCTATGAAAATAAAAAGTGTTTTTATGCAATTAGTTGATTTGGCCGAGATTCTAGGCTGAAGTGACTTTGGCACTGCCTACACTCGCCATCATTCCAAAGCCTACTGGCCTAAATTAATTTGCTGGAACTATCCACTTTCTGATATGCAGTTATAGAAGGAGGAGGAGTCACTTCCGATCGCTACATTGGAGTGACTTCTTTTTCAAAAGTAAGGCGTGTATAATCTCAAGCAAGTTCCCCAAAAAGAAACTAAATGGCCGAGATTCTAGAGTCAAGTCTGAACTGATGTAGTCAGAAACATTTAATTAATATATCCTCCCATTCTCAATTGCTGTTACTCATTCTTATTTAATAAAGGGTCAGCCTACTACAGCTATTTAGCCATAGCGTATTCGCGCGGCCTCCGTCAGGGGACCCCTCCCTAATGAATTAATGAATTTCGCTGCTGTTTTTCTGCAACTCCTCATTTAAAATGTAACATGTATGCACTGATACATTGAATTACCAGATCTCATCCCTCCCCTTCCTAATAGGGCAAATTTCATAGTGCATTGACCAAAACACGAGTTTCATATCTATATGTAAGTCAGGATGTTCATAGATAATGATTCTTATTACATAGTGTTTTCAGTTGATAACTAAAATGTTGAGATAAGAAAGAAAGTCTGGGAAATTACTACTAAATGCATACTACTAATAAATAATTATGAACAGTGATCACCATCTTCCCAGAGTCCTAGTCCTTATTAATTTTTATGAGTGCCACCTGCTCCCTAAGAACTGAAATTTTGTCGGATTTTGGCTTCTTGATGCCGGCATTTCCTGATGTGGTGTTAGTACTAGCAGAGATATCTTCATTCGCATCAGCATCAGCATCAACATCAGCATCAGGATCATCATACTCATTCTCCATATAATAAATTTCTTCGTTTTCCTCCATAACAATTTCTTGGGCCAAAACTTTCTGGCAGAGTTTACAAGTTATAAAGCCCGATTCCCAGGTAACAACTTCATGAATCCAGCAACAGCTACTACACCACCGCTGCTCAGCCATTCCAACTATCACCTAAATTATTCAGCCAAAACAATTAGGCACACATATCAATTGAGCTAATCAATTAAGAAGGTTTATTTTCGCAATACGTTTTTTTATGACTACCTAGGACAACCAGACCACTACCAGTACCACTACCATCCAAGCCGCCAACAGGCAACAACCCAGACCATAACCCTAAATAACCACAAACCTAAATATTGTTAACACATGCAAAACGGGTCAGGCCACACCCCAAACGGAGGACAGATAAACTCTCTCGACAACACAAGTGAGGTTCCATCGTAAAATCAATTGACTATAAGAGTAAAAGCCCCTTGGTTATAAACTAATCGAAACTCTCTTTCTCAAACTAAGAATGTGGGACAACTTCACATGCAGGTTTATATATTCCAGCAAATATGACAAACAAAATTGCTACAAATCCGGAACTTTGATCAATAATTCTCATACACAAATTTTTGTTTCAGACGGCCACTTTTGGTCTGAAACTTCAGACGGGTTATATGTAACCATTTTATAGTTAAATGTAACCATTATTGTTTCATTTTATTAACCATTTTATAGCGTGGTTAATGTTACAACTTATGATAACTTGTTTGTCAATAACGGTCACATTTGGCTGTGAAATGGTAACATATGGCCCGTCTGAAACTTCAGACCAAAAGTGACCGTCTGAAGCAAGACCAACTGATTTTCATAATACGAATACTTGAATCTATATTTAGATTATCATAATCTATACTGCGAAAATAAATCATTGCCAGTGTAAAAAGCCTACTACGAAAAGTAAATTACGTAAATCCATAAATTAATTGAAACTTACCGATGAACAGGGATTGAGCCGTGAGCAAACTATAATATTACGGTGATTTTGTTATAGGAAGTCGGTATATAAATACTAGTACCACTTCGAATTTCAATAGGTTTTTGTCTACAACGTTTCTTGTTTTAGTCCATATAAGTTAGTTATTATTTGATATGTTTCGTCTATAACGAGAATTTGTTATTATACCAAAACTTAACAAAATAAAATGAGTATATTTTCTATTAACTATTTTAATAAAATATAGCATGATTCATGAGATATTCTAATAAATTACGGGCAAAATGAGTTAATGATCAAAATCTCATGAGATTGTCTTCTAAATATACATGTTAAAACTCGATCCGATCTGCTCGACCCGTTTTTTAAGGTTACAAACCTGAGTTTTTCGACCTGCGTTCCATTTGACACGTACCCAAAATGACCCATTATTTCAGGACGGAGACCGAAGTCGTTTGACCCGTTGGTCAAGGAAAATCAATTTTTTTTTATTAAAAAAACAATATTTATATATTATACTAGTTTTGGCCCGTGCAAAAAATTGCACGGGTTATTTTCAAATCATATTATTCCAAATACTCCCTCCTATCCATATCTATTGTCCCATTTGGCCAAAAGTGCAAAATTTATGAAAGTAAATAGAATATTAAAAAGTAATGTATAAAGGGTAAGATAATAAAAAAGTAAGTACTTCCTTAATTTTTTGAGTAAGAGTCTAATGACTCCCTCCACTTTTACATTACATGGTTTCCCTCCATAATCAGAAACACATAGCTGAAGCTAGAGCAGAGCAAAAAATCCGATTATCCGAATTATCCGATATCCGATCCGTATCTGATCCGAAATAATGGATATCTGATACGAAAAGTGGTTTGGTTCGGATACCCGTATCCAAAATATTTGGATATCGGATCAAATACGGATATCAGGTTTAAAAATTTGGATATCCGATATCCGAAAGTTATTAGATCAGATATCAAATATCGGATCGGATACCCGATATCCGTTAATATCCGATCCGTATCCGAGATTTGATCCATAAATAATACTACTTAATTTCACAAAACCGTAAATAATCTTTGTATTTGGCGGACTATTACGGTCGGAAGTCGGAATGTTATGTATATGGAATGTTTTCGTATATGACTATTTGGCGAACTATACGCTACTTCGGATCGGATATATATCGAATGAAATTAATATTACGCTAGTTTTTTATTTTTATTACAGTTTGACAATATATAAAATACATAGAGCGGATCTCGGATATCGGATAACTGATCCGAAATTTGCGGATAGTTTCGGATACTAAATTTCGGATATCCGATCATTTCGGATCAGATCGTGGATACTATAAATTTGGATTTTTGGATCGGATATCCGATCCGAAGTAGGGTTTCGGATCAGATATCCGATCCATACTCTGCCCTAGCTGAAGCTATGTTTTTTTATTACACTGTTTCGAAATGCATACGGTTTTGCTTAAAAATAAAATGACGGCATAAATTTTACACATTCAAACTTCTAATAAAATTACATCGACATAAAATAAAATTACATTTAAATTAAAATAAAAATACATTAACTAGGATTTACTCATAAAATTACATCACACAAAATAAAATTAGACGATCTTGCTTGGACTTCAGATTAACTTTCGATTTTCTTCAACTTATCTTGACTGGCATGTCGAGTTGTTCTATAAGCCATAAACCCAAAATGTCAGTCCAAATGTTATATATCCAACTCACTAAGATTGAAATTTGACACCAAAAATCAAATTTAGAGCCAAATTACAAACAGATTTCACAATTGCGCCAAACCAAATGTTCAAAAGAGTGCAAAGTTCATTGGCTATGAATAGAAGGGTGTATTTATTAGGGTTTATTGAAGAACTCCAGTCCAGAAAACTACTTTTTCATAAAGAGCTAGCAAACAACAAATATTCACAAACATTCAATGAAGAATCTCATCAACTTAGAAAGATAAAAAATTAATGAAACACTATTGATGAACAGCAAAGATGGAAAACCAAAACATGGTATTATGAATGAACTGGCAGCAAAGTTTTCAGTGGACAGGGAAACCAATCACAAGGTTATGGAAGGAAGCAAATGCACAAAGAATGGCTGCCATACCAGTCAATTTGAACAACAAAAAGGTCGGCATTAAGCATGTTGGGAGAGCATTTTTAGATGAGCAAAAGCTAGCATCAATTAATCTACTGGACAGGACAACACAAGAAGATTTGGCCACTCACTTGGGGGTAAGCCAATCAACAGTTTAAAGATGGAAGATTTGGCCACCTCTGACCCTTCATCTCCCAAACTTCTTTCCTTGAACTCATCTGCCTCTCCTCATCATCCATTGTTACAGGCACAATACTGTGCAACATGCAACAACATCAGACGATTCACCATCACATTCATCATCTTCCATCTCCATCTCAGCCTCATCCCTATATAAGTCTTCATATATCTTCTCCATACCTCGAAGATCAATATTAGTTGAAAAAGTCGTATATTTCTCCATTGATTTTAAAATTAATGGAAAAAGTGTTGAAGATTGAGAGATGATTTTAAAATTAATGGATTTGTGATGAAGATTAGAAAACGGATGAGAGATAAAGGGAAGATGATTTCGGCGGAAGAGAGAGAGGGGTAGGGTTTTTGAGGAATGAGGGATAATGTGAGGTTGGGTGGGTAATAAGGCGGGAGGGATTAGAGAATTGGGCTGGGTTAATTAGGAATTGGGTAGATTAGTGGGCTGGATTAGGGGTGGTAGGGTATGTAACTAGTTGCATGAGTTGGGGGTAGTTCAGTCCAAAAAACACATCGGGAAAAGCAAATGGGACATTTTGATGGGTAACGAATTTGGCCAAATGGAACATTAGTTACGGGTAGGAGGGAGTATCTATCATCGAACTAAATTATTAATGTGCGTAAATTTTTTTTTATATCTAAAGTCTATATTGTAAAACCCTCGTCGCAGCAAAAAAATAAAACATTCAACATGCCAAAATTTAAGCGGAATTTAAACTTTAACATGCATAAAACGAGGTGAATAAAAACTGAAACTGAAACTGAAACTGATCAACTGATATAAACAGAAATAGATAAGTATAACTGTCTAAGTACTGAAAGTAAATGTATACAACAGCCTGGGATGGCACATCCCTACAGGCACTCAAAACCAAATCAAAAGTCTAGAGTCTAGCTAACGCATATGTGTAAGTCAAAATCGATGAATAGGATCATCGCTCGCTAGCTCCATGTGAACCCCTCTGCCATCCTGTCATGTACCTACATACATGTAAACATGTACGCCACAATCAGTGGGGAGTGACTAGAGTTCTCCTAGCCACCTTTTATAACGACACGTAACACAAAAATACAAACAACATCCAACATATATAAACATGTGAAGCATATAAATCTCAATATCTGATTCTCAATTACAACATGCAATTACTGTGCAAGACTCTCAACCACTTTCGGAAACCATTTGGAAGGAGAGCCGGTTTCCCTTTCGGTTGCCCGATCGGGGGGTCTTTCAGTCCAAACCATTTACGAAACTAATCAAGGAGTCATCCAATGCCTTGGATGAACAATACTATAGTCAACAATATAACCATCATGATTAATCAGCAAGTATAGAGGTTCAGCGGTCAACTTAAGACATAACCTAAATACTAAATCACTTTCACAAACAAGGACTCAGAGGCCAACTTAAGGCATAGACCTTGAAATCAAATAATCACAAGCAATGGGTCCAGAGGTGAACTTAACACATATCCCCCTACCATACAAGTAAAGGGTCCAGAGGTGAACTTAACACATATCTCAATACACAACTCAGTAACGGGTCCAGAGGTGAACTTAACACATATCCCACTACAAACAAATGTCCGGTCCAGAGGTGAACTTAACACATATCCCAACATACATACACAAGCAATGGGTCAAGAGGTGAACTTAACACATATCCCACTGCCACACATAAATATTGGGTCCAGAGGTGAACTTAACACATATCTTATTACACAGCTATCGCACACCGGGTCCAGAGGTGAGCTTAACACATATCCCGATATACGAAAACCGAACACGTGTCAGGTCCAGAGGTGAACTTAACACATATCCTGACACGCCACAAGCAAAACACGTAATGGGTCCAAAGGTGAACTTAACAAATATCCCATCACGCGATAAACAACTCACGTATTAAGCTCAGAGGCCAGCTTAAGGCATACCTTAATACGCATCAATACAACAGCATCCAAAGATAGTAACTAAGTCTATAGTTCTAGTCTCTTATACTTCTAAACAACACTTAATTGATCCCGGGAACTAAGCTGAGGGTGAGCCGGTTTCCCTTTCGGTTACACGACCGGGGGGTCTCTATCCTCTCTCCATTCCCAAACCCAATATAGTGTCGCCCATCCTCCGGGGACCTCAAACACACATATAAGGTACACGGAACGAATCTCAAACGAAACCGATCAACCGATCAAAAGATATGCGATTTTTAATGAGAACAGGGCTCTCAGCCGGTTCTGGACCGTCTGACGGTCTGCCGGCTGGGAGTCCCTTCCCATGAGCATACTTACTTTAAAAAAAAACGAAGGAAAGCGGCTCTCAGCCGGTGGACCGTCTGCCGGTCTGCCGGCTGGGAGTCCCTCCCACAAGGCTTCCTAAAATTTACTAAAAATCCAAGAATAGACTCTGAGCCGGTCGACGGCGGCCGACCTGCCAGATCAGAGTTCCTTCCACAATTTCAGAACATTCAAAAATCACTAGCCTGACTCTGAGCCCGCTGACCGGCTGCCGGTCAGCCTACCGGCTCAGAGTCCCTAAACGCAAAATCGCCAAAATCGCATATGTTCCTAAACTTCACAAATCGATACCAAACTTCCAAAATTGCAACCAACATACATTACCCAACATATATACCACATGTAATCATCAATAGCATGTATTAAACTCAACATTAAAGCCCTATTAAGATCACACTTAGTATCCGTCACAAAGATGCAAAAACTGAAATTTGGCAAATAATCATGTGAAACACAATCTAAGCATATGAACATCATACATGAGCAATACTAGCATGATTCTAAGTCCAAACAACAACCACAATGTACAAAATCAGAAACTTTCATCATCAAAACCATGAAACATGCTATTATAACAAATAAAGGCCGAGTTTCTCATTATTGTCACCTCTAAAGCGATTATGCTCCTAGCTCCTCTTCAATCACGAAACTATCCACCTCGGGATCTTCTAAACCCTCTCCTACAACATGAAAAACGATTATTAGAAGCTAGAAACGAAATTTACCAAAAACAGTCCCTTTTTCAAGTTGAACGAAACTGAAATTGAAAGAGACGGATGACTTGGAAATTTCGCGAGGATTTCAGAAATGTATAACATACCTTGATTTGGAATTCGGATGATCTCTGAAAATCGATTTAAAGATTGAAAAGTTGAAGGAGAAATGAGAATGAATATAACTGTGTTACTTATTTTTGAGAAATGAAGATGTGGACATACTGAATTGGGGTTTAGGGTTTAAGTTGTCCTTTCCGTTTAAGTGAAACGGGCTTTTGATTTGAACGGGTTTCATGAGTCGGATTTAACTTGCCAAGTTATTACGTCTTTAGGACTTAAGGTTCTTAAGACGGATCTTAACGGAATATTTTAAAATAACTTAACAATAAATATTAAAAATATTATTTTATTCCGAAAAATAATTTAAAACCTTTAAAATATAGTTTACGAAAATACGGGATTTTACATATATACTTTTTTTTTTATCGAAATTCGATTTTTTTTATTAATCCTGATTTTGCTATTATAAATTAAAAAATTTATTATAACTTATTATACTTTTCAATTGATCATATTTATTTAGTTCAAAATTGAGTCAATAATGTCTCTGATAGTGTCATTATTATATCTCTTTGAGTTAGAATTTGTCTTTCAACTAAAATAGTAACGCGTCAAACTATTAATTAATTAATTAATCATTGTTAAGCTTATTTAGTTACCTAACTACATTTCATAATTAAATACGTGTGTATTTCCGTTTAACGAATCACCTAATATTATATTAGCGGATATTTTCCATGGTACCCTTGTGGTTTGTCAATTTGTCTATGGTACCCTCTTTTTAAGAATGTGTCTACCATACTAATGAGGTTTATTATTTATGCCTAGTGTGTCACTGCCGTTACAACTCTCTTTATTAGCTTACAATTGAGCGGCAAAACTTTTCCTAATCACCTTTATACAATCACAAACAAAATTACACTGTCATTTTTGGATTGTTATGCTGTAATGTTCGTATGCATATGCTATAGATTTTGGATGAATTTTGTAATATCTTGGTGGCATATGATGTGTTGTAATTTTTTGGATGGATGAACTAATTGGATGACTGTACTTTGAATGAATTTGTTAAATAAAGGTGTTCGATATGTATTATGAGGAGATGTTCAATGTGCATTGCAGTGAAAAAAGGATGATGAGTAGCTGTTGATTGAGAAAAAACTACTTCCTCTTACCCGTTTATAATGTCCCATTGTGATGAAAGGACAAAATTTATGGTTTATTAGTTGTTTAATATTTTGGTTGAGTAAGGGGTATGTAGATTGAAGAGAGGGTGTTATGATTTGTATAAAGTAAGTGGGGTAATGGGTGGGTGAGTGAGTAATAAATGAAAATTAATAAGGGTAGAATGGTAAAAACTTGGTAAAAAACTTACCAAAAATGGACAATGGGACAATATCCTGAATAGACGAAAATGTACAATGGGACATTTAAGTTGGGTAAGAGGGGGTATATTACAAACCTCAGAGGGTATCTGGTGCAAACTCATTTTTTAATAAAGTTGTTAAAAAACTAACTTTCCCGCCAAATTTAGTTTGTCCATAATTTAACGGAAATTTGTCCTTAATTTAACTCCGTTACTCCTAATCTAATGTTCATAATAACCCAATAAGGGTACCATTGACACAAATAACAAAGTTCATGAGTACCAGAGGCACATTCTTTAAAAGAGGGTACCATGGGTAATTTGATAAAGCAGAAGGGTACCATGAAAAATATTCGTTATATTATTATAATAAAAAAATGAGTTGAAATGTTCTTTTTGATGATATAATTGTTAAGTTGGGGAGGGGGAATCGATGGCAGTTTGCGAGTAAACTATGTAGGAAATGGGTAAAAAGTTGTTAATATACGGTTTTTCTAATATGCATTTTTTATATAAAAGTGTATAAAATTTGCAGTGTTTTTAATGACGATTACCCTCCTTGCATTTTTTTAATAGAGACAAAATTTCAAGATTTTCTAGAGCATATTTCCACATTTTATCATTACTCTATTTTATGCTTTTATATATCAACAATGATTAGTCGAGTTTTTATTTTTTTTAAAGATTATTTTCACTATATGCATGTCACAACCATGATTTAATACTAATAAAATAACAGTTGTTGAATATATTCATGAGGTAGTAACTTATGTTTATATTTTTTTAAAAGGAAACTTCTAATATTTTGTTCTTTAATTTTTTAGTTCATTTACCGTTAATTAATAAATGTATTTAATATTTAGTAGTATTTAAATTTCTTGGTACATTGATAATTGTTATCTAATAATTTGAGTAAAATACAACAATTTTTGTAACAACGTTGCTTTGTTATCAATTGATGTACAATTATTGTAATTTATTATTTATTATTGTAGTAAAAAATTGGATTGAATTGTATTAATTGGTGTAATTTATTAATGATGTAAAATTTTGGACCGAATTATTAATTTAAATTATTAATAAATATTTACGTACAGAACATAAACATAAACATTTACGTACAAAACATAAGTATAGTCGCTTTTTAGTAATTAATTTATTGGATGTGGGTCCGACATTTGCTGTTAAAAAATAATTTTATGTGATGATATGAATACATGAAAATAATTGAAATGATATTTGTTTTATACAGATAAGATTACTATTCGGAAATCATTATTTATTAATCTTTACATACGACCATCGTTATTTTTAATATTTATGTACAAATCATAAACGGAATTATTTACGTATTGAACATAACTCAAGGCGGTTTTCGTTATTTAATTCCTTCATTTTTGTTGTGGGTCCCGCTATTATCGATTTACGTACAAACCATCATTATTTTTTAATACTTACGTACAAATCATAAACGTAATCGTTTATGTACATAACATAAATCTAAGCGATTTTTTGTTAATTAATTATTTCATCTTTGTTGTGGATGTACATATTTGTTTTAAATGTTTCTGTATTAATATAGATAAGATATGTGAATATATTGAATACATTTGACATAAACGTTTGTTATTATAAAATAAATTAAATTACTGTTTTTAACTTTTAATTTTGCTGGTATGGTATTAGGTATTTTGTCAAGTTTGGTTTCCATTGTCCAAATTATTCTTATACATGACGATGACAATGGATGATTAGTCGAGTTTTCTAGATTTTATTTTCATGTTATGTTGATTTATTATAATCTAGAAGATAGTATTTTCTAAAGAAATATTATTATAAATTAGTACGATATATAAATATCGTACTTTCTAAATATTATGCATGACATATATATATATATCTTCTTGAACATAAAAATTACGCCTGACCTTTAGAACGGTATCAACATAAATATTTATGAGATAATCAGTTGCTTATATACATTTTGTGCTTTTTTTGTAGCAATATTGTACACCGTAAGTTGTATCAATTCATGTATTTGATTGTAATTTTTTTTTTTTGTTTTTTTTTGCAAGAAAAGTATTACTCACATATATTTCAAAAAGATTATACATGAGTTTTCTTACAAGAGAATAACCCCTAATCAGTAAGACTGACAAAACCAAACCCCCCCCCCCCCCAATGTTTCTAGTAATCTATGCCATTATAACAAGGATTTCTAGAAAGATAGATATGGACTCTGTGTTTTATTTCCTGAATCAGAGTCTTTAGAGGTCTTTCCCTCCCTTCAAACAGTCTGAAATTTCTTTCTAACCAGATGACTGCAACCAGACATCCAATGCTGCAAGTAAACCAGTTTGCTTTCCAATGCCTTCTTCTCCGTCTTAAAGTCACCCAGTTTAGCATATCCGTTATATTGTATCCCATAGGAGGAATTTGTAGCCAAGATAGAATTGCTTGCATTAGTTCTTTGGTGAAGTCACAATCAAAAAACAAATGGTGAGAGCTCTCAGCAGTTTGTTTGCAGAGAGTGCATCGATTCACAATATGTAACATCTGCATTCTATCATGATCCATTGTGAGCAGTTTGTTCTGAGTAGCCAGGAGTGTTATAATCTTCTGTCTTGGGATGATCTGCCCTTGTTAATGCTTATATAAACCTGCTGAATGGGTTGTTTCTGTCTGATCCCCTCATAAGCACTCTGAACAGAGAACTTGTTCTGTTTAGTACAATTATGGAGAAAAGCTTGAACATTCTGAGTATCTCCCAGCAGTTGTATACAGTGGTCTCTTGCCTTCAGAATACTTCTCATGTTATCAGAAAAGTACTCCTTGGGGGGAACATGCCAAATTGATCCCTGTTTATTGACATAGGAGTTCATCCATTTGCACCATATACTCCCAGCATCTTTGTCAAGGTACCAAAGCCATTTCAGTAGAGCAACATAGTTCCATTTTAATATCCTTGACCTGAAATCCACCCTCTTCCTAAGGTAAGCAAATGCTCGTCCAAATTTTTAGAATTATTTTATGTTCTCCTTTATCGTAGCCCCAAAAAAGTTCTCTGTAGAGTCTCACCAATGTTTTATGAACCTGAGATGGAAGCAGTTGGCTGGAAGACCAAAAATTAGTTATACCAAATATCACAGAGTTAAGTATTTGAAGTCTACCCGCATAAGAGAGATACTTGGTTGAAAAATTATGAGATATTCTCTGCATCTTGAGAATTAAGCCATCAAACATTCCAATTGTCAGATGAGAGCAATGAATTGATTGTAATTTTATTTTAGTTGTTATTGTAATTTATTATTTATTGTTGCAAAAATTTGGACTGATTTTTTTTGTAATTAATTCTATCTGTATTCGTTAGTAATTAATAATTTTTTTGTGTTGAGAACGTAAACATTTTGATATTTACGTTTACATAGCAATTAATTCAACAATTAGTCTCCCTATCCGTCACAAGGAGAAGACGAGTATATTTGGTACCATTTACGTATATGGGTTTGGTATTGATGTGACTACTTATACATTATTAAATAAAAAAAACAAAAATGTTGCACTTTCCCCAAGTTCTGTGTACATAAAGTTTGTCAAAACCCTCTCTCTACTTTTCAGAATTTGTCTTAATTAAACTCTTCCCATATGCCTCCTTCTTCTCTATTTTCAATTTTCAATTTTCAATTTTCAATTTTCAAATCCCTCCATCTCTCTACTTTTCAGTTTCCCTTTTCTCTACTAAAAAACTCTCGTTTCTCTCTCTCTCTCTAATTTTCATTTTTCATTATCTCAATTTTAACACAAATTCAACAAAAAAATTGGATTTTAACACAAATTCAATAAAATGGGTAGAAAACAAATGGTAATAAGGAAACCAGCAATAAAGAAAAATGTGAAAGGTATGCAAAACGTCCTCCCTCTCTCTAATTTAGGGATGCTGCTATTTCGAGATTGATGATAAATGTTACCATTTTTGAATGTAGAAGTGAAGAACAATAAAGGAAAACAGAGAGCTAAAGTTACATTTTCAGAACCGACCGTAGAGGTCGATAATTCCGTGGAGTCAGAAAAGAGTTAGGGACTTTTGTAAAATATTTGGAAATATGTGATCACTGAAGTTAATTGCAGTAAGTTTTGAAATATTTGGAAATATGTGACCACTTTTATTAATTGTTGTAGCAATAACATTAGGGTAACATGGTGACCTTAATTTATATGTGGCCACAGTAATGCAACCAGAAAACAGAGTAAGTTGGTAACATTTTGGGTTATTATTGATGACATACGTTCCTCCTGCAGAATGTCACCTCTTTCTTGTCGATATGCTAAGTTTCTGTTGTCAAATAGATAGGTAACATATTCGACTTATACGGTGACATTTTTGTTTATATGGTGGCTACATTTCCGAAATATGTGGGGAATGACCACTTTTTCGGCAGGGCTAATATTGGTCAATGTTTATGTTTTATATTTTGTAGGCACGTGTCCTGTAATGGTACACCACGAAAAGAAACCAGCAGTTGGTGTCACGTTTGCATCGTCAAATGACAACGGAGATAGAAGAATCTGCAGCCACAGAGCCCATTGGCGGCACGCAACATGAATCTGGTGTAGATACCGGTGCATCGGAGCAGAGTTTGACGCAGTTACTATATGGCGACCCGATATTCTATGCGGAGTTCCTTAGCATGCTTGACCAGGTGGACAAGGCTATGGAAGAAATTGCGCTGCCACCGTCGTTCGATCTAGGAATCGGGGACATAGGTAAGGGTAAGGGTCAGAATATAAAGTCTTACGAACTGAGATACAACCGTGTCCGTGACCGCGTAGTTCGCGGAGATGCTACAGGGGATGTTGCTCCCAGTGGACGGGTAACGAAAGCGAAGAAGCAAAAATAAGTCTGATTGTTGTTTTGATGTCGGATGTGTATAATGAATACTCTTAGTACTATCGGTTTGTGTACTTTATGTCCCTCTTCATGACAATATGCCAGAACCTATTTGTTTTAGGAGTTGTCAATGCTTTTAGTATGGGTCGTATTTTGTTAAACAATATATAGCATGTAAGCCTAAAATGGTGACATGCTACAGTTATTTTACTTCCGTTTTGAATATATTCAAAATGTTGGTATGTTATGAAGCAGATGTTATAAATTTCAAGTTTCTTATGTTTTTACATATTTTTACTTATATTTGGAAAATATTGTTAAAAAGGATAAATCAATTGACAACATTTCTGATAAATCAATGGTAACATTTGTAGAAGGTAGCATAAATGATCCTACAGTTGGCAACATTGTATGAGGTTAACAGACTGTACAATTGGCAACATTGATATATTTAAGGGGATACATATTAATACCTCATATGTCCACAGACTATGAGGTTGATAGAACCTATAATTGGCAACATTTCTGGTTTTGAAAGGTGTCATTTGACAATGTAGTGCAATATTTTAACAGCATCAAAGGAATCAAACACAAAATGATACATTTGTTTTCCCATCATTAAATAAACCAAAAGGTAACATAAACTATATATGACAAATGTTACCAGTAAATCCCAAAATGTTGATAGGTTATATTCTCTTCAAATGGTAACATCTACGAACTCAGATCCCTCCTGCTGAAGTGTACCCATCTGTCTTCCTATATGTTACCTTTTGTAAGAGTGCAATGTTGAATTCTCAGAGACCCAAAAAATTGTACCACCAACAACACACCAAAAAATCGCTGAGGATGTTGAGTCAAATCAGCCACGGTACCGGGGTGTATATTGTTCTCTCACCCACAACATCCATCCCTTTTTTCTACTTCTTCTTCGGGCACACATTCCTTTTTTTTCCGTGCACTACGACCCTTTGTTGTATATCACAAGGGATCGAGGATTGGAGGCACGCTTTGGCTAACGATGGTTTGTTCTTTATCGATATTAAGGTTTGAAAGTAGTTGTTGCACTTCTTCATTAGCCTTAACAAAATACTTCTCGAAAACAAGTCTAGCCTCGGCAACGTTGCGACATTTTGTTATGACATGGTTCGTAGCTATGAGCATGGACCGACGCTAGTTAATTGCATTGGTAGCATCGGTTCTACGAATATCGCATGGAAAGAGGCGTTCCCATACGACTGTTTTGGCAAATTTCGTCCACCGACGTTGTATGTAGACCGGAGGGATCTCCGCGACAGAATGCATGTGGAGAACACGAATGATATGGCAATAAAACAGGGCCATGCCTTGGAACTTACGGGTTCATTCAATCATATTTACCGAAGAATCAAACGTTACATGTAAAACCCCTCGCGAAAGCGGAAAATAAATCATACAAAGTACTAAAAATGCAGCGGAATTAAAACTTTTGATGATATAAATACCCTGCGAGGTGCTTTAACAAACTAAACATGCGGAAGATGAAACATAAATCTAAGGTCTAGCTACACGATAAAGGTAAACATCGATGATTGGATCATCGCTCGCTAGCCTCAACGTAACCCCCTGCAAACCAGCATCAAGTACCTACACACATACAACATGTGCGCCACAGTCAGTGGGGAGTGACTAGAGCTCTCATAGCCACCTAATGTCATACAACACCGAACATGTAAACAAGTATTATACTCCAACATAAACAATCATGTGAAGCATATATTCAATCATCTCAAACTCCTATCATCATGCCAATACTATGCAAAGGCTCTCAACCAACTTCGGAAACTATTTGGAAGGAGAGCCGGTTTCCCTTCCGGTTGCCCGGCCGGGGGGTCTTTCAGTCCAAACCATTTACGAAATTGATTAAAGAGTCATCCAATGCCTTAGATGAACAACACTATAAACAAGGTACTAAACTCATCAATATCAACATACATATCTGACACTGTACCAACTCTAGGCAAGCAGATATCAAACAGCAAGTATATAACACCGTACCCTAACTCAGGCAAGTATATACGACATTCAGCAATATCAAACCATGACCCCAATCCCAGGCATGGAAGGATACAAATACACACCACAAGAGAAGCTCATATGAAGACTCCATTATACAACTACGGCATAAATACATAGCCTCAGCAAATACAATCCACATGCGTAAATACACCTCGAATACAAAGGCAAACGAAAACCGTGACCTAATCCAAGTCACAGATTCCACAGAAATACACCTCAAAATACAAAGGCAACCAAAACTGTGACCTAATCCTAATCACAGCTTCACAAGAATACACCTCAAATACAAAGGCAGACGGAAACTGTGACCTAATCCAAATCACAGACTCCACAAGAATACACCTCAAAATACAAAGGCAAGCAAGACTATGACCTAATCCTAATCACAGTCCCACAACAATACACCTCAAAATACAATGGCAACACAAACTATGACCTAATCCAAATCATAGTCTTACAACAATACTCCTCAAAATACAAAGGCAACACAAACTATGACCTAATCCAAATCATAGTCCTACACTTCAATTCCGAACTCACACATTTCATAGCTAATCATGCAAGCGACGTACATTCAAACCAACACTTAATTGACCCCAGGAATTAAGCCGAGGGAGAGCCGGTTTCCCTTTCGGTTGCCCGACCGGGGGGTCTCTATCCTCACTCTATTCCCGAACCCAATATAGTGTCGCCCGAACTTCGGGGACTCCAATCATGCATACGAAACATACGGAAAAAGAATCAATACATTCCGACTTGAAAATCAAAAGATATGAAGTGAACAATACAATCAGGGGCTCTCAGCCGGTTGGCCACAGGCGGCCGGTCAACCGGCTGAGAGTCCTTCTCTCAAGCCGACAATCAAATAAAAACACCATAAAGGGTCTCCCAGTCGGCCGGCCGGCTGCCGGTCCACCAGCTGGGGACTCTTTTCTTCCCTCGCAAAAGTCACAACAAACAACAATTTGGACTCCCAGCCGGCCGGCCGGCTGCCGGTCCACCGGCTGGGGGTCCTTTCCCCAAAATTCTCAAAAATCAAAACAATATAAAGGGGACTCTGAGCCGGCCGACCGGCTGCCGGTCAGCCTGCCGGCTCAGAGCCTCTGCTCGCATTTTCGCCATTTTCGCAAATTCTCAAACCTTTCAATTCTTTACCCAACCGTCTTAAACATGATTTTACGCTACAACACAACATTTCCCACATGTATACAACACCAATTACACATATGAACATGTATGCAAACATTCAATTCAAGAGTTAACAAGAAAATCCCAAATTAACCGGTCTTAACATGTATACATCATAATCGACTTCCTCATCAAATTTATCATTAAATCATCATCAAAATCATTTTGTATAACATAATAAGAACATTAAGAACACAATAATCATACTAGATTTCATCAAAACACATCAAAATCACATAATGTGCTAGTTTAGACAAAAAGGCCGAGTTACTCGTAATCGTCACCTTTAAGAGCGTTTCTTCACTTCTAATCTTGAACAATGTACGAGTCCTTGTCCGGGTCGTCCGAGTCAACACCTACAAACAACAAAAACGGATTATTAGAGGGTAATTTCGAGTAAACCTCGAAACAGCCCAGAAATCGACTTTGACGAAACAGAAATTTAAAGAGATAGAAAGAACGGAAATGAAGAGATGAAAGCATAGGCGAAAACCTTGCGTCAATCGGAGTTGTAACGAATCCACAAGATTGAATTTTGTGAAGATGGAGATGTGAGAAATGTGAGAAATGAAATGTTGATATTTTGTTCTTGAGAAGGGTTATGAATGTTAGGAAATGAGGAGGAAGGTTCCTTTCACAATTAGTTTTAAGTTAAGTTTGAGACGGGTTTCACTTAAGCGGTTCGTGAAATTAAATGTAAACGGGAAAACCAAGAAAACACAATATCTTTAGATTAAATAAACTTAAGATGAAACTTACGACATTTTCTTAAAATAAAATTTACGAATTATAATTAAAGTATTATTAAATTCCGAAAACTTCTTTAAATTATTAAAATTACTTTTATAAAAATACGGGATGTTACATTACATGATGTTGATCTTCATCATGCACCAAATTTTGGACGCGATACACCTAGACAGTATCATCAATCTTCAAGACGGTCGCCCTAGTTCCCATTGCCAGCCCAAATTCCTTTTCAAAAACACGAAAAAGCTCTAACGTATACACCTGTAATGACAAATATGTTAGCATTACATGGTTTTTAACATGGTAACATTTTGACTAACATTATATATGTTACCGTATAATGGACACAATGTATGTACCTGAGAGGCGTGCAATAATAAATCCGCAAGAGGGTACACAGAAGTAGGCGTAGATCTTATATCGTTAAATTCTTTCCGCTCCTCTTCACGTCGACATCTCTTCACTGTGGTTTCGAAAATCCCAAAGAAAGAAGTGACTGATGTAGTCTTCGAGGCTTGGAAACCCATTGCATGGTTTGTGCTCTCACTTCTCTGAGACGATAATATCCCGGCCGATAAGTACTCATTGTTCAAGGCAGTGCTCCATTTCTCTCTATATTTGTATAGTCTCTGAAACCATGTATGGTTCCCTAACCCATAGTCTTTCAACATTTTGAACCATGTCTCTTCGAACTCAACCTCATTGTAACATCCATAGAGGCACTTGTTGAACAAATTTTGGAATGGTCGGTCGCCCTTTAATTTACCGAAATGAGAAATAACATGTTGTTGAATATGCCACTGACATAGCCTATGTCTCGAAGTTGGATAAACCGGTAATAGTGACAATGAGGACAAAAATGGTTAAATATTTACCCAAATGTTACCCAACCATGGTGACAAAATATCTGATCAATGAAATGTTACCATCTGAAACATATAATGTGAACAAATCTAGATAGCTTAAATGGTAAAATATTGTAAATAATGACCCAAACCTTAGTCTGTAATGTAAGTATTGAAATATGACATAAATGTTATACAGGGAAACATCTAACTAAACACAACATGACATAATATCTGATAACTAAAATGTTATCATGTGCAACATATAATGTAAAGTATCCATAAACATAGACAAAATCTAATATAGATATATAGCTTAAATGGTAACATATTGAAAGTATACAACCAGCATAAAACATATGACAGCGGTGTGGGAAAATATTTGTATATGTCCCATTACTTTATATGCAGGATTATAACGAAATTATAATATATGATTTATTGTCATAAACGAAATACAAGGTACAAGGATTGGGAACAAGAAATAACCTTTGGTCCTTGCAAGAGGCCTAAGATCAGATATCAAAATAGATATCCTCCTAATTATTGCACCCAAGATGCTCCGAGAAATACCATTTCTTGAGCTAAAAACTGCAAAAATTACCTCTAATTTTTGTGAATGATGAAAGCTAGAGAGAGGAGGGAGTATCAGTTTAGGCGTGTAACTCGTGCTAAGTTATTGAGCCGTGTGGTATCTGTTATAGGCGAAGTTGTATGGAGTAGTTTAGTCAGAATACATATCTTCTGTTCACACTACTAACAATCTAGCTAATAACCATAAGATAGAATTTCTCAAATCAGTATTTGAGTCCTACCGAAACACCTCCCAACTAACTGATATCACACGACTACATGAAGAGACGTGTGAAATTATCAGTTGTGCAACATCCCATTTTATCAGTATAGAAATGGTTGTTATCCTCTCTTGTTTATAATGTTTTATCTTATAAATATTAATTAATTTCATTACACACACTAATTAAATATAACATTTTATATATAATTACGAATTAACATTTTAATTCGTCTCAGCTAATATTATTTAATCAGTATTAAATAATCGTATCATCATTACATTGACTAACCGTTTAGTCTTATAAGGTATCAATATGATTACATTTTCATCTAATCATATCTCTCATATTACATCCTTTAGATGTGACTCTTAGGGACCAGTTGATTACCGCCATCTGTATGACAATAACGTCAAACTTCTAGCAAGCCAATCGTTAATGATAAACGTGAATCAACTGGCTAAAATACAAAGTATACCCTGTGATTCTTCAAGAGATTTATTCGTGTTGTCGTACTAACTGTGGAGAACACTAGCTCCAACAATCTCCCACTTGTCCTTACAAGTGTATGTGCGATAACTGATTATCATATCCAATTAAATTTCTCCCACTCAATGTAAAACAATTTGCAAATTCGTATTCACAAAGGTCGTATTTTACAAGCGATCTGTATCAAGAGTGGTTTTCCCGACTAGAGAGTAAATCAACTGATAAACGAATCATTATTCGAGCATGGCCATGCATTTCAGTTACTAATACTCGTGTGACCCTGAGAAATATTAAAACCTGATAAGGGGGGAGATATTTTCCTTAACTCGAATCTTGCAGATATAAGCGCAGTATGAAATGACCCAAAAAAATCTGCTTAGCCCTAGTTACGGTCGACTAGTGAGAAAGAAATCAAAGTCACCCAAAACTGCCCTTTATCTCAAGAAACAGCCGATGGTCAAAAGAATCGACTCTAGGAACACTATGCACGTCCTGGCACCGAATGTTCAGTAACATTTAGGACTCCATTGCGTCGTTACGAAATGTCCTACGAGTTATCCTTATAATCTCGTATTTGTGATTGATCAGTCAACTGTTTGACTTATGGTTTATTGAACCCACCATCAATCGACGTCACAAAATAATTGCCAAAGTTATCAGCTCACGTGGGCGATTACGGACCAAAAAAGATATAATATAATTCAGTTCACTTTGTGGTGTTCAACGTTGTCTGTACAATCCACATGAAAAACAAAATATGAAAACAAAATCGATGGTGTTATAAATAGTATATGAAATAGATACAATATCCAATCCATAAAAGTACTAATACAACTCAGGAACACGTGTAATTCTCATTGAAGTAACATGACCTTCATGCTTATCATATCTTAATGGCTTAGTCAGAGGATCTGCGATATTGTCATCTGTCGCAATCTTGTCTATCACTATCTTCTTTTGCTCCACGTAGTCTCGTATCAGGTGAGCTTTCTGCATTACATGTCTAGATTTGTTACTAGACTTAGGCTCCCTAGCCTGGAAGATGGCATCTCTATTATCACAATAGATGGTGACCGGGTCATTCGAACTAGGAACTACAGTTAGTCCTTGTAAGAACTGACGCATACATATAGCTTCCTGTCCAGCTTCCGAAGCGGCATAGTACTCGGACTCAGTTGTAGAATCTGCAATAACACTCTGCTTGGAGCTTTTCCAACTGACAGCAGCGCCATTAAGAGTAAAAACGAATCCAGACTGAGATTTCAAGTCATCTCGATCCGTTTGGAAGCTAGAATCTGCGTAACCGTTTGCGCAAAGCTCAGTGCCTCCACCATAAGTCAATACCCAATATTTAGTCCTCCGTAGGTACTTAAGAATGTTTTTCACAGCCATCCAGTGTGATTCACCTGAATTGCCTTGGTACCGACTTGTCATACTCAAAGCATATGTCACGTCTGGACGTGTGCATATCATGGCATACATGATCGATCCTATAGTTGACACGTAAAGAATACGACTCATACGCTCGACCTCTTCCGGTGTTTTAGGTGCCCGAGTCTTACTCAAGTGCACCTCCGAGATCATCGGAAGCAACCCCTTCTTGGAGTTGGGCGTGCTGAATCTGTCAAGAAGCTTATCTATATAAGACTCCTAACTCAGTGATAACATCCGTTGCGATCTATCTCTATAGATACGGATCCCCAAGATACACTGTGCCTCACCCAGATCTTTCATCTAAAAATGGTGCTTTAACCATACTTTTGTTGGGAACCGAGGTTCCATATTTTATACTCATATCTAATGTGAGTTTATGTAACAACCCGACCCACCACCGTCGTAACACAAACCCAATAAGATGGGCGCACACTTTTGGGCCCATTATTTGTCCTCATTTAAGCCCAAAAGCACAAGGCCTTGTTACTAAATGGTGGGTGGGAGCTATTATAAACATATCACAAGCCTCTCAATCTACCGATGTGGGACAAATTTCCACACAAACTCATATCATACTCTTGGGGTGTTACAAACTCCCCCACTTAAAGAACACAACGTCCTCGTTGTGCCTCAAACTTGACCACAACCAGGGCCAGAATCCTCCCCCGCTAGGTGTGTGACCCGGGTACTCCTGACCACAAGCTCACCACACAGTCGCAGGGTCGCTCTGATACCACTTGTAACAACCCGACCCACCACCGTCGTAACACAAACCCAATAAGATGGGCGCACACTTTTGGGCCCATTATTTGTCCTCATTTAAGCCCAAAAGCACAAGGCCTTGTTACTAAATGGTGGGTGGGAGCTATTATAAACATATCACAAGCCTCTCAATCTACCGATGTGGGACAAATTTCCACACAAACTCATATCATACTCTTGGGGTGTTACACCCCCATTTATTTAAGGGCCTGAACTAGGACTCCTCAGATAAATACAGGTGTTACCATCTCGGTTTCCCGAGGCAGTAGATACAAAGGAAGATAAACAGTACTTTAAATTAAAGTTAACTCAAGTCATGATCCTTACAACTGTATCAAAAGTCTTAACGACGTAAATGAAATACAACTCAAACTAAAACCGACTAAGGTGATCTAAACATCTAATCTGGTCCGGATCCAGCTCTTTCTCCCATAGCTCCCCCTTAGTCTTAGCCACCTGTCAATCTGCTCCCCAATCATTGGTTCATCACAGGTGATCACGAATACACAGGGTCAACCACAAGGTTGAGTAGGTAAACCATAAATAGAAAACATTACTATAAATAGAAAGCTGAATATCTCCACTCCGAATCACAGACCCTTTTTCTCCGCACCAAACACAGACCCTTTATCTCCGCGCCACACAGACCATTTTATCTCCGCACCAAACACAGACCCTTTATCTCCACACCACACAGACCCTTTTCATCTCCTCATCTCATAACGTATCACAGAATATATATAAACAAATATCATAATATACCAACCAAATATTAGTATAAAACATTCATGGAAATCATCAATAACAACTGAGTAATCATTATGATATGTATCGTATTTCCCCTACCTGTAGTTGCAGAAATAAATGGCAAAACGCACAACCGTTCTCAAAAGTGCTCCACACGAAAACTTCCACCTAAAAGTATATTGCTTAATTAATAAACTGCCTACTCACATAATACGTATACACATTCCATTTATAGTAACTTACTATAAATAGCAACTGCCACAAATAGTAACTTGGTTTGAAATTCAAAAAGTACATTACCACCCATATATAAGTTTCCCCATAAATAATTCCCACAAAAAAATTCCTTATTAAAAATAAAATCTTTACTAAAAGAAAACCATACTACCATAAATAACAATAATCATAATAATGATACTAATAATAATAATAAGAATAATAATAATAATAATAAAAACAAAACACTCCCCCTTAAACACGCCCCAACACCCGACACACCCAACTAAACCCCTTATAACTCCACCGTTAGCCCACCACAGCCACCAATCACCACGGCCCCGCGTACCCAGAACCATCAACAACTCCGGCGACCTCTACCCACCAAGTCGCCGGCCACCAGTGGGTTGAACCAACCCCAAAACTTGCCTGAAAACCCGCGACAACCACTCGGCAGGCCCACAAAGGTGCCCCTGCCGACAGCTCACCAGCCCCGATCTCCACTCACTACGGCCACCTACATACTCCCTGAACCACAGACACCTAGCCACGGTGGTACCACCGCGTCGACCTCCCCCGAGTCAACGGTGGTACCACCCCCAAACCACACCTGAGCATAAACACCACGAAACCAGTACCAACAGAGGGAACGAACCCCCCTGTCGACACCACCTCCGTCGCCTGAAACCACCATACCCTCCACCATTACAGAACCATGACTACAAACCAACTCCTTGTCCTATGACCCGTATCAACAAACACGAACCCAGACTCAACCCACACTTTAAACATACACAGGCGTGAAAGAAAAGGTAAAAACGAACCCAGAAATATTCCCAGACTCGTAACAACCACCCCTTCCCATCACCCTCACCACCAACGACCACCAGAGACCACCTCCTATGCAAACATCACGCAACATAGTATAAAACTATACAAAACGAACTAAGATCCAAAAACGTATGACTCAACGACAAAACCATGAAAGACACGAGTTCAAAATAACAATAGGGCAGTCGACCATCATACCTGAAATCGAGTCAAATCGACGGCTCTAGGCTGACTCAACTGGCCGGAAAAACCCTCTCTCCCTTTCTATGCAGTGGTGGCTGTAGGTTTTGGGTGGTGGTGGTGTTTCGAAATGACCTAGGGATCTGGTTGGACTCCCTTTATACGGCGGCTTAGAGAGGAGGTGTAGTGTAGGGTTTAGCAAATTATTACAACCGTGGGCTCCTCTTGGCTTATGCACGCATAACGAGGCCCATGGCCGTGCTGCCATGGGTCCTAGGTTCGAACCCCAGCAACCCCTTGTTACAACTATTTTATTTAAAGTAGCCAAGATCCCTTTTCGAGCCCAAAATAAGATCACCACACCTCTTATAAAACGCATACAAGTAGCTTATAAAACGAACGATTTAACTAAAATAAATCAAAAAGCTTAAATAAAATAAATCGAAAAGCGAGGTATTACAGTCTTCCCCCCTTAAAACGAACTTCGTCCCGAAGTTCTACCACCCTTAGGTAACCAGACTATCAACCCAAACAAGCTCGAAGCACAAAGAACTCAATACAATTTGCATAGACTTAATTAAATCGCATAATGTCACATTCCACCCCCCTTAAAGAAAAGTTACGTCCGCGTAACTTACCTCAATCAAACAAATGTGGGTAACGTTCCCTCATGGATGCCTCGGGCTCCCACGTAGCCTCCTCCTGATTATGATTGGTCCACAGGACCTTCACCAAGATCGTCTCACCATTGCGAGTTTTCCGCACCTTTCTGTCTAGAATTTCCTTCGGTGTCTCAATGTATGACAACTGTTCATCTACCTCAATCACTTCGTGCTGAAGGACATGCGATGGGTCACTCACATATTTCCTCAATTGAGACACATGAAACACGTTATGGACCTTGGATAGGGCTGGAGGTAAAGCCAAGCGATATGCCACTTCCCCAACTCTATCCAAGATCTCAAATGGTCCAATAAACTTCTGACTCAGTTTGCCACGCTTGCCGAATCTCATCACACCCTTCATCGGAGAAACTTTCAGTAAGACTTTCTCTCAGGCCTCAAATGAAATATCGCTCCTCTTCAGATCGGCATAGCTTTTCTGTCTATCCTGAGCGGCCCTCATCCTCTGTCGAATAATTTGAACCTGCTCCACCATCTCCTGGATCATATCGGGCCCCAAAGTCACAACATCAGCTCGATCATCCCAACACACAGGGCTCCGACACTTCCTCCCGTATAGAGCCTCGAAAGGGGCCATGCCTATGCTTGCATGGTAGCTGTTATTATAAGAAAACTCGATCAACCCCAGTCGATCCTCCCAAGATCCTCCGAACTCGAGTACACAAGCCCTCAACATATCTTCAAGGGTCTGAATCGTCCTCTCAGTCTGACCATCTGTAGCCGGATGAAAAGCTGTACTCATCTTCAATTGGGTACCCAAAGCAGCCTGCAACTCCTGCCAAAACCTGGATATAAACCTCGAGTCCCGATCTGAAACGATGTCCTTGGGTACGCCATGCAGTTTGACCACATTCTGAACATATGACTTAGCCAATTCAGCTTTACTCCAGGTATCTTTCATGGGAATAAAGTGAGCTGACTTAGTTAAACGATCCACGATCACCCAAATCATGTTGTTGCCCCTCTGAGTCCTAGGCAACCCCACGATAAAGTCCATCGAAATATTCTCCCACTTCCACTCTGGCACATCCAACGGTTGAACTTTCCCTTGAGGTCTCTTATGCTCCCCTTTCACTCGCTGACACGTCAAACACCTCGAGACAAACTCTGCGACCTCCTTCTTCATATTCGGCCACCAAAACGTCTTCTTAAGGTCCTTATACAGCTTATCACCCCCTGGGTGAACAGAATAAGGAGTAGCATGAGCTTCAGTCAGGATCTTCTTCTTTAGCTCCTCAACATTCGGTACACACCATCGCCCACTGAACCTCAAACTACCGTCGGTATGAATACTGAACTTGGATGCCCCATCACCATTCCCATTTTCCACCATCAAACGCCACTTCTGGATTCTCTCATCGCTCTCCTGTAACTCCCGAATCTCCCCATACAACTCAGGCTCCACAGTCAGATCACCAAGAGTGTCCCCTTTCCGGATCATGAATATTCCCATCTCCCTCAGTTCACCATACAACCTCCCTCTCGATCTGGCACAATCCAAAGCATGTATTGACTTCCTACTGAGAGCGTCAGCTACCACATTTGCCTTGCCTTCGTGGTAGACAATCTGCATATCATAATCTCCGATCAACTCTATCCACCTTCTCTGCCTCATGTTCAACTCTTTCTGGGTGTAGATATATTTCAGGCTCTTATGGTCAGAAAACACCTTAAAAGTGGCTCCATAAAGGTAATGACGCCACAATTTCAGTGCAAAGACCACAGCGCCCAACTCCAAATCATGAGTCGGATAGTTCTCCTCGTAGGTCTTCAACTGGCGAGAAGCATACGCGATCACTCTACCATTCTGCATTAGTACACAACCCAACCCATGCTTTGAAGCGTCAGTGTATACTTCAAAATTATCACTCCCAACTGGCAAGGCCAGGATAGGAGCTGTTGTCAGGCGTTCCTTAAGGGTTAGGAATGCCTTCTCACAACTCTCATCCCAGATATAACGATTCTCCTTCCTCATCAACGACGTCAACGGCTTCGCTATCTTTGAGAAATCCTTGACAAATCTCCGGTAATAACCAGCTAAACCCAGAAAGCTTCGAATCTCACTCACATTCTTCGGACTCTGCCACTTAGTCACTGCCTCGATCTTGCTAGGGTCAACAGATACCCCTTCTTTTGAAATCACATGCCCCAGAAATGCGACCTTCTCTAACCAGAACTCACACTTGCTCAACTTAGCGTTGAGCTTATGCTCCTCCAAAGTCTGAAGTACTTTTCGCAAATGGTCCTCGTGCTCTTCTGCATTCTTGGAATATACCAGGATATCATCTATGAATACCACCACGAACTTGTCTAGATACGGGCTGAAGACTCGATTCATCAAGTCCATGAACACAGCTGGAGCATTAGTCAATCCAAAGGGCATAACCACAAATTCATAGTGGCCATACCTCGTTCGGAAAGCGGTCTTCGGAATATCCTCATCCTTTATCCTCAATTGATGATACCCGGATCTCAAATCAATCTTGGAGAAAACCCCGGCTCCACTCAACTGATCGAACAGATCGTCAATTCTCGGCAACGGATAACGGTTCTTGATGGTCACATTGTTCAACTCTCGGTAATCAACACATAGCCTCAAACTACCATCCTTCTTCTTCACAAACAAAACGGGTGCTCCCCAGGGCGACACACTGGGTCGGATGAACCCTTTCTCAGCTAGTTCATCCAACTGCTTCTTCAACTCCTCCATCTCTTTCGGTCCCATACGGTACGGTGATTTAGATATTGGTCCCGCCCCTGGCTTTAGGTCGATGGAGAATTCCACTTCCCTCCTTGGCGGTAATCCCGGAACGTCGTCACGAAAAACTCCCTCAAACTCCCGTACCACAGGTATCTCACTAGTCTTGGGGGTCTCAGCCTCACAATCCCACATTTGACACAAGATCAGGCTCTCTCCTTTCCTCAAACTAGATTTCAAGGTGTTAACAGAAATGAATTTGATTTTTGGTTTGATTCGATATCCCTTGTAAGACACCCTCACTCCCTTAGGTCCCTTCAAGGAAATCTTCTTCTGATGACAGTCGATGAAAGCTCGATACTTCCCTAGCCAGTCCATCCCCAAAATCACCTCAAAGCCCCCCAGAGGAAACTCTATGAGGTCACAATAGAAAATTGCTTCCCCGATTTTGATGGGTACACTACCATATACTCTATTACAGACTATCGACTCGCCTGATGGTATGGTCACTGGATCCGCGATCCAATCAAATCTCTCAAGTCCCAAAGCCTTAACATGATCTCTAGACACAAACGAATGGGTGGCACCAGAATCGAAAAGTACAAAGGTAGGTCTAGAGTTTACAAGAAAAGTACCAGTAACCACATGAGCATCCTCCTGAGCTGCCTGCTTTCCCATGGCAAAGAGCTTGCCACTGGACTTGACTCCACTCTGGCTGGCAGTAGATGTTCCAGCCTGCTGATTTCCTGTCGTCCCCGGCTTGTTGTTGTTCCCACTTCCATTGTACTGATTCTGATATGAACGGTTCTGATTGCTGTTGTTGTAATTCCTCTGATAGTTGCTGCTGCCTCCAGACTTCGCACCCCCACCATAGTTTGACATGGGTGTGCGATAGCCACTGCTGCCATAGGACTGCGTGCGAGATCCCTTGTATCCGGATGTAGGTGTGCGATAACCCCCGGACTGATTCCCTCCAGAAGAACGACATACTGCCTGTTTGTGCCCAATCTTCCCGCAGCCAAAACAGACCACTCCCACTGAGCCACTGCCTGAACCCCCACTCCTGAAGTTGCCCCCACTCTGATTCCTTCCACCCCCAGAGGCACTACTCCCGAAATACCCACTGAACTTGTTATTACTTTGCTTTTTCGATCCTGAACCCTCAGCTACTGTTTCAGCTTTCCTCTTTTCTGACTTGGACTGTTTGTCCTTTTTGATCATTTCCGAAAGCCTCTCCGCCGCCCCAGCCCGTAAATAGATGTCACGGATCGTGGTGGGCGGAGCTGCAATCAGTCTCTTTTTGATGGCGATTGATAGTCCCCTCTCAAATTTCATGGCTAGCATAGCATCGTCAAATCCCATATCTCTCACATAGTGTACCAGCTGGATGAATCTCCTGTAGTAAACCTCTACGGTCATGTCCTCCGACATCGTGAATGAGTCGAACTCCTCCCTCAGCTTGCTCTTTTGGAATTCTGGTAGAAACGCCTCGTTCAGAACTCCCTGGAATGCATCCCACGGAACAAACGCGGATCCTCCCTCTATAGCTGCTTCCCGAAGCTCTCCCTTATTCGCGGTCCACCAATCTCCAGCCATACCCCTCAGATAGTGGGCAGCCTGGTCCACCTTCAATTCTTCAGGGCAATCCAACAACTCGAACAGGTTATCGAATTCCCGGCACCAAGCTCCTAACAGATGAGGTTCCCCCTCCCCAGTGAATTGGGTAGGGTGGTGTCTTGCGATAATTGTGCTCATTTTCGCGGAGTCCATTCGTTTGGCCTTTAGGGCCTCATTTTCAGCTATCAAACGATCCACCTCTTCTTGGGTGATGTTAACTGCATTCTCTCTTCGCGGAGGCATACTATAAAACAAGAAAAGAATGAGTCCCGACGTACATGGGTACCCATTGGGTTTAGGGCTAAGCTCTCTAAGCATTCAAAATTATAAACACTTATCATATAGATTAGTTTTTCTTATATAACATGGCTCAGGGTTCACATAACCGCATATCGCTAGACAGGATGAAAGAAAATTACTAGCATGTTTCATATCACTTAACATACCACAACGAAATATACTTTTTATCCGAACAAATAAAGGTTCATTCATGCTCATGCCCCTTCCGGCTTTTCCAAAAGTTTCTTATGCTCAGAATTCTCATAATATACTTTTCACAGTATGCTATCGCTTTCACCACCTCCTATTCTACCCTTTTCTCTCGTATATGCACTCTGGGTTCCCGGGTAAGACTGATAGGGCCAATGGTTCGGTGTGAGGGGGCCCCAGACTCATACTTCCCCTTTAGTGTGCTCCTAACAGTCCTATCCCGGGGTTCATTTTATTTAGACTCTCCTACATTCCTTAGGTTCATTAGGTTAGGCCTGAGGATCGTTCGCTCTGATACCACTTTGTAACACCCCAAGAGTATGATATGAGTTTGTGTGGAAATTTGTCCCACATCGGTAGATTGAGAGGCTTGTGATATGTTTATAATAGCTCCCACCCACCATTTAGTAACAAGGCCTTGTGCTTTTGGGCTTAAGTGAGGACAAATAATGGGCCCAAAAGTGTGCACCCATCCTATTGGGTTTGTGTTACGACGGTGGTGGGTCGGGTTGTTACAGTTTAATTTAACTAAGTTTAGTCATAAAAACTTAATTAGATCTTATGCATGCATGATGATTACATAAGATGTGTGAATGTCCTTAAATTGATTTTAGAAGGTTTATACTCAATAATCACCTATTATGTGAGTCTTCAAAACGAGATACCCTTATAAGGATCTAACACAAAATCGTCTCCAAAAGATTCGTATCAAGGACCCGTCTCAAACCAAAACAATTTTTGTTACTAGAAAAATTGAATTAGTAAACTAGAAATAGCAATAATATTACTCTTAATATTATTAGTATATGAAATGATTTATTACTTTTAGAAGACTATTTCTAAGAGAAATAAGGAGAATAATATGTTGTAGTATTGTGTGAATGAATGAACAAAAACCACCAACATCAAGACCCCTTTGCATGTTGTGTATGTGTAGTATATAAGGAGCACAAACACAAGCTACTTTGCTCATGGTTTACACGTCCCATATGCCTACACAAAGCCAATGCATGGCTTCTTACACTTATGACAAAAGTACACAAGATGCCTTACACCTATGTCTTACACAAAGACTAGGTTGTGTAAGCTTTGTCATAATAGGTTTCAAACAACACACAACCCACTTACAAACATATACTTACACGGTTTACATATGATAAAATGGACTCCATTTTATCTTTGTCAATTGTGTTAATTTGTAATATGTCACATATGTTCCATAACACATGACCTTATTTGTTAATTATGCAATTTTAACTATTAGAATTCATAATTTACAAATTTATTACATTTAAATAACTATTCCAACATTTCGAAATTATTATTGTATAAAATGTAATATCATAATTTTAATTACAACTCTTTGTAATTTTATGATCAACCGTGTTCATTCTCAATTTAATCGTTTCCTAAACGAATAAATAAAAACCGTGTAATAAAACTATTTTATTACTTCGACCTTTATTATTATAACCCCTTTATAATAATATTCGTCACGTAAAATCATTTCCAAATTTCTAGTCATTAATTAATTCGTATCCAATACGATATTAATTAATTATTCCATTGAGACGGAATTCCCTAAAGATATGACCTTAAGGGATCAACTGATCACCACCATCATATGACGATAATGTCAAACTCTAGACAGCCAATCATTACCGGTAAATGTTGATCAGTCGACTTTAAAAGAGTAACACTCCCAGTTGTGTTTCATTCAAATGAGTTTTAATTATGTCAACACACTATTGTTGAGGACACTTCCTCCAACAATCTCCCACTTGTCAGAGACAAGTGTGTGTTACCAATTCTCTTGCCCTATCACTATCTCCCACTCAATGCATGGCGTCCTCTCAGGTCGTGCCCGCAATTGATTTAAATCTAGAGTGGTTTTTCTCGATCCGGAGTTATAACTACTGACCGGAATTATCTACCATAGATAGCTTCCGAGCGTGGCCACGCATTTCTAGTTATTATTCTCCTCGAGTGGCCTAGAGATATTGCTCAACCCTGACAAGGGGTGGACAATTCCTAATCGACCTATTCCTTCCGGCTGGCCATAGTCCATCATAACCCAAAATATGTCCTTATAAACCCCAGTTACGAAGGTGTTAGGACATAAATCAAAGTCAATCTGAAAACTATGCCACCTCAGAGAACAGTCATTAGTCCAAGAACTGACTCATGTGAAACACGATAGATGCTCCCGCCACGACCAGGCAGTCTTTTAACAAGAGTACGGCAGAGCTCTATCTGCGGTCATTAGCCCGGCAAATGTATCTTAACATGTCTATGCCTAGGTGATCGACTAGTCATCCCGTATGACTCTATGACAATTGAACTCTCCATCAATCGCATCACACATATGGTTGCATTGAGACGTCACCTCACTTAAGCAACTAGGGGCGAGGTCATGATAATTCAATTCACTTTAATGGGGTTCAATATGGTCTTACCATCCCATTTGAATATGACATGACCTGGGGTGAGTTATAAATAACTCAAATGATGAATGCATTATCACATATTTAAAATTGATGCCATATCAATTACTACATAATCTATAATTCATACTTGTATAGTATTACATCTCAACTCAATTGAAATGACATGATTTATCATGTTAAGCCTATAAGAAGGCCTTTGGTTAGTAAGTCTTAACAACTTTTGTGCTTCACATAATCTTACTATAATTTCCCTTGGTTATGCATAATCTCATTATGCTAACCTTACGAGTACGTGTCTTGATCCATATCTAGACATAAGCTTTCTAACAATAGAATAGCTCCCACTGTTTTCACAGTGTCTGAGAGACTCTTCCCTCTATTATATCTCATAGATATAAGTGTACTCATATTTGTTGAATACCTTCATTGTTCTACTGTCTAGAATAATTCTAACAGATTTCTTCCTTTATGATTGTAGTCAAAATGGTTCTCTAACCATCCATATGTGTTTTGAACATGGTATTGTGCAACTCTTTGCACATTAAACCAATGAAATATCCAAACATTTAGCTTCATCCTTTTAGTACTTATTCAGTAGTGTTTGATGAACTATATGGCTACACATAGAGATTTCTCTCCAAATTCGATTTGTAACATTTCGTCATACTCCAAGTATACGAAGTTTGATAATGGTAATACATCTTAGCGTAAAGAATTGATCCTGCAATGGAAGCATGTGGATTTAATTTCTATAGTTCAAAACATTTGAACTTACCCTTATTCTTATCGACATAAGAATATGTACTTATACGCTAATATCCATTAATAGGATATCCTAGTGATGTATTTATTCCTTTTACAAGTCTTTATCATTCATAATGATCTTTATCATTTATAATGATCAACATGTCACATTCATGTAAGACTAGAGACATAACTTTACTCCCACTAAACTTCATGTATAAACATAACTTCTTGACTTTCAAGAAAATGCTTATCACATGATCAAAATAAAGAATTCAACCTTTTGACATTTCCCCTTTAGGATAGTTGCGATTTTACCAAGCTCATACATGATGACTTTTAAAATCCAACATGTCCAAATATTTGAACTCGAAGCCATCTTATTGCGTGGAAAACTCTTTGCCACCAATTTATCTAATTCAACTCTTGACATCCTTTCTTAGGATAGTTGTGATTTTCAAAACTCATCGTAGATGATTTTAAAATCCAACAACATTATTTGATCCGATTTTAATATAGATCCGTTGTTGCGTGCGAAAACCTTTCCACCAATCAACTGAGCTATTTCGGATTCAGGTAGAGTCGAAACTAAATAAGGCACTTATACAAGTTACAAGTTCGTTGCACTGAGAAGGCAACATTACACTCGTCAACTTAATTTTCGAATGAAATTTCCACTTATCTCAACTAGGAAGAACATTTTCCTATTGGATCATACTGAAATTGTGGCTCTATAATAATTTCTCCCACTCTGTCTAAAATAAATAATCCTCCTTTCTTTATAGACAGCATCATGAGCCACAAACCTTTTGTTCTCATGATCATATAGGAAAAATTGTAATTCGAAATAGGCTACAACTTAGGCACCTTGCCTATTCATATCTAATATGACTTGTATGCCCATGCTTTATAACATAGCGGAAAAATAAATGCTCGACAAAATCGGAATAGAAAATAACTCCCACTCAATTGTAAAGATTTAATCATATCTCATATGGTTCAATATTACTTTCTCGCGCATTTTATGAACGTGCTTACGAAAGCAAACTTGTGATACTTTATCACAATCTATTTGGTGTAAATTACTAGGCTTAATTAGATCATTATCTAATTCCAAGAACATCTTCTTGAGCCAATGCACAACATTCTCAACGTGAATTTCTTGCGCGTTAATTTCCTCAGTCGAAGAATTAAAATATCTTTCAAGATTTGAAATTTCACTCACCTACACACTTTAAAGTGTTTATAGGGTGAATGACTTGCTTTGAATGCAAGATTCGCATAACCCATGAGATTCCTAACCTCAAATGCGACTTTCAATCGAGTAATGATGGAAAAATTTGGGGCACCAACTAGAGTTTTAGGGTACATATGAAATTTTCACCTTAGTTTTGGAATATAATTACCTTGATTCGTATGGCCTAACCATGAACCAATTCGTGGTAACATTGAGTACAACATTTGTTTCAATTGCGTAATGGTAAAACTTTTACCTTTTATGCAAAACTCAAATTATATTTAGAGATGATGTACATAATAACTATTATTTGTGTATTACTCTAAAATCAAAACTTGGTCAAGCACAATATAACATGTATATGTCTTACAGATGAATTGGAAACTACCTTAGTTCCATTCATGTTTATCATTCTTGGCAAATCGTCATACGATTTTCTTCACGTTAGGACGATAGGATTCACAACAACCCTCGGATTGTGTTATTAACACATCCTCCTCTAAATACCCATTTAGATTAGCGGGTTTTTGTCATTCCTTTATCATATTTCAATCACATGAAAATGGAATTACTAACATGATTCACTAATTTGCACTCATATACAAATAATGTAGAATGAAAACTCAATGTCATAAGTATTACCTAAGAAATATGTTGGAGTCATACTTCCAACATCCTTAGACTTTACAATTTGGAGTAGTTTCTAACTTCGTGTCTTGCACGATTTTCTCTCAACCTCGTTCTCTTCTCAACTACTTAAGAAAGATTTTGTCTTCTCATAGCTCCCACTTACTTCAAGAATTATTACTTGAAGAAGACCTTTTCTTCAATTAATTCCTCATAGGAGTTAATATCTATGAAGTGAGGTGGTATTGGTTACAATGATTTTCTCAAATCAATTTACCAATTTAAATCAACTTTGTCATGTTCTTAACCCTTAAGTTTTAGACGATGAGTTATTAAATTGAGCAAGAAGACTTTAGAACCATGTATGAATAGAAGATTTAATCAATACTTTTTGACTAAAATCACTTCTATTTAAGTTTCTTTATAAGAAATCATAATGGTTTAATAGGAATTTTAAGATGTTAATCTTATGTTTGCATAGGACCTTCCTATCAAATTCTATGGAATAGAATAATTCCTACGGACCTTGTTCATAACCAAAGACACGGTTTCAAGTGAGGAGAAAGAGATTCTATTTGTCGATATAGCATAAGATGTTTAGCGGAGATATTGGTTACAATCAAATGATATTGTATAGGAGTAAAAATGAACAATTATAAAACAACAAATTAAGGAAAAACAAACATTCATCATTTTGATTCAACTTGTAAATATTTTAACAAGTTAAAGCATCTATAAAATGACCTCTATCCAATTTTATAAATGATTCCAAGACCCAAACCCATACCACCGAAATCGTGAACCACTGGAACTCCGACCCAACAATATGGTTTGGTGGGTTAAAATAAACCGGTTCTACCATAGAACTCTTGGTTGATGACAAATCATTATTTATTCATCTTAGCCCGGAACACATTGACCACTGGTCCTCTACACTTCCGTTGAGTACAAACCAAATTTCAATTGCATCGAGATGCGATCCGCCCACTGGACTGAATCCACCTCATCGCCCCACTTATCCTACGTAATGGGGTTCATACTGCCCACTGGACTAGCACCACCCCACGAAATAGAAGCTCATGGGTTCTACTATTTGGTAAGGCTAATTCTCAATTGTTTTTGTTTAATATAGAGGTCTTGTCAATTTATTATCTATCTCCTTTAAGCGAATTAAATCGGTGAACTCGATAATTATAATTGACACGGTCGTTTTTAACGATTTAAACTAATATGCATGTTTATGGCGATTTGGCTATGCATGCAAACATATAAAATGCAAAATAAAAGCAATAAAGCAATAAAATCCTAGTATGGCCTTCCTAGTAATAGTAAAAACTAATTAACTATTACAAATTCGGAAACAAACTCCATGTTCCCTTGAACTTCATTGGCACGCCATCCAAGAAAACACCGTCTTGTCGGAACTCCTTTCCGTATGGCACCGTCTTTTGGATCTCCGGAATTACAATAAAATAATACAACTACTCTATTGTAAAACTGAAAATTAAATTAAATTACAAACCCCTGATTCGAGATCACATAAATTACAACCGAATCAATATTCCCTTTCATTACGGGTAATATTGATTAAGACTAAGGCCATACTAAGAAAATTACATAATTCCAAATTATATAAAAACATTCAAATATGACATTCATAAATTGCAATAATAAAATATGTATGCAGCTTGTTAGGTTGAGTGAAATTGCATTAAATAGACAACCTAGCTAGGAAGAAATATAGGGGCAAGTAAAGAAAGAAAGCTCTTTTTCGTCTTCTTCAGCTTCGCACTCTTTTCTTGATGTTGATCCTCCCTTACACTCCATTTTCTGCGACCTTATAGGTATATCGAACAAACCCGTTGTTCTAATTGCAGACAAATCAAGGCCTGCCTCTCAATAGACTCAGACCCGCTTCTCTTATAGATTGGGGTGGGATTAGTCTATACAAGCTAGAGAGGATCAAAAGAGAACAGCTCCAGCTTATTCTCTTTCAGCTAATGCGGCTTTGACTTTGGTTGCAAGCTACCAAACATTTAAATCCAATCACTCACTATGCTGCTCTCCAATCTCTCGTCGGCTCAGCGTAAAAACTATGTAGCCTCAGCCTCTCCTCGGCTGCATACTTCATCCTATCCTTATCCTTATCCTTCTCCTTATCCTTCTCCTTCTCCTTCTCCTTATCCTTCTCCTTATCCTTCTCCTTCTCCTTCTCCTTCTCCTTCTCCTTATCCTCAATTTTTAATGCCAAATCGCCTTATGGGAGCAAATATCTCATATTTGTTTACGGTTTTTACGGATATGCGTGACTTTAACTATTAAAATCATCAAAATTACATAAATCTAATTTATGTCCAAGTTAATCATCCCAACTTACTTTAGGAATCAATGTTTAGTCTCTACTAATATTTGATCATGATATAACTTGATTTTGCATTATTGTTCATAGATTACTTGTATTTTCGGGAAAAATAAACAAAATATGGCCAAATGAGTCAAATAAAATTCAAAATTTAAAATTCAAAATTTTAAACTTTCTAGAAATTTTCTAAAAATTCAGAAATTATTAAAATGGTCTTTTGCAAATATATATATGGTTTATTTCCTAAATAAATCGTATAAATAGCGTTTTTATGCTTAAAAATCCGATTTAAATTATAAAAACTTGTGATAAATTGCTATAAATTTTTAGTCATCCTAAAATACATATTAGAATCTGAAAATGACCAAAAACTTACAGACCATACTCGAAAATTTTATTTTCGACTCATAAATCATGATTATTAGCTAATTAACTCATTAAAATTAATAATCATAAAAACAGAAACTTTTTGATATCCAACTTTTAGATCTGATGTTCCTATTATATAAGACATCCATGGGTAAAATTTTATGCCATAATATTAAGATTAACTATTTTTAACACAATAAGTCACTATTTATCCGATTTTAACTATTAAAATCATAAATCATGCATCACTTGAGAATAAATTCCCAAAATTTATATACATTCTTTAAATATTGCATGTGACATTGTGTAAAGTTTTTATGGCAAAATTCCAACTATAACTATTAACGTCAAATTTAAGTCACTATTAATCCGATTTTTACTATAAAAATCATTAATCATGCAAAATAAATCCAATAAATCCGAAAATTTATACAGGTACTTTATATATTGCATGTGACTTCTCATAAAATTTTTAAGGTCAAATTCGAAATATAACCTTTTATACCCATTCTAACTCATATTATGACTATTTATTTCATAAAATTCATAATCCATGCATATTAACTCCATTTCTTACGAAAAATCATATACAATATATTAAATATGCATGTGAGAACATATCAAAAAATCTCGGCCAGAAACTATTTTTAACTATTTTTCCCATTAATTGTTGTTTAAAACCGATTTAAACTACAAAAAATACAAATAAATATAAAAATGAACAATAAAAAATCCATAAAATTAATTTTATATCCTAAAACCATTTTAGAATCAGAAACTTTAACATGCAAAATTATTTTGTGATTTATCATAAGAAACACAAAAATTTCGAGATATATATGTTAAACTGTTTAACATAAAACATGAATCCGATCATGCATGCAACAACCGTAATGCTCTGATACCACTTTTTGGGAACCGAGGTTCCATATTTTATACTCATATCTAATGTGAGTTTAATTTAACTAAGTTTAGTCATAAAAACTTAATTAGATCTTATGCATGCATGATGATTACATTAGATGTGTGAATGTCCTTACATTGATTTTAGAAGGTTTATATACTCAATAATCACCTATTATGTGAGTCTTCAAAACGAGATACCCTTATAACGATCTAACACAAAATCGTCTCCAAAAGATTCGTATCAAGGACCCGTCTCAAACCAAAACAATTTTTGTTACTAGAAAAATTGAATTAGTAAACTAGAAATAGCAATAATATTACTCTTAATATTATTAGTATATGAAATGATTTATTACTTTTAGAAGACTATTTCTAAGAGAAATAAGGAGAATAATATGTTGTAGTATTGTGTAAATGAATGAACAAAAACCACCAACATCAAGACCCCTTTGCATGTTGTGTATGTGTAGTATATAAGGAGCAAAAACACAAGCTACTTTGCTCATGGTTTACACGTCCCATATGCCTACACAATGCCAATGCATGACTTCTTACACTTATGACAAAAGTACACAAGATGCCTTACACCTATGTCTTACACAAAGACTAGGTTGTGTAAGCTTTGTCATAATAGGTTTCAAACAACACACAACCCACTTACAAACATATACTTACACGGTTTACATATGATAAAATGGACTCTATTTTATCTTTGTCAATTGTGTTAATTTGTAATATGTCACATATGTTCCATAACACATGACCTTATTTGTTAATTATGCAATTTTAACTATTAGAATTCATAATTTACAAATTTATTACATTTAAATAACTATTCCAACATTTCGAAATTATTATTGTATAAAATGTAATATCATAATTTTAATTACAACTCTTTGTAATTTTATGATCAACCGTGTTCATACTCAATTTAATCGTTTCCTAAACGAATAAATAAAAACCGTGTAATAAAACTATTTTATTACTTCGACCTTTATTATTATAACCCCTTTATAATAATATTCGTCACGTAAAATCATTTCCAAATTTCTAGTCATTAATTAATTCGTATCCAATACGATATTAATTAATTATTCCATTGAGACGGAATTCCCTAAAGATATGACCTTAAGGGATCAACTGATCACCACCATCATATGACGATAATGTTAAACTCTAGACAGCCAATCATTACCGGTAAATGTTGATCAGTCGACTTTAAAAGAGTAACACTCCCAGTTGTGTTTCATTCAAATGAGTTTTAATTATGTCAACACACTATTGTCGAGGACACTTCCTCCAACAACTTTAACCGAAGATAAGAGAGGGATGTCATTCCCGATCAAGAGTATGTCATCGACATACAACACCAGGAAGACGATCTTGCTCCCACTCGAATTAATATATAAGCATGGTTCTTTGACCGATCGATGAAACCATTTTCTTTTATCACTTGGTCGAGACGATGATTCCAACTCCGAGAAACTTGCTTAAGTCCATAATTGGAACGCTTAACCTTGCATACTTTCTTAGGATTCTTAGGATCGGTGAAACTTTCGGGTTGTACCATGTACAAGTCCTCCTCCAAATAACCGTTTAAGAAGGCGGTTTTCACGTCCATTTGCCAGATTTTATAGTCATGAAATGCGGCAATCGCTAAGATTTCGTTATAGAACGTAGCATGACTACGGGTGCAAAAATTTCATCATAGTGCAACCTGATACTGTCGTTTCAGTACCAAAAATAATAACCTAATACTACTAACGGAAGCTAGCAGTAAATAGGGTCGATCTCCACAGGGAGGTAATATCTATATGTAATTCTAGTTCGTAAGGTCACAATTTGGGGGTTTGAAATTGTTTAACTAAACTAAGAAAATAAACGAGAAGGATAAAAAAAATAATTTAGAGAAGAGAGATATGCTAGGAATTCGGGTCACTGTGTCGTCAGCATTATCGGTATAAACTAGGTTGGTCAGATTATTGGTAGGAAGGGCTAGGTTATTACAGTCACGTCTCTAACCCTACTATACCTTCCGGTCTTAAGTCGCCCTAAGGTCATTTTTGCTTGACTTCCGCCCTCACAAAAACTAGTTATTATAATTAAGCAAGCCTTACCCTTCCAATCTTCCGATCTAGGTCGGGGTTTAACTAAACGAATGGTCTCCTGCATGCATTCATTCGACCAAACAGCATATAAATTGCTTAACAACAATTCCTACCGCAAAACTACCCAACCCGATTACGACCTATCATGCAAATGACACAGTTTCCCTCATCCCGGCATATAAAGGAATTAGCTACTCATATCGTGATTATAAACGGATACAAAAACAATAATCATGTTAACAATTGACATGCTATAGATTAGGATAAAAACAGAATGATAAATTAGTGAATAAAATGGGCTGTAAAAACGAGAATTGACGAACAAGAGGACATGGTTTCCGAGACTAAAGACGGAAAACAGTAGCACGATTTTCGAGACAAAAACCAAACGTAAACAGAATGAAAATAGTATGAATTATGTGAATGAAAACAGAGGGAAATAGGGATATGAAAAAGGTCAGAAACGAGACAATACGAAGCAAAAGTACGAAAACAGGGAACGAAACTGAGACACAAAGCGTGAGACAGAGGCACGAAAAACGAAGCAAATACGAGAAAAGAAGCAGACGGTAAACGTGAATTAAGACAATAATAAACAAGAACATAAGGATAAGATTAAGAGAGAAAGGAGATTACAAACAAGCAAGTTAAGGTATGAAGAACGGTAGCAAAACCCGATTATAATCCTTGTGTTAAAAGAAGAAAAACTAAAATTATTGAGTAAGAAATATTGTGACGGCTGACCAGAAGAGTTCTGAAAAAGAAAAGAATAGATGACCTAAAAGAACTCACAAACGAGTTCTTATATAAGACACAAAAGAAAAACTGACAAAAGCTCTCGGGAAAATGAGCAGTCACGCGGCAAGGCTCTCGAGAAGAAAAACCTCTCGATCGAGAAGAATAGCTATCAAAAGCTCTCGATCGAGAACAATGAGTATGAAAAGCTCTCGATCGAGAATAATAAATACCAAAAGCTCTCGATCAAGGAGATTAGGAAAAATAACCTCTCGATCGAGGAGTTAAAGAACCAAAAGCTCTCGATCGAGCAAAAGAACCTCTCGATCGAACAAAACCTCTCGATCGAGCACTTCTCAGCGCATATTTCATGCACTGCGCACTGAACTTCAAATGGCTGCCATTTCTTCGTTACTCGCTCAAATCAAGCGTTCTTGGTGGCGCTGGAAAGATAAGAGAATAATCTTTCATCTCCAACTGAAATAACTTGATTATCTATTGTAGAACTCGAGATATGGCTCTCCAAAGTAAGCACTAGCAAATTGAAGTTCTTCTTCGCTTGATAGACTTTGTTGCTTCTATGCGCATCTCAAAATGGCCTTTGACTTGGACTATTGGCGCCTCCCAAGGCTGGTATGACTTATTCCAACTTCCATCTTCTAAAAGAGCATACTTGGGACAACTTTGGCTCGGTTTACATCACTTTCGTGCTTATTCCTACAAAATAGTAAGAAAAACACAAAGTAGCGTGTCCGGGGCATAAAGCGATATAAAACCACTAAATTACATAGAAATGTGTGCCAAATAGGGACTAAAAAGTCTATAACAAATGCACACATCAAATTTCCCTAAACCGAACTTTTGCTTGTCCTCAAGCAAACTAAATGCAAACTAACGGACCTAATGGAATGGAGTAAAACTCAAAGCTACTAATAGTCGATGCCAAACGCTTAAATGCACAAAATCAACCAATGCCAAGATCAGAAAAGATCGAACGAATTTATAGGTACCATGGAAAACATGTTAGACTTTCGACCTTGCTAGACTCGTAGAATTTCGTACTCTCCCGGAATCTCTCTTCTCTCAGCAAGCAAATGGTAATTTATATGTGAAGTAGAGAAGAAGATAGTATAGACTCTCGCCTAAACTACGACCAACAAATCACGCATGCTAAACTAGTATGAATAATGATTTCAAGCACCGTACACACGCACAACCACTGTCAATGTCCAATACACGCCGAACTGTTGCAAATTTGGGTGTAAAACCCCTCGCGAAAGCGGAAATTTAAATATACAAAAGTACTAAAAATGCAGTGGAATTTAAAACTTTTTAACAACTAAACAACATGCGAGAAGTCTTAAACTGAACGGAAACTGAATCTGAAATAAAACCAAAATAGATAAGTAACAGGTCTAAGTACTGAAATGAAATATGTACACAGCCTGGGATGGAACATCCCTACAGGCACCAAAACGTAAAGTATGAAAGTCTAAGAGTCTAGCTAGGCGATATAAAGGTAAGTCGTATGATGACAACAGGATCATCACTCGCTAGCCCTCTCGTAACCCTGCTCCAACCTGCATGTACCTACATACATGAAAACATGTACGCCACAATCAGTGGGGAGTGACTAGAGTTCTCCTAGCCACCTTTTGTGACAACACGTAACACATAAAACAATACAGAATACTCCAACATATATCAACATGTGAAGCATAAACATCTCATCAATTGATCTCATAACAACATGCCAACTCTAGTGCACGGCTCTCAACAAACTTCATAAACCGTTAGGAAGGAGAGCCGGTTTCCCTACTGGTTACCCAGTCGGGGGGTCTTTCAATCCAACTATTTATGAAACCGAACTAAGAGTCACCCAATGCCTTGGATGATCAAACCATAACTCAACAAATATACATTTACTCATCATTATCAATATCTATATCTGACACGTACTAACTCAAGGCAAACAGATAAATTCAGTAAGTAAAAGGTTCAGCGGTCAACTTAAGACATAACCTAGTACCAAAACGTTCGGCAAGTGTAAAGGTTCAGCGGTCAACTTAAGACATAACCTAAACACCAAAACATTCATCAAGCAAGGACTCAGAGGCCAACTTAAGGCATGGACCTTCCAATCAGCAAGACACTAGACTCAGCGGCCAACTTAAGGCATAGACTAGCATCCAAAAGTAAAGGACTCAGAGGCCAGCTTAAGGCATGTCCCTTCACCACATCACAAGGTACTAAAATCAGAGGCCAACTTAAGGCATGTTCTAGCACCAAACATCGGCACCCCGGGCAAGGTGTCAGTTCCTTAGCTACCCCGTTGTGCAGCTGCTCTACTCGTCAGACTCAGAGGCCAACTTAAGGCATGTTCCAACGCGATCACTATCACACATGTCTGAACTCAGAGGCCAGCTTAAGGCATGTCCCAGACACGACAAACATACACATATAGGGCTCAGAGGCCAGCTTAAGGCATATCCCCATATATGACAATCAACTCACGTATTAAGTTCAGAGGCCCTAAGGAACACTATGGAGGTCCTATCCACGACCAGGCACCCAATGTTATAAAACATTTAGGACTCCATAACGTTGTCACGGGGTGTCCTACGAGATATCCGTATAACTCGCCTTTGTGATTGGTCAGTCATCCACGTGACTTATGGCTCGTTGAACCCACCATCAACCAACGTCACAAAATGATTACCTGAGTTATCAGCTCAAGTGGGTAATCAAGGACCAAAACGATGTAATGTTAATCAGTTCACTTTGTGGTGTTCAAAATTGGCGTACAATTCCACATGAAAAACAAAACATTTTATATCATAACAATAAGGTTGAATAGAGTACACGAGAAAATGAATTATTACATGAATTCATAAAAGAGTACTACAACTTAGGAACACATCCAATTCCCATGGAATGAATGTGCCCTTCATGCTTATCACGTGGTAATGCTTTTGTGAGAGGATCAGCTATGTTGTCATCCGTAGCGATCTTATCAATAAAAATCTCCTTTTGCTCCACGTAATCTCTGATTAGATGAGCTTTCCGTTGTACATGCCTAGCCTTGTTGCTAGACTTATGCTCCTTAGCTTGGAAGATGGCACCGCTATTGTCACAATAAACGGTGATTGGGTCATTCGAACTAGGCACTACCGAGAGTCCTTGTAAGAATTGACGCATCCATATTGCTTCCTTAGTTGCTTCCGAGGCGGCATAGTACTCGGACTCAGTCGTAGAATCTGCTGTAACACTCTGTTTAGAACTTTTCCAGCTGACAGCAGCGCCATTAAGAGTAAAAACGAATCCAGACTGAGATTTCGAGTCATCTCGATCCGTTTGGAAGCTAGCATCTGCGTAACCCGTGGCGCAGAGCGTTGAGTCGCCTCCATAAGTCAATCCCCAATCTTTAGTCCTCCGTAGGTACTTAAGAATGTTTTTCACGGCCATCCAGTGTTGTTCACCTGGATAAGCTTGGAATCGACTAGTCATACTCAATGCATATGCAACGTCTGGACGTGTGCATATCATGGCATACATGATCGATCCTATTGCCGAAGCATAAGGAATCCGACTCATGCGCTCTTTCTCTTCCAATGACTTAGCTTCTTGAGTCTTGCTCAAGTGAAGCCCAGGAGTCATAGGAAGGAACCCCTTCTTGGAGTTCGTCATGCTGAATCTCTCCAGAATCTTCTCTATATAAGACTCCTGACTGAGAGACAACATCCGTCGTGATCTATCCCTGTAGATACGGATGCCCAAAATTCTTTGTGCCTCTCCCAGATCTTTCATCTGGAAATGGTTTTTCAACCATGCTTTAACCGAAGATAGGAGAGGTATGTCATTCCCAATCAAGAGTATGTCGTCGACATACAGTACTAGGAATACAATCTTGCTCCCACTCGACTTGATATAGAGACATGGTTCCTCGACTGATCGAACGAATCCATTCTCTTTTATCACTTGGTCGAAGCGATGATTCCAACTCCGCGATGCTTGCTTAAGTCCATAGATGGAACGCTTAAGCTTGCAAACTTTCTTAGGATATGCTGGATCGATAAAACCCTCGGGTTGTACCATGTACAACTCTTCCTCCAAATAACCGTTTAAGAAGGCGGTTTTAACGTCCATTTGCCATATTTCATAATCATGAAATGCGGCGATCGCTAAGATAATCCGAATGGAACGTAGCATGACTACGGGTGCAAAAATCTCATCATAGTGCAAGCTTGGCACTTGAGTGAAACCTTTAGCAACTAGTCTAGCCTTGTGGATATCTTGTTGTCCTTCCACGGCATGCTTTATCTTATAAAGCCATTTGCATTGAAGGGGACGTACCTTTGCAGGTAGGTCCACAAGATCCCACACGTTGTTCTCATACATGGAGTCCATCTCGGATTGCATGGCTTCTAGCCATAGCTTTGAGTCAGTACTGGTCATGGCACCTTTATAGGTTGTAAGACGTCATCTGTATCATGTTCCTCGACCATACCAATGTATCTGTCCGGAGGAATAGAGACTCTTTCCGACCTCCTAGGTTCCTCAGGAATATCTACCGCAGCCTCGGTTGAAGGAACTGTTTCCTCCAATGGTTGCTAGGCAGTTGGTTCTTGAACCTCCGATAACTCGAAGGTTCTATTACTCGACTTGTTCTCGAGAAATTCTTTCTCTAAGAACGTCGCACTAGCCGCAACAAAAACACGTTGTTCGGTTGGCGAGTAGAAGTAATGACCAAAAGTTCCCTTTGGATAACCTATAAAGTATGTCTTGACCGATCGCGGGCCGAGCTTATCCTCGTGTCTCCACTTGACATAAGCCTCGCAGCCCCAAACCCGTATAAAGGACAAGTTAGGGACCGTTCCCTTCCATAATTCGTATGGAGTCTTGTCAACAGCTTTAGACGGACTTCGGTTAAGTATTAGAGCGGCCGACAAAAGAGCATAGCCCCACAATGAATCAGGCACGACGGTGTGACTCATCATGGATCGAACCATATCGAGTAGAGTTCGATTTCTCCGTTCGGACACACCATTTAATTGTGGTGTTCCAGGTGGAGTTAACTGTAGCACGATGCCACAGTCTTTAAGGTGTTGATCAAACTCGTGTGAAAGATACTCACCACCACGATCAGAACGTAGTGCTTTAATCTTTCTACCCATCTGGTTCTGTACCCGATTCTAGTATTCTTTGAACTTGTCAAAGGATTCACTTTTATGTTTCATCAAGTAGACATAGCCATATCTACTCAAATCATCCGTGAAAGTGATGAAATACCTATAGCCTTCTCGTGCGTTGATCGACATAGGGCCACATACGTCCGTATGTATGAGTCCTAATAGGTCGGCAGCGCGCATTCCAACACCTTTGAAGGAAATACGAGTCATCTTGCCGATGAGACATGATTCACACGTGCCATATGATTCGAAATCAAAGGGCGAGATAGCTCCGTTCTGTATGAGCTGTTTTACGCGTTTCTCATTTATGTGTCCCATACGACAATGCCATAGGTAAGTTTGATCTTTGTCACCTACCTTTAACCTTTTATTATTCACATGTAATATCTCGGTGGTTTGATCTAAAACATAAATTCCATTCATGGAAACTGCCTTGCCATATATCATATTGTGTAAGGAGAAAATACAGCTATTATTCTCTATTACAAATGAAAAGCCGAGTTTGTCAAGTGCAGAAACTGAAATAATGTTTTTGGACAAACTAGGAACATAATAACAGTTATATAAAAATAACTCGAATCCACTTGGAAGCTGGATCACGTATGTTCCCTTCGAGACTGCAGCAACACGTGCTCCATTCCCGACACGCAGGTCAACCTCACCCTTGATTAGGGGTTCTTGGTTTCGGAGGCCCTGCACATGATTACATAGATGAGAACCACAACCAGTATCAAGTACCCAAGTTTCGCAACTTGCGTGGTTAATCTCAATCATGTGAATAAAAGAAGAAGAAGACATACCAACAGGAGTAACGCGGCCTGCCTTAATGTCCTCGCGATACACGGGGCATGAGCGCCTCCAATGCCCAGTCTTGTGGCAATGGTGACATTCCATGCTAGTATCCTTGCTCTTTGATTTGCCCTGTGAGTTGCTTGACTCACCTGGCCCACTCTTAGTAAATCCTGGTTTCTTGAACCTGGGCTTACCTACTGCTAGGTCGCCCTGAGCTTTAGCCTTCCCTTTACCCTTTCCCTTACTGGAGATCATGAGAACATCCTGCTTCATGCTCCCACTTAATTTCAGATCCTTCTCAGTCTGTACGAGAAGGGAGTGGAGCTCATGAGGAGTCTTCTTCATGTCGTTCATGTAGTGGTTGGCCCTAAAGAGGGCGAACCCATCATGAAGCGATTGAAGCATACGATCAACGATTATGTTCTCACTGATCTTGCAGTTAAGGGTCTCCAGTTTCTCGATATTCTTAATCATGTTGAGAATATGTGGGCTAACAGCTTGGCCCTTCTGGAGTTTCGCCTCAAAGAAGCGACAAGTATGCTCATAAGAAACGATTCTCGGAGCTTTGGAGAATTCGTTAGAGAGCGTGGTGAAAATCTTGTTTGCACCATGGGATATGAAGCGTCTTTGCAAATTTGATTCCATTGCATAGATGAGTACGTTCTTTATCGCACCTACTTCCATGACGAAGTCGCTATGAGCGCGAACTTCGTTAGCTCTAGCTCCAGTTCCTGGGTGTGGCGGAATGGGCTCAGTTAAGTACTTGAGCTTTCCGTCAGCAATGGCAGCATTCCGTAGTGCTGCCTCCCAGTCAGAGAAGTTTGACCCATCATTCCTCAGTCTAGTAGACTGATTCATGGAGTCCATGAAGGCTTTTAGCCAGGATTCACGTGCTAGCTTGGCACTTGGCATTGGGTCTTCACCAGCCATTTTAGTTATACAGCAGTTTTAATGAACGTGTTCTACACTGAAAAGAAGATAAAACAAAACCATATAAGCAACTTATTGTTGTGATTTAAGTCTATATTAAATTGAATTTAAACTCGTAGACTCATGCATTTATATGATTGATCTCCCTCAAGAATTATATAAACGATCCCAAGACTCAATTTCCGTATATTGATAAGCCCACAGTTTGGCTAATTCCAATCATTGGAACTCTTGGTCGATAGATTTCTGTAAATCCTATCTATTAGTCCATCTCAGTCACTAGATAGTATCGAGAGACCATGATTTTGAGATAAAATAAATCATTTGTTCCCACTTACCCGACGTAGAAGGGGTCATATTATGCCTACCGACGAAGAAGGGATTCATGGGAGACTGATTTATAAAGACTAGTCTCAATTTTTGGTTATACGAGGAAGACCCCATCAACTTTTATTTATTCATATTAAGTGAACTAATATCTAGCAAATGCGTGAATGAATTAAATAAAGTGATGGCTTTGCAAATGACATGTGACATCTGTATTGTCACAGAAAACTAACGCGTAACCTCTACATGAGTCAGTTTTCAGGCATGATATAGGTGGTTTGGTTTTAGGCGGAATATGATGCAAGCTATTATCGATGAAAGCATAAAATGAAAGCAATAAACGTAAATAAAAAGTCCTAGTGTGGCCTATCCTACCAAAATAAACATAAAACAACTTGGAATCCACCGTTGGACCCTAGAAGCTTGTCTTGATGTTCCATCTTGGTCCTTGCAGCGGGAGTGAGCATCCGGTCTCCGTCTTGTCTTTGGTCTTCACAAAATTACTAATTTAAATTACAAAAGTAGTCCTAGATACATTCTAATTTAAATACAAAAGTAATTACATGGCAAAAACCCAAAACAGAGATTCAAGATCTCAAGATTACAAGCAAGACTGTGTCCCATCATTACGGTGACACAATCTTCTAAGGCCACACTAAGTTACAACCGTTTGCAAAATTAAATACGTTATTGAAAGCATGCATTAGACATTCAACAAGACGATAAATAAAATGCATCAACTAAATTAAAATTCATACATGACATAATACTGTTATTATGATTAACAAATTTTTACCAAACCACCTTTTAGGATTAAAATTATGTGATTATACCGTTTTAACCACTTTAATTTTAATAAGTTTATAATCCTATTATTTTAAACCGTTTTAAAATAATATGTATCAAACGAGGGTGAACCGTTTCACAAAATTAATAATATACTATTTCCGTATATAGTATATTACTAAAGGCCATGTGAAAATAAAACATGTTTTTTCGGAAAATAAAAAAAAAAACGAGTCTGTTACAAGGGTGGTCTACCGACCCAAAAAACAGGTCTACCGACCACCTGACGAATTTTTTTTTTTTTTTTTTTTTTTTTTTTTTTTTTTTTTAAAGCAGAATGGTCGACCGACCCGAAAAACAGGTCGACCGACCACAAAACACGAAACCGAGTTTCTGAACACGATTTCTCACAAAAGATAAACTGTCGAAACAGAAAAACACGCAGGAGGCGGTCGACCGACCGCAACGGGGGGTCGATCGACCGACTTAGTGGCAGAAGACGATTTTTCAGGTTTTAAAACTTACGAAAAACACAAAGGTAAAATTTTCATGGCCTGGCTCTGATACCACTTGTGGGGAATAAAGCATGTATTCGCCCCAAACTTGCAGGATTATAATGAAACATACAATTGTGATTATAGTCATAAGTTAATAAAAAGTATGAAAAAGAAATCAACCTTTGGTCCTTGTGCGAAAGGCCTAAGAACAGGAATTAACACAAATTCCCTCCTATAACTTGCACCCAAGACTTAGAATGAGACGTGGCCGCGTGTGCTAGAAATCCTCTCCAACTGCCTTGCAATATTGGGAGACCTATTTAGGTTTTAGATGTGAGATCTGAGGTTTTGGGAGAAGAAAGCTCTCAAAACCCTAATTTTACCTTGAGATTATATTAATCAGTGCAACAAGAGTAAATCACATAAGGAGAGTCCTCCTCCTTATATGCTACACTTGGCCGAAATATTTGAATAGGGTAAGGGTGGGCTTTCCACTCTTACCTTATTCTAATTCATGATTCGACCCATTTAGCTAAACTTTATTCGCGGGTTTTGTTTATAAATCGTATGCATGTTATCAGATATTAATGCAGTCGATGTATTAATAATGGTCTGATAAAATTACGATATTGTATAATTACCCAAATTAATATAACTGTTTATATTAATACACGAATACAATATTTAATTAAATATAACCGTTTATATTTAATTTTACGAATTAATCATGCAATCTGTATTAACTAAAATTATTTAATCCGTATTAAATAATAATCTCAACATCTTATTGACTAATTTAATAGTCAATACCTCTGACTAACTGTTTAGTCATATCCGGCATAAATGTGATTGTATTTTCATACCTTCACATCTCTCAAACGTGTCCTATAGGTGTGACGTATAGGGACCAGTTGATCACCGCCATCCGTATGACAATAACGTCAAACTTATCTAGCAAGCCAACCGTTATTGATAAACGTGGATCAACTGGTAATAATACAAAAGTATGCCCTTGTGATCCTTAAAGAGATTTAATAAGTCATTGTACTTAATTGTCAAGGACACCAGCCCCAACACTTTCAAGCTAATCCGGCTAAAGATTCTCCTCAACTATGTAGCTATCGATCTCTGGATCCTCTAAGCCAACACCTACAAACATAGAAAACGGATTTTAAGCACTTAAAACGGAATTAAGAGAAAACAGTCCAATTTTCGAGTTTAAGGATTTACGAAAAGAAAGTGATAGATGGCTTGGAAATCGAATGAGGATTCCGAAAATGTCGTTGTTACCTCGATTCGAGTACCGGATGATGAAGAAAAGCTCAAAAGAAATCCTTAGAAATGGAGGTTTAAGAAGGTTTATGTTTACAGTGAAAGGAGTTGTGAGGAAGATGAATTATGACGACTTAAGGGTTTTTAGGGGTTTATGTAGCTGTCCTTTCCGTATTATGAAACGGGTCGGAAAATAGAACGGGTATTTGTTTTACGAGTTTAAGCCTTACCAAGTTTGTATTCGTCTTAAGGACTTAAGGTTCTTAAGACGGATTTTACTTTTAAATTAAAATCTTTCGAAATAAATTATTAAAATATTATTTTATACGTAAAATAATTTAAAACGCTTAAATTAGATTTTACGAAAATACGGGCTGTTACATTGGGAATGTGAGGCTAAGTAGGATAGAAAGGGCAAGACAAGTATAGAAATGTGAGGGTTAAAGCCAAGCTAGAACCTACAAACCAAATAAACACGCACCCCGATCTTCCGACTAAACAATAAACACAATGCCTTTTTGACTAGGCAATCACATCACATCCCACGTTATTATTCCAACCGACAACCGAATTATTTGATTTTTCACTTTCTTTTTTTTTTCTTTTTGATTTTTTTCTTTGTTTTTGCTTTTTTTTCTTTTCGGTTGTCCATCAATTGAATCATTCTTCTCGATCGACCAATACTGGCGGTCGATCGAGGACGTTTCTTTTCAAAATGCTCGATCGAGCAAAAAGCTCTCGATCGAGCACATTATATTCCCAAAACTTCTCGATCGAGAAAAATGCTATCGATCGAGAACAATTCAGCAAACTTCCTCCAAACTTCTTTTGCACGCACTCCAATAACATCAGAATTCTGGCCAAAACTGATACAACATGGCAAATTCCCTTACTACTTCCTATCTCGGCATTAAGGTAGGCTAAGAATGGGATGTAGTTAAGGACAAAAGGCAGTTATGGCTTAATGTGAAGTTAAATGGGCAAAACGAGAAAGGGGGTGATGCAATAGTCCTCCAACGTGTAATTCCGACCTCTAACCGATGCGTGTATTCAATAAGAAATCAAAACTCATACACATGCAACACATGAAATGCAGGGAGTACTACGAGTCAAGTCTAATTGTCCAACACAAATTCCACGATAAAATTCGAGACAACGCCCTAAGCTTCACTAAGCAGAGATTGAAATGGCAAGCCATGGCATATAATTGACTAAAAGCGCTATATCATCATCGAGAAACTCTAATCCGACTCGACAGAATGCAAAAATAAACGTGATTTTTTTTATTTTTTATTTTTTCAAATTTTTCAGATTTACAAAAAGCAGTAAACGTGAATGCAAACAAAATGCAGATGCAGATGCAAAAGGATGCATTATCCTCCCCAAACCAAACCAGACAACGTCCTCGTTGTCCTCGCAGCACATAACAAGGGGGAATGGGATATACAGCCTAATACATGTTACTAAGGGAAAACAAAACTAGAAACAAACTAAATGCAAAAGATGGAAAAAAGAAATAGGAACTCACAAAATGCGCGCTTCCCCAAACCAGAAGCGTTCAAAGGGTTAACTGATCAGCTCTTAGCTCTACGTCATCCGCCGTTTTTGTAAATTTTTGGGCAGAAAACTGGTTTCAGATAAAGGTTAAGCAGGATTAAACAAAACGCAAAAAGCCCAAAGAGGGAAAAAAGAACAAAAGGAGAGAAAGAGCGAAAGCTACTCGATCGAATAACTATATGCAATCGATCGAGTAACTACTTCTGTGACACCCCGCGAGATAGCATAAAAATAAACAAGTAATTTGCAGCAGAAATACGATACTTTAAAAAAAATTCGACATATTTATTAAAACTTTTTCGCGGAATATCAAAACAACAAGCGGATGACTAAAACTAATAAGAAGGTATAAATTATACACGAATACTTAAATAAACGAGGGATAAGGTATCCCACGATAACATCATGAATTAAATCTAAACTAAGCGTAAGGGTAATTGTCGAAATAAATTGTACAAGACAATGGACAGATTTGTCAAGGTGCTGAAACTTATCAAATAACCAAAGTAAACCAAGCATTATGAACTTGAAAGACTATCAAACAAATCATCCTCAAAGATCACAAACTCATTTAACCATACAATCCTGAATGAATTTCCACAACTATAATATCATCCAACACAACCATGCAAGATGAAAATCATCCAAACATATGACTTATAAAACTAATCATGCAACTAATTAATCAAACACAATTCTAGTATACTAAACATTACTAGCATATAGAACACATGCAAACAAAGACGATTAAAGTCGAGTAACCCATCACCGTTACCTTATAACTCTTCAATAGGCATGATTTTGAACTTAAAGCCACTCCGGTTTGGACAACCGAACTAGCTACACATAAATAAACGAGGTTAGCTATGAGAACCATGCCTTAAAGGCCACGACCAGAGTATACTAAGGAATAAATTTGATACTATTATTACCTAGAAAGATGGAGGGTGAGGAGAGGAAGAGATAAGCGCGAAAATCGTCGAAAACCGATAAGAAACGAAGATTTTATGATCGTTTTAAGGTGAGGTGCACAACAATGGTGTTCTTCTTGTTTAGTGTTTTGTGAGCTCTTTGCTGAAAAAATGAAGGGTTGAAGAAGAAGAAGGAAGAAGGAGATTGACCTTGGGCATCAAGGCAAAGTCTTCATACTTAGCCAAGTGTCTCAAAGGACATGTGGAAAAGAGTAAAGAGTAAGCAACGAGCGAGTGTCTCGTTTGTGGATTGTCCGTGATAGCCTTTCGTATTTTCGGCATAATTTCCTCTACAGAACTCGTAATGACGTGTTTTTGGCGGCGTTGGAAAGCTAAGAAAGTGTAATTTTAAGACGGACATATTAATATCATTGTCAAAAACGATATATTTTAAATAGAATTTTATTTATTGCGGAATATTATTATTACTAAAATAAGATTTTAATAATATATAAATACTTGGAAATTACGGGGTGTTACAACTTCCCTTTCTTCCTCGATCGACGAAGCTAATTCAGTCAATCGAGGAATTCGCATATGCCTTCGACTTCTTTTACTCGACCGAGAAGTTGAAATGGTCGATCGATTGTTTTGAGGTTGAAAACAATCGATCGAGCACCTCGGTTTTCTCGATCGAGCCCTTTTAATATGGTACGCCTTTTGGTCGTCTTTCTTTTGCGTACGACCTCCCAAACCTGAAAAACCAACAAGATATGCATCCCAAAAAGTACCAAACCACAAAACCACAGTCTTTAGGATGTTCCGACTAACTAATTGTCCTCTACGCTGATTACGATAGCTTAAAATTATCTAAAAACGTGATAAAAGTAGTCTAAAAACAATGTCTATTACAAATTGCACAGGGTTGCAAACCCGGCTAACAACTGAAAATGTTTAACAGCCCGCAACAGGGCTTTTGACTGAATGCAGTCACTTCAGCGGTCATCAGATTCACCACTAGCCTCCACAATGCGACAGTAGCAAAGTAACAGTTCACCATAGCACCAGTCATGCCACTTTCAACCCTCCTTTGCAACTTCTTCTTGGGTGAAACGTAATCTTCAGAACCTCCTCCAGGATCAACTAACTTGTCTAGACCTGTATAATAGGAAACCCAACGATTTTCCTCCAATTTGCTCCCAAACTGGGGCGGAGGCGTTAACCACACAGCAAAATATGATTTAACGGAAGGGGTAGAAGAATTACTAATGAAAATGACAAGAGAAAGAGCATTACCTTCTGCGTTTACCTTTTTATCATCGTTCGGGATAGGTGTAATTGACGAATTGCAGCTCTCTGTAGTTATTGTACTCGATCGACCCTGAATAACACTCGACCGAGTGCTTTTCGCGCAGCATCATTCGATCGAATAACAAAATTACTCGATCGAATCTGAATTATACTCGAATGACCTCCTCGACTGCAGCACTCGATCGAATACCTAGGATACTCGATCGAGCTAAAGAGTCACTCGATCGAGTAACTTCCTTTCCCATGATGATCGATCGACCACTGTCACCTGTTCGATCGAGTAACTCCTCGTCTGGCATGTTCTCCTCTTGTTCTATCGTTTCTTCCATGAAGTCAAAGAGAGGATCCTGCATAAATTCAACATCGGTTAAATCCTCAAACATGGGATTCTCAAAGCGAGAGTCTCGCGAAAAATCCTGCACTTCATTTTCAATGTCAAAACGGTAAGGTTCCACATTGAACATATCATCATCATCATCATCTATATCGATCAATCGAGCAAGAGGCACATCTTGATCAATTTTCTCTTCTTTTCCTGATGCTAACTGGGCAATCTGAATCTCAAGTAGTTTAATCGACGCATCCGTCACTTGCTCCCTTTCCTGTATTTGAATTGCCAAGGTCTCGATTAAGGACCTTATCCCACTAATATCTGTATTTCCGCTCGAAGATGAGGAACTAGCTTGTGGCGGCGGGTATGGAGTGTAGTAACCTTGTCTATACTGTCGGTAAGCATAGACTTGGTCACGCTCTGCAAAACAACAAGTTGCATCATGCCCTGCGTCAGCACCGTCAAATAGACCTGTATGACCTATCAAAACAACACTACAGAAAATGATAAGACGGTCTTAAGGAATTAAAAATTTCTTAAGACAAAGAACAAAATAAAAATGCAAATAGAAAAATTGCCTCCCCGGCAACGGCGCCAAAATTTGATACCGTCGTTTCAGTACCAAAAATAATAACCTAATACTACTAACGGAAGCTAGCGGTAAAGAAGGTTGATCTCCACAGGGAAGTAATAACTATATGCAATTCTAGTTGATAAGGTCACAATTTGGGGGTTTGAAATTGTTTAACTAAACTACTAAAATAAACGAGAAGGATAAAAAAAATAATTTAGAGAAGAGAAATATGCTAGGAATTCGGGTCACCGTGTCGTCAGCATTATCGGTATAAACTAGGTTGGTCAGATTATTGGTAGGAAGGGCTAGGTTATTACAGTCACGTCTCTAACCCGACTATACCTTCCGGTCTTAAGTCGCCCTAAGGTCATTTTTGCTTGACTTCCGCCCTCACAAAAACTAGTTATTATAATTAAGCAAGCCTTACCTTTCCAATCTTCCGATCTAGGCCGGGGTTTAACTAAACGAATGGTCTCCTGCATGCATTCATTCGACCAAACAACATATAAATTGCTTAATAACAATTTCTACCGCAAAGCTACCCAACCCGATTACGACCTATCATGAAAATGACACAGTTTCCCTCATCCCGGCATATAAATGAATTAGCTACTCATATCGTGATTATAAACGGATACAAAACAATAATCATGTTAACAATTGACATGCTATAGATTAGGATAAAAACAGAATGATAAATTAGTGAATAAAATGGGCTGTAAAAACGAGAATAGACGAACAAGAGGACATGGTTTCCGAGACTAAAGACGGAAAACAGTAGCACGATTTTCGAGACAAAAACCAAACGGAAACAGAATGAAAATAGTATGAATTATGTGAATGAAAACAGAGGGAAATAGGGATATGAAAAAGGTCAGAAACGAGACAATACGAAGCAAAAGTACGAAAACAGGGAACGAAACTGAGACACAAAGCGTGAGACAGAGGCACGAAAAACGAAGCAAATACGAGAAAAGAAGCAGACGGTAAACGTGAATTAAGACAATAATAAACAAGAATAGAAGGATAAGATTAAGAGAGAAAGGAGATTACAAACAAGCAAGTTCCGGTATGAAGAACGGTAGCAAAACCCGATTATAATCCTTGAGTTAAAAGAAGAAAAACTAAAATTATTGAGTAAGAAATATTGTGACGGCTGACCAGAAGAGTTCTGAAAAAGAAAAGAATAGATGACCTAAAAGAACTCACAAACGAGTTCTTATATAAGACACAAAAGAAAAACTGACAAAAGCTCTCGGGAAAATGAGCAGTCATGCGGCAAGGCTCTCGATCGAGAAGAATAGCTATCAAAAGCTCTCGATCGAGAACAATGAGTATGAAAAGCTCTCGATCGAGAACAATAAATATCAAAAGCTCTCGATCAAGGAGATTAGAAACAATAACCTCTCGATCGAGGAGTTAATGAACCAAAAGCTCTCGATCGAGCAAAAGAACCTCTCGATCGAGCAAAATAACCTCTCGATCGAGCACTTCTTAGCGCATATTTCCTGTACTGCGCACTGAACTTCAAATGGCTGTTATTTCTTCGTTACTCGCTCAAATCAAGCGTTCTTAGTGGCGTTGGAAAGCTAAGAGGATAAGATTTCATCTCCAATTGAAATAACTTGATTATATATTGTATAACTCGATATATGGCTCTCCAAAGTAAGCACTAGCAAATTGAAGTTCTTCCTTCGCTTGATAGACTTTGTTGCTTCTATGCGCATCTCAAAATGGCCTTTGACTTGGACGATTGGCGCCTCCCAAGGCTTATAAGACTTATTCCATCTTCCATCTTCTAAAATAGCATACTTGGGACAACTTTGGCTCGGTTTACATCACTTTCGCGCTTATTCCTACAAAATAGAAAGAAAAACACAAAGTAGCGTGTCCGGGGCATAGAGCGATATAAAACCACTAAATTACATAGAAATGTGTGCCAAATAGGGACTAAAAAGTCTATAACAAATTCACACATCACAACCCTTGAACTTGAGTGAAACCTTTTGCCTCTAGTCGTGCCTTATAGGTGTCTGGTTGTCTCTCGATGTAACGCTTTATCTTATAAAGCCATTTGCACTGAAGAGGTCGTACCTTATTAGGCAAATCAACCAACTCTTACACGTAATTCTCATAAATGGAGTCCATCTCGGATTGAATGGCATTAAGCCATAGCTTTGAGTCGGAACAGATTACATTACCTTTATAGGTTACAGTTTCGTTACTTTCTAGGAAAAAATCGTCAACTCCGTCAAGTTCCTTGACCATACCGATGTATCTGTCTGGAGGAATGAAGTGTCTACCCGACCTTCTAGGTTCCTCAGGAATACTAACTGCAACAGAAGATGAAGGAACAGTTTCCTCCATTGGTTTCTCAGTAGTTGGTTCTTGAACCTCCGACAGATCGAAGGTTCTATTACTTCTCTTATTCTCGAGAAACTCTTTCTCTACGAACTTCGCACTAGCCGCAACAAAAACGCGGTGTTCGTTAGGCGAATATAAGTAATGACCAAACATTCCTTTTGGATAACCAATAAAGTATGTCTTGACCGATCGCGGGCCGAGCTTATCCTCGTCTCTCCACTTGACATAAGCCTCGCAGCCCCAAACCCGAATAAAGGACAAGTTAGGGACCGTTCTCTTCCATATCTCATATGGAGTCTTGTCAATAGCTTTAGACGAACTTCGGTTAAGTATAAGAGCAGCTGGCAATAGAGCAAAGCCTCATAATGAATCCGGCACAACTGTGTGACTCTTCATGGATCGAACCATATCTAGTAGTGTTCAATTTCTCCGTTCGGACACACTATTTAACTATGGTGTTCCAGCTGGAGTTAACTGTAGTACTATACCACAGTCTTTAAGGTGCTGATCAAACTCATTCGAATGATATTCGCCACCACGATCTGATCGAAGTGTTGTAATCTTTCTATCCAGTTGGTTTTCAACCTTCGCCTGGAATTCCTTGAACTTTTCAAAGGATTCACTTTTATGCTTTATTAAGTAGATATATCCATATCTACTTAAATCGTCCGTGAAAGTCATAAAATATCTATAGCCATCTCTCGTGGTGATTGACATAGGTCCACACACATCTGTATCTACGAGGCCTAAAAGGTCAACAGCGCGCATTCTAACACCTTTGAAGGAAATACGAGTCATCTTGTCGATGAGACATGATTCACATGTGCCAAATGATTCATAATCAAATGGGAATATAGCGCCATTCTATATTAGCTGCTTTACACGTTTCTCATTTATGTGTCACATACGACAATGCCATAGATATGTTTGATCGTTGTCAACAACCTTTAATTTCTTATTATTCACGTGTAATATTTCAGTCGTCTGATCTAAGATATAAATGTCATTCATGGAAACTGCTTTACCATTAATCATTCCATTCAAAAATAAAATACAGCTATTATCTTTTATTATGAATGAAAAGCCGTCTTTATCGAGTACGGATACATAAATAATATTCTTAGATAAACTGGGTACATAGTAGCAATTATAAAGATATAACTCAAATCCACTCAGTAGTTGGATCACATATGTTCCCATTGAAGTGGCAGCAACTTTTGCTCCATTCACGACTTGCAGGTCCACATCACCCTTTTCGAGAGGCATGATGTTTTTTTAGGCCCTGCAAATGATTACACAGATGAGAACCACAACCAGTATCAAGTACCCAAGTTCTGAAACTTGCATGGTTAACCTCAATCATATGAATATAAGATGACATACCAACAGGAACGACGCGACCTGCTTTTATGTCGTCACGGTACACTGGACAGTTCCACCTCCAATGCCCAGTCTTGTGGCAATGGTGGCACTCAATGTCACCGTCTTTGCTCTTAGTCTTGCCTTGTGAGCTACTTGTCTCACCAGTCATACTCTTAAATCCATTTCTTGGCTTTTTAAACTTTGGCTTCGCTACAGTTAGCTCGCCATGAGTCTTAGCCTTACCCTTGCCCTTGTTGGAAATCATGAGAACATCTTGCTTCATGCTCCCACTCAATTTTAGATCCTTCTCGGTCTGAACGAGAAGGGAGTGTAGCTCATGAAGACTTTTCCTCATGTCATTCATGTAATAGTTGGCCCTGAAAAGGGCAAAACTGTCATGAAGTGATGAAGCATACGGTCAATGACTATGCTCTCACTGATTTTGCAATCAAATGCCTCCAGTTGCTCGACATTATCGATCATATCAAGAATGTGTGGGGCTAACCGGTTTGCCCTTCTGGAGTTTCGTTCAAATAAGCGACATGTATGCTCATAAGTAACGATTCTGGTTTCTTTTGAGAATTCGTTAGTGAGCGTGGTGAAAATCTTATTTGCACCTTGGGCTATGAAGCGCCTTTGCAAATTGGGTTCCATTGAAAAGATGAGTACGTTATTTACCGCACCCGCTTCCATAACGAAATCGCTATACGCGAGTGATTCGTTGACTCCCACATTGGGACCTGGGTTGGGTGTGTTGGGAAATGTGTCCTCAACATTAGTGCGATCACATAATTAAATCTCATGACGATAATGCGCAAGGGATGATACAAAATTATATAGTCAACTGACCAACATTAATCAGTAATGATTGACTAGCTAGAGTTTGACATTACTGTTGTATGACGGTGGTGGTCAGTTGATCCCTTTAGGTCACACCTATAGGACAATTCCCTTAATTGATAAACTGATCAAATGTATATCGATACGAGTTGATCAGATTCCTTAAATTCGTATATCGAGAAATCAGAGGTTAAATCTTAATGTAAGATTTATGTTTGAAATTGAAATGTGTCGATTGTCAAACATTAAACGATATTTATGAAATATCGTAATTGGAATGAATTGGGTTGTATATTATTACAAGTGTTGTAAAATCCCACTCGCGAAAGCGGAAAATAAAATCATACAAAGTACTAAAAATGCAGCGGAATTAAAACTTTTTAACATAAACATGCGAGGTGAATTAAAACTGGAAACTGAAACTGATATAAACGGAAATAGATAAGTATAACAGTTCTAAGTACTAAAGCAAAATATATACAACAGCCTAGGATGGAACATCCCTACAGGCACTCAAAAAAAACAACTGTATCAAAACTAGAGTCTAGCTATCGTAAAGTGTAAGTCATAAGATGACAAGCGGATCATCACTCGCTAGCTCTCAGCAACCCCTGTCAACCTGCATGTACCTACATACATGTAAACATGTACGCCACAGTCAGTGGGGAGTGACTAGAGTACTCCTAGCCACCTTTTGTAACGACACGTAACATAACAAGGCAAACAGAATACTCCAACATATATAAACATGTGAAGCATACAATATCTCAATAACTGAAACTCATATCCTCATGCGATTACTAATGCAAGGCTCTCAACCAACTTCGGAAACTATTTGGAAGGAGAGCCGGTTTCCCTTCCGGTAGCCCGGCCGGGGGTCTTTCAGTCCAAACCATTTACGAAACTGACTGAAGAGTCACCCAATGCCTTGGATGAACAATATCAAAGTCAAGTATCATACTCATCAATATCAACATCTATATCTGACACTGTACCAACTCTAGGCAAGCCGATAAAACTCAGCAAGTATAAGGTTCAGCGGTCAACTTAAGACATAACCTAAATACCAAAATCACAAGAAAGGACTCAGAGGCCAACTTAAGGCATAGACCTGCCAATCAACAAGACACTAGACTCAGAGGCGACATCACAATGCATGGACTAGCATCCAAAAGTAAAGAACTCAGAGGCCAACTTAAGGCATTTCCCTTCACTTCATCACAAGACACTAGACTCAGAGGCCAGCTTAAGGCATGTCCTAGCGTCAACATCTGCACTCCGGGCAAGGTGTCAGTACCTTAGCTACCCCGTTGTGCAGCTGCTCTACTCATCAGACTCAGAGGCCAACTTAAGGCATGTTCCAACGCGATCACAATCAAACATGTCCGGCTCAGAGGCCAGCTTAAGGCATATCCCAGACACGACAACCATACACATATAGGGCTCAGAGGCCAACTTAAGGCATATCCCCATATATGACAACAAGCTCACGTATTAAGCTCAGAGGCCAGCTTAAGGCATACCTTAATACGCATTAATACAATATCATCCAAAGATAGCAACTAGTCTGTAGTTCAATCCTCTTATACATCTAATCAACACTTAATTGATCCCGGGAACTAAGTTGAGGGAGAGCCGGTTTTCCTTTCGGTTACCCGACCGGGGGGTCTCTATCCTCTCTCCATTCCTGAACCCAATGTAGTGTCGCTCATCCTCCGGGGACCTCAAACACACAACAAAGGTACACGGAACGAATCTCAAACAAAACCGAATAACCGTTTGAAAGTTATAAACCAAACAATGAGAACAGGGGCTCTCAGCCGGTCCGGGACAGTCTGCCGGTCCACCGGCTGGGAGTCCTTTCCCATGCCAAAGTGAAGTCTGAAAAACAATGAGAAAGGGCTCTCAGCCGGTGGACAGTCCGCCGGCCAGCCGGCTGGGAGTCCTTTCTCCCTAAGCCTTCTTTAAAATTTCAAAACAACAAGGAGAGGCTCTCAGCCGGTGGACCGGCTGCCGGTCTGCCGGCTGGGAGTCTCTTCCCAAGCCTTTGCAAAAATTCCCAAAACCAAAGAGGGATTCTGAGCCGGTCGACCGGCGGCCGACCTACCGGCTCAGAACCCTTTTTCCTAAATTTCAGCATTCCAATATCAACACCCCGACTCTGAGCCGGCCGACCGGCTGCCGGTCAGCCTACTGGCTCAGAGTCCCTGCACGAAAAATACAACATTCTCTACAATACTCAAATCAACTCAAATCGGTTCTAAACTTCTAAAATCGCAACATCTAAAGATTTCCCAGCATATATAATCATCATATACATCAAATACCAGCATTTAATCCCACAAATAAGTCTCAACAAGATTATCCTTTGTATCCGTCTTAAGCACACAATTTCTGAAATTCAACAACAAGGCATATATAACACAAACAAGGCATGTGAAAGTCTTCCTTATGTAATCCTAGCATGTTACTAAGTCCCAACAACCATCACAACATGAAAAATCAGAAACTATAACCATCTTAAACAAGAAAAGTGTTAATATCACAAATAAGGCCGAGTTTCTCTTAATTGTCACCTTTTAAGCGATTTTGATCAAAGCTCCTCCTCAACAATGAAGCTATCAACGTCTGGGTCTTCTAAGCCTTCACCTATAACAAGAAAAACGGATTTAAGAGACCAAAAGTCGGATTCTACAAAAACAGGCCATTTTTCAAGTTGAAGAAAAAGGAAATTAGAAGTGATAGATGTCTTGAAAATTTCATGAGGATTTCAGAAATGTAAAAATTACCTTGATTCGGAAATCGGATGATGACTGAAATTGGATTTTAAGATGGAGGTTTTAAGGAGAAAAATGAGAAATGAAGATGCTGAGTTCTTATTTTGAGAAATTGATTATGTCGACATTCAATAGGGGTTTAGGGGTTTATGTTGTCCTTTCCCATTTAAATGAAAACGGGTTTGGAAATGAACGACTTTTATGGTATGGATTTAAGCTTGCCAAGTTGTATTCGTCTTAAGGACTTAAGGTTCTTAAGACGGATCTTAACGATTTATTTAAAATACTTTCTCCATAAATATTAAAATATTATTTTATTCTTTAAAATGAATTAAAACCTTAAAAATATATTTTACGAAATTACGAGATGTTACAATCACCCCAACTTCAAAAAGTTTCGTCCTCGAAACTCGAACGAAGATAAATTCTAGATAACTATACCTCAATCGAAAAGAGAAGGATGCGTAGCACGCATCGATGCCTCGGTCTCCCATGTCTGCTCCTCAACATCACCGCAACGCCAAAGAATCTTCACTAAGGGCACCACCTTGCTCCTAAGCTTCCTGTCCTGACGGTCTAGAATCTTCACGGGACTCTCCTCGAAAGCAAGACTCGGCTCTAGGTTCTCCATCTCTCTATGAAGCACATGACTCGGGTCAGTAACATATTTACGGAGTTGAGAAACATGAAAGACACTATGAACCTTGCCCAAACTAGGAGGTAAGTCCAAACGGTAAGCAGCAGCACCAATCCTCTTCACGATCTCAAACGGCCCAATATACTTAGAGCTCAGCTTGCCCTTAACGCCAAACCTCTTGACGCCCTTCATCGGTGAAACTCTCAGGAAAACCCTATCACCCACCTCAAACTCGAGAGGTCTACGACGGATATCTGCATAGGATTTCTGCCGATCCTGTGCGGCTTTCAATCTACCCCTGATAAGCTGGACGTGATCAATCGTCGCAGCTAACTGATCTGGTCCTAGGTCGTGCACGTCGCTCGCCTGATCCCAACAGATCGGGCTACGGCACTTCCTACCATAGAGCGCCTCATACGGAGCCATACCAATAGATGAATGAAAGCTGTTGTTGTAGGAAAACTCAACTAACGGTAGACACTGCTCCCAAGAACCCTGGAAATCAAGTGCACAAGCACGGAGCAAGTCCTCTAATGTCTGAATAGTCCTCTCAGACTGTCCATCAGTCGCGGCATGAAATGAAGTACTCATCAGTAAACGGCTACCCATAGCCTCTTGTAGAGCCTTCCAAAATCTGGAACAGAAACGAGGATCACGATCAGAAACGATCTCTCTCGGGACACCATGGTAACGGACGATCTCGGCAATATAAGCTCGGGCTAAGCGGTCCACATCCCACGTCTCGCGGATAGGCACAAATCTGGCACACTTAGTTAACCTATCAACCACAACCCAAATCGCATCCTTGCCTCCCACTGTCTTAGGCAATGCAGTCACGAAGTCCATCGAAATGCACTCCCACATCCACTGGGGAACGTGAAGCGGCTGTAACAAACCACCTGGCCTCCTATGCTCTATCTTGACATGTTGACAGGTCAAGCACCTACTCACGTAATCCAAAATGTTCTTCTTCATCCCGGGCCACCAGAATATAAGTCTCAAGTCCTTGTGCATCTTCTATCCGCCCGGGTGAACGGAATAAGGCGTCAGGTGGGCCTCATCTAAAACCCTCTTCCTCGAATCTGGCACATCTGGAACATACATCCTACCTCGGAACCGAAGAAAACCATCAGAACCAATCACAAGGTCCGGAGCATCCCCACTCGCAATCTTGGCCTCGAACTTCCGGAAAGCAGCATCTGTAGGTAAACTCTGGCGAATCTCCCAATACAATGTCGGCTCGGCAGTCATAGCAGATAACCAATCAAAACCACTACGCAACCATCTCTAATCTCAACTTCCGGAACTCGGAACAAAGCTCCTCAGGTAGAACACGCATAGCACTCATCGAATGAGAAGTCTTGCGGCTAAGCGCCTCAGCAACCACATTGGCCTTACCCTCATGATACAATAACTCAATGTCATAATCCTTAACCAACTCTAGCCATCGACGCTGTCGCATATTGAGGTCCTTCTGGGTGAAAATGTACTTTAGACTCTTGTGATCCGTGAAAGTGCGACAATGAGATCCAATCAAGTAATGACGCCACATCTTCAGGGCATGAACCACCGCAGCTAACTCAAGATCATGTGTCGGATAGTTCACCTCGTGAACTCGCAGCTGTCTCGAAGAATAAGCAATCACCTTACCAATCTGTATCAACACACATCCAAGCCCTAAAATCGAAGCATCGCAATAAACATCAAAGTCAACCCCAATCTCTGGCAAAGCAGGTACTGGAGCAGTAGTCAATCTGGTCTTCAATTCCTGAAATGAGCTCTCACACTTATCGGTCCAAACAAACTTAGCCTCTTTCTTCAATAACTGAGTCATCGGACGAGCCAACCTAGAGAAATCCTCAACAAATCTACGATAGTAACCAGCCAAACCGAGGAAACTACGAATCTCTCCCACATCTTTGGGACTCTCCCAATCAACAACGGCCTCAATCTTTGCGGGGTCAACCATAAATCCCTCACTAGATATCACATGTCCAAGAAAGGCAACCTTAGATAGCCAAAACTCACACTTAGAGAACTTCGCGAATAACTTTTGTCGACGTAAAATCCCAAGAATCAATCGAAGATGCTCGGCATGCTCAGCATCAGTCTTCGAATAAATGAGGATATCATCAATAAACACCACAACACAAGTGTCTAAGAACTCACTGAACGTCATGTTTATCTGATCCATGAAGATAGCAGGAGCATTCGTCAAACCAAAAGGCATGACAACGAACTCAAAGTGCCCATATCTAGTACGGAAAGCAGTCTTCGCAATATCAGCCTCTCTCACTGGAATCTGATGATAACCGGAACGAAGGTCAATCTTCGAAAATTTGGAAGCACCTCTAAGCTGATCAAATAAGTCATCAATCCTAGGCAACGGATATCTGTTCTTCACGGTGACTCTGTTCAACTCTCTGTAATCAATGCAAAGTCTCATAGAACCATCTTTCTTCTTGACAAATAAAACTGGAGCACCCCCATGAGAAGCGCTCTGTCTAATGAATCCCTTCTCGATCATCTCATCTAATTGCTGCTTCAATTCTTTCAACTCAGGTGGAGCCATACGGTAGGAGCCTTAGATATAGGTCTGGTACCTGGAACAAGCTCAATAGTAAACTCCACATCTCTCTCTGGCGGTATCCCTGGCAATTCCTCTAGGAAGACATCTGGAAACTCACGAACAATAGCTACATCCTCAAGTTTCGGTAGCGATGGCTTAGCAGCTGAAACAACACACAGGAAGGCTTGGCAACCCTTCCTAAGAAGATGAGAAGCTTTCATCGAAGAAATAACACGAACACCCTTTTCAGGGCGAGTTCCCCTATAGGAAACACGAACTCCTGAAGCACTCCTCAAGCAGATTTTCTGGTCGCGACACTCGAAGCGAGCATGGTATCGCGATAACCAATCCATACCGAGGATAATGTCAAATTCCTCGAGAGGAAATCCCAGTAAGTCCGCTGGAAATGTGGCCTGACCAATAATAATCGGAACATCCCTATGGGACGAAGAGCAAGAAAACACGTCTCCCGAAGGTAAGGAAATGGAAGTCTCCTCAACCAAGGAAGACTCAAGAGCTGCTAAACGGTCCGCGAACTGAGTCGATATAAATGATAGAGAAGCACCAATATCAAATAGAATAAGGCACTCAACACCAAGAACAGAAAAGATACCGGCAACAATGTCTGGATGAGCCTCAGCCTCAACTCTAGTCATCACGAAGATATTCCCCTTAGCCTTTCCTCCCCTAGTAGCTGCAGCAGCAGTGGCAGCCTTGCCAAGTGAGGTGTTCCTCTCAGGACTCTCATACGACTTATGCCCAAATCCATTGCAGGTATAACACTTGAAAGCATTCTTGAAACAGTCAAAACCCGGATGAGATGGTTTACCACAACGGTGGCAAACACTGGAAGCAGTATCAGTGTGAACAATGGTCTTAGCAACCGGAGCAGAAAACCTCACAAATCGCTTCTTCTGAGAAGAAGGAGAAGAAGTGGATGGAACAAATGGTCTCTTCCCCTGGTAGACAGACCTCTGGTGCGAAGAAACACTGGAAGTAACAGCTCGGGTCTCAGCATCTATGGCACGAATGGAACTCTTGGCCCAAATAGCATCGTCATAAACCTCAACGAAAGAAGTCGAGTCACGGCGGACCATGCTCTCAATGCGCGGCCCCAACTTCCCCCGATAGAAGTAAACTCTCTGAGCCTCATCCCTAACAAACTTCGAAGCGAAATGTGCAAGCTGGTTAAATTTGTCGGTGTACTCCTGAACGGACATCTTTCCCTGCTTCAAGTCCATGAACTCCTTAAGCCTCTGCGATCTAAGCTCCTTAGGATAAAATCTCGTCTCGAGCTTATCCTTAAAAGCCTCCCAATCAAATAAAGGATCAAGAATGAAAGTCGGTCCGGTCAATGCCCACCATCTATCGGCCTCTAAGGTCAAAAAGTGAGTGGCTAGCCGCACTCTATCTTCTCTGCCAACCGAGTACATGGTCAAGCTCTTTTCCATCTCACGGAACCACTCAGTAAGAGCTACCGGATCAACCTCGCCTCCATAAGTCTTCACGTGGCTCCTGGACATCTGTGATGCTATCCAAGAGAAGCTACCAGGCCGATTGGCCTCATTTCCTGGCGGTGGAGGAGGTGGAACAGTCTTTGCCTGCTGTCTCTGGTTCTCAAGCAACTGATTAAGTGGTTGCATTATAGTGTTCTCAGCAGCCATGGTTCTCACCATCCTTCAAAAGAAAAGCAAGTGTTAACTTAGCAATTAGCAATCACAAATAGACTACAATATAAATCCTTAGATCTACCCCATCTCTCATTCATTATTTGTTTATATGGTCAAGTTAAGGTTGGGGGTCACATGAGTGCGTTGGGAGCAACAATGCTCTGATACCAACTGTAAAACCCCACTCGCGAAAGCGGAAAATAAAATCATACAAAGTACTAAAAATGCAGCGGAATTAAAACTTTTTAACATAAACATGCGAGGTGAATTAAAACTGGAAACTGAAACTGATATAAACGGAAATAGATAAGTATAACAGTTCTAAGTACTAAAGCAAAATATATACAACAGCCTAGGATGGAACATCCCTACAGGCACTCAAAAAAAACAACTGTATCAAAACTAGAGTCTAGCTATCGTAAAGTGTAAGTCATAAGATGACAAGCAGATCATCACTCGCTAGCTCTCAGCAACCCCTGCCAACCTGCATGTACCTACATACATGTAAACATGTACGCCACAGTCAGTGGGGAGTGACTAGAGTACTCCTAGCCACCTTTTGTAACGACATGTAACATAACAAGGCAAACAGAATACTCCAACATATATAAACATGTGAAGCATACAATATCTCAATAACTGAAACTCATATCCTCATGCGATTACTAATGCAAGGCTCTCAACCAACTTCGGAAACTATTTGGAAGGAGAGCTGGTTTCCCTTCCGATTGCCCGGCCGGGGGGGTCTTTCAGTCCAAACCATTTACGAAACTGACTGAAGAGTCACCCAATGCCTTGGATGAACAATATCAAATTCAAGTATCATACTCATCAATATCAACATCTATATCTGACACTGTACCAACTCTAGGCAAGCAGATAAAACTCGGCAAGTATAAGGTTCAGAGGTCAACTTAAGACATAACCCAAATACCAAAATCACAAGCAAGGACTCAGAGGCCAACTTAAGGCATAGACCTGCCAATCAACAAGACACTAGACTCAGAGGCGACATCACAATGCATGGACTAGCATCCAAAAGTAAAGGACTCAGAGGCCAACTTAAGGCATTTCCCTTCACTGCATCACAAGACACTAGACTCAGAGGCCAGCTTAAGGCATGTCCTAGTGTCAACATCTGCACTCCGGGCAAGGTGTCAGTACCTTAGCTACCCCGTTGTACAGCTGCTCTACTCATCAGACTCAGAGGCCAACTTAAGGCATGTTCCAACGCGATCACAATCAAACATGTCCGGGCTCAGAGGCCAGCTTAAGGCATATCCCAGACACGACAACCATACACATATAGGGCTCAGAGGCCAACTTAAGGCATATCCCCATATATGACAACAAGCTCACGTATTAAGCTCAGAGGCCAGCTTAAGGCATACCTTAATACGCATTAATACAATATCATCCAAAGATAGCAACTAGTCTGTAGTTCAAACCTCTTATACATCTAATCAACACTTAATTGATCTCGGGAACTAAGTTGAGGGAGAACCGGTTTTTCTTTCGGTTACCCGACCGGGGGGGTCTCTATCCTCTCTCCATTCCTGAACCTAATGTAGTGTCGCTCATCCTCCGGGTACCTCAAACACACAACAAAGGTACACGAAACGAATCTCAAACAAAACCGAATAACCGTTTGAAAGTTATAAACCAAACAATGAGAACAGGGGCTCTCAGCCGGTCCGGGACAGTCTGCCGGTCCACCGGCTGAGAGTCCTTTCCCATGCCAAAGTGAAGTCTGAAAAATAATGAGAAAGGGCTCTCAACCGGTGGACCGTCCGCCGGCCAGCCGGCTGGGAGTCCTTTCTCCCTAAGTCTTCTTTAAAATTTCAAAACAATAAGGAGAGGCTCTCAGCCGGTGGACCGGCTGCCGGTCTGCCGGCTGGGAGTCTCTTCCCAAGCCTTTGCAAAAATTCCCAAAACCAAAGAGGGATTCTGAGCCGGTCGACCGGCGGCCGACCTACCGGCTCAGAACCCTTCTTCCTAAATTTCAGCATTCCAAAATCAACACCCCGACTCTGAGTCGGCCGACCGGCTGCCAGTCAGCCTACCGGCTCAGAGTCCCTGCACGAAAAATACAACATTCTCTACAATACTCAAATCAACTCAAATCGGTTCTAAACTTCTAAAATCGCAACATCTAAAGATTTCCCAATATATATAATCATTATATACATCAAATACCAGCATTTAATCCCACAAATAAGTCTCAACAAGATTATCCTTTGTATCCGTCTTAAGCACACAATTTCTGAAATTCAACAACAAGGCATATATAACACAAACAAGGCATGTGAAAGTCTTCCTTATGTAATCCTAGCATGTTACTAAGTCCCAACAACCATCACAACATGAAAAATCAGAAACTATAACCATCTTAAACAAGAAAAGTGCTAATATCACAAATAAGGCCGAGTTTCTCTTAATTGTCACCTTTTAAGCGATTTTGATCAAAGCTCCTCCTCAACAATGAAGCTATCAACGTCTGGGTCTTCTAAGCCTTCACCTATAACAAGAAAAACGGATTTAAGAGACCAAAAGTCGGATTCTACAAAAACAGGCCATTTTTCAAGTTGAAGAAAAAGGAAATTGGAAGTGATAGATGTCTTGCAAATTTGATGAGGATTTCAGAAATGTAAAAATTACCTTGATTCGGAAATCGGATGATGACTGAAATTGGATTTTAAGATGGAGGTTTTAAGGAGAAAAATGAGAAATGAAGATGCTGAGTTCTTATTTTGAGAAATTGATTATGTCGACATTCAATAGGGGTTTAGGGGTTTATGTTGTCCTTTCCCGTTTAAATGAAAACGGGTTTGGAAATGAACGGCTTTTATGGTATGGATTTAAGCTTGCCAAGTTGTATTCGTCTTAAGGACTTAAGGTTCTTAAGACGGATCTTAACGATTTATTTAAAATACTTTCTCCATAAATATTAAAATATTATTTTATTCTTTAAAATGATTTAAAACCTTAAAAATATATTTTACGAAATTACGGGATATTACAAGTGTTGTAAATCGTATTGACGATTATTGAAATGACCATTTTATATATTAGTAATTATGAATTACTAGTCAAATTGTTAAATATGATTTATTTAATTTATAAATGATATTTATTTGATAAATATGCATTTTAAATTAAAACAATTGTTTTATAATTGAGACATAATGTATGTCACACATATACAATTGTACAAAAATGACAAATGATAAAAGGAAGTCCATTTTATGTCAAATGGTACCGGTTTTGTGAAAGGGTTTAGGGAAATGTTGTGTGTTATTAATTAACCCAACATGATGATTAAAGTGTGTTTAACTTTAATCAATTAGAGTGCTACCTAGAGCCACCCTAGTTCATGGGTAAGCTAAAAGAGCTCTCATCTCCCCTTCCTCATGCTTCCTACCCGACACCCCAAGTAACCCACCATAAGATGTGAATTGTTCACATCTTAACATTCATTCCAACCTTGTGCTTAGTTTTTGTATGAGAAAAACTACTAAAACCTCTAAAATATTATCTCTTAATATATCATATAATTAGATTATATTATCAAATACTATAATTGTTATTGTAAAAGTTTAAGTATTCTAATGAGATTAGAATTTAAACTAAGTTTAAGGAAAACCGATTGAAAACCCTAGCTCGTGTGTCAATTCGGTTTAAGAGGTTGTTTTGGGTCATCAGTATGGCCAACCATTTATTATATGCAGTATTATCGATTCAATAATGAATTGTACACTATAAAGAAGAAATAAAATATAATAAGCATACTTATCGTTTTGTGAAAAGTCTAGTGCAAAAACTGTTTAATGCGATAACTTAAGCATTTATACAATTGATCTTCCTCAAGAATTATATAAATGATCCCAAGACTCAATTTCAGTAAATTGATAAGCCAACCTCTTGGCTAATTCTACATTTAGAATTTTAGGTCGATAAATTTCTGTAAATTCTATCTTTAGTTCACCATAACCACAAGATCATACAAGGATCATGATGTTGAGGTAAAATAAGTCAACAACTACTACTTACCCAATGTAGAAGGGGTCATATGGAGAGTAAGGTCATATATGTCTGGCGACGAAGAAGAGATTCATAGTAATTTGACTTATAAAAGACTAATCTCAATTTTAGGTTATAGAGGAAGATCCGATCAACTTTATTTGAATTCAATTAAAGTGAACGAATATCTAGCATGCGAGAATGAATAAACTATAATGATGGCTTAAGTGATATACTAGTGACATTTGTATGTCCATGATAATTAACATGCATATTATATGAGTCAATTTTCATGCAATCTTAGGTGGTTTGGTTTAGGCGGAAAATGATGCACTAACTAACATGTGAATGAAAAACAATAAGAACGATATAAAATAAAAATAAACATGTCCTAGTGTGGCCTATCCTACCAAAAAGAACAAAATACAACTTTGGAATCCATTCAGCAATGGACCCTAGAAGCTTGTCTTGTCTTGATGTTCCTTTTTGGTCCATGTAGCGGGAGTGAGCAATCCGATCTCCATCTTAAGACTTCTCAAAATATATTTAATAAATTACAAAATACAATCCTATTATTACATTCTAATTCCAAAAATGTAATTTAAAGAAAAATACACAAGAGGAGATTCGAGATCTCATAATTACATCAAAAATTATGTTTACTTCATTACGAAAACATAATTTACTAAGGCCACACTAAGTATTACATTTTACAACCGATTGCAAAAATATGTAAATAAAATCATTCACAACATTCAACATAATAAAATAAATCCATCAACTTATAAATTATTCTTTCAAAACATAATTCCGTAATTAGGTAGAGTAATTTATCCAAATCACCATTTAACAATGACTTAAATTATGTGAAAATTCTGTAATTACTCACATAATTTTAATCAATCATAATCCTATTCATATTATCGTATAATATGAATTAATCCAACATTATTTTAAACCTTTTTAAAATAATTGGGTATCAAAACTTGTGAACTTTTTCACAACATGTATACATTATCCTTATAATGCATAACAAGACGAAAACAGCCCGTAAAACAAAATCAGCCGAAATAATAATTAAAAACAGGCTGCTTGGGAAAAAAAACAGTCTGCTCGAAAAAAAAAATTTCGTGACCAGTACCGCGATTTTTTTTAAAAAAAAAAAAAAAACCGTTTATGAAAATCATATAAAATAAATTTCGTAAACCTAACGCTCTGATACCACTTGTGGGAAAATATCCGTATATGTCTCAATACTTTATATGCAAGATTATAACGAAATTATAATATATGATTTATTGTCATAAACGAAATACAAGGTACAAGGATTGAGAACAAGAATTAACCTTTGGTCCTTGCAAGAGGCCTAAGATCAGATATCAAAATAGATATCCTCCTAGTTGTTGCACCCAAGATGCTCCGAGAAATACCCTTTCTTGAGCTAGAAACTGCAAAAATTACCTCTAATTTTTGTGAATGATGAAAGCTAGAGAGAGGAGGGAGTATCAGTTTAGGCGTGTAACTTGTGCTAAGTCATTGAGCCGTGTGGTAAGAAACACCTCCCAACTAACTAATATCACACGACTACAGGAAGAGGAGTGTGAAATCATCAGTCGTGCAACATCGCATTTTATCAGTATAGAAATGGTTGTTATCCTCTCTTATGTATAATGTTTTATCTTATAAATATTAGATAATTTTAATACACACACTAATTAAATATAACATTTTATATTTAATTACTAATTAATATTTTAATTCGTCTCAACTAATATTATTTAATCAGTATTAAATAATCGCATCATTATTACATTGACTAACCGTTTAGTCTTATAAGGTATCAATATGATTACATTTTCATCTAATCATATCTCTCAAATTACATCCTTTAGGTGTGACTCTTAGTGACCAGTTGATTACCGCCATCTGTATGACAATAACGTCAAACTTCTAGCAAGTCAATCGTTATTGATAAACGTGAAACAACTGGCTAAAATACAAAGTATACCATGTGATCCTTTAAGAGATTTATTCGTGTTGTCGCACTAACTGTGGAGGACACTAGCTCCAACAAGCGGATGACATAATACCTTTTCAATGGCGTTTACCATTGCTTGGTCTTGGTATGTGAAAATAGACACGGGCCGAATTTCCTCTCCCATTGAGTCATTGAAAACGTTGAACAACCACTCAAACGAGTCTTGCTTCTCGTCGGAAAGGAAAGCACACACAAACATAACATTCGACCAATGGTTGTTGATACCGACAAAGGCTCCGCATATAAGATTATACCTATTCGTACGATAGGTTGTATCAAATATGATAACATCTCGATACAATAAGTAGTCCTCTCTCATCATCGCATCCCGCCAAAATATGTTGTTTAATCTTCATTCATCATTAAATATGTTGTTTATCAATGTAGCAGCATCACTTCCTTCAATTTGTTTCATCCTTAGCCTATTCACATAGTTAATGTGATCTCTCTTTGTATGCCCCACAAAATCAGCACCTTCGGCAGCGGCAACAACAACAACACTGAACTGCACCGATGGGGGGACGTGTGCTTCAGTCATCGCCATGATAAACTCACCCTCCGCTGGATAATCTTACTTTCAGACCTACGATGATGCTGCCATTGCGGCGGCGTTAAATGGTGATTATGTTCAACCACATGTTGTACTACCTCCCACACATGATTATTATTCACTAGCGTCCTAACAAAGGCACCACACCCACATCGAGTAACCGCAACATTTCTCACACTGCCAAGAACTTCAGAGACACGTGGCGTACCACGCCTGTTATTGTTACCATGTTCTCCTTCGCAAGAACACCAAAAGTATCTCTCTATGAACGGGCTATCTTCAGTATTTGACCTAAGAGAAGTTGATTTCTTCACACTAAATCCGATGTTTTGCGAATGCTTTTTATACAAAGCAAAAATTTGCTCCCGCTTAGAAGCTTTGATTCCAATTAGAGAACCAGAAAAATCAGTACCTACCACAAATGAATACAAAACAGAATAACATGTCAGAAACATTCGCGCTGCCTTTGAACTTCACGTTAAATGTGGTGGCATTCGTAGGCATGAGTTGGTAACATTACACTATTAATGTGGAAATATTTGTAGCTAAAGTTATATGTTGTAACATAATGTCTTTAAATATGGTTACAAAAGTACCACTGCAATGGTGACATTCCATAGTTACATCTGTATCAAAATGTGAGGTCAAAGTTTACTTTAATTATGGTTACATATGAACTTTATGTATGGATACATTACTACCCTAAAATGGTAACATTCTGTTATTACTATACCACGTCTGCTATATACAATATAGTGATGCAACTATACTGAATTTTGCTCCAACTTTTGAAGTTCAGTTGTTGAAAAGTAACGAGTAATGGGTTTAGATAACCAAAGAAGCATGAGGTTAATAAAACATACCTTTATTCATCAATATCGTAAGAAATTGTTCATCGGTACCGTCACAACTCTCACTGTCATGCTTCTCTAATACAGTGACAACATCCTCTACGACCGCCTCAAAGGTCAAAGAACCCGTTTCCGCTGACATTGTTATCTTTATTTGGAGAATCGGGCTGAAATCAGTTAGCTTTATTTGAAGATATGATTATTGTTAGCTTTTATAACATTTCAATATCTATATTTGAAAATTTACTTAAATGGTGTTGATGAACAAATGCTTGAGGATGAACAAATGTTTGAGGATGAACAAGTTTGCCGCCAATTTTCTCTAGAATTGTGGAGGAAAATTTCCTCAAATTTGTGTTCAGCTTTTTCTTTTTGATTTGATAAATGTGTGCTTTTTCCTCTGCATCTTTCTTCAAATTTTGTTCCCTTTTGTGTTGTTTACTATATTTTATTACTTGAAAAAAGTGTTAAAAGTAGGGTAGGTAGGTAAAACATGTTCTTATTAAATAAATAATATTTCAACCCACCCAATTATCCGTTTTGCAACGAATACCACACTATTTGGCCCGTTCTCCATGTGACGGATATAGTTCGTCTACAATGAGAATTTGTGTTAATTCAATGTGTTTTTTGGTAGGTCCCACGTTTTCTTAAAAAATAAAAAACTAAAAAAACTTGTGTATGGTGACATGGAAGCATGAAAATGCAAGAAGTAATCTTGCATTAATATAGATAAGATTAGAAAAAAATCGTCAATAAATTAAGTATTTCTTCTGCACATACGTGTTGACCCCATTTCAATAAAATATTCTCGCAGATATTAGAGAAAATGAGACTTATGTGTAGAGGGAGTATTGTTTTGATACGTTCATTTTGTCATAAATTTATGAAAAAATAAGTAAAAAAGAATAAGTCATTTACATTTGATTCGAACATGAACCCAACACAACACGTTTAAGTTAGTAAAACAATACAAATAAACACATTAAGTATATCCAGTTGTAATAATTAATAAATAGCTCGTTTTGCAACATTCATATCACAAATTTCACAAAAACATGCGTAGAAATTACTGGTGAAGAGTGACTCCGTTTTTAGTGATGTTTTCAAGGATATATTTATAAGTAAAAAAAGATAGGATAATGATTCATTGACTACTAAGGCCATGTTCTTTCTGACTTATTTTTAGCTCATTTCAGTTTAGCTCAGCTCAGTTCAGTTCAGTTCAACTCAGCTCAGTTCAGTTCAGTTTAGTTCAGTTCATTCAGCTTCCTTCAATTCAGTTCAGCTCAGTTCAGTCCAACGCCGCCATATTAAGTTCAGCCCACATTATTATTATTTTTACTATTTATGTTATTATTTATTATTATTATTAATATTTTATATTTATTGTTTTTCTATTCTTTTATTATTTGTTGTTGTTGTTGCTGGTGTTGTTTATTGTTGCTATTATTGCTTTTATTATTAGGATTATTTAACGAGAATACTCCAAACTATTTGTGTCCGTCTCAAATTACTCTGAACTACATTTTAACTCGTATTATACTCACCTATTACACCCTTCGTCATTTAATAGAATTGCATTCTTTTTAACTTGGAGTAGCGGGTCAAGTGCTTGACTGTCCCACTTTTACCTCCTTCCCCCCCCCCCTCCCCGATTTTGTAATCCCCCCCGCCCCTCAATTGATTGTTTTGTATTGGTTGCACCGTTTTCAACGAGTCGATCTGCCTTTCTCCATCCAGTTATGGAACACTCCAATATTTTCGTATAAATGAATATATGGCAGGTTAGACTTTAGAGTAAATAAGAAGAGGAGAATAAGTACTTTTTGATGTTTTTTATAACTTTGATTTGTGTTACATTCTAAATTTTGTAATCAAAATAAGTGTCGAAAATAGGCAGTGTATTTAATTATCAATGGCAAAGCTTTGAAATTTGTAGAACTCACTTTAATGGTTACTTGAATCACAGTTTTGAGAAGAGTTATTAATAATGACGTTTTTTGAGAAGCGTCATTAATAGCACGCCCTATTTTCTATGAAGGCTGGTGTTTAGGGTTTTCTAGTTATATAAGCGAAATAAAATTGTAGTTGTAGAGAAATTAGGTATTAGAAGTGAGTAAATTTTTCGTCTCTTTTCAGGTTTTCTACCCTTACCAGATCTTTCACGTTTTTTTGGTGCAAAAAATTTGAAGTATGGTCTCCATATAGTAGGCACCAATATCAAATGTTCCCTTCCTAAAATGGAATATATTTTAGATAGGTATCTAGAAATGTCGTATTAATAACAATAATAATAAATAAGTAAATGAAATATATTATTATTAATAATTTATTTATTTATTATTATTATTTATTTTAAAAATCGCAAACTTTTATTAATAAAAAAAACTTTTATTATTATTATTATTATTATTATTATTATTATTATTATTTAGTTAGTTCAGTTTAATTAAACTTCACTTGAATCACTTCTATTAATTTCAGTTTCATTCAATTCAGTTCAGTTCGATTAAATTCAATTCAGTTCAGTTCAGTTCAATTCAGTTCAGTTCAGCTCAACTCGATTCAGTTCAGTTCAGTTAGCTTCATCCAGTTCAATTCAGTTTAGCTCTAATAAGCGAGAAAGAGCAGGGTCTAAAATGAGTAATTGGCCGTGAAAAACTAAGAGTATTTACCATTACAACTTCTTCATAAGAAGACGTGAATTTCATGCCTAAAAAACACACACAAACTACTAAAACCCTTTTCTTCCTGCCTTATTTTCAGCTCATTTCAGTTTAGTTCATTTCAGCTCAGCTCAGCTCCATTTAGTTTAGTTCAGTTCAGCTCAGCTCAGCTACATTCAATTCAGTTCAGCTTCATTCAATTCAGTTCAGTCCAGCTCGGCTTTATTAAGTTCGACCCATATTATTATTATTATTATTGTTATTATTATTATTATTTATTATTTATTATTTTTGTTATTATTTATTATTATTATAATTATTATTTTATATACATATACATATATTTATATTTATTATTTTAATTTTTCATTACTAATTATTATTATTTTTTTTTTTTGCAGGAAAGCAAAGGATCTTATATCATAAAAATAGGAGTTGATTACAAGACCCTGAACCAAACTACAAAAGGAGACCAGAGTAGTCCCCCGAATAAAAAAACCTTAAAAAAAAGGAAAAAAAGACCAGAAAAACACCACATATAAATATGCGATGTTAAAAAAACTGGTTCAGTACTTATTGGAATACTACCAGTGTAGTAATATTTCAATAAGCACCATACAAAGTACAACTCAAGACCACTAAAAGAGGTTTCCATAAGAATTGTGAAACATTCTTTGATTAACAATGAACTTAAGACGCGCCAGAATTGAATGAACAGAGCTGCATGAATTGTTGAATATGCGTTGATTCCTTTCCTGCCATAGCAGATATATCATGCTCATCAAGATGCATCTTCTCCTCTGCTTCACCCAACTGTGACCCCGGTTATGAGTAGCAAACCAGGCCAGTATAGTGTCAAGAGCAGTAGAGTGGGTGCTAAAGGAGTAGCAGACTTGAACTTCAGACCATAAATCAGCAGAGAAAGAGCATTGAAAGAAGAGGTGCGTATGGGACTCCGCTTCCTTCTTGCATAGGACACACCAGTTCACCCATTGAAAGCCTCTAGTTAAGTATAGATCCACTGTAGGAAGCTTGTGTTGGATAGCAAGAGAGCCAATTACACTATGCTTAGGAACAACATCAGTATCGTGCACAGTCTTGGTCCAAGCCACATTAGATGATGGTGGTCTGAAGATGTTATAAACTAGAGTAGTATCAAAAGTGTTCCCAGACAACAACTGATGGGCAGCAGGAAGACTACTTAGAGTAAGCAATTCATCCCTAACCAGCAACAGGTTGTTCCAATACCAAGATGTGGCTGTGGTTTTCTGTACAATCCAGATATCAGCATTCTTCATGTTATATGTTGTAACCCAGGCTGCCCAAATAGAGGGGGAGGCATGATGCAATTTCCAAATCCATTTCAGAAGCAACGTTTTGTTCCAGCTGAGAATTTCCCTTATGTCAAAGCCCCCATCACTTCTAGGCTTACAAATAAAAGCCCAGCTCTGAAAGATGAGCTTACTGCCTTCATTGTCAGTGCCCCAAAGAAAGTCCCTACAAATCTTGTTAATTTTTTTGACCACAAGCTTAGGTAGCAAAATACTAGCACACCAAAAAGTATTAACACCAAAGAGAACAGCATTTATCAATTGAATACGACCAGCATAAGTGAGCTGATTAGTAGCCCAACTAGCAATTTTACCTTTGAGCTTATTGAGCAAAGGGTCAAACATATGAGATGTTAGCCTGGAACCAAAAAGAGGAATTCCAAGATAAGTGAAAGGCATATCTCTAGCAGAAAAACCAGTAGTAGCCAAAATCAGCTGTCTGACAGAGGGGTGGACCCCTCCAAAATAAATGGAAGACTTCATGGGGTTGGCAATTAAGCCAGAGAAGCTAGCAAATCTGTTCAAACAATCAGCCACAGCACACACAGATGAGAGGTCTCCTCTAGTGAAAACCAACAAGTCATCAACAAAAATTAAATGAGTGAGCTTAACTCTCACACACTTTGGGTGATAAGAAAACCCCTCATAACTAGGAAGCTCCCTTAGAAGTCTAGAAAGAGCCTCCATACAAAGAACAAAGAGGTAGGGGGAAAGGGGATCCCCTTGCCTCAACCCTCGTTTGCCTTTGAAAAAACCCTCCACAGACCCATTGACATTGAGGGAATACCAGGGAGAAGTAACACAAGCCATGATCCACTTGATAAAAAGGGAAGGAAGGCCATAGTGAAGAAGATAGGAATGGAGGAAAGACCAATTAACAGAGTCAAAGGCTTTCCTAATATCAACCTTAATGATACAACGAGGAGTAATATTTGCCCGAGCATATTTATGAGCAAGCTCATGGGCAAGGAGGGAGTTATCGAAGATATCCCTACCTTGAACAAAAGCAGCCTGTTCAAGGCCAACCACCTCCCCCATATAAGATTTAAGTCTATTGGCAAGAACTTTTGTGATGGTCTTGTAGAAGACAGTACAACAAGAGATCGGTCTAAAGTCAGTGACACTATTGGGGGTTAAAGACTTAGGGATTAAAGTTATAAGGGTACTATTAGCAGCTTTAGGAAGCTTGCACCTCAAGAAAAAGTCCAGCACAGCAGAATAAAATTCATGACCAACCACATCCCAGGAAGATTTGAAAAAACCAGAATTGAAACCATCGATACCTGGGCTGCTATTGTGATCAATAGAGTCAAGGGCTGCCTTTACCTCAGCATTAGTGGCAGTAGAGATCAAAGCAGCAGCAACAGTAGAGCTAAAATGGCCAGTGGCAAAGTATCTAGGAGGGATAGCAGTGACAGGGGTTTCAGTGCCCAGTAAACAAGTGTAATAAGCAACAAAAGCCTTGGCCACCTCTGAGAAGCCAGTACAAACACCTCCATCAGCATCTTTGATAGCACCAATAGAGTTAATTCTCTTCCTGGTAGTAACCCTAGCATAAAAGAATTTAGAATTAGAATCATCCAAGTTTAAATGCTGAACTTTAGCTCTTTGATGTAAAATATCCATTTCAGCCTGTTTCAAAGAAGTATAGTCTTTATGAGCATTTTGATGAAGGATAAACAAATCAGTATTGAGGGGATCAGCCTGCAACTGAGAGAAACAGGAAGACATAGCAGCTTTAGCATTGGCTACTCTCTCCTTGATATCTCCATAATGCTGCTGATGAAGAGCCCTGAAAGCATACTTCAAGTTTTTCAACTTGGCAAAAAATCTACTGATTCTATCCCCAGGAACATGATGACCCCATCCAGAGATGAGACAATCCCTGTAGTTAGGGGCACGAGTCCAGCAGTTCAAGAACCTGAAAGGTTTGTTTTTAGAATAGGTTCCATGATGAATATGAAGAAGGGCTGCAGAGTGGTCTGAGATCCCTGCATCATCAAAGGAGGCAGTGGTAGACAGATTAAGAAGCCAAGTAGGATTAACCAAAATTCTATCTAACTTAGCCCATTTTATGGAATGAGCCTGGTGGTTAGACCAAGTAAAGTGACTGCCAGTTGCATTGTGGTCAGTAAGATGACACTGCTGCAAGCAAGAGCGGCTAAAATCATTCATGACAGAAATTGGGTAAGTAGCACCACCAAGCCTTTCATCTGGAGACTTCACCACATTGAAGTCCCCAAGACAAGTCCATGGACCAATGGTAACCCAAGCCAAGGAAGTGAGGGCATTCCAAAGAGACCTTCTAGCAGAAGCATTGTTAAAAGCATAGACAAACGTACAAAACAACTGAGTCTGAGAGGGCAGATGGGTAACTAGGCAGTGAATGTGCTGAGCACTTGATTCAAGCATAGTAACAGAAACAACAGAAGGGTTCCAAATAACCCAAATTCGACCATTATAATGAGAGCTATAATTATCAAGATGAGAGAATTGAGAAAACTTAGCACAAATAGCAGCGGCTTTATGGGCCTTGACATGAGTCTCCGGGATGGCACAACAATCCACTTTCTTACGCAACAAGAAATCATACATTTCTTGCTGCTTTAGGGGGTCATTAAGCCCCCTAATATTCCAAGAAGAGATGATCATGAGGAAGTGACCCTATTAGGGTCCATCCCATCATCCAACAAAGGATCCTTAGTAGCTGCATCAAATAAGCTGTCAAGAGATTGGAATCTATTAGTAGTTTTAGCACCACCAGACTTCTCTTTAGCACGGGATTTGTCATTCAAATGTTGGGAAGGAGGAGTGGTTATCCTATCAACAATACTGTCAGTATTAGCAGCATCTTGGCCAGTAGCATCCTGACCAGTAGGAGCAGCATCCTGGTCAGTAGGAGCAGCATCCTGAGCAGTTGAAGCAGCATTACCATCCTCAACAACAGGGTCTGCAGGTTTAGGTTTAGCCCTATAGACACGAGATTGACCAGCCCTACACTTATCCTTAGTATGCCCCATTATGTGACAGGAGTGATAATCATAGGGGATCCATTCATAAGCAATTGAGTGTTCTATTGTCCCTCTATAAGGTGTTTTCAGTTTGATGGTTTTAGGAAGATCCTTAGAAATGTCTACTTCAATCAAGACTCGAGCAAAAGCCAATTTACTCTTATTGGTGGTATATTCATCAGCACAGATTGGACGACCCACTGCACTAGCAACTTTACTCAGACTCGTATCAGACCAAAAGCTGGGATCTAGGTTTGGGAATTTGACCCATATAGGAACCTTTGATACTACATGAAGTTCTTCCACAATTGTTGGGTTCCATGGCTTAAGTATTAACGGAAATCCATTCATATTCCAAGAATCGTTATAGATTTTAGCACAATCCTCAGGATTAGAGAATCTAAAATAATACCAACCTTTTGCAAAATAAAGGACTTCAGGAACACTGACATGATTCCAGGATTTAGACACTAGGGAATCCATATGAGCAAGAGTAGTTTGACGACCCATTACCGTACCCACAAGAGTGTTAGCCCAATATTCAACTTCATTCACCATATCCTCTTCTTCAATAACAATTTCAGACTCGTCTTGAGGTTTAACATAGGTGAGTATCATACCTTTGTTAGACATGTTTGACAATTGAGAAGTCGAGGAAGGCTTAGAGGGCGGAAGTTTAGATCCGGAAGCACCACCGCCAGCAACTCCAGCAAACAACCCGGCAAAAGTGGGTTTATCCGGTACTAGTGTTGCAACTGCCTTGGGAGGGACCGATGGAGTTGCAGTTGTATTAGAAACTGGAACTGCAGCTGACTTAATTGGAATCGAAGAAGTTGCAATTGATTTGGGATTCGAAGACGAAACTGCAGGATTCGTCTCATTAGCATCTTCATCAGATTCAGATTGCTCCGATGAAGTAAAAATCTCAGTGAGCGGATTTGGAAGGCGAGATTTGCGCGGCCGGCCTCTCCCTCTGGCCATCGGAACTCAGTCGTGAACCACGTCGGAGATCTCTTGATTTTCAGAGGTTTTTGTCAGAAGATTTTTAGAAAGAGAAGCTATTATTATTATTATTATTATTATTAATTATTATTATTATTATTATTATTATTATTATTATTATTATTATTAATTATTATTATTATTATTATTATTATTATTATTATTATTATTATTATTATTATTATTATTGAAACATGAGAGAGTAGAGAAAAAGGTACTTGAGAAGTAAAATTTGATAACATTCAAATAGTAATATTTAAATAGTAATATTTGTTAGCATAATAAAAAATCATAATCTTGAAAACATAGATATCATTCAAACAAAATACATCATATTTGTTGTTTGGTTATTGACTTCCACATCACTTGACGTGCTTCATTATCGTGGTCATTATGGGCGCCAATTATAACACGATTTTTTCTACAATTTTTTTCAAACTTTTTTCGAAATTGGTTGTGAGAGATGAATAATATGAAGACTGATGTTTAGGGTTTGCTAGTTATATAAGCAAAATAAAATGATAGTTGTGGAGAAATTAGGTATTGGAAATGAGTAAACTTTTCTTCTCTTTTCAGGTTTTCTACATTACCAGACCTTTCACGCTTTTTTGGTGCAAAAAATTAAAGTATGGTCTCCATGCAGTGGGCAACAATATGAAATGTTCCCTTCCTAAAATGGAATATATTTTAGATATGTATCTAGAATGTCGTAATAATAATAATAATAATAAATTAGTAAATGAAATATATTATTATTAATAATTTATTTATTTATTATTATTATTATTTATTATTTATTTTAAAAACCGCAAACTTTTATTAATCAAACAAAACTTTTATTATTATTATTATTATTATTATTATTATTATTATTATATATATATATAGATATATTTTAATGAAACCGGGGATTTTTATTATTATTTTTTTTTTTTTGCAGAAAAGCAAAGGATCTTTTATATCATAAAATAAGAGATGAAATCCAAGACCCTATACAAGACTACAAGGAAACCAGAGTAGCTCCCTTTGAAAAAACCCAATTGGGAAAAAAAACTAACAGAAAAAAAAAATACAATTCTGTCAACTAGAAAAACATTGAATAATCAATGTGAAAAAACTGGTAACTAACGTTGTAGAGAACAACATTAGTAGCAACTAATAAAGCTGCTTTCGCACCGAAGCTTCAGTAAAGCCTTCTGAAGAATGAAACATGCGAAGGTTGACTTGGCCAATAATGGCTTGCACAATCTGATCCTCATGCCTAAGAAAATCCCTGAAGATTCGAGCATTACGCTCCTGCCAAATTTGGTATATGGTACTACTCAAACTACACCTTCGCCTCTTCTTAATCCAACTATTGCCCCTATTGTGAGCATGGTACCATTGCAAGGTCTCCCCTATTATTATTATTATTATTATTATTATTATTATTATTATTATTTAGTTCTGCTTAATTAAACTTCATTGTTATTAATTTTAATTTCATTAGTTTAGTTCAGCTCGATTAAATTAAATTAAATTCAATTCAGCTCAGCTCAACTCAATTCAGTTCAGTTCAGCTTTATTCAGTTCAGTTCAACTCTAAAAAGTCAGAAAGAACAGGGCCTAAAAGAATTAGTAGTACTGGATATAGATGAGGTCTTACAGTGAAACCATCAAAAATCGAGGCTCTCTTCTACATCTAATATAATATGGATTTGAATCATAGTAGACATTAGTAGTTGATCAGTTGATGTCTACCATGCATATTTTAATGAATTCAATTTGGTTTACTTGTTTTTAGGGTTTTTGTTTTTTTGTTTCTAGAGATGATAGATAATTCAATTCAGTTTATGTTCAATTTGGAGTATGAGTGGAATATATAATATGTGAGTTGATTTGAGATTTTATTTTAAAGTTGATTTTCGCATCCTGACGAGGTTGAAGCAGTACCCGATTCACCCCAGAATCTGGGTTTTAAAATGAAGAACACGTTTTGTAGCAAACACAAGTCAATTTATGGAATTATATAATTTGGTAGGGCTATCAGTGGCTATTTTTTGTAGGTCTATTCATTAATGATTGATAATCAAGTTAACCTACTTATATCAAGATCTTGCGTTTTGAACGATTTTAATGATGTAAAAGATTTAATTGTTATTATAATTAAAACTCCATGAAATAATATAATATCGACTATACTCCTATTTGATCGATGCAAGCTTATTTATAATAGTTGAATAACAATAAGAGGTCGTTTGGTTCAGTGAAGGAATTGAAGTTCCAAGGAATTTAGAGATTCCGTGATTTTATACATCATATGAAATGGGAGAACGTTGTTTGATTGGAATGTGGGAAGTGAATTACACAGTAATTCCCACTTACCTAGGGGACCAGGTAAACAACTTCCCACATCATGGGGGAATTGGAGTTACTGTGGAACTTCAATTCGTGTGATTTGAGGCAAACAAACAACTCCCTCATTTTCTAAATCACATGAATTGTAATTCATGTGTTTTAGAACGGGTAACCAAACAACCCCTAATATTAATATTTTAAGGCTCCGTTTGGCAAACCATTTCAGCTACCTGATTTGCCTGAAATAACTGTTTGCCAAAACAATCATGTAACTTATTATTTTTGGAGTGTCTGACAACTAACTGTTTTGACTGAAAAAGGGTGAAAAAGGTACCTGAAATAAAAAGCTAACTCATGTTGCATTTGACAAATCAGGTACCTGATTCATTTTTATCTACCTATTCTACCCTCGTATTTTATGACGTTAATTAACAAAATTAAACACAATACAAAATCTTTACGTAAACTTAATTAATTTTTTTGTGTGTATGACTTTAATAGAAAACTAATTTTATATCAATAGTATATTTTTGAGGATATATTGTTTGAATTTTTGTTTTTACCTAATAGTTATATATTAATTTGTGAAATTCTTTGGGCATGAATCATGTGTATATAAAAGCTAGTAGTTGAAGCTATTTCTATAACTTGATTTTAATGACCAATTCATTCGAAACAGTGTGCATGAATAAATCATGGAAGTAGCAATGCAGGCATTTTTCAGTACCTTTTTAAGTGCACGATTCTATTCAGAAGTTACTACTCAATTTGTTTCGGTCATTTGTGTACAATAACACAAGAATAATAGTAAAAACGTAAAAGATATTAATAATAAAGTCTTTTACGTCATTTTGTCAAATATCAACTACTTTTCCAGCTAGTTTCCAAACAGTTTTAACAAAAATCAGATACCTTATCAGGTCTTAATTTTCAGGTACCTTTTCAACTACCTTTTCAGATTTCAGGTGCCTTTTTCAAGTTTTATTAGGTACCTTTTCAGGTTTTAGGTACATTTTCATTTAGTTTTGCCAAACAGACCCTAATAGCGGGTTTAATTATGTAAACTATATAAGTAAAATTAGAAATATGGGTTTATTAATTAGGTTTATTAATTAGCATATCATATGGTAATAATTTAAACATGAGGTTAAACTATGCAGTTATTAACATTATAATAGTGGCTAACAGGTGATTATTGCTATCATAATATGACATTTACCAACCATATAATTTCGTAGTTTATTTGGTTTATCTAATATTTAGGCAAAAAGTTATAAAGTTCACACAACATGTTTACCAAATAAGATTTGAATTCAAAAATGCATGAAAGAAATATTAAAAATGATTTTTATGTATTTGATCCCATCATACAATTGTAAAATTGTGACAATTTTGTTTCATTGATAAGAAAAGGCTAAGTAGACCATATATGTATGGTACAAATAAACAAGTAAGTTCACAATCAAGAAATAGTGATATTTTGGTCCATCATTTTGACTCATTCTATCATTAACACCATATCAACCTAATTTCGATACGAGTATACCTAACCGCAAAAGATCATTTCGCAAGAGTGTAGTTTTGAAGTTTTAATTAAAAAAAATGAACATAGTAAATTTCGCGTCTTCGTTCTAAACCATTCATTTCATATAAGGTATAAAGTATTTTAAGCCATATTCTATATCCATTTTCGACAACAAATTTACCTTGCACATGTAGAGTTAAACATCGATGCAACTGATGGCCTGACCCGCCCATTGGGCTTCCTTTTCCAACCCATAAACCCGCTATTCCCCATACTCGGCCAGGGCCCGAGCTGTGAATGTTGTAGCCTAGAGCTGGCCGTTTGCGGGCTTGGGCTGGACATGGGCCGGGCCTAACCTATCAAAAAGTGTCCAACGGGCCTTTTTTTAGTGCCCGTGCCCGCTATGGCGGGCCTACTATAACCGCCCGTACCCGTCCAATATACCTTAGCTGGCCAACCGACGGGCTTGCGGGCTTTTATTGAAATTAATTATTGAAAAATTAAACCAACAAAACGGTAGAATAAACAACATGATTACCAAATTTGCAAAATAAAATTAAAAATTTAAGAATTAAGAATTAAGATAATGCTTACAACTTTCAAAATAGTAACTAAACATCGTCTTTGTTTTATATAAACATTATAAAGTCTCAAACACTTCAAAATATTAGTCGAGGAAGGCACGTCTTTATCCGTCATCCAAGTAGGTAACTTTACTACGGAGTAAGTGTAGGTAAGTGTGCTTTTGTTATATTCAATAAACTATTAATCTCTCAATGTAGGTAACTTTACTACTGAGAGATTTACTTCCTGTTTTCAATAAATATTTTTTCAGTTTTAATTTTTAAATTTTTTTTTGTTATGTTAAATAAAAATTATAGTTTACAAATTTTGTAGCGGGCCTAACGGGCTGTCCATGGACAATTTTATTTTGTCCAAGCCCGTCCATTAATTTTGGCGGGCTTAATTTTTTTGTCCGTACCCTCCTATTTTAATTTTCTTTGTGACCAAGCCCGCTAACAAAGCGGGCCGAACGGGTTGGCCCGCATTTGGCCAGCTCTAAATGTAGCCTAACCTAGTTAACTGCACACCAGGGCACCCACCATATCATGTCGGTTCAGGCCACCATCAATTCCCTAACTCGTCCCGACTCAGCATGCTCATATTTGGCATGAGGTGTGGGTTGGAGCCTCCTCTAAACTAGGCCGACTTGACTGGTTCAACTTGACCCACTGAGCACGCCCACGCACAACATTTTTAGAAATGTACTCGTTAAAAAGTAAGATTACACAAAATTTATTTGATATATGAGCTGCAATTAATTTTGGCGGCTTAGTACGTAAATTAGTGTTTATTTTGATAATCCGGCCGACAAGTAATGAAAATGAAAATAATGAGAAATGACAAATCTAAACATCATTTCTTGTATAAAGAGAGTGGTACGCTTCATAATCACAAAACTCGTACCTCAATTTTTTGATTATTTAGACCATAACACATTACCATACTACTCAACTACTTGCTTCTCGATTGCACTCACTCACTCTCTCACGCGTTTATTCCCCAAAGGTCTGTTTTAATTCTTTATTACGCTCTTCTTCAATCAGTTCGACAATAATCTTGTTTATTTATGATGATCGTCCATTAATCTATGATATTCATGCACATTATTTCTGGGTTACTTGTTGAATTAATGTCATGACATCTATTTATTATGATTATCAATATTTAGTTCTTCATAATCACGGATTTGGGTTTCTTGTATCTTACACATTTTACTCATTTATTTATGTACATTTCTTCCACATTTATATATAATTCTGACTCAAGAAAATAATACCACCATCATGATCACCCATGGGTTTTCTTGGAGGATTTCGCGTTTTTTGGGGTCTATTTAGTACAATGACGACAAGTTGGGGAAGCGTCACGTAAACTCGGTGCCGAATTCCCAACTTGGACTTTGCGGAGATTATCGCAACAAGACTTGTATGGGGGAAACAGGAAACGATATTTCATGATTGTTTTTTCGCATTTAATTGCTTATGATAACAATGGACGTTAGATTAAGGAGACGAATCAAGTTTGTAAACTGTTTAGTTTAATTCATTTTATTGTTAGTTATAGTTGGTTAGGTAGGAGGTTTATCTTTAGATCAGATCAATTACGATGATAAAATCAGAAAAGAACCTTGATCATTGTTGGAATTCAACTACGAGTAAGTAGTTTGATAACGATATTATGCGCTTATTGCTGTACATATGACATAGGGACTAGGGAGTATTAACATTAGTGATTTTGGCAGATTAATGATAAGTTGTGTAATTGTATTGTATGTATCATGCCTGTAAAACCCTATTGTCGTGAACGAGATTTTAATTTATGAACCGACTGCTGCAACATTGCGCTCAACCTATCGAGCTTCTTTTGCTTTTTGTCATACCAATTCATCAACATGGACTATGGGCTATTCAGAAACAGTCTGTTTTTGGTGAAAATGCCATGCTATGATAAGGTTTCAACTGTCAAGTGTCATGTAATTCACCTTCTGTCACCTACTGATATCCTGGTAGTTTTGACTAAGTGCTTTGGATGTCTTCCGTGTCAGTAAACTGCCAATCATTTTATGCTTAAGAACCTTGTAATTAGCGAGTCTTGTAAAAGACAAGCTTATGTGTAAGATTAATCCATATACTTATGGAGGTAAGTGCTTGCTACCGACAAAGGTTGTAGATAGATGCGTGAATAGAACTCTATTTTGTATGTTAATGTAACGTTGCAAAAACTCTCTTCTAATAGAAATTTTTATGGCTCGAAATGCAGGCTGTGAGAAACTCATTGTCTGTCAACTTCTTTCAGTTGAACTTCTAAGCATTCAGGATGCCAGAGCTCTCTGTTAAAGTCGCCCAGAACGGAAACATAACCCCGCCTGTTACAAATGATGATAACGAGGAACGTGATTTTGAGAAGTTTTTAGGCAGGCCCCGGACCATGAATATTGATGTCAGACAAAAATCCCTTGATGAAAGGTCACTGAGTGAGTTTACACATGTCATATCCTCTCCGGAAGATCATCCTGAAAATAATTTGTGTGCTGGTCGCCAATCTGTTATAGACACCCCGGGCATAAATATTATCCCAGGAACACATGCTGTCTTGGAGTCTCCACTAGTCGGTGAAGCATGGGATGCTTTGAAGCGTTCGTTGGTTTATTTGCGTGGTAAACCTGTTGGAACTATTGCCGCTTTAGATAATTCTGAGGAAAAATGCAATTACGATCAGGTGAAGAAGTTTGTTTTCTTGTTGTATGATTTAAACTAAATTTCTCCATGTTTATCTTGTGAGAACTGACCAGCTGTCAATAAGTTTGGGCAAGCCTAAGTAAGTTACCTAAATGCACGATCACAGATTGATTTTGCAGTGTACATTTCACTATTAATATCTGTTAGTAATCATGTAAGTTAGAGTCTGTTAGTGGCGGTACTCATGACCCGAGTACACCAAAAAAACTATTAAGTGATAGGGGGTGTAGTATTCTGGACTTCTGGAGTAAGTGAAATATCTCTGCTGAAGCACAGAATTGTGAATAAATTTCCAAATGTCATTTTGGAACTACTGAAATCTGCCTGAATTTGTTAGTCTTACACGGTAAAAAAGACGTAAACTCTTAAATGCTTTCACTTTTTTAGGTTTTTGTCAGAGATTTTGTCCCGAGTGCATTGGCTTTTTTGATGAGTGGGGAACCTGAAATCGTGAGGAATTTTCTTTTGAAAACTATCCGCCTTCAATCATGGGAGAAAAAGATTGATGAATTCCAACTAGCCGAGGGTGTGATGCCAGCTAGCTTTAAAGTTCTCCATGATCCAGTGAAAAACCACGAGACTTTAATCGCGGACTTTGGTGAAAGTGCAATAGGGAGAGTTGCTCCTGTTGATTCGGGATTCTGGTGGATCATTTTACTGAGGGCATACACGAGAAGTACTGGAGACACGTCATTAGCTGACAGGCCAGATTGCCAGAAGGGTATGCGGCTAATTCTCAGTCTGTGTCTTTCTGAGGGTTTTGATACATTCCCAACTCTCCTCTGCGCTGATGGTTGCTGCATGATTGATCGGAGAATGGTAAGCCAGTAAGCCCTCCTATTCAAACTTTATACACTAATTTGTTGGAGTTTTCTTGTTCAAATGGGATCACAAATTTGAGAATTTTAGTAGGATTTAGATTTCATCGCATATTCTGCCAGCCATTTATTATCTCTGAAATAGTAGTTGGCGAGTTGAAGAGGGAACTAAAGGAGATTTTCCCATTTAACGATGTGACGAGTTTCTGTTTCTAGTTCCTTGCCCTCTCAATAAGACAATTCTAAATCTGAATAAATAAAGCAGAAGACTGAACAAAATGCTATGTTGGATTTCAGTTAATGCCCAGTACCTTTAGAAAATGCTTGTGTAAGGCGGCCATTACACAAATATTTGTGCTTGGATTTCTAAAGTTGGCGACACCAGTCCATTCTGACATGTCAGCTACAAGATAGAAATGGCCTAGTGATATTTGAATGATTTTAGTATCAACTTGTAACGAGAGAATTTTGTTGAATGTTTTTCTTATTTCATCAATGAATAAATTCATAATACATGTTTTTATACTAATAATTACAAAGGAGAAACTCAAGAATCTAGCTAGATTAAGGTAATTACAAAGCTTAAGAAATATTTACATGAGGCGACAAGGAAAACCTAAGAACTAAAGTGCATACAAAGATTGTATATAAAGGTTAAAAATATGCACTATGATTTCGGAAGATTCTCAATATTTGTATCTTATGTACATTTGAATATTTGATGGCGAAAGTTTATTGCTGTGTAATGGTTACCGCCAAAACTATATATCTTGAATGTCCGGTGGCCAGGAATGGAAGTAGTTTACTTCATCCTTTATCACCAAGTTGAGTGTTTAGACTTTAGACTAATGTCCATGCAGTCTGCGAATCTGACTGAACACAATATCAAGGTTGCATGTGCTAGTGTGCTGGGTTTTCAGTTAACTCTGTAGTTCAATTGCTTCAATTGCTCCACTTATTTCTGATGTTCTTGTGAAATCTGGAATTCTATGTGCAGGGTGTTTATGGATATCCGCTTGAAATCCAAGCCTTGTTTTTCATGGCTTTGAGGTGCGCAAAACTTTTAATGAAGGAAGACGATGAAGGGAAGGAATTCATTGAGAAGATAGTCAAACGTCTTCGTGCTCTGAGCTACCACATGAGAAGTTACTACTGGATGGACTTGAAGCAGCTTAATGACATATATCGATACAAGACTGAAGAATACTCTCATACTGCGGTAAACAAATTCAATGTGATGCCCGATTCCCTTCCTGAGTGGGTCTTTGACTTCATGCCAAATCGTGGTGGCTATTTCATTGGTAATGTTGGCCCTGCGAAAATGGATATACGTTGGTTTTGTTTAGGTAACTGCATTGCTATTCTTTCATCCTTGGCCACAGCCGAACAATCCACTGCCATCATGGACCTTATAGAAGCAAGATGGGAAGAGTTGGTTGGTGAGATGCCACTTAAAGTATGCTATCCAGCCATTGAAAGCCACGATTGGCGCATAATCACAGGATGTGATCCTAAGAATACAAGATGGAGTTATCATAATGGGGGTTCATGGCCAGGTATATCTCATACTTGTGAATTAAGTTGGGGGGTTAAGGTGACAGACATAGCACATGGGTTGTTTTCTGAAAATTGTGACTTCAGAGACTATTTCTTGCTCTCTCAGTACCCTCTTTCTCTTGTTATATGCTAGCTTTATTCACTGATTACCAGGAATCTCATGCCTCCAGACGAAGTAGGCATTTTAGCATTTACATCAAAGTGCATCATGTAATAACAATATATACTAAATTCTGTGGGTGCAGTTCTCCTGTGGCTCTTAACAGCTGCATGCATGAAGGCAGGGCGGCGCCAAATGGCAAAAAATGCCATAGACCTGGCAGAAGCGCGGCTGTCGAAAGACAACTGGCCAGAGTACTATGACGGAAAGGCAGGACGATTCATTGGAAAGCAGGCTCGAAAGTGTCAGACTTGGTCTATCGCCGGTTACCTGGTGGCAAAGATGATGGTAGAGGACCCGACACATTTGGGTATGATTGCACTTGAGGAAGAAAAAGAGACGAAGCCTGTGATGAAAAGATCGGCTTCGTGGACGTTGTGATTCCTTTGAGACAGTAGTCCTTTTTGGTAAGCTTACATGATGGTGTAGAGATTATTGTAGTTAATGAACAAAGATTTAAGAGGTGCGGGTGTTATGCGGTCGTGTATATAGATTGGTATTATGATTGATGTCAAAATTAGCAGGAAGGAAGAGGAAATTGGTTGGTTGAGGTTGAAACTAAATCTAGCTTGCTTACTCCTGAAAACAAAACATTCAAGTTTTGGTATGATATGACTCTTAATACTATGCTCTGGAAATCTCAAGGTATGCTGCTGCTATGTTACAAGTTTTCTTGACCTAAAGTCTGGTTGGTTAACCAGTCTTTTTGGGTGGTTGTGGTTGTGGTTGTGGTTGTATGTTTGGTAGATCAGAGGTACTACTTTCGCATTCTAAGTATTACTCGTATTATATAAATAAGTTAGACCCTTCCATCTCGTATTCTTGGGATCACATCAGATATTCACATCCCATGATGATTGATGGCAGTGGCCAAGGATGAAAGAATAGCAAATACGGTTACCTAAACAAAAATCAAAGTATATCTATTTTCGAAGGACTAACAACAATAAAATAGCCACCACAAGTTTGCATGAAATTAGAGGAGAAAGAATAAAGACGAGCTCACGTTGAATTAGTAACTAGTAACGCATGATACGAGAGTATTCGTCAGCCTTGAATTGATATGTCACTATAAACAGGGCTTCCAATACTTGCTTGATGATTAAGAACTATTAGGGTTTTGCCTCCTAAGATTTGAGAAGATGAACAATAAATCTGGTATTTATAACAATTATTATGGACTCCTAGAGTCCTAGTTGTTTTAGGCTTCCTAGTTTCCTAATTGTTTTAGGTTTCCTAAATTTAAATTACCATAACTTTCCTAATTTCAAAGTAGGATAAGTTTCCTAACTTTATTTGTTTTTTTTTATTTTCTATTTTTCAATTCCTTCTAGACTCACTCTAGGAGTCTAGGACTAGGGCTATGCTCGAATAATTGTAAGTCGGGATCGGGTTAGTTTAAAGAGAGATGGAGTTTTTTTTTTTGCAAAGCCCGAATAAATTGTGAAGACAAGCAAGAGTGACTCAACTAACTCCATCACTCCCAATTAGGAAACAATTAGGATAATAAATTAGAGCTTCCAATAAAACCAATCCCTAGATCAAACAGAACAACACACAAAATAATTCCTCAAATTCAATTCTATTCTTTTCAATCCAAATAATAAATCCAAGATGAGGGCGCAGAGAAGGCCGATCCAAACCATGATGATATGGCTTAAACGACAACCTCCCAAGGTTAAAGCTTTCATGGCGGTTGTTGCAGGTATGGCTACTTTGGTCTTACTTAGAGCCGTCGTTCACGATCACGATAATCTCTTCGTCGCCGCTGAAGCCGTTCACGCTATCGGCATCGTCCTCCTTATTTATAAGCTCACCAAGGAGAAAACTTGCGCCGGTACTTTCTTTTATTCTTTCCTTCATCGATTTCATTTGCGCTCTTTTAGCTTTCTCTCTTGTTTTCATTTCATTGCTTGATCCAAGACTTTTGATTGCCTAAATTTCCTATTCTATTTCAATCTGCGTGTTAATATAGATTTTGAGAGTGTCTTGTTATTGAATCGGAATCGAATGGGTTTCGCTCCGTACCAAGCTTTTATCGATATTAGAGGTCAATACAACAAGTTCTTACTTCTTGGTTTGGAAACAACAATGGTTGAGCCCATATTGAGCCTTCTTTTTTGCTGCTTCTATTGTATGTAGCCTAATCAATAGTCTCCTTGCGTGTCCTTCTTTTATATCGCTTCAATGATGACTCAACCAGTAGGTTGTATTTTGTAACACTATTCTCCTCTGGCTACCATCTCTTTTCTGGGGAGCAAATTCAGAAGTTCCCCATTGAATGGGGATGGTCCGAGCTATGTATGCTATATTCCAGTGCATTAACCAATTTGCTGTTTCTGAGATGCCAAATATATTTTTCACAAGTTGTGTCCTCTAATTTATATTTTGTCACGAGGCTTATTATCCTTTTTTGGATGATTTGCAGGACTGTCGCTGAAATCACAAGAGCTGACAGCTATTTTTTTAGCAATAAGGCTTTACTGCAGCTTTGTCATGGAATATGATATACATACGCTGCTTGATTCCGCAACCTTAGTTTTTACGTTGTGGGTAATCTATATGATTCGATTCAGCTTGAGATCAACTTATATGGACGACAAGGACAATTTTCCTATATATTATGTGGTAAGTAAAAGGACTTCCTGCCTCCATTGCTTAACTTAACTAGGACTCCAGAAGTGATATATATCATGAAAAAGCCAATCTTTTAAATTTTCCCATCTTCCAACTTTTGTTCCCCGGTATCTCTGCTGTGTACTCCTCGAGCCTGTTTACTACTGCTGTTTAGAGCCTGTTTACTACTGCTGTTTAGTCTGTGCGATACTTCTTAATTTTGTTTCTTATTTCTATGAACTATGAGCGAATAGTGCCCGCTTTACAGTCTTTTAGTGACTTAGTTGTCGCAAAGTAACAATGGTCTCACCTGTATACGTCTTCTATGGAGTACTGGACAGGCTATATTACAATCTTTTAGCTCCTACATTTTCTTCAACTCGTTCCACTTTCTTTTCTCGGTTGTTTCTTTGCGGAGTGATCTCTATTTGGGCAAATACTTATTTGAATCAAATGACATAATGTCCTTCAATTTTTTTTTGTATACAAAATATGGCCTTCCAAATTATATCTCATCTTCTTTGTCCTCCCCACGCGGCCACACCTGCCAACTGGCCAACTTTATATAAATTTCAGAACAAGTGTTGGAGTGGATTAAGTCTTCATTGTTGACTACCGTTATGCACTTCTGGTGTGTGATCTAGTTGCTGATTATTTTTCTCTGCTGGTGGACAGTGCCTATCACATTAACTTGCACTAATTTCACTTACATTTATAGATTCTTAGTTTTCTCCGTGGTTTCTTAAGTGGTAAACTGGTAATACCGAAAAGGGAAAATTAACAAAATTTAAAGTGATGAAAGTCTTACTAAATGGTTTGACTTAAATCTGTGAATTTCCTAGCTTATATTAATTCTTTAGTACCTAACATGTCCGTCCTTCTCACCTGTTATGCTATAATGTTGTGACTGAACTTTTCCTCTCACTTTATGTTTATGCAGTTGGCACCTTGTGCTGTTTTAGCACTATTAGTTCATCCCTCAACCTCACACAATATTGTAAACAGAATTATGTGGGCCTTGTGTGTATACTTAGAAGCTGTTTCGGTGTTGCCACAGTTGCGGGTTATGCAAAATACTAAGGTTTGATTCTTCTGTAATTAATTTTTCTGAAGGTTATCATAGTTTGGATTTTTTTCCTTTCACTCATTGTTTTTGTTCCTGCTTCAGATAGTTGAACCTTTTACAGCTCATTATGTGTTTGCGCTTGGAGTAGCAAGGTTTTTGAGTTGTGCCCACTGGGTTCTTCAGGTATCATAATCTCCTTGCACTTTGTAATGTTGGATTAGATTTTAAAAGTGCTTCTAGCTCTCCAAATCCCCAACTCCCTCCCTCGCTCTGTAATACTATAGTAGGTCATTACTGAAGACTTCTGTTGTTATTTTGTGTTAACTGGAAATGAGATGAGGCTGTGATTAGTGATTCCCATATTTTAAGTCCGGACAGATTAATTAACATCATGCTAGGAAATGTAGATCTTGTAAATGGTTATTTTTCACATTCAGGCGATTCAGCTCAAGTTATAACATTTCCATGGTCACTTGGCTTGTAGCAATAGGACTGTATACTTTTTCTCCTGGTCATCATTACTGTAATTTCAAGAATTGTCTACCAATCCTTGCTAGAACCACAAGGTTCCAATGTTCCAGTTTTTGTAAGCAGAAATATTTGGTTTGGGTCACATGAAAGCAGGAATGCTCCAATTTACTACATGTGCATGCTTTTATATCCTTATGTTAACTACTTTGCGTCATTGCTACTGGTCTAGCTGTTTCCCGAAGAAGTGCATTGTCGTGAAATCAAGGAGGGTTGATAGTTGATAAAGCAGGGAGAGGAACATGTTACGTACTTAAATAGATCCTGGCCAGTGGCCACACTTGGTTCACTTGCTTCATATCTAAGGATATAGGTTACATGCGTTCTCTAGTGCTCCAGTATGATTATGACAGTTTTTGTGAGATTTGGAAACATCTCTTTGTTTAGGATTCAATGAGGTTGCAACCTCCGGCCTCCGTGCCTTGCCGAACGGCGAGGCACCAGGGTTAATGTTGCTCTTGCGGTCCTGTTTTACTCTAGTGCATCTATAGGGAGTACTTATTGTTCTCAAACATGAATAGCACGGTTCTTTATTCTAACTCTATGCTGTGATGTCTTGATTCTATTGTGATTAGGTTTTGGATACCCGTGGGCACCTCCTCACAGCGTTAGGCTATGGTTTATGGCCATCCTTTGTCCTCATCTCGGAGATTGTTCAAACTTTCATCCTAGCCGACTTCTGCTATTATTATGTCAAAAGGTTACACTCCTTTCTTGCTAGTTGTATTTATTTACCAAATCATACGCAACTCCTTTCATTTTTTTTTCTTAAATGAGCCGGAGTCAGTGTGGGATATGCGAGACCAATCATTAAGTATAGGAAGTTTAACGGGTCACATATCACATGTGAGACAATCTCATGTAAGATGGAGCGTTTGTGTTTGGTAGTAGTATAAGCTTTGGTGTTGGTTAGCTTATCCGATTTTGAATGGTTGCAGCATCTTTGGAGGGCAACTGGTTATGCGACTTCCTTCAGGGGTGGTTTAAATGTTATGGAAGATTAGAGAAGCTGCAGCAACAATTTAGTTATAAGAAGTTAAGGGTGTTATTGAATCACACTTGGTGCAGGGCATGACAGTTAAAAGGGCCAATTTCATTAGGGGTGCTGTAAAGTTTAGAGTTGATAAAATGTGAGAATTATTTATCTGGAAAGATGTCATTAATTTATATGGCAGCCAAATAGTCAGATTTGTAACAGATTTAAGGTTAATACTTAGGTCAGCAAAAGAATAGCATGTAGCTTGTTTTGTGTATTTGCATTTCTCCTCTATTTATTGCTTCCTTATTTTCTGAATGAATTACTGATTTAGTTGCACTAGCAGAGATGCATTGCAAAGACTATTGATGCTGTATTGCTTTATTATTCATCACTCGTACTCATACACAGTCATACAACAACAACAACAATGGCTAGTATTTCCCTCAAAAAAAAACAAACACTAGTATTTAAGAAGGATAAACAGACGTGGGTCATATCACATAATTACACCACTCGGTACTCCAATAAATTACTAACACAGAGTCACAGACACACATGACACATACACAGAAATGCAAGCAATAAAGATCCTCCAATGTTGATTGAATAGCAAGAAGACCTGAAAATGAGAATTGATGAGAGGGGACATTGCAATAAAGATGTTTACTAAGGACATTTGTGGACATTGCCATGGGTAGTCTTGTTAGCGTAACAAGGACAGGCTTCATAATTGCCGGAGGTGCCAGGCGGCACACAATCGCACTCCCTGCAACAACTCCCACAAGCCCTTTTACACAGATTCGGTCTCTTTGTTGCGCTGCACCTTACCCCACACGCAGCCGTGCAATCTACATCAAATTCACAACCAACCATATCACATAATACTCATCCACCATTCACCAACTGAAGTGCATGCTTAAAAACAAAACTCACCCATTTTAGCACCCGCACTTGTTCCACTTGCACTGTTGCTTCCCTGCTGCACCATTGCATTCCATATTTTACCCAATTTGTCAAAAGTTACCATCTTTATTCAAGGTAGGTAGCTTGCTAGCTTGCTATAAAATATAAATAAAGTTAGAATGTTACCAATTGGCTAGGATTTGAATGCGAAGCTTGGACGACATGAAGAACAAGTAAAGAAAAGAGCAGAGAAACCATTAGAGGTTTACAAGTAGCCATCTTTCCCCCCAATCCTAAGGTATGAATGTATGATAGAAGAGTGATGAGGCAAGTATCAAGTATATAGAACATATAAATGGTAGGCAGGGTTTAAGCTGTATTTAAAGAGTCAAGTGGCGGTTTAAGTTACCTATTCAAGTTTTACTTTAGCAGTGAAAACTGAAAATAAAAGCTTGCAATCCACTTGTCACAACATTATATTGCCACATTTATGATCACTACTGACTTGTGACTATCACCCGTCGGCAATTTAGAAACATATGGAGAAGTGGAGAACTCTATAATCATTTCCCAATTTCTTATTTAAGACGGAAATAATTTTCGTCTTAAGTTTAAGACACGCTAAATAATGACCATTTGTATAGATAGGGTAAATTTTTTACTTTTTTCTAGACCTTTTCATTTTTTTCTTATTCCGACAAGTGAATATTACTTGACCCGTTTTAACATAAGACAAATATATCCCTCTTAAAGAAGACTTCAGCATTAGTCAAATTTTCTTTAATTGTGAAAAATAGATTAATTCTTATTATTTTGGTTTGAAATTGAAATGATTAACTCCTTTAAGCGATAAACTTTTTTGCCTGAAATCGGATGGGTTAACTCCTGAAATAACACCTGATAGGTAGTTGAAATTCCTGGAAAATAAATGACCGTAGTTCGAGACGACCTCCCGAACGACTCAAATTGAATTGTATAATACACGTTAAACACGATAATCGTGAAAATGGATTAATAGTCGTAATTTTCGCCTGAAATTAGAATGGTTAACTCCTGAAATGACACCTAAAAGGTGTTTGAAATCCCGGGAAATAAATATTCATAGTCAGCGACAACCTCCTAAATGAATCAAATTGAAGTGTATGATACACGGTTTACGAGATGCCGGGGTCCTGTAACAAAGTTCTTTGAAAATCACGAATAACCTTCAAAATCATCTATTTCAACGTGGATTTTAACTTCAGAATCAGCTATTTCCGACCATCTTAGAAACCAGATTTTTTTCCTGAATTTTTGTCTATAGGCTAATTATATCCTATAATAAATATGCATGTTCAGATTTTTCTTAAAACAATATAGAATATAGTAGAAAACTTATTTTGTTTATTTCAAACACAACCTTTAAAATAATCTTGTGACCTCTAAATGTATCAATTTTAAACCGTATGCCAATTTTAAAACCCTGAGTTATTTTTATATGACATTAAAGTACTATGGTGCGAATTTCGAGATTCTTTTTATCCCGGGACTCGGTCGGCCTAAAGAACGTGGATAATAACCTTCAAAATCGGCTATTTTCGTCCATCTTAGAACCCAGAGTTTTTTTGTCCTGAATCTTTGTCTATGGGCTTATTATATCCCTATAATAAATATTGGCTGCTCATATTTTTCTCAAAACAGCATAGAATAGAGTATAAAACGTATTTTATTTATTTCCAACGCGATCTTTAAAATAATCTTAGGGCCTCTAAATGTGACTATTCTAATGTTAGAGTCAGTGTCCTCCACAGTTAATGTGATAACATGTATAAATCTCTTAAAAGTTCACAGGGTATACTTTGTATTTTAATTAGTTGATTCACGTTTATCAATAACGATTGACTTGCTAGAAGTTTGACGTTATTGTCATACAGATGGCGGTAATCAACTGGTCACTAAGAGTCACACCTAAAGGATGTAATCTGAGAGATATGATTAGATGAAAATGTAATCATATTGATACCTTATACGACTAAACGGTTAGTCAATGTAATGATGATACGTTTATTTAATACGGATTAAATAATATTAGTTGAGACGAATTAAAATGTTAATTCGTAATTAAATGTAAAATGTTATATTTAATTAGTGTGTGTAATGTAATTATTTAATAAAGATTAAATAATTTAGTTAAATATAAACGGTTATATTTAATTAGTAAATTATAAATATACGATATTTATAAAATAAACATTATATACAAGAGAGGATAAAAACCGATCTTATATAAAACTAGTTCGGGTGCCCGTGAAATTCACGGGTTTGTTTTGGTTTGTGGCCTTTTTAATGTTAAGGTTGTGTGTTTGTGGCGTATCCATTATAATAATAATAATAATAATAATAATAATAATAATAATAATAATAATAATAATAAGGGAGAATCATTATTGTTAATGCATTTGTCACTATTATTTCTTGTGTATTGATAATTTTGTGTCCAACTCGCCTGTTTTTTAATGTGATATTTCTTTTTTATCGTAAAATTTATGTGGTGTATTCATATTTCTTATAATTTTGTTTCTACATGGACTAAAAATCTACCTCTGAATTATTAGGAAGGAGCAAGGCTCATTGAACTGAAATCGTATGCATACAACAAATTTAACAGCAATATTAAATTGAAAGGAAATATTGTGTATAATTTATTAGAGTCGTTCTTGCAAAGTAACGTAGTTAACTATAAGAAATAAGACCTCATGATTCTAGTTTTCTTGAAGTAGTTAGAGAAATATTCTAGTTGTTTGTTGCCGGTGTTTTTTTGCGTTGACATTGTGTTTTATGGCGCTGACTCTTGTGTTTTTGTGCGCTTGTTGACTATACTTCCCTCCATCTTGATGTCTTTGTCACCTTTTTTTGCCCTGCATTTTTAAGTTTTTTTTCTTAGATTTGTGTTTCCGAATGTAAATGTAATCATATCATTGTTTGAGTTTACTTTACGTACTTTTCCAGATTTTTTCGCTTTTCCTTCTTTTCTGGTGTTTGTGTTGAAAATCCATCTATTGTAGGTAGTTTCAGGGACTCCTCTTGCGGTAGCATTGCCTGCATTTAGAGTGACATGTCAATGTTTTGTATTTTACTTCTTTATTTTTTTCTGTAGAGTGTTGAATTTTCTTTCTTACCTTTTCCTTGTTTTTGTTGTTCACGATTTCTGTCTCTTCGTTTTTCTCCGGTGTTAGTGTCTTTTGCCCTTTGAGTTCACGTTCATATCCATATTTGCTCATTCCCACCTTGACTTTGAATGCGTGGTGTGTCCCAATACATTGCTATAGTAATTCAAATACCCTATGTCTCCCGTCGTCCTGCAAACGTTGTTGATGGTCTTTGTTATGATTTAAATCAGTTATAATAACACAATCAATAATAGCTAGATTGGACATCCTCCAATTATTCTAAAAGCCATGTCCATTAGTTTTTAGGGATATGCAGATTAGGATATGGCTTCTCCCATTTCCCACCTAACTCTCTTAAAAAATATACACTTTTTCCTGCATCAGAGAAAGTTTCCCATAAATATCGGTGCCATGTATTTACATGAATAATGTCAACTAAGATTCTGTCTCAATAATTTCAAGACTACAGTTGATATTCAAGTTTCAGATTATTAAGAAATTAATAAGTTTATTATTTTTTTCTAAAAGCGAATAAGTTTGTTACTTGTGGGAAAGAAATTAATGTAAAATTCGTAAAGGTGTAGTCTAATGGGTGTGTGTGTCTTGTGTGGTACCTGCTCATATATGTCGAGGAGGTTGTTGATTGGTTTCCCAATGACCTTCTCGGCTTCCTTATCAAATAGGACCAACTTGGCGGACGTTTCTCCATCTGATATGGTTGTCATCAGCCTGTATCTGTTGTTTTTGAATTGTTAATTTGTCGTCTTTAATGAAAATTATAGTTTTTATTTGTTTACCTTTGTGTAGGATATTGGACCAGCTTGTTGCATTGGAAGCTTGTTTTGTCCTCTTGAAGACCACTCTTACATGTTGTGCAAGACATGTACCTCCCTTCAACATCCGTTCGTATTTCTGTTATAGTCCCTTCGCAAATGAACATCTGTTTCTGCTGGGCAGAAACTAATTTAATTAAACTAATTTAATTGAGCAATCAAATTCTTATTGTTTCATTAGTGATAATATACATATTTTGGGTAGTTGTTTAATTTACCTCGTCTGGTAGTTTCATATTTTGTAGTTCAGCAAGGCTTTTGTTTGGCGGTTCCTCGACAACCGTTTCATTGGTTTGGTGTACGTACTTTGTCAGGGTTTTTTCGTCTAGGCTGTAAAATGGGATAAGCATAAGTTTTTTTCATTTAATGGTGAATCAATTGATCTTTAAGTGTGATATTTTGATAGTCTCACCTTTGTGCTAGGTTTGTTACTTCTGGAATGTTGAGATTGATGTATATTTTTGTTCCATAAGTAGATTGTAACTGGTCAACACCTAATATTTTGCACTTTGGTATTAGTATTTTTCTACTTTTAGGAAATTGGCTAAAATTTGTTACCTTCATATGAGACAACTTTCATTGATGTTATCACGGTGATCTTCACCTCATCCTTACTTGTTTCTACCGTTGTTTCATTTATTAGGTCTGTTGTATTGCCCCAAAGCGCTACTCTCACTGGTTCTTTCCTGCAAATATGGTTAGGCTTTTGTTAGGGGTAAATCTTACTCATTTGTTTAGTGTTTGTTTGTTGTGTAACAAATGATACCTGACATCCTGTATGTATACATGGCGGAGACTTGTTTTTCCACTCTTTGTCATGACTTCTCTCTTGTTCTCAACAGTTGTTAGCACGCCAACAACATCTGCAAAATGGATAGAATGGTTTGTTTACCTTGTGTTTTGTATTTTTGCAAGCTTATGTTTTTTGATAATACCTATCAGAAAATCGATTTTGTTTGAACGCTCATGTAGGCTGCTTAGAGAATGGAACTCGAATTTATGTTGAGGGATTGAATGGCCTTGGTCTTCCTCTTCCATTATTGTCGTGAATGGTGTACACTTAATTATGTTGTCACTGCTGGTAACGGGCCGGTATGATCTGTTGTTTTTGGCGACTTCAAAGTGTTGCAGTTTGTATATTTTACCTTCTTGAAGTGTTTCTTTGTATGAGCTGACCAAATTTTTCGGTATTGTAGTGTGTATTTGGGTACCCTGTAATACCTCGACTTTTCCCTACGATATTTATGTTTATAATAATTTTAAGATCTGTATCGATGTGATTTATATGTTACTAGTACTTGTTATGTGATGCTAGGTCTTTATAAAAAGGGGTTTGAGACTTGTGTTCGTAAGGGGGATCGAACACAAGACCTCCTGTGTTAGAATGGGCCTCGATTCTTGTGCCAATTTAAGGAAACTTCAGCCCATACTTAGTTTTTTACACAACCCTAGCAACCTACTTGTCAAGCCGTCAGATTTAGCCTCCATCTACCCTAGGTTAATCTGCTCTATTCATATCTCAAAACCCCACGCACCTCAGCCGTCACTTCAAGGTCTAGGTTCGTCGTTCCCTCGGTGGTTGTAAGGCGGCTAAGTGGTGGCCGAACACCTTGTAAAAATAGGTATGTGTAACGCTGTTTTAATCGGTTTTCACATCTGCGTTTTGGCATGTCTCGTAAGTCAGTTTTATTGCTTGTTTGGTTTAGTTCTTTCTGGTAAGGTGATCTTTGGGGTGTGGGTGTCGTGTTTAGTGGCGGTCGTGGTTGTGTCAGTCACCGTGCAACACCAGAGAGGGTGGTTTTCAGGCGTGTGTCACGAATCGCTTAATCGATTTTAAGTTCATCGAGTCTGACCAACCAGGTTTGTGTGGGTGTCGATGCTTTTCTATTTATCATCTTTTAATGGTTTTTGCTGGGGAGGTTATGTGGTGACCAGGGGTGAAGTACGGTGGTCGTCAGGGTGGTCTCGGGTAGTGTAGGTAGTGTCGAGTCAGGGAGTTTACCCTCTGGTTGAGTTCAGGTCTCTTGCTATCACTCGGGTATTGGTGTTTGGGGGTGGCACCACCGCTGACTCGGGGGAGGTCGATGCGGTGGTACCACCGTGGTCTAGGTGTTTGGTGTTAGGGGGTGTTCGGGGTAACGGTGGTGAGTGGTGGTTGGACCTGGTCTGCCGTCGATAGGGGTTTGGAAAGAAGGGTCTGGTCGCGGGTCTGGTTGGGTTTCAGGGGGTTTCGTGGTGTGGGTTCACCTCACCGGTGGCCGGCGACCTGGTTGCCGGTGGTCGCCGGGAGCGTGGGTGGTTATGGGTTCCGGTCTGGTGGCTGTGGGGTGAACGGCGGTGGCAATAGGTGGGTTTTTGGTCGTGAGTCGGGTTGGTGAAGGTGTTGGGCTGTTTTGGTGTGCCGTTTGTTTTTGTTTTTATTACTTATTATTATTATTATTATTATTATTATTATTAATGTTAGTGTTATTGTTTTATTAGTGCTTTATTATTTTCTTACGGTTTCGGGTCGGGTTATTTAAATATGCGAGTCGGGAATTATTTAAGTCATGGGAGCTTCTATATTTGGAAAGTTACTATATTGGGAAAGTTTCTATTTATGGAAACTTTCCACTTAGGGAAGATTTCTATTTATAGTATGTATGGTTGTTAAGGGGTTCGGGAAGGTTATTTATTCGTTACGTATATGTGTATAGGTAGCGGGTTTCGCGTGGAACATTTCTAAACAAGCCTCGGATTATCTGTGTTTCCTGCTATTTCAGGTAGGGGAAATACTGATAAATATTGATGTGTAATCTGTTCTTATTTGATATTAAGCATGTTTGTTACATAATATAATGTGGTTGTTATATTGTGCTGTTTATATCATTCTGTGATTGGTGCGGAGATAAAGGGTCTGTGATTGGTGCGGAGATAAAGGGTCTGTGATTGGTGTGGAATATATTGGGTCTTGTGATTGGTGTGGAGGTAATTGGTCTTGTGATCGGTGCGGAGTTTATTTGGCGTTGGATCGGTGCGCAGTTTATTTGGCGTTGGATCGGTGCGGAGATTATTTGGTGTTGGATCGGTGCGGAGTTTATATATTATATTGTTGGCTTATTTACTTTCCTCTACTCAACCTCGTGGTTGACCCTGTGTATTCGTGATCACCTCTGATGAACCAATTTATTGGGGAGCAGATTGACAGGTGGCTGAGACTAAGGGGGAGCTATGGGAGAAAGAGCTTGGATCCGAACCAGATTAAAGTCTAGATCACCTTAGTCGGTTTAGCATGAGTTGTACTTTCTTTATTTTGTTAAGACTTTCGGATACAGTTGTAAGAACATGTTATGAGTTTAATTTTAATTAAAGTACTGTTTATCTTTCCTTTGTATCTACTACCTCGGGAAACCGAGATGGTAACACCTTTATTTATCTGAGGAGTCCTAGTACAGGTCCTTAAATAAATGGGGGTGTTACATACCCTGTTTTCACAATTACACACGATAAATTAGTGTTAAGATTCTTTTTTTTTTCTTTCATTCTGTTATTGTATTTTTTTTGGGTTTACCTCTTGGTCTAGCAAAACCATGTCGAGCGATATAGGTTGTTCATTTTCATTGAGTCTTATTTCCCAAATTCTTGTTGCACGAGCAGTTATTTGGTATCTTGCCTTTGAAGGTGTTAATGTTGCGATTGTTGCTATTTGAGGTGCCATTTCTCTCCTTTGTGTTTGTACCTGTAACAGTTTGGTAAAATTTAAGATTAGTGACGGTTAGTGATCTCACAATATACTTTGGTTTAGTGCGTCTCTCTGGGTTTTTTGATCTGCTGTAGCTGAGTTAATTGATTATAGAGCTTACCTTTTATTTGTATTGTTTTTGTTTTGTTTATGTTTTCTTCAATTTCATTTTATAGCCTTCCAATTTGTCGGCCAGCATTTGTAAAGTCTTAGTTTTTTGTCAGTTATGATATTGATATGTCTTTATTTTTGTTAGTAATTAGGCTGCTATTAGTTTAAAAGTCATTTTTTTTCAGTTTTTATGTGTCATTATTTTGATATTAATTAGGGTCTGTTAATCATTACATTTAAATGTTCATATTCTGCCGCTAGTATTTTAAAATTGTGATTTGTTTCAGTTTTGATGTGTCTTTATTTTGATATTAATTAGCCTTTATTAATCATTACATTTATCTGTTCATTTTGTGGGTTTTGTAACAGCTCTTCTGGTGTGGTGTAATAGTTATTTTCACAATATTTCAGCTGTAGTTTTTTGCTAATAATTAGGTTGCTACCTTCTAATGTAATACTTAAGTTAATACTTAATGCCTAGGATATATATGGTTTTTACTTTTTAATATTGTAACTGCCAATAATATTAATGTTTTCATCATTAACATATAGTAGTTAATTAAGCTAGTTGTATGGTCTTTTTACTAATTTATCTTTATTGGTAATTGGCTATTGAAGCTGATATATATTGTTGTGTTTGTCCGCGTATTTCCTTCGTAAGTATTTAAAGAGGATATAACTTTTCGTAGTTATTCGCCATATGTTTGGTCAAGTCTTCGAGTCCATTCAGAACCATTGAGTGAAATCGGTGAAAATGGTTCACCCTTACACTATTGGGGGGCAATTAGAAGTGACATTTCAGGAATTTGGTTTTTTATTTGCGTACTATGCAGCTATTCTGGTTCACGAGATTGAAGAGGGGATTTTTTATATTGAGTTTCAACACTTGTTTGAACCAGATGGGTGGACTCGCCGTAGGGAAGTTATCGTCATTGAGCAAGTGCGACCATGTCCACCATACATACATAGTTCTTGTTTTTTCGTTGGTGATCTCGCTGAAGTGTTTCTAGATGGCGGGTGGTGGTTAGGAAGAGTCTTCGGTGTTATTCCTTTAAGTAATTATCATGTCGCACTTCTCGAGAGTTTTGACGAACTTGTATTTACTCAATTAATAAGTCATATGCGACTGCATCAAGTATGGGAGGGGGATAGATGGGTTATTGTAATTGATTAGGGATTGTGAGTCGGATATGTTTGATCATATTCATGGTTGTTTCATTGTGACAGATCCCTTTTTTTCCTGATTTGGTAGTTAACTTGCTAAATTTACTTCAATAATTTAGTAGGGAATTGTAGTTTTGTTTTGCTTAGTCGTTTAATGTTCTGTTATTTTTGGATTCATTCTATTGAATTTTTTTTCAGTATGTTTGTCTATCTTTCCCAAGTAAGGTAAATTTTAACAGTTGTTAATCCAACACATATGTACATCAGTTTAGGTAAATGACATTTATGCATAGATAAACCGTAATCGTTAAGGATGAACGACTTACTGTTCAGCATCTTAATCCGCCTATGTTTGTCGTCCATTATCCAATGTTCAACATCTCGATCCGTCTATGTTTGCTGTCCATTTTCCAATCTGGCTATGGTCCAGAAAGTGTGTTGTTTGTAAGGGACCTATATCAACAACATGAAAATATCCTTATGAATGTCAGTAGTTTTTAACAGATTAGTAGCTAGTTACGTCGGTTTGGCTATTTATATACATATTGATTTACAGACACGCTAGATGTGTTAATCCCCTCAATCCTTTGGGTATCTGACTGCTTTATTGATTGTAGCTGAATTCTATGCAAAATATAGACATCTACAACATTCAACATTACTTATTTTAAATTCTGAGAAGTTGTTCAGCAACAAATAATAAGCTGAATAGTGCAGAACACAGAAAATACAGGCCAAAAGGGAAGGATTGCTTCCAACTGGGTTTCCATGCCTGTCTGGATTTCTTAAGAGATTAGTAGCAAGTTAAGTCGGTTTAGTTATTTTATATGCATATTTACTTACAGATAAGTTAGATATGTGAATCCCTTCAATCCATTGGGAATATGACCGGTTATCGATTGAAGCTCAAATCCTGCAAAATATGTAGATATAAACCAGGAAGCATTACTAATTTACATTTTCATTAACTAAAAAGGAGGTCGGAAATAATCTAGAAGGCGGCATGTAGTTGCAATCTTCTGAGCACATGCTACAATATGTCACTGGACTGAAAATTAACACTTCTTTTGGATTCAAAATAAGGACTGAACATGAAAAGAGGCTGAAGTAGAGGGGTAGGGCAATATGTTTTTTTCTTGAAGTAAATGCAGTACACAATGTAGTTTTCGTTGAGTTTAACCAATATCAATTATAAGTAAAAGAAGCAATGTTCTTGAAACCCAAAATACTCCAATGTTTTAAACTAAAGAGAATACAAAATTTATTTGTTATGGTTAAAGTGGTTATCCTCTTATATGATTTCACAAATCAGAGAAAATATCTTTGTAAACAACATTCTTAGTTCTCTTGCTCTGTTCATCATCTATGTTATTATTCTTAGGTATGCTTATCTTCACTCCCTTTCGAGTTGTAACTCTTGACACAGCTACATAAAGTTGACCGTGACTGAAAACAGGTTCTGGCAAGTACACTCCAACCTTTTGAAAAGTTTGTCCCTGACTTTTGTTGATTGTCATTGCGAAACATACCTTAATAGGGAACTAACGTCTCTTCATTGTGAAGGGCCATTTGGTATCAGTTGGTGTCATTTCAATTCTTGGTATTGAGACTATCATTCCAACATTGGTTCCTGTGATGATATTTGCTTCTATTATACGACTTTTTATACTGGTCACTGTTAGCCTTGTACCGTTGCACATCCCAGCTGCCTGGTTGATGTTTCTCAGTAAAATTATTGGGCAGCCTACCTTTAGATGCATTTCATGACTTGGTAAACCCGAAAACTTCAGTGAGTTTAAGAATTTTGTCGGGTATAAATTATCCATGTTGGCTGAATTTCTTGTCAAAGAGCATATTCTATCCACACTTTTTGATATCACTGGTTCGCCAGGTAGGAGACGTAACATATACTCATTAACTTTGTCAATTGTCTCATTTTTAGGTGCAAGAATCGCCCTTCCTTGAAGGTAAGTATGGTTTTGTAATTCTCCAAAAGGTTAGGGTAGATTTCTTCTACTAAAGAAGCAATTGGATCTGTTGAGTTAGGAATTAAGATGTCATCAGGTACCTTTATCCATGTCTCCTCATCCTCTCCCTCCCTTGCGATTGCCGTAGCTTTGCCATCCCCGATCTCAAGAACCCATTTGCTGAAGTCCTCCAATTCTGCAGATTCTTCTTCGTTCATTCCATGTGTTATCCGCATATTTTTATGGAGTTTGAGTACAATGCAGCATGGCCAGATTTGAGATGATTTACTAATAGAAGCATCCACAATTTCAGTCCTGCCTTTCCTTGGTACAACAGGTAGGATTTGTCTAAAGTCCCCACCTAGCACAATTGTTTTCCCACCGAATACTTTCTCCGTTGCCATCTAGGTTGCACGAAAACGGACACGGACACGGACACGGACACGGACACGGACAAGGGACACGGCACTCCGATTTTTTTAGGACACGTGACACGGCAAAAAAAGTCAATATACACATTAAAATAAAGAGAATTTCAAATCCATTTCCACCAATATATAAACTTTGGTCATTTAAAGGTAACAAAGTCATAAAATGACAACCAATACTAATGTTTTCTACGTCAAAATCAAATATGTCTTACAAAATAGAAAATCCAAATTACAACCGAAATTTAAATAAACATTCAAGTCGAACAAAATAAATAAAAAGCATGAGGTTTACTTCTCCCCAAAAATAATACACAAATTCTCATATGGGACGGTCTTATACGTAGCAAGCTTGCGAGGGGTCAATAATACTCACATAGGAAGATAAGACAATAGCTAGGTGCCTAGGGATAACATTTTATTTTATCTTATTTACCAATAAGAGTAGTATTTAACCTGTCATAAACTTGTAGCGATATATCTGTCAGAGACTTAGATAAAAATAGTATACTCGGTAGTAGTGAGTATTGTGACAAGCTGTCAAGCTTACAATAAACCACGAAAATAATACTCCATACTAGTACCCTCTTCTTTTTCTGAATTTTCATGACAACAAACCACAAAAATAATACTAATATGCTTCTTTTTTTCTGAATCTCACAAATTACCTCCAACTTTACTTCTCCTCAATACTGTACCCAAAGGCATACTACTTATTTCCTCATACAATCATACTTTCAAATGTATAAAGATTATACTACTATTTTAAAGTTTTAATTAATATTATTCTACTACTATCTATTACTTTCAATTAAGATTCATTCATTCACATACTTTCAATTAAAATTATACTACTACTACATCTTCAATTAAGACAACTACTTAATAGTTAATACACTACCTACTAGGCGAGGCAAGGAGGCGGCGGACCGGCGGTCGGCGAGGATAAGTAGCGGCGGTCGGCAAGGGAGGTGAGGAGCGGACGAGTGAGGACGGAAGAATTGGGGTTTTGTTAGAATGAATTAGGTTTGTCAATTGGGATTAGAATGAATCATAAATAAGATTAAGAATTGGGGTTTTTTGTTGGTTTTGTTGATATAGCCGTGTCCCACCAAAACGGACCGTGTCCGTCAGAAATCAACCGTGTCGGACACGCCTGACTCAAAAGAAAAACCGGCGACACGGTTTTTGAAGTGTCGGACACTTTTGGAGCCGTGTCTCTAGCGTGTCCGTGTCCGACACCGTGTCGGACACGCAGAGGCTAAATTATAGCCGTGTCCGTGCAACCTAGGTTGCCATTGGGTCATCAAGTTGCATTATATCTCTGGAAGCCTTATCTACAGCCTCAAAAGCATGTCTGTGAACCATTGGTGCTTCATCCCATATAATTAGGCTTGCCTTCCTAATTAAATGGGCAAGGTCGGAGCCTTGATCTATTTTGCAGCTTGTACTGTCAGTTAAGTGTAATGGTATTGCGAACCTTGAATGAACCGTTCACCCAGAAATAAGCAACAACGCTGCTATTCCAGATGATGCGACTGTCAGCACTATATGCCCTTCAGATCTAAGACGTGAAATCAAAGTTTTCCAGAGATATGTCTTCCTCGTTCCACCACTGCCATAAATAAAGTAAACACCTCCTTTTTTGCCGTGAGCTGCTTCTAAAACAGTTGCGAAAATTTCCTTCTGCACGTTATTCAATCCAGATTGAAGTGCTTCTGCTTGTATGCCCAATGCTTGTTCATCATAGTTTTGCTCTTCCAATATTAGTCTATTTGAGGATCCTAGTAGTAGCTCCTTATCGGGCATTGGAAAATCATCATACTGTCTAAGGCTTCGGCTGCTGCGATTTAAAATTTGTTTTATTTCATGGAGGGCATAGTTTTTTATTTGATCTTCACTCAGACTTAAGTCCCAATCCCCATTCTTCTTCGCTGCCTCAGTAGAATATCATCAGAGAGTTTCTGCCAATGAGTCTCCCACATGGTTTTGGGATCCGAAACTTCGCAGAACAATAATAATGTTACAAATAGCTCACGGAGTTGTCTAGCCGTTGACCAAGTTGCGGCTTCATTTAAAGCAATGTGCCATTCGTCATCTCCATCCAAAAGTCCCAATGCATTACAAGCGGATTTGAATGTCGAATGAACTACTTTATTTACGGTTCTAAATTCCGCGTAGCTTGTTGCTCCTTTGACTATATTCAACAACAAACTTAAATAATACAACTCTCCCGTGTTGGGTGGTGCAAAGTAAATCCGACCAATTTTCATTCCTTTTTTTCTTTTTGTCCAAATCTTTTTTGGGTTATTCTATATCCATTTTGTTGGAAAATCGGCATATGTCAAAACACGGGCTTCTGGACATTTTTTGTTAGTGACCATCCACTCTGTGAGAGTTGTTTTTGCTTGCCCAACTCTTTCAAGCACTTCTTCAGGTGGCTCTTCATCATCAAAAATGATTTCATGTTTCTCTTCTAAGTGAAAGCATAGCCTTTGGACGGGAGGTTGCTTAAATTGTATCTCAAAAGCAAACATACGCCAATACGATTCAGAGGCTGAGACATACCTACATCGAAGAAATGTCTCAATTTCACGATTGGTTTACCAGCTATGTCAGCGTCACTATGTGTATCCTTCATTCCTTGTACACTTGCAAGTGCCATGTCAGGGCCTTTTGACATATATTTGAAAATGTACTTTATAGATCTGTGTTTGTTACACCACTCGACATTTAAGTGTGCTTGGTATTTGACCAAGAGGTCAATATTATAAGGTACCACAAATCTATTATCCACCGTCTGACCATTTTTATCACCTGTTCGACCATCCTTCCTTCTACGATACTCCTGATACCCATCCTCACTTATTGATGTTTCGTTAACAAATTTTCTTGGATAATATTTCGCGCAGTTTTCGTTAACCATGCATGGTGAGTCTAAGTTAGCAGTGCCACACGGACCATGTACCATAAACTGCATGACTGATTCATATCCAACTGGATCTGCTTCTTTATCGGGTATCTCAGCGTGTATTATGTTGTCTATATCCGTTCGGTCAAGGTGCTTATAACTTGGATGTAGGAACAGACAAATATGTGCATGTGGTAAACCCCTTTTCTGAAACTCGATAGTATATATAACTGAAAACAAAGTTAGAAAAATTAAATAAGAATTGTCGTACTATAAGGATAAGGAATAGTATTTTTAATTATTTATATTGATCGTCTTACGTATGATAAATAACATGTCACACGTAAAACAACCATGTAACTATGTAAAGGCCACTAATGTTAATTATATTCAGATATAATACTTCTTTCACGACTGATTGCTAAATGACATGAGCAAGACACTTGACAATGTTCGGAATATATAGTAATCTCGAGTCCGTTTAACAATCTGTTACACTATAATTACGGCATAGGATCTAAATTTTATAATCAAGTTTTCGAATTTTAATTTACAAAATACAAGTTATATCATAAAGTTGATACAATACCCATTTAAACATAGATCTTATACGGTTGATTACTAAATGACATGAGGCAAACAATTGACAATGATCATAATTTATAGTGATATCTATTCCGTATACAATCAGTTATACTATAATTAAGATGTAGAATTTAAGTTTTACAATATAGTTCTTGAATTTTTACTTCAAAAAATATGAGTGATACCATAAAAATTATACCCTATCCATTTAGACATAAAAAACACAAAACAAAAAAACAAATTACACATAACTCTCGGTCACATATATATGTTAGGTGTAGAATATTATTAAATGTAAGTGGAAGTAGTATATAACAGTGAGCTTTTTAAAAAGTTAAATTACCTGCAAGCACTTGGCCAAAGAACTCCTTTTTGGTAATGTCGTTAATCAGTTCATTTAGCTTGATTTTGAAAACTCGTGCAATAATGTCAGGGCGGTCCTCTGGTTGTTGGCCCGGTAGAGCTGATAGAAATTTTGTAATTTCTAGCCATTTTGGGTTGCAGGTGAATGTTATGAATAAATCAGGAGGTTCTGCCCATCGACAAATTGCCAATGCATCCTGATAATTCTGAAACAGAAATCTATAGCACCCAGGGAGCGATGGTGGCAAAATTATACGGTGGCCAATTGAAGCCGGTATAGTTTGTTCTGCTGCCACTGCATCCATTAAACCACGGAGAGAAAATTTCCGAATTTCCTTCTGGTTAGAGCGTACATAGGCCAGGCGGGATTCTTCTACACAAGTAAATGCATCAACCATAAATTGTTGCCTTAATTTCCCACAGAGGACACAAATGCCGTCAATGATTATTCCTTCTTTCCTCCGTTCTTGAAAACGGTAAGCGTAATACTCTCTCATAGTTACAAACTTTATTTTTTTCCTTTTGGTGGTCTCAGCATCTTTGTGGTTAATATCTGGTCTGTACCCGTCTTCCCCATACGGAAATATCAATGGATATTGCATTGCCATGAAACTGGGTGCAACTCTGAGATTCGTTTTAACCCTCGTGCACGGTCATAGACAACAATATCGCGACAACTGCATTCATCTCCTCCACTTCCTACAATTAACGCTGCAAGCTCATCTGTGGTTGGTAAATTGTATTGCCTCCCATCTTGTTGGCGGCTTCCGATTAGCCTTAGTCGTACGGATTGCAAATTAGATGGATCTAGTCTTTCTTTGAACATCTTGCACGTTTTGGCTATGACATTATGTTCATATATCATTTTAGAAAGACCTTCAACAACCTCGGGATTTAGCTTGTTTTTTGTCGTTGAATTTAATGAATTCATTCTTTGGGCCATCTCCAACTCATTGTCGTAAAAATACAACTGCATGAACTTAGTTTGTTTCCCTTCGGGAGGTAGGAGAGACCCAATGTTGTGGTGGTTTTGCCCTCCTAATCTAAAGCAATAAGGACCGGATCCATTGTTAATGGCATTATCAACTTTGCCTCCCATCGATGTGAATGGATAAATGGTGTTATATGACCTTATCAACCTCCTAAATTCCTTAGAGTGGGGTCCTCCATTTGGGTCTATTAATTGTTTCAGGTATTGAGGTGGTTCTTTAAGTAACGGGAGTTCAACTTTTCCCTTTTGACAACAAATGTTATATTTAGGTCTCCCTTTATTATTATGCTTACCCACTGATTCTTCAACCCAGACCACTGCGTTGCAAAACTCGCACACTCCTGTTGGCCCCCCAAAACTCCAAGGCTCGGTGAAAATCCCTGTTGAAAGATTTGACAAATTTGTCAGAAGCTTTTTAACGCATATTATGATTTGCTTTAACAATAATGTGTCAATGCTTACTTTCAGTTCGAAGTAGTACATTTCTTTGAATTATTTCTGTGGGTGCTTCAATATACTCAGCGTCTCCATCTGCATTTTCCTCATAATTAGATAGAGTTTATAATGTAAGTTTTAGGTTCAACATAAAAAACAAAAACAGAATTGAATGCCAACCATTGTTGTTTTCGTCGTCCGAGCTATGAGTTATGTGTGTTGTTTCTGAGTCATTTTTTTCCTGGGTTGGTATAGTTGGCTGGTAACTGCACTCTCCGTTTAAAAACCCTTCATTGGCTTCCATGGCTGCCAATAGAAAGGAATGAAAGCTCAGAACTTATTAGTGCAAGGTTTAAGTTGCATTATTTATAAAGGATAAATGCTTACTTTCAATTCGAAGTTGTAGATTTCTTGGAATTATTTTTGTGGGTGCTTCACTATACTCATTGTCTCCATCTGCATTTTCGTCATAATTAGATAGGTTAAATAATGAATGTTGCAGGCTCAATGTGAAAAAACAAAAACATAGTTGAATGCAAACCGTTGTTGTTTTCGTCGTCAGAGCTATGAGTTATGTGTGTTGACTTTGAGTCAATTTTTTCCTGGGTTCGTATAGTTGGCTGGTAACTGCACTCTCCATAAAAAAATCCTCCATTTGCTTCCATGCCTACCAATAGAAAAGACTCAATGCTCAAAACTTATTAGTGGAAAGTTTAAGCTGCATTATTTATAAAGTGGTTGACATTAAAAAAATTTGTTCGTTTGTTTAATTACTAAGTAATTTACAACAGAATTACTAAGTAATAAACATCAGAATTAAATACCCACCAGTGTCGGTAGTGTTGCCACCTTCAGCAAAAGTATCATAAAGGTTTGTAGACCAAGTCTTTATGTTTTGTTGGGATGTGTTCACTCTCATGGGTCTCAATCTTCTTTCGTTGATGCAGTGTCCGTCGTCACTATAGTTTCCCCTTTTTTGGCCCCTCATTGTGTCTTGGTCACTGCAAGCGAGTTGGGTAGGTTGTTGCAGAGGAGACAGAGACACCGATTCAATTGGGGATTCATTTGGGGATTGGGTGGGTTGGATTGGTTGAGGTTGCATTTTGTGTATCGCAGCTGCTCTCCTCTGTGCAATAATAGATTTTCTTAGGTTTCTGTTATGTTTAGTTTGGTATGGGTGAGGTTTCGCAATTTGCGAAGTAATGCTACAGAATAAGTTCGGTTGGTTTGGTTGATTGATAATGTTGGGCTGATGTTGAGCTTTGTTTTTGTAGGTTTTACCTTTCTTTCGCTTTTCTGCCAATATACGCCTCCGAATGAATCTATTTATTTTAGTCTAAAATCTGTTTGCCATGTTGTTGTGGAAAGCTTGTATTGCTGCTTCCATGTTCTCCATTTCATAGAAGGCAGAGGCACAGTCGTTGCCTGCAATACACTAATAAAGTAGTAAGACCATACCAAACTAAACATAACAGTAAGACAAATTGTAAAATACCCAACAGCAAGACAATATCCAACACTAAGACAATACCCAACAGTAAGACAAATTGAAAAAATAATACCCAACTAATAAGCCTAAATGGTAACAAATTGAAAAGAATAATTATCACTCATTACAATGGTAGGGTATGGGCACTCTTCTGAAAGTGAGTAATCAGTTGATTAATGTGCATATAGCCTCTGCCGCGTGTCCCAACTTTATGATTACGTTTGTGTTTGGGGGTAATGATAGAAATGAGAAGAGGGGTTTGGGAGTTTGTGGCTCAGAATAATACTCTGTCGTGGGTTCTAAAGGGTGTAATTAACTGTGTTAGGAAGGCGGAGGAGAGAATGAGTAAAATTACTCCATCTGTGGTTGATATCTTTCACTGGCAGTTTAATGCTACAGTAACAGAATTTGTAATTCCAATACGAAATCCGACAAACGCACAAATTAAACTGGGAATCTTTAAATTTGGACTAAACCAAGGCGTAATCCTAAAAACAAAGAAATATCCAGAAATGACCTCAGAGAACCCACTTCCAAATTACAAAACTTTGGATAAATGAAAATTGAGTTTCATCAGTGTAAATTAATGGGATAAGGGAACGGTGGCATCTTTTATTCCGCACCTTCAGACTGATAAAGTCAGTGATTAAAAGTTCTATGTGTGTCGCCATCTCTATTGCTCCCAAAACAATAACAATGAAAATATAAGAAATACGACCAGTTGAACTACACGAGGAACATGAAAGCAAAATAACTAACGAAAGTTCAGTGAGGCGCATGGTAATTTAAAAGGGAGAATCTCATACCAAACAATGCAGTAGTCAGAACAGTTTCGGGTTTATTCGGTATAGCCGGCAATTCGGGTGTCTTCTGAAAGCTAGAAGTATTTGTGACCAATCTGAGTAGCTCTTACAGGTGTGTCGGTCGAAACAGTTCAAACAATAATTGGGAGTAATGGAGCGATCAGTTGACATAGTTAATTCAACTTTTCGGTTTCGGTTGTTGCATAGGAATACAAAGAGAGAAATTGATGATGAATAGGTGTAAATCTGAATAACGGTTAAATTGAATTGAACGAATGATGGGTGGGTAAAAGCAAAAAATGGTGAATAATACAAAAGGTTGAAGATGAATGGACAACATTTGCTGGTTGTGCGGTTGGTTTAATTTTTTTTTGTCTTTTCCTGTTTCGTAGTATATAGGATAGAGTAGCTGAACATGTAGGATATATGATGACAGGTGTCAATGAGAATATGAGCTGATGTGTCATGTTAAGAGGGGCTCAATAAGGCTTTTTATGTTATTATATAGATTGGTTGGGAAGGGAGTAGCGTTCGGTCAATATGGGTGTGGTGCTCGGTCAGTTCTGAGTTTGTAGCAGTTTAGGTATATTCAAATACGGATTTGAGAAATCCTATCTAAACTTTTCAAAGTGGTCAAAGTTATGTATAAAAGTTTAGATAGGAGTTCCAAGAAAAAACGAATCCCCTCCTCTCTCTAGTTTTCATCTTACACAAAAATTAAAGGTAATTTTTGCAGTTTCTAGCTCAAGAAAGGTATTTCTTGGAGCGTCTTGGGTGCAACAATTAGGAGGATATCTATATTGATATCTGTTCTTAGGCCTATTTGCGGGGACCAAAGGTTAATTCTTGATCATAATCCTTGTATTTTGTTTTTCGTTTATGACTATAATCATAAATTATAATTTCGTTATAATGCTGCATATAAATTATTGGGATATATACAGATATTTTTCCCACAAGTGGTATCAGAGCGTTAGGTTTACGGAATTTATTTTATATGATTTTCATAAACGTGTATTTTTTTTAAAAAAATAAAAATCGCGCGGTACTGTTCACGACGGTAATGTTCACGAAAAAAATTTCCGAGCAGCCTGTTTTAAATTTTTTATTTCGGCTGATTTTTTACGGGCGGTTTTCGTCTTGTTTTTTTTTCTTGTTATGCATTATAAGGATAAATGGATAATGTATACATGTTGTTGTGAAAAAGTTTAACAAGTTTTGATACCCAATTATTTTAAAAAGGTTTAAAATAATGTTGGAGTAATTCATATTATACGATAATATGAATAGGATTATGATTGATTAAAATTATGTGAGTAACACTATTGTAAAATAGACTTCTATTAAATAAAAGAGAAACCCTAATGATGGTTGCATGAAGGTGATTTTCTGATCTCCTCGTAGGGTTTGAAACCTGCTTCCATGGCTCGTTCACGGTCCTCTTCACCTAAACAACAATCTTTCAGTATTAGTAGTAGCAAGCAATATGATAAGAGAACGAATAATGGTAACTCTAAGAGACACGGGCCAGGGGAAGATGACATACTGCGTACCAAGGCAATGCATGAAGTGAATCCAATACCTGGCCTATCCTTTGCAGATGAGGAGAATCCAGAGGAGACATTTGAACTAGTGACAAACAGAAGGAAGAAACGTACCCCTGTAACCCCTGAGACAACCCCCGAACAAGGTATTCCACGCACTGATACTGCATCAGAGGAGGCTGACTTGTTTCAATTTTCTGCAGAGGATACAAAAGATGAGATTGAGTACTGGAATCAAGCAGTATACTGTTTAGTTTTGGGAGCAAATCCTCCATGGGAGGTTTTAAGTGGCTATGTTCATAGGGTATGGGGCAAGCATGGCATAGAAAAGGTGTCGTTCTTGCCTAATGGTGTGTTCATGGTCAGATTTAAGGAGATGCTAGGCAAAGAAACTGTGTTCATAGGGTATGGGGCAAGCATGGCATAGACAAGGATATCACATGTTTGATAACAAGCCTTTGATTGTTAAAGTTTGGCAAGAAAATATTGATCTTTTAAAGGAGGATATCAAAATTGTTCCATCATGGATACGATTACATGGTCTACCACTCAAATTTTGGGGTAAATGCCTCCCCAAAGTGGCTGGAATGGTAGGCAAATATATCAAATCTGACCTAGCAACAGAGTCCAAAACTAGACTGGGATTTGCACGAACTATGGTAGAATTGACCATAGGGCAGAAATTTGTCAACTCAGTAAAATTTAAGGATGAAAATGGACTGGTAGTAGAGGTAAAGGTAGAATATGAATGGAAACCTATCCTATGTGATAAGTGTAAGGGATTGGGACATGAAGGGAGTAATTGTCGAAGGATGCAAGGGGTGAAACCAAGGGATCATGTCAAGAGAGTATGGAAGCCTGTAGTCAGACCAGTCCCTACCCTATCTGATAAGGAATTTCCTGCTCTGCCTGCAATTAATCCTGGGATACCCAAACTACCTGACCATGAAGCTCCAGTTGCAACACCAGCCAGACAAACAGAAATGGAGCACAAGGAGAATAGAATAGAGGACATGCCTCAAGTGACTGAAACTTGTAACCTTCACTCAACCAGTTCCCATGAATAATATTGGCTTTTGGAATGTACGGGGTCTCAACAATGTAAATAAGCAATTCACAGTTAAAAGTGTTTTACAGAATAATGCAGTTTGTCTTTTTGGTTTGCTAGAAACGAAAATAAATGGTGATAATGTAGGGAATATATCTCAGTCAATGCTTGATGGGTGGTGTGTTACCACTAATTGTAGACTTCATAAAGGGGGAAGGGTGTTGATGCTTTGGAAGCCATCTGTTTTTGAAGTGTCTGTGCAGCAATATGACCCCCAATTCATCCATGCTCGGTGATGCCCGTCGTTGAGGGTACCAAAGATAAAATTTATAAACCGAACTAAAACTATAGATAGTGATAGTAAGGGTCGAACCACAGAGAGGTGGGGAGTTCTTATTGTTTGAATGTTAATGTTTAAATGTAACAAGTTTGGGGGTTTGATTGGTTGATTACTAAGTCTAAGGCAAAGATTAAAACAAAACAATATTAAAAGATGAGAATAAAAATATAGTAAAAGGGATGCTAGGATGTTTGGGGTAAATAAAAAGCTAAGGTAATATAAATCCTAAGGTCAACAAGTATTGTAGTCGCGTAAGGGGTGTAACATATCCTTTCGGTCTATGGTACCTAATAGCTCCTTTCGGCCTATGCTATTAGTTCCTAGGTCTCACAATTATTGGGTGTCAACAATAAGGGTGATGCCTAAATCCTAGGTCACATACTTTTCAGTCTTGAGTAACCTAGCCGTCTTAAGGTGTAAACCAATGCCCTTCCCGTATCTCTCAATCTTGGGTAGGTCATTACTAACATCCTACAAGTCTCCTTTCAGTCTCATTGTAGGGTATTATAGTCAACAAAGAAAGACGAAACAGGATTCATGCGCGAGTGGGTCGACCGACCAGCTATTCCAGTCGGCCGACCACCGCCTTGGTCGACGGACCCATTATTTGAGTCGGCCAACCACGGCTCTGCTACAAGTCGGTCTCGGAATTACGTTACCTATGCATATTTATCCCCTACATCCTAACATATGAAATTTAGCTACGCATGATTACTAAAACAATGATGAAAACGGGAATAAACATGGAAAACATAGTAAATAATAATCTAAGCATGCAAGAATTAATGAAGCTTGGGGTTCTAACTTAAACCGGATGCAACAATAATAAGAACAATAATGAAACTAGATTAAAAGAGTAATTACCAGAAATCGGAATTAAGGCAGAAAGGAACAAACTTTATTGATGAATGCTTGAGAATTATTGAAAGAATTACAAACTAAAGATGAAAACTAGAATTAAGAACTAGATGATAAAAAAAAACTGGATTGTGGCTTGATAGTCAACTTCCTCTCTAACCCTAATTACAAGATTAGCTTATATAGGGCATAAAATAAGAGTTTCCTAAAGACTTCATACTTTTAATTGATTTCCGAAAACTCCTTCTGGGCTTTGCTGAGGTCGGTCGACCTACTTAGTGGGTCGGTCGACCTCTTCTACGGGCTTAGGAGAATTCTGGGCTTTCTAAAGTATTTTGGACTTCTTAAAATATAGGCCAGGTCGGCCGACCCATTTAGTAGGTCGGTCGACCGTTTCCGCGTAGGAATTCTCCGGTTCTTCTTGTTTGTACTTTTGGTACTTAAATAATGACTCCAGTTGACTTTCCTTCGTTCCTTAATTATGCAAAAATCCCGAGGGCATGAATTTGGTGCAAAATCGTCCCTTTTCCGCATAAATCTGCAAAAGTGCATAAAAATACGAAAGTACACGATTGTTGGAAAATAAGGGCTAAAACATAGTAAATGAGCGACCAAATGCGTGTAAAAATAGATGAAAAACATCATAAAATAGACACGCATCAAATTCCCCAAACCAAACCCTTGCTTGCCCTCAAGCAAGAAATAGACTCGATCTTAACTAATGAAACGATTTCAATCTCAGAGCGAAATTTACATGTAAGCCTAAACCAATGCCAAGTACAAAATGAGAAAGTATTTGAATCATGCAAACGAGTTATAGGGTCGTCAAACTTGCAAACATAAAGACTATAGAGACTTTATACCATGGACTCTCGCGGTACGCTCGAGATATTCATGAAGCAAAGGGTGAGTATATGTAAAAGATAGAAAGAATTATATTTGTCATGACACTCACCTAACTGCGACCCAAGAAAGCATGCCTGCAATCTAACATGAATAAGAATTCTACAACTATGTAAAACAAACTCATTAAGTGACTTGGATACATGCAATTGAGGCAATGAAGGATATGTGAGGTAAAAGGTAAAAGGTGGTTAAGATGTTTTTGGATATGTGGGGTTAGTAGCCAAGCTAGTAAAACCGGTTTCCAACAACATATTTCGCAACCTTTTGATATTAAGAAAGTGCTCTTTTGTAGCACAACTCTCACATTAAATATAAGAAAGGACTCCCCAATATTTTTGAATGAAGTACGGGAGTGATAACATGTAAAGAAATGGAACTTGGAACGAAAATTTTTGAATCTGATGATGACAATGGGTTGGCCGACCCATTAAGGAGGTCGGTCGACTTTGTTTCTGTACGTTTTGACTTTTTTCGTTTTTCTTTTCTTTCTTTTCCTTTTCTGGATTTTTCTGTTCTTTTTCTTTTCTTTCTTTCTTTTCTCTTTTTGCTCAAGATAGCATATAAACCAAGATGCCTCAAAATAAACCAAGGACCACAAATACTAGCTTGGAAGGGTAGGCTAAGTATGTGATGTAGTTTTGGGGGAATAAAAAGGCAGTTTTGGCTATGTGAAACTTATGGGTAATTATGAGAAAAGGGATCCCAAATGCACGTATCAAGATTCACAAAACGAGAAAGTAAAACAAGTATATAGCAATTCAAGTTCATGTTTATGCATATTGATGTAACATGTTCCAAGGGGAGTACTACTCACATCCTAGATAACTGGTTTAAGAATGAAACCAGGAAGTAAGCTCTAAAACTTAGAATGTATAGTAGGTTGCCAAGGTATAAGTCAAGTCTCAAGATATGTAAGTTAACAAAAACTCGTAGATATGCAAAAAGACTCTTATACTAAAACAAGTTGACAAGGCAATGTAAAGGCATAAACATGTAAGATAGCTAGATCATCCTTGAAATACTTTCGTTCCGACTCGACCTATATGCTAAAATAAACGTGCATTTTTTTGGAAATTTTTGAATATTTTTTTTTCATTTTTTTGTATTTTCCTTTTGTATATGCAGGAGAAATAAAAAAAACGATGCAATACAGAAATGCAATAAACGTGTGACAGAATGCAATGCATGTGACACGAAACCATTCCCCAAACCAACCCGCACAATGTCCCCATTGTGCATTAGCCTAAGTAAAGGTTTCAGAAAATTAAAGGCAAGATGCAAAGAAAATAAAAACTAAGGAAAAAAACTGGAAAGAACTCACTGGATTGTTAAGCGTATGAGAAAAACCTCCCCAAACCAGCGTAAGTTGGGAGGTTTTGGTGGCCAGCAGTGCCACTTAAGTACCTAAGACGGTTGCACGATTTCCGAGGAAGAAACGAACAGGCTGTGACGGAAGGTCGGTCGACCGACCCGTATATTAGGTCGACCGACCGCTCAGGCAGGGACTAGGTCGACCGACCTATATTTCAAGTCGGTCGACCTCAGTGCTGAACAGCGGTCTTCGTTTCTTCGTAAAACCTGAAAATGCAATAAATATGCGCCCAACAAATGTGCGAGATGCCAGAAACAAGTCTAAAGTCTTAACTACGCAAGCATAACGGAAAAAGTTCTAAGACTACGAGCAAACCAAAATAAAAAGTCTCAAACAACAAAAGTAAATTGTCTTAAAAGCTGAAATTTGAAATAACTATCCGCTAAAGATGCGGAATATATCCGACCACGGCTTTTGACGACATGCCGTAGTCTCCACAGTGTTTTCTTGAGTAGCAAAACACATCTTCTTTCCGCCGTCGCAAAGCATATGCGACGAACTCTCCTCTTGAGCTTGTCTCCTCTTTTTCTTTTCTTCTCGATCTACAACATCTGGGTCTTCATCTTCTTTGTAGCTCAAGAATCCTATTCCCCCTCTCCGCACTGTGACTTCCTTTGCCTTGGGTTTCCCCAAACCACTTCCTGCATTAATCACAATAGAAGTATCCTCCATATTGCTCCCAATCTGGGGCGGAGGTGTAAAAACAGATACAGGAGTAGACAATAAAGTAGGAGAAGTAGTGATAACCTCATACTTCTTTTCAGAAGTGATAGCATTACAAGTGATGGGGGTCATAGCATCCTTCTTCCTATAAGATAGGCCATAGATGATGGAATGCTTTCCTACTTTGAAGGTTAAAGTCCCAGTGCCTACATCTATGATTGCTCCCGCAGTGTGGAGGAAAGGTCTTCCTAGTATTATAGGTATATGGGCATCCTCTGGGATGTCCAAAACTACGAAATCAACTGGAAAGAAAAACCTGTCAATACGCACAGGGATGTTTTCCAACATCCCTATGGGTTCCATAGATGTACGATCTGCCATCTGGACAGTCATGTTGGTTACTACAAATTCGGTCATTCCTAGTTTTAAGGCAACACTTAGGGGCATGACATTTATACTAGCTCCTAAGTCGCATAAAGCTTTTTTCACAGGGAACGTTCCTATATTGCAAGGGACAGAAAAACTACCAGGATCACCGAGTTTGTGAGGGGCAATAACATGTGATAAAAAACTAGATGACTCTTCAGTGAGGGCCACCGACTCAATCTTATCTAAAGACCTCTTTCTTGACAAAAGTTGTCTCATAAATTTAAGATATGAAGGAACCTGTTGGACTAATTCTAGAAACGGAACTTGAACATTTAATGAACGAATTACGTCTTTAAATTTGTCAAAAGATACCTGATCCTTTGAAGGTATGAGTCTTTCTGGGAAAGGAGGGGCTGAAGATTCAGTGTTTGCAGCCCTTTTCAGAAACCTGGGGGTTTTATCACCCCGAAAAAGAAAATCCCCTTAAGTTATTCGACAATTCGGGACGAAAAGGGGCCTCTCCCTCCGCATCGGTGGTCGGTCGACCCTCTTCTTCGGTCGGTCGACCACTTTCCTGTACAGCGAGATTTTTCGGATTCTGCTCAGAGGTCGGTCGACCTGGTTCCTGGGTCGGTCGACCTTCCTCGCTGTCAGTCTGCTTCGGCTGCTTTTCTTTTTCTTTTTCTCCTCGCACTTTAGCTCCACTTCGTAGGGATATGATATTTAGAGTCTCTTTTTTCTGGTCCGTCTTGGTCGGAAGTTGACCCGGAGCCCTAGTATCGTTCTTGCCCGCAATTTGAGCAATCTGAGATTCTAACATCTTCATCCCTGCCTCTCTAGCCTGAGACTCCTTCTGAACCAACCCAATAAGATTTTGGATAAGAGTGTCTGTGTTGGGTGGTGGATTTGAAGGTGGTTGAGGGTTGAAGGGTGGTTTTTGGAAACCTTGCTTATGTGGGGGAATGTATGTGGAATTTTGCTGAGGTTGCATGTGTTGTGGGTTGAGAACATTCTGGCTTGTCCACCTCTTGTTGGGATGGACATTATTATTATTTGGGTCATAAAAATTGTTCCCACGATAGTGTTGGAAAGCGGCACATGTCTCGTTGGATGAAGTACAGAATTTTGACACGTGCCCTTCCCCACCACACCTCTCACAAGCAAAGGGTCCGTCTTGAACGGCGTTCACCTGATAAATACCCCCATTGCTCCCACTTCCTAGATCAAACTTCCCTCCAGCCTCTAGGTTTCTCTAACTTGGCTGTCAAGGCCTCAATAGCTGACAGGTTATACTCAGGTTTCCTTTGATTGCCTCGGGAAGTTCCATGTTCAGCACGGTTTACAGCAACATCCTCTATCAATTTGAGACCCTTAGTCTCTCCTGTATTGTCCTGGAATCTCCCATTGGCTGCAGCATCTAAATAGGCCTTGTTGTCATCATAGAGGCCATTGTAGAACTGGTTACAAAAAAACCATTGTTCGAATCCGTGGTGTGGTATGGATCGAACAAGTCTCTTGAACCTGTCCCACGCCTCACTAAAATCCTCATTGGGGCCCTGCTTAAAATTTGTAATCTGCGCCCTCAAGGCATTAGTTTTGGATGCAGAATAGTATTTCCTGTAGAATGCTAAGGCTAGGGTATTCCAATCTGTGACTCCCGCAGCAGTGCGGTCCAAGTCTCTGTACCATTCCCCGGCAACGGCGCCAAAATTTGATGCCCGTCATTGAGGGTACCAAAGATAAAATTTATAAACCGAACTAAAATTATAGATAGTGATAGTAAGGGTCGAACCACAGAGAGGTGGGGAGTGCTTATTGTTTGAATGTTAATGTTTAAGGGTAACAAGTTTGGGGGTTTGATTGGTTGATTACTAAGTCTAAGGCAAAGATTAAAACAAAAAAATATTAAAAGATGAGAATAAAAATATAGTAAAAGGGATGCTAGGATGTTTGGGGTAAATAAAAAGGTAAGGTAATATAAATCCTAAGGTCAACAAGTATTGCAGTCGCGTAAGGGGTGTAACATATCCTTTCGGTCTATGGTACCTAATAGCTCCTTTCGGCCTATGCTATTAGTTCCTAGGTTTCACAATTATTGGGTGTCAACAATAAGGGTGATGCCTAAATCCTAGGTCACATACTTTTCAGTCTTGAGTAACCTAGCCGTCTTAAGGTGTAAACCAATGCCCTTCCCGTATCTCTCAATCTTGGGTAGGTCATTACTAACATCCTACAAGTCTCCTTTCAGTCTCATTGTAGGGTATTATAGTCAACAAAGAAAGACGAAACAGGATTCATGCGCGAGTGGGTCGACTGACCAGCTATTCCAGTCGGCCGACCACCGCCTTGGTCGACCGACCCATTATTTGAGTCGGCCGACCACGGCTCTGCTACAAGTCGGTCTCGGAATTACGTTACCTATGCATATTTATCCCCTACATCCTAACATATGAAATTTAGCTACGCATGATTACTAAAACAATGATGAAAACGGGAATAAACATGGAAAACATAGTAAATAATAATCTAAACATGCAAGAATTAATGAAGCTTTGGATTCTAACTTAAACCGGATGCAACAATAATAAGAACAATAATGAAACTAGATTAAAAGAGTAATTACCAGAAATCGGAATTAAGGCAGAAAGGAACAAACTTTATTGATGAATGCTTGAGAATTATTGAAAGAATTACAAACTAAAGATGAAAACTAGAATTAAGAACTAGATGATAAAAAAAAACTGGATTGTGGCTTGATAGTCAACTTCCTCTCTAACCCTAATTACAAGATTAGCTTATATAGGGCATAAAATAAGAGTTTCCTAAAGACTTCATACTTCTAATTGATTTCCGAAAACTCCTTCTGGGCTTTGCTGAGGTCGGTCGACCTACTTAGTGGGTCGGTCGACTTCTTCTACGGGCTTAGGAAAATTCTGGGCTTTCTAAAGTATTTTGGACTTCTTAAAATACAGGCCAGGTCAGCCGACCCATTTAGTAGGTCGGTCGACCGTTTCCGCGTAGGAATTCTCCGGTTCTTCTTGTTTTGACTTTTGGTACTTAAATAATGACTCCAGTTGACTTTCCTTCGTTCCTTAATTATGCGAAAATCCCGAGGGTATGAATTTGGTGCAAAATCGTCCCTTTTCCGTATAAATCTGCAAAAGTGCATAAAAATACGAAAGTACACGATTTTTGTGAAATAAGGGCTAAAACATAGTAAATGAGCGACCAAATGCGTGTAAAAATAGATGAAAAACATCATAAAATAGACACGCATCACTCGAGTTAAATGCAAAGTTTCTCAGAAGGAATTCTTCTATACCACTGTCTATGCATTTAATGAAGGCAGTGATAGAGTTTCATTATGGCATCATCTGAACAACCTGGCTGAAAGATGTACCCTCCCATGGGCAGTGGTTGGGGATTTCAATACAGTGATTCATCCGGATGAAAGGCTGGGTGGAACAACGAAAGTTACTGATATGGAGGACTTCATTGACTGCATAAATCACTGTGGGCTCTCTGATATTAAGGCTACAGGGGCTTTTTACACTTGGACTAATAAAAGGGATGAAAACCAAAGAAAATTCAGTAGACTGGACAGGTTCCTTATCAATTCTCATTGGAGCAATGCTTTTCCTGATATGCATGCTCATTTCTATCCTGAAGGGCTTTTTTAACCATAACCCTTGCATTGTAAGGAACATGAAAATGGCTGGTAGACGGAATGCAAGCTTTAAGTACTACAATATGTGGAGCACATCACCAAGTTTCAGAGATAAAATCAGTGATATGTGGCAGCTGACAGTGGATGGTACATTGATGTTTGGCTTAGTGAAAAAACTCAAAGCTTCGAAGCCTATACTCAAGGATCTCAATCAGGAATGCTATTCTGATGTGGAAGTGAATGCTTGTAAGTATACTAATAAGTTGGAGAGGCTGCAATTAGAGCTCCAAGCTGACCCTTCTGACTCTAATCTTATAGCTCAGGAGGTGGCAGTGCATAAAGAGGTTCATCTTATAGCTCAGGAGGTGGCAGTGCATAAAGAGGTTCTTTTTTGGACCAAGGCTAGGAATAGGTTCTTAAAACAAAAGGCAAAGGCTGAATGGATTGAGGAAGGGGATATCAATATAGTCACTTTCCATAAGGCCCTCAGAAGTAGATACAAGCAGAATTCTATAGTTCAAATTGAGGATAAGCATGGCATACTGTGCACTGACAGAGATAGCATTCAAGGTGCCTTTATGGATTTCTACCAAGATTTACTTGGTAGTCAAGCTCCCACAGAAAATGTTCAAGTGCCAGTTTTGCTCCAAGGTGCCCTTTGCAATGAAGATCATGGTGCTATTCTTAGTTCTTCTGTAACTAAGAAGGAGATCAAGGAGATTGTGTTTTCTATACCAACTGATAAAGCCCCGGGGCCTGATGGCTACACAAGTGGCTTTTTCAGGGATGCTTGGGATACAGTGGGGGATGAACTTTGTAAAGCTGTTCTGGACTTCTTCAGGAATGGTCAATTGCTCACTCAAGTCAATGCTACTACACTTACTCTCATTCCTAAAATAGATAGACCTACCTCTGTTGGCCAATTTAGACCAATAGCTTGTTGCAATATGGTTTACAAGGTTATCGCAAAGGTATTATGCAATAGGCTGGCACTTGTCCTCCCAGAAATAGTACAGGAAAACCAAGGGGCCTTTATAAAAGGAAGGTCCATCATAGAGAATGTACTAATTTGCCAAGATATCATCCATCTATATGGTAGGAAAACAGCCTCTCCCAGATGCTTGTTTAAAATTGATCTTCAGAAGGCCTATGACACTGTGGAATGGGCCTTTCTAGAGCAACTCTTAAAAGGTTTGCAGTTCCCTACTCAGTTCATCAAGCTGGTTATGTAGTGTGTGACAACTACTGCATACACTTTATCTTTGAATGGGAGTAATTTTGGGTATTTCAAGGGGAAAAGGGGACTTCGACAAGGGGATCCCATCTCACCCCTTCTGTTTACCCTTTGCATGGACTATCTCTCAAGGCTCATCAAATATGTAACAGTGAAATGGCCTTTCCATTACCATCCCTTGTGCAAGAATCTGAAGTTGACACATTTAATGTTTGCAGATGACCTACTTATGTTCTGTAAAGGGACTCCTGCTTCCATATGGCTTCTTATGAGAGCCTTTTCTTCCTTTTCTCATGCCTCTGGTCTCAAATTGAATACTACTAAATCTGAAATTTACTTTAATGGGATGTCTGAAGAGCTTAAGCTGGGTATAAGGCAGGCTACTGGTTTTAAGGAGGGGAAATTCCCTTTCAAATACCTGGGAGTCCCAATTAAACCAAGAAAACTATCCAAAACAGAATGTTCTTCACTGATAGAGAAGCTGGTGTCCAGATTTAGAGGGATGGGAACAAGAAAGTTATCCTATGCAGGGAGAGTTACCTTGATTAACTCACTCCTAAATACTCTTCACAATTACTGGGCACAGATGTTCATCCTCCCTAAAAGTGTGATCAATTGAATCTCTGCTATATGCAGGAATTTTCTTTAGAGAAGCAGTAATGAATATCAAAGAGTCCCTATGGTAGCCTGGGAGAGAGTCACTTTACCAAAGGATGAGGTGGCTTGGGCATCAAAAACACTGAACTGTGGAATATAACATCAGTTGGGAAACTTGTGAATTGGGTGTATACCAAGGCTGATAGGCTATGGATAAAGTGGATAAGTGATGTTTATCTCAAAAACCAGGAATGGGATGAATACATACCTGCAAGTGATGCTCCCTGGGTATGGAAATCAATCTGTAAAGCAAAGAATAAACTCAGAGAAGGGTATAATGCAAATATATGGACTGCCAGTCCTCAAGGGTATACCATCAAAAGTGGATATACCTGGCTTTCCCCAACTCAACCAAAACAGAACTGGTCTACCATTATATGGAACCAATTCAATATTCCTAAGCATGACATGATTACCTGGTTAAGATTACAAGGAGGAATGAACACAAAAAACAAATTGTACAGGATTGGATGTTGTCCTGATGATCTGTGTCTGTTATGCCAAAGTTATACAGAAACAATTGATCACCTGTTTGAAGAATGCCCCTACACTATCAGAATTCAGTGCTTGCTTCAGCACTGGTATGGAATCAGCTTCCCCCGTGTAGCCTCCTACAGCTATGGATCCAGAAAATCATTCAAGTGGAAAGTAAACATTGCCATGTTCAATGCCGTTCATTACCATGTTTGGTACCAGAGAAATGAGGCTCGTTTAATTGAAAGCATCCAGAGACCAGGATTAGTAGCCAAGAATATTTTGAATGAGATAAAGAATCGTATAAAAAGTAGGATTGAAAATGAGAATGATCAAAATAGAGAGTGGTTTAATAATTGCAGTCAGATGAGGTAATGCTTGAATGGGGTTTTGAACCCGATACCTCCATGTAATTATTATTCCATTAATATATTATACTCACATTTCACCAAAAATAAAATAAAATTATGTGAGTAATTACGGAATTATCACATAATTTAAGTCATTATTAAATGGTGGTTTGGGTAAATTACTCTATATAATTACAGAATTATGTCTTGAAAGTTTAATTTAATTAGTTGATGCATCTTTTATATATTATTGTTGAATGAATGAATGGTTTAATTTTCGTATTTTGCAAAAAGTTGTAATTTTACTTAGTTTGCCCTTAGTTGATCATGTTTTCATAATGATGGAAACATGGTTGGTGATGTAATTAAGAGATCTCAAATCTCCTTTTTCTTTATTTTACGTTTTTGGGAATTAGAACGTAATAATAGGTCAATTATGTAATTTTTTCATTAAATGTAATTTGAAGAAAGAGACGGAGACCGGATTGCTCACTCCTATTACATGCACCAAGATGGAACACCAAGACAAGCTTCTAGGGTCCATTGCTGAATGGATTCCAAAGTTGTATTTTTGTTTTGTTTTGGTAGGATAGTCCACACTAGGACTTGTTTTTTTATTTCGTTCTTATTATTTTCACTTAATATGTTTTGCATCATATTCTGCCTAAACCAAACCACCTAAAATTGCATGAAAATTGACTTATATATATATGCTGTATGCTAGTCTACATTGACATACTGATGTCACACGCCAGTTTTACATTAAAGTCATCACCTTAGTTTATTCATTCTCGCATGCTCACTACTACATAAACGAATTCTAGCAATGCTTTTTGAGCACCTATTACAATGCTATATAGCGCCGGAAGGATCTGTACCGACGCTATCAAATGCGTCGCCTTTGCCTGTGCCGCTAACCCCTGTTCCGGCGCTATTATATTGTGTTGATATAGCTTAATTGACGCGCTATTCTTGAACTATACTAGTGCTTTTCAAGCGTCGCCATAGCAGATCCGACACGCCTCAATTAAATGTCGACCACATGCGCTTTTTTGCGTTGCTTTTGTCCTGCAATCAACAATGCTGCGCAGTATTTATTACAGCTACATTTTCTATTGTGTTACCTTCTGAACAAACATATTTCTTTTCACAAGAGAACTACACACTTTTTCGAGAAACAAATATATCTTAGCATTAAATAATTGTAATGTCAAATACATGTCCGAACCCAATAATAATAAATGTATCTCGGAAAAAAATACATCAAAAAAATATTGACCTATCAGACAAAAGTTTTCTATTATTCGCCCACCAACACTAGCATGTGATTATTTGCGGCATCTGAAATACATATCTTCGGTGTCCATTAAACAATCCTTGCGATGAAGCTAGAGCTTGGCGAGACATAAAGCAGCTTGAACAAAGAATTACTGAAAATTCAAGTGAAAACAACGCAAGTCGTTATATCAAGTTTATTGGTCGATCAATCCATCAAGAAACAGAAGCAGTTAGTACATCCTCATAAATATAAGCATGACATGTTACCATTATTGACAAGAGAAGCAAGAAAACACAAAAGCAGAAACTTTCAAGTTTCTGACCTTTCTTATCAATAGGGGACTGCCGATATTGGCTTTAAGTAAAAAAGTTCACTGAAACGTGAACATTAGTGCATGAAAGAGTCCAGGGAACTCATCTTACATACATCCTTGAGTCAAACATTACTTTCATGCATACAACCCAATTAGAATAGATGCGCAGTAGATGCACGCCAACAAAGCACCCTCTTTGGTACAACAACAAGTATAATGTGATACCCCGCACTTTATCGGTAATTAATATTTATATGGTTATTAAGGTGTTGATAATATTTGATTATTTATATTCGATGATTAAGTTATCGAATGCGTATTATATATCTTTTATATTATATATTATATATTATTGGGGTAATACTCCATTATAATATTTATGGTTATATGTTATATTGATGTATTGATCGTATTTGAATATTAATATTCGATAATTAATTTATCGAATATGTTATATATTTCATTTTTTTTTAAATTAGACTCGGGTTGTGATATTATAAGTTAACCCGAGACTTATATTATAAGTTTTTTTTTACGTGTTATATTATATTTATACATCGCGTTGAGGTTGGTTCGTAGTATTTAAGACGAAGGTTGTACGGGAAGTCGAGTAGGTAAGTTAATAGTAGTGTTGGGCCAAGTCCCAAATCCCACGTTTGTACAACCGACCCAAACTATACAAACTATACAAACTATACAAACTATACAAAACTACTACAAACCCTATTGAAACCCTAAAAAAAAACCGTGACTTCCCATCTAAACCAAAAAGGATTTTACAATCCCGTACCCTCAACCTGGCGACGGCCGCATAGTTCGAAAAAGAGAGAGAGAGAGGGAGAGGCGGTGGTTGGGAGCGGTCATGGGCGTTGCGAGCCATCTCAGGCGAGTAAGGTAAGCTTTTATCTTCCGTTTCGGTTTTACGTTGTTGCTGTCGTTGTTGTGTTATCTCCAAGGTCGAGTCGCCGTGGTGATTAGGGTGGGTTACGGTGGTGAGGACGGTATACCGGGGGAGCTTGCGTCTGGTTGACGGCAATTTGCGAATCATGAGCGCGGGGTTGAGGGATGTTGGTTGCTGGCGTTATGGTGAGCCCGAGAGCAGGCTGTTTTGTGGTTGTGGTGGTGGCAAATACCACCACGATGATGTCAAATGAGAGGGCGTCGGAACTGAGCACTAGTATTGTGAGCGGTGGCGACGGGTTGAATTCAGGAACAATGGTGGGTTTACGTGAGGAACCAGACCTGGTTGTGGTCTCGGTTCAAACCGCCGGCTGGAGTCGACACCGGGGCTGACGTCGGTGGTGAGGCAGGGTGTGGTGAGTGTTAGTTGCGGTGGTTACCGGTAGGGTGGTTAGGTGTCGGTGGTAGTCGGGTTGGTTTGGGCAGGTTGTCGAGTCTTAGTGTTGGTTGTGAGCGAGCCATGGTTCAACTCCGGGTCGAGGAGTGGCTGGGCTTGGTGGTTGTCGGCAGGGAGTAGAGGAGGAGTGTGGTGGTTGATATGGGCTGGTTGCGCGGTGCGTTTTAACGTAAAGGAAATAGGTTAGGGAAGGCTTCCGTGTTTAACGTGTGGTTACTACAAAATCATTAATTATTAGTATATTATTATATTATTATTATATTGTTTATACTATATTACTATTATTATTATCATTATTATTTTTTATCTTATTGTTAATGATTAGTAAATTTAATATTTATGGCGGGTTAGAAGTGTTATGTTTACGGAAAGATTTTAGGAAGTTACTATTTTTGGAAGTTACTATGTTTAGAAGGTTGCTATTTTGGGTAACCTCGTTTGTTGGGAACTTTCTAAATATAGGAGGTTCCTATAAATAGAATGTATACGTATATTACGAGATTTAGGGTGTTTTATTAATTATATAATATATGTCTAGGTGGAGGTTTTCGCGTGGAACACTTTTAGTAGCTGTTGCGCACTTGCTGTTTTCTTCCGCAGTTTCGAGGTAGGGGAAAATACTGGTATATGATGATGTGTAAACTGTTCTTATTCGGTATTAACCATGGTTGTTATATATTATCATGTGATCATTATATTGTGTTATTTATATCATTCTGTGATACAATTCGATGTGAAAATATTGGGTCTTGTGATACGGTGCGGAGTATATATGGCGTTGGATCGGTGCGGAGTTTATATGGTGTTGGATCGGTGCGGAGTTTATATGGTGTTGGATCGGTGCAGAGTTTATATGGTGTTGGATCGGTGCGGAGTTTATTTGGCGTTGGATCGGTGCGGAGTTTATTTGGCGTTGGATCGGTGCGGAGTTTATTTGGCGTTGGATCGGTGCGGAGTATATTATATTGTTGTTATTTATTTTCCTCTACTCAACCTCGTGGTTGACCCTGTGTATTCGTGATCACCTGTGATGAACCAAATTATTGGGGAGCAGATTGACAGGTGGCTGAGACTATGGGAAGCTGTGGGAGGAGAGAGCTTGGATCCGGACCAGACTAGAGTCTAGATCACCATAGTCAGTTTAGCATGAGTTGTACTTACTTTTCATAAGACTGTTTTATTACAGTTGTAAGAACATGTTATGGAGTTTAACTTTTAATTAAAGTACTGTTTATCTTTTCTTTGTATCTACTGCCTCGGGAAATCGAGATGGTAACACCCGTATTTAGCTGAGGAGTCCTAGTACAGGCCCTTAAATAAATGGGGGTGTTACAAAGTGGTATCAGAGCGAACGATCCTCAGGCCTAAACCAAATGAATAATAATGAACGTAGGAAGAGTCTAATAAAATGAACCCCGAGATGAAACTGATAGGAGCCCCAAAAAGGAACGGGATGAGTTAGGGGCCCCCTCACACCAAACCTGGGCCCTTTCGGTTCTGTCTCGGGAACCCAATGAGAGTAATGGAAGAGTGGGGTAGATTATACGGTAACCTATGTATGTCGCGCTAACAGTTTGATAGGAGCGGAATGAGGATTGCAATGATGTGGTATATGGTTAATGATGTGCAATGAAAGAATATGGTTGATATTGGCATGCTGACTTATTTGAATATTTGAGTGGAATTTTAGTGTATGAATAGCATGAGTTGTGATTTATGAATTATATGATGATATGCATGAGGTTTTCTGATCCCTGAACCCTTAGGTAGAGATATAGCACACTAGTAGAAAAATACCTATTTGAGGCGTCAAAAATGAGGCCATTTGCGGCGTTTTTTGTGTAGCAGCAAATAAGGGGGCCGCAAATAGAAATTGTTATTTGAGGCGAAAAAAAACGCCGCAAATAATGGGGCTATTTGAGGCGTTTTCTGGCCCAAACGCCGCAAATAGCTGACTTCTTTTTGAGGCGTTTTTGCTACAAACGCCGCAAATAGCTGACTTGTGTTTGAGGCGTTTTTTTTCCCAAAACGCCGCAAATGAGGGACATTGTTTGAGGCGTATTTCTTTGATGCCGCAAATAGATTTTATGAATTTAAAAATATTTTTTAATAATTATTTGGGCACAATTCATTTGATTCCTGCAATAGCACAATTTCTACCAGCCACAAATATTTTGCTCCAATGTCGTTTTGCTCAATGCATGTATGTCAACCGGAATAATGTCATTGCATATATAACCAAAGCTAATCATCCAATACATACACTTCATTATATTACAACTACTACCATACTAGCTATTACCATCAACATTCTTCACAACTAACATTAAGAAGCCATAAAAATCGGGAAGATGTTCTCTCTAATCGTTTAGGTAGAAATTAAAATCGGTACATACGAGTTAACGTCTAATTAACACATCGGTTGGTGAAGTACGTAGCCCACTTGTCCCGCACTTCATTTATCTCACCATTCGTGTATGACTGATCTTCTCCTTGTGATGAGTAGAAAACCTAAATATAACATAACACAAGCAAGTTATTAGCTTAAAATCATCAAAAAATCACACTAGTGATTCATTCTGTATCTTTCACAAAATCGATATCCTTGCTATATGGAGTAGAATTCAAACAAATGCACTATTACCAAAGACCGCAGACCAAAACAACAAAACTGATACAGTGCACTATTACCAAAGCCCCAGACCAAAACAACTAATAATCTCAGACAAAAGCTTACTCCAACAGTAACCAGGCATACATATTGATGTGTGAAAAATTCAGTTGGCAAAAATTCAACAAAACAACAAACTCATACAGTGCTTCAAACTCGCTTTTGCTTGCAACGTAGTATGTGACAGCAGCAGCAGTAATAGTAAGCAGAAGACCGCAGACCCATACACAGACCAAAGTAAACGCGCTGTAGTAAGTAGAAGTGTGCGTGTGTGAGTGACAATGGTAGTGAACAATGGTTTATAAAGAGTGCAGTGGCAGCTATAGTGCAGTGGCAGAGTACAGTAGAGTAGTAGCATCTATGAGTAGAAGGTGGCAGCAAGTATCGTGTGCATTGACAAACGTAATAGAGCAGGAGTATGGTATGATCAGCACAGACCATAGGAAGGCAGAGAAGTAAAGCTAATAACATCAGAGTATACAGCAAAGTGCCCGAACCCCTACAACAGAAAACCAGGCCAGCAGGAAGTGATGACACAGACGCACACAACAGTGGACTGAACAGGCAGCAGAGAATAGTCGTGAATGCAGATACACGGGAAAGAGCAGTGTGAGTCTTAGTGCAGATCAGATATAGCAGTGGTAGTAAAGAATAAGAAAAACATGTATATATAGTAGAGGCTCTATACTGCTATACTACAGTGGATAAAGACCTCGACAGGAAGCAGCTGCATTAGAAGAGAAGGGAATGGATTCCTAAAGTACAGATATAGGGATAGAGGAAAGAGCAAGGAAGATGTGATAGCATCGGTTCAGGAAGACTACGCTAATCCAGAAGCAGCTTTAACCGATCATGGATCATGGATCATGGGAAGAAGGGCCCTGCGTATTATATAACTACAACCTTAAGATTTCCACTTTCCGATACAGGAATGGCTTGACACCCTAGTATAGCATTTATAGCATTTCCGATACAGGAATAGCATTTATAGCATTTACAGGAATAGGCCTCACGATTGGGGAGATCCTTGTTTTAAAAAAAAAGCTACTTTACTGGTAGATTTGGCGGCAGATCAGAAATAGCAGTGGCCTTAGTGCAGATCAGAAATAGCAGTGGCAATAACTGCTTCCTTGACTGTCTTGTAGAGCCTTCCCATTTATAGAGCATCTAGCTACTCTTACTTTGTATTAATCTTTCCTACTGTTCTGGTAGCCTCCTGTTTTGTGGTAGTAAATAGGACAAGAAATAGGACACAAATGTTTGATTTTACTACAAGCTTAATTTATACGCTTTGTTGTCCTTACACTTAACCTCCTTCTGTTTCGGTATCTTAGGACCACACGTAGGCTTGACTATTTCATACAGGAGAAGATTATGGAAGACAATGGGACATACCTTCTCCAAATCAGTTATAGTTGTGCAACTCTTCACTATGTCATGCATGAAACGCATCACGAAATAGCCAGACTCCACGCTCCCGTTTTGTTGAGGGCACTAGTACATTATATTAAAAAAATGATGATAGTCGTAATTGAAATACGCGGTCATGATATAAAATACGCTTAATGTATTCTGAAAATGTGTCAATTACCTTAATAGATTTCCACAATGGCTCTTTCCTTTTCACCTTTATTTCGCCACCCGACATTTTGTACCTTTTTAAGGAGCTACCATACAAAAAATTAACAAGGTGAATTGACAAGCAAAATTTACAACGTTAGTTCATAGAAATTTATAAGTAACGCTCATGTAGCTAGGCTAGATAAACGTAAACTACGACCATTACTTGCCTGAGAACTATCATCTTCATGTATAACTTGCGACCTTCTTTAAGGGCAGCCGAGTCAAACTCATATATGGTATACGTTCGCGGAGAAATAGCGAGTAGAACCCAATGCTTACTGCATATAACAGCAATTCAATAAATCAGTAGCATCAATCGAGTAAGCAAATGGGTTTATAAGCCAGAACTCTCATATGCTAGTTAGCGGTAAAGTATTATAATAGTTTTACCTATCAATAATTGGGGCCAAGATGAATTCGTGGCCATTCTGAACTGACTTCTGAAATGCACTAGTAATATACGCAATTGCAATCTCCGCTTTTTTAATCAGTTTGACATCTGAAGTTGCATCAGGGCACAACCATCCTATCCGAGGTTGGGTAACGACTTTGGCTAGATCATCTCGAAGTGCCCTGCATGTACATACGGGTGATTAATATAAGTCTACGTATATATTACTAATTCAAAGAAAATTTCAAATAGCTCTAAATAAATTACAAGACCTTATGAATATTTGAATGATCGAGATATTAAGCTCACACCCCTCGAGAAATTGGCTTAGATCATCTTTGTATACTACCGTCTTTTCATCTGTGTTGTGATAAAATAAACCGGCATCTAAGCAAATGTCATAAGTCTCTCCATCCATCATTGTACTAAGAAGTACTTGCAGCTATTGCAAGTCTGGACTTAAAGACTCCACTATGGGTTCCCCATCAACTGCTGCTTTTGTTGGCGTCACCGATAATTTCGTATGGTGTGAGTTGCTACCCATTACTTCAAGTTGTGAAGCTCGTGTGTCCTGCTCATCCAATCCAAGTCAAGTAATGCAGGAAAAATGCAACAAAAATGCTGTGTTGAATAATTAAATGCTGCTAAGTTGAGTGAGCCACGGGAAGGTGTTGCTGCACTTGTTGTTGATCCTAGGCTAGCCTAGGCTAGTTTCTTCATAATTAATGAATCATAGATATCCAAAACAACAAAACCTCCAAACAAGAATGAAATGATAAGTAGAGTATAAGATATCCAAACAAGAATGAAATGATAAGTAGAGTATAAGTTGAGTGAGCCACGGGAAGGTCTTCTTTTGTGTTCCTGTGTTGAATAATTAAAGGCTTTAAGTAGAGTAGATACATCAATCATTTCTGAAAACAACAAAACAAACCCAGGTAACTCATAACTCTTCTTTTACTCAAATACAGCCATTTGCTTGACTGTTGTTGACACTGGTTGTTGCTAAGAATTGAGGCACTTGAGAATATTACACTTTTTGCATTTGCTTTTCTTCTGATTCTACTTCCCAATGGCTAAGTGGGCTAGTTAGTGAATGACAAACCCTTATTATGTTACATTTCTGCTTGACTATTGAGTACTTGTGCTGATGTTTATAAAGTGAAATTAGCATTAAATGGGCCACTCAGTGCCTATTTTTCCAGTAACTGAAATCAAGAAAAATGCAGGAAAAATGCAGGAAAAGTAAGAAGCATCATTATTACCTCATTTTCAACTCTCACTAACGCAAGTGGCCACAATACAATACTTCCAATCGCATCCTTCAATGTAAATAGATCATAGGCTGACACCGGAATAGGAAGTGGAACCGTCTCGAACTCTTCAGGAACAATCGAAACTTTTACCCTTACTTTATCTGATCCAACAGAGTCATGATGACATAGCTCTCCTGGAAATGCCTTGCCACGAGCAACTTCATACGTTACTCCGCCTTGAGGGTCATTTAGAAGAAGGCGAAGTGGCGTATCATCCTACATATATAACAATATGTTAGTTATAGCTTAGAAGCAAAAGCAAAAGCAAAAATAATAACATTTAACAGTGCAACAATACTTTGGTTACCTTAATTTCTGGTGTTGAAGACGGTTTTACATTGTTTACTTCAAAATGGTCATCAGGTTGCTTGAAGGTGGACATGCCCATTTCTTGCAAAACCAATGACACACTATTCTTAACCACCAATTGCATCTCACTTTGAAGCTCCAATCTTAGTTCAGCTTTTAAGGCCTCTCGGTCCTCTAGCGATGTATTACTTGTTCTCCAATGACTACTGTTGGATGCTTCCCCAAATGCACATTGCAGAGTAATATTAACTCCACCAAAACCTCTAGCACGGCTCGGGTGATCATCCTTTTCACCAAGAGCATAAAACAAGGCATCTTTGTTGGCATGTGGAACAAATTATCCTTTGGCTTGCTTTTTTCTTAGATCAAACTAACATACAAATTAAAGTTATTAAGACAATGTTACAATGAGTTGCATGTTCATCAATTTGAGCAATGAATTTAATTACTTACGCATTTTTCAGCTACTTCCTTGGTCTTGGGCCCAATTACAACATAGTTGCCAGTTTTTTTGTCTTTGACATGCATTGAACAAAACCAATCATCAGCCCGATTCGGTTCAACGGTAACTGTTGTAGAAGGTGTCTCTGATGATACGAGAGTCTTCGCCGGATAAAAGCCATCTTTGATCCAAGTCTCTCGAGAAGTAGTATAGCTTTTTTGACCCAAGTGATGATGATGTACATTCTTTTTTGCACATTCGATAGCCTTCTCACGCTTTTTCTGTAATAGTAGGCCATACAAAAAACCTAATTAGTAAAACAAATTTGTTTGGTATGATTACATGAAGAGTAAATAACTTCTTTAAGGTACCATGATAACATGAGGATACAATATTGTGACATGTGCAGAAACAGACCCCCCTGCACTGCTGTACTACTGCCTCACTCACTATACTACTAGCTTAAAGACACTGCCTCACTCACTATATTACCATCCTCCTTCTGTTTCTGTACTACTATATGTATATGACATCTTGGCATGGCAAACAATATTATTTTAATTCACAACAATATTATTTTAAAGACACTGCCTCACTCTCGTTTCAAATTGGATTGAACACACGCATTCATTTCTTATTATTGTAACAAGTACTGTATATAAGAAGTAATATAGTTATATGTCATAGAAGTTTATCATGATCATCACTCAACAAATAAAGAACGAATTTGTTATGCTTAAATCTATTTCAGACTTTCTGTTATGCTCATATCTCTATCAACTTTACGCCATCAAATCCTTATATGGGTCGTCAAGAATTAATAGCTTATAATTAATATGGTACGTCAAGAATTCAAACTCGGTGACAAGTTCAGGACTGCCCCAATTCTGAACAGACCCTGACTGCTCTGCTGTACCCCCTCCCTTCTGAACAGTCTGAACAGTCTGAACAGACCCTTCTGAACAGTCTGAACAGACCCTCATTGCTGTACCCCCTGCGTGCACTGCTGTACCCTAAAATGAACATACCCTGACTGCTCTTCAGGACTGCCCCAATTCTGCACTCTACTGCCCCAATTCTGCTCCCAACATTTAATGAGCAAAAACCCCAACGAGTCCCTTCCCCCAACATTTTAAGGGTAAGATATAAAATTTTTGCATCAACTTAGAATTACAAATAAATGAGTAGTTATTTTAGGATCATTTATTACCTTGGCTGGACTCGAGTTTTTAATTTGCTGAAAAAGTCTCCAATCTTCTATGCTTATATGTTTCCAAATCTTGTAAGGCTCTCGTCCATCCTCATGCTTTGTTCTCTTTCTAGTCTTAGTAATCCATCCACTTACCAATTTGCCTTTGAAATCCCTAAATCTTTTGGCCACTACACTAAAGAAATTCTTCCTCAATATCTTTTCATCGGGGATGTGGAATATATTCTGCCAATTCAAAGAAAAAACTACATCAGATCAATATACCATATTGTAATAAGAAAAGATAAAGCCTAAACTACATTAATAACCAAAACATCATGTAAAAGAAATTGAGAGTACGTAGCAATTTACCATTGTATCTTGCCACAACAATTTCTTCTTTCCTACACTCACATCTTTCCAATTCCAATTAATGTTCAATTTTCGCATACAAAACCCAATTTGTTTGCCGTAATTTGATTGCCATTTGCCAATGGGACGATTGTACTCATCAAAATCAAGCTTCATGATCTCGTTAGGTTTCGGTAACTTGAACCCCTTTGTAGCCGTCCTTCCTTTGCCTTTGCCTGAACCCTCACCTTGTTTCTGGACTTGTTTCTGAACTTGAACTGTAGGAGTTGTCACTAAGGTGGATAGACTAACAGGCTCCACTATTTCTATGCCTTTCAAAGCAGCTGCATCGGATATCATCTCAAACTCATTCATTCGACGTTCTTCCTCCGTCTCATCTTGTTCTTCCCTCATCTCATCTTCATTGTCATCACTATAACTGGCATCATCATCGTAATCCTCATCTTCCACGTAATCGTAATCCATGTCAGTCATGATTGACAAATTGCAGATTGGACCTTAAAATTCAAAAATCATAAAACTAATGTTAGTTATTCAATTTTATGGAAAGAAACATGCTCTACAATACTGTTAATAATTACAACAGAAGACCATCCAACATCAAACACAGCATCAAGACTTTACAAAAAGAAGCATAAACATGTGCGCATTCGTTTAGAAAACATACCTAGCTAAATCGATCCCCTAATTAAGAATCATCCACGATAATTCCTTCTCTATGATCAGAGCGTGTATATATTGTGTCAAGATCTCCAATTTCATTCACATTGTTTATAGGATTTGAGAAAGGTGGAATGTCCTCAAAATCATCATACTCATCCTCATCAAGAACATCCCAAACGCCTAGAACTCGCCTCTTTCCATGAATCACAAGAGACCAACGCTTGTCAGAAGGATCAAGAATGTAAAAGACTTGTTTAGCTTGTGATGCAAAAATGAATGGTTCATTAGTGTCTTGCAAACGATTCATATCTACTTGAGTAAATCCAAATTCATCTACATGAACACCAAGTCGATTATTCTCAATCCATTTGCACCTATAAAGGGGAACTTTAAAATCACAATAATCTAGTTCCCATATATCTTGAATAACGCCATAGTATGATTGTGTCGCATCAATCGGACATTTGTCTTTGGAACTAGAAAATTCTCTTGATGATGCAATAATAGTTACGCCACTATTTTGCACGGATAAAGACTTTCTATCTTGGCGCTCAGTATAGAAAGTGTATCCGCTTATAGTAAACCCTTCGTAAGAGGTAACACTCTCTCTAGGACCATAGGCAAGCCACTTGATCGTGTTAGATACATCCTTATCATTATTTGACAATTCTTGCATCACTTCATCATAAAACCACTTAATAAACGTGCGATTGTGTTCTTGCATCAACCACATTTCACCTCTTGAAGGATGATCAGATGTTAATACTTGCTTGTGCCTGATCAAATATGGTTGCACCTCATCACTTTGTTGTAATACGTATATGTGTGCCTTATTTCTTAGATTTGATGGAGGTGAGATCACTTTGGCACCAACAAGACCTTTACCTTCAAACCTTCCATCATCTTTACTTCTCGGAAGACCAATAGCATCGAGTTTACTCACAAACTCACTACAAAACTCAGTTACCTCCTCACTAATGATACCTTGAATGATGCTAGCTTCAGGTCGAGCTAGATTTCTAACCTTATCTTGCAAAGTAGCCATGTGTCTTTCAAAAGGATATGCCCATCTTAAGAATACTGGACCACACAACTTGATCTCTTGGACAAGATGTAAAATTAAATGGATCATAATGTCAAAAAAAGAAGGTGGAAAATACATCTCAAATTGGCAAAGTGTTTCGGTAACATCAACTTGTAGTGCATCTAGCGTCTCAGGGTCAACCACCTTACTACATATGGTATTAAAAAACGAACAAAGTTTAGTAATGGCTCCCCTCACATGCTTTGGCAATATTCCACGAATTGCGATTGGTAAGAAAACTTGCATCATGACATGACAATCATGAGATTTCATGCCAGTTAACTTAAAATCAGTCTTGGATGCAAGCCTTTTTATATTAGATGAATACCCGGTAGGAACCTTAATCCCATATAAGCACTCACAAAATATCCGTTTTTCTTCTTTAGATAAGGTGTAACAAGCTGGTGGAAGATAAAAGGATGTCTTATTTCCCTTCCTTGGTATATTCTTCTCAATTGGCCACAAGTTTGATCGAATCTTCATTTCCATCAAGTCATTACGCACTTTCAAGCCATCTTTTGTCTTCCCAGTAATGTTGAGTAGTGTCCCCAAGAGAGCATCACATACATTCTTCTCAATGTGCATCACATCAAGACAATGTCGTACCGGTAAGTCTTGCCAATATGGAAGTTTCCAAAATAAAGACTTCTTCTTCCAAAGACCTTCAGACTCTTTTGGTTTCGCGACCTTACCAAAAATTGTTTCAACACCTTTCACTCGATCATAAACCTCTTTTCCACTTAATGGTTTGCGAGCTACTTCTTCCTCCGACTTTCCATTGAATGGTAATTTCTTCTTACGATAAGGGTGAAAGCGTTTTAGGAACCTGCGATTATCCATGTAGACGTATTTTCTAGAATGTGTCAAATACGTTGACTTCATATCATCCTCACATATAGGGCATGGCTTTTTTCCCTTAACTTTATAACCCGACAAATTACCATAAGCCGGAAAGTCATTGATGGTACAAAAGAGCATTGCACGCAATGTGAAGTGCTCATTAGCATGAGCATCGAACACAGTCACACCTTCATCCCATAACTTCTTAAGTTCGTCAATGAGTGGCGAAAGGTACACATCTATGTCGTTTCCCGGTTGTTTAGGCCCTGATATTAGAAGTGGCAACATCATGTACTTACGCTTCATGCATAACCATGGGGGTAGGTTATAAATCACTAAAGAAACTGGCCACGTGCTGTGCAAACTACTCAAACTACCATATGGGTTCATTCCGTCCGTGCTAAGGCCAAATCTTAAATTTCTAACTTCATTTTTGAACTCAGGATACTTGTCATCAATAATCTCCCACTGAGGAGAATCAGCGGGATGTCTTAGCTTTCCATCTTTCTTCCTTCGATCCTTGTACCACCTTAAAAGTTTGGCAACTTTCTTGATTGAAAAGAAGCGTTTCAAGCGTGGTATAATTGGAAGATACCATAGAGGCTTCGCCGAAGGATACTTCTTAGTCCCATCAAATACCATCTGGTCTCCTAACTTGTAGCGTGATTTACCACAACGAGGACATTTATGTAAATCGGCATACTCATTTAGAAACAGTAGGCAATCACCTGGACACGCATCTATCTTTACGTACCCCAAATCTAAGGGACACAACAACTTCTTAGCATAATAGTTGGACTTAGGAAGTTGGTTTCCTTCAGGGAACATGTCTTGCAAAGCTTCTAACAATTCCGTGAAGCTTGTGTCGCTCCAACCATGTTTAGATTTTATGTTAAATAATGTTAAGACCCCAGATAATTTAGTGTACTTATCACATCCATGATACAACGGAAGTTCACATGCTTGCATCAAACTTTCGAATCCAGAATGGGTACGAAACTCATCGTCAACTCCATCTAACATCTCATTTAATTGGTCGTCATCCTCATCACCATAGTCATCATTAATATTTTCCTCTTCAATATCAACTCTATTACCCTCATTCAAATTATCCTCATCAATCTCAAGATTTGGTTCCACCTCATGGAGTTGAACCTGGTGCTCAGTTTGTAGAGGGTTTTCGTTTTCCACAAGTTGCTCGGATAAATGATTATTGATATTGGAATTTCTCCTATATATCCCTTCTTCACCATGCCATATCCAAATATGATAACCTAGTCTAAATCCACGACAAATAATATGTTCTCTTAACAACTTTATACTATCAACCTTCGTCACATTCGAGCAATCCACACAAGGGCAATAAAACTCTTCATCATTCGTAGTTTTCGAATATTCTAAAGCAGTTCTACAAAACTCTTCAACGCCTTTTTGAAATTCTATCGAACTACGTTTACCATACATCCAACTTCGATCCATCTTATGAAAAACCTAGTAAATATAAGGAAAATTAAATAAATAACTATGAACCTCCCTTAAGGAGAAGTATATGGAACGGTAAGAATAGTATGAAGACAAGGAAAATATATATAGCGTTGAATGTCTACTGAATAATCATATTAGTACATATTTACACGAACATCAATTAAGTAATATTGCGAAGAAGTTAACAAATGATAGATTTCGAAAAACACAAATATTTGTTTAATACGATTTTACACAAGTTTTTTTATATTGTAAAACAAAACCTTTTAAGTAATCATTTTTTTTTGTTTTATCTACTAAATAGAATTACGTTTCAAACCATTTTACAATTATATTAGTTAAAACCGTCTTACATAAAATTAAGTCTTTTAAGAATCCCCACTTATAAAAGAAGCTAATTTCTTTAGAAATGGAAGATTATTGTGACTTGAATTAAGCAAATGAAAACAATGGCCTTCTCCCGAGAATCCCCACTCAATTCCTCTGCCTTTTAAGTAATCATTTTTTTATGTTTTATCTACTAAATAGAATTACGTTTGAAACCATTTTACAATTATATTAGTTAAAACCGTCTTACATAAAATTAAGTCTTTTAAGAATCCCCACTTATAAAAGAAGCTAATTTCTTTAGAAATGGAAGATTATTGTGACTTGAATTAAGCAAATGAAAACAATGGCCTTCTCCCCGAGAATCCCGACTCAATTCCCCTGCCTTTCAGCATGTCTTTACCAGCAACACAAACCAGTACCCTGTCACAAGCCAGCTTCCCCAAATTCGGATCCACGGCCGGGTTCAACATTCGGTCATCAAATGATCCGGTACTACTAGGTGACAAGTATCGGTATAGTTTATCGGGGTCCATAACCCCGAAATAAGGATGTACTAAGGATAACCCGATTATCTTCAAAGCATTCACCTCACTGTCTGGTTCACTAGCTCGAAGAGCGATATGAGGTGCAATGTTAGCCCCGGAGCTTTCTCCTCCTAGGAAAATTTGTTTGAAATCAACGTATTCATTTAACCATGGTTTATTAATAGCTACGGTATACTCCGTATTACCAACAATTATACATACATTAATCCAAAAAATTATTAATCCTAAACATAAACACTCCAAAAATTATTAATCCAAAAACATAAACACTCCAAAAATTATTAATCCAAGAACAAAATATAATCCCTAACAATAATAACACTGAATTTAACCATAAACATAAACAATGAACCCCAAATTTACATACCTAATATCCAAACAACATACGGAAGGCGAGGTGCGCGGTGGTGAAGGTGGGGCACGCGGTGGTGGTGGAGCACGCGGTGGTTGTGAGTAAGTTTGCAGCGGTGGTTATTTGGTGGAGGACGCGGTGGTGGTGGCGTAGGCAAGCGGATTGAATTATTGAACTTGGTAAAGTGAGAAAGAAGAGGGCGTCGTCGGTGGTTATTTCTGATGAATGAAGAATAGAAATTGGTAAAGTTTGAATAAGGCTGGCGTGCGCATCATTATTCTATTCATTCCCTAATCATTTGCTGCGTTTTTTAATAACGCCTCAATTAAACTATTTAACGCCGCAATTACAACTACTTATTTGCTGCGTTTCTCGATATAACGCCGCAATAACCCTATTTGAGGCGTTTTTCAAAATAACGCCGCAAATCACTAAATAATTTTAATTTAAAAAAAAAAACTATTTGCTGCTATTGGGATAAAACGCCTCAAATAGATAGCCGCAAAAAGGCTATTTTTCTACTAGTGGCATGAAGGTATGTGTAATGAGTTGACGATAGAGGCACCATAAGCTATAGCTATCTAAAAGGGTAGAGGTAGGAGGGATATGGCAATGATTGACAGGAAGGGTTAGAAGAGCCAACCAGGCTATGTTGTTACAGGACAAAGAATCAAGTTGAGTACTATATGTAAAGCTAGTAGACTGAAACTGGTGAACTGAATTCCTTACTCCTTGCAAGAATTACTATTTAGTTTACTAAACAAATGGGATCGGATTTTGAGATTTATGATTGTTATTATTCTACCAATTGCCTTAGTAATCCATGTCTAGTGATATGTGGAATGTGTTGCCCTAAGCCATAAATGTTATATAGTTATGTGTTGAAAATTTCATGACAATTTATACGTCTAGTTACATGCATTTAATTTGGTTACAAGGGGTGTATTCAATATATGTCACTCTAGTGATTTCTAGGATATGTTTTCGTATTTAATAAAGTTGTGTTTGATACGATGGTAGAAACTAATGCATGGTCTATACACCTATAATTATTGAGTTGCCTGATTGATTTTATTTTGGCTTCACGATCCTTACCGCTTTCTAGTAGGCAATTACATGTTAATATGTTGCAAAGTAATTTCATTGCTTCAAATGATGTGTCAACGTGTTCGAGAGAAAGATGGTGAAGTTTCGAGATAGCAATGTGAAGATGTAGAAGAACCAAATTGTTTTAATAAGTTTCCTGGATGTTACCTTGTTTGTATGGGCTGCCGTCTTAAATGTGTTCCATATGTGTATATGAAAATTTTATGTATGACAACTTCTGAGTTAGCTTTTCAATGTCCTTGGTTCGTGTTAATAGGAGCTATAATTCGAGAAAAATAAATATTTTGTTGACAATGGTCAAATTGTTACTGCATAGTTCCGTTTTGACCCATGTTTTCGTGAAGTAAACCATTTGCAACATGGTTGTTGATTGCGCACCATTCCCAACCCTATTGTTCAGAATATTCGTTCACGTTTACAAAATGATACACCATGTAAAATCTTAACGAGTCGTTATCTAATGGTGATTTTTGCAAGTTATCTAATTTTCTGTCGTATTACTGTGAAGTTTTGTTCAGATCAACTGAGTTATAAATGATTTCCTTGCGATATGCATTCGATTCTCTTCCTATGATTAGCGTAGCTAAGCTGTTATATAACTATGAGTTGGTAAGTTGCTGCATAATGTTTAGTTGTTGAAATTGTGAGATATGAAAGTTTCAAATAAGAGTTTAATCAAATGTGAATTATGTGATGTGACCATGTGATATCCTATTATGACCTTTATAACATTTTCAAGTATATCGTTATACCATACAGTGGGTTGCATATTGCTATATTTTTTTTTTTTTTTTAAATTTGATCATGACGTATTGAGTTATTAATTAGTTGGCATGGAATTTATGAAAGTATTAGTGTAAGGAACCTGTTCACTTTTATCATTAAAATTTTCTTAATTCATGAGCTACAAGAACCATGTTTTAGTGATGAAGAGTAAGAATGTTCGCGTGAAATTCTTTTGATTAGTGTTTAAAAATGGCCACAAACACCACTTCAATGTTTCAAAGTGATGATTATCCATGATAATGTTGGATGTTTTGATAACTGTAATAATTGTTGCAACATGACAAATTCTGTAGCTACGTGACCCTTAATTTTGTAAATCATATGTAATAACAGTTTTATGATGCATGACGTAATGTGAGTGGGTGGAAAGTGTGCCTAATCGATTTTTTTTGAACTTATTGATATCTAGGAATGTTAAATGGTCTTGTTAGGCTATGGTTGGGGTATCTTGTGTAGTTTGTCAATACTCCATGTTTAATTTCGTTAAGTAAATTTTATCCTATGGCTCTTCTAAGGTATGACTCTTCTCTTATAATATGGTTATGATCATGAGATTTCGTACGTCGCCAATTACGAACTACGAGTTTCCGGATTGTCTACATTGATGAATATGTTAAGTTAAGTCAAAATTTCAAATTTCTATGATCCTGTCTTACTGCGTATCATGACCCTACCAAGCTTCCTATGTTACTATGGTTCAAGGAGGCAAGTGTATGTGCTACTTGTTTTGTCAGAGATTATGTGCTTCAATATCTATTCAAGCTGAGATGCCTTGATGACTATTATATGTTGGTAATTATTGAGGAGTTCATTTGAGTACCCATATGTTATGAGTCGCTGTCTGATCCTTTACCTTGAGAGTTGGGTTGTGCTATAGGGAGGACAAAGAGGTATAAGATAGAGAGTATAGGTTTGGGGTACCCAAGCAATCAGTTTTAAAGTTGACATTAATGTTGAATGCTAATGTTCATTTCATTAACATTTGCGCGGGAATGAAAGCATTCGGCTAGGATGCAGATGGAGTTGGCTTTTACGACATACAAATATTGAGATCAGTTTAGTTATGCTACGAGTGGACTCCAGTTATTTCTATTTGCGAGTCCGTGTATTGCTTGTCTATAACTGAGTTTGGGGTATACGGTTTTCAGGGTATTGATATATTGGATTGTGGGTAATTCAATTGCCTTTTTATGTATAACTGTCCTCTTTGACCTCAACCTGTGGGTGAGTAGTTTGAAGTCCATATTTTAAGTGTTGAGCACGGTTCTGTGAACCTTTGACAATAATTGATTCTGATATTGCGATGGAGATCGAGATTGGGTATTAGTATTGAGTTATGGGGCCTTGGTGCTGAGTTGTGGTTATGGTCTGGGGCGACCATGCAGTTATTGAGTTATATTTTTTTTTTTAGTTTGGAATCGATGTTGAGATGGATATATTGTGTTGCGGTTCTTTCCACCAGTTCACTCACCCCTTGTCTTTGGTCTTAGATTTGACGATGAGTGCGATACTTGGTTACTTGGAGTAAGATGTTATGAGATAAAGTATGAGTAAGACGAATTAATGAGCTGAGTTTTGGATAATGAGGTTACGGGGACGTAACCGTGTTTTAAGCAGGATAGGGTTGTAAAACCTTTTTGATTTTATGATATGGCTAAATTGTTATGACATGGCTAATTGGTATGTCGTGATTGTTTGAAACAACTTGATAACCCTGTTACTTCTTTTATGCATCATTTTATTGTGTTCCGTCATAGATCCTTAATTTTGTGATACGTTAAACTTTGGGGACAAAGTTTTCTTGACGAGGGGAGAATGTAATACTCCGTGTTGTAGAGTATTTTTTTTTCTTTAGCCTTGAGGTTATGTGGTATCACGTTTTGTATTCGTTACATGCCTGTAACATCTCACGGTTCTTAAGTGTTACTTGTGATTGTTCATGCTTGCTACGTGTTTCTTTACTGTTACGGGTTGGTGAACTTCGGGACGAAGTTCATTTTAAGGAGGGAAGATTGTGATACCCCGCACTTTATCGGTAATTAATATTTATATGGTTATTAAGGTGTTGATAATATTTGATTATTTATATTCGATGATTAAGTTATCGAATGCGTATTATATATCTTTTATATTATATATTATATATTATTGGGGTAATACTCCATTATAATATTTATGGTTATATGTTATATTGATGTATTGATCGTATTTGAATATTAATATTCGATAATTAATTTATCGAATATGTTATATATTTCATTTTTTTTTAAATTAGACTCGGGTTGTGATATTATAAGTTAACCCGAGACTTATATTATAAGTTTTTTTTTACGTGTTATATTATATTTATACATCGCGTTGAGGTTGGTTCGTAGTATTTAAGACGAAGGTTGTACGGGAAGTCGAGTAGGTAAGTTAATAGTAGTGTTGGGCCAAGTCCCAAATCCCACGTTTGTACAACCGACCCAAACTATACAAACTATACAAACTATACAAAACTACTACAAACCCTATTGAAACCCTAAAAAAAACTGTGACTTCCCATCTAAACCAAAAAGGATTTTACAATCCCGTACCCTCAACCTGGCGACGGCCGCATAGTTCGAAAAAGAGAGAGAGAGAGGGAGAGGCGGTGGTTGGGAGCGGTCATGGGCGTTGCGAGCCATCTCAGGCAAGTAAGGTAAGCTTTTATCTTCCGTTTCGGTTTTACGTTGTTGCTGTCGTTGTTGTGTTATCTCCAAGGTCGAGTCGCCGTGGTGATTAGGGTGGGTTACTGTAACACCCCCATAATCCTATTCATTAGTAAATAGGGTTTTCAAGTAAAATTCGGATAATGGGTGTGTCACGATTAAACCAAATGTGGTAGTAGTACCTAACCATGAAATAAAATAGGTAGTTGTCTAATGCAAAATTAAAATCCAAAGAGTAAAATACGATTACAACCAAATTTAAAGTTTGCGGAAGCGAAAATAAGTTCAACGATCCAAAAGAAAGATAAAGTCTTTAAGCATTTGTCTTTGAATGAAACTATTAAGCGCGCTCTCCTGTGCATCCCACGACTAATTCCCATGAGTACCTGTTACACGATCTGCTCACACAATTTGTGATCACCGCAGGTCCCAACAAGGACAAAACAAATAAAAGGGGTCAACAATAATGTTGAGTAAGGTAAACAATCCGAATAAAGAATAAACGGAATATAAAATCATAACTTAAAAGACATTTTAAAAATAATGTGTAACAAAAGTGTTTCGAAAGATTGAAAACAGAGTATCACAATTTCCACTGTTAGTTGAAGGGGAACAAATAATTTCAAATGATTAAGAACAACATAAGTGTTCCAAAATATTCAAATCCATATCCAACCTTTCAAGATAATTCCAAACCAAAGAAAACATTTCTTTCCAACAATTTTCAACGTCGGTATATACTTGGATAGAGGCCGTATGAAGAGGATCCCCTCGCCCTAAACCGGATAAGACGGGGTTCGCCAAATCATGTACTAAACTGTCCTAGAATCCCGAGTGTGCACACCCCTCTAAGGGCCAACCCCAAAGAGGAAGATAAGAGGACGGGGTCTCGATCAACTAACCCCCATCAGAAGCTCTGTATAGGAAGTCCCTTATTATGGAACAACCTACCCCTCTACCAAAACCGTTTCAAACCAACATGAGAATCCATTTCCAAATAACCAAGATATTTCCTTCTAATTTGATAACTCATCACAAGCTTGTAGAAAAGCAAAACGGTTTTGGTTCCCAAAACTTTTAAAATCATAAAGTACTTCTTTTCATGCTTATTAAACACAATCCCGTTTCAAGAGAACAAAACAAACAAATCTTTATCCATAATCATTTTGTAAAATGAATTCAACCAATATAAATATTTCAATGTAACCAAAAGTCTTACCATGCAAGATAATAACAAATCGTAACGGTTTAATAAGAGTGTACGGATAAGCGTTTCCCTTACCTTACGAGCGATTAAAGGTTAGAGAGTCTCTTCTATGAATCCCGACTCTACATAATATTTAAAATAATAGTTACTTATATGAACGACCATTACTAAGCTACTTGTAGTAAATCATGCGATAACTATACTCTCTCGGTTTTTTTACAGATTTGAAACATAAACTTTAAATCGTCATATCTCCTTCATTACTAAATGTTTTGAGGTGAGACCAGTGGGGTTTGGTTCCTTAGTGAGTTTTCCATCTTTAATGTCTAAGTGGTAAGAGTCTAAAAACGTGTGTAAGGGGTCCAAAGTTACAGTCTACCAAAGTTGGTCCAAGGGCAAGTCTTAAAAAGTTACGGGGTGGTAAATACTCTTAACATGTCGAAACTCGTCGAAACGAAAGCCTACTACCCTTTACATTCATTAAACTTTAGCATTTGAAGAGATGGGTCACTGATTATATTTTTATGTACGACTAAATTACCCTTTTATGGAAATGTAAGTTTTTAACAAGTAAGTCTAATTAAAACATTTTTCCAGAACACAACAGAAAATTGTAAAAATCATAATAAATCCAAAACATCATATTTTCGTGCATGGTCGGTTTTATTGGATTCCTTTATGTGTCTAGAACATATTATTAGCCATGCATGTTGTCTCAAAAATGAGTTTATCAGATCTAAAAACGCGTTTTAAAAACAGTGGTCAGAAAATGAGTCATGAAAAGGTTTACATCATAAACCCCTCTTAACAAAACGAAACGAGTTGATTCAAAAGCCTATTATCATCTAGACTCAATGTAGTTTAACATATTAAGAGATGAGACACTGATTCCTTTTATAAATATGGTTTGATGACTCTTTAAGTGAGATCTAGTGATTCGTAAAAACAGAAAAGAGGCTGTAGTATATGATTTTTCATTTCCAAACGGTTCATGCAAACATCCTAATTTTTGGTGAGTGATTTTATAACAACTTAAGGAAAGTCCCAAATTTTTGTTTTCTGAAAATACTCATTTTAACATGTGTTTTCAGATCTACTACATGCATGTTACGTTTTTGACAAAATAACGGTTTTTACTACATTAAATCCTTTGCATGCATGGTTGTAGATTCATATGTTCAAGTTTAGATGTTAGGTGATATGTGAATGCATGTTAAAAGGTTATAAAATCAGATTTGAAGGGTTCACAAGCTTACTTAGTGTAGAACTTCAAGTAATGGCAAGATCCTCCTTCCTTACAACCCCTTTCTTCTTCTCCTTCTTACTCTCTCTTCCTTACTCTATTTTATTTGTTTGTGTGTGTGAGAAATGAAGAATGAAAGCTGGTGGGAGTGTGGAGAATGGCGTGGGAAAGGGGGAACAAGGAGGGAGAAGGTTTCTTACAAACATGCCAAGTGTCCTTATGAAAATGCCAAATGCCTTCTTCATGCATAAGCCAAATGTTTAGGCATGCATTGGTCCAAATGTCTAGGCATGCATTGGTCCACATGTCTAGGCATGCATTGGTCAACGATTATGTGACGGAAAACGATGCACGCGACGGTTTTACGTGTCTCTATTAAGCGGTACTTGTTTAATCAATAAATTTCTCATTTTATTTTATTGACGGATTTTACGGGTATTACAATCTACCCTCCTTAAAACGAACTTCGTCCTCGAAGTTCTAAAACTATCCTTCAAGCAAAGCTAACAATATCATTTATAACCGTCTCTTATAATGCAAGGAAAACAGAAGATTAAAAATTGCAGGTATTACATCCTACCTCCCTTTAAGAGTGTTACGCCCTCGTAACTAGGTAATTACCTCGAAAAGCTATGAGTATTTAAGTTTCATGGCCTCCTCGGCTTCCCAAGTGGCCTCCTCGGTGTTATGGTTCGACCATAGCACCTTGATTATACAGGTCTCTCCATTTCGGGTCTTTCGAACTTTACTATCCAAGATCTTAACAGGCAGCTCCTCGTAAGCTAGTGAATTGTCGAGCTCTACTGCTACCTCTCTTTTTCGTTCCAAGATCCCATACAAATCTATATATTTCAGGCTCAACTTATTTCCCTTCAAACAAAATCGTATTACCCTCGTAATGGGTTATACTTTCCACAACACTTTTTATTCGACCTGTTATTAAATAATCGGTAAATATTCGTTCCTAAGTTACGTGCGAGCGCCTGATGTTTCTCTTTAGTCAACTATATCTTCTGCCTTCATCATTTTCATCTATCATCAAACCCTTGACACGTGTTCATTAGTATCCGTCAACCAATTGCGTTGCTAGCAATAACTCCTTAAAGCCAAAAACTTAAATTTTTCTCTATTACCTCAAGTCAGAATAAATTTATCCTCAAATAGTCAAATAATCTTATACAATTAACTACGTCGGTATGCCGGTATGTCACTATATCCGAATATGCATGAAATTATTGTCACCCATTACTTAATTCTCACATTACACCGTCGTACTATCATTCCTAAAATCTGATAACATTATGTGTCTCTCATCTGTAATTCAATTTAGCAACCATAGTCGATTCTCATTTGAAAACTTCAAAATTTATTTCTCCATCTCTTAACCATGAATCCATTACATCTGTCAAACCTCTTAATACCTATTAAAACCAATACTTTGATAAATTTAGCATTTTCCATCGACATTAAATCTCTAATTAGCCATTAAACTTTTTCCACAAATTCACTCTTACCGGTACTAAGTCTTCCGAGCATAAATTATTTAAACATTGTTATATCCCACATACCACAAGTATATATTCAATATTTACGACAAAAGCTTCCGAAATTCTTATAACTTTTACCTCAAATAATAAGTGTTCCTCAATAAGCGCAATTCATATCATACTAGGTCAATCTTTGGTTTTATTCTCCATGTACTTTCCTTGGTCATGTCCATTAGTTGCAACCAAAACTATGTATTCCAAGATCATATCTTAACTTCATCAAATATATTAATTTCACTTGATCCTTTGTGAAATCAATATATACCAATCTTATAGTCCTCTAAGTCCTCTTCAGTATTACATTATATGTCCACAATTGATCATAATCACATGACTTGATAATCAATCCATACTGCCTTGTCCAATACTCTACCTATAATTCCTTCAAGTGTATTGGTAATCTAGTTTCTTAATTTCTAAGATCACATCGTTATCCTTCTTACTATGCATGATCATAACACTCATTTGACGACTACTATCCTATTGTCTATTGTATTTCTAATAACTAGTATTCTTACCACGCATCTACTACTTGTGGCATTGCTATTCCACACCTACATAAACGCCAGGATAACATCCCCATGAATAACATCTCATACTATTATTCACACAATTGAGATCTTAAACAATCACTCTCACCATCGTATGCACTTGAAATAGTTCTGTCATTCCCATATCATATTTATGATTCATAGGTCAAAATTGCAAATGTAAGTATCTATCTAGCATAATAATTTGTGGACTAATAATTGGCAACACTATTGTTCTTATATAATGTAATTATAAATGACCATGATTTCGTTTACCTAACATATTACTAATAACGAAACTGCACTTAGATATATTGCAGAAATCCTCATAATTATCACCATTAAATATTTCATTCGAAATCCACATCTAGATCACACTCTTCCTCTGGATCATCATCTTCTCTTACGCCCTCTAGTGTGGTACATTATCGCTCATGCTTTTATCAGAATCACTTAGCATCTCTTTATAGCGCACTAGACTATATACCTCACAGGTATCATGTTCATAATCCGTAAGCTCAAATTACCGAGATTATCCACCTCTCGTCCTTCTGATTACCTACCGTACTTTTTCATCCATAATCTCTTGCCATTCCACATGCTACTTACACATCTAAAACAACTCGTCTTATTTATAGTGTGACTGGTAACTAGCTTAAACACGTGAACAACTATCTTTCTCACCAATATGCCTATAAGGTATAAATAAGTCTCTTAAACAGGTATAACAATACAATTTCTCTTAGCCAGACAAATAGCTCATTCTTATTAATTACCATTAAACCCTTATGTGCATCACTCATCTAAGCCTTAAATATTCCTTATATATTACAAATCTCAAATAAAATTCAAGGAGCAATTACCATATTATCATAGGTAAACTAGTTCCTTAATGTATCCCCAATAAAATTCATTTACATTACTCTAGGTCAAATGCGCTACTCCTCCTAAAGGTTTTATGTCCTTTCCGCTCATATACTAATGTTCAAATCTAGTCCTTGATACTAATTACCTCAACTAATTTCATCAAGTAAGAATCACTACTGTTTGGTCTAAGCTTTTCATTTCCTCAAAGTCTCGTTGCCACCAAAATTACCAATGTCGTACCTGTGAAATCTCTTTGTCATAACTAATGCCAAAGAAGTGTATGCCATATCTATGCAGTTCTCCACAAAATGCACTGATAACTTATATATATAAATTTACATCCCGATAACGCATTCATAACTACATCATAAATACCACTCAATGCCTTAAACAAAGTCAATATGATAAAATTAAACCTTAATATCCTTGCACTAACTCGAACCCTAATGATCACCTATAATATTCATATTCGTAACTATCACTCCAATTGATCAAGTCCTAGTACCTTAATTCCTTTCTTTTATACCTTTCAGTAAATAGTTTCTACTCATACTATCTATACCACTGATCCCCACATAACATCATCATCTTCATCAAACATCGTTGCATAAAAGTAAATCCCTTATTTAATTATTATTTTATTTTTATTTTTTTTCAAATAGTTGTTAATAACCCTTCAAGTTAAACCGAATCATTTGTGTCTTAATCTTCCAAGAAACATTATCCATTTATGTATCTCAATACTTTCTTATCACCATAATAACATTAATGAATTCATTGATACCTCAACTAAGTAGTTAGATTATTATTCCGCAACTTCATGCACATGACTAACTCTTTGTAACGTCTCTAGTTTTCCATATTCACAATTTCAATACTCAATTCAATACGCAACTTTCATTTCCAAAACTCACTATATTTGAGATCTCTAAATTGGCAACCATAAATAGGTTAATTCATTCATACAAAATCCTCTAAGTTCTCTATTTTTCCTACTGGTATCATTTGTACCACCATTCTTAAATTCAGCGGTAACCCAAGTGGCGAGACTACAACGTCAAATAATTATAGTCGTTACGCTTTACCTTCAAATATAACCAAAATATATGTCATTCAATAGATTACTAGTAGTGATGATTGTTACAAAACAACTCACGTTATAAAATCACATGTATGAATCACAACGAATTCAATAAGGTAGGTGTCTCATATATCATCACAATTAAACTTCGATTCTATAACACCATAATATATGAAAAATTAATCAATTACATTTCGCATCATATTAACATACTTTATTGTATTCCATTCCGTACCCCTTTCAATTCATAGTGCTCAAAAATCCAAGTCTATTCCAACAATTCACATATAGCAATACACGTCCCATATAAATCCCACACTCAACTCACCGGCGTCGTTTAATTTTTTTTTTTTTTTTTTTTTTTTTTTTTTTGAAAACTTTTGCAAATATTTGTTATGGTCGGTCAATGTACGGGCGGTGAAAAGATATGAAGATCTAATCACCTATCCAAGAAGGAAACCCGCTCTGATACCACTTTGTAACACCCCCATAATCCTATTCATTAGTAAATAGGGTTTTCAAGTAAAATTCGGATAATGGGTGTGTCACGATTAAACCAAATGTGGTAGTAGTACCTAACCATGAAATAAAATAGGTAGTTGTCTAATGCAAAATTAAAATCCAAAGAGTAAAATACGATTACAACCAAATTTAAAGTTTGCGGAAGCGAAAATAAGTTCAACGATCCAAAAGAAAGATAAAGTCTTTAAGCATTTGTCTTTGAATGAAACTATTAAGCGCGCTCTCCTGTGCATCCCACGACTAATTCCCATGAGTACCTGTTACACGATCTGCTCACACAATTTGTGATCACCGCAGGTCCCAACAAGGACAAAACAAATAAAAGGGGTCAACAATAATGTTGAGTAAGGTAAACAATCCGAATAAAGAATAAACGGAATATAAAATCATAACTTAAAAGACATTTTAAAAATAATGTGTAACAAAAGTGTTTCGAAAGATTGAAAACAGAGTATCACAATTTCCACTGTTAGTTGAAGGGGAACAAATAATTTCAAATGATTAAGAACAACATAAGTGTTCCAAAATATTCAAATCCATATCCAACCTTTCAAGATAATTCCAAACCAAAGAAAACATTTCTTTCCAACAATTTTCAACGTCGGTATATACTTGGATAGAGGCCGTATGAAGAGGATCCCCTCGCCCTAAACCGGATAAGACGGGGTTCGCCAAATCATGTACTAAACTGTCCTAGAATCCCGAGTGTGCACACCCCTCTAAGGGCCAACCCCAAAGAGGAAGATAAGAGGACGGGGTCTCGATCAACTAACCCCCATCAGAAGCTCTGTATAGGAAGTCCCTTATTATGGAACAACCTACCCCTCTACCAAAACCGTTTCAAACCAACATGAGAATCCATTTCCAAATAACCAAGATATTTCCTTCTAATTTGATAACTCATCACAAGCTTGTAGAAAAGCAAAACGGTTTTGGTTCCCAAAACTTTTAAAATCATAAAGTACTTCTTTTCATGCTTATTAAACACAATCCCGTTTCAAGAGAACAAAACAAACAAATCTTTATCCATAATCATTTTGTAAAATGAATTCAACCAATATAAATATTTCAATGTAACCAAAAGTCTTACCATGCAAGATAATAACAAATCGTAACGGTTTAATAAGAGTGTACGGATAAGCGTTTCCCTTACCTTACGAGCGATTAAAGGTTAGAGAGTCTCTTCTATGAATCCCGACTCTACATAATATTTAAAATAATAGTTACTTATATGAACGACCATTACTAAGCTACTTGTAGTAAATCATGCGATAACTATACTCTCTCGGTTTTTTTACAGATTTGAAACAGAAACTTTAAATCGTCATATCTCCTTCATTACTAAATGTTTTGAGGTGAGACCAGTGGGGTTTGGTTCCTTAGTGAGTTTTCCATCTTTAATGTCTAAGTGGTAAGAGTCTAAAAACGTGTGTAAGGGGTCCAAAGTTACAGTCTACCAAAGTTGGTCCAAGGGCAAGTCTTAAAAAGTTACGGGGTGGTAAATACTCTTAACATGTCGAAACTCGTCGAAACGAAAGCCTACTACCCTTTACATTCACTAAACTTTAGCATTTGAAGAGATGGGTCACTGATTATATTTTTATGTACGACTAAATTACCCTTTTATGGAAATGTAAGTTTTTAACAAGTAAGTCTAATTAAAACATTTTTCCAGAACACAACAGAAACTTGTAAAAATCATAATAAATCCAAAACATCATATTTTCGTGCATGGTCGGTTTTATTGGATTCCTTTATGTGTCTAGAACATATTATTAGCCATGCATGTTGTCTCAAAAATGAGTTTATCAGATCTAAAAACGCGTTTTAAAAACAGTGGTCAGAAAATGAGTCATGAAAAGGTTTACATCATAAACCCCTCTTAACAAAACGAAACGAGTTGATTCAAAAGCCTATTATCATCTAGACTCAATGTAGTTTAACATATTAAGAGATGAGACACTGATTCCTTTTATAAATATGGTTTGATGACTCTTTAAGTGAGATCTAGTGATTCGTAAAAACAGAAAAGAGGCTGTAGTATATGATTTTTCATTTCCAAACGGTTCATGCAAACATCCTAATTTTTGGTGAGTGATTTTATAACAACTTAAGGAAAGTCCCAAATTTTTGTTTTCTGAAAATACTCATTTTAACATGTGTTTTCAGATCTACTACATGCATGTTACGTTTTTGACAAAATAACGGTTTTTACTACATTAAATCCTTTGCATGCATGGTTGTAGATTCATATGTTCAAGTTTAGATGTTAGGTGATATGTGAATGCATGTTAAAAGGTTATAAAATCAGATTTGAAGGGTTCACAAGCTTACTTAGTGTAGAACTTCAAGTAATGGCAAGATCCTCCTTCCTTACAACCCCTTTCTTCTTCTCCTTCTTACTCTCTCTTCCTTACTCTATTTTATTTGTTTGTGTGTGTGAGAAATGAAGAATGAAAGCTGGTGGGAGTGTGGAGAATGGCGTGGGAAAGGGGGAACAAGGAGGGAGAAGGTTTCTTACAAACATGCCAAGTGTCCTTATGAAAATGCCAAATGCCTTCTTCATGCATAAGCCAAATGTTTAGGCATGCATTGGTCCAAATGTCTAGGCATGCATTGGTCCACATGTCTAGGCATGCATTGGTCAACGATTATGTGACGGAAAACGATGCACGCGACGGTTTTACGTGTCTCTATTAAGCGGTACTTGTTTAATCAATAAATTTCTCATTTTATTTTATTGACGGATTTTACGGGTATTACAGTTACGGTGGTGAGGACGGTATACCGGGGGAGCTTGCGTCTGGTTGACGGCAATTTGCGAATCATGAGCGCGGGGTTGAGGGATAATGGTTGCTGGCGTTATGGTGAGCCCGAGAGCAGGCTGTTTTGTGGTTGTGGTGGTGGCAAATACCACCACGATGATGTCAAATGAGAGGGCGTCGGAACTGAGCACTAGTATTGTGAGCGGTGGCGACGGGTTGAATTCAGGAACAATGGTGGGTTTACGTGAGGAACCAGACCTGGTTGTGGTCTCGGTTCAAACCGCCGGCTGGAGTCGACACCGGGGCTGACGTCGGTGGTGAGGCAGGGTGTGGTGAGTGTTAGTTGCGGTGGTTACCGGTAGGGTGGTTAGGTGTCGGTGGTAGTCGGGTTGGTTTGGGCAGGTTGTCGAGTCTTAGTGTTGGTTGTGAGCGAGCCATGGTTCAACTCCGGGTCGAGGAGTGGCTGGGCTTGGTGGTTGTCGGCAGGGAGTAGAGGAGGAGTGTGGTGGTTGATATGGGCTGGTTGCGCGGTGCGTTTTAACGTAAAGGAAATAGGTTAGGGAAGGCTTCCGTGTTTAACGTGTGGTTACTACAAAACCATTAATTATTAGTATATTATTATATTATTATTATATTGTTTATACTATATTACTATTATTATTATCATTATTATTTTTTATCTTATTGTTAATGATTAGTAAATTTAATATTTATGGCGGGTTAGAAGTGTTATGTTTACGGAAAGATTTTAGGAAGTTACTATTTTTGGAAGTTACTATGTTTAGAAGGTTGCTATTTTGGGTAACCTCGTTTGTTGGGAACTTTCTAAATATAGGAGGTTCCTATAAATAGAATGTATACGTATATTACGAGATTTAGGGTGTTTTATTAATTATATAATATATGTCTAGGTGGAGGTTTTCGCGTGGAACACTTTTAGTAGCTGTTGCGCAGTTGCTGTTTTCTTCCGCAGTTTCGAGGTAGGGGAAAATACTGGTATATGATGATGTGTAAACTGTTCTTATTCGGAATTAACCATGGTTGTTATATATTATCATGTGATCATTATATTGTGTTATTTATATCATTCTGTGATACAATTCTATGTGACAATATTGGGTCTTGTGATACGGTGCGGAGTATATATGGCGTTGGATCGGTGCGGAGTTTATATGGTGTTGGATCGGTGCGGAGTTTATATGGTGTTGGATCGATGCGGAGTTTATATGGTGTTGGATCGGTGCGGAGTTTATTTGGCGTTGGATCGGTGCGGAGTTTATTTGGCGTTGGATCGGTGCGGAGTTTATTTGGCGTTGGATCGGTGCGGAGTATATTATATTGTTGTTATTTATTTTCCTCTACTCAACCTCGTGGTTGACCCTGTGTATTCGTGATCACCTGTGATGAACCAAATTATTGGGGAGCAGATTGACAGGTGGCTGAGACTATGGGAAGCTGTGGGAGGAGAGAGCTTGGATCCGGACCAGACTAGAGTCTAGATCACCATAGTCAGTTTAGCATGAGTTGTACTTACTTTTCATAAGACTGTTTTATTACAGTTATAAGAACATGTTATGGAGTTTAACTTTTAATTAAAGTATTGTTTATCTTTCCTTTGTATCTACTGCCTCGGGAAATCGAGATGGTAACACCCGTATTTATCTGAGGAGTCCTAGTACAGGCCCTTAAATAAATGGGGGTGTTACATATAAAGTCAGAAAGACTTCTCCAAGCAAGCTTTCTTAATCAATGCAAATTATTCTACCCTTTATTAGACACGTAGTTTTAAAAAGAGAGAAAAAACATGACACCAAGAGAAGATGAGATGATAAAATAATAAGAAGAATATTTACCCAATTATAAATTATCATGGTCAAAATCACCTTCTGAACTAGAGCTAGAATCATCAGAGCTATATTCACTCGACTCAAGATCACTTAAGGTAAAACCATCAGCATTTCTTAATTTCCTTTTTATCTTGGTAATAGAGTTTCTTTGTCTTACGATGCGATTACCCATTGCTTGTATTTCGTCCTTTAGTGTTGACGAATAAGATACATGGATGTCGTCTCGTCAGTTGTAGACATATTTAAGCCATTCAAATAACCCACAGTAGAAGGCTCTACTAGATCTGATGGCTTAACACCTACCCAAGACCTCGAACACGACCATATTTATCTTTTCCCAATACTTATGCAACAGGGTCATCATCCAAGTTTCCATCTAAGTGCTCTTGTTGTGCGGCAATTTCCTTAATTTGACCCTGTAGATGTAATCATACTGAAGTTACACAAAGAAAAATTACCTTTAATACTTAAAAATGAATAAAAAGCTTCAGTGTTCAGACACACACCGTAACATCGACTTCATTCTTATGTTGATGACATTCTAGATAAAGTTCAGTCCTTGTTGGAGATCTCTGTAGTGACTTTTTCTGGAGAAATAACAACTAACAAAACAAATAAAGTAAAAGCAGAAAAAAAAGATAACAATATTTAATAAAATGAAAGGGGAGTCAATGTGGAGGCTAGCGATCTGAACATGAGTTTTGGGCCGAAGCTAGAAGGCCAACTTCACTTCCAAGATTCTTAAACTAAACGACTCAGGTCGATTCTTTTATATTAGTTCTGAGCTAAGCTTCATGCTAGGCTAGGGCAAATTTTGTCGGATAAAATGTAATTGTAGAAGAAAAAAAAATATTAATAACAATAGGGTATACCAAATCTTCATAGACGCGTGCATGACTCTTAGTACCGGAGGTATGAATAGGCTTTGTCTTTGCCTTCTTATGCGAAAGTTTACTCTTTGCACTTCTTTCCTGCCATGTCATAAAAAAATACTCAATTTCATCGTCCTTAACCAATTATCATTCCATTTCTCAACTTATCAATAATTCGCTTTTAAATTTATGTCCCCTGGTAGTTATCATACTTGAAAATATATTTAATAAATACATAAAAACATACTTGTCCTTCATCCGATCTCCAAAAGTTAACAATACTTATCCATTGATCGTTTACCACATCCTCTGGGACGTTGTTATGCAACTCTGTTATGTTTGCATCATCTAAATAGTGTTTTCCTTTTAAAAGACATTTATAGTCTCTCCATTTATGCCCTATTGACTTCAATATCCATTTGTCGAGAATCTTCGGATAAAGAAATCTTTTCTGCATGCAATATAGACAAGGAAAATATATGTTGCGAAAAAAAAACAATTATACAGTAGTAAGAAAAAAACTATGTAAACCAAATATATATATAATAATGGCTATAAAGCAAAGTTTTGATCCCGTTTACCTGAACTTCTTTCAGAATTAAGGTCTGATTGCTTCCCTTATTACCCTTCTTTAAGTGATCCTATCGTGTATAACTTAATGAGCAAAGGCCTCCATTTCTAGCTATTGTCCCACAAAAATATCCTAGCACCCCTCCTTCATCACCTATAGGTTGGTTTGTTTTGTTTGTCTCAACAAATATTCTTTGTCCTTCGGGTAAGTTCCATATCTCTGCAAGAACAGTTTTCCCACGAGTTCTTTTTCCATTGGGATCTAAAAAATGATAAGATCACTCTATCATGAAATTTCAATGTGCTTACAAACTGTATTACAAAGTGAAATTCAATCTTACCTTGCATAACACATTCATATCTTCGCCCCTCATTTTGATGTTGAGTACCAGGAACAGATTCTGAATTCTGATCTTCATTTTGATTTCCAGAGCTGGATTCACATTTGTATCTTCAATGGAGTTTTGCCCTCTTTGATCTCCTTGGCTGCTACTTTGTCGAGTAATCCGAAGATTCTTAGCCTTAGCCATTTTACCTGCAAGCTTTAAGCTTTATCAAAAATCAATTAATTTGATTCAAAAATGACTCTGTACATGTCTACATAGCAACATAGCAGCACACAAATAACTTTTACAAATTAAAAAAACAACTTAGTATAAAGCTTATCATTCACAGCATAAAAAAATAGCCAACATTTCATAAAAATACTTGAAAACAGAAGATCAAATCTAGCAGCTATTTTCAGTCATCAACCAAAGTTCCTTCGACATCATGCCTAACCCAACTAGGATTTTCATGGGAGTTTGAATATAAGTTATTCAAAAACGAGACATGATACGGCTCAATTTCTTCATCCTCCCTCAAATCATCTTCATCAATGTCATTAACATCTTTCGATTTCATCTTCAAATAAAGCAACATACCATTCTGTGTTAACTTGATCTTGAATATAAAATACTTGCTCAGCTTGTGTGGCAACTATGTATGGCTCATCTGCCAGGCTTTCGCCATTATCGCCATTATGTATTACACGAGATAAATTCACAAGTGTAAAACCATATTCATTTTGCTTTGTTCCTCTTCCAGGAGTTGTGTCTATCCATTCACATTTAAACATTATAGTTGAGTATCCTCCTAAGTATTTCAAATCAATGATTTCTGTAATTCTCCCATAGTAAGCAACATCTCCTAAGATCGGTCTACTGTCACTAACACTAGAATAGCTTGACGTTTTTGCCACTACAACCACTCTACTATTTTGGGTACATTTATCATAACGTTTGGCTCTGAAAACAAAAGCATTGACACTATATCCTTGATATTTAGTGACAACATCAAGCGGTCCACGAGCTAGCATACGAAGTTCCTCGTTTAAACATTCTGCACCCTTTGTTGCCTCTAATTTGATAACCAGTTTTACAATAAAATAAATTAGTAACTCCTCTTACTCCATATTGTAAGTGTTTGATATAATCCCTTGTGATGCTTACATGTTCTCTAATCCATTCATGGAATGTTTCATGTTGTATTCGCTCAATTGCTTTCAAAAAAAGACGTCTTGGTCGATTACGACGCTTAAGTTCTGCTGCATGCTCTCTTTAATAAATATATGTTAGTACATGTTTATAAATACTTTATAAAAAATAATAAAAATGAAAACTATTATAGTGTAAGATTCTTACTTTAAAAATATTGCGACTTCTGGAGAATTGAAAAGGATGTATCGATGTGCTTGTATTTTGTTCAGTGCTGAAATCTTGCCTGTAGTGGGCTTTCCTACATGTTTTCCCGGTCGAAAAAATACTACTATCATGAATAATACTAGTTGATTCCAAAGTTTCAGCTGATCCTTCAAATTTTGAATCTATGGAAAACTTTGAATCAAATCCTTGAACGTAATGAGAGCAAAATGTCATACATTCAAATGCTAAGTGAGCCTCGGCAATTGATCCTTCTGGACGAGCTTTATTGAAAACATAGGATTTGAGTTTGCCCAAATACCTCTCAATAAAGTACATCCATCTGTATCTAACAGGGCCAGCAAGATTGGCTTCAGTAGCTAGATGAACAACTAAGTGGACCATTACGGTAAAAAAGCTAGGAGGAAATATCATCTCTAAATGACACATTATTTGTGGTATTGCAGCTTCTAGTCGCTCAATTTCATCTAAATGTAAAACTTTACCACATAAATCTCTAAAATAGCCGCATAACTGGAATAACACAGTTACCACATCCGGTGTGAGCAACCCTCATAATGCAACCGGCAGAATTTGTTGCATTAAGATATGATTGTCATGGCTTTTAAGACCATCCAATTTAGCTTGCGTAAGGTTTACACACCTTGATATGTTTCCAGCATAACCATTAGGAACTTTAAGTTCATGGAGCAATTTACAAAATGCTTGCTTTTCGGCACGAGACATTGTATATGGAGCTGGGGGTAGATAATATTCTGATCCCTTTTCTTGTGGATGAAGCTCCTTTCGTATTCCCATAACTTCCAAATCACGGCGAGCTTTTAAGTTATCTTTAGATTTTCCTTCTAAATTTAACCGTGTACCAATCACATTATCACACACATTTTTTTCAATGTGCATGACATCTAAGTTGTGCCGAATTAAATGAGAATCCCAGTAAGGTAATTTGAAGAATTCACTTTTTTTCTTCCAAGTTTTAGAGCCACTAAAGTCTTGGATATCCTGAATTTGGCGCACACACTCAGCCCCAGAAGGAGTTATAGGTGTAACTCCATGTTCTTCAGTTCCATTAAAAGCTTCTTTTTTATAGCGAAAAACATGGTTTTCCTCTAAAAGTCGGCGATGACCCATAAAACAAAACTTATGGCTATTATATAGCCACTTTGAATCAGTTTGAGAGTTGCAACAAGGACACGCTTTCTCTCCATGTACTCCCCAACCAGAAAGCATGCCATAACCTAAAAAATCACTGATAGTCCAAAGTAATCCAGCATGTAAAGTAAAAGTTTCATCTTTGGAAGCATCATACGTCTCAATGCCCTCGTCCCATAACTCAATTAACTCTTCAATAAGGGGTTGCAGATACACATCAATTTTATTTCCTGGACTACTTGGCCCCGAAATTAAGGTGGATAAAATAAGAGATGATGCTTTTAAACACATCCAAGGAGGTAAGTTGTATGGTACCAACACTACGGGCCAACAACTATAAGTTGAACTTAACATTCCAAAAGGGTTAAATCCATCACTAGCTAAACCAAGTCTAACATTACGAGACTCTGCACCAAAATTAGAGTACCTAGAGTCAAAGTTTTTCCAAGCATTGGAATCAGATGGATGTCTTAGAACTTTATCCTCTTTTATTTTTTCTTCAGAATGCCACCTCATATAAGATGCTGTGTGTTTAGACATAAAAAATCTCTTAAGTCTCGCCTTTAAAGGAAAATACCGTAAAACATTAGCCGAAATTCCTTTCTTCTTTTTTCTCCCTGTTGATGTCACTTGTTCTCTAACCCTTTTCCATCTTGAACTCCCACAAACTGAACATGTATCATCACCTACTTTGTCTTTCCAATAAAGTTGACAATGTTTCGGGCAAGCATCAATTTTTATGTAATCAAGGCCTAATTTGCTAATAATCTTCTTTGCTTCAGCAAATGATTTTGGCAAGTTTTTACCATTGTGAATAGCAAGCCGTAAAATTTCTAATAAGCTACCACTAGATTGGTTACTCCATTTGTTAGTACTCTTTAAATTGAACCAGAGTACTAAAAATGATAACTTAGTCAATTCACACCCTAGCCACAACTCCTGATCAGCATCTTTTAATAAGTTGAAAAAAACTTCAGCATCTTTGCTTGGTCCACTAGTTGCCATATTTGTGTGAACAGGAGAATCAATGAAACCAGACTCCTCATTTCTTTGTCTATATGCATCGTGAACTAACTGTTGCATGTTAGTCAAGGGTGGATTTTGCATCATAGGTTCATCAACCGATGTGTGCTCCAACTGCTCTCCATGGAAAATCCATGTGGAGGAGTTAGACATCATTCCAGAACTAAGCAAATGTAAATTCACTTCGTCTAGAATTAACAATTTATTGTTTACACACTTCTCACATGGACAATATATTTTACCATTATAAGAGGATAGGTCACTAGTAGCGTATACCATAAACTCATGAACTCCTAACCGGTACTGTTCAGTTCCTCCACGAATCGCCAAATTTTCCTTGATAATATTCAAATTCATCACTTGTCAAACTGAAAATTAGTTTCACATGTATATATAAGTCAAATAAACTTTGAAGAAAAGTTCACTTATAACTAGAATATAAACCAAAAAAAAAGCTTGCACAAATAAGTACAAATACTTAGAGAACCTGTGTTAGTTCTCTACCGTTACACTATGCACATTTTTCCCTATCAACAAATGAACTCTAATGGACATTAGGCTCTACCAAACCAGAAATCAAAGTAGTGGTCGTAGATAGTTCCACAAAAATAAAAGAGCATCATATATACTTACGATATACCGTAATTATTGTGTGAGACGGTCTCTTTGTTAATGATACTAAATCTCTGAACTCAACAATCAACAATCTACCTTAATCATTCTTTCCTTAAATCAAGTAAACAAATTATTCAATTACTTATCTTAGGCATATATCTTTATTGTTTACAGTAGGTGGCCTACGTGCACATTATCTTAGTCATTCTATGTACATTCCTCCACAAATCATGCAGTATGTCGTGTATACTTAGATAGGAAATATTCCCTGTAAATGCTATATAAGAACTCGTGTACGTCATTCTTATCAATACAAGTAATATATTCAAAACCTATATTTCATATGGTATCAGAGATTTTGTACCAGTAACACTCTTTGTGTAGAAACAAAATTCATTATAACAATTATCCCCAAATAAACAAGCAAATAATTTTCACTTAATTATAACAATTATCCCCAAATAATCAAATGCATTCAGTGAATTAGCAAAAACTATTCAAAGTATGTCATATTACATTCAAAATTGGTTCAAATTAGAGTCAAATGAAGTCATCATGAGTTTTATTCTAACCCTAATAATGAAATTGAAAATCAAAATCTATAGATGAACCCTAATAATCATGAACGATAACTAACAAACTAGAATAAAGAACAACCAATTTGTTCAATCAATGTTCAAGGATCAATAAAAAGAAAAAGACGTAATGATGAATCCTCGATTTGATACCTGATTATGAAGGTTTATTTTGATTACTCTTCAAATTTTGATGGAGATCGTCTCTTCTGCCGTCAATTCGCAACAATGGGTTTAGGGTTTGTTTTTCCCTTTTGTTTTCATATGAGGGTTAATTATTTTCCTAACACTAAGGAGAAATGATAATGGGTTTGGCGGTCAAATTTGATGCGCGCTTAATTTTTGGGTTTGGGGAAGACGCTTTTGTGGGGTGCTTTTTAATAGCGCTTCCATATTTGGTTTGATAAGAGATATATCAGCACTTTTAGTACAAGCATCGGAACTAAGCGCCTCTAGATATCATATTTGTAGTAGTGGCTAGATATTCATTCACTTAAATGATTAAAATAAAGTTGATGAGATCTTCCTCTATAACCTAAAATTGAGATTAGTCTTTTATAAGTCAAATTACTATGAATCCCTTCTTCGTCGCTGGACATATAGGAACTTACTCTCCATATGACCCCTTCTACGTTGGGTAAGTAGTAGCTATTGACTTATTTTAGCTCAACATCATGATTCTTGTACGATCTTGTGGTTATGGTGGACTAAAGATATAATTTACAGAAATTTATCGACTAAGAATTCTAAATGTAGAATTAGCCAAGAGATTGGCTTATCAATTTACTGAAATTGAGTCTTGGGATCATTTGTATAATTCTTGAGGAAGATCAATTGCATGAATGTTAAAAGTCTTAGTATTAAACATTTTTTATCACTAGACTTAAATTAACAAATCGATGATTACTTATCATATTTTTCCTCTCCTTTTTTCAAATCATTTCACATTTGATATTACTGTTTATAACAAATGGTTGGCCATGCTAATGTCCCCATTCCTAGTGCCACACTAGCACGTGAATCCTGGCTAAAAGCTTTCATGGACCACATGAATCCGTCCATACGACTGAAAAATGATGGGTCCAACTTTGCGAACTGGGAGGCGGCATTACGGAAAGCAGCCAAAGCTGATGATAAGTTCAAGTGCTTGACTGAGCCGTTACCACCCAACCCAGGCCCCAATGTTAGAGCTAACGTATCACAAGTTTATAGTGATTTCGTTATGGAAGTGGGTGCGATAAAGAACGTACTCATCTTTGCAATGGAAACCAATTTGCAAAGGCGCTTCATAGCCCATGGTGAAATAAAATTTTCACCACGCTCAGTAACGAATTCTCCAAAGCACCGATGATCGTTACTTATGGGCATACCTGTCGCTTCTTTGATGCGAAACTCCAGAAGGGCCAACCAGTTAGCCCACACATTCTTAATATGATTGAGAATGTCGAGAAAGTGGAGTCCCTGAATTGCAAAATCAGTGAGAACATAATCATTGATCGGATGCTTCATTCACTTCACGATGGTTTTTCCTTATTCAGGGCGAACTATTATATGAATGACATGAGGAAAAGTGCTCATGAGCTACACTCCCTTCTCGTACAGATCGAGAATGATTTTAAATTGAGTGGGAGCATGAAGCAAGATGTTCTCATGATTTCCAACAAAGGGAAAGGTAAGGGCAAAGCTCAAGGAGCCCTAACAGTAGGAAAACCTCCTAAGTTTAAAAAGCCAGGAAACGTCAAGAGTGGATCCGGTGAGACAAGTAACTCACTAGGCAAGACAAAGAGCAAAGACAGTGACATTGAATGCCACCATTGCCACAAGACTGGGCATTGGAGGAGAAACTGTCCTGTCTATCGTGAAGACATAAATGCAGGCCGCGTCACTTCTGTTGGTATGTCACTTGCATATTTTTCTTAAGCCATCACCTTAGTTTATTCATTCTCGCATGCTAGATATTCGTTCACTTAAAATGAATTAAAATAAATTTGATGGGATCTTCCTCTATAACCTAAAATTATTGAGATTAGTCTTTTATAACTCAAATTACTATGAATCCCTTCTTCGTCGCCAGACATATAGGACCTTACTCTACATATGATCCCTTCTACGTTGGGTAAGTAGTAGCTATTGACTTATTTTACCTCAACATCATGATCCTTGTACGATCTTGTGGTTACGGTGGACTAAAGATAGAATTTACAGAAATTTATCGACCAGAGATTCTAAATGTAGAATTAGCCAAGAGGTTGGCTTAGTAATTTAATGAAATTGAGTCTTGGGATCATTTATATAGTTCTTGAGGAAGATCAATATATGAATACTTAAGTCATCGCATTAAACTGTTTTTGCATTAGACTATATATAAAACGATGGTATGCTTATCATATTTTATATTCTTCTTTACACTGTTGAATTCATATTTCGAAAACAGTGATCATCCTCGAAAATAGTGAAAGCTTGGTGGGATTCCGTTCCCCCCACGGTTGTTTCCCTCATTGGGTTTTTCCGCGTCACCAAAACCTCGTGTGTTCTTTCTTTTTATGTCTTCGTTCTTTACATTTGTTATTTACGTAAAATCATTTATTGGATAGTACTTTGACCCACATCACAATAACTCGACCCGATATAAATTTTGCCAAAACAATTTGGCGCCCACCGTGGGGCATAGTGCGCATTCCAATATTTGAAATCGTCATCTTATCACGAAATCATGTCTGGGACTAAAGCTAATCCCTCCAGCTCCCAGAGCATGCCAGCCCAGTCCAGTGGGACCAACCCTACCGTGTCCGTTGGTCTCACAGGACCACTCTCGACCGCAAGTCAGACCACAGCGTCAAAGGTTTCTACCTCATCTAGCAGACCTCCTCAGCTGCCCAGATCAGCCGATGTGTCTGCTCCCTTAAGGCAGAGCAGAGAGAGCAGCCCCAGCAGAAGCGGAGAAGCCCCCAGATACCTGGAGTAAGCCCGCTGCCAAGAATCCCCAGCCTAGATCCGATGCAGATGGTGGTCCAAGGGATGAGTGCTCTGTAGAAAGCCATAGAGGGCCTGAAGAAGGACAATCTGGACCTGAGAGAGCAGATCGCCGCAGTCGCCCGCCCAACTCAGACGCCCAGAGTGCTACAGCTAGGACCCGGACAGACCTTCAACCCCTTCGGGAGAAGAGGGCCGAACCGGTCGATTCCCCAGGAAGTCCTCACCAGGCTGGATCTAGGCGTCATCACTAATGCCCGTCGTTGAGGGTACCAAAGATAAATTTATAATTCCTAAAGTTAAACTATAGATAGTGAAAGTCAGGGTCGAACCACAAAGAGGTGGGGAGTGTTTATTGCTTTATGTTAATGTTTAAAGGTAACAAATTTTGGGTTTTGGATTGGTTGATTACTAAGTCTAAGATAAAGATTTAAAACAAACAAATAATAAAAGATGAGAATAAAAAAAATATAATAAAAGGGATGCTAGGATGTTCGGGTAATAAATAGCTAAGGTAATATAAATCCTAAGGTCAACATGTATTGCAGTCGCGTAAGGGGTACAACATATCCTTTCGGTCTATGGTACCTAATAGCTCCTTTCGGCCTATGCTATTAGTTCCTAGGTCTCACAATTATTGGGTGTCAACAATAAGGGTGATTCCTAAATCTTAGGTCACATACCTTTCAGTCTTAAGTAACCTAGCCGTCTTAAGGTGTAAACCAATGCCCTTCCCGTATCTCTCAATCTTGGGTAGGTCATTACTAATATCCTACAAGTCTCCTTTCGGTCTCATTGCAGGTTATTATAGTCAACAAGGAAAGACGAAACAACATTCATGCGCGAGTGGGTCGACCGACCAGCTACTCCAGTCGGCCGACCACCGCATTGGTCGACCGACCACCGCCTTGGTCGACCGACCCATTATTTGAGTCGGCCGACCATGGCTCTGCTACAAGTCGGTCTCGGAATTCTATTACCTATGCATATTCACCCCCTACATCCTAACATATGAAATTTAGCTACGCATGATTACTAAAACAAAGATGAAAACGGGAATAAACATGGAAAACATAGTGAATATTAATCTAAGCATGCAAGATTCAATAAAGCTTGGGAATTCTATCTTAATCGAATGCAATAATAAAAAGAACAATAATAAAGCTAAATTAAGAGAATAATTACCAGAGATCGGAATTAAGGCAGAAAGGAACAAACTTTATTGAATGCTGGAGAATTATTGAAAGATTACAACTAAAAAGCTAAATTAAAGACTGAGCAAAACTCCTGTTTGAAACTGAATTCGAAACTGAATATCCAACCCTAATCCCGTAACTTAGCTTAAATAGGCGGAATTAAAGAGTTTCCTAATGACCTAAACACTTTAATGGGCTTTTCGGAAACTTCTGGGTCTGCGCAGAGGTCGGTCGACCCAAGTAGTAGGTCGGTCGACCCAGTTGTCGGGACTGCAGCGCGCGTCGATCTTAAAATAGCTGCCATTTCTTCGTTACTTATTGTAATCAAGCGATTCTTGCGGCGTTGGAAAGATAAGAAGATAAGCTTTCGCCTCCAACTGGAATCACTCCATTATCAGCTCTAGAACTCGAGATATAGCCATTTGAAACAGGCTGCAACATCGTGGATCGATTCTTTGCTATATGCACCTTTGCTTATGCTATCTTCAGGCCTTGAAATGTGCGCTAGGCTCGTTCTTTCGTGTCCTTAGCTATAAAAATCACTTGAGGACGGATTTAGTTTGAAATCGCCCTTTTTCCGCATAATTCTGCAAAATAGCATAAAAATACGAAAGTAGACAATTGTTGGGAAATAAGGGCTAAAACATAGTAAATGAGCGACCAAATGCGTGTAAAAATAGATGTAAAACATCATAAAATAGACACGTATCAAATTCCCCAAACCAAACCCTTGCTTTCCTCAAGCAAGAAATAGACTCGATCTTAACTAATGGAACGATTTCAATCTCAGAGCGAAATTTACATGTTAGCCTAGACCAATGCCAAGTATAGAATGAGATAGTATTCAAATCATGCAAACGAGTTATGGTGTTGTCAAATTTGCAAAACTAGAGACTATAGAGACTTTATACCATGGACTCTCGCGGTACGCTCGAGACACTCATGAAGCAAAGGGTGAGTATATGTAAAAGATAGAAAGAAGTAATTTTGTTGAGACACTCACCTAACTGCGACCCATGAAAACATGCCTGCAATCTAACATGAACAAGAATTCTACAACTATGTAAAACAAACTTATTAAGTGACTCGGATACATGCAATTGAGGCAATGAAGGATATGTGAGGTGAAAGGTAAAAAGTGGTTAAGATGTTTTTGGATTTGTGGGGTTAGTAGCCAAGCTAGTAAAATCGTTTCCCAACAACATATTTCACAACTTTTTTTTGATATTAAGAAAGTGCTCTTTTGTAGCACAACTCTCACATTAAATATAAGAAAGGACTCCCCAATATTTTTGAATGAAGCACGGGAGTGATAACATATAAAAGAAAGGGATTTTTGGAACGAAATTTTGAATCTGATGATGCCAGTTGGTCGGCCGACCTAAGGGTGAGGTCGGTCGACTGACTTTACTGTGTATTTTGATTTTTTTTTTTTTCGTTTTCGTTCTTCTTTTCTTTTTTTCTTTTTCTTTCTTTTTCTGTCCTTTTTCTTTCTTTCTTTCTTTTTCCTTTTTGCTCAAGATAGCATACAAACCAAGATGCCTCAAGATTAAACCAGAGACCACAGATACAAGCTTGGAAAGGTAGGCTAAGTATGGGATGTAGTTTGGGGGAATAAAAAGGCAATTTTGGTTATGTAGGGCTTATGGGTAAATAGGAGAAAAGGGATCCCAAATGCACGTACCAAGACTCACAAAACCAGATAGTAAAACAAGTATATAGCAATTCAAGTTCATGTTTATGCATATTGATGTAACATGTTCCAAGGGGAGTACTACTCACATCCTAGACAACTGGTTTAAAAATGAAACCAGGAAATAAGCTCTAAACCTTAGAATGTATAGTAGGTTGCCAAGGTATAAGTCAAGTCTCAAGATATACAAATAGTTTGACAAAAACTCGTAGATATGCAAAAAACTCATACTAAAACAAGTTGACAAGGCAAGGTAAAGGCATAAATATGTAAGAAAGCAAAATCATCCTTGAAATACTATCGTTCCGACTCGACCTATATGCTAAAATAAACGTGCATTTTTTTGAATTTTTTGAATTTTTTCTATTTTTTTTGTATTTTTTCTTTTGTATATGCAAGAGAAATAAAGAAAAACAATGCAATATGGAAATGTAATAAACGTGTGACAGAATGCAATGCATGTGACACGAAACCATTCCCCAAACCAACCCGCACAATGTCCCCATTGTGCATTAGCCTAAGTAAAGGTTTCATAAAATTAAAAGAAAAAGTAAAAACCAAGGAAAAACTGGAAAGAACTCACTGGGTTATGAAGCGCGTGAAAAACCTCCCCAAACCAGCGTAAGCTGGGAGGTTTTGGTGGCCAGCAGTGCCACTCAAGTACCCAAGATGGTGCACGAATTCCGAGGAAGAAGCGAACAGGCTGTGACGGACGGGTAGGTCGACCGACCAATATTTTGGGTCGACCGACCTTTCTGCGGACTGCAGGAATTACAGAACGTCAGGGACTAGGTCGACCGACCCGTATTTCTGGTCGGTCGACCCCTCTGCTGCACAACGGTCTTCCTTCTTTCGTCAATCCTGAAAAAATCATCAAAAACGCGCCTAACAAGTGCGCGAGATCCCAGAAACAAGTCCAAAAAATCTTAACTACGCAAACACAACGGAAAAGTTGACCTAAAAACTTAAAGAAAGCAAGCTACAAAGTCTTAGCAAAACAAAAAAAAAATGTCTTAAGAAAAACAGAAACGAGCAAAAAGAAGAAGTCATCCGCGAAGGATTCGGCGTTTCTTTGACCAAGGGCTCTGACTACAGGCTACTCCTTCAGCTATGGTGATTTGGGTAGATGAGTTTCTCTCCACCATGTAGATGGGTGGGTCATCATCCACAGCTCTAGCCATCCATCTCCCGGAGTTGTCGACTCCCAAGTCGTGGGCCGACACCTTCCTGGGTTTCTTCTTCTTAGGGCTCTTTTCTTTAGCCAAATGATCACTTGCTTGAGTGACCTCGTTCTCTACATCATTTGATCGAGTAAGTGGTACTACTCGATCGAGAACATCTCTCTTCCTATCGCCTATAGACCCTATCACTAGAGTTGCAATTTCTAGAGCATCTAAATCAGCCTCATGAGCAAGAGATTCACCTGCACATGCCTCAAAACACATCAAAGCCTCCGAAGGATCCTTTGTAAAGGATCCTTGTACATAACATTCACTAATATTATTAAAAACATCAGAAATGTCAATAGAAGAATCCTGCAAAAAACAAGGTTCATCAACCGAGGGTTCAAACATGTTAGGAACATGTTCATCACTAACACCTACAGAAATAGGTTGGTCAGTCAAGGGGTAAATTTCTAACTCATCAGCTGTATCTAAGTCCAAGTCAGTATCATCAACGGGGAGGGAAAGGGAATCAAGTAACCTATCATATTCATCCTTAAGAATGAGCGACTCTTCAGTAATGGGTGTGATAGGATCACACTCAACATGAATATCCGGGTTACTAATATCAATGCGCTCATACCCCTCCGTATCTCCACCAGCTCGGATTAGGTGTTTGAGAAGCTCCCATTGCTTCTCACAGGGTAGGTCTAAAAATTCCCATCCGCAATTTCTCTCAATCTCGATCAAGGTCTTACCAGTAACTCCATCATATAAGATACGACAAACCTCCCCAATACTAATAGGATAGTCAAATTGAGAAAGGAAAGAGATTAATCTATCACAATAGATATACAAAGGTTCATGCTCGAGTTGTGGGAAAGGGGCGATGGTCATGACAGCGAAAGAAAAATGGAAAACATAAACAAAAAACAATAAACACTGGCGTCACCTCCCCGGCAACGGCGCCAAAATTTGATGCCCGTCGTTGAGGGTGCCAAAGATAAATTTATAATTCCTAAACTTAAACTATAGATAGTGAAAGTCAGGGTCGAACCACAAAGAGGTGGGGAGTGTTTATTGCTTTATGTTAATGTTTAAAGGTAACAAATTTTGGGTTTTGGATTGGTTGATTACTAAGTCTAAGATAAAGATTTAAAACAAACAAATAATAAAAGATGAGAATAAAAAAAATATAATAAAAGGGATGCTAGGATGTTCGGGTAATAAATAGCTAAGGTAATATAAATCCTAAGGTCAACATGTATTGCAGTCGCGTAAGGGGTACAACATATCCTTTCGGTCTATGGTACCTAATAGCTCCTTTCGGCCTATGCTATTAGTTCCTAGGTCTCACAATTATTGGGTGTCAACAATAAGGGTGATTCCTAAATCTTAGGTCACATACCTTTCAGTCTTAAGTAACCTAGCCGTCTTAAGGTGTAAACCAATGCCCTTCCCGTATCTCTCAATCTTGGGTAGGTCATTACTAATATCCTACAAGTCTCCTTTCGGTCTCATTGCAGGTTATTATAGTCAACAAGGAAAGACGAAACAACATTCATGCGCGAGTGGGTCGACCGACCAGCTACTCCAGTCGGCCGACCACCGCCTTGGTCGACCGACCACCGCCTTGGTCGACCGACCACCGCCTTGGTCGACCGACCACCGCCTTGGTCGACCGACCCATTATTTGAGTCGGCCGACCATGGCTCTGCTACAAGTCGGTCTCGGAATTCTATTACCTATGCATATTCACCCCCTACATCCTAACATATGAAATTTAGCTACGCATGATTACTAAAACAAAGATGAAAACGGGAATAAACATGGAAAACATAGTGAATATTAATCTAAGCATGCAAGATTCAATAAAGCTTGGGAATTCTATCTTAATCGAATGCAATAATAAAAAGAACAATAATAAAGCTAAATTAAGAGAATAATTACCAGAGATCGGAATTAAGGCAGAAAGGAACAAACTTTATTGAATGCTGGAGAATTATTGAAAGATTACAACTAAAAAGCTAAATTAAAGACTGAGCAAAACTCCTGTTTGAAACTGAATTCGAAACTGAATATCCAACCCTAATCCCGTAACTTAGCTTAAATAGGCGGAATTAAAGAGTTTCCTAATGACCTAAACACTTTAATGGGCTTTTCGGAAACTTCTGGGTCTGCGCAGAGGTCGGTCGACCCAAGTAGTAGGTCGGTCGACCCAGTTGTCGGGACTGCAGCGCGCGTCGATCTTAAAATAGCTGCCATTTCTTCGTTACTTATTGTAATCAAGCGATTCTTGCGGCGTTGGAAAGATAAGAAGATAAGCTTTCGCCTCCAACTGGAATCACTCCATTATCAGCTCTAGAACTCGAGATATAGCCATTTGAAACAGGCTGCAACATCGTGGATCGATTCTTTGCTATATGCACCTTTGCTTATGCTATCTTCAGGCCTTGAAATGTGCGCTAGGCTCGTTCTTTCGTGTCCTTAGCTATAAAAATCACTTGAGGACGGATTTAGTTTGAAATCGCCCTTTTTCCGCATAATTCTGCAAAATAGCATAAAAATACGAAAGTAGACAATTGTTGGGAAATAAGGGCTAAAACATAGTAAATGAGCGACCAAATGCGTGTAAAAATAGATGTAAAACATCATAAAATAGACACGTATCAAATTCCCCAAACCAAACCCTTGCTTTCCTCAAGCAAGAAATAGACTCGATCTTAACTAATGGAACGATTTCAATCTCAGAGCGAAATTTACATGTTAGCCTAGACCAATGCCAAGTATAGAATGAGATAGTATTCAAATCATGCAAACGAGTTATGGTGTTGTCAAATTTGCAAAACTAGAGACTATAGAGACTTTATACCATGGACTCTCGCGGTACGCTCGAGACACTCATGAAGCAAAGGGTGAGTATATGTAAAAGATAGAAAGAAGTAATTTTGTTGAGACACTCACCTAACTGCGACCCATGAAAACATGCCTGCAATCTAACATGAACAAGAATTCTACAACTATGTAAAACAAACTTATTAAGTGACTCGGATACATGCAATTGAGGCAATGAAGGATATGTGAGGTGAAAGGTAAAAAGTGGTTAAGATGTTTTTGGATTTGTGGGGTTAGTAGCCAAGCTAGTAAAATCGTTTCCCAACAACATATTTCACAACTTTTTTTTGATATTAAGAAAGTGCTCTTTTGTAGCACAACTCGCACATTAAATATAAGAAAGGACTCCCCAATATTTTTGAATGAAGCACGGGAGTGATAACATATAAAAGAAAGGGATTTTTGGAACGAAATTTTGAATCTGATGATGCCAGTTGGTCGGCCGACCTAAGGGTGAGGTCGGTCGACTGACTTTACTGTGTATTTTGATTTTTTTTTTTTTCGTTTTCGTTCTTCTTTTCTTTTTTTCTTTTTCTTTCTTTTTCTGTCCTTTTTCTTTCTTTCTTTCTTTTTCCTTTTTGCTCAAGATAGCATACAAACCAAGATGCCTCAAGATTAAACCAGAGACCACAGATACTAGCTTGGAAAGGTAGGCTAAGTATGGGATGTAGTTTGGGGGAATAAAAAGGCAATTTTGGTTATGTAGGGCTTATGGGTAAATAGGAGAAAAGGGATCCCAAATGCACGTACCAAGACTCACAAAACCAGATAGTAAAACAAGTATATAGCAATTCAAGTTCATGTTTATGCATATTGATGTAACATGTTCCAAGGGGAGTACTACTCACATCCTAGACAACTGGTTTAAAAATGAAACCAGGAAATAAGCTCTAAACCTTAGAATGTATAGTAGGTTGCCAAGGTATAAGTCAAGTCTCAAGATATACAGATAGTTTGACAAAAACTCGTAGATATGCAAAAAACTCATACTAAAACAAGTTGACAAGGCAAGGTAAAGGCATAAATATGTAAGAAAGCAAAATCATCCTTGAAATACTATCGTTCCGACTCGACCTATATGCTAAAATAAACGTGCATTTTTTTGAATTTTTTGAATTTTTTCTATTTTTTTTGTATTTTTTCTTTTGTATATGCAAGAGAAATAAAGAAAAACAATGCAATATGGAAATGTAATAAACGTGTGACAGAATGCAATGCATGTGACACGAAACCATTCCCCAAACCAACCCGCACAATGTCCCCATTGTGCATTAGCCTAAGTAAAGGTTTCATAAAATTAAAAGAAAAAGTAAAAACCAAGGAAAAACTGGAAAGAACTCACTGGGTTATGAAGCGCGTGAAAAACCTCCCCAAACCAGCGTAAGCTGGGAGGTTTTGGTGGCCAGCAGTGCCACTCAAGTACCCAAGATGGTGCACGAATTCCGAGGAAGAAGCGAACAGGCTGTGACGGACGGGTAGCTCGACCGACCAATATTTTGGGTCGACCGACCTTTCTGCGGACTGCAGGAATTACAGAACGTCAGGGACTAGGTCGACCGACCCGTATTTCTGGTCGGTCGACCCCTCTGCTGCACAACGGTCTTCCTTCTTTCGTCAATCCTGAAAAAATCATCAAAAACGCGCCTAACAAGTGCGCGAGATCCCAGAAACAAGTCCAAAAAATCTTAACTACGCAAACACAACGGAAAAGTTGTCCTAAAAACTTAAAGAAAGCAAGCTACAAAGTCTTAGCAAAACAAAAAAAAAATGTCTTAAGAAAAACAGAAACGAGCAAAAAGAAGAAGTCATCCGCGAAGGATTCGGCGTTTCTTTGACCAAGGGCTCTGACTACAGGCTACTCCTTCAGCTATGGTGATTTGGGTAGATGAGTTTCTCTCCACCATGTAGATGGGTGGGTCATCATCCACAGCTCTAGCCATCCATCTCCCGGAGTTGTCGACTCCCAAGTCGTGGGCCGACACCTTCCTGGGTTTCTTCTTCTTAGGGCTCTTTTCTTTAGCCAAATGATCACTTGCTTGAGTGACCTCGTTCTCTACATCATTTGATCGAGTAAGTGGTACTACTCGATCGAGAACATCTCTCTTCCTATCGCCTATAGACCCTATCACTAGAGTTGCAATTTCTAGAGCATCTAAATCAGCCTCATGAGCAAGAGATTCACCTGCACATGCCTCAAAACACATCAAAGCCTCCGAAGGATCCTTTGTAAAGGATCCTTGTACATAACATTCACTAATATTATTAAAAACATCAGAAATGTCAATAGAAGAATCCTGCAAAAAACAAGGTTCATCAACCGAGGGTTCAAACATGTTAGGAACATGTTCATCACTAACACCTACAGAAATAGGTTGGTCAGTCAAGGGGTAAATTTCTAACTCATCAGCTGTATCTAAGTCCAAGTCAGTATCATCAACGGGGAGGGAAAGGGAATCAAGTAACCTATCATATTCATCCTTAAGAATGAGCGACTCTTCAGTAATGGGTGTGATAGGATCACACTCAACATGAATATCCGGGTTACTAATATCAATGCGCTCATACCCCTCCGTATCTCCACCAGCTCGGATTAGGTGTTTGAGAAGCTCCCATTGCTTCTCACAGGGTAGGTCTAAAAATTCCCATCCGCAATTTCTCTCAATCTCGATCAAGGTCTTACCAGTAACTCCATCATATAAGATACGACAAACCTCCCCAATACTAATAGGATAGTCAAATTGAGAAAGGAAAGAGATTAATCTATCACAATAGATATACAAAGGTTCATGCTCGAGTTGTGGGAAAGGGGCGATGGTCATGACAGCGAAAGAAAAATGGAAAACATAAACAAAAAACAATAAACACTGGCGTCACCTCCCCGGCAACGGCGCCAAAATTTGATGCCCGTCGTTGAGGGTGCCAAAGATAAATTTATAATTCCTAAACTTAAACTATAGATAGTGAAAGTCAGGGTCGAACCACAAAGAGGTGGGGAGTGTTTATTGCTTTATGTTAATGTTTAAAGGTAACAAATTTTGGGTTTTGGATTGGTTGATTACTAAGTCTAAGATAAAGATTTAAAACAAACAAATAATAAAAGATGAGAATAAAAAAAATATAATAAAAGGGATGCTAGGATGTTCGGGTAATAAATAGCTAAGGTAATATAAATCCTAAGGTCAACATGTATTGCAGTCGCGTAAGGGGTACAACATATCCTTTCGGTCTATGGTACCTAATAGCTCCTTTCGGCCTATGCTATTAGTTCCTAGGTCTCACAATTATTGGGTGTCAACAATAAGGGTGATTCCTAAATCTTAGGTCACATACCTTTCAGTCTTAAGTAACCTAGCCGTCTTAAGGTGTAAACCAATGCCCTTCCCGTATCTCTCAATCTTGGGTAGGTCATTACTAATATCCTACAAGTCTCCTTTCGGTCTCATTGCAGGTTATTATAGTCAACAAGGAAAGACGAAACAACATTCATGCGCGAGTGGGTCGACCGACCAGCTACTCCAGTCGGCCGACCACCGCCTTGGTCGACCGACCACCGCCTTGGTCGACCGACCCATTATTTGAGTCGGCCGACCATGGCTCTGCTACAAGTCGGTCTCGGAATTCTATTACCTATGCATATTCACCCCCTACATCCTAACATATGAAATTTAGCTACGCATGATTACTAAAACAAAGATGAAAACGGGAATAAACATGGAAAACATAGTGAATATTAATCTAAGCATGCAAGATTCAATAAAGCTTGGGAATTCTATCTTAATCGAATGCAATAATAAAAAGAACAATAATAAAGCTAAATTAAGAGAATAATTACCAGAGATCGGAATTAAGGCAGAAAGGAACAAACTTTATTGAATGCTGGAGAATTATTGAAAGATTACAACTAAAAAGCTAAATTAAAGACTGAGCAAAACTCCTGTTTGAAACTGAATTCGAAACTGAATATCCAACCCTAATCCCGTAACTTAGCTTAAATAGGCGGAATTAAAGAGTTTCCTAATGACCTAAACACTTTAATGGGCTTTTCGGAAACTTCTGGGTCTGCGCAGAGGTCGGTCGACCCAAGTAGTAGGTCGGTCGACCCAGTTGTCGGGACTGCAGCGCGCGTCGATCTTAAAATAGCTGCCATTTCTTCGTTACTTATTGTAATCAAGCGATTCTTGCGGCGTTGGAAAGATAAGAAGATAAGCTTTCGCCTCCAACTGGAATCACTCCATTATCAGCTCTAGAACTCGAGATATAGCCATTTGAAACAGGCTGCAACATCGTGGATCGATTCTTTGCTATATGCACCTTTGCTTATGCTATCTTCAGGCCTTGAAATGTGCGCTAGGCTCGTTCTTTCGTGTCCTTAGCTATAAAAATCACTTGAGGACGGATTTAGTTTGAAATCGCCCTTTTTCCGCATAATTCTGCAAAATAGCATAAAAATACGAAAGTAGACAATTGTTGGGAAATAAGGGCTAAAACATAGTAAATGAGCGACCAAATGCGTGTAAAAATAGATGTAAAACATCATAAAATAGACACGTATCAAATTCCCCAAACCAAACCCTTGCTTTCCTCAAGCAAGAAATAGACTCGATCTTAACTAATGGAACGATTTCAATCTCAGAGCGAAATTTACATGTTAGCCTAGACCAATGCCAAGTATAGAATGAGATAGTATTCAAATCATGCAAACGAGTTATGGTGTTGTCAAATTTGCAAAACTAGAGACTATAGAGACTTTATACCATGGACTCTCGCGGTACGCTCGAGACACTCATGAAGCAAAGGGTGAGTATATGTAAAAGATAGAAAGAAGTAATTTTGTTGAGACACTCACCTAACTGCGACCCATGAAAACATGCCTGCAATCTAACATGAACAAGAATTCTACAACTATGTAAAACAAACTTATTAAGTGACTCGGATACATGCAATTGAGGCAATGAAGGATATGTGAGGTGAAAGGTAAAAAGTGGTTAAGATGTTTTTGGATTTGTGGGGTTAGTAGCCAAGCTAGTAAAATCGTTTCCCAACAACATATTTCACAACTTTTTTTTGATATTAAGAAAGTGCTCTTTTGTAGCACAACTCGCACATTAAATATAAGAAAGGACTCCCCAATATTTTTGAATGAAGCACGGGAGTGATAACATATAAAAGAAAGGGATTTTTGGAACGAAATTTTGAATCTGATGATGCCAGTTGGTCGGCCGACCTAAGGGTGAGGTCGGTCGACTGACTTTACTGTGTATTTTGATTTTTTTTTTTTTCGTTTTCGTTCTTCTTTTCTTTTTTTCTTTTTCTTTCTTTTTCTGTCCTTTTTCTTTCTTTCTTTCTTTTTCCTTTTTGCTCAAGATAGCATACAAACCAAGATGCCTCAAGATTAAACCAGAGACCACAGATACTAGCTTGGAAAGGTAGGCTAAGTATGGGATGTAGTTTGGGGGAATAAAAAGGCAATTTTGGTTATGTAGGGCTTATGGGTAAATAGGAGAAAAGGGATCCCAAATGCACGTACCAAGACTCACAAAACCAGATAGTAAAACAAGTATATAGCAATTCAAGTTCATGTTTATGCATATTGATGTAACATGTTCCAAGGGGAGTACTACTCACATCCTAGACAACTGGTTTAAAAATGAAACCAGGAAATAAGCTCTAAACCTTAGAATGTATAGTAGGTTGCCAAGGTATAAGTCAAGTCTCAAGATATACAGATAGTTTGACAAAAACTCGTAGATATGCAAAAAACTCATACTAAAACAAGTTGACAAGGCAAGGTAAAGGCATAAATTTGTAAGAAAGCAAAATCATCCTTGAAATACTATCGTTCCGACTCGACCTATATGCTAAAATAAACGTGCATTTTTTTGAATTTTTTGAATTTTTTCTATTTTTTTTGTATTTTTTCTTTTGTATATGCAAGAGAAATAAAGAAAAACAATGCAATATGGAAATGTAATAAACGTGTGACAGAATGCAATGCATGTGACACGAAACCATTCCCCAAACCAACCCGCACAATGTCCCCATTGTGCATTAGCCTAAGTAAAGGTTTCATAAAATTAAAAGGAAAAGTAAAAACCAAGGAAAAACTGGAAAGAACTCACTGGGTTATGAAGCGCGTGAAAAACCTCCCCAAACCAGCGTAAGCTGGGAGGTTTTGGTGGCCAGCAGTGCCACTCAAGTACCCAAGATGGTGCACGAATTCCGAGGAAGAAGCGAACAGGCTGTGACGGACGGGTAGGTCGACCGACCAATATTTTGGGTCGACCGACCTTTCTGCGGACTGCAGGAATTACAGAACGTCAGGGACTAGGTCGACCGACCCGTATTTCTGGTCGGTCGACCCCTCTGCTGCACAACGGTCTTCCTTCTTTCGTCAATCCTGAAAAAATCATCAAAAACGCGCCTAACAAGTGCGCGAGATCCCAGAAACAAGTCCAAAAAATCTTAACTACGCAAACACAACGGAAAAGTTGTCCTAAAAACTTAAAGAAAGCAAGCTACAAAGTCTTAGCAAAACAAAAAAAAATGTCTTAAGAAAAACAGAAACGAGCAAAAAGAAGAAGTCATCCGCGAAGGATTCGGCGTTTCTTTGACCAAGGGCTCTGACTACAGGCTACTCCTTCAGCTATGGTGATTTGGGTAGATGAGTTTCTCTCCACCATGTAGATGGGTGGGTCATCATCCACAGCTCTAGCCATCCATCTCCCGGAGTTGTCGACTCCCAAGTCGTGGGCCGACACCTTCCTGGGTTTCTTCTTCTTAGGGCTCTTTTCTTTAGCCAAATGATCACTTGCTTGAGTGACCTCGTTCTCTACATCATTTGATCGAGTAAGTGGTACTACTCGATCGAGAACATCTCTCTTCCTATCGCCTATAGACCCTATCACTAGAGTTGCAATTTCTAGAGCATCTAAATCAGCCTCATGAGCAAGAGATTCACCTGCACATGCCTCAAAACACATCAAAGCCTCCGAAGGATCCTTTGTAAAGGATCCTTGTACATAACATTCACTAATATTATTAAAAACATCAGAAATGTCAATAGAAGAATCCTGCAAAAAACAAGGTTCATCAACCGAGGGTTCAAACATGTTAGGAACATGTTCATCACTAACACCTACAGAAATAGGTTGGTCAGTCAAGGGGTAAATTTCTAACTCATCAGCTGTATCTAAGTCCAAGTCAGTATCATCAACGGGGAGGGAAAGGGAATCAAGTAACCTATCATATTCATCCTTAAGAATGAGCGACTCTTCAGTAATGGGTGTGATAGGATCACACTCAACATGAATATCCGGGTTACTAATATCAATGCGCTCATACCCCTCCGTATCTCCACCAGCTCGGATTAGGTGTTTGAGAAGCTCCCATTGCTTCTCACAGGGTAGGTCTAAAAATTCCCATCCGCAATTTCTCTCAATCTCGATCAAGGTCTTACCAGTAACTCCATCATATAAGATACGACAAACCTCCCCAATACTAATAGGATAGTCAAATTGAGAAAGGAAAGAGATTAATCTATCACAATAGATATACAAAGGTTCATGCTCGAGTTGTGGGAAAGGGGCGATGGTCATGACAGCGAAAGAAAAATGGAAAACATAAACAAAAAACAATAAACACTGGCGTCACCTCCCCGGCAACGGCGCCAAAATTTGATGCCCGTCGTTGAGGGTGCCAAAGATAAATTTATAATTCCTAAACTTAAACTATAGATAGTGAAAGTCAGGGTCGAACCACAAAGAGGTGGGGAGTGTTTATTGCTTTATGTTAATGTTTAAAGGTAACAAATTTTGGGTTTTGGATTGGTTGATTACTAAGTCTAAGATAAAGATTTAAAACAAACAAATAATAAAAGATGAGAATAAAAAAAATATAATAAAAGGGATGCTAGGATGTTCGGGTAATAAATAGCTAAGGTAATATAAATCCTAAGGTCAACATGTATTGCAGTCGCGTAAGGGGTACAACATATCCTTTCGGTCTATGGTACCTAATAGCTCCTTTCGGCCTATGCTATTAGTTCCTAGGTCTCACAATTATTGGGTGTCAACAATAAGGGTGATTCCTAAATCTTAGGTCACATACCTTTCAGTCTTAAGTAACCTAGCCGTCTTAAGGTGTAAACCAATGCCCTTCCCGTATCTCTCAATCTTGGGTAGGTCATTACTAATATCCTACAAGTCTCCTTTCGGTCTCATTGCAGGTTATTATAGTCAACAAGGAAAGACGAAACAACATTCATGCGCGAGTGGGTCGACCGACCAGCTACTCCAGTCGGCCGACCACCGCCTTGGTCGACCGACCACCGCCTTGGTCGACCGACCCATTATTTGAGTCGGCCGACCATGGCTCTGCTACAAGTCGGTCTCGGAATTCTATTACCTATGCATATTCACCACCTACATCCTAACATATGAAATTAAGCTACGCATGATTACTAAAACAAATATGAAAACGGGAATAAACATGGAAAACATAGTGAATATTAATCTAAGCATGCAAGATTCAATAAAGCTTGGGAATTCTATCTTAATCGAATGCAATAATAAAAAGAACAATAATAAAGCTAAATTAAGAGAATAATTACCAGAGATCGGAATTAAGGCAGAAAGGAACACACTTTATTGAATGCTTGAGAATTATTGAAAGATTACAACTAAAAAGCTAAATTAAAGACTGAGCAAAACTCCTGTTTGAAACTGAATTCGAAACTGAATATCCAACCCTAATCCCGTAACTTAGCTTAAATAGGCGGAATTAAAGAGTTTCCTAATGACCTAAACACTTTAATGGGCTTTTCGGAAACTTCTGGGTCTGCGCAGAGGTCGGTCGACCCAATTAGTAGGTCGGTCGACCCAGTTGTCGGGACTGCAGCGCGCGTCGATCTTAAAACAGCTGCCATTTCTTCGTTAGTTATCGTAATCAAGCGATTCGTGCGGCGTTGGAAAGCTAAGAAGATAAGCTTTCACCTCCAACTGGAATCACTCCATTATCAGCTCTAGAACTCGAGATATAGCCATTTGAAACAGGCTGCAACATCGTGGATCGATTCTTTGCTATATGCACCTTTGCTTATGCTATCTTCAGGCCTTGAAATGCGCGCTAGGCTCGTTCTTTCGTGTGCTTAGCTATAAAAATCACTTGAGGACGGATTTGGTTTGAAATCGCCGTTTTTCCGCATAATTCTGCAAAATAGCATAAAAATACGAAAGTAGACAATTGTTGGGAAATAAGGGCTAAAACATAGTAAATGAGCGACCAAATGCGTGTAAAAATAGATGTAAAACATCATAAAATAGACACGTATCAATCACCCCAAGTAGTGGCCCAGAGATACTGGATTTGGATTCGTCTGTGTTCAGAGCACCGCAACCCAGTCCAGTTCAGCCTGCAGGTAATCCGACGCCTTGTTTTCCGCCGGGACTGATCCTTTGACTTTTTCAGGTACACCTCAGCAGCCTTCAGTTGGATGGACGCCAAAGACCCATTTTAGGTCTGCACCCGTGAGCCAGTTCAGCGCCGGAGGATGGGCAGGAGGAACACCAGTACTGTCAGTATTTGGTTGGCATCCAGGGCCAGGCTTCAATCCTCCCGTATTAGCCAACCCACCTGCCAGCCAGCCGTCCTTAGGTCCTTGGGGAAGAGCCCCTCCCGGCTTCTTCCCTCCGCCTGTCAACTTGTTCTCTAGAGTAGGCAGCCTATCAGATCAGTGTTACCAGGAGCTGAAGGATATGATCACCAAAATACCCGGCATGCCCAGGCCCCTGGAGAAGGCATCCCAAGATAGCTATGCAGATTCACCCTTCATTGACAACATTGCTCTGATCAATGTGCCCAAGGGGTTCGTGCCACCAACCATGACACTATACGATGGTATGACCGATCCCCTGGACCACATCAATCAGTATAAGCAAAAAATGATGGTGGTGACCGCAACTGGAGCAGTCAAAGAGGCCTGCATGTGCAAAGGATTTGGATCAACCCTGTCAGGAGTAGCCCTGGACTGGTTCGTAGGACTGCCCAACTGCAGCATATCTTCCTTTGCAGATCTGGTCAATGCCTTTAATCAGAAGTTCGCCAGTAGCATGAAGCCAGAGAAGCAGACCAGTGATCTTTACAGGATTGTTCAAGGATTCGAGGAAACAACTCGAGACGACCTCACCAGATTCAACAAGGAGAAGGTCACCATTCCGAATTGTGATGTACCCACCGTCATTGAAGCCTTCTGCAGAGGGTGACATCACGATTCAGACCTATAAAAGCAGTTGACAATGCACCCGTGCACTGCCTTTGCCGATGTACCGGCCCAGGCAGTTGCAGCAATGAGGCTGGAAGATGACGCTGCCTCTAGAAGAAGGACCTACGACACAGAACATGTGTCTAGGAAAGCGCAAGTGGAAAAGAGGGGTGAAAGATCAAAGCCCTATAGCAAACCAGTGAGCTAAGTATCAGAGAGCACCGGTGGTAAAAGCGATGTAGATCCACCTCCGAAGGTCAGCGAGTATGGCTTTACCACCGGGATGGCTGGCCTGTTGAAGTCCTGGAAAGAACTCAAGGGAGTCAGATGGCCAAATAAGAAAGAGGAACGACCCAATAACCGTCGTGATGCAAGAAAAAAATGTGAATTTCATTATGACAGAGGCCATACCACGGACGAATGTTATACCCTCAGGAAGGAGGTCCGATTCCAGTATGACCGAGGCAACTTGGATCATCTGCTCCCAGAGAAGTCCACTAGAGTCAATGCAGCCAGCCAGGTGCAGCGCTCACCAGCTCCTTCCTGCAACAAAATTGTCAATGTCATCACAGGAGGATCAGAGTTGTGTGGACTCACCTATTCAGGAGCCAAAAGGCGCGTGACAACAGCTAAGGGAGACAAGCCAGAATCATCATGCAGAATAGCACGACATGACCTCCCAACAGTAATTGTAACACCCCCATTTATTTAAGAGCCTTTAGCAAGACATTCTCAAATAAATAGGACTGTTACCATCCCGGAATATCCGAGGTAGTGAAACAAGGTAAACAAACCAAAGGTAATTTATATAAATACTGATTAAATTTGAACTTGGTATTACAACAATTACGAGTTCCAAACTTGGTATTAAAATGAAAGTACAACTGCCGATATCTAAACGTCATCTAACTCTAAGTAGGTCCATGCCATGTCTCTCTCCATGCCCAAGCTCCTGGTCCATCTGTCACTGACCTGTAAAATCTACTCCCCATTCCGGATCATCGTAGGTGTACACGAATACACAGGGTCAACCGCGAGGTTGAGTAGAAAGATAAATAAGACAACAATATAATAAACTCCGCACCGATCCAACGCCAAATAAACTCCGCACCGATCCAACACCAAATGAACTCCGCACCGATCCAACACCAAATAAACTCCGCACCGATCCAACACCAAATATACTCCGCACCGATCCAACACCAATTATACTCCGCACCGATCCAACACCAAATATACTCCGTACCGATCCAACACCGTATCACAAGACCCAATATATATTCTCATCGTAACAATATATCAGAATAATATAGATAGCATAATATAACGATCACCTGATATTATAACATAAACATGCTCATTGCCAAATATGAACAGATTACACATTATTAGAAACCAGTATCTCCCCCTACCTCAATTTGCAGAAAGGCAATCGAACCGCTGCTAGAAATATTCCACTTCGAGCTCAGTTCCTATAAATAGTACTTAATATCAAATTCTATTCATACGACCACACTACTACTCAACTATTCGATCAGGTTCTCATAATTGATTTACCAAACCCCTTGTGATTACACACATATAAACACACCCATATGCTTATCAATTATCGTTAACTAGTTATTCATATTAATTATTACCAACAGCTAAATAACGATAATTGTCCCATACGTAATACAATTTATGGAGATACGAATTTATTAAAATCACAAGGCTTCGAAACACAACAAGGTATAATACATATGAACTAATAAATAACCTTGATTAGTCGAGTCATATAATATCTTCACAAAACATCTTAAACAACTAACTTAACTAATTAAATAAAATTAAACTAATTAACCAATAATACGAAAGATTATACCAATTAAAGGTTATAATAATAATAACAATAATATAAATATTTCTAATAATAAGCATATCACTAATAATTATAATATTAACAAAACTAGTTAAACTACTTAATTAATTATCACAAGTAAATAAACATAAACTAAACAGTTTGAATTACTAACAACATTAAAGCATCAACTAATCACTAAATATTATACAAACTATTAATAACTTTTGATAATAATAATATTAATACTACTAATAATAATAAAAATAACCATAATAAGCTTAATAACATAAACAGCCCCATAGATCCGGGGTTCGAATCCCACGACCAGCAGTAAAGCAAAGAAAGAAAAAAAACTCAGGCCATTCAAACCTCCCTGATCCGAACAGCCCGGGTTCACGACATTACCGCCACCAACCAGGACAACCACGACCATCACCATCTATCCTAAACTTAACTATGTACTACCCTCTACAACCTCCACCCATTGTACACCACCTGTGCCACCACAGTAACCACCAAGACGCCTCTAAAGTAGCCTGCCTACACGTTAATAACTGTAGTTTTAGCAACCATCTCCGACACCCACTGTTCTCACGCTTGTCACTCTCTCCCTTAGTCCCTACACCACCTCCGACCACCACCGTTGTCACCACTGACACACGGTGGTTCCAGAGGTTGCCAGCCTCTAGTCTCGATCCCACTGAAATAGTCGCAACAGTCCACCAAACTACTAGCCCCAAACACGGTAACAAATCCCCTGTTCATCAACGTGTTTCCCCGTCACTGCCACCTTCACCCCAGCCGCTAATACCACCACCCTAACCACCACCTAAGACCACCCTTGACACCACTCACCTCCCACAACACCCTTGGTGGTGACCACTAGACCACGACACCACCCTAACCTCCCATAAACAACCTCTAACTCACGCTCAGAAGGACCCCTGTTTTTCCACCGTTTTGAACACGAGAACACCAGCTCATTTCTGGTGGTGTTCCGGCCACCGCACACGTCCCCACCACCAACACAACATAAAACAACAACCTACTACTAGCAAAATACACAACCCAGAACTGAGAACATACAGCAACCATACGAAATTTCGAATTGAAAAGGAAGGTTAAAACAGCGAAATTGGAACTTTGGTGTTCATACCTCTTTCTCCGTGTATCGAGTAGCCTTAGACTATCTTAAACCCACCGTGAAAACCTCCTGGTTACCCTCTGATATGGCGGCAGTGGTAGTGTGTGATTGATTGGGTGTCGAGTAGGTTAAAGGTAGGGTTTTAGGGTTGCTTAAATATGACGGCAGAGATAAAACTAAGGTGCTTGTCAGATTTTTCAGCCTTAAAACGAGATGGGCTGTGCATTGGTGTGTAATTGACACGTAAATCAAGGCCCAAATAGCTATATAAAACACGGTTTTACTACTAATTCATATACTCGGCCCCTCACTAAATGCACATATAGTATAAAACATATATTCGATAACTTAGTTATCGCATACAAGCGTTCAAAATACTATCAACAAGTCCACGTAAATATTAAATATTAAAATAATAACCGATAAAGAAATACGGAGTATTACAGTAACCTTTGACGAGACAGATGCACAAGCCGTACCAGAGCAGCACCATGATGCTCTGATCATCACGTTGAACATTGGCAATTGTGAGGTCAGGAAAGTCATGGTAGATACAGGAAGTTCTGTCAACCTGCTGATGCTGGATGCCCTGAAGAGCATGGGATTTGACGAGAAAGACCTGACAAAGAAAGCTATTCCCCTGGCCGGATTCAGCGAAGAAACAGCGCATACCCTAGGGGAAATCACTATCCCAGCCTACGCTGGAGGGCTGAACAAACAGGTAAGATACTTGGTTATTGATGGTCCATCTACTTACAATGTTATTCTTGGCAGGCCCTGGATCCACGAAATGCGAGCAATCCCGTCAACGTACCACCAGTGCCTGAAATTCCCTACACCGTGGGGAGTCCAGGAGATACGGGGACTCCAGGAAGAGGCCAAGGACTGCTACAAAGTAGCTCTCAAAAGGACCACCAGGCCACCAGCCGCCAGAGCATATCAATTACAGCAGCTGTGCATCCAGAAGGAATACATCGAGCCCCAGTAGGCAGAGATAAATGAGGTTCGCCTGGATGAGCAGTATCTATAAAGGACCGTGTTCGTAGGATCAGAGTGCTCTGGAGATCTGCGCCAACAGCTCCTCTAGCTGCTTAGAAAGAACGTGGAATGCTGTGTCTGGTCCCACAAAGACATGATTGACATAGAACCAGAGATAATAACACACAAGCTCAGCATAGATCTAGGATTCGGATTAGTGCAGCAGAGACGCGGGAAATTTACAGCAGAAAGAAACCAGGTCATAAACCAGGAGGTGGATAAGCTTCTGGAGGCAAGAAAGATTAGGGAAGTCAAGTACCCAGAGTGGCTGGCCAACGTGGTGGTGGTACCCAAGAAGAATGGCAAGTGGAGGGTCTGCGTGGATTTCAGAGACCTGAACAAGGCCTGCCCCAAAGACCCATTCCCCTTGCCACATATAGATGCTATGGTGGACGCCACTACAGGCCATGAAATGTTGACTTTCCTAGATGCCTGGAGCGGGTACAACCAGATCAAGATGGACCCGGCAGACCAAGACAAGACAACATTCAGATCCGAAAGAGGCATTTACTGCTACAACGTAATGCCCTTCGGTCTTAAGTGTAACAACCTGGCCCACCACGGTCGTAACACACCCCCAATAAGATGAGAGGTAAGCATTAGGGCCAATTATTTGTCCTCACTTAAGTCCAAAAGCACAAGGCTTTGTTACTAAGTGGTGGGTGGAAGCTATTATAAACATATCACAAGCCTCACATTCTACCGATGTTGGACAAATCTCCTCTCATACTCTTGGGGGGTTACATTAAAAATGCTGGCTCTACATATCAACGGCTCGTAAACAGGATGTTCAAAGACCAGATAGGACGAAACATGGAAGTATACATAGATGATATGGTGGTCAAATCCAAGCAATCGGTGGACCACACCCAGCACCTGGAGGAAACATTTAACACCCTCCGGAAGTACAAGATGAAGCTAAATCCAGCTAAGTGTACCTTTGGAGTTTCCAGTGGGAAATTCCTGGGGTATATAGTAACACAGAGGGGAATAGAAGCCAGCACAGAGCAGATCAAGACAGTCCTGCAACTTGAATCACCTCAGAAGCCTAAAGATGTGCAGCGTCTAACGGGATGAGTAGCAGCCCTGAGTAGATTTATTTCCAGATCCTCAGACGGGTGCAGACTATTCTATGACATTCTAAGGAAAAGCCAGAAGTTTGATTGGACATCAGAGCACGAGTGTAATACCCCGTATGTTAGCCTCGGTCAACGACAGTCAAACCATGTTCTGTACGCGTATTTCAAAAGGATTGTTTATAAAATATTTTACGTAAACTGTTATTGTTTTATTACTCGTATTTCTACGATTATTTCATATTTCATAATCATTTGATATTTGATGATTATTTCATAAAATGGCGTCTCATTCGTATTTCGCTAATTTTTAATAATATAATTATAATTAAATATATTTCATATCTTAAATTTATTTCTCGTCTACACTTGATTTCTATATTTTTATTTAAGTCATAATTTTATTTAAATTCTTTTTTTTTTATTTATTATTATATAATCTCTTATGTAATAGTTATTGGTTAATATTAGTAATACTAAATAAATTAATATCATAATAGGAATTTAATCTCAAACGTGTATACCCCGTCCTGGAGTATAATAAACCCTAAAAACGTTCAACCCCAACATTCATCTATCACTCTGACTTCCACACACACAATCCATCGACCTCCTTCCTCGCCGATTATTTTATGGCAGATTACCATCTTCATCATCGTAATTATTTCAAGGCTTCAACCTCGGGTAAGTTTTTGGTTCACCGCAACTCTTTATACTTTTCTCTCTCGAATTTATACCGTTTCTAGTATCCGTTTAAGGCTAGTCTTGGACCTAGGTCTGGGTTAAAGGGGATATACTTGATGACTGAGGGGTGGTCGTTCGGTGGTGGCAGACACCACCAACAACGGTGTGTTGATTTGCGCAAAACAAGGGAAAACACGTGAGTTACTCTTGGCTTAGGATGGGTTTCTCTCGTGGTGAGACCACGAGAGGGGTGGCAGTTGTTGGGGTGGTGGTTTTAGGGTCAGGTTAGTCTTGGGTAGGTAGGGATAAGGTGGTGATGGGTGTTGCGTGGTGGTTACGGTCGTGAATGCAAAAAACAGGGAGTTTAACGAGAGAAGACACCACGGTGGAGTTTAACGAGATAAGGTGGGAACCACGGTGGGGGCTGGTGGTTGATGACGAGTGTTAGTCGGGTTAGGGCGGTTATGGGTAGGTGTCCTAGGAGGGTGGTTGTTGGTGTTTCGCGTGGTAGTTGTCGGAATAAGAATCCAGAGCGCGGTTTCGACATTTGGTACAGGCGGTTAGGGCATCGAATTGCGGTGGTCGTGAGGGCGGTCGGTGGTGGCCAGGAAGTGGAATGCGTAGTTGGTGGTGCAGGCAAGAAGATGGCACCCTTGGTGGTGGTTGTGGGTGGCCTGGATGACGGTGGTGTGGTCGTGAATATGGGTGCACGAGAGTTTTAGGGGCTGTTGGTGGTGATGTAATATTACTTCGTATATATGGTTGGGTCTTTACCCCTGCCTACGTATTATTATTATTATTATTATTATTATTATTATTATTATTATTATATTAGTAGTAGTGTTAGAACGTGTTATTATTATTATTATTATTATTATTATTATTATTGTTATTGTTATTGTTATTTGTTGTTGTTAGCTTTGTTAACTCGGAATTTATATATATTTTCGTATGCGTAACTTTGGTTATGAGTGGTGTTTGTTTTAAATAATATACTTTATTTATTTATTTATTTATTGGTTATAATTCATGAAATTCATATTAAGCTATTATTCGGAAATAATTAATGCTAATATTGAGGCGGTTTAATAATGTTATATGTCGTTGTTTAACAAATAATTCTATATTAGGAATAATTATAATTATTGTTCCGTGTTTGTTTATTTATTTAAACTCATGCATAAGTTAAGTACATGTCGAGTACAATTAGTTATTGAAATGATTAGTGATTGTATATTACTGCTAATTGTTTTAGGTGACGAGTTGAGGTGAAATATTCTGGTTGTGATTGGATTGCTATTTGGATTATATTGCTATCCAGGTAGGACATACCTACTCAATCTCAGTTTAATGTGATTATCTTTGTTTGCGTATTACATGTGATGTGTTATGAAGGGATGATTAAATTGTGTGTTATGGATGCTGAGCATGATTGATATGATAATGATATTGGTTGGAATGAGTGTTGATTATTATTATTGGCATGAGTATTGCATATTTCATAGCATGATTGAGTAAGAGTATTGTTGCATTCATGAGCATGACATATGCATTGGTTATTGAGAAAGATATGGAACATATAATGTTTTGATATAAAGCCCAGGGTGGTTCTGCAGACCAGGCCTGGTGTCTTCAGCCGTTGTGCTGGTTCTCGATGACGATCGAGTTATACCTCGGCCTAGGGAATGGCGGGGTGGGTGTTTCAGGATGTGATCACGGGAGTTTCGGGTGTGTGGAATTGGATACGGAGGTGCATCGGTTGCATGGTCTCATGTAGTCGCATTCATCAATTATATTTGTTGTTTATGTCCTACTCAACCGCGAGGTTGACTGTGTATTCGTGTGACACCTGTGATGATCCGGAATGGAGAGCAGATTTTTGACCGGTCTCGAGTTAGCTGTTTTGGGAGCTCATGGGGAAGCATGAGGATGTTGACTTGCCTATCTAGTTGATTAGCCACTTAGTCAGACTATCACGATGTAGCTTTGTAATTTAATGTTTCCGCTGTAGTAGTTTTGTATTTCGTTTTTTTGGGGTTGAGATAAGTAAGTTGTAATAATAAAAGTTTAAATTTAATCAGTTTTTATATAAAGTACTTTGGTTTGTTTACTTTGCTATTCACTACCTCGGTCATTCCGAGATGGTAACAACTCTATTTATTTGAGAATGTCTTGCTAAAGGCTCTTGAATAAATGGGGGCATTACAAAGTGGTGTTAGAGCGAACGATCCATAGGCCTGAACCAATGAATTTAATGAACGTAGGATGTGTCTAAATAAATGAACCCCAGGTAGAAACTGTTAGGAGCCCCTTAGTACTGTTAGGAAAGCGCGCCTAATTTGTACCCTGGCCCTCTCAGATTTGAACTGGGAATACCTTGGGGTGGGAAAACAGAGAGGTGAGAATTTAAAGGAACTAGATTTCATAGGAATCCGTTATTGTTTGTAATTCGAAACCGTGTATGTCTGTAATTTGGAATGTATTCTAAACTTGTTGCAGGATGCGGAATCAAGGTAAGTCTTATGTGTTAAAGCCAGTAGGCTGAAACGTGTGTTATGACACGTTGATAATTGTTCTTTTGTTGCTATTTTGTTCGTGTATACAAATCTTAATTGAATGTCTTATTCTTTGCAATAATTTGATGTTTGGCTTACTATGCAAATGTGGTCGAATTTTGAGACTTATGCTTGTTATTATTTTACTACTTGTCTTAGTAATTCTTGTCTAGTGATATGCGGAATGTGATGCCCAAAGCCATGGTTGTCATACAGTAACGTGTTACTCGTACTTCAAATTGCATGCCAGTTTAATGAATGAATGTTGATATGGTACAATGTGATTTCAAGGCTACAAAGATATGTCAACATGTTTTGGAGAAAGAATGATCATGTTTAAGTGTGATAATGTGTAGTAATGTGAAATTTTAATGGAACCAAGTTTGTAATAAATTTTCAGAATGTTACCTTGATTGTACGTGCTGCCATTTAATATGTGTTGCATATATGGATATGAAAATTCTATGTATGATTACCTTCTGATTTAGCCTCCTAATGCTTTTGGTTTCATGTTAATACGAGTTATATTTTGAGAGAAATAAATATTTTTGTCGATAGTGGTCAGATTGTTACTGCACAATTCTGTTTTGACTCATGTTTTTGGAAACGAATTCATTTAAAACGTATTTATTGTTTATGCATAATTAAAACTCCACTGTTTAGAATATTCATTCATGTTTTCAAATTGATAAGACACGTATTATCTTAACGAGTCGTTATTTAATAGTAATTTTGCAAGTTGCCTAAGTTTCTGTTTAACTTTTGTAAAGTTTCTGTTCGGACCAACTGAGTGGTAAAATTTGTTATAAATAATTCCCTTAAGATTTTCATTTTATTCTTTTCGTATAATTAGTTGATTCATTATATTTTCAAAAAAATTATAATAGCTCACAAAATGGCTAAGCGTTTATTTATTTATGATTTTAGGAAGTTGCCGCGTGATGTATGGTCGTTGAAAATAGTAAGTTATGAAAGTTTAAATATAAAAGTTTAACCAAATATGAATTATGTAATGTGATCATGTAATATTCTGATATGACATTAGTAGCATGAGTAGTAGACGTATGAAATGAATATAAAGTCTGTTATATGATAATATAATCTCGTTGTTACGATAATGTGAATGAATTTTATGATCTTATATGACTATTTGTTTGCTGAAGTTGAAACGAAAAATACAAGTCTAAGTATGACAATGTGATGGTTATTATTTTGCAATATATATAGTGTGGTTACCATGTATATAAATGACTGGTTACGTGCCTTTGTATGCTTAAAGTCGTGTTTATTTATAACTGCTAGTTGTTAACTTTGACCAGTCCTAGTATAAAGAGATTAGCCATAGGTGTATTTATGTATGTTTATTTACGTGTTATCACAGTTATTTTATCACTGAAGTAGTACATGTTATGCAATCTCGTAAGAAGTTCAGAATATTATACTGGTAAATGGATGTTGTCACTTGTCTTGCAACCACGTGAATATTTATATGGTAATTCCGGTTGTGCTCAGATGTTTATGAGTTTGGCGACTTAAAGCCTTTAGCGAGTATATGTACTTGATAAGTCAAGATTGCTACTTAGTTGTGCTGAGATGAGGAATGAGTAGTATGTTACGCTTACTTATCTTCTAACATTTCGTTTTGCCGTTAAATTTGGTGATGATCTGTGTTTAGTGATATATAAATGTGATGAAGGTTACGGGGACGTAACCAGTTTTAAGGAGGATAGGATTGGAAAATCTAATGATAATAAGTACCTGAGTTGATCAGTAGTTCTATACATGAATGTATTACTTTGTGTTGTATCTTTCAGGTTGGTGCAATGATGCGAGTTATGTACGTATATATTTGCATTTACTTGTTGACATGTTTCCTTTAAGGAGGATAGACCATAATTGAATATCTTCATAGAAAATTTAGGGAGTCAGTGCAGAGGAGTGGAGAAGTGTCGTGTTTGGTGGTGTAGTTGAGATCGTGTTTTGACAGCTGTTAAACTTCGGGACGTAGTTTGGTTTAAGGGAGGTGAAATGAAACTCATGCTTTTGTTGTTGGTAGTGATCTAGAATAGAGGGCGTTAGTTGACTTTGGTTTGGGGATGGGTACTGAGGTGAACTTCGGGGACGAAGTTCTTTTTAAAGAGGGAAGACTGTAATACCCCGTATGTTAGCCTCGGTCAACGACAGTCAAACCATGTTCTGTACGCGTATTTCAAAAGGATTTTTTATAAAATATTTTACGTAAATTGTTATTGTTTTATTACTCGTATTTCTACGATTATTTCATATTTCATAATCATTTGATATTTGATGATTATTTCATAAAATGGCGTCTCATTCGTATTTCGCTAATTTTTAATAATATAATTATAATTAAATATATTTCATATCTTAAATTTATTTCTCGTCTACACTTGATTTCTATATTTTTATTTAAGTTATAATTTTATTTAAATTCTTTTTATTTATTTATTATTATATATTCTCTTATGTAATGGTTATTGGTTAATATTAGTAATAGTAAATAAATTAATATCATAATAGGAATTTAATCTCAAACGTGTATACCCCGTCCTTGAGTATAAACCCTAAAAACGTTCAACCCCAACATTCATCTATCACTCTGACTTCCACACGCACAATCCATCGACCTCCTTCCTTGCCGTTTATTTTATGGCAGATTACCATCTTCATCATCGTAATTATTTCAAGGCTTCAACCTCGGGTAAGTTTTTGGTTCACCGCAACTCTTTACACTTTTCTCTCTCGAATTTATACCGTTTCTAGTATCCGTTTAAGGCTTGTCTTGGACCTAAGTCTGGGTTAAAGGGGATATACTTGATGACTGAGGGGTGGTCGTTCGGTGGTGGCAGACACCACCAACAACGGTGTGTTGATTTGCGCAAAACAAGGGAAAACACGTGAGTTACTCTTGGCTTAGGATGGGTTTCTCTCGTGGTGAGACCACGAGAGGGGTGGCAGTTGTTGGGGTGGTGGTTTTAGGGTCAGGTCAGTCTTGGGTAGGTAGGGATAAGGTGGTGATGGGTGTTGCGTGGTGGTTACGGTCGTGAATGCAAAAAACAGGGAGTTTAACGAGAGAAGACACCACGGTGGAGTTTAACGAGATAAGGTGGGAACCATGGTAGGGGCTGGTGGTTGATGACGAGTGTTAGTCGGGTTAGGGCGGTTATGGGTAGGTGTCCTAGGAGGGTGGTTGTTGGTGTTTCGTGTGGTAGTTGTCGGAATAAGAATCCAGAGCGCGGTTTCGGCATTTGGTACAGGCGGTTAGGCCAGGGCATCTAATTGCGGTGGTCGTGAGGGCTATCGGTGGTGGCCAGGAAGTGGAATGCGTAGTTGGTGGTGTAGGCAAGAAGATGGCACCCTTTGTGGTGGTTGTGGGTGGCCTGGATGACGGTGGTGTGGTCGTGAATATGGGTGCACGGGAGTTTTAGCTAGGGGCTGTTGGTGGTGATGTAATATTACTTCGTATATATGGTTGGGTCTTTACCCGTGCCTACGTATTATTATTATTATTATTATTATTATTATTATTATTATTATTATTATTATTATTATTATTATTATTATTATTATTATTATTATTATTATTATATTAGTAGTAGTGTTAGAACGTGTTATTATTATTATTATTATTATTATTATTATTATTATTATTATTATTATTATTATTATTATTATTATTATTATTATTATTATTGTTATTGTTATTTGTTATTGTTAGCTTCGTTAACTCGGAATTTATATATATTTTCGTATGCGTAACTTTGGTTATGAGTGGTGTTTGTTTTAAATAATATACTTTACTTATTTATTTATTTATTGGTTATAATTCATGAAATTCATATTAAGCTATTATTCGGAAATAATTAATGCTAATATTGAGGCGGTTTAATAATGTTATATGTCGTTGTTTAACAAATAATTCTATATTAGGAATAATTATAATTATTGTTCTGTGTTTGTTTATTTATTTAAACTCATGCATAAGTTAAGTAGATGTCGAGTACAATTAGTTATTGAAATGATTAGTGATTGTATATTACTGCTAATTGTTTTAGGTGACGAGTTGAGGTGAAATATTCTGGTTGTGATTGGATTGCTATTTGGATTATATTGCTATCCAGGTAGGACATACCTACTCAATCTCGGTTTAATGTGATTATCTTTGTTTGCGTATTACATGTGATGTGTTAGAAGGGATGATTAAATTGTGTGTTATGGATGCTGAGCATGATTGATATGATAATGATATTGGTTGGAATGAGTGTTGATTATTATTATTGGCATGAGTATTGCATATTTCATAGCATGATTGAGTAAGAGTATTGTTGCATTCATGAGCATGGCATATGCATTGGTTATTGAGAAAGATATGGAACATATAATGTTTTGATATAAAGCCCAGGGTGGTTCTGCAGACCAGGCCTGGTGTCTTCAGCCGTTGTGCTGGTTCTCGATGACGATCGAGTTATACCTCGGCCTAGGGAATGGCGGGGTGGGTGTTTCGGGATGTGATCACGGGAGTTTCGGGTGTGTGGAATTGGATGCGGAGGTGCATCGGTTGCATGGTCTCATGTAGTTGCATTCATCAATTATATTTGTTGTTTATGTCCTACTCAACCGCGAGGTTGACTGTGTATTCGTGTGACACCTGTGATGATCCGGAATGGGGAGCAGATTTTTGACAGGTCTCGAGTTAGCTGTTTTGGGAGCTCATGGGGAAGCATGAGGATGTTGACTTGCCTACCTAGTTGATTAGCCACTTAGTCAGACTATCACGATGTAGCTTTGTAATTTAATGTTTCCGCTGTAGTAGTTTTGTATTTCGTTTTTTTGGGGTTGAGATAAGTAAGTTGTAATAATAAAAGTTTAAATTTAATCAGTTTTTATATAAAGTACTTTGGTTTGTTTACTTTGCTATTCACTACCTCGGTCATTCCGAGATGGTAACAACTCTATTTATTTGAGAATGTCTTGCTAAAGGCTCTTGAATAAATGGGGGTGTTACAACGAGAAAGCATTCCAGGAACTGAAGCGGTACCTAAGCAGCCCACCCCTGCTATCCAATCCAGAGCAGGGGGAAGTGCTGCTCTTGTACCTCTCTGTAACTAAGGCAATTGTGAGCGCAGTACTGGTCCAGCAGCACGAGGGAGCTCAGCATCCTGTTAGGTTTATTAGTTGCTCATAAACTAATTTATAGTCATACTAAATATAATCTTTTAATTAACCCTTTAATTAACATATTATAAGTGATCTTATGCATGCAAAAATGCGGAAATAAAAGAGTTCTCGAACCCTTACACACGGTCCGAAAGTATGGCAAGGATGATCCTCCTAGTACCCAAAATAGAATACCTCCTTTGGATGCACCAAGACAACCCTTAACCAACCGAGATCTTGAACAAGCTAGCACAAAACCGGTTTGTCCTTAAACTTATTTTAATCTCTCTAATTAGAATATTATCTCAATACTAATATTAACAACTTATTATTATTAGTATTTTATTATTATCTCTATAATAATATATAGAGGATTTTATTAGATTTTCTACACTTAGAAAAATTTGCCAACATGAGAACTAACTCATCTTATGAGCTTACCCACAAGATATAAAGGGGTGTCTTGGTTCTTGGGTGGCCGGGTATGGGAAGAAGCAAGAGGGGACATTTCCTCCTTTCTATGTTGCTAGGGTGGCTATAGGTTAGTGTTCTCTAGGATGTTGTCTAAACATCATGATTATAGTGTATTAAACACACCAATAATCCACACTACCATTTCCACTTAGCCGCCGAAATTAAAATTAAAATGGACTTCATTTTACAAATGTGTCAATTGTAGAATTTGTATAAATGTGACATCTTATATGTCACTAGGTAATACAATAATGATAATATAAATATTTATCATATAAATATTATATATTAATTAAATCATATTTATTATTGACATGTAATTCGAAATTACAAATATAAAATGACAATTTATCGTCAATACGATTTACAACCTTTGTATTAATTTCAACCCGATTTATTCTAATAACGATATAATAAAATATCGTTTAATGTTTTACAATTGACACGTTTCAATTTTAAACATAAATCTTACATTAAGATTTAACCTCTAATTTCTCGATATACGAGTTTAAGGAATATGATCAAATCGTATCATTATACATTTGATCACTTTATCAATTAAGGGAATTGTCCTAAAGGTGTGACCTAAAGAGATCAACTGACCACCACCGTCATACGACAGTAATGTCAAACTCTAGCTAGCCAATCATTACCGATTAATGTTGGTCAGTTGACTAATATAAATCGTATCATCCCTTGCGCATTCTAGTTATGAGATTTAATTACGTGATCGCACTATTGTTGAGGACACATTTCCCAACAATCTCCCACTTGTCCTCGACAAGTGTGCGTCACCAATTCTCTTGTCCTATTACAATCTCCCACTCAATGCAAGGTGTCTCTCTAAGGTCGTACTTGCATTCGATCATATCATGAGTGGTTTCCTCGATCTGGAGAATAACTGTTTGACCGGAATTATCTACCATAGATACCTTCCGAGCGTGGCCACGCATTTCCAGTTAACTTCTCCTCGAGTGGCCCTGAGATTTGAACAACCCTGACAAGGGGTGGACAATTTCTATCGCACTACTTCCTTCAACTAGTCACAGTCAGTCACAACCCAAAACAATTCCATTTGACGCCAGTTACGAAAATTCGTAGAGAATGGATCAAAGTTATGCCAGAACTGCACCATCTTGGGAGAGTAGTCTTTAGTCTAAGAATTGACTCACAAGAATACTATAGCAGCTCTCGCCACGACCCGGCTATAAAATTTCCAGAACTCTATAAGCGGTCACATTGCCCGACAGAGTGTCTCTTACAGTCTGCCTATGTGATCGACTAGTCATCACATATGACTCTATGGCACTTGAACTTGCCATCAATCGCCTCACACTCTAGTCGCTTTGAGATGTCACCTCATGTAAGCGACTAGGGGCCATACTAAGTCAATCCAGTTCACTTATGGGGTTCAATATTGTCTCTTACAACCCATTTGGATTTCGACAAAGCATCTTTTACTTTGAGTTAATTATAACTCAAATGACATTGTCATGCAAAAACAGTCAATACTATTTCATTGCATTTGATGCACGATCATCTATTTGTATCAGTGTTTTACGAATAAACCCTTTTATTCATGATTGCAAAACTTATAAATTTTTGACTCCTTCCGACTCATATTATCTCACATAATATGATTTTATTTAAGCACATGTCTAGAACCCATTCTAGATATTGAGGTTCCCTTCCTGAGGGAAGCTCCCACTGTTATCTTATAACTCATGACGTGCAGATATACTAGAGGGATTAAAGAATCACTCGGAATTATCTAGTCACTTATGTGCTTAAATTTATATTGTAGTTATTAGTAATTTCATCACTCTTACTATTTTCAAACATCTTGGCTATTTGATAACGATTTTATCAATATGAATCATATCCAACCAATTTTAATTTCTAATGGGTGACCTTTTATTATCAATATAATAAACCTTCCCATAAAGCTCCATCATCTTATGATATAAGGTATTTGATTCATCTAGAATTGAAAACCTCTTATTCTTTACACTTTGAAGAATCAGCCATCCTCTCTAAATGGTAGGCTTAATTCTTTTAATGAACATCGCTCCCACTAAAATCAATATTATTCGATCTCTTAAATGAACTTTTCATTTCTCGCATGTTAAATCTTTATTTATCACTTGAATCATTATCACCATCACTATCCCTATAGTGATTTATTTCCATTCAATCAATCATCACCCTCTTTTCATGTCTTCGTTTCCTCGAGACGAATATGACATCATAATTTCCTTATGACTACAGTGAGAGAATTGAGATGATTTCTTCTCTTTTATCTTATAAACTTAGAAAAATCATTTATTAAGGAACCGTTTTTCCTCTGATTTCATACGGGGTTTCATGTTTCCTCTCTATGAAACAATGACATAAAGAACATTTCTTCGAGTGTCCTCCCGTAGTTTCTTCAGTGTCCTCTCGTAGTTTCTTTTATTCATTCATTTAGGGTTCTTCTTAAGACACCCTTGTAGGATTCTTCTCTAAGATCCTACATATATCTCATTGGTTTGCGGGCGAAATATTTTCTCCCACTCTATCCTTTTAACAATAACCTTTACTTGTATAAGGATAGCATATTCGATGCAACCAATGCATATGAATGGATAAAAGTTTCTAGGTTTGATGAATACATTCTCATTTTCACTTAAAATGAAAATCATATAATGAACTAATGATGTCTTAATTTGATTGAAGGTATCTCATGGGGTGTAGTTCTCCGTTTTTAATCAACACTTTGATTATATTATATTGTGTGATAAAATCACCATTATTCATGTTTTAACAAGGTATGCAATTTATTTGAGAAATCAAGACATTGATTAAGAACAAAAGTAGTGACTCGGATTGAAAACCAAGTCACCAATATCCAAAATTACAACCATTGTTTTAGGATTTTAATCCTTGTCTTACAAGAAAATAAATTGTTCCACAAATAAAATGCAAAATATGAAAGAAGACGATATGAAAATTAGAGCCTAGCTCTTCAAGTCTTCGATCAATTGGATGCTACCTTAGCCATCCAAGTAAGGAACTCATGCTTCCTTCTCCTTGCCCTTATCCTTATAAGATGCCCCTTTAAAACAATTTAAAATGGCTGATAGTCAACAACTTGTATCGCCATACAAAAGTTAACAAAAGAACATGAAGGTAAACGAGAATTATAAACTACGGCGGTTGCCTTCCCATTTTTGAGATCACTTAAGTATTTGGGGCAATTTCTCTTCCAATGACCGATCCTCGTGCAATAATGGCACTTGTCTTGCTCTTTTGAAGACGAGGTGGAAGCGCCTTTCGAAAAGGTCTTTTCTTTGGTCGCCTTGGGCTTGAACGTTTTCTTGCCCTTGCCTTTAAAGGCATTCCTTTTGAAGCTCGTTCTCCCTTTCTTTTCGATGTTCAAAACATCTTTGGTGGAACTTTCATGAAGTCCCATGTTCCTTTCGGCTTGAACAAGCATCTTATGCAATTCTTCCAACGTGGTCTCTTGGTTTCGCATATTGAAATACACCCGGAATTGAGCATACGCCTTAACCTTATTGAGCGAGTGAAGAACTCGGTCAATTATGAGAGAGTTGGGAACATCAACGTCTTGCGTTTTTAGAGTCTCCGCGAGCTCAACGAGTTTGAGCACATGAGGGCTTATCTTTTGCCCTTCCTTGAATGTAATGTCAAAGAAGGCGGAAGCCGCCTCATATTGAATCACCCTTGGAGTTTGCGAAAACATGGTCGCAAGTTTGGTGTAGATTTCATACGATGTGGTCAACTTAATCATACTCCTTTGGAGATCCGGCTCCATGGAGAAGATGAGCACATTTTTAAGAGCGGAGGACTCTTTCATGTAGGCTTCATAGGCCTCACGATTTTGGACCGTTGAACGAGTGGTCGGAGCGGGAGGAGCGGCTTCGGATAGGTAACGACTCTTATCGTCACCTCGAGCGGCCAAAAGTAATTGCGCATCCCAATCCTTGAAATTAGAACCATGCTTATCGAGTTTGCAACGATCCATAAAGGATCGAAGCCATGATACGTTAGTGAGAGGTGGAGCGTTGGTTGCCATTGATGATGTCGAAAAATAAACTACAATAATAAAAGGATAACAACATCATTTTAAATTCATAATTTGAATTTTAAGAAACTTAAACATGTTAAGTATATTTACTTAATGATCTCTTACCCAATTAAGTAAACAATCCCGAGACCCAAACCCATACTAATCCGGGCACGGTGTAGCCGATTCAACCCGTATTGGTATAATTTGGTGGATTAACTCTTTAATCGGTTCTACTCTTAGAACTCTCGGTCGACAATTTTCTTAAAATTATCTTTAGCCCGAACTTATTGCAACTACGGTTACGAATACTTTCGTTGAGATCAACCAAATTTCAAGGTGTAATCTTATTACCCCACTTACCCAACGTGACAATTTTAGTACCCCGGTGTAGCCGAGCCTACGTTCTTGTGAAGAAGGGATTCATGGGTCCGTACTTTTTGGTAAGGCTAAGTCTCAATATTTATATGTAAGAGATCTAGTCAAATTATTATCTATCTCCGTTTAAGTGAACTAAGTCGGTGAATTATCGATAAAATAAATGACTAGGTCGATAAAATCGAAAAATGCATGATACGATGTATGACGATTTGGCTATGCATGCAAACATATAAAAAAAAAAATAAAAGCATAAATAAACCCTAGTATGGCCTTTCCTAGAAAATAAATAACAAAGTACAAATTCGGAAACCAACTCCTTTGGTCCCTTGAACTTCACGCGGCACGCACTTCGAGGTAAACATCGTCTTGTCGGAACTCCTTTCCGAATGGCACCGTCTTCAAGGTTACTCCGGATTTTACAAAAATTACAACTTTTCTAGTCTACTTTATACATTATAAAATAGAAATAAATTACAATTTGGTGATACGAGATCACAAAATTACAACCGAATCGGTAACCCCTTACATTACGGGAAATACCGATTTAAAACTAAGGCCATACTAAGTAAATTACATAATTCCCAAAATTACGTAAAATAAATCATGACATTCATAATAAAGTATGAAATGCTTATGTAAATATGAATTAACATGAAAATCCTAAGCCAAATCGTCCTATTTAAAACACTTATTTAAATAGTTATCGCAAATCTCGGTTTATGGAATCGCGTGTTTTAACGTTTAACAACACTATGCATTAAATGAAATGGTTTTCGACCTTAATTTAATCATCCTAACTCGCATAGGATTCAAAATTTAGTCTCACTCAAACTTTGAACATGACTTAACTTAATATATTTAAATATTGATCGGTATTACTCGGTTTTACGGGAAAAATAATATAAAATCCAAAAGAGTCATTAAAATTTCGAAAATTTCAAAATTCAAATTTTGAAAATTCCAGAATGTTCTTAAAATTTCAGAACCTTAAAAATATTAGTATTTATACGGTTTTAATATTATTTCAAAAATAAGACGTAAAACGAGCATTTTAAGTCGGAAAATTCAATAATTAATTCTATAAATGCAAATAAAATACTAATAAAATTTTTACACCTTCCAAAACACTTTCAGAACACAAAATGGACAGAAAAATAAATTACACACTGCCCAAGAGCCGAAACTTTAATTTAAAGACTCTTATTATTTAATTTTAAATGTAACTTTTAACAAATTAAAATTAAATCAAATATGAAACTTTTGGCTCCCAAGAATATTTTCATGATGAACATATCATATATGACTAATATGGGTTAAATTTTTCGGCCATTTTAACAACTTTTGCAAATTTTAACGATTTACGTCATATATCGTACGATTTTAACCTTTAAAATTATTTCTCAAGCATAAAATAAGATAAAATTCTCGAAACTTTTATACATGCTGTAAATAGTATATATGACATCGTGTTAAATTTTTATGGCCAAATTCCAACTTAAACTATTAAAGTCGAAATTATGTCACTAATTACCCGATTTTTACATTAAAAATCTATAATATTGCAATATTTGAGATAAATTTCTGGAAAATTCAACATAAATTTTAAATATTGCATGTGACATCCTCATAAATGTTTATAGTCAAATTCATAATATAACTATTTTAACCCATTTTTATTCATCTTATTGCATTTTAACACTTAAAATTCATATCACACGTTTTATAAGTCTATAATTTACGAAAATTCATATTCATATTATAGAAAATACATGTGATAACATACTGAAAAATCTTGGCCAAAAGATGATTTTAGCTATTTTTCCCAAAATAAACGACTTTAACCATTAAAACTTTATAAAAAACCGAGATATAATATACCATTAATCAATATTCATGCAAAATATATTGCAAATATTCTAAAACATTTTAGAAAACAGTAGGTAATCATGCTAAAATTATTTCGTGCATATCATATATCAAACGAAAATTTCCTGTTTTATTTTGTTATCACTATAACTCCGTAAAAACGTAAACGGAAAGCATGCAAACAACCTATTGCTCTGATACCAATTGTTAGGTTTATTAGTTGCTCATAAACTAATTTATAGTCATACTAAATATAATCTTTTAATTAACCCTTTAATTAACATATTATAAGTGATCTTATGCATGCTAAAATGCGGAAATAAAAGAGTTCTCGAACCCTTACACACGGTCCGAAAGTATGGCAAGGGTGATCCTCCTAGTACCCAAAATAGAATACCTCCTTTGGATGCACCAAGACAACCCTTAACCAACCGAGATCTTGAACAAGCTAGCACAAAACCGGTTTCTCCTTAAACTTATTTTAATCTCTCTAATTAGAATATTATCTCAATACTAATATTAACAACTTATTATTATTAGTATTTTATTATTATCTCTATAATAATATATAGAGGATTTTATTAGATTTTCTACACTTAGAAAAATTTGCCAACATGAGAACTAACTCATCTTATGAGCTTACCCACAAGATATAAAGGGGTGTCTTGGTTCTTGGGTGGCCGGGTATGGGAAGAAGCAAGAGGGGACATTTCCTCCTTCTATGTTGCTAGGGTGGCTATAGGTTAGTGTTCTCTAGGATGTTGTCTAAACATCATGATTATAGTGTATTAAACACACCAATAATCCACACTACCATTTCCACTTAGCCACCGAAATTAAACTTAAAATGGACTTCATTTTACAAATGTGTCAATTGTAGAATTTGTATAAATGTGACATCTTATATGTCACTAGGTAATACAATAATGATAATATAAATATTTATCATATAAATATTATATATTAATTAAATCATATTTATTATTGACATGTAATTCGAAATTACAAATATAAAATGACAATTTATCGTCAATACGATTTACAACCTTTGTATTAATTTCAACCCGATTTATTCTAATAACGATATAATAAAATATCGTTTAATGTTTAACAATTGACACGTTTCAATTTTAAACATAAATCTTACATTAAGATTTAACCTCTAATTTCTCGATATACGAGTTTAAGGAATATGATCAAATCGTATCATTATACATTTGATCACTTTATCAATTAAGGGAATTGTCCTAAAGGTGTGACCTAAAGGGATCAACTGACCACCACCGTCATACGACAGTAATGTCAAACTCTAGCTAGCCAATCATTACCGATTAATGTTGGTCAGTTGACTAGTATAAATCGTATCATCCCTTGCGCATTCTCGTTATGAGATTTAATTACGTGATCGCACTATTGTTGAGGACACATTTCCCAACACATCCGGTGTACTACGTCAGTAAGTCATTACTACCAGCAGAAGCAAAGTATACCTCACTTGAGAAACTAGTATTGACATTGGTCACAGCATCCTATAAGCTTCGCCCGTACTTTGAGTCTCATACCATCTCGGTGGTTACTAATCACCCCCTCAAGACGGTCATGAGAAAACCAGAGCTCTCAAGGCGAATGGCTAAATGGTCTGTGCATCTCAGTGGATATGATCTCCAGTTTGAACCACGTACAACCATAAAGTCACAAGCCCTCGCAGAATTCATCTTCGACTTCATCCCAGCACTCCAGACCGAAGTAGAGTAGAAAATTCTGCACCTACAAAAGGGTGCCAAGCCAGGCACCTAGGAATTACGGGTAGATGGGGCATCAAACGCCAGAGGGTCAGTAGTTGGGTTGATCCTCAGATCACCAGAAGGTGACTTGATCACCCAAGCAGTCCGATGTAAGTTTAAGACCACAAACAACGTAGCTGAGTTTGAAGCCCTAGTCTTGGGGTTGCAATTAGCCTTGGACATAGGATTCAGCTACGTTAGTGTGTATAGTGATTCACAATTAATTGTGAATCACATCAATGGAGCATACGAAGCAAGGGATCCAACAATGGTGGCCTACTTATGTGTAGCAAAGGAACTAACCAGCATATTCACAGAATTCTGCATCCAGCAGGTGCCTAGAGAGCAGAACGCAGAAGCAGATGCACTGGCAACCCTGGGATCAACCTTCAAACCAGCAGTCGAGCCAGTATTCCAATCACCCATGTTCTCAAACCAGTCATTCCTGGACCAGATCCGGACCAGGAGGAATTGCCCATCTGCAGCAGCAACCCAGACCAGGACTGGCGAAAGCCGTACCTGGACTGGTTGCAACATGATATCTTACCTAGCAGCAAAAGAGAGGCACGCAGTTTCAGGATGAAAGCTTCCAGGTTCCTGCTAATTGATGGCATCCTGTTCCGGAAATCATTAGCAGGACCATATCTGTGTTGTTTAGATCAGACTGAGGCACAAACTGTCTTGCATGACCTCCACAGCGGATACTGTGGAAATCATGCAGAGGGAAGAAGCCTGTCCAATAGAGCCCTCAGAAAGGGGTACTTCTGGCGCACAATGCGCAAGGATGCAAAGGAGTATGTAAGAAAGTGTGACGCCTGTCAAAGGCACGCATCTGTCAATCACCAACCAGCAGAACCCTTGCACCCGGTCATATCCCCATGGCCTTTTATGAAGTGGGGGATGGACATTGTGGGACCCCTCCTAGAGCACCAGGAAACAAGTTGTACATGCTGGCCATGACAAATTACTTTTCTAAGTGGATCGAAGCAGAATCATTCACCCAGACCACTGGAGCACAGGTCATCTCTTTTATTAAGCGTAATATATTCACCAGATTTGGTATACCTTCGGAGATAATATGTGACAATGGTTCCCAATTCATTGGGAAGAAAACCGAGGCTTTCTACGCTGGGTGGAACGTATCACTCCAGAAATCTACCCCCAAAAACCCTCAGTCCAACGGGCAAGCTGAGTCCAGTAATAAGATCATCATTGAAAACATGAAAAAGAAATTGCAAGAAATGGGAGGAAAATGGGCAGAGGAGCTCCCTCTGGTCCTGTGGGCTTACAGAACTACTCCAAAAGTAACAACAGGTCAGACCCCCTTCAGCCTTGTCTTCGGAGCAGAAGCAATAATTCCTTCTGAAGTCAAAGTCCCAACCCACAGATACGGGTGCATAACTGAGGACCTGAACCAAGTAGAAATGACAAGTAGCCTGGATACTGTTGACGAACTCAGGACTAGTGCCTTCGTCAGAATGGCCTCATATACGCAGATGGTAGCTCGGAGCTACAACAAAAATGTCAGGATCAGGACCTTGCAAGTGGGGGATCTGGTCCTGAGAAAGGTGTTCTAGAACACCAAAAACCGACAAGCTGGAAAGTTCGCCTACAATTGGGAGGGCCCATACCAAGTTGAGAGCATAGTTGGTAATGGGGCTTACAGGTTGATGACAATGGAAGGGGAAATGATACCCATATCATGGAATATACTTCACTTAAAAAAGTATATCATCTAGAGGTACCTCCACCGGACAAGACCAGTTCCCTTGGAACTCGGGTTCTACTCTATATAAAATATACTCTGGTTCAGCGTAAAAAAAATTATCTTTATTTTATATTTTTTAACTTAAGTTTCGTAATCTAAGTCTTATAATTTAAAGTCTTTATACATTTAAATTCGGTTATTAAACGATTTTGAAATAAAGGAAAATTTTATTTTATATTTTCCAGACCAGAAATTGCCTATCCTAGTAGACTGACCTAAAGAGGAAATATGCACTATCCACAGGAGAACCTAAGTCAAGCCTGACACCCCAGCATAGGGACGGGTATCTAAAACACCAAGCCAGCACACCAAAGCAGCGATGGCCAAAACACGATGAAACATGCATGCACAACGAAAAACGCCAGAAAACGACAGAAAATCAAACGAAAAACAAAGCCCCATAACAATGGGGGAACATACGATTAAAAAGACTGCCCAAGGAAGCCCAGATTGAGAATTGTTTTTGCTGGTCCACCCGGACCAACGGCAAAAACTTACAACAAGTTAAGCCCACGCAGGGGCACCAAAAGTTTCAAAAACAAAAGAAAAAGTATTTTCGCCCATATCAGGTCCCAACAACACGAATTGTAAAAGAACCTACTCATCAGGAGTAGGTCCAGCAGCAACATTGTCATCCTGGGTGGGGCCAAAGATCACCTCCTCTCCAGCATCTTGAGACCCCACCACTTATTCCTCATCATCATCTGAAATAAGGTCCATGTTCAGACCCTTAGGAAAATTTGCAGCAAAGCCTTCTTCCAGAGCAGCTAAGTCCCAGGTAGTATGTTTACCCTCCTAGAACTCCTTAACGTATTTAATCCTGGTCTCAGCAGCAGTGTAGGCAACAACCTCAATTAGAGCCCCCTGCAGGGCAGCCTTCTTCTGCTCCAACGCTTCCAGCCTCAACACCAGCTCAGCCTCTGAGGCCAAGGCCCGCTCCAGCTTGGATTGTGCCTCCGCCAGTTTGCCCTGGAAAGCCTTTTCCTGCGCCTTTAGCTTTTCCTGACCTAGAGCCACATCCCTACGAGAACGCTCAACAGCCTGCCGCAGATTCTCCCTCAGAGCTTCCTCCAACTCCTGCTTTGACGCTATCTCCTGCTCCCTCTTTGCCAGGACCACGTGCATCCTCTCCACCTCATGCATCCTCCCTAGAGCCTCCGCATGAGCCGCCTGTATCCGCTGAAGCTCTGCCAGCAGAGCCTCACTCTGCCAATTAGCACACAACGACAGCTCCAAAGCCTGAAAATATAGAACAAATGAAAAAAAAAAAGTTACCTCAAAGGTAACCTCCGCAGAATGCTTGACCAGGTCTTTAAAAGGACGAGGCTTCAGGATGGAAGCAGAGGCAGAGAACAACAGAGAATCCAAGGTAGGCCAGAGATTAGTTTTGGATCCACCAAAACCCCCGGGAATTCCAAGTGCAGAGCAGTAGAAGAGGACCCCCTAGAAGATGTCCGAGGCAGAGGCCCGGGTAAAGTTTTAAAACCAGGGGTAGGAATCTTAGCAGAAATTTCAACAGGGGATGGGTCTATAAAACCAGAAGTCGCAGGCACAGATACCTAGACCGACTCAATAACATCCACCTCGATAGGAGCAGCCTTGGACCCATCTCCCCTAGAAGGCTCATCAACAACGTCCATTTTCTTCTTCTTTGAGGACCCAACATCCCTAGGGGTAAACCTCTTCCTTCTCAGCTGCATGACCCTATCCACATTGACTTTGGGCTTGCCTAAAAAGCAACACCAAAAGGTTAGAATCGCCAGACCAACACAAACATACCCAAAAACAACCAGAAAAACCCAAGAACCATACCTTCCTTCTTCACCACCAAAAAAGCTGCATCCCTGACCAGCTTGGAAAATGTTCTCTCCGAAAGCAGGCAGGTCGAGTAGCTTGGCCTTAGAAGCAGAGGGATCCTCAGACTCAGGGAACTTGGCTAAGCTAGTCCCTGAAGAGACAAACCAACCATTAGTAAAAAGATAACAACAGAAAAGATGCAAACCAGAAAATAAAACCAGAGCAGAGTCTATACCTTCCCTGGACTGCCACTTAGAAAAAATATAATCGGGGGAGTAAGGCAAGGTGTCGATCTTGACAAAGATGAAGCGAGTGAACCACTTACTATCATCCGGAGTAGTTGAGAAAACAATCGCGGAAGGCATGCCATCGTGGCCACGAATGGTGCACTGGAAATGGCCCAAAGAACGAGGGGTGAACCACTGCCCCAAATCTGCCAACCCAATATTCAGCCCTCGTTCACGGTTCAGAGCACAGATGCTGAGCAGAATCCGCCATGCATGCGGAGCAACTTGGCACATAGCCAGCTTGGTTAATTTCAGAAAATCGATGATCAAGTCAGGAAATGGAAACCTCAGACCCAGACGGAAGGGGTACTCGTAAAAGCAAGTCCAACCTTCCCTCTCAAAGTCGGCCTTCTCGCCTAAGAGGGAAAAGTGATAGACGACCCCATCCGGGAACCCAAACCTCACTTTAATGAGGGAGGAGTGGGATTCGTTGAAGGCAGAGTCACATAGGTGCCTAGGCGCAAGAAGCCCCTGCGAAGGGAAGGGACCAGAGTAGTCCCCCGATGCAGGTGAAGAGCCAGCAGTGGCAAGTGCAGCAGAAGAACTGGGGGCAGACATGGTAAATTTTTTTGAAGTTCTGGTAAAGAAATCAAAGCAAATAGTAAAAATCAAGGAGGAAAGTAAAGAAGATTTGAAGAAAGCAGTGAAAGTAAGAAAGAAAATAGGAAAGAAAGAAAGGTAAAAAGTGAAAAAGGACGGTTAAGGGTTATATATAAAGGAAAATAGGCGGTTGAACTTGAAAGGTGAATTTAATTTTGAAAGGTGAAATTTGAAGGGTTAAAGCAAGTAGTGGTAAATGGTTGAGGGGACAAGCAATTGATGGGAAGGTAGAACAAGTGGGACAATCACGTCAGCAGGAACAGTTATGGAAACCCACAACTGCCCGCGTAAATTCCAGAAGCAGAAGAAAATTCCAGCCCAATTGAAAGCCAAGTCAGGCTGAAAGTTGGGGGAAATTGTTTAGCCCAAAAACTTGTCACCGTGCTATTGGGCCCATAATCAAGCCAGGAAGCAGCAGCCCATCATGAGGACAATTCGCATACGGAAAAGAGTGTTGGAGAGGATATGAAAAGGTCAAACCCTAGAAGCATATTCCCCTCAACTCAGTCCTATATTCCCGGACCCCAGGACCAGGACCAGCTGACCAGGAGTCCTTGTTTATAAAAGGAAAAATTAGGTTATTCAGAATGTATTCTCACTTACCTAGAAAAATTTACTTACGCACGTCAACATTTGTACTTCGTTAAAACAGTGATCATCCTCAAATATAGTGAAAGCTTGGTGGGATTCCGTTCCCCCCGCGGTTGTTTCCCTCATTGGATTTTTCCGCGTCACCAAAACTTCGTGTGTTCATTCTTTTTATCTCTTTGTTCTTTACATTTGTTATTTACGTAAAATCATTTATTGGATGGTAGTTTGATCCACATCACAATAACTCGACCTGGTAGAAATTTTACCAAAACAGGCGGCATTATGGAATGCAACCATAGCTGATGGTAAGCTCAAGTACTTGACTGAGCCGTTACCACCCAACCCAGGCCCCAATGCTAGAGCTAACGTATCACAAGCATATAGTGATTTCGTTATGGAAGCAGGTGCGATAAAGAACGTACTCATCTTTGCAATGGAATCCAATTTGCAAATGCGCTTCATTTTCCATGGTGCAAATAAGATTTTCACCACGCTCACTAACGAGTTCTCAAAAGCACCGAGAATCGTTACTTATAATCATACATGTCGCTTCTTTGATGCAAAACTCCAGAAGGGCCAACCTGTTGGCCCATACATTCTTAATATGATTGAGAATGTTGACAAATTGGAGTCCCTAAACTGCAAAATCAATGAGAACATAATCATTGATCGAATGCTTCATTCACTTCATGACGGTTTTTTTTTTCAGGGCGAACTATCATATGAATGACATGAGGAAAAGTGCTCATGAGCTACACTTCCTTCTCCTACAGACCGAGAAGGATTTTAAATTGAGTGGGAGCATGAAGCAAGATGTTCTCATGATTTCCAACAAAGGGAAAGGTAAGGGCAAAGCTCAAGGTGAGCTAACTGTAGCTAAGCCACCAAAGTTTAAAGGGGCTGGATTCAAGAGTGGGCCTGGTGAGACAAGTAGCTCACAAGGCAAGACAAAAGCAAAGACGGTGACATTGAGTGCCACCATTGCCACAAGACTAGGCATTGGACGCAGAACTGTCCAGTGTACCGTGCAGACATAAAAGCAGGCCGCGTCACTCCTGTTGGTATTGTAGGAAATAATTTCTTAAATTACTCATAAAAGTATTAACTTAATTAATACTGCCAATGATTATATCAAAAACGAATTGATATTAAACCAATAGAACTGAAAAAATAGGACAAGGATCATAGAAATAACCTTTGGTCCTATATGTGATCGGCCTAAGAACAACCTAGTATAAACCCAAACTTCAAGGTAGAAGTTCTCCTAAGATTGCACCCAAGACGACTGAGAAAGATTCCCTCAAAGCTCCTCCTAAATTACTATTAATTATTTTAGAGGATTTATGTAATACTTCGTATTTTATGTCGTTTATTTATATTTCTTTGTTAACTTTATTAGTTTTCGATGTCGATGAGTAATATTAAAAGCGATGTTATTTTGGTGGACTAGGTGTTTTAGTTGTCGTTTTTAGAATCGTATAAGTGAGTATATAACGAACCGGTACTTGACTCATGTTATGTGGACTTTGGGGTGCGTGCTGGGTTGACTTTACAGGGGTAGTTGAGTCAGTTGGGCCTAGGGACGCGTGCCCAAACCCTAGCCCATACACGATTATTGCCTCTTGATTTCAGAAATCCTGAAATCAAGGCTCAGCCGCCTTATAAATACTTGCTTATACAACCTCCATCGACCTAATCTTCACAAACACTTACACCAATCCGACTGCCGTCACTGCTGGGCTTGCAAAGGAGGGATTTGCACGGTGGTTCTAAGGGTTTAAGGGTGGTCTTTGGCAAGGGCAAGTAGGTACGAACGCAATGCTATCTCGTTTTCTGGAAATTATGTTTTTCTGCCTTTCTTTCTACGTTAATCTGTGTTTGTATCCTACAACTAAAATCATGTTTATTTGTAAATTTATAATCTGTGTTAGGAGTTCTTCATGTTTTAATCTTTTATAAATCGTCTTTTATGTCTTAAGTCGTCTTCTATGAGATCTCGTTTCTGGGTTTGAGTGTGTCGGGTTTAGCACTGAATCAGGGGTTGCGGGTTGGTGGTTTGTATATGGGATTCGAGTCTTGTCTGGTGGTTACTTTTCTGTGTCGTGCTGGTCGTGGAAGGGTTGTAGTATGAGGTGTCGAAGGGTGGCAGTAGTGCCTGGTCGTGGTGGTACACGGTGGATCGTGGGGTGGTTACAAGTCAGGGCTAAGGGCTGTTACTGTAAGTCTGTGTAGTTTTGTGTTCGTGAGTCGGGTTTTCATGGGTGTTGCAGGCTGGTTGTGGTTACTTCCTCCACCACTGGAACCACCAAGACTCAGTGGCAAGTCTGGTGGTGCCATGGGTGAAGGTGGTGGTCATGGCCAGTGGCTAGGGTCGGTTATAGAGCGGTGCAGAATGGTAGACACAGAACACCCTGCTTGCGGCTGTCCAACTTAGAACGGGTCGTGGGTTGGCACAGGTGGTAACTGTTGGCCACCGACTCCTCCCCTGGAACCACTGTGGCTCAGTGACGAGCCTGGTGGTGCCAGTGGGGAAGCCAGGGGCTGCTGGTGGTGCAGGCAGGGGTGGTTGTTGCGGTGGTCAGGCGGTTTGTGGGCAGGAGTTAGCTGCGTTTTTTTTGTTGGAGTATCGTTTTGGTTTTTAGTTGCGTTTGGGTTGGGTGTTAGACAATGTTAGTAATATGCTCATAATAATAATAATAATATTATGTATACTTATAATAATAATATCATATGCTAATAATATTTTAGCAATTTTCTAACTATAGTAATATTAGTATTGGTTGTTTGTGTAATATTAAAGTTATGGTAAGAAATAATATTAGTAATGTATAAGGACATGTTAGTAATACTTTACTTTGTTAACAAATCTATTATTTTAGTAAGTGCTATTTTTAGTAAGTTATGATTAGTTAATTGTACTTGGATGCATGTTTAGAATTTGATGTAAGTAATATTTATAGGAACGGAATTTGAGGAGGAACATTACTAGTCGGTGATTGCTTGTTTGCAGACTGCTATTCCAGGTAGGATACACTGAACTATATTCTAAGATGTAAAATGAATGGGTGTTTATATTGTGTTTTACGAGTGCAAGCATGGTTATATGAATTTGGTGTTCAAGTATAAGTTGTTTAATATTGCATCCATAAGCATGTCATTTGCATTATTGAGAAGGAGGTGACATATATTATTTGATATAAAGCCCAGGGTGGTCTGTAGGCCAGGCCTGGTGTCTTCAGCTTTATGCTGGTATTCGACGACGGTCGATTATAGTCTGCCGGGAGGTTCGGTATGGCTTGGTGTTTCGGGTTGTGATTGAGCTCAGCATTGGCATTGCATTTGCATATTACATTGTTGCATTTTATATTATTGTGTTATCCTACTCAACCGCGAGGTTGACAGTGTATTCGTGTTCACCTACAATGATCCGGAATGGGGAGTAGATCTTTCAGGTCAGAGACAGATGGATTAGGACTCGGGCATGGAGGAGAGACATGGATTGGACCGACCTAGTTTAGATCACTTAGTCTCTTAAAGTTTTCACTTGTTTGTAATAGTTATTTTGGAACTTTAGTTGGACTTTGCTTTGTAATAGCTTTCAGTTGATCGTTTATAAATTAAAGTACTGTGTGTCTTTCACTGTGATTATCTACAACCCTGGTTCATCCAGGATGGTAACAGTCCTATTTACTCTGGAAGTCCTAGTTCAGGCTCCTAGGAAAATGGGGGTGTTACAAAGTGGTATCAGAGAGAACGATCCTCAGGCCTAAACTAAAATGAAATTAATGAACATAGGAGTGTCTAAATAAAATAAACCCCAGGCTAGTAGCTGATAGGAGCCCCATAGGAAATTGGGATGAGTTAGGGGCCCCCTCAAACCAAGCCACTGGCCCTTTTAGTCTAACCTGGTAACCTTGAGAGATGAAGAGTGTGGGTAGCATTAAGAAAGACCCAAGGTAGAAACGTATATATATATATATATATATATATATATATGTGTGTTGTGCTAACATTTCAGCGCCAAGGACTGAGGTAAGTTAATGGATGAGTAGATACATGTATACTGTGAGGCATGGAAGTGACGATATATGATGATTGGCATGTATAAGTTGTTATTTTCAACCTTTGAGGACATGAGTTTATATCTTAATTCTTGTCTATGAGTGAGATTTGTATGGATATATGCATGTGGTTATGTGATCCCTAAGCCTTTAGGTAGACCTTTAATAAGGATTTCATTGTATGGAAAAGTTACGTGCTAAGTATGTATGTTAGCAAGACCAAGTCAGAATAGGAGTTGACTTAGGATGCTCATAAATTTTGTCACTTGTGTAGCAAAATGCCTCCCAGAAGAGAACCCAACACTGCTAATGTGTCACGAGAGGAGTATGATCGCCTAGTAGCTATGAACGCTGCTCTCCTAGCTAAGATTGGGGCGAACACTCAATCTGATGCAGTCAAGATGAGCAACAATATCTCAAGGCATAACCCCACCAAGTACGATGGGGAAGGGGCACCGAGTTTACTAGCAGAGTGGTGCCGAGAGTTCGAGAGTATCTTCGAACTATTATCTGTACCGGAATCTATGAAGGTGGATCAAGCTGTATTCTATCTGAAGGGTACAGCTAGATTATGGTGGAATAACAACAAAGAAGAGATCAAGGCTGCTGCGGAAGAGATTGGGTCGGAATATGTACGCTGGGAAGAATTCAGGGGGATTTTATCCTCCAAGTTCGTGCCGGAGCATGTAAAAGGGAAGCTGAGAGCAGAGTTCGATTCATTCCAAATGGCTGAAGGGATGACTGTGGAGGAGTATCACAGTAAGTTTTTACAGCTGGCAGAGAATGTAGCTGACTTAGGCTACACACAGGAGATGTTAGCAGCAAGGTTTGAGAAGGGACTGACTCTCAATATCAAGAGAAGCATGCTGGCAACCAAGCCCACGACGGTGGAAGATATCTATGAGAGGGCTGGCCAGGCAGAAAGGCTAGCTGACCAGATTAAGGAGGAAGAGAAGACTAAGGGGGAGAAAAGGAAGGCTGAGTCAACAACTGAGGGTTCAGGAAACAAGAAATCAAATAATCAGTACCGATCTTTCTTCTCTAACAATGCATCAGGGAGCAATGAAAATCGAGGTGGAAATCGTTCTATGTCCGGAACAAACTTTGTAAAACCTACCTGTTTTAAATGTGGAAAGTATGGGCACAAGGTATCCAACTGTTGGGTTGGGACTCAGTGTGGGGAATAAAGCATGTATTCACCCTAAACTTGCAGGATTATAATGAAAAATACAGTTGTGTTTATAGTCATAAGATTAAAAAGGATAAGAAAAAGAATTCAACCTTTGGTCCTTTGTGCTTATGGCCTAAGAACAGGAATTAATGCAAATTCCCTCCTATAACTTGCACCCAAGACTTAGTTTGAGACGTGGCCGCGTGTGCTAGAAATCCTCTCCAATTGCCTTGCAATATAGGGAGAGCCCCTGAGGTTTTAGATGTGAGATCTGAGGTTTTGGGAGAAGAATGCTCTCAAACCCTAATTTTACCTTGAGATTTATTAAACAGTGCAACAAGAGTATTTGATATAAGGAGAAGGACTCTCCTTATATACTACACTTGGCCGGCCGAAATTGATGTCGGGTAGGAGTGGGCTTTCCACTCTTACCTTATTCCAATGCGTGATTCGACCCATTTAGCTATAATTTATTCGCGGGTTTTATTTATAAATCGTAACATGTTATCAGTTATTAATACAGTCGATATATTAATAATGGTCTGATAAAATACGATATTGTATAATTACCTAAATTAATATAACTGTTTATATTAATTCGCGAATACAATATTTAATTAAATATAACCGTTTATATTTAATTTACGAATTAAACATGTAATCCGTATTAGCTAAAATTATTTAATCCGTATTAAATAATAATCTCAACATCTTATTGACTAATTTAATAGTCAATACCTCTGACTAACTGTTTAGTCATATCCGGCATAAATGTGATTGTATTTTCATACCTTCACATCTCTCAAACGTGTCCTATAGGTGTGACGTATAGGGACCAGTTGACCACCGCCATCCGTATGACAATAACGTCAAACTTATCTAGCAAGCCAACCGTTATTGATAAACGTGGATCAACTGGAATAATACAGAAGTATGCCCTTGTGATCCTTAAAGAGATTTAATAAGTCATTGTACTTAATTGTCAAGGACACCAGCCCCAACAATCTCCCACTTGTCCGTACAAGGGTATGTGCAATGACGTTATCACACTACATGTGGAGGACACAAGCTCCAACAAACTCCCACTTGTCCGTACAAGTGTAGGTGCGATAACCGAATCTCATATCCTTTTAAAATTTCTCCCACTCAATGTAAGACAATTTGCAAATCCGCATTCGCAAAGGTCGTATCTCACAAGCGATCTGTATCAAGAGTGGTTTCCCCGACTAGAGAGTAACTTAACTGATAAAACGAATCTGTATTCGAGCATGGCCATGCATTTCAGTTACTACTCCTCGAGTGGCCCTGAGAAATGATAAAATCCTGATAAGGGTTTGGATATTTCCCTCAACTCGAATCCTGCCGATATCGCCCAGCATGAAATAACCCAGAAAAAATCCTCTTGGCCCCTGTTACGGTGACCGTGGGAAAGAAACCAAAGTTACCCAAAATCTGTCTTAATCTCAAGAGACAGTTGAAGGTCAAAAGACTCGACTCTAAGGAACACTATGGAGGTCCTATCCACGACCCGGCACCCAATGTTATAAAACATTTAGGACTCCATAACGTTGTCACGGGGTGTCCTACGAGATATCCGTATAACTCGCCTTTGTGATTGGTCAGTCATCCACGTGACTTATGGCTCGTTGAACCCACCATCAACCAACGTCACAAAATGATTACCTGAGTTATCAGCTCAAGTGGGTAATCAAGGACCAAAACGATGTAATGTTAATCAGTTCACTTTGTGGTGTTCAAAATTGGCGTACAATTCCACATGAGAAACAAAACATTTTATATCATAACAATAAGGTTGAATAGAGTACACGAGAAAATGAATTATTACATGAATTCATAAAAGAGTACTACAACTTAGGAACACATCCAATTCCCATGGAATGAATGTGCCCTTCATGCTTATCACGTGGTAATGCTTTTGTGAGAGGATCAGCTATGTTGTCATCCATAGCGATCTTATCAATAAATATCTTCTTTTACGCGGACTCAGTCGTAGAATCTGCTGTAACATTCTGTTTAGAACTTTTCCAGCTGACAGCAGCGCCATTAAGAGTAAAAACGAATCCAGACTGAGATTTCGAGTCATCTCGATCCGTTTGGAAGCTAGCATCTGCGTAACCCGTGACGCAGAGCGTCGAGTCGCCTCCGTAAGTCAATCCCCAATCTTTAGTCCTCCGTAGGTACTTAAGAATGTTTTTCACGGCCATCCAATGTTGTTCACCTGGATGAGCTTGGAATCGACTTGTCATACTCAATGCATATGCAACGTCAGGACGTGTGCATATCATGGCATACATGATCGATCCTATTGCCGAAGCATAAGGAATCCGACTCATGCGCTCTTTCTCTTCCACTGACTTAGCTTCTTGAGTCTTGCTCAAGTGAAGCCCAGGAGTCATAGGAAGGAACCCCTTCTTGGAGTTCGTCATGCTGAATCTCTCTAGAATCTTCTCTATATAAGATTCCTGACTGAGAGACAACATCCGTCGTGATCTATCCCTGTAGATACGGATGCCCAAAATTCTTTGTGCCTCTCCCAGATCTTTCATCTGGAAATGGTTTTTCAACCATGCTTTAACCGAAGATAAGAGAGGTATGTCATTCCCAATCAAGAGTATGTCATCGACATACACTACTAGGAATACAATCTTACTCCCACTCGACTTGATATAGAGACATGGTTCCTCGACTGATCGAATGAACCCATTCTCTTTTATCACTTGGTCGAAGCGATGATTCCAACTCCGCGATGCTTGCTTAAGTCCATAGATGGAACGCTTAAGCTTGCAAACTTTCTTAGGATGTGCTGGAACGATAAAACCCTCGGGTTGTACCATGTACAACTCTTCCTCCAAATAACCGTTTAAGAAGGCGGTTTTAACGTCCATTTGCCATATTTCATAGTCATGAAATGCGGCGATCGCTAAGATAATCCGAATGGAACGTAGCATGACTACGGGTGCAAAGATCTCATCGTAGTGCAAGCCTGGCACTTGGGTGAAAACTTTTAGCAACTAGTCTAGCCTTATGGATATCTTGTTGTCCTTCCACGGCATGCTTTATCTTGTAAAGCCATTTGCATTGAAGGGGACGTACCTTTGCAGGTAGGTCCACAAGATCCCACACGTTGTTCTCACACATGGAGTCCATCTCGGATTGCATGGCTTCTAGCCATAGCTTTGAGTCAGAACTGGTCATGGCACCTTTATAGGTTGTGGGTTCATTACCCTCTAGGAGTAAGACGTCATCTGTATCGTGTTCCTCGACCATACCAATGTATCTGTCCGGTGGAATAGAGACTCTTCCTGACCTCCTAGGTTCCTCAGGGATATCTACCGCAGCCTCGGTTGAAGGTACTGTTTCCTCCAATGGTTGCTCGGTAGTTGGTTCTTGAACCTCCGATAACTCGAAGGTTCTATTACTCGACTTGTTCTCGAGAAATTCTTTCTCTAAGAACGTCGCACTAGCCGCAACAAAAACACGTTGTTCGGTAGGCGAGTAGAAGTAATGACCAAACGTTCCCTTTGGATAGCCTATAAAGTATGTCTTGACCGATCGCGGGCCGAGCTTATCCTCGTGTCTCCACTTGACATAAGCCTCGCAGCCCCAAACCCGAATAAAGGACAAGTTAGGGACCGTTCCCTTCCATAACTCGAATGGAGTCTTGTCAACAGCTTTAGACGGACTTCGGTTAAGTATTAGAGCGGCCGACAAAAGAGCATATCCCCACAATGAATCAGGCACAACGGTGTGACTCATCATGGATCGAACCATATCGAGTAAAGTTCGATTTCTCCGTTCGGACACACCATTTAATTGTGGTGTTCCAGGTGGAGTCAACTGTAGCACGATCCCACAGTCTTTAAGGTGTTGATCAAACTCGCGTGAAAGATACTCACCACCACGATCCGAGCGTAGTGCTTTAATCTTTCTACCCAGCTGGTTCTGTACCCGATTCTGGTATTCTTTGAACTTGTCAAAGGATTCACTTTTGTGCTTCATTAAGTAGACATAGCCATATCTACTCAAATCATCCGTGAAAGTGATGAAATACCTATAGCCATCTCGTGCGTTGATCGACATAGGGCCACATACGTCCGTATGTATGAGTCCTAATAGGTCGGCAGCGCGCATTCCAACACCTTTGAAGGAAATACGAGTCATTTTGCCGATGAGACATGATTCACACGTGCCATATGATTCGAAATCAAAGGGCGAAATAGCTCCATTCTGTATGAGCTGTTTAACGCGTTTCTCATTTATGTGTCCCATACGACAATGCCATAGGTAAGTTTGATCTTTGTCACCTACCTTTATTCTTTTATTATTCACATGTAATATCTCGGTAGTTTGATCTAAAACATAAATTCCATTCATGGAAACTGCCTTGCCATAAATCATATTGTGTAAGGAGAAAATACAGCTATTATTCTCTATTACAAATGAAAAGCCGAGTTTGTCAAGTGCAGAAACTGAAATAATGTTTTTGGACAAACTAGGAACATAATAACAGTTATATAAAAATAACTCGAATCCACTTGGAAGCTGGATTACGTATGTTCCCTTCGAGACTGCAGCCACACGTGCTCCATTCCCGACACGCAGGTCCACCTCACCCTTGATTAGGGGTTCTTGGTTTCGGAGGCCCTGCACATGATTACATAGATGAGAACCACAACCAGTATCAAGTACCCAAGTTCCGCAACTTGCATGGTTAATCTCAATCATGTGAATAAAAGAAGAAGAAGACATACCAACAGGAGTAACACGTCCTGTTTTAATGTCCTCGCGATACACGGGGCATGAGCGCCTCCAATGCCCAGTCTTGTGGCAATGGTGACATTCCATGCTTGTATCCTTGCTCTTTATGTCGTTTATTTATATTTCTTTGTTAACTTTATTAGTTTTTGATGTCGATGAGTAATATTAAAAGCGATGTTATTTTGGTGGACTAGGTGTTTTAGTTGTCGTTTTTAGAATCGTATAAGTGAGTATATAACGAACCGGTAGTTGACTCATGTTATGTGGACTTTGGGGTGCGTGCTGGGTTGACTTTATAGGGGTAGTTGAGTCAGTTGGGCCTAGGGACGCGTGCCCAAACCCTAGCCCATACACGATTATTGCCTCTTGATTTCAGAAATCCTGAAATCAAGGCTCAGCCGCCTTATAAATACTTGCTTATACAACCTCCATCGACCTAATCTTCACAAACACTTACACCAATCCGACTGCCGTCACTGCTGGGCTTGCAAAGGAGGGATTTGCACGGTGGTTCTAAGGGTTTAAGGGTGGTCTTTGGCAAGGGCAAGTAGGTACGAACGCAATGCTATCTCGTTTTCTGGAAATTATGTTTTTCTGCCTTTCTTTCTACGTTAATCTGTGTTTGTATCCTACAACTAAAATCATGTTTATTTGTAAATTTATAATCTGTGTTAGGAGTTCTTCATGTTTTAATCTTTTATAAATCGTCTTTTATGTCTTAAGTCGTCTTCTATGAGATCTCGTTTCTGGGTTTGAGTGTGTCGGGTTTAGCACTGAATCAGGGGTTGCGGGTTGGTGGTTTGTATATGGGATTCGAGTCTTGTCTGGTGGTTACTTTTCTGTGTCGTGCTGGTCGTGGAAGGGTTGTAGTATGAGGTGTCGAAGGGTGGCAGTAGTGCCTGGTCGTGGTGGTACACGGTGGATCGTGGGGTGGTTACAAGTCAGGGCTAAGGGCTGTTACTGTAAGTCTGTGTAGTTTTGTGTTCGTGAGTCGGGTTTTCATGGGTGTTGCAGGCTGGTTGTGGTTACTTCCTCCACCACTGGAACCACCAAGACTCAGTGGCGAGTCTGGTGGTGCCATGGGTGAAGGTGGTGGTCATGGCCAGTGGCTAGGGTCGGTTATAGAGCGGTGCAGAATGGTAGACACAGAACACCCTGCTTGCGGCTGTCCAACTTAGAACGGGTCGTGGGTTGGCACAGGTGGTAACTGGTGGCCACCGACTCCTCCCCTGGAACCACTGTGGCTCAGTGACGAGCCTGGTGGTGCTAGTGGGGAAGCCAGGGGCTGCTGGTGGTGCAGGCAGGGGTGGTTGTTGCGGTGGTCAGGCGGTTTGTGGGCAGGAGTTAGCTGCGTTTTTTTTTTTGGAGTATCGTTTTGGTTTTTAGTTGCGTTTGGGTTGGGTGTTAGACAATGTTAGTAATATGCTCATAATAATAATAATAATATTATGTATACTTATAATAATAATATCATATGCTAATAATATTTTAGCAATTTTCTAACTATAGTAATATTAGTATTGGTTGTTTGTGTAATATTAAAGTTATGGTAAGAAATAATATTAGTAATGTATAAGGACATGTTAGTAATACTTTACTTTGTTAACAAATCTATTATTTTAGTAAGTGCTATTTTTAGTAAGTTATGATTAGTTAATTGTACTTGGATGCATGTTTAGAATTTGATGTAAGTAATATTTATAGGAACGGAATTTGAGGAGGAACATTACTAGTCGGTGATTGCTTGTTTGCAGACTGCTATTCCAGGTAGGATACACTGAACTATATTCTAAGATGTAAAATGAATGGGTGTTTATATTGTGTTTTACGAGTGCAAGCATGGTTATATGAATTTGGTGTTCAAGTATAAGTTGTTTAATATTGCATCCATAAGCATGTCATTTGCATTATTGAGAAGGAGGTGACATATATTATTTGATATAAAGCCCAGGGTGGTCTGCAGGCCAGGCCTGGTGTCTTCAGCTTTATGCTGGTATTCGACGACGGTCGATTATAGTCTGCCGGGAGGTTCGGTATGGCTTGGTGTTTCGGGTTATGATTGGTGTTTCGGGTTGTGATTGAGCTCAGCATTGGCATTGCATTTGCATATTACATTGTTGCATTTTATATTATTGTGTTATCCTACTCAACCGCGAGGTTGACAGTGTATTCGTGTTCACCTACAATGATCCGGAATGGGGAGTAGATCTTTCAGGTCAGAGACAGATGGATTAGGACTCGGGCATGGAGGAGAGACATGGATTGGACCGACCTAGTTTAGATCACTTAGTCTCTTAAAGTTTTCACTTGTTTGTAATAGTTATTTTGGACCTTTAGTTGGACTTTGCTTTGTAATAGCTTTCAGTTGATCGTTTATAAATTAAAGTACTGTTTGTCTTTCACTGTGATTATCTACAACCCTGGTTCATCCAGGATGGTAACAGTCCTATTTAGTCTGGAAGTCCTAGTTCAGGCTCCTAGGAAAATGGGGGTGTTACAATTTATTTTGTGATTAAGATGATAAACTAATCAAGGGGAATAAGAGAGGACAAACGTTTTCTTCTAGTGTCCAACCTCACGGCCGAAACCCTCTATATATAGGGTTTTGGTTTGTGTTGGTATTGTACTTCAATTAGGAAACCTCATTATAATATAATATTTTGAGTCAGTTTCCTTATTCCGAACTTCCTTAAAATATCATATATATTTTAATACTTTTCGGTGTACAAATTTAATTCCCGGAGAATATTAATTAATTATCTTATAATTAATTAATCCCAATTATATTATTCTATCATATATTAAAATATAATTAATAAATATAACTTATATATATATATTTATTAGAATTAACATTTAATTCATTTCTCCTAGTTATTATTTAATCATATTAAATGTTTATCATCTACTTAACTACATTTAGCTAAGTTTAGCATTTATGTAATTATATTAACATATAATCACATTTCTCAGTACTATCCTATAGGTGTGACCTTTAGGGATCAGCTGATTATCGCCATCATATGACAGTAACGCCAAACTTCTAGTGAGCCAATCGTTACCGATAAACGTTAATCAACTGATTAATATACTAAGTATCTCTGCGTGATCTTGTAAAAGATTTACTTAAATAATCACACACTGTGGAGGACATTTACTCCAACAATCTCCCACTTGTCCTACAAGTGTGTGTGCGATTACGATTCTCATCTCCATGCAATATTCTCCCACTCAATGGAAGACAAATTGCAAAGTCTTACCTTACAAGGTCGTATCTCCTAAGTAATCATATCAGGAGTGGTTTCCTCGACTAGAGACCAACATAACTGATACGAATCATATTCGAGCATGGCCATACGTTTAAGTTACTACTCCTCGAGTGGCCCTAATAAATATATATAAAACCTGATAAAGGCTGGATATTTTCCTTGACTTATGACCTGCCGATGGAAGCACAACATGAAATGATCTGACCTAGTAAAAGTCCGATTGCCCTCCTTTTACGGTGCGACCTAGGACAGAAACTAAAGCCACCCTAAAACGGTCTATATCACATGAAATAAACAATGGTCAAAAGAAACGACTTTAAAAATCACGATAGACGTCCCATCCACGACCAGGCACCTAATGTATCTTAACATTTAGGACTCTATGTTGTGGTCACTATGTCCTATACGATATCATATACCCATATTTGTTATTGATCAGTCAGACACTTGACTTATGGAATATTGAACCTTCCATCCTTCAACTAACAAAATAATCACCTGAGTTATCAGCTCGTATTGGTGTTTACGGACAAAAAACAGACATATAAAGTAAAACAGTTCACTGTGTGGTGTTCAAAAATTGTCGTACAATCCACATGTAATACAATTTAGAGAAATTCAATGATTTTATTAAGTAATAATTTGAAATGATCTAACATTAATCAAACAATGTTTATTACAATTCTGGAACACGCTTTATCCCCATGGATGAGATGTGCCCTTCATGTTTATTATGCGGTAGTGCCTTAGTCAGCGGATCAACAATGTTGTTATCCGTTCTAATCTTGCACAATGCTATCTCCTTTTGCTCCATGTAATCTCTTATTAGATGAGCTTTTCTGAGTACATGTCTAGATTTGTTGCTAGACTTAGGCTCCTTAGCCTGGAAGATTGCACCACTGTTATCACAATAAAGGGAGATTGGATCTTTCACACTAGGTACTACTTTTAGTCCTTGTAAGAAATAACGCATCCAAATAGCTTCCTTTGCAGCTTCGGAAGCTGCCAAGTACTCAGACTCTGTTGTAGAATCTGCTGTAACGCTTTGTTTGGAACTCTTCCAACTGACTGCTCCACCATTAAGAGTAAAGACAAAACCCGACTGAGATTTAAAATCATCACGATCGGTTTGGAAACTAGCATCTGTGTAACCCTTAGCACTTAGCTCCATGTCTCCACTATATACCAGTGCCCAATCCTTAGTCCTTTGTAAGTACTTAAGGATGTTCTTGACGGCTATCGAGTGACTTTCACCTGGATTATTTTGGTAACAGCTGACCATACTCAATGCATATGCCACGTCAGGACGTGTGCACATCATGGCATACATGATCGACCCTACTGCCGAAGCATAAGGTATCCGACTCATGCATTCAGTTTCTTCCGGTGTTGTAGGTGATTGTTTCTTACTCAGGTGCACCCCATGAACAATAGGAAGGTAACCTCTCTTGGAGTTTGTCATACTGAATCTATCAAGAATCTTATCTATATAATCTTCTTGACTCAATGCTAACATCCTTTTCGATCTATCTCTATAGATGCGGATACGTAGAATCCTCCGTGCCTCACCCAAATCTTTCATTTTAAAATGGTTCTTTAACCATGTCTTAACCGACGAAAGCATTGGAATGTCGTTTCCAATTAGTAGTATATCATCTACATACAATACTAGGAATACGATTTTACTCCCACTTGACTTGATATACAGACATGGTTCGTCGACACTTCGAATAAATCCGTTATGTTTTATTACGTCATCAAAATGATGATTCCAACTCCGTGATGCTTGGTTAAGTCCATAGATGGAACGCTTGAGCTTGCACACTTTCTTAGGATGTTTAGGATCGATGAAACCCTCAGGCTGTATCATATACTGTTCTTCTTCCAAGAACCAGTTTAGGAAGACGGTTTTCACATCCATTTGCCAGATCTCATAATCATGAAATGCGGCTATCGCTAAGATAATCCGAATAGATCTAAACATTATGACTGGAGCAAATATCTCATCATAGTGCAACCCGTGTACTTGAGTAAAACCTTTTGGCACCAATCGTGCTTTATAAACCTCTGGTTGTCCATCTAGTGCACGCTTTATCTTATAAAGCCATTTGCACTGTACGGGTTTTACCTTTTCAGGCAAATCAACCAAAACCCATACTTGATTATCTTGCATGGAATCTATTTCGGACTGCATGGCTTCGAGCCATAGCTTAGAGTCAGAACATATCATGGCTCCTTTGTAGGTAGCTGGTTCTTTACTCTCAAGATGTAATAGGTTTTCTGCACCACCTTCCTTAACCATACCAATGTATCGGTCTGGGGGTGGAAAACTCGAACCGTCCTCCTAGGTTCCTCTGGAATGGATACCATAGCAGATGTGGAAGGAACACTTTCTTCCATCATACTGTTGGTTTCTGGTTCTTGAACCTCTGACAGATCAAAAGTTCTATTACTCTGTTTGTTCGAGAGAAACTCTTTCTCTAAAAACTTCGCACTAGCCGCAACAAACACTCTTTGTTCGGTAGGTGAGTAAAAGTAGTGACCAAAAGTTCCTTTGGGATAACCTACAAAGTAAGTCTTGACCGATCGTGGGCCTAGCTTGTCTTCGTGTCTCCACTTGACATAAGCTTCATAGCCCCAAACCCGAATAAAGGACAAGTCAGGAACTTTTCCTTTCCACATCTCATATGGAGTCTTGTCTGCTGCTTTAGTCGGACTTCGGTTAAGTATTAGAGCAGCTGATTGAAGAGCAAATCCCCATAATGAATCAGGCACAACCGTGTGACTCATCATGGATCGAACCATATCTAATAAAGTTTGATTTCTCCGTTCGGATACACCATTTAATTGTGGTGTTCCAGGTGGAGTCAACTGCGATACAATACCACTTCTTTCAGGTGTTGATTAAACTCAGTCGAAAGATACTCGCGACCACGATCAGATCGAAGTGCCTTTATCTTCCTATCCAATTGGTTCTCAACCTTATTTTGGAATTCCTTGAACTTGTCAAAGGATTCACTTTTATGTTTCATTAAATAGACATACCCGTATCTACTTAAATCATCCGTAAAAGTGATGAAATATCTATAGCCGTCTCTTGCTGTGATTGTCATAGGACCACATACATCTGTATGTATGAGTCCTAGAAGATCACTAGCTCGCATTCCAATACCTTTAAAGGAAATACGAGTCATCTTTCGGATGAGACATGATTCACACGTACCAATTGATTCGTAATGAAATGGTGGTATTGACCCATTCTTAATGAGTTTTTCTACGCGTTTTTTTATTGATGTGTCCCATTCGACAATGCCATAGATACATTTGTTCTTTATCACCTATTTTATCCCTTTTATTATTCACATGATAAACCTCGGTGGTTTGGTCTAAAACATATATTCCGTTTACGGAAACAACTTTTCCATTAATCATATCGTTTAATGAAAAAGTACAACAATTATGCTTAATATTAAAATAAAAACCTTCTGAATCCAAAACAGAAATAGAAATAATGTTTTTCGACAAACTAGGAACAAAATAACAATTATTTAAAAATAACTCGAAACCACTAGGTAGTTTGACTACATAAATTCCTATGGAGACAACTGCAACCTTTGCTCCATTTCCAACACGAAGGTCAACATCCCCTTTCTCAAGTTTGCGGACGTCCCTTAAAACCTGCAAGTGATTACACAAGTGAGAACCACAACCAGTATCAAATACCCATGTTGCTGAACTTGCATGGTTTATTTCAATCATATGAATAAATGACGGTATACCTGTGGCTGTCACTCGTCCAGCCTTGATATCGTCGAGGTACTTAGGGCAGTTCCTTTTCCAATGCCCAGAATCGTGGCAATGGTGGCACTCTCCTTCTTTCCCTTTGCTCTTAGTTTTGGCATTTGAGTTACTGGTCTCACCAGGTCCACATTTGGGCTTCGGCTGCTTCCTTTTGAACTGAGGCTTCTTAACATTTAAGGGAGCCTTTGTATTTCCCTTTCCCTTCCAATTAGCTTGTATGACAAGGACATCCTTCTTAGCACTCCCACTTAAATTGAGATCCTTCTCAGCTTGCACGAGCTGAGAGTGGAGTTCATAAAGACTTTTCTTCATGTCATTCATGTTATAATTCACCCTAAATTGGGTGAACCCATCATGAAGAGAGTGTAAGATTCGGTCTACAATGATTGACTCCTCAATCTTGCAACCGAGAGACTCCAGAACTTCCACATTCTCAATCATCTTGAGTATGTGTGGGCTAACAGCTTGGCCCTTGGACTGTTTAGCTTCGAAGAAGCGGACTGCTGTGTCATATCTCATGATTCTCGGAGCTTGCGAGAATTCATTGGTAAGGGTGGTGAAAATCTTATTCGCACCTTGTGAAATGAAGCGGGGCTGCAAATTGTTTTCCATTGCATAAGTCAGTACATTCTTAATCGCACCAGCTTCACGAACGAACTCATCATATGCAGTTCGTTGGGCTCCAGTCCTTGCAGTTGGTTCAGCCGGTACTGGCTCAACCAAATACTTTAATTTACCGTCAGCAATGACAGCATTCCGTAATGCTGCCTCCCAATCGGTAAAGTTACTCCCATCATTCTCAAGGCGGGAGTTCTGATTGTAGGAGACGTGGTCCATAAAAGAGCGTAACCACGACTCCCTGGTGAGGGTGGCGCTAGGGCCCGGAGTTGCATTTGAATCAGTCATTTTAAAAGACAGATATTAAATGATCTACAAATGAGAAAATAAATAAATATGAGAAATCAATGAATTTAAAATCTTTTTAAACAAAGATATACAACATAATATAATCGATCTCATTCAAATAATTATATAATGTATCCCAAGACCCAAATCCCGATTTGGTGAGTTAACCCTTTAACTGGTTCTACATTAGAACTCTTAGTCGACAAATTTCTTAAATTTTTCTATTAGTCCACAATGATTTTAATAGCTTAATTGAATCATTGTGTTGAGTTCAACTAGGTCACAACACACTACTTACCCGAGGTAGAAGGGGTCCATATGGAGATAACAACAGGTCCTATATGCCCACCGACGAACAAGGGATTCATAGTTGTTTGATCTAGAAAGGCTAAAGTCTCAATTTTATAAAGAGTGAGATCCCATCACTATTTAAAACTCATTTAAGTGAACTATTTGATATGAGTAGGAATGAGTGATGGCAAAAAAAAACCATGATATGCCAAAATGCAAAATAATCTACATGAGTCATTTTACATGCATATAGGTGGTTTGGTTTAGGCGGAACATAATGATATGCAACATTCAAGCAATAAAGATAAAAACGTAAAACATTAAAATCCTAGTGTGGCTTATCCCATGAAAAACAGTAAATACAACTTGGAATCCAATCACATGGACCCTAGTAGCTTCATGGATCACCGTTCTTCATCTCGAGATGTAAACTGGAAATAGAGACCCGGATGCATCAAACTCCTCTTCTTCTTTTTCTTCTTTGTTCTAAGCTATTACAATGTAAATCCTATTTACATTTAATCTAAAATAAAGAAAAATTAAAATACAAAGCGGAGATGCGAGATCTCATAAATTACATCACTTGATTACTTTCTACCATTACCGAAAAGTAACCAAAAACTAAAGCCACACTAGATTACATGATATACTTGACAACAATTGTAAAAATAAATTCAACCTTCATTGAAAAACAATATCATTAACAATATAATAAAACATTCATAACGCAATATTACCCAAACCACCATTAATTTTAAAATTACATGTCACACATGTAAACCATAATCCAAATAAATTCCAAAAAATTTTAGAATCTAGTAAGTATCATCAATTAGATATAATAAACCTTTAAAATAAATAAATGATTAAGTAACCGAAAAATTATCAAATAATTTTTGTTTATTTTCTTTATTTCCCACTGCAATCACACAGTTATACCCCTTTTTTTTCGAAAAAAAAATTGTTACAATTACAAAACATCTTTTATAATTTAGTTAATATGAATATTATCTCATAATATAAATAAAAACGAAAACAAATAAAATAACCCTAAAATCAAATTTTACGGTTTTTTTAATACCCTTTTTTTTGTTTTAACTTTATAAATTTGTTCTAATTAAAATCTTTATTTATAATTTAGTTAATATAAATTATCATATAATATTAATAATAACAAAAGCAACAAATCACAAAATTTAGGGTAGGGCCGAAAAAAAAAACTTGCGGTCCAATATTACACGTTTTTTTTTTTTGTTAAAAAAGGCAATTACTCATATTATCAAATAATATCATGTAAATTGACATAATCATAAGATATTATACTATTTCCTTAAATGGTATAATCAAGGTAGAAATAGATTTTGAAAACTTTACTAATTCGTGAACTTTCTTAAAATCACTCATAGTAGAACAACAATCATCTCATAATTTTGTGTTATAGTTCTAATCATATTAGGTTTTTAAAAATTTCCAAATATTTTCGTCAAGATTAACTTTTTTAATTCATGTGAACAATATTCATTCATCTTAACAATTTAAAACAAATTAATCTAATTCTAACAATATCTTGATTGAACTTTTAATAATCATTGATCTATATCATTGTTATGAGCATCATCACATGATAATTATTTTAACAATTAAAATAACAAAATAAAAAAAATGAAACCAAAAAAAAACGTGAACCCAAAAAAATTTTAGTCGTGACATATCACGAAAAAAAAAACAGACCGGAAAAAAAAACTTTTTTTTTTTTATAAACCGTGAAAAATATTTGTGCCGTGGGATTTTAATGTTCAATTAATTATCAAAACGATTTTGAACAATGGCTCTGATACCACTTGTAGGAAATAATTTCTTAAATTACTCATAGAAGTATTAACTTAATTAATACTGCCAAGGATTATATAAAAAACGAATTGATATTAAAACAATAGAACTGAAATAATATGACAAGGATCATAGAAATAACCTTTGGTTCTATATGAGATCGGCCTAAGAACAACCTAGTATAAACCCAAACTTCAAGGTAGAAGTTCTCCTTAGATTGCACCCAAGACGACTGAGAAAGATTCTCTCAAAGCTCCTTCTAAATTACTATTAATTATTTTAGAGCGAGGATTTGTTTTGGAATTAAGATGATAAACTAATCAAGGGGAATAAGAGAGGAAAAACGTTTTCTTCTAGTGTCCAACCTCACGGCTGAAACCCTCTATATATAGGGTTTTGGTTTGTGTTGGTATTGTACTTCAATTAGGAAACCTCTTTATAATATAATATTTTGAGTCAGTTTCTTTATTCCGAACTTCCTTAAAATATCATATATATTTTAATACTTTTCGGTGTACAAATTTAATTCTCGGAGAATATTAATTAATTATCTTATAATTAATTAATCCCAATTATATTATTCTATCATATATTAAAATATAATTAATAAATATAACTTTTATATATATATTTATTAGAATTAACATTTAATTCATTTCTCCTAGTTATTATTTAATCATATCAAATGTTTATCATCTACTTAACTACATTTAGCTAAGTTTAACATTTATGTAATTATATTAATATATAATCCCATTTCTCAGTACTATCCTATAAGTGCGACCTTTAGGGATCAGCTGATTATCGCCATCATATGACAGTAACGTCAAACTTCTAGTGAGTCAATCGTTACCGATAAATGTTAATCAACTGATTAATGTACTAAGTATCCCTGCGTGATCTTGTAAAAGATTTACTCAAATAATCACACACTGTGGAGGATATTTGCTTCAACAGGTATGTCATCTTACATTCATATGATTGAGATTAACCATGCAAGTTTCGGAACTCGGGTACTTGATACTGGTTGTGGTTCTCATTTATGTAATCAGATGCAAGGCCTAAGAAACATCACACCTCTCGCAAAGGGTGATGTGGACCTGTGAGTCGGGAATGGAGCAAAAGTTGCTGCAACCTCGATGGAAACATATGTAATCCAACTACCGAGTGGGTTCGAGTTATATCTGTTTAACTGTTATTATGTACCCAGTTTATCTAAGAATATTATTTCTTTTTCTGTACTCGATAAAGACGGCTTTTCATTTTCAATGAAAGATAATAGTTGTATTTTCTCATTGTATGGAATGATTTATGGCAAAGCAGTTTCCATGAATGACATTTATATCTTAGATCAAACTTCAGAAGTATTACACGTGAATAATAAGAAATTAAAGGTTGGTGACAAAGATCAAACTTATCTATGACATTGCCGTATGGGACACATAAATGAGAAACGTGTGAAGAAGCTCATTAAAAATGGAGCTATATCCCCATTTGATTACGAATCATTTGGCACATGTGAATAATGTCTTATCGACAAAATGACTCGAATATCCTTCAAAGGTGTTGGAGCGCGCGCTGCCGACCTATTAGGACTCTTACATACAGATGTATGTGACCCTATGTCAATCACCGCTAGAGATGGCTATAGATATTTTATCACTTTCACGAATGACTTCAGTAGATACGGATATGTCTAACTTATGTTGCATAAAAGTGAGTCCTTTGAAAAGTTCATGGAATTCCAGAATAATTTTGAGAACCAACTGGACAGAAAGATTAAAGTACTTCGATCAGATCGTGGTGGCGAATATCTTTCACTTGAGTTTGATGAATATCTAAAAAACTGTGGTATCGTATCACAGTTAACTCCACCTTGAACTCCACAATTAAATGGTGTGTCCGAACGGAGAAATCGAACATTACTTATATGATTCGATCCATGATGAGTCACACAGTAGTTCCTGACTCATTATGGGGTTTTGCTCTTTTGTCAGCTGCTCTTATACTTAATCGAAGTCCGTCTAAAGCTATAGACAAGACTCCATATGAGATATGGAAGGGAACGGTCCCTAACTTGTCATTTATTCGGGTTTGGGGCTGCGAGGCTTATGTCAAGTGGAGACACAAGGATAAGCTCGGCCCGCGATCGGTCAAGACACACTTTATTGGTTATCCAAAAGGTATGTTTGGTCATTAATCTATTCGCCAACCGAACATCGAGTTTTTGTTGTGGCTAGTGCCAAGTTCTTTGAAAAAGAGTTTCTCGAGAACAAGACAAGTAATAGAACCTTCGAACTGTTGGAGATTCAAGAACCAACAACCGAATAACCTATGGAGGAATTTGTTCCTTCAACTGAGGTAGCGGTTAATATTCCTGAGGAACCTAGCAGGTCAGTTAGACATTCCATTCCTTCTGATAGATACATTAGTATGATCGAGGAGAATGATGGAGTTGATGTTTTACTCCTAGAGAGTAACGAACCCGCAACCTATAAAGGTGTCCTGACCTGTTCCCACTCTAAGATATGGCTTGAAGCCATGCAATCCGAGATGGATTCCATGTATGAGAATAACGTATGTGATCTGGTTGACTTACGTGATAAGGTCCGAGCTCTTGAGTGCAAATTGCTTTATAAGATAAAGCATTATGTAGAAGGACAACCAGACACCTATAAGGCACGACTAGTGGCAAAGGGTTTTACTCAAGTGCAAGGGTTGCACTATGATGAAATTTTTGCACCTGTAGTTATGCTTCGTTCCACTCGGATTATCTTAGCGATTGTCGCTTTTCATGACTATGAAATTTGGCAAATGGATGTGAAAACCGCCTTCTTAAACGGTTTTTTGGAGGAGGACTTGTACATGGTATAGCCCGAAGGTTTCACTGATCCTAAGAATCCTAAGAAATTATGAAAGCTTAAGTGTTCCATTTATGGACTTAAGCAAGCATCTCGGAGTTGGAATCATCGTTTCGACCATGTGATAAAAGAAAATGGTTTCATTAGATCAGTCGAGGAACCATGCTTATATATCAAGTCGAGTGGGAGCAAGATTGTCTTCCTGGTATTATATGTCGATGACATACTCTTGATTGGGAATGACATTCCTCTCCTATATTCGGTAAAGTATGGTTAAAGAACCATTTCCAGATGAAAGATCTGGGTGAGGCATGGTGCATACTGGGAATCCGTACCTATAGAGATAGATCACAACAGATGTTATCACTTAGTCAGGAGTCTTATATAGATAAGATTCTTGAAAGATTCTGCATGACTAACTCCAAAAAGGGGTTACTTCCAATGATCTCAGGGGTGCATTTGAGCAAGACTCAGGCACCAAAGACATTAGAAGAAGTCAAGCGCATGAGTCGCATTCCTTATGCTTCAGCTGTAGGATGGATCGATCATGTATGCCATGATATGCACATGTCTAAATGTGGCATATGCATTCAGTATGACTAGTCGGTACCAAGGCAATCCAAGTGAATCACACTGGATGGCTGTTAAAGACATTCTTAAGTACTTACGGAGGACTAAAGATTGGGTATTGACTTATGGAGGAGGCACTGAGCTTTGCGCAAACGGTTACGCAGATGCCAGCTTCCAAACGGATCGAGATGATTCGAAATCTCAGTCTGGAATTGTTTTTACTCTTTATGGCGCGACAGTCAGCTGGAAAAGTTCCAAACAAAGTGTTATAACAGATTCTACAACTGAGTCCGAGTACTATGCCGCTTCGGAAGCTACAAAGAAAGCTATATGGATGCTTCAGTTCTTACAAGGACTAACAGTAGTGCCTAGTTCGAATGACCCTATCACCATATATTGTGATAATAGAGGTGCCATCTTCCAGGCTAAGGAGCCTAAGTCTAGCAACAAATCTAGACATGTACTGCGTAAGGCTTATATGATCCGGGATTACGTCGAGCAAAAGGAGATCGTGGTTGAGAAGATTGCTACGGATGACAACATTGCGGATCCTCTCACTAAACCGTTAAGATATGAAAAGCATGAAGAGCACGTTATATCCATGGGAATTAAATGTGTTCCTGAGTTGTATTAGTACTTTTATGGATTGGAAAATTGTATCTCTTTCATATACTATTTATAACATCATCGTTTTTGTTTTCATATTTTGTTTTCCATGTGGATTTGTACGACAAACATTGAACACCACAAAGTGAACTGAATTACATTATATTCTGGTCCGTAATAGCCCACATGAGCTGATAACTCGGGCAATTATTTTGTGACGTCGATTGATGGTTGATTCAACGAGCCATAAGTCAAACTGTTGACTGATCGATCACAGATACGAGATTATAACGATAACTCGTAGGACATTTCGTGACAACGCAATGGAGTCCTAAATGTTTTAGAACATTCGGTGCTAGGTCATGGATAGGACGTCCATAGTGTTCCTAGAGTCGATTCTTTTGACCATCGACTGTTTCTTAACATAAAGGGCAGTTTTGGGTGACTTTGATTTCTTTCTCACTACTCGACCGTAACTGGGGCTAAGCAGATTTTTTTTAGGTCATTTCATACTGCGCTTCTATCTGCAAGATTCGAGTTGAGGAAAATATCCAACCTTTATCAGGTTTTCTTATTTATCAGGGCCACTTGCCATGCTCGAATAATGATTCGTTATCAGTTGAGTTACTCTTTAGTCGGGAAAACCACTCTTGATCTTGATCGCTTGTGAACTACAAAAGTTCCTTAAACAGAGAGAAATAAAAACAAAAACAATAAACACTGGCGTCACCTCCCCGGCAACGGCGCCAAAATTTGATGCCCGTCGTTGAGGGTACCAAAGATAAAATTTATAATTCCTAACTTTAACAATAGATAGTGAAAGTCAGGGTCGAACCACAAGGAGGTGGGGAGTATTTATTGTTTGGTGTTAATGTTTAAAGGTAACGAATTTGGGGGTTTGATTTGTTGATTACTAAGTCTAAGGCAAAGATTAAAACAAACAAATAATAAAAAATTAGAATAAAATATAATAAAAGGGATGCTAGGATGTTTGGGGTAATAAATAGCTAAGGTAATATAAAATCTAAGGTCAACATGTATTGCAGTCGCGTAAGGGGTGTAACATAACCTTTAGGTCTATGCTACCTAATAGCTCCTTTCGGCCTATGCTATTAGTTCCTAGGTCTCAAAATTATTGGGTGTCAACAATAAGGGTGATTCCTAAATCCTAGGTCACATACCTTTCAGTCTTAAGTAACCTAGCCGTCTTAAGGTGTAAACCAATGCCCTTCCCGTATCTCTCAATCTTGGGTAGGTCATTACTAACATCCTACAAGTCTCCTTTCAGTCTCATTGTAGGGTATTATAGTCAACAAAGAAAGACGAAACAGGATTCATACGCGAGTGGGTCGACCGACCAGCTATTCTAGTCGGCCGACCACCGCCTTGGTCGACCGACCAATTATTTGAGTCGGCCGACCACGGCACTGCTACAAGTCGGTCTCGGAATTCTATTACCTATGCATATTCATCCCCTACATCCTAACATATGAAATTTAGCTACGCATGATTACTAAAATAATGATGAAAACGGAAGTAAACATGGGAACATAGTAAATAATAATCTAAGCATGCAAGATTCAATAAAGCTTGGGAATTCTATCTTGACCGGATGCAATAATAATAAGAACAATAATAAAACTAAATTAAGAGAAAAATTACCAGAGACAAGATTAAGGCAGAAAAGGAACAAACTTTATTGAAAGCTTGAGAATTATTGAAGGATTACAATTGAACTAAAAGATTGAGTAAACTAAATTCCGAACTTTGATTATTATGGTGGGTGCTAATTGATAAAAAACTCTCGATGATAAAACTTCATGTCAAACCCTAATCACAAGATTAGCTTATATAGGGCAGAAAATTTAGAGTTTCCTAAAGACTTTATACTTCTAATTGATTTCCGAAAATGCTTCTGGGCTTCGCTGAGGTCGGTCGACCAGTTTGATGGGTCGGTCGACCTCTTTTACGGGCTTAGGCGAATTCTGGGCTTTCTTTAAGATTCTGGACTTCTTAAACTTCAGGCCAGGTCGGCCGACCCATTTAGTAGGTCGTCGACCGTTTCCCCGTAGAAATTCTTCGGTTCTTCTCGATTTGACTATTGGTACTTAAATAATGACTCCGGTTGACTTTTCCTTCGTTCCTTAATTATGCAAAAGTCCCGAGGGCATGAATTTGGTGCAAAAATCGTCCCTTTTCCGCATAAATCTGCAAAGATGCATAAAAATACGAGAGTACACGATTGTTGGGAAATAAGGGCTAAAACATAGTAAATGAGCGATCAAATGCGTGTTAAAATAGATGAAAAACATCCTAAAATAGACACGCATAAAATTCCCCAAACCAAACCCTTGCTTGCCCTCAAGCAAGAAATAGACTCGATCTTAACTAATGGAACGATTTCAATCTCAGAGCGAAATTTACATGTAAGCCTAAACCAATGCCAAGTACAAAATGAGAAAGTATTTAAATCATGCAAACGAGTTGTAGGGTCGTCAAACTTATAAACCTAGAGACTATAGAGACTTTATACTATGGACTCTCGCGGTACGCTCGAGACACTCATGAAGCAAAGGGTGAGTATATTTAGAAGATAGAAAGAAGTACATTGTCATGACACTCACCTAAGTGCGACCCATGGAAACATGACTGCAATCTAACATGAACAAGAATTCTACGACTTTGTATAACAAACCCATTAAGTGACTCGGATACATGCGATTGAGGTAATGAAAGGTATGTGAGGTAAAAGGTAAAAAGTGGTTAAGATGTTTTTGGACTTGTGGGGTTAGTAGCCAAGCTAGTAAAACCGTTTCCCAACAACATAATTCATAACTTTTTGATATTAAGAAACTGCTCTTTTGTAGCACAACTCTCACATTGAATATAAGAAAGGACTCCCAAATATTTTGAATGAGGTACGGGAGTGATAACAAATAAGAGAAAAGGGATTTTGGAACGATTTTTGAATTCTGACCCTGACAGTTGGTCGGCCGACCTATGAAGGAGGTCGGTCGACTTCGTTCCTGGAAGTTTTCGAATTTTTTTCGTTTTTTTTTTCTTTCCTTTCTTTTCCTTTTCTGGATTTTTTTCTGTTCTTTTTTTTTTTTCTTTCTTTCTTTTCTCTTTTTGCTTAAGATAGCATACAAACCAAGATGCCTCAAAATAAACCAAAGACCACAAATACTAGCTTGGAAGGGTAGGCTAAGTATGGGATGTAGTTTTGGGGGGGATAAAAGGGCAATTTTGGCTGTGTGAAGCTTATGGGTAAATATGAGAAAAGGGATCCCAAATGCACGTATCAAGACTCACAAAACGAGAAAGTAAAACAAGTATATAGCAATTCAAGTTCATATTTATGCATATTGATGTAACATGTTCCAATGGGAGTACTACTCATATCCTAGACAGCTGGTTTAAGAATGAAACCAGGAATAAGGCTCTAAAAACTCAGAATGTATAGTAAGCTGCCAAGGCATAAGTCAAGTCTCAAGATATGCAAGTTAACAAAAACTCGTAGATATGCAAAAGACTCTTATACTAAAACAAGTTGACAAGGCAATGTAAAGGCATAGACAAATAAGATAGCTAAATCATCCTTGAAATACTTTCGTTCCGACTCGACCTATATGCTAAAATAAACGTGCATTTTTTTGGAATTTTTGAATTTTTTCATTTTTTTTGGATTTTTCTTTTGTATAGGTAGATAAAATAAAGAAAAGAACAATGCAAGACAGAAATGCAATAAACGTGTGGCAAAATGCAATGCATGTGACACGAAACCATTCCCCAAACCAACCCGCACAATGTCCCCATTGTGCATTAGCCTAAGTAAAGGTTTCAGAAATTTAAAGGAAAGATGCAAAGAGAATAAAAACTAAGGAAAACTGGAAAGAACTCACTGGGTTAATAGACGTATGAGAAAAACCTCCCCAAACCAGCGTAAGCTGGGAGGTTTTTGGTGGCCAGCAGTGCCACTCAAGTACCCAAGACGGTTGCACGATTCCCGAGGAAGAAACGAACATGCTGTGACGGAAGGTTGGGTCGACCGACCCATATATTAGGTCGACCGACCCTCCTGCAGACTACAGGAATTCCAGCATTATAAGGACTAGGTCGACCGACCCATATTTCCGGTCGGTCGACCCCTCTGCTGCACAGCGGTCTTCGTTTCCTTGTCGAACCTGAAAAAGCAATAAATATGCGCCCAACAAATGCGCGAGATGCCAGAAACAAGTCTAAAGTCTTAACTATGAAGCATAACGGAAAAAGTTCTAAAACTACGAGCAAACCAAAATAAAATGTTCTCAAACAACAAAAGTAAATTGTCTTAAAAGCTGAAACTTGAAATAACTATCCGCTAAAGATGCGGAAAATATCCGACCACGGCTTTTGACGACATGCCGTAGTCTCCACAGTGTTTTCTTGAGTAGCAAAACACATCTTCTTTCCGCCGCAAAGCATATGCGACGAACTCTCCTCTTGAGCTTGTCTCCTCTTTTTCTTTTCTTCCCGATCTACAACATCTGGGTCTTCATCTTCTTTATAGCTCAAGAATCCCATTCCCCCTCTCTGTACTGTGACTTCCTTTACTTTGGGTTTCCCCAAACCAATTCTTGCATTAGTCATAATAGAAGTATCCTCCATATTGCTCCCAATCTGGGGCGGAGGTGTAAAAACAGGTACAGGAGTAGGCAATAAAGTTGGAGAAGTAGTGATGACCTTATACTTCTTTTCAGAAGTGATAACATTACAAGTGATGGGGGTCATAGCATCCTTCTTCCTATAAGATAGGCCATAGATAATGGAATGCTTTCCTACTTTGAAGGTCAAAGTCCCAGTGCCTACATCTATGATAGCTCCCGCAGTGTGGAGGAAAGGTCTTCCTAGTATTATAGGTATATGGGCATCCTTTGGGATGTCCAAAACTACGAAGTCAACTGGGAAGAAAAACCTGTCTATACGTACAAGGATGTTTTCCAACACCCCTATGGGTTCCATAGATGTACGGTCTGCCATCTGGACAGTCATGCTGGTCACTGCAAAATTGGTCATTCCTAGTTTTAGGGCAACACTTAGGGGCATGACACTGATACTAGCTCCTAAATCGCATAAAGCCTTTTTTACAAGAAAGGTTCCTATATTGCAGGGGACAGAAAAACTACCAGGATCATCGAGTTTATGAGGGGCAATAACATGTGATAGAAAACTGGATGACTCCTCAGTGAGAGCCACCGACTCAACCTTATCTAAAGACCTCTTCCTTGACAAAAGCTGTCTCATAAATTTAAGATACGAAGGAACCTGTTGGACTAATTCTAAAAACGGAACTTGAACATTTAATGAACGAATTACATCCTTAAATTTGTCAAAAGATACCTGGTCCTTCGAAGGTATGAGTCTTTCTGGGAAAGGAGGGGCTGAAGAGTCGGTATTTGCAGCCCTTTTCAGAAACCTGGGGGTCTTATCACCCCGAAAAAGAAAATCCCTTAAGTTGTTCGGCAACTCGGGTCGAAAAGGGGCTTCTTCCTCCACATCGGCGGTCGGTCGACTTTCTTCTTCGGTCGGTCGACCACTTTCCTGTACAGCGGGATTTTCTAGATTCTGCTCAGAAGTCGGTCGACCTGGCTCCTGGGTCGGTCGACCTCCCTCGCTGTTACTCGGCTGTTTTTCTTGTTCGCCTCCCACTTTAGCTCCACTTCGTATCTCTTTTTTCTGGTCCGTCTTGGTCGGGAGTTGACCCGGAGCCCTAGTATCATTCTTGCCCGCAATTTGAGCAATCTGAGATTCTAACATCTTCATCCCTGCCTCTCTAGCCTGAGATTCCTTCTGAACCAACCCAATAAGATTTTGGATAAGAGTGTCTGTGTTGGGTGGTGGATTTGAAGGTGGTTGAGGGTTGAAGGGTGGTTTTTGGAAACCTTGCTTATGTGGGGGAATGTATGTGGAATTTTGCTGGGGTTGCATGTGTTGTGGGTTGAGAACATTCTGGCTTGTCCACCTCATGTTGAGATGGATATTATTATTATTTGGGTCATAAAAATTGTTCCCACGATAGTGTTGGAAAGCGGCACATGTCTCATTGAATGAGGTACAGAATTTTGACACGTGCCCTTCTCCACCACACCTCTCACAAGCAAAGGATCCGTCCTGAATGGCGTTCACCTGATAAATACCTCCCTTGCTCCCACTTCCTAGATCAAACTTTCCTCCAGCCTCTAGTTTCTCTAACTTGGCCGTCAAGGCCTCAATAGCAGCCAGGTTATACTCAGATTTCCTTTGATTGCCTCAGGAAGTTCCATGTTCAGCACGGTGTACAGCAACATCTTCTATCAATTTGAGACCCTTAGTCTCTCCTGAATTGTCCTAGAATCTCCCATTGGCTGCAGCATCTAAATAAGCCATGTTGTCATCATAAAGGCCATTGTAGAACTGGTTACAAAGAAACCATTGTTCGAATCCGTGGTGTGGTATGGATCGAACAAGTCTCTTGAACCTGTCCCACGCCTCACTCAAATCCTCATTGGGGCCCTGCTTAAGATTTGTAATCTGCGCCCTCAAGGCATTAGTCTTGGATGCGGAATAGTACTTCCTGTAGAATGTTAAGGCTAGGGTATTCCAATTTGTGACTCCCGCAGCAGTGCGGTCCAAGTCTCTGTACCATTCCCTTGCAGCGTCCCTAAGAGAGAAGATAAACATGGCCTGCTTAATCTGATCCTACGTCACTCCTTCTGGGGGTGCAATAGAGCATATGTAATCTGTGAAGATTTCAATATGCTTTGCAGCATCCTCATTGGTCGAGCCTCCAAATTGGTTTCTTTCAACCATAGTGATATAGGCAGGCTTGGCCTCGAATGGCTTCCCAGTACCTGCAGGTAAAGTGAACCCTTTGTATAGGTCCTTTGCCTGAGGCATGGAGTGACTGGCAATAGTAGCTTCCTCTGTCATGTTTTCTTCTTCTTTCGGAAAAACTGGAAAGTAGGTAAAAGGTGGTGTTTTTGGTGAAAGTGGATTGTTGGGTGAATTTGGTTGTGAAGTTGGTGTTTTTCGTGAAAATGGTAATGATGGTTGTTCAAAGATGTCTTCTTGGAATAAGGAAGATGGTGAACCTCCTTCCTGATTCGCTAGAAGATGCTTTCTTCTTTCTCTTAGAGTCCTCTCAAGCTCGTGGTCAAGTGGTAGGAGTTCTCCTTGAACTGACCTGCGCATAAGATGGAAACTACAAAAAAAGGTGAGAAAGTTTAAGGAACAAAAGTTCCTTAAACAGAGAGAAATAAAAACAAAAACAATAAACACTGGCGTCACCTCCCCGGCAACGGCGCCAAAATTTGATGCCCGTCGTTGAGGGTACCAAAGATAAAATTTATAATTCCTAACTTTAACAATAGATAGTGAAAGTCAGGGTAGAACCACAAGGAGGTGGGGAGTATTTATTGTTTGGTGTTAATGTTTAAAGGTAACGAATTTGGGGGTTTGATTTGTTGATTACTAAGTCTAAGGCAAAGATTAAAACAAACAAATAATAAAAAATGAGAATAAAATATAATAAAAGGGATGCTAGGATGTTTGGCGTAATAAATAGCTAAGTTAATATAAAATCTAAGGTCGACATATATTGCAGTCGCGTAAGGGGTGTAACATAACCTTTAGGTCTATGCTACCTAATAGCTCCTTTCGGCCTATGCTATTAGTTCCTAGGTCTCAAAATTATTGGGTGTCAACAATAAGGGTGATTCCTAAATCCTAGGTCACATACCTTTCAGTCTTAAGTAACCTAGCCGTCTTAAGGTGTAAACCAATGCCCTTCCCGTATCTCTCAATCTTGGGTAGGTCATTACTAACATCCTACTCTCCTTTCAGTCTCATTGTACGGTATTATAGTCAACAAAGAAAGACGAAACAAGATTCATACGCGAGTGGGTCGACCGACCAACTATTCCAGTCGGCCGACCACCGCCTTGGTCGACCGACCCATTATTTGAGTCGGCTGACCACAGCTCTACTACAAGTCAGTCTCGGAATTCTATTACCTATGCATATTCATCCCCTACATCCTAACATATGAAATTTAGCTACGCATGATTACTAAAATAATGATGAAAACGGAAGTAAACATGGAAAACATAGTAAATAATAATATAAGCATGCAAGATTCAATAAAGCTTGGGAATTCTATCTTAACCGGATGCAATAATAATAAGAACAATAATAAAACTAAATTAAGAGAAAAATTACCAGAGACAGGATTAAGGCAGAAAAGGAACAAACTTTATTGAAAGCTTGAGAATTATTGAAGGATTACAATTGAACTAAAAGATTGAGTAAACTAAATTCCGAACTTTGATTATTATGGTGGGTGCTAATTGATAAAAAACTCTCGATGATAAAACTTCATGTCAAACCCTAATCACAAGATTAGCTTATATAGGGCAGAAAATTTAGAGTTTCCTAAAGACTTTATACTTCTAATTGATTTCCGAAAACGCTTCTGGGCTTCGCTGAGGTCGGTCGACCAGTTTGGTGGGTCGGTCGACCTCTTTTAAGGGGTTAGGCGAATTCTGGACTTTCTTTAAGATTCTGGACTTCTTAAACTTCAGGCCAGGTCGGCCGACCCATTTAGTAGGTCGGTCGACCGTTTCCCCGTAGAAATTCTTCGGTTCTTCTCGATTTGACTCTTGGTACTTAAATAATGACTCCAGTTGACTTTTCCTTCGTTCCTTAATTATGCAAAAGTCCCGAGGGCATGAATTTGGTGCAAAAATCGTCCCTTTTCCGCATAAATCTGCAAAGATGCATAAAAATACGAAAGTACACGATTGTTGGGAAATAAGGGCTAAAACATAGTAAATGAGCGATCAAATGCGTGTAAAAATAGATGAAAAACATCATAAAATAGACACGCATCAATGACACACTCAAAGGCACGAGTTCCAAGAAAAACGAATCCCCTTCTCTCTCTAGTTTTCATCTTACACAAAAATTAACGGTAATTTTTGAAGTTTCTAGCTCAAGAAAGGTATTTCTCGGAGCGTCTTGGGTGCAATAATTAGGAGGATATCTATATTGATATCTGTTCTTAGGCCTATTTGCGGGGACCAAAGGTTAATTCTTGATCCTAATCCTTGTATTTTGTTTTTCGTTTATGACTTTAAATCATAAATTATAATTTCGTTATAATCCTACATATAAATTATTGGGATATATACAAATATTTTTCCCACATTTAAAACATATGTCAATTTGAACACCCTGAGTCATTTTTATATGATATTAAGGTACTATAGTGCGAATTTCGGGATTTTTTTTTATCCCGGAACTCTATCGGCCTAAAAAACATGGATAATAACCTTCAAAATCGGCTATTTTCGGCCATCTTAGAACCCGCAGTACTTTTTTTCCTGAATATTTTGTTGGAGGTTGTGTACTCAACAATAATGCGATCACATATTTAAATCTCATAATAGGAAACACAAATGGGAATATTACTCTTTTAAGTCGACTAATCAACATTTATCGATAATGATTGGCTGTCTAGAGTGTGACATTATCGTCGTATGATGGTGGTGATCAGTTGATCCCTTAAGGTCATATCTTTAGGGAATTTCGTCTTAATTGATTATTTAATTAATCGTTTATGGATACGGATTAATTATACCTTGAAATTAGAAATGATTTTGTAAGACGTATATTAGTGTAATGGGATTATAATAATATTTTGTCATAGTAATAAAATTGTTTTATTACTTAGTATTATTTAATTGTTTACGAAACAATTAAATCGGGAATGAAAACGGTCGATAATAATTGCAAATGGTTGTAATTAAAATTATGATATCACATTTTGTAAGATAGTAATTATGAATTACTAGTGAAATTATTTAAATGTAAAGAATTTGTGAATTATGAATTTTAAAGTGTTAAAATTGCATAAATGACAAATTGTCTCATGTGACATGTGTTTTGGTAAAATTTCTACCGAGTTAAGATTATCGTGAGGTGAGTCAAAGTGTCAACCAATACGTGAATGAATGCAAATGAAAGAAATAATAGAAATTCGACATAGAAAGTTTTTGGTGACGCGGAAAAACCCTATGAGGGAAACAACCGCGGGGGGAACGGAATCCAACCAAGTTTTCACTATTTTCGAGGATGATCACGGTTTTGAGTGAGGTACAATAGTTGACGTGCGTAGGTAAAGTATTCACCGTAAAAGTGAATACATTCTGAATAACCAAAATTCTCTTTTATAGGTGTGGACTTCTGGTCAGCTGGCCCTGGTCCTGGTCCAGGTGAGCTCCGAGAATGTAGAAGTAATTTTTGGGGTATATGCTTCTAGGGTTTTGACCCTTTCATGCCCCCTTCAACGTCTCTTTTTCGTATGCGGACTGGCTTTCTTAATGGGTTGCTTGCTTCCTGGCGTGTTCATGGGCCCAATAGCATGGTGACAATTTTTGGGCTAAACAATTCCCCCCAAATTTCAGCCTGACTTGGCTTTCAATTGGGCTGGAATTGATCCCTCCGCCTCTGGAATTTACATAGTTGGTTGTGGGTTCCCGTAATTGTGCCTGCTGACGTGAGTGTCCCAGTTGCTCCAACCTCCCATTAATTACCTGTCCCCTCAACCATTTACTACCACTTACTTTAACCCTTCGAATTTTACCTTTCAAATTTGAATTTATCTTTCAAATTCAACCGTCTACTTCCTCTATATATACCCTTTAACCGTTCCTTTTTTCACTTTTACCTTCATTTCTCTTGAAATTTCTTTCTCTCTTTTCACTGCTTTCTTTGCTTTCTTTATCACAACTTCAAAAAAAAAATTACCGCTTTCGAAATTTACCATGTCTGCTCTAGGTTCTTCCTCTGCTACTCCTTCCGCTGCACCTGCTACTGCAGGTTCGTCTGGTTCCTCACCTGCGTATGGGGACTACTCTGGTCCCTTCCCTTCCTAGGGGCTTCTTGCGGCTAAGCATTTATGTGACTATGCCTTAAATGAATCTCACCTTTCCCTCATCAAGGTGAGGTTTGGCTTCCCGGAGGGAGTTGTCTATCATTTTCCCCTCCCAGGCGAGAAGGCCGATTTTGAGAGGGAAGGATTGACTTGTTTTTATGAGTACCCCTTCCGTCTTGGTTTGAGGTTCCCATTCCCTGATTTAATTATTGATTTTCTAAAGTTGACCAAGTTGGCTATGTGCCAAGTTGCTCCACATGCATGGCGGATCCTGCTCAGCATTTGTGCTCTGAACCGTGAGCGTGGGCTGGATATCGGGCTGGCCGATTTGGGGCAGTGGTTTTCTCCCCGTTCTTTGTGCCACAACCAGTGCACCATTCGAGGACACGATGGCATGCCTTCTGCAATTGTTTTTTCTACTACTCCGGATGATAGCAAGTGGTTTACTCGCTTCATCTTTGTCAAGATTGATACCTTGCCATACTCTCCTGATTATATTTTTTCCATGTGGCAGTCCGTGGAAGGTATAGACTTCTGCTCTAGTTTTATCTTCTGGTTTGGGTTTTTCTGTTGTTATTTTGCTAACGATTGGTTTGTTTTTCAGGGACTCGCTTGGCCAAGTTTCCTGAATCTGAGGATCCCCCTACTTCTAAGGCCAAGCTTCTTGACCTTCCTGCTGCGGAGATGACGTTCTCCAAACTGGTCAAGGATTCAGCTATTCTGGCGGTGAAGAAGGAAGGTACGGTTTTGGTTATCTGGTTGTCTTTTGCGTGTGTTTATGTTGGCCTGGTGATTGAAACCTTTTGGTGCCGTTTTCAGGCAAGCCCATAGCCAATGTAGACCGGGTCATGCAGCTGAGAAGGAAGAGGTTTACCCCTGGGATGCTGGCTCCTCCAAAAAGAAGAAGGTGGACGTTGTTGATGAGCCTCTTACTGGAGTTGGGTCCAAGGCTGCTCCTATCGAGGTGGATGTTATTGAGTCGGTCCAGGTACCTGTGCCTACGAGTTCTGGTTATGTAGATCCGTCCCCTCTTGAAATCCCTGCCGAGATTCCTACCCCTGGTTTTAAATTTTTACCCGAGCATCTGCCTCGGACATCTTCTTGGGGGGGGGGGGGGGGGTCCTCTTCTACTGCCCTGCGCCTGGAATTTCCATGGAGTTTTGGTGGATCCAAGACTTCTCTCTGGCCTGCTCTGGATTCGCTGTTGTTTTCTGCCTCTGCCTCTATCCTGAAGCCACGTCCTTTTAAGGACATGATCAGGCATTCCGCGGAGGTTACCTTTTAGGTAACTTTCTTTCTTTTTCTTTTTTCCTTTTTTTTTTGAATCTCATTTGACCTGTATTTTAAGGCTTTGGAGCTGTCACTGTGTGCTAAACGACAGAGCGAGGCTCTACTTGTAGAGCTTCAGGGTATACAGACGGCTCGTGCGGAGGCCCTAGGGAGGATGCAGGAGGTGGAGAGGAGCTGGCAGTTCTGGCAAAGAAGGAGCAGGAGATAGCGGCAAAGCAGGAGCTGGAGGAAGCTTTGAGGGAGAATCTGCGGTCAGCTTGTGAGCGCTCTCGTCGGGACCTGGCTTTGGGTCAGGAGATGCTAAAGGCGCAGGAGGAGGCTTTCCAGGATCAGCTGGCGACGACACAGTCCAAGCTGGAGCGGGCCTTGGCCTCAGAGACCGAGCTGGTGCTAAAGGTGGAGGCTCTGGAGCAGAAGAAGGCTGCCCTACAGGGGGCTCTTATTGATGTTGTTGCTTATACTACCGCTGAGACCAGAATCAAATGTGTTAAGGAGTTCCACGAGGGTAAGCATACGACCTGGGACTTAGCTGCTCTGGAGGAAGCCTTTGCTGCAGATTTCCCGGAGGGTCTGAACATGGACCTTATTTCAGATGATGATGATGAAGACGTGGTGGGGTCCCAAGATGCCGGAGAGGAGGTGACCTCTGGCCCCACCCGTGATGATGCTGGTGCTGCTGAACCTACTTCTAATAAGTAGGTTCTTTCAAACCTTGTACTGCTGGGCCTTGATATGGGCGAAACTACTTTCTCTTTTGTTTTTGGAACTTTTGGTGCCCCTGCGTGGGCTTGAATATTTGTAATTTTTTGCTGTTGGTCCGGACCACCAACGAAAACAATTCTGCATCTGGGCTGCCTTGGGCAGTCCTTTTTTAATCGTATGTTCCCCCATTGTATAGGGCTTTGTTTATCGTTGGTTTTCTGCCGTTTCTTCTGGCGTTTTCATTGTGCATGCATGTTTCGTTGTGTTTTGGCCATTGCTGCTTTGGTGTGCTAGGCTGGTGTTTTAGATACCTGTCCTTATACTAGGGTGCCAGGCTTGACTTAGGTTCTCCTGTGGATAGTGCAGATTTCCTCTTTAGGTCAGTCTACTAGGATAGGCAAATTTTGGTCCAGAAAATAAATAATAAAATTTTCCTTAACTTTCAAAAGACTCGATAACCAAATTTAAATGTATAAAGAATTTTATAAGATTATAAAACTTAAGTTAAACAATATAAAATAAAGGTAAAAGGTTTATGCTGAACCAGAGTACGCTTTATACAGAGTAGAACCTGAGGTCTAAGGGATCTGCTCCTGCCCGGTGGAGGCACCTCTAGATGATATACTTTTTTAGGTGAAGTATATTCCATGATCTGGGTATCATTTCCCCTTCCATTGTCATCAGTCTGTAGGCCTCATTACCAACTATGCTCTCAACTTGGTATATGCCCTCCCAGCTGTAGGCGAACTTTCCAGCTTGCCGATTTTTGGTGTTCTGGAACACCTTTCTCAGGACCAGATCCCCCACTTGCAAGGTCCTGATCCTGACGTTCTTGTTGTAGCTCCGAGCTACCATTTGCTTATATGAGGCCATTCTGACGTAGGCGTTGGCCCTGAGTTCATCAACAGTGTCTAGGCTACTTGTCATTTCCACTTGGTTTTGGTCCTCAGTTATACACCTGTATCCGTGGGTTGGGATTTTGACCTCAGAAGGAATTACTGCTTCTGCTCCGAAAACGAGGCTGAAGGGGGTCTGACCCGTTGCTACTTTTGGAGTAGTCATGTCAGCCCACAGGACCAGAGGGAGCTCCTCTGTCCATTTCCCTCCCATTTCTTGCAATTTCTTTTTCATATTTTCAATGATAATCTTGTTACTGGACTCAGCCTGCCCGTTGGACTGAGGGTTTCTGGGGGTAGATTTCTGGAGTGATACGTTCCACCCGGCACAAAAAGCCTCAGTTTTCTTCCTAATGAATTGGGAATCATTGTCACATATTATCTCCGAAGGTATACCAAATCTGGTGAATATATTACGCTTAATGAAAGAGATGACCTCTGCTTCGGTGGTCTGAGTGAATGATTCTACTTCAATCCACTTAAAAAAGTAATCTGTCATGGCCAGCATGTACAACTTGTTTCCTGGTGCTCTAGGGAGGGGTCCTACAATGTCCAACCCCCACTTCATAAAAGGCCATGGGGATATGAGCGGGTGCAGGGGTTCTACTAGTTGGTGATTGACAGATGCATGCCGTTGAGAGGCGTCACACTTCCTTGCATACTCCTTTGCATCCTTGCACATCGTGGGCCAGAAGTACCCCATTCTGAGGGCTCTATTGGATTGGCTTCTTCCCCCTACATGATTTCCACAGTCTCCACTGTGGAGGTCATACAAGACAGTCTGTGCCTCATTCTGTTCTAGGCAACGTAGATATGGTCATTCTAATGACTTTCGGAACATGATGACATCAGCAGGAACCTGGAAGCTTTCATCCTGAAACTGCGTGCCTTTTTTTACTACTGGGTAAGATATCATGCTACAACCAGTCCAGGTATGGTTTTCGCCAATCCTGCTCTGGCTCCTAGTCTGGATTACTGCTACAGATGGGCAATTCTTCCTGGTCTGGATCTGGTCGAGGAATGGCTGGTTTGAGGACATGGGTGATGGGAATACTGGCTACTTCAGCTGGTTTGAAGGTTGATCCCATGGTTGCCAGTGCGTCTGCTTCTGCATTCTGCTCTCTGGGTACCTGCTGGATGTAGAATTCTGTGAATCGGCTGGTTGGTTCCTTTGCTACGCAAAATTAGGCCGCCATTGTTGGATCCCTTTCTTCGTATGCTCCATTGACGTGATTCAAAATTAATTGCGAATCACTATACACAGTAATGTAGCTGACTCCTATGTCTAGGGCTAATTCCAGTCCTAGGACCAGGGCTTCATATTCAGCTACGTTGTCTGTGGTCTTGAACTCACATCGGACTGCTTGGGTGATCAAGTCACCCTCTGGTGATCTGAGGATCAACCCAACTCCTGACCCTCTGGCGTTTGATGCCCCATCTACTCGTAACTCCCAGGTGCCTGGCTTGGCACCCTTTTGTAGGTGCATAATTTCCTGCTCTGTTTCGGTCTGGAGAGCTGGGCTGAAGTCGGAGACGAAGACTGCGAGGGCTTGTGACTTTATGGCTGTGCGTGGTTCAAACTGGAGATCATATCCACTGAGGTGCACAGACCATTTAGCCATTCGCCATGAGAGCTCTGGCTTTCTCATGACCGTCTTGAGGGGGTGATTAGTAACCACCGAGATGGTATGAGACTCAAAGTACGGACGTAGCTTATAGGATGTTGTGACCAATGCCAAGACTACTTTTTCAAGTGAGGTATACCTTGTTTCTGCTGGTAGCAGTGACTTGCTGACGTAGGACACCGGATGCTGAGCTCCCTCGTGCTGCTGGACCAGTACTGCGCTCACAGTACAGCTGCTTTACTTAGAGAGAGGTATAGGAGCAACACTTCCCCCTGCTCTAGTTTGGATAGCAGGGGTGGGCTGATTAGGTACCGCTTCAATTCCTGGAATGTTTTCTCGTGCTCTGGTGTCCAATCAAACTTCTAGCTTTTCCTTAGAATGTTATAGAATAGTCTGCACCGGTCTGAGGATCTGGAAATAAAACTACTCAGAGCTACAACTCTTCCTGTTAGACGCTGCACATCTTTAGGCTTCTGGGGTGATTCCAGCTGCAGAAATGCTTTGATCTACTCTGTGCTGGCTTCTATTCCCCTCTGCGTTACCATATACCCCAGGAATTTCCCACTGGAAACTCCAAAGGTACACTTAGCTGGATTTAGCTTCATCTTGTACTTCCGAAGGGTGTTAAATATTTCCTCCAGGTGCTGGGTGTGTTTCACTGATTGCTTGGATTTGACCACCATATCGTCTATGTATACTTCCATATTTCGCGCTATCTGGTCTTTGAACATCATGTTTACGAGCCGCTGATATGTAGAGCCGGCATTCTTAAGACCGAAGGGCATTACGTTGTAGTAGTAAATGCTTCTTTCGGATCTGAATGCTATCTTCTCCTGGTCTGCTGGGTTCATCTTGATCTGGTTGTATCCGCTCCAGGCATCTAGGAAAGTCAACATTTCGTGGCCTGCAGTGGCGTCCGCCATAGCATCTATATGTGGCAAGGGGAATGGGTCTTTGGGGCAGGCCTTGTTCAGGTCTGTGAAGTCCACGCAGACCCTCCACTTGCCATTCTTTTTTGGTACCACCACTACGTTGGATAGCCACTCTGGGTACTTGACTTCCCTAATTTTTCCTGCCTCCAGAAGGTTATCCACCTCCTGGTTTATGACCTGGTTCTTTTCTGCTGCAAATTTCCCGCGTCTCTGCTGTACTGGTCTGAATCCTGGATCTATACTGAGCTTGTGTGTTATTATCTCTAGGTCTATGCCAATCATGTCTTTGTGGGACCAAGCAAAGCAGTCCACGTTCTTTCTGAGCAGCTGGAGGAGCTGTTGGCGCAGGTCTCCTGAACACTCTGAGTCTACGAACACGGTCCTTTCTGGGTACTTTTCATCCAGGCGTACCTCATCGATCTTTGCCTGCTGAGACTCGATGTATTCCTCCTGGATGTGCAGCTGCTGTAATTGTTATACTCTGGCGGCTGGTGGCCTGGTGGTCCTTTTGAGAGCCACCTTGTAGCAATTATTGGCCTCTTCCCGGTCTCCCCATATTTCCTAGACTCCCCACGGTGTAGGGAATTTTAGGCACTGGTGATACGTTGACGGGATTGCTCACATTTCGTGGATCCAGGGCCTGCCAAGAATAACATTGTAAGTAGATGGACCATCAATAACCAAGTACCTTACCTGTTTGTTCAGCCGTCCGGCGTAGGTTGGGATGGTGATTTCCCTTAAGGTATGCGATGTTTCTCCGCTGAATCCGACTAGGGGAATAGCTTTCTTTGTCAGGTCCTTCTCGTCAAATCCCATGCTTTTCAGGGCATCCAGCATCAGCAGTTTGACGGAGCTCCCTGTATCTACCATGACTTTCCTGACCTCACAGTTGCCAATGTTCTATGTGATAATTAGGGCATCATGGTGCTGCTCTAGTACGGCTTGTGCATCTGTCTCATCAAAGGTCACTGCTGGGAGGTCTTGACGTCCTATTCTGCATGACGATTCTGGCTTGTGTCCCTTAGCTGCTGTCACGCGTCTTTTGGCTACTGAATAAGTGAGCCCACACAGCTCTGATCCTCCGGTGATGATGTTGGTGGAAGTGTCCTCGACAATAATGTGTTGACATAATTAAAACTCATTTGAATGAAACACAACTGGGAGTGTTACTCTTTTAAAGTCGACTGATCAACATTTACCGATAATGATTGGCTGTCTAGAGTTTGACATTATCGTCATATGATGGTGGTGATCAGTTGATCCCTTAAGGTCATATCTTTAGGGAATTCCGTCTCAATGGAATAATTAATTAATATTGTATTGGATACGAATTAATTAATAACTGGAAATTTTGAAATAATTTTTACATGACGAATATTTTATAATGGGATTATAATAATAATAGTCAAGGTAATAAAATCGTTTTTATTACTCGGTTTTATTTATTCGTTTAGGAAACGATTAAATTGAGAATGAACACGGTTGATCATAAAATTACAAAGAGTTGTAATTAAATTATGATATTAATATTTTATACAATAATAATTTCGAATTGTTAGTATAATTATTTAAATCTAATAAATTTGTAAAATATGGATTTTAATAGTTAAAATTGCATAATTAACAAATTGGGTCATGTGTTATGGAACATGTGTGACATGTTACAAATTAACACAATTGACAAAGATAAAATGGGGTCTCTAATAACCCCATTTCAGCCGTGTAGTATTGAGCATGTGTGAGGGTTGTGTGTTTGAATGTACAAACTTGATTGTGTGCATCTTACACAAAAGGAATGTAAGGCATCTTACATGCTTTATGTAAGAAATAGTAAGGCATGCATTGGCCTTAAAAAGGCTTGTGAAAGCCGGCCAACATGAGGAAAAGAGAGCTCATGTTTGCTCTATTTATATCACACTTACACACCTCATAAACTAGTTTATTTAGCTCATGTGTTGATGCTTGACCAAATACTACAACATCATTCTCTCTAGTTTTTCGAGTAAAATAGTCTTTCTACGAAAATAAACTATCTCCTATACTAATAATATTAAGGGTAATATTATTAATATTTCTAGTATGCTAATTCTATTTTTCTAGTAACAAAAATAGTCTTAGTTTGAGATCGGGTCCTTGATACGTATCTTTTGGAGACGATTTTTGTTAGATCGTTAAAGGGTATTTCGGTTATTTGAAGACTCATATAATAGGTGATTATTGAGTATAAACTTCTAAAACCAATGTAAGAACAATCACATCTTACGATATCATCATGCATGCATAAGATTTTATTAAGATTTATAACCTAAACTTAAAGAAACAAAACTCACATTAGATTTGAGTATAAAATCAGAAACTTAGTTCCCATTAAGTGGTATCAGAGCATTACGGTTGTTGCATGCATGATCGGATTCATGTTTTATGTTAAACGGATTAATATATATATCTCGACATTTTTTTATTTATTATGATAAATCACAAAATAATTTTGCATGTTAAAGTTTCTAATTCTAAAATGGTTTTAGGACATAAATATAATTTTATGGATTTTTATTGTTCATTTTTATATTTATTTGCATATTTTGTAGTTTAAATCGGGTTTTAAACAACAGTTAATGGGAAAATTAGTTAAACATAGTTTCTGGCTGAGATTTTTTGATATGTTCTCACATGCATATTTTACATATTGGATAGAAATTTTTGTAAAAAATGGAGTTATTAATTAGACCTGGCAAATAGGTCGGGTCGTGTCGGGTTCGTGTTCGTGTCACCATTAAATGGGTCATGACCCCCTCAACCCTAACCTGACCCAATTAGATAAACGGGTCACATGCATCAACCCTAACCCAACCCATTTATTTTTTCAATAACCCAACCCGACTTGTGTAACCAATTTAAGTTTTAATAGATCAATTTCGACCCCTTAAACCCGTTTAACCCATCCAACCCATATAAAGTTACAGCAAGAATAGACAATCTTCATATCTTATTTCAAATTCAAAATAACATAACCCGATTATAACACATTTAAATGGATATATCATAACCTATTTAAAGTAATGGGTTATTCGTGTCGGGTTCGTGTCGTAAGAGCCCAACCCGAACCCGACCCATATAAGTTCGAGTCGTGTTCGTGTCAACCCAATTACGTAAACGGGTTGAAACAGCTTGACCCGAACCCGCTAATTTCGTGTCGGGTTCGTGTCGTGTTTTCGGGTCGTGTCAATGATTGCCGCCTTTTGTTATTATGCATGGATTATGAATTTTATGAGATAAATAGTCATAATATGAGTTATAATGGGTATCGAATTTGACCTTAAATTTTTTATGAGAAGTCACATGCAATATATAAAGTACCTGTATAAAGTTTCGGAATTATTGGACTTATTTTGCATGATTAATGATTTCTATAGTAAAAATCGTATTAATAGTGACTCAAATTCGACTTTAATAGTTATAGTTGGAATTTTGCCATAACAATTTTACACAATGTCACAATCAATATTTACAGAATGTATATAATTTTTTGAGAATTTATTCTCAAGCGATGCATGTTTTGTGATTTTAATAGTTAAAATCGGCTAAATAATGACTTATTGTGTTAAAAATAGTTAATCTTAATATTATGGCATAAAATTTTACCCATGGATATCTTATATAATAGGAACATCAGATCTAAAAGTTGGATATAAAAAAGTTTCTGGTTTTATAATTACTAATTTTTATGAGTTAAATAGTTAATAATCGTAATTTATGAGTCCTAAAAATAAAGATTCGAGTATGGTCTATAATTTTTGGTCATTTCCAGATTCTAAAATGTTTTTAAGCATGACTAAAAATTTATAGCAATTTATTGCAAGTTATTATAATTTAAATCGGATTTTTAACTATAAAAACGATTTTATACGATTTGTTTAAGAAATAAAATATATATATATTTGCATAAGACCATTTTAATAATTTCTGAATTTTTAGAAAATTTCCAGAAAGTTTAAAATTTTTGAATTTTAAATTTCGAATTTTATTGACTCATTTGGCCATATTTTGTTTATTTTTCCCGTATATACAAATAATTTATGAACAATAATGCAAAATCAAGTTAAATCATGATCAAACATTAGTAGAGACTAAACATTGATTCCTAAAGAGTGTTAGGATGATTAACTTGGACATAAATGAGATTTATGTAATTTAGATGATTTTAATAGTTAAAGTCGCGCATATCCGTAAAAACCGTAAACAAATATGAAATATTTGCTCCCATAAGGCGATTTGGCATTAAAAATTGAGCATGTGCATACATATTTTATTATTGAATTTTATTTAATGTGAATGTCATATTTGAATGTTATTTATATAATTTGGAATTATGTAATTTTTCTTAGTATGACCTTAGTTTTAATCAATATTACCCGTAATGAAAGGGAATATTGATTCGGTTGTAATTTATGTGATCTCGTATCACGGGTTTGTAATTTAATTTAAATTTCAGTTTTACAATAGAATAGTTGTATTATTTTATTGTAATTCCGGAGATCCAAAAGACGGTGCCATACGGAAAGGAGTTCCGACAAGACGATGTTTTCTTGGATGGCGTGCCAATGAAGTTCAAGGGACCATGGAGCTGGTTTCCGAATTTGTAATAGTTAATTAGTTTTTACTATTACTAGGAAGGCCATACTAGGATTCTATTGCTTTATTGCTTTTATTGTTGCATTATTTATATGTTTGCATGCATAGCCAAATCGCCATAAACATGCATATTAGTTTAAGTCGTTAAAAACGACCGTGTGAATTATAATTATCGAGTTCACCCATTTGATTCGCTTAAAGGAGATAGATAATAAATTAACAAGACCTCTATATTAAACAAAAAAAATTGAGAATTAGCCTTACCAAATAGTAGAACCAATGAGCTTCTGTTTCGTGGGGTGATGCTAGTCCAGTGGGCAGTACGAACCTCATTACGTAGGATAAGTGGGGCGATGAGGTGGATTCAGTCCAGTGGGCGGATCGCATCTCGATGCAATTGAAATTTGGTTTGTACTCAACGGAAGTGTACAGGACCAGTGGTCAATGTGTTCCGGGCTAAGATGAATAAATAATGATTTGTCATCAACCAAGAGTTCTATGGTAGAACCGGTTTATTTTAACCCACCAAACCATATCATTGGGTCGGAGTTCCAGTGGTTCACGATTTCGGTAGTATGGGTTTGGTTCTTGGAATCATTTATAAAATTGGATAGAGGTCATTTTATAGATGCATCAACTTAGTAAAAATGTTTACAAGTTAAAATTAAAACGATTAGCATTTAATTTCTTCATATGTTTAAAATTTTGTAGTTAAGTCTTCAAATCAATATCAATCATGACCGCTTCAAATACTACAAACACTTCATGGTTACGTTCCTTCATGGATCGTTGTAAGTTAGAAAAAAATGGGGCAAACTTTGCCGATTGGGATGCCCAACTTTTGTTGGCCGCACAAGGTGACGGTAAGACCGAATACCTCATCGAAGAATCACCTCCTGAACCTGCAGAAAATGCCACCGCCGCAGCAAGGCGACCCTATGATACTTATCAAAAGGAGTCTGCGGCAATCAAAAATGTTTTGATCTTCTCGATGGAGCCAGAACTCCAAAGGATTGCCATAAAGATTGGCACGGCCTATGAGATCTACTCCAGGCTTGTGACAATGTTCTCGAAGGCATCGGCCTTCTTTGATCTCAACCTTAAGGAGGGGCAAAAGGTTAGCCCACATGTTCTCAAGTTAATTGAGCATGTAGAAACCCTAAGGTTGAGTCAAGTGGACATTCCTAAGGAACTTGTGATTGACAGAATCCTCCACTCCTTGTCAAGGGTAAAAACTTATGTGCAATTCTGGGTGAATTTCAACATGAGGAACCAAGACATCTCTCTTAACGAATTGCACGATATGATCGTGCAAGCTGAAAGGGATATGGGCCTAAATGTTAGTGCCCCTAAGGATGTGCTCAACATTATTGTTAAGAGCAAAGGGAAGTTCAAGAAGAAGGGTAAGGCAAAAGGGAAGAAATCTTCCAAAAGTTCAAAGAAAGTGTCTTTTGAGGCAAGCACCTCCAATCCCAACAAGAACCCTCATCAAGGGGCTAAGTGCTTTTATTGCAATAGCAAAGGACATTGGAAGAGGAATTGTTCCAAGTATCTCAGCGATCTCAAAGCTGGGAAAATTCTTCCAGTTGGTACGATAACTATTCCAATTTTATGTTAATCTCAACTAATGTATTATGATACAAGTTGTGATGTGAATGCTCTTCTTACTTGAATTAGGGCATGAAAGCAAAGATAAGGGAAAGGAAAAATAGGCATGATGTATCAATGGGAACTAAGAGTAGCTCCACTCGGGATGATCAAAGAGCTTTGTTTTTCGCTTATTTTGCTAGTATTTCAAGTGTTGTAAGAACCATTTAGAACCTATGTTTCATTTCCTTGTAGGACAAGGAAAATAAACCTTGAACTATTTGTTCTAATTTGGATTATATAGTGACTTGGTTTTCAACCCAAGTCACTATCGGTTTTATAATTATGTTCTTAATTAGTTTAAACACTTGCAAATCTTAAACATAAAATAGAATTGATTGTTACATTTCAATGTATGACCATTGAAACCGAATAGGTATAGGATACTTAATTCAAATCAAATCAAAATCAAATTGAGTTTAGAACTCAATTAAGAGAAAAAGTTATCAACCATCCAAAACTCTCTAAGCTTTAAATCGAATATTTTCTGTAATAAATCATAAGGGTAAACAAACCAACATCAAAGTCATTGCTTGCGGCCTTAGTGGCTATCTTTGATAATGAAATGATATTATTATTACAAAGATAGAGTGGGAGAAATTTGAAAAAGCCACAAATAGCATATGATTTTGATTAGCACAATAGATATGATCTATTGGTGAATAGTAGGATTTATTGTGTTTTGGTTGTGTAAGAGATTTAGAAGGTAGATTAAGTTATGGATGAGATCTACGATTTGAAAAATCCACGCCTTATGATTATGAAGGTAGATTAAGTTATGGATGAGATCTACGATTTGGTAAAAATCTACGCCTTATGATCCCAACGGCCCCGGCCCTAGAGGATACTTTAAGAATTTATTCTTAAAGTTTGTAAGGAAAAATTCTATACATGGATAAGATCCATGATAGAGTCCTCGTACAGTATAAGATAAGATAAATGTGGGGAACTGAAAGTTCCCACACACAGAAATTATATACATAAGAAAAGACTCTTATAGAAACTACGAGAGGACACTCGAAGAAAATTATTCAAGAGATTTTGCAAAGGCTCAAGAAAGGGTTCTTGGATTTAGATGGTGATCTAAATGTGCCAATGCAAATTCTAAGACCACGAAATTTATAAGATATACATGCTAATAAATGAGATTTATTGAGAGAAGCATAAGTTGACATGTGGATGTCCGCAGTCTGCAAAGTTAAGGGTAACTTTGTTGAAAGTAGAGAAATAATTCATTGAGAATGAATTCAGTAAACTCAACAACCGCTTTTCAAAAGAGTATTTGAAAAGCATGTGACTATTAGCACATATGGTTAAGTCCCAACCATTTCAATTCATTAAATGTTAAGGAACATTGAATTGAGTGGGAGCTTTATGATTTACCGTTAAATATAAAGTTCAGTGGGAGTTCTCGCTCCAGGATTTGAACCTATTGAGTCATGAAAATGATTTCGCAATTTTCAGAATCAGGCAAGAACAAGAGTTTAGTGGGAGTAAACGTTATCTAAAACAACTCATTGCTCGGTTGGAATAAAGCATTGATACTTATGAATAGTATACGAGTTCTAAATTCTAGATGATAGATTGATATGATTTTAAATCTAATTAAAACATGGATGTTTAATTGAGATTGTAAATGACATCTTGTTTATAAAGTATTAAGGTTGTTCATAGAGATGAAGATAGAATAACCATGATGAGATCATGGAAATTTATCGAACCTTAAGTACTATTGATTACACGTTTAAAATCGCTAATGTTTCCGCCATTAGTATAATCGTGTAAAGTGGATGCGCGCCGCTTGCAGGACAACCTGTTGAGCAGGTGTTGAACCAATGATTAAACCTTGATCAATTGTCGAAGTATTCTCCGATGGAGATGATAGACAAATTCAAGATTTTGGAAGATAACTTGGTCGTATGATAAAAGGTTTATAACGACTCAAGTTCCAAGATATCAAGCAAAGATTTATGATAATCTCTGGCTTACATTCATTGACTATGCATCTCAATGACTTGTATTTTAACTACATGGTCATCACAAGATTCTACAAAATGCATAAGTTCACAAATTATGTAATAGCATTGCTGTAGCTGGGAGTTATACAATGCACATAATATTGTTAGTCATGAAATAACTTATCTCCTTCAGATGAAAGAACATATGTGGATATAATCTGCAAAAGTGAACGCTCGCTCGCACGTGGTAAACCTGGTTTACTCAAAATGAAGATAATTACAGTTTTAAAGGAAATAAACGAGAAATCCTTAAGCTGATTGTAAATTAAATGGTGATCAAAGGTTGACCACTAGGATGGAATAATCCACTAATTGTTTGAGTTATTCATAACTCACGAAAGGTCAAGTAAAATTCAAATGTAGAACCCCTCGCGAAGCGGAAATAAATAAACACACAAAGTACTAAAAATGCAGCAGAAGTAAAACTTTTTAAACATAAACAACATGCGAGGTGAATTAAAACTAAAAAGTGAAACTAACATAAACAGAAATAGATAAGTACACTGTCTAAGTACGGAAACCAAATATATACAACAGCCCGGGATGGAACATCCCTCCAGCCACCAAAACATAAACTGTATTAAAACTAGAGTCTAGCTATCGTGAAGTGTAAGTCATATGATGACAAGCGGATCATCACTCGCAAGCTCTCAGCAACCCCTGCCAACCTGCATGTACCTACATACATGTAAACATGTACGCCACAATCAGTGGGGAGTGACTAGAGTTCTCCTAGCCACCTTTTGTAACGACACGTAACAAGCAATACAAACAGAATACTCCAACATATATAAACATGTGAAGCATACAATATCTCCATAACTGGAACTCATATCATCATGCAATTACTAATGCAAGGCTCTCAACCAACTTCGGAAACTATTTGGAAGGAGAGCCGGTTTCCCTACCGGTTACCCGGTCGGGGGGTCTTTCAGTCCAAACCATTTACGAAACTGACTAAAGAGTGATCCAATGCCTTGGATGAACAATATCAAAGTCGAAGCATCAAACTCATCACTACCAACATATATATCTGACACTGTACCAACTCTAGGCAAGCAGATAAACTCAGCAAGTATAAGGTTCAGCGGTCAACTTAAGACATAACCTACATACCAATCATTCAACAAGTATAAAGGTTCAGCGGTCAACTTAAGACATAACCTAAATACCAATCATTCAGCAAGCAAGGACTCAGAGGCCAACTTAAGGCATAGACCTGCCAATCAGCAAGACACTAGACTCAGAGGCCAACTTAAGGCATAGACGAGCACCCAATAGTAAAGGACTCAGAGGCCAGCTTAAGGCATGTCCCTTCACTACATCACAAGACACTAGACTCAGAGGCCAGCTTAAGGCATGTTCTAGCATCAAACATCTGCACTCCGGGTGAGGTGTTACGACCAAAATGCCCCGTTGTGCAGCTGCTCTACTCGTCAGACTCAGAGGCCAACTTAAGGCATGTTCCAACGCGATCACAATCAAACATGTCTGGGCTCAGAGGCCAGGTTAAGGCATATCCCAGACACGACAACCATACACATATAGCGCTCAGAGGCCAGCTTAAGGCATATCCCCATATATGACAACAAGCTCACGTATTAAGCTTAGAGGCCAGCTTAAGGCATACCTTAATACGCATCAATACAATATCATCCAAATAAAGAAACTAATCTATAGTTCTACTTTCTTATACTTCTAATCAACACTTAATTGATCCCGGGAACTAAGTTAAGGGAGAGCCGGTTTCCCTTTCGGTTTCCCGACCGGGGGTCTCTATCCTCTCTCCATTCCCGAACCCAATATAGTGTCGCCCATCCTCCGGGGACCCCAAACACACATGAGCAAGAGATGACCAAGTTCACCAACAATTATGACTAACTCAAGGCTTTCATTCCACAAGTCTAAGGGTCATTAAACACTTGACTAGGTCCACTAGGTCTCTTTACAAGCTTAGGATAAATTTAACTTAAGAGAAGAATAACATTCTAAACTTGATTACCAACTACCCATTACTACTAAATGATAACTAACATTGGCTAGATAAACATCTCTAAATGTTGCTTGCTAACTACCCAATAACCATGACCTTAACATCACAACTTAGGTTACATAGACATATTACACAACTTAGAAAGGAATCCTACAACAAACCATCGGAAAGGATTAACATGAGGTAAATAGCTAATCACTTGGTCACACTTTATTTAGCCTAAACATACATTCTAAACCAAGTAAATATATTCATAAACATAGCATAAACATCACCTAAACAATTGGGAAACAAACACCCAAAACAATAACTAAACGATAAAAACAACACGGAGTTACAGGCCTATTGCGCAGCCTGCGCATTGGGGTTGCGCAGCTTACGCACCTGCACGGGCAGGCTGTTTCACGCGATTTCCTGCAATTTCACAATTTCTCCAAACTTTCGACAAATGATTTTACACTATGATTTCAAGCCATAAATCTATCCTACCAGCACATATAATCTCGTAACAATCCCAAGTATACATCAAACTTGATTATTGAACAATCGAAACACAAATTAAGAGCAATCTTTGTATTCGTCTTAAGAACATGAAATCTGAAAAATGAGCAATTAATCATATGAACACCAAACTAAACATGTGAATGGCATTTAAGATCAAAACCTAGCATGTTTCTAAGTCTTAAACAACAACAACAACATCAAAATCAGAAACTCTCATCATAAACACCAAGAAATGCTATTTTAACAATAAAGGCCGAGTTTCTCATTATCGTCACCTCTCAGGCGATTATGCTCCTAGCTCCTCTTCAATCTCGACACTAACCACCTTGGGATCTTCTAAACCTTCACGTACAACAAGAAACCGGTTTTAAGAGACCGAAAGACAGATTCTATAAAAACAGGCCATTTTTCAAGTTGAAGGGAATGGAAATTGGAAGTGTGATAGATGTCTTGCAAATTTCATGAGGATTACAGAAATGTATAAATTACCTTGATTCGGAAATCGGATGATGAAGAAAAATGGATTTGAAGATGGAGGTTTGAGGAGAAATGAAGAACAATGAAGAAGCAGTAAACCTTATTTTTTGAAATGAATGTGTCGACATTCACAAATGACTTGTAGGGTTTTATTGTCATTTCCGTTTAAATGAAAAATGGGTTTGGTATGTGAACGGGTTTTATGATACGGACTTAAGCTTGCCAAGTTATATCCGTCTTAAGGACTTAAGGTTCTTAAGACGGATCTTAACAATTTACTTAAAATACTTTCTCAATAAATAGTAAACTATTATTTTATTACTTAAACTAATTAAAACCCTTAAAATATAGCTTACAAAAATGCGGGATGTTACAATCACCCAATCTTCAAAAAGTTTCGTCCTCGAAACTCGAAGGCAGAGATGAGTACGAAGACAACTCTAACTTCCAAAATGTATCACACGGGTTATGGTAACTCAAAATTTTATCTTTCAAAAAGGTTCCAAGTAGAAATAGATTCCAAGGTACAAGTCTCCATCAATGGACAATGGGATCCTCGTTACGTATTCAAGAGTCCGACGTTCCAAATCTGAGACAAGACCTAAAATTAAATCAGTCAAAATTCAAAATTTAAGTCGATTCAGTGTTGATTAACACAGCACGGGTTATCAGACGTCTCCAATAACACGTACCAGTGGCAATCAATGCTGAAGTCTGTCAAAATTGTAAAACGTTCTGCTCCTCGAAATCAAGTTTTCTTCAAAATTAACCTTTATTCCCAAATTCTCGAGAAAGTAAAATTGCAATTATCGACTAAAAGTCACCTTCAACGGAAGAAGGAGCAGTTTCAAATTCTCAAAACAATTAAGCTTTACCCAAAACAGCGAATTTAAAGGTAACCAATAGGGGAACAAATTCCAAGAACAGTCGTTTGAGAGCGCGGAAACAGTCGTAGAGATAGTTTTCAGCACGAAGGTTTAGAAGACGGTAACCTTTGCCAAACATGGGTACGCTAACCACTCAATCCAAATCGAAACATCCTTTCAACGATCCCTAGCATATTCCTAAGAGACGTTTCCAGTGACCTCAATACTCACAATGGTCGCACGGTTCCTCTTACCCCCATCTCATCCACAAAACAAGGTATTCCTCAACAAGAAGGCTTCCAAAACTCTTACTCGGTTCATACAAAATCTGTTCAATTAAGGTTAAGGGTCTCTCACTCAAGGTGGAAGCCTAATACACATACCTCAGACCAAGATTCACGTACTTCCAAACTCTAAACCTGAATTCTATCACCATAACTCTTCCCAATCAATCAGGCCATAGCCGAAATCACCTATATCCTTTAGTCCTACGTAGTTCAATTCCATCAAATTTACTGCATAGGAGTACTTCGAAATCCTAGTTTCCCCAAAGTTGTCTATTACCATAAGGCGAACATTCCAAGGTAAGGTCTCACTAAGTAACAACCTCCAAGTCAAGCAAGTATGTGATTGGGTCTCATGACTAGTTCCTCAAACGATTCAGATCTCAGAGTTCCTCGAAGTCTAAAGCAACATTATCCTTTCAATGACTTATTCCCAAAGGTCTTAGATAACTAATCTCAGATGGCTCCTAAATGACAATTCAACCAAACTCTCAGGCTACTAAACCCATATGTCATTTCTACCATACTTGCATTACAGCCCAAGAAATAGCTATACATAAACCAGCGCGTTTCCCGAAATTGCATCTCCAATGAAACATTCTATTCCATTCTATATCCGGTGATGTGCTCTCAAATTCCCCTTAGGTCCATCCATGGAAAAACGCTAAAATCCATTAAGTAATCTAAGGTTGGATACTCAGTCAATTCCACAAGTCCTTTGTAAATGTTTCAACACTCTCACACATTCACCAACAACTCTCGTTCCTCAAGTTTAAACGGCAATAGCTTACTTCATCTACTTATCTGTCAACCTCAGTACCTCAATCTACATCCTCGAAATTACTTACTACTCTAAGTTCCTCTAAATTCTCTAATGGAAATTACAAACTTACAATCATCCATGACTCAGCCAGGTTCTCGAACCTAAGTTCCACCGAAAGCCATGTATAACACTCTACCTAGCACAATTATCTCATCGTTCACTTACTCTTCAAATTAGTAACATATAGACACTAAGATCAACAACACACATTCCGTCAGCTCCTTAGGTTTTTCCTCAAGTAACAACACTCTCCCAATCACGGTCTACAATTGACCTCAAGAACTTCCCGACGTTTGTCTATGGTAGGTTACCACACAAGGTGTTTTAGGATAAGTAAGCTACTAGGTGAAGTCAAGAGAACACAATGATAGTTCTCAAGGAAGGTCAAGAAGAGTCTAAGGAAAAAGACTAAGATCTTAACAGCTACCAGTACACCAACCATAAATAAGATGGTAGGCACGAACATACCAGTAGGTGGGTCAGGGTGAACTCCAGTCTCAGCTTGATTCCGAACACCTCCGGCTCCACTGGTCTCAGCCTCTAGGTCAGTGGTAACAGCTCTGTCAATAGAGGTATTCCTCTCGGGGCACTCGAAGAAGCAATGTCCAGGCTTCTTGCAGGTGTAGCATAAGTAAGGATTACCGTCACAGGTAACTCTAGGATGAAGGGCTTTCCGACACTTGAAACACTTCAGGGGTGCTTCTGTCGAGGGTTCCATGTCTCGATCCTGGGAAGCCTCAGGGTCAATAGTGATAGTTCTGTTGATTGCGACATTCCTTACGTGGCACTCGAAAGAGCGATGTCCAAATCCCTCGCAGGTGAAACATTGGTACGGGTCACCATAACTGTCAACTCTAGGATGAAGATCCTTGCGGCACTTGAAGCACTTTAGGGGAACGTTCGATGGGAGGCTCATGCTTCGGACTTGAGAAGTCTTAGCTCTCTGGGACTTCTTGTCCTTCTGGGGACGCTTCCTTTTTACAAGAGGAGAGGAGGCAGGAGGGCTAAGAGGTCTCCCGCTTCCAAAGGCGGTGGAGGAGGAGAGTAGGCTCTAGCTCCTTCACAATAGATCTGGTAAGGGTCCTCCGATCGTAAGACACCGTAGTAACTCTGGAAGTAAGAAGTCGGGTCACCACTGGCTACACTCCTAGTCTCAGCATTAAGCTTGCTCCGAAACAGATAGGCTTTGTCTTCCTCTCTCTCAACTAGCTGCGGGACGAAGTGGATTAGCTCCTCAAATCGATTGGTGAAGGCTTGAACAGAGAGGGTTCCTTGGCGAAGGTTCATAAACTCGGTCGTCTTATCTTGACGTATGTCCCTGTGGTAAAACCTCATGCCAAGAAGAGTCTTGAAACGACTCCAAGTGAAAGTAGGGTCACGAGTAACAGGAGCACTGATCGTCAACCACCTACGTCTAGCCTCACGCACCAAGAATTGAGATGCCACTCGGGTCTGATCCTCAGCTCGAACACCATAAATCATGAAGTTCCTTTCCATGTCAAAGAACCAAGCGGTGAGGGTCGCAGCACTGGTGTCTCCGTTGAATGTCTTAGCTGCATTCCTTCACATCTGGGTGATAATCCAAGCCAATCCTCCAGGTTGGTTACTTCCCGAGGTTTGAAATGAAGAAGAAGACATAGACGACCTAGCTATGCAATCCTGAAGAGTTTGAAACAGGGCTTGCGTCTCAGCATTCTCATCATTGGTTGGCTCTATCATTCTTCAATCATAAGAGAATAAACCGTTAGACGTATCCCTTACAAGGCACAAACAGACTAAAATATAAGTCCTTAAATCTACCCCATCTCTCATTCATTATTCAATTATATGGTCAAGTTAAGGTTGGGGTCACATGAGTGTGTCGGGAGCAATAATGCTTTGATACCAACTGTAAAACCCCTCGCGAAGCGGAAATAAATAAACACACAAAGTACTAAAAATGCAGCGGAATTAAAACTTTTTAAACATAAACAACATGCGAGGTGAATTAAAACTGGAAACTGAAACTAACATAAACAGAAATAGATAAGTACACTGTCTAAGTACGGAAACCAAATATATACAACAGCCCGGGATGGAACATCCCTCCATGTGGGGAATATAACGCGTATTCGCCCTTTAATTACAGGATTATAATGAAAAATACAATCGTGAATATCGTCATAAGATTAAAAAGCATAAGAAAAGTAGTACAACCTTTAGTCCTCGCGCAAAAGGCCTAAGAACAGGAATTAACAGAAATTCCCTCCTATAACTTGCACCCAAGACTTAGAATGAGACGTGGCCGCGTGTGCTAGAAATCCTCTCCAACTGCCTTGCAATATTGGGAGAGCCTTTTGAGTTTTAGATGTGAGATCTGGGTTATCGGAGAAGAATGCTCTCAAACCCTAATTTTTACCTTGAGATTATTTTACAGTGCAACAAGAGTAGTCTACATAAGGAGAAGGACTCTCCTTATGTAGCCCTAGGATTCGGCCGAAATAGGGTTTGGGTAGGAGTGGGCTTTCCACTCTTACCTTATCCCAATGCGTGATTCGACCCAATTGCTTAAATATAATTCGCGGGTTTATAATTATAAATCGTAACATGTTATCAGATATTAATACAGTCGATATATTAATAACGGTCTGATAAAATACGATATTGTATAATTACCCAAATTAATATAACTGTTTATATTAATACGCAAATACAATATTTAATTAAATATAACCGTTTATATTTAATTTACGAATTAATCATGTAATCCGTATTAGCTAAAATTATTTAATCCGTATTAAATAATAATCTCAACATCTTATTGACTAATTTATTAGTCAATACCTCTGACTAACTGTTTAGTCATATCCGGCAAAATGTGACTGTATTTTCATACCTTCACATCTCTCAAACGTGTCCTATAGGTGTGACGTATAGGGACCAGTTGATCACCGCCATCCGTATGACAATAACGTCAAACTTATCTAGCAAGCCAACCGTTATTGATAAACGTGGATCAACTGGTAATAATACAAAAGTATGCCCTTGTGATCCTTAAAGAGATTTAATAAGTCATTGTACTTAATTGTCAAGGACACCAGCCCCAACAATCTCCCACTTGTCCGTACAAGGGTATGTGCAATGACGTTATCACACTACATGTGGAGGACACAATCTCCAACAAACTCCCACTTGTCCGTACAAGTGTAGGTGCGATAACCGATTCTCATATCCTTTTAAAATTTCTCCCACTCAATGTAAGACAATTTGCAAATCTGCATTCGCAAAGGTCGTATCTCACAAGCGATCTGTATCAAGAGTGGTTTCCCCGACTAGAGAGTAACTTAACTGATAAAACGAATCTGTATTCGAGCATGGCCATGCATTTCAGTTACTACTCCTCGAGTGGCCCTGAGAAATGATAAAATCCTGATAAGGGTTTGGATATTTCCCTCAACTCGAATCCTGCCGATATCGCCCAGCATGAAATAACCCAGAAAAAATCCTCTTGGCCCCTGTTACGGTGACCGTGGGAAAGAAACCAAAGTTACCCAAAATCTGTCTTAATCTCAAGAGACAGTTGAAAGTCAAAAGACTCGACTCTAAGGAACACTATGGAGGTCCTATCCACGACCTGGCACCCAATGTTATAAAACATTTAGGACTCCATAACGCTGTCACGGGGTGTCCTACGAGATATCCGTATAACTCGCCTTTGTGATTGGTCAGTCAGCCGCGTGACTTATGGCTCGTTGAACCCACCATCAACCAACGTCACAAAATGATTACCTGAGTTATCAGCTCAAGTGGGTAATCAAGGACCAAAACGATGTAATGTTAATCAGTTCACTTTGTGGTGTTCAAAATTGGCGTACAATTCCACATGAGAAACAAAACATTATATATCATAACAATAAGGTTGAATAGAGTACACGAGAAAATGAATTATTACATGAATTCATAAAAAGAGTACTACAACTTAGGAACACATCCAATTCCCATGGAATGAATGTGCCCTTCATGCTTATCACGTGGTAATGCTTTTGTGAGAGGATCAGCTATGTTGTCATCCGTAGCGATCTTATCAATGAAAATCTCCTTTTGCTCCACGTAATCTCTGATTAGATGAGCTTTCCGTTGTACATGCCTAGCCTTGCTGCTAGACTTATGCTCCTTAGCTTGGAAGATGGCACCGCTATTGTCACAATAAACGGTGATTGGGTCATTCGAACTAGGCACTACCGATAGTCCTTGTAAGAATTGACGCATCCATATCGCTTCCTTAGCTGCTTCCGAGGCGGCATAGTACTCGGACTCAGTCGTAGAATCTGCTGTAACACTCTGTTTAGAACTTTTCCAGCTGACAGCAGCGCCATTAAGAGTAAAAACGAATCCAGACTGAGATTTCGAGTCATCTCGATCCGTTTGGAAGCTAGCATCTGCGTAACCCGTGGCGCAGAGCGTCGAGTCGCCTCCGTAAGTCAATCCCCAATCTTTAGTCCTCCGTAGGTACTTAAGAATGTTTTTCACGGCCATCCAGTGGTGTTCACCTGGATGAGCTTGGAATCGACTTGTCATACTCAATGCATATGCAACGTCAGGACGTGTGCATATCATGGCATACATGATCGATCCTATTGCCGAAGCATAAGGAATCCGACTCATGCGCTCTTTCTCTTCCAGTGACTTAGCTTCTTGAGTCTTGCTCAAGTGAAGCCCAGGAGTCATAGGAAGGAACCCCTTCTTGGAGTTCGTCATGCTGAATCTCTCCAGAATCTTCTCTATATAAGACTCCTGACTGAGAGACAACATCCGTCGTGATCTATCCCTGTAGATACGGATGCCCAAAATTCTTTGTGCCTCTCCCAGATCTTTCATCTGGAAATGGTTTTTCAACCATGCTTTAACCGAAGATAAGAGAGGTATGTCATTCCCAATCAAGAGTATGTCTTCGACATATAGTACTAGGAATACAATCTTGCTCCCACTCGACTTGATATAGAGACATGGTTCCTCGACTGATCGAACGAACCCATTCTCTTTTATCACTTGGTCGAAGCGATGATTCCAACTCCGCGATGCTTGCTTAAGTCCATAGATGGAACGCTTAAGCTTGCAAACTTTCTTAGGATGTGCTGGATCGATAAAACTCTCGGGTTGTACCATGTACAACTCTTCCTCCAAATAACCGTTTAAGAAGGCGGTTTTAACGTCCATTTGCCATATTTCATAATCATGAAATGCGGCGATCGCTAAGATAATCCGAATGGAACGTAGCATGACTACGGGTGCAAAGATCTCATCATAGTCCAAGCCTGGCACTTGAGTGAAACCTTTAGCAACTAGTCTAGCCTTGTGGATATCTTGTTGTCCTTCCACGGCATGCTTTATCTTGTAAAGCCATTTGCATTGAAGGGGACGTACCTTTGCAGGTAGGTCCACAAGATCCCACACGTTGTTCTCATACATGGAGTCCATCTCGGATTGCATGGCTTCTAGCCATAGCTTTGAGTCAGAACTAGTCATGGCACCTTTATAGGTTTTGGGTTCATTACCGTCTAGGAGTAAGACGTCATCTGTATCATGTTCCTCGACCATACCAATGTATCTGTCCGGTGGAATAGAGACTCTTCCCGACCTCCTAGGTTCCTCAGGGATATCTACCGCAGCCTCGGGTGAAGGAACTGTTTCCTCCAATGGTTGCTCGGTAGTTGGTTCTTGAACCTCCGATAACTCGAAGGTTCTATTACTCGACTTGTTCTCGAGAAATTCTTTCTCTAAGAACGTCGCACTAGCCGCAACAAAAACACGTTGTTCGGTAGGCGAGTAGAAGTAATGACCAAAAGTTCCCTTTGGATAGCCTATAAAGTATGTCTTGACCGATCGCGGGCCGAGCTTATCCTCGTATCTCCAGTTGACATAAGCCTCGCAGCCCCAAACCCGAATAAAGGACAAGTTAGGGACCGTTCCCTTCCATAATTCGTATGGAGTCTTGTCTACAGCTTTAGACGGACTTCGGTTAAGTATTAGAGCGGCTGACAAAAGAGCATAGCCCCATAATGAATCAGGCACAACGGTGTGACTCATCATGGATCGAACCATATCAAGTAAAGTTCGATTTCTCCGTTCAGACACACCATTTAATTGTGGTGTTCCAGGTGGAGTCAACTGTAGCACGATCCCACAGTCTTTAAGGTGTTGATCAAACTCGTGTGAAAGATACTCACCACCACGATCTGAACGTAGTGCTTTAATCTTTCTACCCAGCTGGTTCTGTACCCGATTCTGGTATTCTTTGAACTTGTCAAAGGATTCACTTTTATGTTTCATTAAGTAGACATAGCCATATCTGCTCAAATCATCCGTGAAAGTGATGAAATACCTATAGCCTTCTCGTGCGTTGATCGACATAGGGCCACATAAGTCCGTATGCATGAGTCCTAATAGGTCGGCAGCGCGCATTCCAACACCTTTGAAGGAAATACGAGTCATTTTGCCGATGAGACATGATTCACACGTGCCATATGATTCGAAATCAAAGGGCGATATAGCTCCATTCTGTATGAGCTGTTTTACGCGTTTCTCATTTATGTGTCCCATACGAAAATGCCATAGGTAAGTTTGATCTTTGTCACCTACCTTTAATCTTTTATTATTCACATGTAATATCTCGGTAGTTTGATCTAAAACATAAATTCCATTCATGGAAACTGCCTTGCCATATATCATATTGTGTAAGGAGAAAATACAGCTATTATTCTCTATTACAAATGAAAAGCCAAGTTTGTCAAGTGCAGAAACTGAAATAATGTTTTTGGATAAACTAGGAACATAATAACAGTTATATAAAAATAACTCAAATCCACTTGGAAGCTGGATCACGTATGTTCCCTTCGAGACTGCAGCAACGCGTGCTCCATTCCCGACTCGCAGGTCCACCTCACCCTTGATTAGGGGTTCTTGGTTTCGGAGGCCCTGCACATGATTACATAGATGAGAACCACAACCAGTATCAAGTACCCAAGTTCCGCAACTTGCATGGTTAATCTCAATCATGTGAATAAAAGAAGAAGAAGACATACCAACAGGAGTAACACGGCCTGCTTTAATGTCCTCGCGATACACGGGGCAGGAGCGCCTCCAATGCCCAGTCTTGTGGCAATGGTGACATTCCATGCTTGTATCCTTGCTCTTTGTCTTGCCCTGTGAGTTACTCGACTCACCTGGCCCACTCTTAGTAAATCCTGGTTTCTTGAACCTGGGCTTACCTACTGCTAGGTCGCCCTGAGCTTTAGCCTTACCCTTACCCTTTCCCTTACTGGAGATCATGAGAACATCCTGCTTCATGCTCCCACTTAACTTAAGATCCTTCTCAGTCTGTACGAGAAGGGAGTGGAGCTCATGAGGAGTCTTCTTCATGTCGTTCATATAGTAGTTGGCCCTAAAGAGGGCGAACCCATCATGAAGCGAATGAAGCATACGATCAACGATTATGTTCTCACTGATCTTGCAGTTAAGGGCCTCCAGTTTCTCGATATTCTCAATCATGTGAAGAATATGTGGGCTAACAGCTTGGCCCTTCTGGAGTTTCGCCTCAAAGAAGCGACAGGTATGCTCATAAGAAACGATTCTCGGAGCCTTGGAGAATTCGTTAGTGAGCGTGGTGAAAATCTTGTTTGCACCATGGGTTATGAAGCGTCTTTGCAAATTGGATTCCATTGCATAGATGAGTACGTTCTTTATCGCACCCGCTTCCATGACGAAGTCGCTATGAGCGCGAACATCGTTGGCTCTAGCTCCAGTTCCTGGGTGTGCCGGAATTGGCTCAGTTAAATACTTAAGCTTTCCGTCAGCAATGGCAGTATTCCGTAGTGCTGCCTCCCAGTCGGAGAAGTTTGACCCATCATTCCTCAGTCTAGTTGACTGATTCATGGAGTCCATGAAGCCCTTTAGCCAGGATTCACGTGCTAGCTTGGCACTTGGCATTGGGTCTTCACCAGCCATTTTAGTTTTACAGCAGTTTTAATGAACGTGTTCTACACTGAGAAGAAGATAAAAAAAAACCATATAAGCAACTTATTGTTGTGATTTAAGTCTATATTAAATTGAATTTAAACTTGTAGACTCATGCATTTATATAATTGATCTCCCTCAAGAATTATATAAACGATCCCAAGACTCAATTTCCGTATATTGATAAGCCCACGGTTTGGCTAATTCCAATCGTTGGAACTCTTGGTCGATAGATTTCCGTAAATCCTATCTATTAGTCCATCTCAGTCACTGGAATATTATCGAGTGACCATGATGTTGAGATAAAATAAATCATCTGTTCCCACTTACCCGACGTAGAAGGGGTCATATTATGCCTACCGACGAAGAAGGGATTCATGGGAGGCTGATTTATAAAGACTAGTCTCAATTTTTGGTTATACGAGGAAGACCCCATCAACTTTTATTTATTCATATTAAGTGAACTAATATCTAGCATATGCGTGAATGAATTAAATAAAGTGATGGCTTTGCAATTGACATGTGACATCTGTATTGTCACAGAAAACTAACGCGTGACCTCTACATGAGTCAGTTTTCAGGCATGATATAGGTGGTTTGGTTTTTAGGCGGAATATGATGCAAGATATTATCGATGAAAGCATAAAGATAAATGCAATAAACGTAAATAAAAGTCCTAGTGTGGCCTATCCTACCAAAATAAACATAAAACAACTTGGAATCCACCGTTGGACCCTAGAAGCTTGTCTTGATGTTCCATCTTGGTCCTTGCAGCGGGAGTGAGCATCCGATCTCCGTCTTGTCTTTGGTCTTCACAAAATTACTAATTTAAATTACAAAAGTAGTCCTAGATACATTCTAATTTAAATACAAAAGTAATTACATGGCAAAAACCCAAAACGGAGATTCAAGATCTCAAAATTACAAGCAAGATCGTGTCCCATCATTACGGTGACATAATCTTCTAAGGCCACACTAAGTTACAACCGTTTGCAATAATTAAATACGTTATTGAAAGCATTCAAGGCATTCACAAGACGATAAATAAAATGCATCAACTAAATAAAATTTATACATGACATAATACCGTTATTATGATTAATAAATTTATACCAAACGACCTTTTTAGATTAAAATTATGTGATTATACCGCTTTAATCACCAATTTTAATAAACATATAATCCATTATTTTAAACTGTTTTAAAACAATATGTATCAAACGAGGGTGAACCGTTTCACTAAACAATACACTATTTCCGTATATAGTATATTATTTTAAGCCATGTGAAAATAAGAAAACAAGTTATTTTCGAAAAAGGGAGCCCGAAACAAGAGCACTCGACCGTGCAGCAGAGGCACTCGATCGAGTGCCAGTGTCACTCGATCGAGTGCAGCAGGGGCTCGATCGAGTGACTCTTTAAAACGCAATCGCTGCACTTTTAAATCTAAAACGAGTTTATAACTTGGATTTAAAACGTGTAAATGATAAATAAACAACAACAAAAGATTCACATATTGCTAAAAATATCGATTAATTAACAATATGCAAAATATAATCGAAAACAAGATCGATTTCCCACTAAAAACTCACGGATGGGGCCTGGTACGAGGGCACTCGATCGAGTGCAACAGGGACTCGATCGAGTGCCTAGGCAGATTGCACGGTTTTCTAAAATTTTTGATTTTATGAAAGACACAATTGTAAAATTTTCATGGCCTAAGGCTCTGATACCACTTGTGGGGAATACAACGCGTATTCGCCCTTTAATTACAGGATTATAATGAAAAATACAATCGTGAATATCGTCATAAGATTAAAAAGCATAAGAAAAGTAGTACAACCTTTAGTCCTCGCGCAAAAGGCCTAAGAACAGGAATTAACAGAAATTCCCTCCTATAACTTGCACCCAAGACTTAGAATGAGACGTGGCCGCGTGTGCTAGAAATCCTCTCCAACTGCCTTGCAATATTGGGAGAGCCTTTTGAGTTTTAGATGTGAGATCTGGGTTATCGGAGAAGAATGCTCTCAAACCCTAATTTTTACCTTGAGATTATTTTACAGTGCAACAAGAGTAGTCTACATAAGGAGAAGGACTCTCCTTATGTAGCCCTAGGATTCGGCCGAAATAGGGTTTGGGTAGGAGTGGGCTTTCCACTCTTACCTTATCCCAATGCGTGATTCGACCCAATTGCTTAAATATAATTCGCGGGTTTATAATTATAAATCGTAACATGTTATCAGATATTAATACAGTCGATATATTAATAACGGTCTGATAAAATACGATATTGTATAATTACCCAAATTAATATAACTGTTTATATTAATACGCAAATACAATATTTAATTAAATATAACCGTTTATATTTAATTTACGAATTAATCATGTAATCCGTATTAGCTAAAATTATTTAATCCGTATTAAATAATAATCTCAACATCTTATTGACTAATTTATTAGTCAATACCTCTGACTAACTGTTTAGTCATATCCGGCAAAATGTGACTGTATTTTCATACCTTCACATCTCTCAAACTTGTCCTATAGGTGTGACGTATAGGGACCAGTTGATCACCGCCATCCGTATGACAATAACGTCAAACTTATCTAGCAAGCCAACCGTTATTGATAAACGTGGATCAACTGGTAATAATACAAAAGTATGCCCTTGTGATCCTTAAAGAGATTTAATAAGTCATTGTACTTAATTGTCAAGGACACCAGCCCCAACACTCCAGGCACCAAAACATAAACTGTATTAAAACTAGAGTCTAGCTATTGTGAAGTGTAAGTCATATGATGACAAGCGGATCATCACTCGCTAGCTCTCAGCAACCCCTGCCAACCTGCATGTACCTACATACATGTAAACATGTACGCCACAATCAGTGGGGAGTGACTAGAGTTCTCCTAGCCACCTTTTGTAACGACACGTAACAAGCAATACAAACAGAATACTCCAACATATATAAACATGTGAAGCATACAATATCTCCATAACTGGAACTCATATCATCATGCAATTACTAATGCAAGGCTCTCAACCAACTTCGGAAACTATTTGGAAGGAGAGCCAGTTTCCCTACCGGTTACCCGGTCGGGGGGTCTTTCAGTCTAAACCATTTACGAAACTGACTAAAGAGTCATCCAATGCCTTGGATGAACAATATCAAAGTCGAAGCATCAAACTCATCACTACCTACATCTATATCTGACACTGTACCAACTCTAGGCAAGCAGATAAACTCAGCAAGTAAAAGGTTCAGCGGTCAACTTAAGACATAACCTACATACCAATCATTCAGCAAGTATAAAGGTTCAGCGGTCAACTTAAGACATAACCTAAATACCAATCATTCAGCAAGCAAGGACTCAGAGGCCAACTTAAGGCATAGACCTGCCAATCAGCAAGACACTAGACTCAGAGGCCAACTTAAGGCATAGACTAGCACCCAAAAGTAAAGGACTCAGAGGCCAGCTTAAGGCATGTCCCTTCACTACATCACAAGACACTAGACTCAGAGGCCAGCTTAAGGCATGTTCTAGCATCAAACATCTGCACTCCGGGTGAGGTTTTACGACCTAAATGCCCCGTTGTGCAGCTGCTCTACTCGTCAGACTCAGAGGCCAACTTAAGGCATGTTCCAACGTGATCACAATCAAACATGTCTGGGCTCAGAGGCCAAGTTAAGGCATATCCTAGACACGACAACCATACACATATAGGGCTCAGACGCCAGCTTAAGGCATATCCCCATATATGACCACAAGCTCACGTATTAAGCTCATAGGCCAGCTTAAGGCATACCTTAATACGCATCAATACAATATCATCCAAATATAGAAACAAATCTATAGTTCTAATCAACACTTTATTGATCCCGGGAACTAAGTTGAAGGAGAGCCGGTTTCCCTTTCGGTTACCCGACCGGGGGTCTCTATCCTCTCTCCATTCCCGAACCCAATATAGTGTCGCCCATCCCCCAGGGACCTCAAACACACATGAGCAAGAGATGACCAAGTTCAACAACAATTATGACTAACTCAAGGCTTTCATTCCACAAGTCTAAGGGTCATTAAACACTTGACTAGGTCCATTAGGTCTCTTTACAAGCTTAGGATAAATTTAACTTAAGAGAAGAATAACATTCTAAACTTGATTACCAACTACCCATTACTACTAAATGATAACTAACATTGGCTAGATAAACAACATCTCTAAATGTTGCTTGCTAACTACCCAATAACCATGACCTTAACATCACAACTTAGGTTACATAGACATATTACACAACTTAGAAAGGAATCCTACAACAAACCATTGGAAAGGATTAACATGACGTAAGTAGCTAATCACTTGGGCACACTTTATTTAGCCTAAACATACATTCTAAACCAAGTAAATATATTCATAAACATAGCATAAACATCACCTAAACAATTGGGAAACAAACACCCAAAACAATCACGAAACGATAAAAACAACACGGAGTTACAGGCCTATTGCGCAGTCTGCGCATTGGGGTTGCACAGTTGCGCCCTACTTGCGCAGCCTGCGCTCAGACTTGCGCAGCCTGCGCACCTGCACGGGCAGGCTGTTTCACGCGATTTCCTGCAATTTCACAATTTCTCCAAACTTTCGACAAATGATTTTACACTATGATTTCAAGCCATAAATCTATCCTACCAGCACATATAATCCCATAAAAATCCCAAGTATACATCAAACTTGATTATTGAACAATCGAAACACAAATTAAGAGCAATCTTTGTATTCGTCTTAAGAACATGAAATCTGAAAAATGAGCAATTAATCATATGAACACCAAACTAAACATGTGAATGGCATTTAAGATCAAAACCTAGCATGTTTCTAAGTCTTAAACAACAACAACATCATCAAAATCAGAAACTCTCATCATAAACACCAAGAAATGCTATTTTAACAATAAAGGCCGAGTTTCTCATTATCGTCACCTCTCAAGCGATTATGCTCCTAGCTCCTCTTCAATCTCGACACTAACCACCTTGGGATCTTCTAAACCTTCACCTACAACAAGAAAACGGTTTTAAGAGACCGAAAGACGGATTCTACAAAAACAGGTCATTTTTCAAGTTGAAGAAAATGGAAATTGGAAGTGATAGATGTCTTGCAAATTTCATGAGGATTCCAGAAATGTATAAATTACCTTGATTCGGAAATCGGATGATGAAGAAAAATGGATTTGAAGATGGAGGTTTAAGGAGAAATGAAGAACAATGAAGAAGCAGTAAACCTTATTTTGTGAAATGAATGTGTCGACATTCACAAATGACTTGTAGGGTAACACATGTAGAATTTGAAAAAATACAGGGTTACCATGTAGAATAACCCTATAATTATTTAAATGTAATAAATTTGTAAAATATGGATTTTAATAGTTAAAATTGCATAATTAACAAATTGGGTCATGTGTTATGGAACATGTGTGTCATGTTACAAATTAACACAATTGACAAAGATAAAATGGGGTTTATAATAACCCCATTTCAGCCGTGTAGTATTGAGCATGTGTGAGGGTTGTGTGTTTGAATTTACAAACTTGATTGTATGCATCTTACACAAAAGGAATGTAAGGCATCTTACATGCTTTATGTAAGAAATAGTAAGGCATGCATTGGCCTTAAAAAGGCTTGGGAAAAGCCGGCCAACATGAGGAGAAGAGAGCTCGTGTTTGCTCTATTTATATCATACTTACACACCTCATAAACTAGTTGATTTAGCTCATGTGTTGATGCTTGACCAAATACTACAACATCATTCTCTCTAGTTTTTCTAGTAAAATAGTTTTTTCTAAGAAAATAAATTATCTCCTATACTAATAATATTAAGGGTAATATTATTAATATTTCTAGTATGCTAATTCTATTTTTCTAGTAACAAAAATAGTCTTAGTTTGAGATCGGGTCCTTGATACGTATCTTTTGGAGACGATTTTTGTTAGATCGTTAAAGGGTATTTCGGTTATTTGAAGACTCATATAATAGGTGATTATTGAGTATAAACCTTCTAAAACCAATGTAAGGACAATCACATCTTATGATACCATCATGCATGCATCAGATCTTATTAAGTTTTATAACCTAAACTTAAAGAAACAAAACTCACATTAGATTTGAGTATAAAATCAGGAACTTAGTTCCCATTAGATGACATTGACAATTCTGTTGCAGGGAGGAGCTGGTGAGGGATGTACCTGGCTGGCTGCATTGACCCTGGTGGATTTCTCTGGGAGCAGATGATCCAAGTTGCCTCGGTCATACTGGAATCGGACCTCCTTCCTTAGGGTATAACATTCGTCCGTGGTATGGCCTATGTCATCATGAAATTCACATTTTTTTGCTGGCATCACGGCGGTCATTGGGTCGTTCCTCTTTCTTCTTTGGCCATCTGACTCCCTTGAGTTCTTCAAGGCCTTCAACAGGCCAGCCATCCCGGTGGTAAAGCCATACTCGCTGACCTTCGGAGGTGGATCTGCATCGCTTTTACCACCTGTGCTCTCTGATACTTTGCTCACTGGTTTGCTATAGGGCTTTGATCTTTCACCCCTCTTTTCCACTGGTGTTTTCCTAGACACAGGTTGTGTGTCGTAGGTAATTCTTCTGGAGGCGGCGTCTTCTTCCAGCCTCATGGCTGCGACTGCCTGGGCTTGCACATCAGCAAAGGTAGTGCACGGGTCCATTTTCAATTGCTTGTACAGGTCTGAATCATGATGTAACCCTCTACGGAAGGCTTCAATGGCAGTGGGTACATCACAATTAGGAACAACGACCTTCTCCCTGTTGAATTTGGTGAGGTAGTCTCGAGTTGTCTCCTTGAATCCTTGAACAATTCTGTAAAGATCACTGGTCTGCTTCTCCGGTTTCATGCTGCTGGCGAACTACTGATTAAAGGCATTAACCATATCTGCAAAGGAAGATATGTTGCGGTTGGGCAATCCCACAAACCAGTGCAGGGCTGCTCCTGACAAGGTTGACCCAAACCCCTTGCACATGCAGGCCTCCTTGAGTGCTCTGGTTGCGGTCACCACCATCATTTTCTGCTTGTATTGGTTGATATGATCCAAGGGGTCTGCCGTCCCATCGTATAGTGTCATGGTTGGTGGCACAAACCCCTTGGGCACATTGATGAGAGCGATGTTGTCAATGAAGGGTGAATCTGCATAGCTATCTTGGGAAGCCTTCTCTAGAGGTCTTGGCATGCCGAGTATTTTGGTGATCATATCCTTCAGCTCTTGATAACGTTGGTCTGATAGGCTGCCTACTCCTAAGAACGGGTTGACAGACGGAGGGAAGAAGCCGGGAGGGGCTCCTCCCCAAGGACCTAAGGATGGTTGGCTGGTAGGTGGGTTGGTTACTACAGACGGATTGAAACCTGGTCTTGGATGCCAACCAACTATTGATTGCACTGGTGCTCCTCCTGCCCATTGTCCGGCGCTGAACTGGCTCACGGTTGCTGGCCTTACAGGGGTCTCTAGCGTCCATCCGACTGAAGGCTTTGGAGGTGTACCTGAAAAAGTCAAAGGATCAGTCCCTGGGGGAAAACAAGGCGTAGGATTACCTGCAGGCTGAATTGGACTGGGTTTCGGTGCTCTGAACACAGATGAATCCAGATCCAGTATCTCTGGGCCACTTCTCGGGGTGATGACACCTAGATCCAGCCTGGTGACGACCTCCTGGGGAATCGACCGGTTCAGCCCTCCTCTCCCGAAGGGGTTGAAGGTCTGTCAGGGCCCTGGCTGTGGCATTCTAGGCGGCTGAACTGGGAAGGCGACTGCGGCGATATGCTCTCTCAGGTCCAGATTATCCTTCTTCAGGCCCTCTATGGCTTCCTGCAGAGCACTCATCCCTTGGACCACCATCTGCATCGGATCTGGGCTGGGGATTCTTGGCAGCGGGCTTCTCCGCTTCTGTTGGGGCTGCTTTCTCTACTCTGCCTTAAGAGAGCAGTCACAGGGGCTGATCTGGGGAGTTGAGGAGGTCTGCTGGACGAGACAACAACTTTTGAGGGTGTGGTCTGACTTACGGTGGGGGGGTGGTCCTGCGAGACCAGTGGACACGGTAGGGTTGGTCCCGCTGGAGTGGGCTGGCATGCTGTAACACCCCCTTTTATTTAAGGGCCTGTACTAGGACTCCCTAGATAAATAAGGATGTTACCATCTCGGTTTCCCGAGGCAGTAGATACAAAGGAAGATAAACAGTACTTTAAATTGATAAAGTTAACTCAAACGGTTTTACACAACTGAATTATGAAACTGTCTTGCTAAAATAAAAGTACAACTCGTAAACAACTATCATGTGATCTAGACTCTAGGCAGGTCCGGATCCCAGCGTCTCTCTTCCCCTAGCTCCCACAGTCTCAACACCTGTCAATCTGCTCCCCAATAAATGGTGCATCACAGGTGATCACGAATACACAGGGTCAACCACGAGGTTGAGTAGAGAAAAACTGTAAACAAACCACATTACTATAAATAGAAAGTCGAACTTCTCCACTCCGAATCACAAGACCCATAATTCTCCGCACCAATCACAGACCCTTTATCTTCGCACCAATCACAGACCCTTTATCTCCACACCAATCACAGACCCTTAATCTCCGCACCAATCACATACCCTTTATCTCCGCACCAATCACAGACCCTTTATCGTCACCTCGTATCGTATCTCAGAATATATAAATAGAATAATTCAATATAACAATCACATTATAACAACTATAAACATGGTTATCCCCAAATATCAACAGATTACCCATCATTACATGCATAGTATTCCCCTACCTCAAATCGCAGAAGCACAGTCAATCACAAGCTTGCTAGAAGTATTCCACGCGAAACCCGTCACCTAAACATGTATATGTAACGAATTAATAAACTTTCCAAACCCCACAACAATCCACACTTACTATAAATAGAAACCTTCCATAAGTGGAAAGTTTCCATAAATAGAAACTTTCCAAAAATAGAAACTCCCATGACTCACTAATTCCCGACTCATATATTTAATTAACACTAGGCAACAAACAAAACAATACTAATCTAGCCAAAAGTAAGAACATAATAACAATAACACGTAATACCAACGAATGGCAACCACCTGAGATTCGATTATAAAAACAACAATAGTAATTATAATAATAAAGGACAATGATAATAATAATAATAATAATAATAATATGATAATAATAATTCCACTAATAAAATTAGTGTTAACAATAATGACAAATAAAACACAAAGTAACAGCCCGACAAAATTTACACGAGAACAAAAGCAAAACGTAACAGCCCCTATATACACCACCTCCGACAGCCTCCCAAAACAGCCTTATCGACCACCGTATACCATCTGGACCACCACCAACCTACAGGGGCTGCCATCACTACACCATAACGTATCCATAGAGACCAACCAAAGACCCTAGATCAATTATACGAGCCTTCTATGACCCCTGCAAAACCCGTGGTCCAACAGCCCCTCCTACAACATCCCCTGCAAACATGTGTACCCCTACTGCTAAACCGACTTCTACCACCAACATCACTACCCTAACCGCCCCCTGACATCACCCTTGACACCTCTCACCTTCCCCGACTCCCCTGGTGGTAACCACCAGGTCTCGACGCCACCATCACGTTATGAAAAGACTGCCCAAAACTCGTGCACAACAACCCTTAAATCCCTGTTTCTGCACTTTCTAACACTACCAGTCACTTCCCGAATAAAACACGGCATTATACAACCTCCACTCACCACCCTAAACACCAATAAACCACCTTGACACTCCCCCCAAACCACCACCTATCAACCTACCCTAATCCAGAACCGGTGTTAACACAATTAGCCTCGAAAACCCATTAAAATAAACACACCTGAAACGTTGTTCTGAAATGGAAATAAGGAAGGTTGACACCGGTGACATAACCACTACGACTAGTGGTCCTGGGTGGCCGAAGGTGACCACTACTATGGTCCAAACATAACTACGAGCACCCTAGGTCGAGGTTACGTAAAGATTAGAACCCACTGCCACGATATACACCTACGAAACAACTACTGAAAACACAGGAAAAACGCAACAAGGAGGAGAACGTGTCGTCATACTTACCTCTTACCGATATCGACCGCCCCTAGACCGCCCTGTGACCACCGTGAGTAACACCTATCTACACCTTGCTATGTCGGCTGTGGATGAGTGGTGTTTGGAAAGGGGATTAGGGTAGTTTAGGGTTAGGAATTATGCTCAAAAGTGACGGCAGAGAAACTGGTTTGAAGGTGTTTGAGGAAAACACAAACCGTGGGCTGTAGGGTTGCACACATTTCGAGGCCCAACTATTGTGCCAAAGGTCTAGAGATCGAGCCCCCTTACCAACATAAAACTATACTATTTGATTAAATACTTATAGAGTACCATAACCGTTAAAATACTATATAAAAACACAACAAGGAAACTTAGATAACGTAGTCAAAAATCGAGGTATTACACATGCTCTGGGAGCTAGAGGGATTGGTTTTACTCCCAGACATATTTTCGCGACGAGATGACGATTTCAAGTATTGGAATGCGCACTATGCCCCACGGTGGGCGCCAAATTGTTTTGGTAAAATTTCTACCGAGTTAAGATTATCGTGAGGTGAGTCTAAGTGTCAACCAATATGTGAATGAATACAAACGAAAGAAATAAAAGAAATTCGACACAGAAAATTTTTGGTGACGCGGAAAAACCCTATGAGGGAAACAACCGCGGGGGGAACAAAATTCCACCAAGTTTTCACTATTTTCGAGGATGATCACTGTTTTGAGTGAGGTATAATAGTTGACGTGCGTAAGTAAAGTTTTCAACGTAAAAGTGAATACATTCTGAATAACCTAAATTCTCTTTTATAGGTGTGGACTTCTGGTCAGCTGGCCCTGGTCCTGGTCATGGTCAGCTCCGAGAATGTAGGAGTAATTTTTGGTGAATATGCTTCTAGGGTTTTGACCCTTTCATGCCCCCTTCAACGTCTCTTTTTTGTATGCGGACTGGCTTTCTTAATGGGTTGCTTGCTTCATGGCGTGTCTATGGGGCCAATAACACGGTGACAATTTTTGGGCTAAACAACATGTTACAATTTTATACATTTGACAAATATAAAATGGAATCCATTTTATATGTTTGGACCCTGTGATCTGGATGAATAAGATAATGTTGTCTTATTTTATTCTAATTCAAATGATTATATAAACATAATCGTTATGGTAGTCGTACATAGCTAGTTAATGGGTATTTGGTAAGAACACTACTGCATGCATTGGGTAAGAACCAAAGGCATGCATTGGCTCCTCTTTTGCTTATTGTGGTCAGCTATTGTAAGAAGAATAAGAGGAAGCATGCCCTACTAGTCTGGTTATATTATAACAATGGTTTTAACACCAAATCAAAATTAGCAAGGCTCAATATCTGCCATGACAGTAGATGCTGCATTTGTGATCGGGAAGATGAAACTGCTCAACATTTGTTCTTCCAATGCCTTTACAGTAGGCAGCTCCTTCACTTGATGCAGGATTGGACGAAAGTAAATTTTGATGTGAATAATTTTCAGAGTTGGAGAAATCACAGAAGATTCTCTAGACTCAAAGCAGGGATTCTGGACATCATCCTCAATGCAATAATGTACCATATCTGGCAACAAAGAAATGCCAACAGGACTCAAAATGTTCTACTCACTCCAGAGAGATGCAAGGGGCTGATTCAGACTGAAATTCGTAGCAGGATTCAGCATACAATTAGAGGCTCTTTATCAGCAAGGGATAAGAAATGGATTGATAGTCTGATGTAATAAAAACTATTTGGTGTTAATTAAAAGGTTGCAACCTACTAAAACTAGTTGGATGTAATTGATTTTCTTTTTAATATTTACATTTTATTAAAAAATATAAGAATAAGAGGATGTTTTCCTCTCATTCTTATTTCATTCCACACAATATTAGTTTATATCTCTAAAATAGTTTTAGAGAAAATAAAAATCATTTCACTCATATAATAAAAATTAAGTGTAATATTATTAATAATATTTCTAGGTAAGCTATTATCAATTTCTAGTAACAAATTGATTTTAGTTGTTAAGTCGGGTCCTTGATACGTACCATTAGGAGACGGTCTTGTGTTAGACCATTTAAAGAAGGTTTAGGGTTTGTCCAAGACTCAATTAGTAGATGACTAATTGAGGATAATCCTTCTAAACCGGTGTAAGGATCATTTCTTCCTTCTTATGTCATCGATTTGCATGCAAAAGATCATTTTTGAGTTTTATGACTAAATTTAAAATTAATAAACTCATATGTGATATGAGTATAATCTGAAATTTGATTTCTAACAAGTGTTATCAGAGCATTACGGTTGTTGCATGCAAGATCGGATTCATTTTTCTGAGTTAATACTCCCTCCTATTCTGAATAACTATCACATTTTCCGTTTTCGTCTAGTCACGTAAATGTCCCATATTCCATTTTGGGACATTGTTTATACTTATTTTATTCACTGTAACCCACAATAATACCCCACCTTACCCCACAACACTACTTATTTTAATCACCTCTACTCACAATAATTATCAATAATACATTCCCTCTCTCCAATCTTCCCACCCCACACATTACTTTACATTAAAAAAATGAATTCCTTAATTCCCGTGCCCAACCCGAAATGTGACAAATATTCAGAATAGGAGGGAGTATGATTTACTAAATAAAATTTGAAATTTGTGTTTTATATAGATAAATCACGAAATAAATTTGCATGTTAAAGTTTCTGATCTTAAAACGATTTTAGGTCACAAAATAAAATTTTATGGATTTTTTGTTGGGAAATGTGTCCTCAACAATAGTGCGATCACATAATTAAATCTCATGACGAGAATGCGCAAGGGATGATACGAAATTATTTTAGTCAACTGACCAACATTAATCGGTAATGATTGGCTAGCTAGAGTTTGACATTACTGTCGTATGACGGTGGTGGTCAGTTGATCCCTTTAGGTCACACCTATAGAACAATTCCCTTAATTGACAAACTGATCAAATGTATATTGATACAAGTTGATCATATTCCTTAAAATCGTATATCGAGAAATCAGAGGTTAAATCTTATTGTAAGATTTATGTTTATAATTGAAACGTGTCAATTATTAAACAATGAACGATATTATAATATCGTGATTAGAATGAATCAGGTTAAAATTATTACAAAAGTTGTAGATCGTATTGACGATTATTGTCAATGACCATTTTATATTAGTAATTACGAATTACTTGTCAAATTGATAAATATGATTTATTTAATTTATAAATAATATTTATTTGATAAATATATATGTTTAAATTAAAACAATTGTATTTTATGATATTATGACATATTGTATGTCACATAATATAAATTATACAATTGACAAAAATATAAAATGAAGTCCATTTTAGGCATTGAAGGTGCCGGTTTTGTGGTTGTGTTTTAAGGGTTGTTTTTGTGTTAATTACACTCTTAATTACACTAGAACATAATCATAGGGCATCTTGGAAACACCACCTATGGCCACCCTAAGAAGCATGGGTAAGACAAATTGTTCCCCTTTGCTTCTTTCTATGGCCGGCCACCCCAATGCCTAGGCAACCATCATATAACTTGTGTGTGACACACAAGAACACATTCTAATTTCTTGGCAAAATTTTCTATGTGAGAAAAACAATCAAAAACTCTCTAGAAATTATTATAAGATAATAATAATACTAATTTTATAATAGTTATAATATTAGTATATTTAGTTCTAATTAGAGTTTAGAACATATTAAGGAAAACCGATTCTTGTACTAGCATACATCAAAGTTTCGGTTCTTTTAAGGGTGTCTTGGGTGCATCTTGGAGGAGGTGTTCTCTTTGAATACTAAGGAGGATCATCCTTGCATTGGTTTCGTCGGATTGTAAGTAATTCGAGTCTTATTTCCGCATATTTGTACTAGCATGCATAAGATCTAAAATCTATAATTAAAATGTTAATTATCTACTTATTTAGTATGACTAATATTATTAGGTTATGAGATGTCTAAACCTAACAATTGGTATCAGAGCAAATCGGTTGTTTGCATGCTTTTCGTTTATGATTTTACGAAGTTATTTGATAACAAAAATAAAGTTGAAATTTTACATCATATATGATATGGCCGAAATTTGTTATGGATGAATACCTACTGATTCTAAATGTATTTTAGGATTTTTGGTTAAATATTGTTCATAAGGTTTATTGTTTCGGTTTTTATTATTTTTTATGGTTAAAATGTTTAATTTCTGGCCGAGATTTTTTAGTATGGTTTCACATGTATTTCCTATGATATGAATATGAATTTTCGTAAATTATGGAGTTATAATACATGGTTTATGAATTTTAAATGTTAAAATGCCATAAAATGAATAAAAGTGGGTTTGTATAGTTATATTTCGAATTTGACTATAAATTTTTTTGAGTATGTCACTTGCAATATTTAAAATGTATACTAAATATTTCAGAAATTTTTATAATATATTGCATGTTTATTGATTTTTAGTGTAAAAATCGGATAAAAGTGACATAATTTCGACTTTAATAGTTTAAGTTTGAATTTGGCCATGAAAGTTTCACACGATGTCATATATATTATTTCAAGCATGTATAAGAAATCGATATTTTTATTTAATTTTATGCTTGAGAAATAATTTTAACGGTTAAAATTGTACGATAAATGACATAAATCGTTAAAAATAGCAATAATTGTTAAAATGACCGAAAAATCTAACCCATAATAGTCATATTTGATATGTTCATCACCATATTTTTCTTGGGAGCCAAAAGTTTCTGTTTTAATTAATTTTTATTTGTTAAAAGTTATATTTAAAAATTGAATAATAAGAGTCATGTAATTAAAATTTCGGATTTTGGGCAGTGTGCTATTTAATTTTCTGTCCATTTCAGTTTCTTAAGGGGTTTTGGAAAGTGTAAAAATATTATTAGTATTTTATTTGCATTTATGGAGCTAATTATTTAATTTTCCGACTCAAAAAATGCTCGTTTTACGTATTATTTACGAAATAAATAATAAAACCGTGTAAGTACTAATATTTTAAGGTTCTGAAATTTTAAAAAAGTTTTAAAATACTCAAAATTTGAATTTTGAATTTTTCCGAAATTTTATGACTCTTTTTGAATTTTATATTATTTTTCCCGTAAAACCGAGTAATACCGAACAATATTATAATATTAAGTTAAGTCATGTTCAAAGTTTGAGTAAGACTAAATTTTGAAACCTAAATGAGTTGGGATGATTGACTTAAGAGTGAATTCCGATTCACATAATGCCTAGTGTTTTTAATCGTTAAAGCACGCAATTCCATAAAATCGAGGTATATGATAACTATATATATAAATGATATCAAATAGGACGATTTGGCTTAGGTTCGCATGTTAGTTCATATTCATAAGCATTGCATATTTTAATTATGATTGTCATGATTTTATTTACGTAATTTTGGATTATGTAATTTTAATTAGTACTCCGTATGGCCTTAGTTTTTTAATCAATATTTCCCGTAATGTAAGGGGTTATCGATTCGGATGTAATTAATGTGATCTCGTATCACTTTATTTATTTTTTTCTATTTTATGATGTATAAAGTAGACTAGAAAAGTTGTAATTTTTGTAAATTCCGGTGAGCCTTGAAGACGATGCCATTCGGGAAGGAGTTCGGACCAAGACGGTGTTAATCTTGGGAAGCGTGCCTCGTGAAGTTCAAGTGACCAAATGAGTTGGTTTCCGATTTTGTACTTTTATTATTTTCTTTTCTAGGAAAGGTCATACTAGGGTTTATTATTTTATGCTTTTATTTTGCTTTATATGTTTGCATGCATAGCCAAATCATCATATCATGTCATGCATTTTTATTCGATTTAGTCGACCTAGTCCATTATTTTATCGATAATTCACCGACTTAGTTCACTTAAACGGAGATAGATAATAATTTGACTAGATCTCTTACAAATAAATATTAAGACTTAGCCTTACCAAAAAGTATGGACCCATGACTCCCTGCTTCCAAGACAGTGGGCTCGGCTACACCGGGGTACTAAAATTGTTACGTTTGGTAAGTGGGGTAATAAGATTACACCTTGGATTTGGTCGATCTCAACGAAGGTATTCGTAACCGTAGTTGCAATAAGTTCGGGCTAAAGACAATTTTTAGAAAAATTGTTGACCGAGAGTTCTAAGGTAGAACCGATTAAAGAGTTAATCCACCAAATTATATCAATAAGGGTTGAATCGGCTACACTGTGCCCGGATTAGTATGGATTTGGGTCTCGGAATTGTTTACTTAATTGGGTAAGAGATCAATAAGTAAATAACTAAACTTCTTTAAAATTAATTACGAGTTTTAAATGATGTTGTTTTAATTCCTTCTTTTTATTGTAGTTTAATTTTCAATTTCATCCATGGCAACCAACGCTCCACCTCTCACTAATGTATCATGGCTTCGATCCTTTATGGATCGTTGCAAACTCGAAAAGCATGGTTCCGATTTGAAGGATTGGGATGCGCAATTACTTTTGGCCGCTCAAGGTGACGATAAGACTCGTTACCTCTCCGAACCCGCTCCGACCGCTCGTTCCGCGGTTCAAACTCGTGAGGCCTATGAAGCCTACATGAAAGAGTCCTCCGCTCTTAAAAATGTGCTTATCTTCTCCATGGAGCCGGATCTCCAAACGAGTATGATCAAGTTAAGCACATCATATGAGATATACACCAAACTTGCGACGATGTTTTCACAAACTCCAAGGGTGATTCAATATGAGGCGGCTTCCGCCTTCTTCGACATTTGCTTGAAGGAGGGACAAAAGATAAGCCCTCATGTACTCAAATTAGTTGAGTTCGCGGAGACTTTAAATTTTCAACGAGTTGATGTTCCCGACTGACTCATCATTGACCGAGTTCTTCATTCTCTCAATAAGGTGAAATCGTATGCTTAATTCCGGGTGAATTTCAACATGCGAAATCAAGAGACCACATTGGATGAATTGCATAAGATGCTTGTCCAAGCCGAGAGGGACATAGGACTTCATGAAAGTTCCACTAAGGATGTCTTGAACATCGAGAAGAAAGGGAAAGGCAACTTCAAGAGGAATGCCTTCAAAGGCAAGGGCAAGAAAACGTTCAAGCCCAAACCAGACAAAGAAAAGACCTTTTCGAAAGGCGCTTTCACCTCATCTTCAAAATCTGAAGACAAGTGCCATTATTGCACGAGGTTAGGACATTGGAAGCGTAATTGCCCCAAATACTTGACCGACCTCAAAAATGGCAAGGCAACCGCCGTAGGTAATACTTCTCGTTCAAAATTCATGTTACTTTGTCAACTTATGTATAGTGATACAAAATTGTTGATTTTACCCTTTTTAATTGTTTTAAAGGGCCACCTCCTAATGACAAAGGCAAAGAGAAGGAAGCATGAAGTTCCTTACATGGATGACTATGGTAGCATCCAATTGTTTGAAGACTTAAGAGCTTGGCTCTAATATTCATTATTGTCTTCTTTCATATTTTGCATTTTATTTCCTAAGAACAACTTATTTTCTTGTAAGACAAGGATTTGAACCCTAAACAATGGTTGTATTTTGGATATTAGTGACTTGGTTTTCAACCCAAGTCACTACTTTTGTTCTTAATCGAATTATTGATTCCTAAAATAAACTGTATAACTTGTCGAACATGAATCAAAGTGATCTCTATAAATCACTAGATAAAAACCATGAAACGTTCATTGTAAAATAACATTGATACGATCAATATAAAGAATCAAAGCGTTGATTAATTAAAAACGAGAAATACACCTCTAAAGAGAAAAATGTTCAATCAAAATGAATATTAGTTCATTATAAGATGATCATTTTAAGTGAAAATGAGAATGAATTCATCACACCTATAAAACTTTTCAAACATTCATATATATTGAAAATTGTTATCCTTATACAAATAAAGGTTATTTTTAAGAGGATAGAGTGGGAGAAAATATTTCGCCCGCAAACCAATGATATAAATGTAGGATCTTAGAGAAGAATCCTACAAGGGAGTCTTAAGAAGAACCCTAAATGAATGAATAAAAGAAACTACGAGAGGAAACTGAAGAAACTACGGGAGGACACAAGAGGAAATGTTCCTTATGTTCATTGTTTCAGAGAAAGAATAATAGAAACCCCGTATGAAAAAGGGGAAAAACGTTTCCTTAAATAATGATTTTTCTAAACTTATAAGATAAAAGAGAAGAAATCATCTCAATTCTCTCGATGTAGTTATAAGGGAATATCATGTCATATTCGTCTCGAGGAAACGAAGACATGAAAGAAGTGATGTTGATTGAATAGAAGTAGACCACTAAAGGGATAGTGATACTGGTTCAAGTAGAAGCAAATGAATTACATGCGTGAAGTGAAAGGTTCATTTAAGAAATATCAATCGCTATAAAAGGAGTGATGTTGATTTTAGTGGGAGCGATATTCATTAGAGAAATGAACGAACCATTTAGAGAGAATGGTGGTTCTTTAGAGTGTAAAGAATAAGAAGTTCTCAAAATTCTAGATGAATAAAATCAAATATATCATATGATGACGGAGCTTCAAGGGAAGGTACCCATTAGATATCAAAATGGTTAAAAACATTATTCATATTGATGAATATGAACCTAAAACTTTTGATTAAAAATTGCCAAGATGAGTGAAAATTTTGGAGTGATGAAATCATTAATAACTACGATATAGATTTCAGTACATAAGTGACGTTACGTCACGAGTTATAAGATAACAGTGGGAGCTTCCCCCAGGAAAGGAAACTCAAGATCTAGAATGAGCTCTAGATATGTACTCAAATAAGATCATATTATGTGAGATAATATGAGTTGGAAGGAGACCAAAATTGTAGGTTTTGAAACATGAATAAAAGGCTTATTCGAAAATTCAAACTAATACAAATTAATGATCATGCATCAAATGCTATGGAGCAGTATTAACTGTCTTTGCATGACAATGTCATTTGAGTTATATTAACTCTCAATGATAGATACTTTGTCAAAATCCTAATGTGTTGTAAGAGACAACTTTGAACCCCATAAAGTGAACTGGATTGACTTAGTATAGCCCCTAGCCGCTTATATGAGGTAACATCTCAAAGCGACTGGAATGTGAGGTCACTGATGGCATGTTCAAATGCCATAGAGTCATATGTGATGACTAGTCGATCACATAGACAGACTGCAAGAGACACTCTGTCGGGCAAAGTGACCGCTTATAGAGTTCTGGAAATTTTATGATAGCCGGGTCGTGGCAACAGCTGCTATAGTATTCTTATGAGTCAATTCTTAGACTAAAGACTACTCTCCCAAGATGGTACAGTTTTGGCAAAACCTTGATCCATTCTCTACGACTTTTTGTAACTGGAGTCAAATGAGATTGTTTTGGGTTGTGACTGACTGTGGCTAGCTAAAGGGAGTAGTACGATAGAAATTGTCCACCCCTTGTCAGGGTTGTTCAAATGTCAAGGCCACTCGAGGAGAAGTTAACTGAAAATGTGTGGCCACGCTCAGAAGGTATCTATGGTAGATAATTCCGGTCAAACAGTTATTCTCCAGATCGAGGAAACCACTCATGATATGATCGAATGCAAGTACCACCTCAGAGAGACACCTTGCATTGAGTGGGAGATTCTAATAGGACAAGAGAATTGGTGACGCACACTTGTCGAGGACAAGTGGGAGATTGTTGGGAAATGTGTCCTCAACAATAGTGCGATCACATAATTAAATTTCATGACGACAATGCGCAAGGGATGATACGAAATTATTTTAGTCAACTGACCAACATTAATCGGTAATGATTGGCTAGCTAGAGTTTGACATTACTGTCGTATGACGGTGGTGGTCAGTTGATCCCTTTAGCTCACACCTATAGGACAATTCCCTTAATTGACAAACTGATCAAATGTATATTGATACAAGTTGATCATATTCCTTAAAATCGTATATCGAAAAATCAGAGGTTAAATCTTATTGTAAGATTTATGTTTATAATTGAAACATGTCAATTATTAAACAATGAACGATATTTTATAATATCGTGATTAGAATGAATCGGGTTAAAATTATTACAAAAGTTGTAGATCGTATTGACGATTATTGTAAATGACCATTTTATATTAGTAATTACAAATTACTTGTCAAATTGATAAATATGATTTATTTAATTTATAAATAATATTTATTTGATAAATATATATGTTTAATTAAAACAATTGTATTTTATGACATTATGACATATTGTATGTCACATAATACAAATTATACAATTGACAAAAATATAAAATGAAGTCCATTTTAGGCATTGAAGGTGCCGGTTTTGTGGTTGTGTTTTAAGGGTTGTTTTTGTGTTAATTACACTCTTAATTACACTAGAACATAATCATTAAAGGGCAACTTGGAAACATTACCTATTGCCACCCTAAGAAGCATGGGTAAGACAAATTGTTCCCCTTTGCTTCTTTCTATGGCCGGCCACCCCAATGCCTAGGCAACTATCATATAACTTGTGTGTGACACACAAGAACACATTCTAATTTCTTGGCAAAATTTTCTAAGTGAGAAAAACAATCAAAAACCCTCTAGAAATTATTATAAGATAATAATAATACTAATTCTATAATAGTTATAATATTAGTATATTTAGTTCTAATTAGAGTTTAGAACATATTAAGGAAAACCGATTCTTGTACTAGCATACATCAAAGTTTCGGTTCTTTTAAGGGTGTCTTGGGTGCATCTTGGAGGAGGTGTTCTCTTTGAATACTAAGGAGGATCATCTTTGCATTGGTTTCGTCGGATTGTAAGTAATTCGAGTCCTATTTCCGCATATTTGTACTAGCATGCATATGATCTAAAATCTATAATTAAAATGTTAATTATCTACTTATTTAGTATGACTAATATTATTAGGTTATGAGATGTCTAAACCTAACATTTTTATTGTTCATTAATATATTTATTTGTATTTTGTTAAGTTTCATAAGATTAAAACGACTTTTTTTAGGGAAAAATAGTAAAACTTGGTTTCTGGTCGTGATTTTTGGATATGTTCTCACATGCATATTTTATATGATATATACAAACTTTCGTAATATATTAAGTTATTTTGCATGGGCTATGAATTTTATAAGATAAATAGTCTTAATATGAGATAAAATGGGTAAGCAAGTTTATATTTAGAATATGACCATGAAAATTTTATGATAAGTCAAATGCAATATTTACATAGTGTATGTAAATTTCTAGACTTTTTAAATCTTATTATGCATGATTAATGATTTTTAAAGTAAAAATCACATTAATAGTGACTAATTTTGACTTAAATTGTTAGAGTTAGAAATCAACCATAAAATGTTTACACAATGTCACATGCAATATATATACAGAGTGTATGTAAATTTTGAGATTTTCTTATCTTGTAATGCAAGATTTATGATTTTAATGGTTAAAATCGTATAAACAGTGACTTATTGTGTTAAAAATAGTCAAAATTAATATTATGGCATAAAATTTTACCATGGATTTCATATATGATATGAACATCAGATCCAAAATTTGAGAATTTAAAAGTTTCTGGTTTAATAATTATTAATTTTATATGATAACGGTTAATAATTAGATTTTTTGGAGTCATAAACTTTAAAATTTGTCCTATGCCTGAAGTTTTGGTCCTTTCCAGATTATAAAAATGTTTTGGGAAGACTATAATTTAATTTTTATTTTATTTCACGGTTTTATAATAAAATGGGGATTTTTGGACATATAAACATGTATTTTTCGATTTACATGAAATATATTAATTATTTTGAATAAGGCTATATTATTGGGGTTCTGGAATTTTGGAAATTTCCAGAATATTAAAAAAATGAATTTTTAATTTTTAATGACTTGTTTGGCCTTTTTCCTTTATTTTCCCATAAATAATTAACGAACAATAAAGTTGAGTTGAATCGTGATCAAAATTAGTAAGGACTGAATTTTGATGCCTAAAAATGTCGGGATGATTAAATTGGACATAAATATGATTTATGTAATTTATTTGTGATTTTAAAAGTTAAAATCACGCATATCCATAAAACCGCAAATAACTATACGATATTTGTTCAAATAAGGCGATTTGGCATAAAATCGGCATTTGCATAAATATTTTAGTATTGCATTTTATTTAATATGAATGTCATATTTTTCCTTTATGTAATTTTGAATTATGTAATTTTTCTTAGTATGGCCTTAGTTTTTAATCGATATTACCCGTAATGTAAGGGAATATTGATTCGGTTGTAATTTTATGTGATCTCGTATGACCGGATTGTAATTTAATAGATTTAAATTTATGTTTTCAGTAAAATAGTTAGTATTATTTTACTGTAATCCCGGAGATCCCAAAAGACAGTGCCATTCGGAAAGGCGTTCCGACAACACAGTGTTTTCTTGGAAGACGTACTTTTGAAGTTTTAGGGACTAGGGAGTTGGTTTCCGAATTTGTAATAGTTAATAAGATTTTATACTTTAGGAAGGTCATACTAGGATTTTGTTGCTTTATAATTTGCATTTATTTATATTTTTGCATGCATAGCCAAATCACCATAACATGCATTTTATATAATCGTTTAATCGACTGTGTCAATTATAATTTATCGAGTTCACCGATTTAATTCACTTAAATGAGATAGATAATAAATTGACAAGACCTCTATATATATTATTGAAACAATTGAGATTAGCCTTACCAAATAGTAGAACCCATGAGCTTCTATTTCGTAGGGTGGTGCTAGTCCAGTGGGTAGTACGAACCCTATTACGTAGGATAAGTAGGGTGATGAGGTGGATTCAGTCCAGTGGGCGGATCGCATCTCGATGCACTCGAAATTTGGTTTGGCCTCAATGGAAGTGTAGAGGACCAGTGGTCAATGTGTTCCGGGCTAAGGTGAATAAATTATGAATTTTTCATCGACCGAGAGTTCTAGTGTAGAACCGGTTAAATGTTAACCCACCAAATCATATCATTGAGTCGAAGTTCCATTGGTCCACGATCTTGGTGGTATAGGGTTTGAGTCTTGGAATCATTTATAAAATTGGATAGAGATTATTTTATAGATGCCTTAACTTGTTTAAAAAGTTTACAAGTTATTTAAAACGACGAGTGTTTAATATCTTAGATCTTTTATTTTGTAGTTAAGTCTTGTTAATCATCATTAATAATGTCGACTTCCAACAACTCCACAACTCCTACACCAAACACCGTAACAAAATGTTTCTTGGTTACGATCCTTCATGGATCGTTGCAAGCTTGAAAAGAATGGGGCAAACTTTGCCGATTGGGATGCGCAACTCAAGTTGGCCGCTCAAGGTGATGATAAACTTCGTTATCTCACCGAGGCTTCACCCGCTGCTCTTACCGCCACCTCCAATGCCGCGACTAGGCGGGCCTGTGAGACCTATCACAAAGAGTCGCGTCGATCAAAATTGTTTTGATCTTCTCAATGGAGCCTGAACTCCAAGGGAGTGCTATTAAGCTTAGCACAACCTATGAGATCTACTCCAAGCTAGTGACAATGTTCTTGAAGGCTTCGAGAATTGTCCAATATGAGACGACATTCGCTTTCTTTGATCTAAACTTAAAGGAGGGCCAAAAAGTTAGCCCTCACGTGCTCAAGTTGGTGGAGCATGTTGAGACCTTAAGATTGCATCAAGTGGATATCCCCAAAGAACTCGTGATTGATCGAATTATTCATTCCTTGTCCAGAGTTAAAGCTTATGTGCAATTCCGGGTGATGAGAAACATAGACATATCTCTTGACGAGTTGCACAATTTGATTGTGCAAGCCGAAAGTAACTTGGGCCTAAATTTTAGTACCACAAAGGATGTGCTCAATGCCAATACAAAGAGCAAGGGGAAATTCAGAAGCAGCGCTAAGAAGGGAAATGGGCAAGCTCCTGACAATGCAAAGAAGATAGATTCCGAAAAAAACACCTCAAAGCCCAAGAAAAGTTGTTCTGAAGGAGACAAGTGCCATTATTGTAATGGTAAACGACATTGGAAGAGGAATTGTTCCAAGTATCTCAGTGATCTAAAAGTTGGGAAAATTCTTCCACTAGGTAAATAACTAACCCTAGTTTATGTTTCATCTCAACTTAAGTATAATGATACAAGTTGTGCTATATGCTCTTCTTATTCGAATTAGGAAATGCGAGCAAAGATAAAGGAAAGGAAAAACAAGCATAAACGATCAAATGGGAACTAGAGGTAGCTTCCCTTGGAAATGATCAATGGAGATTGGTTTTCATTTATTTTGCTTAAGATTATCAATGTTGTAATCCGGTTTCTAAGACTATTTTGATTTCCTTGTATGACTAGGAAATATTTCCTAAAAACCATGGTTGTATTTTGGATTTTAGTGACTTGGCTTGCAACCCAAGTCACTATTCTTAATATCTATCTATGTTCTTAGATTACCCAACAACATTTGCATCTGGAAACATAAAATTGAATTGATTGATAACTACAATGTATGACACATTGAAAGCTTATACACATAAGAGACTTATTTGAAAATCAAACAATAATGAATTGAGTTTTGAACTCAACCTTTAGGAAAGTTATAATCACCCCAAACAATCAAGTTATAATTCATTTATTTTCTTTTGTCTTTGTATATTAGTAATTGGATTAGGTGACAATCTTCCCAACTTCATAAATCATTTTTGTGGCTAGTTGCTGATACGTGCATTTCATATAGACCTTTTGTGAGGAATAAAGCAAGTATTCGCCCTAAACTTGAAGGATTATAACGAAACATACAATTGTGATTATGGTCATAAGTTAATTAAACGCATGAAAAAGGAATACAACTTGGGTCCTTGCTTGAATAGGCCTAAGAACAGGAATTAAAGTAAATTCCCTCCTATAACTTGCACCCAAGACTTGATTGAGATGATGCCGCGTGTGCTAGAAATACTCTCCAATTGCCTTGCAATATGGGGAGAGCTTTTGTGAGGTTTTAGATGTGAGATCTGAGTTTTGGGAAAATAATGTTCTCAAAACCCTAATTCTAGAGATTATGAATTAACCAGTAACAGACAAAAGGAGAAGGACTCTCCTTATGTAGTACTTGTGGGTCGGCCGAACAGGGTTGGGTGAGAGTGGGCTTTATCCACTCTTACCTTATTCCTTTGCGTGATTCGACCCGTTTTGCTAAATATCATTTGCGGGATTTTAATTATAAATCGCACATATGTTATCAGATATTAATGCAGTCGATGTATTAAAAATGGTCTGATAAAATTACGATATTGTATAATTACCTAAATTAATATAACTGTTTATATTAATACGCGAATACAATATTTAATTAAATATAACCGTTTATATTTAATTTACGAATTAATCATGTAATCCGTATTAGCTAAAATTATTTAATCCGTATTAAATAATAATCTCAACATCTTATTGACTAATTTAATAGTCAATACCTCTGACTAACTGTTTAGTCGTATCCGGCATAAATGTGACTGTAGTTTCATACCTTCACATCTCTAAACGTGTCCTATAGGTGTGACGTATAGGGACCAGTTGATCACCGCCATCCGTATGACAATAACGTCAAACTTATCTAGCAAGCCAACCGTTATTGATAAACGTGGATCAACTGATAATAATACTGAAGTATGCCCTTGTGATCCTTAAAGAGATTTAGTAAGTCATTGTACTAACTGTCAAGGACACCAGCCCCAACAATCTCCCACTTGTCCGTACAAGGGTATGTGCAATGACGTTATCACACTACATGTGGAGGACACAAGCTCCAACAAACTCCCACTTGTCCGTACAAGTGTAGGTGCGATAACCTATTCTCATATCCTTTTAAACTTTCTCCCACTCAATGTAAGACAATTTGCAAATCCGCATTCGCAAAGGTCGTATCTCACAAGCGATCTGTATCAAGAGTGGTTTCCCGGACTAAAGAGTAACTTAACTGATAAAACGAATCTGTATTCGAGCATGGCCATGCATTTCAGTTACTACTCCTCGAGTGGCCCTGAGAAATGATAAAATCCTGATAAGGGTTTGGATATGTCCCTCAACTCGAATCCTGCCGATGTTCGCGCAGCATAAAATAACCCAGAAAAAATCCTCTTGGCCCCTGTTACGATGACCGTGGGAAAGAAACCAAAGTTACCCAAAATCTGCCTTAATCTCAAGAGACAGTTGAAAGTCAAAAGACTCGACTCTAAGGAACACTATGGAGGTCCTATCCACGACCTGGCACCCAATGTTATAAAACATTTAGGACTCCATAACGATGTCACGGGGTGTCCTACGAGATATCCGTATAACTCGCCTTTGTGATTGGTCAGTCATCCGTTTGACTTATGGCTCGTTGAATCCACTATCAACCAACGTCACAAAATGATTACCTGAGTTATCAGCTCAAGTGGGTAAATAAGGACTAAAACGATGTAATGTTATTCAGTTCACTTTGTGGTGTTCAAAATTGGCGTACAATTCCACATGAAAAACAAACAATTATATATCATAACAATGAGGTTGAATAGAGTACACGAGAAAATGAATTATTACATGAATTAATAAAAGAGTACTACAACTTAGGAACACATCTAATTCCCATGGAATGAATGTGCCCTTCATGCTTATCATGTGGTAATGCTTTTGTGAGAGGATCAGCTATGTTGTCATCCGTAGATATCTTATCAATGAATATCTCCATTTGCTCCACGTAATCTCTGATTAGATGAGATTTCCGTTGTACATGTCTAGCTTTGTTGCTAGACTTATGCTCCTTAGCTTGAATGATGGCACCTTTACTGTCACAATAAACGGTGATTAGGTCATTCGAACTAGGCACTACTGAGAGTCCTTATAAGAATTGACGCATCCATATTGCTTCCTTAGCTGCTTCCGAGGCGGCATAGTACTCGGACTCAGTAGTAGAATCTGCTGTAACACTCTGTTTAGAACTTTTCCAGCTGACAGCAGCGCCATTAAGAGTAAAAACGAATCCAGACTGAGATTTCGAGTCATCTCGATCCGTTTGGAAGCTAGCATCTGCGTAACCCGTGGCGCAGAGCGTCGAGTCGCCTCCGTAAGTCAATCCCCAATCTTTAGTCCTCCGTAGGTACTTAAGAATGTTTTTCACGGCCATCCAGTGTTGTTCACCTAGATGAGCTTGGAATCGACTGGTCATACTCAATGCATATGCAACGTCTGGACGTGTGCATATCATGGCATACATGATCGATCCTATAGCCGAAGCATAAGGAATCCGACTCAAGCGCTCTTTCTTTTCCAATGTCTTGGCTTCTTGAGTCTTGCTCAAGTGAAGCCCAGTAGTCATAGGAAGGAACCCTTTCTTGGAGTTCGTCATGCTGAATCTCTCTAGAATCTTGTCTATGTAAGACTTCTGACTAAGAGACAGCATCCGTCGTGATCTATCCCTGTAGATACGGATGCCCAAAATTCTTTGTGCCTCTCCTAGATCTTTCATCTGGAAATGGTTTTTCAACCATGCTTTAACCGAAGAAAGGAGAGGTATGTCATTCCCAATCAAGAGTATGTCATCGACATATAGTACTAGGAAGACAATCCTGCTCCCACTCGACTTGATATAGAGACATGGTTCCTCGACTGATCGAGTGAACCCATTCTCTTTTATCACTTGGTCGAAGCGATGATTCCAACTCCGCGATGCTTGCTTAAGTCCATAGATGGAACGCTTAAGCTTGCAAACCTTCTTAGGATTTTCTGGATCAATAAAACCCTCGGGTTGTACCGTGTACAACTCTTCCTCCAAATAACCGTTTAAGAAGGCGGTTTTAACGTCCATTTGCCATATTTCATAATCGTGAAATGCGGCGATCGCTAAGATAATCCGAATGGAACGTAGCATGACTACTGGTGCAAAGATCTCATTGTAGTGCAAGCCTGGCACTTGGGTGAAACCTTTAGCAACTAGTCTTGCCTTGTGGATATCTTGTTTTCCTTCCACGACATGCTTTATTTGTAAAGCCATTTGCATTGAAGGGGACGTACCTTTGCAGGTAGGCCCACAAGATCCCACACGTTGTTTTCATACATGGAGTCCATCTCGGATTGCATGGCTTCTAGACATAGCTTTGAGTCAGAACTGGTCATGGCACCTTTATAGGTTGTGGGTTCATTACCCTCTCGGAGTAAGACGTCATCTATATCATGTTCCTCGACCATACCAATGTATCTGTCCGGAGGAATAGAGACTCTTCCCGACCTCCTAGGTTCCTCAGGAATATCCACCGTAGCCTTGGTTGAAGGAACTGTTTCCTCCAATGGTTACTCGGTAGTTGGTTCTTGAACCTCCGATAGATCGAAAGGTTCTATTACTCGACTTGTTCTCGAGAAATTCTTTCTCTAAGAACGTCGCACTAGCCGCAACAAAAACACGTTGTTCGGTTGGCGAGTAGAAGTAATGACAAAAATTTCCCTTTAGATAGCCTATAAAGTATGTCTTGACCGATCGCGGGCCGAGCTTATCCTCGTGTCTCCACTTGACATAAGCCTCGCAGCCCCAAACCCGAATAAACGACAAGTTGGGGACCGTTCCCTTCCATAATTCGTTTGGAGTCTTGTCAACAGCTTTAGACGGACTTCAGTTAAGTATTAGAGCGACCGACAAAAGAGCATAGCCCCACAATGAATCATGCACAACGGTGTGACTCATCATGGATCGAACCATATCAAGTAGAGTTCGATTTCTCCCTTCGGACACACCATTTAATTGTGGTGTTCCAGGTGGAGTCAACTGTAGAACGATACCACAGTCTTTAAGGTGTTGATCAAACTCGTGTGAAAGATACTCACCACCACGATCAGAACGTAGTGCTTTGATCTTTCTTCCCAGTTGGTTCTATACCCGATTCTGGTATTCTTTGAACTTGTCAAAGGATTCACTTTTATGCTTCATTAAGTAGACATAGCCATATCTACTCAAATCATCCGTGAAAGTGATGAAATACCTATAGCCTTCTCGTGCGTTGATCGACATAGGGCCACATACGTCCGTATGTATGAGTCCTAATAGGTCGGCAGCGCGCATTCCAACACCTTTGAAGGAAATACGAGTCATCTTGCCGATGAGACATGATTCACACATGCCATATGATTCGAAATCAAAGGCCGAGATAGCTCCATTCTGTATGAGCTGTTTTACGCGTTTCTCATTTATATGTCCCATACGACAATGCCATAGGTAAGTTTGATCTTTGTCACCTACCTTTAATCTTTTATTATTCACATGTAATATTTCGGTGGTTTGATCTAAAACATAAATTCCATTCATGGAAACTGCCTTGCCATAAATCATATTGTGTAATGAGAAAATACAACTGTTATTTTCTATTACAAATGAAAAACCAAGCTTGTCAAGTGCAGAAACTGAAATAATGTTTTTGGATAAACAAGGAACATAATAACAGTTATATAAAGATAACTCGAATCCACTTGGAAGCTGGATCACGTAGTTCCCCTCGAGACTGCAGCAACGCGTGCTCCATTCCCGACACGCAGGTCAACCTCACCCTTGATGAGGGGTTCTAGGTTTCGGAGGCCCTGCACATGATTACATAGAAGAGAACCAGAACCAGTATCTAGTACCCAAGTTCCGTAACTTGCATGGTTAATCTCAATCATGTGAATAAAAGAAGGAGAAGACATACCAATACGAGTAATGCGGCCTGCCTTAATATCCTCACAATACACGGGGCATGAGCGCCTCCAATGCCCAGTCTTGTGGCAATGGTGGCATTCCATGCTAGTATCCTTGCTCTTTGTTTTGCCCTGTGAGTGGCTCGACTCACCTGGCCCACTCTTAGTAAATCCTGACTTCTTAAACTTGGGCTTACCTACTGTTATGTCGCCCTGAGCTTTAGCTTTTCCCTTACCCTTACCGTTGCTGGAGATCATGAGAACATCCTGCTTCACGCTCCCACTTAATTTCAGATCCTTCTCGGTCTGTACGAGAAGGGAGTGGAGCTCATGAGGAGTCTTCTTCATGTCGTTCAAGTAATAGTTGGCCCTAAAGAGGGCGAACCCATCATGAAGCGAATGAAGCATTCGATCAACGATTATGTTCTCACTGATCTTGCAGTTTAGGGCCTCCAGTTTCTCGATATTCTCAATCATGTTGAGAATATGTGGGCTAACCGCTTGGCCCTTCTGGAGTTTCGCCTCAAAGAAGCGACATGTATGCTCATAAGAAACGATTCTCGGAGCTTTCGAGAATTCGTTAGTGAGCGTGGTGAAAATCTTGTTTGCACCATGGGTTATGAAGCGTCTTTGCAAATTGGATTCCATTGCATAGATGAGTACGTTCTTTATCGCACCCGCTTCCATGACTCTAGCACCAGTTCCTGGGTGTGCCGGAATGGGCTCAGTTAAGTACTTGAGCTTTCCGTCAGCAATGGCAGCATTCCGTAGTGCTGCCTCCCAGTCAGAGAAGTTTGACCCATCATTCCTCAGTCTAGTAGACTGATTCATGGAGTCCATGAAGGCTTTTAGCCAGGATTCACGTGCTAGCTTGGCACTTGGCATTGGGTCTTCACCAGCCATTAGTTATACAGCAGTTTAAATGAACGTGTTCTACACTGAGAAGAAGATAAAACAAAACCATATAAGCAACTCATTGTTGTGATTTAAGTCTATATTAAATTGTATTTAAACTCGTAGACTCATGCATTTATATAATTGATCTCCCTCAAGAATTATATAAACGATCCCAAGACTCAATTTCCGTATATTGATAAGCCCACAGCTTGGCTAATTCCAGCGTTGGAACTCTTGGTCGATAGATTTCCGTATATCATATCTATTAGTCCATCACAGTCGGTAGATAGTATCGAGTGACCACGATGTTGAGATAAAATAAATCATCCGTTCCCACTTACCCGACGTAGAAGGGGTCATATTATGCCTACCGACGAAGAAGGGATTCATGGGAGTCTGATTTATAAAGACTATTCTAGATTTTTGGTTATATGAGGAAGACCCCATCAACTTATATTTATCCATTTTAAGTGAACTAATATCTAGCATATACGTGAATGAATGAAATAAAGTGATGGCTTTGCATGTGACATGTGACATCTGTATTGTCACAGAAAACTAACGCGTAACCTCTACATGAGTCAGTTTTCAGGCATGTTATAGGTGGTTTGGTTTTAAGCGGAATATGATGCAAGCTATTATCGATGAAAGCATAAAATAAAAGCAATAAACGTAAATAAAAGTCCTAGTGTGGCCTATCCTACCAAAATAAACATAAAACAACTTGGAATCCCCCGTTGGACCCTAAGAAGCTTGTCTTGATGTTCCATCTTGGTCTTTGCAGCGGGAGTGAGCATCCGGTCTCCGTCTTTGGTCTTCACAAAATTACTAATTTAAATTACAAATATAATCCTATTTACATTCTAATTTAAATACAAAAGTAATTACATGGCAAAAACCCAAAACGGAGATTCAAGATCTCAAAATTACAAACAAGACTGTGTCCCATCATTACGGTGACACAATCTTCTAAGGCCACACTAAGTTACAACCGCTTGCAAAATTAAATACGTTATAGAAAGCATTCAAAAGGCATTCAACAAGACGATAAATAAAATGCATCAACTAAAATTAAAATTCGTTCATGACATAATACCGTTATTATGATTAACAAATTTTACCAAACCACCTTTTCGGGATTAAAATTATGTGATTATACTGTTTTAACCACTTTAATTTTAATAAGTTTATAATCCATTATCTTAAACTGTTTTAAAATAATATGTATCAAACGAGAGTGAACCGTTTCACAAAAGTAATATACTATTTCCGTATACAGTATATTACTAAAGGCCAAAGAAAATAAAACAGTACAAGTTATTTTCGGGAAAAATAAAACGTCTGTTACAGGGACGAGGTCTACCGACCTCAATATGGGGTCGACCGACCTCCTGACAGGAAAAAAAAAATTCCTGTAACAGCAGAATGGTCGACCGACCCAATAAACAGGTCGACCGACCACAAAACACGAAAACGAGATTCTGAAAACGCGAAATTCCTGCACTTGAAAACAAAACATGTTTTTACCTTTGATTCAAAACGTCAAAATCAAAATAAACAGCAACAAGGGTTCACATATTGTCAAGAATATCGATTAATTAACAATATGTAAACAGGAATCGAAAAGAAGATCGATTATACAAAAGAGAAACTGCCGAAAAACAGAAACCCTACGCGGGAGGTGGTCTACCGACCACAATAATGGGTCGACCGACCCACACGGCAGACATAAACGATTTTCAAATATTTTAAATCAAAACTTATGAAAAACACAAAAGTAAAATTTCGAGGCCTTGGCTCTGATACCACTTGTGAGGAATAAAGCAAGTATTCGCCCTAAACATGAAGGATTATAACGAAACATACAATTGTGATTATGGTCATAAGTTAATTAAAAGCATGACAAAGGAATAAAACCTTGGGTCCTTGCTTGAATAGGCCTAAGAACATGAATTAAAGTAAATTCCCTCCTATAACTTGCACCCAAGACTTGATTGAGATGATGTCGCGTGTGCTAGAAATACTCTCCAATTGCCTTGCAATATGGGGAGAGCTTTTGTGAGGTTTTAGATGTGAGATCTGAGTTTTGGGAAAATAATGTTCTCAAAACCCTAATTCTAGAGATTATGAATTAACCAGTAAATGACAAAAGGAGAAGGACTCTGCTTATGTAGTACTTGTGGGTCGGCCGAACAGGGTTGGGTGAGAGTGGGCTTTATCCACTCTTACCTTATTCATTTGCGTGATTCGACCCGTTTTGCTAAATATCATTTGCGGGATTTTAATTATAAATCGCACATATGTTATCAGATATTAATGCAGTCGATGTATTAATAATGGTCTGATAAAATTACGATATTGTATAATTACCTAAATTAATATAACTGTTTATATTAATACGCGAATACAATATTTAATTAAATATAACCGTTTATATTTAATTTACGAATTAATCATGTAATCCGTATTAGCTAAAATTATTTAATCCGTATTAAATAATAAGCTCAACATCTTATTGACTAATTTAATAGTCAATACCTCTGACTAACTGTTTAGTCGTATCCGGCATAAATGTAACTGTATTTTCATACCTTCACATCTCTCAAACGTGTCCTATAGGTGTGACGTATAAGGACCAGTTGATCACCGCCATCCGTATGACAATAACGTCAAACTTATCTAGCAAGCCAACCGTTATTGATAAACGTGGATCAACTGATAATATTACTGAAGTATGCCCTTGTGATCCTTAAAGAGATTTAGTAAGTCATTGTACTAACTGTCAAGGACACCAGCCCCAACACCTTTTTGGTCCATTCTTCACGTATTTGTCCTCTATTTCTTAACTTTTAACAACTTTTATCCCCCGAATTGTCTACTGAGCTTCGTTTTTTGTTTATTGCAGATAAAAGCCGGAAAGAAGGAGAAAACCGCTCGATCCTCTATAAATAAGCACTTTCAAAGATGCCGGGAAAGAATCGTGTCATGCTGAGAAGTGCAGATGCCCCAAAGGGAAGCAATCCTCGTCCAAACACAGAAATATACTCGATCGAGAACTGATAACCATTCGATTGAGTGGTTGCAGAAGGGAAATCATTTGATCGAGCATTATACTCAAGGCCATCGACCACTTTCTGCAGATTACTCGATCGAGTGTTGGCATTCACTCGATCGAGCAAAGAAGAACAAATATCTACTCGATCGAGTAACTCACTTACTCGATCGAGCTAGGTCGCGGGATTTCAGGAGTTAAAGGTTTTTTGAAATTAGCATAAAAAGGAAGGCTGAGCAGCAAAGAAGGACATCTCTCGACACAAAAAAAACAGTAGACAGTAGTAGTAGTGTAACCTAGATCTCGTTTTCCCATTTCCTTCTCTTAAACCCGAACTAGTTAGATTATTTCTTTGATTTTCGAGTAAGTTTCTCATTCATCTTCCTTCAACCTTGTAATCGTGGTATTCTCTTCTTTACTCTATTTAATTAATTTATGTTTTTCATTTCTTGTTCTTTTATGATGTTGAATCCCTTTTCCATTATTCTTACTGTTAATTACTTAAGCATGAGTAGCTAGACCTTGTACTAGGATTTGGGGGAACCATGGCTCAGGAATAGTTCGTTGTAGTGAATGTATTAGATTAGGGATTGCATTTAATCATTGCATATAATAGCTTTTGATTGTTTGGGTCGACACATTCAATTAACTTTATGAATTCCCTTCACCTAGATCGAAATATTGGAATAGGTAGACCGACAATGAACTTTGGGATGAACTAGCTAGAGTGAAAGTTTTTGGTTTTAATCCTAGGGCGAATAACGGACCGAAAGGACATTTTCACTACCCCTTTTTCCGAGTTTAATACATTCTTAATTTCTTCCTTCCACCTTAGGCCATGGTGAACCGAATATCTTAGTATCTACTTTTCTTATCTTTGCTTTACTCTTACTCTTAGAATTTAGACTACAAATCAACAACAAACCCCTCTTTCTGTCACTTTAGCAGACTTGTTAGAACTTTTAAGGTTCCCTTTGTTGGAGGAAGTGTCCTCGACAATAGTGCGTTGACTTAACTAAAACTCATTTGAATGAAACACAACTGTGAATGTTCCTATTTTAAAGTCGACTGATCAACATTTACCGATAATGATTGGCTGTCTAGAGTTTGACATTATCGTCATATGATGGTGGTGATCAGTTGATCCCTTAAGGTCATATCTTTAGGGAATTCCGTCTCAATGGAATATTTAATTAATTGTCTTAGATACGTATTAATTAATGACTAAAAATTGGAAATGATTTTACGTGATGTATATTATTATAATAGGGATTTTAATAATAATTGACAAAGTAATAAAATTTGTTTTATTACACGGTTTTGATTAAATTGTTTAAGAAACAATTAAATTAAGAATGAACACGGTTGATCATAAAATTGCAATTGGTTGTGATTAAATTATGATATTACGTTTTTATAAGATAGTAATTTTGAATTACTAAAGGGATTATTTAAATGTAATGAATTTGTATATTATGGATTTTAAAGAGTTAAAATTACATAATTAACAAATTGGTTCATATGTCATGTGACATGTGACAAATTAACACAATTGACAAAAATAAAATGGAGTCCATTTTATCTCAATTGAACCGTGTAATTAAGGGTTGTGTATGATTAGCAATAGTTTATTACATAGCTTACAAGCTAGTGTCATATGTGTAAGAAACGTTTTGTGCATTTTGCATAAGTTAGAAGGCATGCATTGGGCTTCCTTTTGTGCTATGGCCGGCTATCACAAGCAACATAGAGGGAGTGTTCTTCCTATATATTGTGTGCTAGTATACACATGCAACTTACTTGAACATCATTTCCTTCATGAGAAAATAGTTTTCTTTGTAATACAAAATCATCTCCATAATTATTAATAATATTAAGAGTAATATTGTTATTATTTTTTCTAGTATACTAAATTCAATTTCTAGTAACAGAATTGTTTTTAGTTTGAGAATGGTTCCTTGATAAGAGCTTTTGGAGACTGTTTCACAAAAATCCGTTATAAAGGGTGTCTCGGTTTTTTCAAGACTCCAATAATAGGTGATTATTGAGTGTAAACCTTCTAAAACCAATGTAAAGAATTTCATCCATTTTATGTAATCATCATTCATGTATAAGATCTAATTAAGTTTTCATGACTAAATTTAAAGAAACAAAACTCATATGAGATATGAGTATATAATCTGAAATTCGAGTTTTAACAAGTGGTATCAGAGCATTACGGTTGTTGCATGCATGATCGGATTCATGTTTTGTGTTAATTAGATTAACACATGTATTTCGAAAATATTGTGTTTTATTATGATAAATCACAAAATAATTTGCATGTTAAAATTTCTGGTTCTAAAACGGTTTTAGGACATAAAAATAGTTTTATGGATTTTTATTGTTCATTTTATATTTATTTGTATATTATTGATATTTAATCGGTTTTAAACAACAATTAATCGGAAAAATAGTTAAACGTGGTTTCTGGCCGAGATTTTTTTTATATGTTCGCATATGCATATTTTATATATTTTATAAAAATGTTCGTAACAAATGAAGTTATTATACATGGATTATGAGATGTCACATGCAATATTTACAGTACCTATAAAAATTTTGAGATTTTTCGTATATATTTTGCATGATTAATGATTTTTAGAGTAAAAATCATATAAATAGTGAATAATTTCGACTTTAATAGTTAGAGTTGGAATTTTGCCATAAAATTTTTACATAATGTCACATGAAATATTTAAAGAATGTATAAAATTTTGAGAATTTGTTCTCAAATAATGCATGATTTATGATTTTAATGGTTAAAATCGGCTATATAATGACTTATTGTGATACAAATAGTTAAGCTTAAAATTATGGCATCAAATTTTACCCATATATGTCTTATATGATAGGAACATCAGATCCAAAAGTTGGATATCAAAAACTTTCTGTATTTATGATTATTAATTTTATGAGATAATTGTTAATAATTATAATGTTTGAGTCGAGAAAATTAAAATTCGAGTATGGCCTGTAATTTTTTTTGTCATTTCCAGATTCTAAAAGGTATTTTAGGATGACTAAAAAATCAGTATCAATTTTATTGCAAATTTTTATAATTAAATTTGATTTTACACAATAAAAACGCATTTTTTATACGATTTATTTATGAAATAAACTAAATATTTTTGCATGAGACCATTTTATTAACTTCTGAAATTATAGAAATTTCCAGGATGTTTAAAAGTTTTAAATTTTAAATTTCGAATTTCTATTGACTCATTTGGCCACTTTCCTTATTTTTCCCGTATATACGAGTAATTTATGAACAATAATGCAAAATCAAGTTGAATCATGATCAAAATTATTAGGGACTATATTTTGATTCCTAAAGTGTGTTGGGATGATTAACTTGGACAAAAATGAGATTCATGTAATTTTGGTGATTCTAATAGTTAAAATCACGCATATCCGTAAAAATCGTAAACAAATATGAGATATTTGCTCCCATAAGGCGATTTGGCATTAACAAATTAGCATGTGCATACATATTTTAATATTGCATTTTATTTAATATGAATGTCATATTTGTTTATATAATTTAGAATTATGTTATTTTCTAGTATGACCTTAGTTTTAATCAATATTACCCGTAATGAAAGGGAATATTGATTCGGTTGTAATTTATGTGATCTCGTATGACGGGCTTGTAATTTAATTTAAATTTCAATTTTACAATAGAGTAGTTGTATTATTTTATTGTAAATCCGGAGATCCAAAAGAAGGTGCCATTCGGAAAGGAGTTCCGTCAAGACGGTGTTTTCTTGGACGGCGCTGCCGTTGAAGTTCAAGGGACCAAGGAGTTGGTTTCCGATTTTTTAATAGTTAATTAGTTTTTCTATTACTAGGAAAGCCATACTAGGACTTTATTGCTTTATTGTTTTTAATTTTGCTTTATTTATATGTTTGCATGCATAGCCAAATCGCCATAAACATGCATATTAGGATAATCGTTAAAATGACCGTGTCAATTATAATTATCGAGTTCACCAATTTAATTCACTTAAAGGAGATAGATAATAAATTGACAAGACCTCTATATTAAAAAAACAATTGAGATTAGCCTTACCAAATAGTAGAACCCATGAGCTTCTATTTCGTGGGGTGGTGCTAGTCCAGTGGGGAGTGCGAACCCCATTACGTAGGATAAGTGGGGCGATGAGATGGATTCAGTCCAGTTGGCGGATCGCATCTCGATGCAATCGAAAATTGGTTTATACTCAACGGAAGTGTAGAGGACCAGTGGTCAATGTGTTCCGGGCTAAGATGAATAAATAATGATTTTTCATCAACCGAGAGTTCTAAGAGTAGAACTGGTTAAAATATTAACCCACCAAACCATATCGTTGAGTTGGAGTTCCAGTGGTTCACGATTTTGGTGGTATAGGGTTTGGGTCTTGGAATCATTTATAAAATTGGATAGAGGTCATTTTATAGATGCTAAAACTTGTCTACATTATTTACAAGTTTATAAACGATAAATGTTAATTTTTCCTTCATCTCTTGTATTAATTGAAAAATGGATGCTTTCAATATTCCCACTCCTATCATCATTGACAACTGGCAAAAATCTTATGAAGATGATAATTCGACTAGAGAATTGCGCTTTACGATTGACAACAATGGAAATCTTTGTCTAGTAACCGCTTCTGCTCCACCTACACCTATCATGATGACTGGTCATGATTGTGATAGTCTCCTCTCTAAGATGAACTCAATGTCTTTAGAGACAAAAGGGGATGAAGAGATGAGTGGGAGCACAAGCGGAACGCCTCTTTCCATTAGGAATGGAAGGAAGTTTAAAAGGATGAAGAGAGACAAGAAACCCATGAAAGAAGTAGCTAGTGGGACTACTACTACCTTCAAGAAGGGTGCTAAGCCTTTTGAAATGTGTCACCATTGTTTCGAGTTTGGCCATTGGAGGCGTAATTGCCCCAGGTACTTGGAGGACATCAAAGATGGGATCATCACTCCAAAGAGTAAGCCTCTATCTAAAATCTATATAATTGACATTAATTTCACCTCCTCTACAACATGGGTATTAGATACTGGTTGTGGATCTCACCTTTGTAATCATTTACAGGGGCTAAGAAGTGTGGAGAAACTAGATAAAGGGGACATGGATCTCAGGCTTGGAAATGGGGCTAGGGTAGCGGCTTCTTCAAAAGGGACTTACGTCATGTGTTTAGCTAATGGTTTTGAGTTGTATTTGAATAATTGTTATTATGTACCTTCATTATAAAAGAACATCATTTCGGTTGCCATGTTAGACATGGAAAGTTTTTCTTTTGTAATTAAGAACAATTATTTTGAAATGTATCGAAATGGCTTGATGGTAGGCCAAGCAAATTTCGTAAATGGGATTTATGTTCTTGACAACTCAAAATCTATTGATGTCCATAATGTGCAGACAAAAAGACTCAAATCAAGTGATCCAATTGAATCGTTTATTTGGCATTGTCGTCTAGGTCACATAAATGAAAATCGCATTAAGAGATTAGTATCGACTAATATCATTAACCCATTCGATTACATATCATATGGAGTATGCGAATCATGTCTTTTTGGTAAGATGACTCGATCACCTTTTAGTGGAAAAGGTGAAAGAGCAAGTGACTTGTTAGGACTAATACATACCGATGTATGTGGTCCAATGACAATCACCGCAAGAGGAAATTATGACTACTTCATTACTTTTACTGATGATTTAAGTAGATATGGATATATCTACTTAATCAAATATAAAAGTGAAGCCTTTGAAAAGTTTAAAGAATTCCAAAATGAAGTAGAGAACTAAACCAATAGAAAGATCAAAGCACTAAGATCTAATCGTGGTGGAGAGTATCTAAGCAATGAATTTGATTCTCATTTAAAAGTGTGTGGCATAGTGTCACAACTAACTCCACCTGGAACACCACAACTCAATGGTTTTTCTGAAAGGAGAAATCGAACCTTATTAGATATGGTTCCATCAATGATGAGTCTTACAGATCTCCCCGATTCATTTTGGGGATTTGCACTCCAAACCGCTATTCACTCCTTAAACAGGAGTCCCACTAAAGCTGCAAATAAAACTTCATATGAGATATGGAAAGGGAAGGTCCCTAATTTGTCATATATAAAGATATGGGGTTGCAAGGCTTATGTAAAGAACAAGTCTTCCGATAAACTTGCACCCAAGTCTGACAGATGTACGTTTGTAGGTTATCCACTCAATACTCGTGCACACTACTTCTATAATTCTCAAGAGAACAAAGTGTTTGTGTCTCGAGAAGCTGTCTTTTTAGAAAATGACTTCATTTCTAAAAGATAGAGTGAGAGAAAATTTGAACTTGAAGAAATTCAAGGCCAAGAGTCATAAACAGAAGTAGAGATGACGCAAGAAGACATTCCTTCTTCGTCCAATGCTGTAGTTCATGCCCCATTACCGAGGAGGTCTGGGAGAGTGAGTCACCAACCTGAAAGATATATTGGTGCCATTGAGGTAGGAGACGAATTAGACGTATTTCTAATGGAAAATGATGAGCCATCAACCTACAAAGCGGCCATATCTGGTCCAAATTAAACTTTTTGGCTTGAAGCCATGAAATCCGAAATTACTTCTATGGAAGATAATCAAGTTTGGAACTTGGTTGATTTGCCTAAAAACGTAAAACCACTTCAGTGCAAATGGCTCTTCAAGATCAAGAATGGCATATAGCGACATGATGATGTCTACAAATGTAACACCCCCATTTATTTAAGAGCCTTTAGCAAGACATTCTCAAATAAATAGAGCTGTTACCATCTCGGAATGACCGAGCTAGTGAATAACAAGTAAACAAACCAAAGTACTTTATATAAAAACTGATTAAATTTAAACTTTCGATATTACATCGATTACACAAAAATAAAAGTACAACTGATAACATCTATCTATGTGATCTAGTTCTAAGTAGGTCCAAGCCATGTCTCTATCTCCTTGCCCAAGCTCCTAGTCCACCTGTCTCTGACCTGTAGAGTCTACTCCCCATTCCGGATCATTGTAGGTGTACACGAATACACTGTCAACCTCGCGGTTGAGTAGGGTAACACAAAAGTAATTAATGCAACAAATATGATATGCAATGCCATGATATGCTCGAGCTCAATCACAATCTCAATCTCAAACCCGTAACTCCCAGCCATACCGAACCTCCCGGCAGACTATAATCGGTCGTCACCGAACACCAGCTCAATAGCTGATAAGACACCAGGCCTGGTCTGCAGAACCACCCTGGGCTTTATATCAGAACAATATCTGATTCACATCTTTCTCAGTAACCAATGCATATGTCATGCTCATGAATGCAACAATACTCTTAATCAATCATACTATTAATAATGCAATGCTCATGCCACTAATAATAATCAACACTCATTCCAACCAATATCATTATCATATCAATCATACTCAGCATCCTTAACACACAATACCACATCCATTCATAACACAGCACAGAGTATAAGATCAGTGTATCCTACCTGGATAGCAATATAGTCCAATAGCAAGCCAGTAAGTAAACAGATTTATGCCACTTCAAAACGTCACCTAACAAATATAATATGCAAAATTACTAGCTGATATAATTACGGAAACAAGGTATAATCTATTAACTAATTAATTTAATTAACCAAATGGTACTTCAAGCATAACGAGATTATAAACATAACTAGTCGATTAACTAAATTCGTTAATTAATTAAATTACCGTCACAAAACCATAAAAGCAAATTAACTAATCTAACTAAAAAGCTAATAACAATAACAAAACATAAAGTAATCAAATATTATCAATAACCATCATATAACTATTATCAAGCTACTAATAAACTTTTAACAATAATACAAACAACTTAAAATAATTGTAATTCTAATACTAACAAGAATAACAAGAATAATGATAATAATACCATTAGTAAAAATAGCAATAACAATAATAATAATAATAATAATAATAATAATAATAATAATAATAATAATAATTATAATAATAATAATAATAAAACAACATGACAACCATAACACAATTGTCATGGTAATCATGATAACACAATCATTATGATAATAATAAAATAATAATAATAAGATAATAACACGCAGAACCCATACAAACATATAGACTACGACATCAAAGCAAAACGCGAACAGACCCGACACCAACTTCGCGACACCACCGTCACTAGCTTGGTCCCTAACCACCGACTCCACTGGCCCCATTCTAATGTTTGTACTACCCACTGTAACTTCCACCATTGAGCCACCACCAGAGGCCACCACGGCAACCACCGCGCCTATCCTAAACAGCCTGCCCACACACGTATTTACTCCGTTTCCAGCAACTCGAATGCATACCCCTTACTTCTCTCGTTGCTTTCTCTCTCCACCATGCCCTCCCACCGCCTCTGGCCACCACCTTTGTCACCACTGACCCACGGTGGTGCCAGGGTGGGTAACCTTCTGCTTTAGTCTCCCTTCTACCGCCATAAAAACCACCGTCAAAACTCACATCTCAACTCGGTTTTCGGCAACCACCGATACACTTACTGTAGAAACTCGACTCCTGCCGCTACTGCCACCACCTTAACCACCACCTGAACCTACCCCCGACTTCTCTCAACTCCCACGAATACCCTAGTGGAAAACACCAACCCTCGACGCCCCTACAACCACCTGCAAACAGCCGCTTAAACTACCCTTCCTCCTCCTGCTCTGTTTTCCCTTGACTCTGTTCACATACACGACCCTTTTCTGGTGGTGCTCCGGCCACCACGCACCACCCCATAGCACCCAAAACAACCTACAGACACCCTACTTCGACTACCCCTACTACTTGTACCAAAACGAAGCCATGATAACAACTCAATGGCAAATAAAGAAAGAACAGCGTGAAGATAAACAAGCTACTGTCGACCAAAAAAAAAAACGACTTACGGGTGTTGGTTACGGTGGTTGACGAGCGATGATGATGACGACGATGTCTCTCGTTCTCCCTCAATCCCATGGCGACTGATATGAATTAGGGTTTTGAAATTGTACGAGATATGGGAGGCTATTGTCGATGGATTAGAAAATAGGGTTTCGGTTGTATATTGATATGTCGATGGATATGGGTATTGGTTGGGGTGAACGGAAAAAATGGGGTTTAGGCAAAATTAATAAATAGGAATTAGGTATAGTTGGGTACTAAATATAAAATAGGGAAAAATAATTAGTTAAAACATATTATTAAAGTTAAATAAATACGAGTAAAATGTCATTTTACGAAATAATCATCAAATATAAAATAATTATGAAATACAAAATAATCGCAGGAATACGATTTATAAAATAATAACAGTTTACGTAAAATACTTTATAAACATTCATTTTGAAATACGAGTATAAAACACGGTTTGACTGTCGTTGACCGAGACTAAATTACGGGGTATTACAGTCTTCCCTCCTGAAAATGAACTTCGTCCCGAAGTTCGTCACCCGTAACGATAACAAAAACCTAACAAGTATAAGGCAAACACAAGTAGTACATATACATAAGCTCTAAAACGCGAAGTGTTACAACAAAGCTAGGCTTGTAGCAAAAGGTTTCACTCAAATTCTTGGTCTTCACTATGATGAAACTTTTGCTCCTGTTGCTATGTTAAGATCAATTCGGATTATGTTAGCGATTGCCGCATTTCATGATTATGAAATATGGCAAATGGATGTTAAAACTGCCTTCCGAAATGGGCATTTAGAGGAGGAGGTGTACATGGTACAACCTGAAGGTTTTAAAGATCCTAAAAATCCTAACAAAGTATGCAAGCTAAATAGGTCCATTTATGGACTTAAGCAAGCATCTAGAAGTTGGAATCATCGGTTCAATCATGTGATAAAAGAAAATGGTTTCACTTGAAGTGTCGAGGAACCTTGTTTATACATGAAGTTCGATGGGAGCAAAGTTGTATTCCTAATCTTGTATGTAGATGCCATACTCCTTATTGGTAACGATATTGCCATGTTGACTTCTGTCAAGGAATGGTTAGGAAAGCATTTCTAAATGAAAGATTTGGGAAATGGGCAACGCATTCTAGGTATAAGGATCTTTAGAGAAAGATCCAAGAGAATATTGGCACTGAGCCAAGAATCTTATGTGGATAAGATCCTTCGTCGTTTCACACATGGAGAACTCTAAGAGAGGACTCATACCAATGGGAAGTGGAATTTCTTTGAGTAAATCTCAGTCACCCACTTCTGATGAAACGGAACATGTTGAAAGGATGAAAGACATACCCTATGCTTCAGCTGTTGGCTCAATCATGTATGCCATGACTTGTACCCGTCCAGATGTGTCATATGCTTTGAGTATGACAAGTAGATACCAAGCCAATCCAGGTGAAAAACACTAGATAGCCGTTAAGAATATCCTTAAGTACTTTAGAAGACCTAAAGACTTATTCATAGTGTTTGGAGGAGAAGATGAGTTATGTATAAAGGGTACACCGACTCAAGCTTTCAAACGGATGCGGATGATCCAAAATCCCAAGCTGGCTTTATCTATATGATCAACGGTGGTGCAGTAAGCTGGAGAAGCTTTAAGGAGTCAGTTGTTGCGGATTCTACTACAGAGGCTGAGTATGTTGCAGCATCAGAAGCTGCAAAAGAAGCTGTGTGGATTCGACAGTTCTTGAAAGGACTAAAGGTAGTCCCCGAAGCCAAGGATCCTATCACAATCCTTTGTGATAACAATGGGGCTATCTTTCAAGCAAAAGAGCCCAAGTCTAGCAATAAGTCCAAACATGTACTCAGAAAATTTCATGTAATTAGAGACTTCATTTAAAGGAAGAAAATTGCGATTTGTGAGGTTGGAACAGAAGATAATATTGCTGATCCTTTTACCAAGCCTCTATCGCAGGCTAAGCATGACCGACATGTAACATCCATGGGTCTTAAACGCATGCCAAATTTGTACTAGATTATGAGAATGAAATAAAGAGTTATTTTCAAGTTATTCATAATTTCATTTATCGTTATGGAGTTTCATTACTCAATTACAAGGTCATAGAATATTCAAATGGGATGGTAAGACCATAATGAACCCCATTAAAGTGAATTGAATCATCATGACCTCGCCCCTTGTAGCTTAAGTGAGGTGACGTCTCAATGCAACTAGCTAGATGAGTGATGCTACTGATGGCGAGTTCAAATGCCATAGTCATACGGGATAACTAGTCGATCACCTAGGCATAGACATGTTAAGATACATTTGTCGGGCTAATGACCGTTGATAGAGCTCTGGCGTATTCTTATTAAATATTTTCTGGTCGTGGCGGGAGCTTCTATCCTGTTTCACATGAGTCAATTCTTGGACTAATGACTATTTTCTGAGGTGGCATAGTTTTCAGATTAATTTTGATTTATGTCCTAACACCTTCGTAACTGGGGTTTATAACGACATATTTTGGATTATGATGGGCTATGGCCAGCCGGAAGGAATAGGTCGATTAGGATTTGTCCACCCCTTGTCAGGGTTGAGAAATATCTCTAGGCCACTCGAGGAGAAAAATAACTAGAAATGCGTGGCCGCGCTCGGAAGGTATCTTGTTGGAGCTAGTGTCCTCAACAGTTAGTGCGACAACACGTATAAATCTCTTAAAGAAACACAGGGTATACTTAGTATTTTAGCCAGTTGATTCACGTTATCAATAACGGTTGACTTGCTAGAAAGTTTGACGTTATTGTCATACAGATGGCGGTAATCAACTGGTCCCTAAGAGTCACACCTAAAGGATGGAATCTGAGAGATATGATTAGATGAAAATGTAATCATATTGATACCCTATATGACTAAACGGTTAGTCAATGTAACGATGACATAATTATTTAATACTGATTAAATAATATTAGCTAAGACGAATTAAAATGTTAATACGTAATTAAATATAAAATGTTATATTTAATTATGTGTAATGAAATTATTCAATAAAGATTAAATGATTTAATTAAATATAAAAGGTTATATTTAATTAGTGGACTATAAATATAAGATATTTATAAGATAAAACATTACACAAGAGAGAGATAACCGATTCTATAAAGATAGAATTTCGGTCTGAGCAATTATTAAGTTGTTCAGTTGTTGTGAAGTGTTGTAGGTAGAACCAAATACTGATTTGGGGAATCCTAGTTGATGTCTAATAGCAAGGTTGTTTGCAGCTATAAATAGGACATTCACTCTGCACTTAAAGCACGAGTTACACGACATACATACTCCCTCTCTCTCTAGCTTTCATCTTACAGAAAATTAAAGGTAATTTTGCAGTTTCTAGCTCTAGAAGGATATTTCTTGGAACATCTTGAGTGCAACGATTAGGAGGACATCTGTTTTGATATCTGATCTTAGGCCTTTGCAAGGACAAAAGGTTAATTCTTGATCCCTATCTTTGTATCTTGTTCTTCGTTTATGACCATAAATCGTACATTATAAATTTGTTATAATCCTGCATATAAAGTATTGGGAATATATACGGATATTTTTCCGACATATCTATGGTAGATAATTCCGGTCAGTAGTTATAACTCCAGATCGAGAAAAACCACTCTAGATAAAATCAATTGCGGGCACGACCAAAGATGACGGCTTGCATTGAATGGGAGATAGTAATAGGGCAAGAGAATCGGTAACGCACACTTGTCTCAGAAAAGTGGTGTAACATCCCGTATTTTCGTTAATTATATTTTAAAGCTTTTAATTTATTTTACGGAACAAAATAATATTTTAAGATAAATTTGTTAAGTTATTTTTAAATCTTCAGTTAAGATCCGTCTTAAGAAACCTTAAGTTCTTAGGATGTTAATAACTTGGCTAAAGCAAACCCGACTCAAAACCCGTTCACAACTAGTGGCCCGACTCAAAATAAGAAAAATGACTACTTAAACCCCACCACAAAACCCTTATGTCGACATCTCCTTCATCCTCACAACTCATTCTACTGCTTTCTCTTTTCCTCCATTTTCCCTTTTTATTTCAAGCTTAAAATGGACATTTCAAGGCCTTCCCGAACTCGAATCGCGGTAAGTCTTACATTTTCGGAATCCTTACGAGATTTCCAAGCTTTCTATCTCTATCACTTTCAATTTCGTCAAACTCGAAAAAGACGCTGTTTTGGGTAAATTCCGTTTTAAGCTTATAAAACCTGTTTCTTTTGTTGTAGGGGTTGGACTAGAGGATCCTAAAGTTGATAGCTTTGTTATTAAAGAAGAATTTGGAGCATAATCGCTTTTGAGGTGACGATTATGACAAACTCGGCCTTTTTGTTAAAAGAGCATTATTTGTGTTGGGTTCTTGCTTAAAGTTTCTGATTTTTGTATTGTTGATGAGGTTTGAGTTTAGGTTTATGTTAGAAATGTGTTTTATATGTTCATCACATGGTTTGATTGAAGTTATAGATGTTCATATGCTAGTATTGTTCATTTCTCAGATTTTGAGTTCTTAAGACGAATACGATGTTTGATTCGAATTCGTGTTTTATTTGTTCAAAATCGTGTTTGTGACATACTTGGGATTGTTATGGGTTTATATGTGTTGATAGGATAGGTTTGATGCTAGAAATCATGGCTTAGAAGTGTTTGTCGAAAGATTGATTGAATTGGCGAATTGCAGGAAACTTACGAAACCAACCTGTCCCGTGCTTGGGCGCAGGCTGCGCAGCCCAAGCGCAGCTGCGCACCCCCTTGCGCAGGCTGCGCAAAAACCGCTGTAACTTTCTGCTCGTTTATCGGTTTGTCGAGCTGTTTTGGGGGCTTGTTTCCCAATTGTTTTTAGGATGTTTTAAGTGATGTTTGGTGGTATATATATACTTGGTATAAAATATATATTGGAGCTAGGAAAGTCATCATAAGAAGCGTGGTTATCCGTCTCGAGTCGATTAGCTCATAAGGAGTTGATTACGGAAATTGTGCATGGAGATAGTTAACTTTTAGGGATTTTCTTGTGAAGAGTCTAAGCATATTTTAATCATGTTGTGAGGCTCATAGAGTTGGTTTGAGATGTATATTTATTTAATATGAGACTCTCCGCCTGTGGCCAACCGGCTAGGAGCCCCAATTAGCTACCTTTGCTTCATAACTTTTGATTCACAAGTCGGATTTCGTTGATTCTTTTTCCGTATGTTTCGTATGTGTGTTTGAGGTCCCCTGAGGATGGGCGACACTATATTGGGTTCGGGAATGGAGAGAGGATAGAGACCCCCCAGTCGGGTAACCAAAAGGGAAACCGGCTCTTCCCTCAACTTAGTTCTCGGGATCAATTAAGTGTTGTTTAGTGATCTAGAGGATTAGAGCTATTGATCCGGTTGTGGTTTATATCGGATTATGTTTGAGCTTGGACAGTTAGAGTCCTATATTTGTATGCGGTTGTATTGATACGTATTAAGGTATGCCTTAAGCTGGCCTCTGAGCTTAATACGTAAGCTAGTTGTCGTGTGATGGGATATGTGTTAAGTTCACCTCTGTACCCATTACGTGTTTTGTTGTGGTGTATCGGGATATGTGTTTAGTTCACCTCTAGACCCGGTACGTGATTGGTTGTTGCATATTGGGATATGTGTTAAGTTCACCTCTGGACCCATTGCTTGTGTATGTAGGTGTGGTATCCTGAGTCTTAGCCTTGGTGCTGTATCCAAGGGTACTCATGTGTTGTATCATGATTCTTGGCGCGGCGTTGAATCCGTGTGTCCTTAGGATCGTAGCTAGCCTTGGTGTTGTATCCAAGGGTACTCATGTGTTGTATCATGAGTCTTGGCGCGGTGTTGTATCCGTGTGTTCTTAGGATCGTAGCTAGCCTTGGTGTTGTATCCAAGGGTACTCATGTGTTGTATCATGAGTCTTGGCGCGGTTTTGTATCCGAGTAGAACAGTCGTGCAACGGGGTAGCTAGGGTGTTGATGACTTCCCATAGTACAGTTGTTGATGCTAGTCTATGCCTTAAGTTGGCCTCTGAGTCTAGTGTCTTGTTGCTTAGCAGGTCTATGCCTTAATTTGGCCTCTGAGTCCTTGCTTGAGATTGTGAATATTTAGTATCTAGGTTATGTCTTAAGTTGACCTCTGAACCTTTATACTTGCTGATTCGCATCTGCTTGCCTAGTTAGGGTTCAGTGTTAGATGTAGTTGTTGATATTGATGAATATAGAGTATTGATTATAGAATTGTTCATCCAAGGCATTGGATGACTTTTTGGCTAGTTTCGTAAATGGTTTGGACTGAAAGACCCCCCGGCCGGGCAACCGTAAGGGAAACCGGCTCTCCTTCCAAATAGTTTCTGAAGTTGGTTGAGAGCCTTGCATAGTAATTGCATGATGGTATGAGATTGAGATAATGAGATTTGTATGCTTCACATGTTTTATATATGTTGGAGTATATTGTATGTTTATGTGTTGCGTGTCGTTACAAAAGGTGGGTAGGAGAACTCTAGTCACTCCTCACTGATTGTGGCGTACATGTTTACATGTATGTAGGTACATGACAGGTGGTTGGCAGAGGGTTGCATGGAGCTAGAGAGCGATGATCCTATTCATCGATTGACTTACACGTTTACGTTAGCTAGACTTTAGTTTACATTTCAGTTTTTGAGTGCCTGTAGGGATGTGCCATCCCAGGCTGTTTCTATATATATTTTACTTTCAGTTTCAGTTTTAATTCACCTCGTTTTTATGCATGTTCAAGTTTAAATTCCGCGTAAATTTTGGCATGTTGTATGTTTTATTTTTCCGCTGCGACGAGGGGTTTTACAGTTGGTATCAGAGCGTTATCGCTCCCGACGCACTCATGTAACCCCTAACCTTAACTTGACCATATAATTGAATAATGAATGAGAGATGGGGTAGATTTAAGGACTTATATTGTAGTCTGTTTTGTGATTGCTCTTATTAGGCTCTAACGTGTATGTTGATTATCATTGACTTCACTTTTATATCTTTCGATCGACGAACCGTGGGCTTATCCATTTGGTGGTGGAGATCGGTTTCTACCGAAGATAGAAGATTCGTGCTATTGTTGGAGAATGCTTCTGGACCTTGAAGATACTCCTCTTTCTTTGTGCATCACCTTCTTTGATAACTCCGAATGCACATCCTTCTTTTAGAATATTTGTCTATATCACTTGAACAGATCTTCATATCTTTTCAGCTTAACCTTGTTGCTTGCTTTCTTAAGGTGCCCTCTAGGTAATCTTCCCTTTTATTGGATTTGGAGGAACTAGTCTTAGGATAACCGTAAGCTGTGTTATGAGAAACATTGTTATTTGAGGAATAACTTAAGAGGTATCGAGAGACATGTTTTGGTGATCTAAGGGTCTAGTTGTCTATCCAATTGGGAGAGTGAAAGTGAGTGTTAGGATACTTGCTTGAATGTTGAGTTGTATACTTAGTATTCGGTGGAACATAACCTTGAGAACCATGCTTAGATTGTAAAAAATTGTGGATTGAAGAGTACTGTTTAAGGAGTTAGATACGATGCTTGAGGATATAGAGCAACCTGAGAGAATGGGCTTAAGACGCTAATGATGATGAGTGGATGAGTGATGTGAGTTAGTATCAGTTGACTTAGGTGAGTGATTGAGTTGAGAAAGGTCCGTTGTTGAGGAATGCGAAACATTGGCTATAATGGTTGAATACTTGAAGAGTTTTTTACTTAAGCTTAGAAGAAGTGAATCACTACTTGACCCTAGGCTGCTTATTGAATCTTAACGTTTATTTAGTGAAAAACTTAAGAGAAACTTGAGGATGCACCGCCAGTTTGTGAATGGAATAAAGTAATTCATTGAGAGATGAAAGTTCGGAAAAACTTGATGGTTTAAGAATTGTTATTTGGTGGAAAGTGAGGTAAGTGAAGTGTATATGACATGTGGTTTGATGGCCTGAAAGTGTTATTTAATTACCATTGAGTGGCTAGCAGAGATGGGACATCTCAAACTTTTGGGAATAGGTAGCTGTAATAGTGATATTGTCTAAAAGTTTGGAAGGTTTGGGTGCATAAATCGTTCGAGGAATTGCTCGTGAGAACCGACAATTGAATGGCTTGATTTGAGAAGTAAGAAGTGAGAACCCGGTGAGAATAGTGAGAGACCCGCACCTTGGAAGATTTCCGCCATTGATCCTTTATATCGCCTCTCTCTTTCCTTGCTTCTCCTTCCGATCATGACTTCAATTTTATTGGAGTCCATAGCCTAAAGTTCCTTACCTTGTCATCTCGTTGTTCCTCGAGTCGTTTTCTTGTGAGTCTCTCGAAATCTGTATCGTGTTTGCCATGAAGTCCGTATCTCACCTCCTCTTCTGTGAGCCTTGATCCTTTTCATTTAGATTAGTGGCGAGATCGACTTGTTCTTTCTAACACCCCCATTTATTTAAGAGCCTTTAGCCAGACATTCTCAAATAAATAAGTCTGTTACCATCTCGGGATGACCGAGGTAGTGCATAGCAAAGTGAAACTCCCAAAGCACATTACATAAAAGTGATAAAATTTAAAGTTTGATATTACAAAAACTACATAGAAGAATAAAAGCACAACTGACGACTACTCTATATGTGATGTAGATCTAAGTCGGTCTCAAGTCCGCATCTCGCATTCCCATCCCAGCTCCTAGCTCATCTGTCTCTTTCCTGTAGAATCTACTCCCCATTCTGGATCATAGTAGGTGTCACACGAATACATAGGGTCAACCACGAGGTTGAGTAGGAAAACATCAATAAGACATAAATGACAACAGATTAGAACACCACTCCGTCTCCATATTACCAGTCATCCACTTCACCTCCATCACACCACTCCTTCCATCACCCCACTCCTCATCATACCACTCATTCCATGGCCATATCACAAGTCCCTTATCACAAGTCCCATATCACCAGTCCCGTATCACAAGTCCCGTTCTCCACAACAAGTAATAACAATCAAATAATCCACAACAACATTCAATATCAATTATAACAATCTTGTAATAAGCATCACACACACACACACACTTCATGTCATAACACAAACCACAGATATATCCCCTACCTCAACTTGCAGAAAGACAGTCAACAGCTCCTAGAAATGTCCCACGCGGAAACCGTCACCTAAACATATATTACATAACGATTAATAATCTTCCCAAATCCCCCATATCACAAAGTACACCTACTATAAATAGCAACCTTCTAAAAGTGGAAAGTTTCCCAAAATGGAAACTTTCCCGAAATAGCAACTTTCCTAAAATGGAAAGTTTCCCGACATAAAAAAAACCCTCAATTTGTACAACTTAATAAACTACTTAATATACTATTCCAACCAATACAAAACAATAACAATAATATAAATAACAAGTATAATGTATAATAATAATAACCATACTAATAATAATAATATTATTATTATTATTACAAGACAAATAATAAGATAATAGACAAAATAATAAAACAATAAAAAAAACTAATAAACATGTAGCAGTAACATTACACGCGCGAAAACGAAACCCAAAACAGCCCCGGACTTCGACGATCGTACCGTGACCAACCACCCTTGCAAACACTACCCCCGACACCAAAACAGCCCCTGACTTCTAACAGTGACACCACCAGGCTCGACTCTGAGCCGTGGTGGTTCCAGGGGAGTAGTAAGTGGTCGTCGACCACCGCCGCTAGCGCCAAACAACCGCTCAAAACCCAGCATCCACGACACACTCTGTTTCCTTCGTTTTGACCCGATACAGACGCACTAAACGAAACCCCCCATAACAACCGTCATGAACCCTACGAACCACTGTGAGAACTACCAACCCAACCACCTGACTACCATCTCCCTGTTACCCTAAAACCCATATAAAAACGCAACGCACTGTGACTCGAATCAACACCCAAACATTACATGTTCATGGTTCCATACCCGACAACCAGGCGACATAACCACCACAATCGGTGGTCCTGGGTGGTCACGGTGGTACGTCAAGGGTCTAGTAAGGACTACCACACATCCTAGATCACAAGTGTACCATGAACAGAGACCATACCATACTTATGCGATTGCAGAAACGAAGAGAAAGGGAAGAAACAACACAGAGCAAACGTAAGCATAATGAGCATACCTCCTTCTCTGAGCAATCGAGTACCCTTAGGCCACCCTAATCCACCGTGTAAACCCTCCTTCTTTCTAACTGATGTGGCGGCAGCAAGGGGAACGAGGTAGGTGTGTGTCGTTTAGGGTTAAAAGTAGGGTTTGAGTCAACATAACATTAGATGGCAGAGGGAGTGTTTGTGAGTTGAGCGTGTAATTGTTGTTTATTGAGTTGGGCTGATTCCTCAGCACGCATTTCTAGGCCCAACGCATACATTAGAACACGATTTGATCATAACTAATACTCATGCTCGACACTTTACTTATAGCACATAAAGTATAACAATATTCTGTGATACCTTAATTATCGGATATCAAATCTCGAATAACTATCAAAACGTCAACATAAATAATAACATTAAAACAAAATACGGGGTATTACATTCTTGGAGTATAGATACATGCCTGGAGGAATGCTTGGTTCTGCGTTGTCAGGATTTGGTTGAGAGAGTTGGTGAGGATAATGTTCGGGCGATGTGGGATAGTGTGCCGTCTTGAGAGTCCATGTTAGATGGATCGGTGTGTAAGTGATATTTGTAGATTTTGAAGCACCATTTGAGGATTCGAATAGAATACTTGGAGTTATAGATGAATTTAGAGGAGCATGCTTAGGATAGTGATGTTGTCAAATAGGTGAATGAGGTAAGTTACCACTACTTAATCTTGGGGAGTCTCTTGAATGCAGAAAATACCACATATTTGAGGAACGAGAGTTATTGGTAACGGTGTGAGAATGTTGAGACATTTACGATTTGACTTATGGAGTTGACTGAGTGTTTGACCGTAGGTTACTTATTGAACCTCAACATTTACGTATTGAGATACTTAAGGAAATTGTTAGATGCCCCACTGTTAGGTGGATTGTTTTTTATAGCTGTGGAATAATGGAAGCCTATTGGCTTAATAATGCTTCATGAGTGGTTGACAGGTAACCATTGATGTCTGAGGTAATCATAGAGTAGAAATTTGTAACTTATAAGTGTTCATGAATATCATTCGGGGAGTTTGGAATGTGAATAACTAAACCTTTTGGAAACTGTAGGAGTGAAAGTTGTTACTTCCTTGGACCTTTTCTTTGGGATGTATATTGTTGGTAAATGTTTAGAAAACAGAGGATTTAAGAGTTGTTACCTTAGTAAGATCTTGATTTGAATGTTCATTGTAGTAATAAAATTTGGGAATTTAAGATATCGAACCTTGTGGAATAGGTTTGCTAGGATCGAACTGTCAAAATTTAAGGTTATAGGATGATGAATACCATATCTTGGGTTTCGAGGTTCGTTGTTATGGTAATAGAATCCCAGTTCAGAGTTTTGAAAGCCTTCTTGTTGAGGAATACCTTGTTCTGTGAAGGAGATAATGATAAGAGGGATCGTGAAACCTTAGAGAGGCTAGAGATCACTTGAACTGTCCTTCTTGGGATATACTAGGAATCGTTGTAACGATGTTTTGATTATGGATTGAGCGGTTATTGTACCCATGTTTGGCAAGAGTTACCGTCTTCCTTGACCTCTAACCTGGTTCTTTCTTTCCCTCGATCCTTTCTTGTACGTTCTGTCAGCCGTGAAACTAGACACTCACAATCCTTCGTGTCGAAAGTAATCTTTATGATCGTTTCTGCGCTCCCGGTGACTGGTTTTGGAATTTGGTCCCTATTGCTAACCATAAAAGTTGTAATTTTTGGAAAACCTTAATTGTTTTGAGGATTTGGAAACTGCTCCCTCTTTTGTTTAAAGTGACCTTTTTGCCGTTGTTGCAATTTTACTCTTTTGGGGAATCAAAATAAAGGTTATTTTGGGAAATTGGGTTTTGAAAGAACTGTTTGATTGCAAATTGGATTGATCTCAGCGTTGATTTGTCATCTGAACTCGTTATTGGAGACGTCTAATAACCCGTATTGTGCTTATCAACACCGGATCGATCGGGATTTTGAACTTTTAATAATTTAATTTTGGGACTTGTCTCAGATTTGGAACGTCGGACTCTTGAGTACGTAACGAGAATCCCAATGTCCATTGACAAGACTTGTGCCTTGAAACCTTTTCTTGTGAAACTTTTGAAAGATAAAGATTTGGGTTACCATAACCCGGGTAGTACGTTTTGATAACTAGAGTTGTTTTCGTACTTATTTCTGCCTTCAAGTTTCGAGGACGAAACTTTTTGAAAGTTGGGGTGATTGTAACATCCCGTATTTTCGTTAATTATATTTTAAAGCTTTTAATTTATTTTACGGAATAAAATAATATTTTAAGATAAATTTGTTAAGTTATATTTAAATCTTCCGTTAAGATCCGTCTTAAGAAACCTTAAGTTTTTAGGATGTTAATAACTTGGCTAAAGCAAACCCGACTCAAAACCCGTTCACAACTAGTGACCCGACTCAAAATAAGAAAAATGACTACTTAAACCCCACCACAAAACCCTTATGTCGACATCTCCTTCATCCTCACAACTCATTCTACTGCTTTCTCTTTTCCTCCATTTTCCCTTATTATTTCAAGCTTAAAATGGACATTTCAGGGCCTTCCCGAACTCGAATCGCGGTAAGTCTTTCATTTTCGGAATCCTTGCGAGATTTCCAAGCTTTCTATCTCTTTCAATTTCAATTTCGTCAAACTCGAAAAAGACGCTGTTTTGGGTAAATTCCGTTTTAAGCTTATAAAACCCATTTCTTTTGTTGTAGGGGTTGGACTAGAGGATCCTAAAGTTGATAGCTTTTTTATTAAAGAAGAATTTGGAGCATACTCGCTTTTGAGGTGGCGATTATGAGAAACTCGGTCTTTTTGTTAAAATAGCATTCTTTGTGTTGTGTTCTTGCTTAAAGTTTCTGATATTTGTATTGTTGATGAGGTTTGAGTTTAGGTTTATCTTAGGAATGTGTTTTATATGTTCATCACATGGTTTGATTGAAGTTTTAGATGTTCATATGCTAGTATTGTTCATTTTTCAGATTTTGAGTTCTTAAGACGAATACGATGTTTGATTCTAATTCGTGTTTTATTTGTTCAAAATCGTGTTTGTGAGACATACTTGTGATTGTTATGGGTTTATATGTGTTGATAGTATAGGTTTGGTGCTAGAAATCATGGCTTAGAAGTGTTTGTCGAAAGATTGATTTAATTGGCGAATTGCAGGAAACTTACGAAACCAACATAGCCCGTGCTTGGGCGCAGGCTGCACAGCCAAGGCGCAGCTGCGCAGGCTGCGTAAAAACCGCTGTAACTTTCTGCTCGTTTATCGGTTTGTCGAGCTGTTTTGGGGGCTTGTTTCCCAATTGTTTTTAGGATGTTTTAAGTGATGTTTGGTGGTATATATACTTGGTATTAAATGTATATTGGAGCTAGGAAAGTCATTATAAGAAGCGTGGTTATCCGTCTCGAGTCGATAAGCTCATAAGGAGTTGATTACGGAAATTGTGCATGGAGATAGTTAACTTTTAGGGATTTTCTTGTGAAGAGTCTAAGCATATTTTAATCATGTTGTGAGGCTCATATAGTTTTTTTGAGATGTATATTTATTTAATATGAGACTCTCCGCCTGTGGCCAACCGGCTAGGAGTGTAACACCCCCATTTATTTAAGAGCCTTTAGAAAGACATTCTCAAATAAATAGGACTGTTACCATCCCGGAATATCCGAGGTAGTGAATAACAAGGTAAACAAACCAAAGGTAATTTATATAAATACTGATTAGATTTGAACTTGGTATTACAACAATTACGAGTTCCAAACTTGATAAAGTGAAAGTACAACTGACGATATCTAAATGTGATCTAACTCTAAGTAGGTCCATGCCATGTCTCTCTCCATGCCCAAGCTCCTAGTCCATTTGTCACTGACCTGTAAAATCTACTCCCCATTCCGGTTCATCGTAGGTGTACACGAATACACAGGGTCAACCGCGAGGTTGAGTAGAAAGATAAATCAGACAACAATATAATATATATACTCCGCACCGATCCAACGCCAAATAAACTCCGCACCGATCCAACACCAAATAAACTCCGCACCATATCACAGACCCTTTATCTCCGCACCAAACACAGACCCTTTATCTCCGCACCAAACACAGACCCTTTATCTCCGCACCAAACACAGACCCTTTATATTCACATCGTATTATATCACAGAATAATATAGATAACACTATATACGATCACACGGTATTATAACACAAACATGCTAAAAACAAATAAGAACAGTTTACACATCGTCATATACCAGTATCTCCCCTACCTGAAATAGCAGGAATGCAAATACTCCAAGGCTTGCTAGAAACGTTCCACGCGAAACCCGCTACCTATACACATATACGTAACGAATAAACAACCTTCCCGAACCCCTTAACAAACCACACTTACTATAAATAGAAACTTTCCATAATTAGAAACTTTCCCAAAATAGAAACTTCATAACTCATAAATTTCCCGACTCACCAACTTTGATTAACATAACCGAACAACCAACAACATTATTATCTATTATTAGTAATAAATAATACTAACCATGACACTTAACAACACCATCAATATTATTAAGTGCTACTTTAAGAAATAACAATAATAATAATAATAATAATAATATAGATATTAGTAATAGTAAACATATCACTAATAATATTAATATTAACAATCATATGAATAATAACAATGATGAGGAACGAGAATAACACAAGGCGGCCCCCTTTAAGACCCTGGGTTCGAATCACACGACAAACCTAAAGCGAACAGCCCCGACATAAACAAAAATCAGTCCCCAACTTCTCCCTTTCACTCACCCGTACACCCACATTCAAGGCCATACCACCACCAACCAAGCCACCCCTAGCCACCAATCTCGACCCCATTCTCTCGCCTGCCCCATCAACTACCACTACCACCCTCTCGCTACCCCCTGCACCCACCATACACGTCCTAACACAATGCCCAAAACTGCCAACACAACTCTGGTACCCTGCTTTCAGCAACTAACCCCCCAACTCACTCTTGTTTTCACCCCAGTCTGTCTCTCTCCCGACCCCAGCAACTCCACTGGCCACCACCGTGACCACCACTGGTCCACAGTGGTCCCATAGAAGATCCTGAGGACTCGCCTTCCCCATTTGTAACACACTCGACGAACAGGAAGGAACAACGAAACACGAGTGGAGTGATGACCGTACCTCCTTCCCAGTGCTATCGACCAGCCTACGCTACCAACGACCACCGTGCAAACCTCCCTATTCATCCCTGGGTGTGGCGGCAGTATAGTGAACCATGTTTTTGGGTGTCGATTAGGTCAAACGTAGTTAGGGAGGAGTCGAAAACCAGGCGGCAGCAGAGGGTTATGTGGTAGGGTGTTATGTCGTGTATTTTGTGTTTTCATTAGGGTTTCTCTAAACGTGTCTAGGGTATGACGAGATGTGGTTTATTTGGTTCTAGATGGGCTGAGATGGTCATCACTTCGAGGCCGGATAGCTACTACAACACGGTTTACTAATTAACTTGTAAACGAGGCCCTTGACACAACACATAAATTATAAAAATACTCATTCGATAATTAAATTATCGAATACCGACGTTCAAGCAACTATTAACATTTCCAAATAAATATTAAATAATAAAAAGAATAAGATGTAACAAAATACGGGGTATTACAGTCTTCCCTCCTTAAAAATGAACTTCGTCCCGAAGTTCACCACCCCATAACGGTAAAGACTCACTTAGCCAGCATGAACCTTCACAAGTGACGCTTAAGAAACGCGAGATGTTAACGCGGGATGTTACATTCTATCCCCCTTAAGAAAACTTTGTCCCCAAAGTTTAATACACAACTGTAACACATGCTACTTCAACAATCACGATATAGTGCAACATACACAGCAGATTCATCAAGTATATTTAAACAATCATGACCCACCAAATAGCCATGGCATAGCAACTAATCATATCGTAAGCTAATAAGATTTTACAATCCTATCCTCCTTAAAACATGGTTACGTCCCCGTAACCCCATAAACATTCTAACTCATTACTCCATCTTACTCATTACTTTACCACATAAAATCTAAATCCAAGTAACCAAGTATTTCACTCATCTTCGCATCTAAGACCAAACACAAGAGGTGAGTGAACTGACGGGATAAAACGCAAATCAATACTTCCATCCCAATATCGATTTCAACTCAAGATGTGACTCAATAACCAAGGTCACACTGGATTGTAAACACAACATGGCACAACGGCCTAATAACTCACATCTCAATACTAGTAACCACTTCCCATCTCGATTTCAATATCAATATTGTTACATGTCCCATGAAAGGAACTGCTCAACACTAAGAGAGTGAAACTCTAAGCTACTCACCCACGAGTCACGGTCAACAAATGAGACAACTCGATAAGACACTGAACTGCAATCTCAATCTCAACACAACATCATTCATGGTCTTGTTCTAGACTCACGAGCAACTCAATCTCCATAGTACTTATCTTCCAAATTCATAGACATACTTGTATGTATACTTATCATTCCACAATGTATAAAATAAGGATCAGGAAGCTATACCAAACCAACCAATTACAAACCCTTATGCATAAACAACTAATCGATTACCAAGAGTTTACCGATTTCACAACTCAACCCGTCTCACAAACAAAAGGATTATCATATCAATAGAAATTATTAACTATTAAAATAGAATAATAATTGTTAATATTCAACTCAAATAAGCACTCGTAAGAGAGTCATATCAATTATCATGTAACATGTAACCTCGAACAAAATAAAGTATTAGGGTCGGTAGGATCGTGTTACGCAGTAAAACAGATTCGGAATAGGTAACACTTGCATACCCTTGAAATTTCATCACAATTTAATATATTAACCACAATGTAAACACTTAAGAAGCTCATAGTTCATACTTAACAAATTTGAAATGTTTCATGCTCATAATCATATTATAGAAGCAAATCTTGGTAGTGAATAACAAGGTAAACAAACCAAAGGTAATTTATATAAATACTGATTAGATTTGAACTTGGTATTACAACAATTACGAGTTCCAAACTTGATAAAGTGAAAGTACAACTGACGATATCTAAATGTGATCTAACTCTAAGTAGGTCCATGCCATGTCTCTCTCCATGCCCAAGCTCCTAGTCCATTTGTCACTGACCTGTAAAATCTACTCCCCATTCCGGTTCATCGTAGGTGTACACGAATACACAGGGTCAACCGCGAGGTTGAGTAGAAAGATAAATCAGACAACAATATAATATATATACTCCGCACCGATCCAACGCCAAATAAACTCCGCACCGATCCAACACCAAATAAACTCCGCACCATATCACAGACCCTTTATCTCCGCACCAAACACAGACCCTTTATCTCCGCACCAAACACAGACCCTTTATCTCCGCACCAAACACAGACCCTTTATATTCACATCGTATTATATCACAGAATAATATAGATAACATTATATACGATCACACGGTATTATAACACAAACATGCTAAAAACAAATAAGAACAGTTTACACATCGTCATATACCAGTATCTCCCCTACCTGAAATAGCAGGAATGCAAATACTCCAAGGCTTGCTAGAAACGTTCCACGCGAAACCCGCTACCTATACACATATACGTAACGAATAAACAACCTTCCCGAACCCCTTAACAAACCACACTTACTATAAATAGAAACTTTCCATAATTAGAAACTTTCCCAAAATAGAAACTTCATAACTCATAAATTTCCCGACTCACCAACTTTGATTAACATAACCGAACAACCAACAACATTATTATCTATTATTAGTAATAAATAATACTAACCATGACACTTAACAACACCATCAATATTATTAAGTGCTACTTTAAGAAATAACAATAATAATAATAATAATAATAATATAGATATTAGTAATAGTAAACATATCACTAATAATATTAATATTAACAATCATATGAATAATAACAATGATGAGGAACGAGAATAACACAAGGCGGCCTCCTTTAAGACCCCGGGTTCGAATCCCACGACAAACCTAAAGCGAACAGCCCCAACATAAACAAAAATCAGTCCCCAACTTCTCCCTTTCACTCACCCGTACACCCACATTCAAGGCCATACCACCACCAATCAAGCCACCCCTAGCCACCAATCTCGACCCCATTCTCTCGCCTGCCCCATCTACTACCACTACCACCCTCTCGCTACCCCCTGCACCCAACATACACGTCCTAACACACTGCCCAAAACCGCCAACACAACTCTGGTACCCTGCTTTCAGCAACTAACCCCCCAACTCACTCTTGTTTTCACCCCAGTCTGTCTCTCTCCCGACCCCAGCAACTCCACTGGCCACCACCGTGACCACCACTGGTCCACAGTGGTCCCATAGAAGCTCCTGAGGACTCGCCTTCCCCATTTGTAACACACTCGACGAACAGGAAGGAACAACGAAACACGAGTGGAGTGATGACCGTACCTCCTTCCCAGTGCAATCGACCAGCCTAGGCTACCAACGACCACCGTGCAAACCTCCCTATTCATCCCTGGGTGTGGCGGCAGTATAGTGAACCATGTTTTTGGGTGTCGATTAGGTCAAACGTAGTTAGGGAGGAGTCGAAAACCAGGCGGCAGCAGAGGGTTATGTGGTAGGGTGTTATGTCGTGTATTTTGTGTTTTCATTAGGGTTTCTCTAAACGTGTCTAGGGTATGACGAGATGTGGTTTATTTGGTTCTAGATGGGCTGAGATGGTCATCACTTCGAGGCCCGATAGCTACTACAACACGGTTTACTAATTAACTTGTAAACGAGGCCCTTGACACAACACATAAATTATAAAAATATTCATTCGATAATTAAATTATCGAATACCGACGTTCAAGCAACTATTAACATTTCCAAATAAATATTAAATAATAAAAAGAATAAGATGTAACAAAATACGGGGTATTACAAGGAGCCCCAATTAGCTACGTTTGCTTCATAACTTTTGATTCACAAGTCGGATTTCGTCGATTCTTTTTCCGTTTGTTTCGTATGTGTGTTTGAGGTCCCCGGAGGATGGGCGACACTGTATTGGGTTCGGGAATGGAGAGAGGATAGGGACCCCCCGGTCGGGTAACTGAAAGGGAAACCGGCTCTTCCCTCAACTTAGTTCTCGGGATCAATTAAGTGTTGTTTAGTGATCTAGAGGATTAGAGCTATTGATCCGGTTGTGGTTTATATCGGATTATGTTTGAGCTTGGACAGTTAGAGTCCTATATTTGTATGCGGTTGTATTGATGCGTATTAAGTTATGCCTTAAGTTGGCCTCTGAGCTTAATACGTGAGCTAGTTGTCGCGTGATGGGATATGTGTTAAGTTCACATCTGTACCCATTACGTGTTTTGTTGTGGCGTATCGGGATATGTGTTAAGTTCACCTCTGGACTCGGTACGTGATTGGTTGTTGCATATTGGGATATGTGTTAAGTTCACCTCTGGACCCATTGCTTGTGCATGTAGGTGTGGTATCCTGAGTCTTAGACTTGGTGCTGTATCCAAGGGTACTCATGTGTGTTGTATCATGAGTCTTGGCGCGATGTTGTATCCGTGTGTCCTTAGGATCGTAGCTAGCCTTGGTGTTGTATCCAAGGGTACTCATGTGTTGTATCATGATTCTTGGCGCGGTGTTGTATCTGTGTGTCCTTAGGATCGTAGATAGCCTTTGTGTTGTATCCAAGGGTAATCATGTATTGTATCATGAGTCTTGGCGCGGTGTTGTATCCGAGTAGAATAGTCGTGCAACGGGGTAGCTAGGGTGTTGATGCCTTGCCCGGAGTATAGTTGTTGATGCTAGTCAATGCCTTAAGTTAGCCTCTGAGCCTAGTGTCTTGTTGCTTAGCAGGTATATGCCTTAAGTTGGCCTCTGAGTCCTTGCTTGAGATTGTGAATTTGGTATTTAGGTTATGCGTTAAGATGTCGCCTCTGAACCTTTATACTTGATGAATATTTAGTATCTAGGTTATGTCTTAAGTTGGCCTCTGAACCTTTATACTTGCTGATTCGCATCTGCTTGCCTAGTTAGGGTTCAGTGTCAGATGTAGTTGTTGATATTGATGAATATAGAGTATTGATTATAGAATTGTTCATCCAAGGCATTGGATGACTCTTTGGCTAGTTTCGTAAATGGTTTGGACTGAAAGAGCCCCCGGCCGGGCAACCGGAAGGGAAACCGGCTCTCCTTCTAAATAGTTTCCGAAGTTGGTTGAGAGTCTTGCATAGTAATTGCATGATGGTATGAGATTGAGATAATGAGATTTGTATGCTTCACATGTTTGGAGTATATTGTATGTTTATGTGTTGCGTGTCGTTACAAAAGGTGGCTAGGAGAACTCTAGTCACTCCCCACTGATTGTGGCGTACATGTTTACATGTATGTAGGTATATGACAGGTGGTTGGCAGAGGGTTGCATGGAGCTAGCGAGCGATGATCCTATTCATCGATTGACTTACACGTTTACGTTAGCTAGACTTTAGTTTACATTTCAGTTTTTGAGTGTCTGTAGGGATATGCCATCCCAGGCTGTTTGTATATATATATTTTACTTTCAGTTTCAGTTTTAAATCCCCTCGTTTTTATGCATGTTAAAGTTTAAATTCCGCGTAAATTTTGGCATGTTGTATGTTTTATTTTTCCGCTGCGACGAGGGGTTTTACAAGTGGGAGATTGTTGGAGGGAGTATCCTCGACAATAGTGCGTTGACATAACTAAAACTCATTTGAATGAAGCACAACTGGGAATGTTACTCCTTTAAAGTCGACTGATCAACATTTACCGATAATGATTGGCTGTCTAGAGTTTGACATTATCGTCATATGATGGTGGTGATCAATTGATCCCTTAAGGTGATATCTTTAGGGAATTCTGTCTAAATGGAATATTTAATTAATTATATTAGATACGGATTAATTAATGACTAGAAATTGGAAATGATTTTACGTGATGTATATTATTATAATAGGGATTGTAATAATAATTGACAAAGTAATAAAATTTGTTTTATTACACCGTTTTGATTAAATTTTTTAAGAAACAATTAAATTAAGAATGAACACGGTTGATCATAAAATTGCAATTGGTTGTGATTAAATTATGATATTACGTTTTTATAAGGTAATAATTTTGAATTACTAAAGGGATTATTTAAATGTAATGAATTTGTATATTATGGGTTTTAAAGAGTTAAAATTACATAATTAACAAATTGGTTCATATGTCATGTGACATGCAACAAATTAACACAATTGACAAAAATAAAATGGAGTCCATTTTATCTCAATTGAACCGTGTAATTAAGGGTTGTGTATGATTGTTAATCTAATTAAGTTTTCATGACTAAACTTACAGAAACAAAACTCATATGAGATATGAGTTTATAATCTGAAATTCGATTTCTAACAAGTGGTATCAGAGCATTACGGTTGTTGCATGCATGATCGGATTCATGTTTTGTGTTAATTAGATTAACACATGTATTTCGAAAATATTGTGTTTTATTATGATAAATCACAAAATAATTTGCATGTTAAAATTTCTGGTTCTAAAATGGTTTTAGGACATAAAAATATTTTTATGGATTTTTATTGTTCATTTTATATTTATTTGTATATTATTGATGTTTAAATCGGTTTTAAACAACAATTAATGGGAAAAATAGTTAAACTTAGTTTATGGCCGAGATTTTGTGATATGTTCTCATATGCATATTTTATATATTTTATAAAAATGTTCGTAACAAATGAAGTTATTATACATGGATTATGATTTTTATGAGATAAATAGTCATAATATGAGTTAAAATGGGTATAAGAGGTTATATTTCGAATATGACCTTGAAAGTTTTATGAGATGTCACATGCAATATGTACAGTACCTATAAAAATGTTGTGATTTTTCTTACTTATTTTGCATGATTAATGATTTTTAGAGTAAAAATCATATAAATAGTGAGTAATTTCGACTTTAATAGTTAGAGTTGGAATTTTGCCATAAACATTTTACATAATGTCACATGCAATATTTAAAGAATGTATAAAAATTTTGAGAATTTGTTCTCAAATAATGCATGATTTATGATTTTAATGGTTAAAATCGGCTATATAATGACTTATTGTGTTAAAAATAGTTAACATTAAAATTATGGCATAAAATTTTACCCATAGATGTCTTATATGATAGGAACATCAGATCCAAAAGTTGGATATCAAAATGTTTCTGTTTGTATGATTATTAATTTTATGAGATAATTGTTAATAATTACAATGTTTGAGTCGTGAAAATTAAAATTCGAGTATGGCCTGTAATTTTTTTGGTCATTTCCAGTTTGTGCCCTTTATATACCAATATCAATGTAAGGAAACTAATTTCTTCCTTACTCTTTTATTTTGATTATTACTTAATAATGCATGCATGATACTTAGGTCCATTTATTTAAAATTGATAATCTAATTAGAAAGTCTAATTAGAATTATGAAATTTCAAGTGGTATCAGAGCCATGTCTAGTATCATGCATGTCATTTTTAGAATTTTCATTTCATGCATGTATATTATGCATTGTTCATATTATACGATAATTTGAAAAATCCAAAAATGGTATTAAAAGGGAGTTTTGGAACGAGATTTTTGGTGAATTTTTTCCAACTGATCTCAAAATGTTTGTGGCCAAGTTTGGGGATTTGTGGATTTATTTTGCTAATTATTTTGATTTTTATGAAAAACCGTGTCAAATAAATGTCATTTTTAGTTAAAAAGTTAACTAAAAAAAGTTCAACATTGATTTGGCCTTAGAATTTTTTATATGATATTCTTAGCATATTTTGTGCTTTGCATGTGAAATTTTTGAAATTTAATTTGAACTTTTGCATGTTTATATGTTTTTATGAGGTGAAAACCGATAAAAGCAATTTATATTTTTAAAATAAGATCCGAAAAGAATCTGCGCATGAAAATTTTAAGTACATTTAATAATATGTTCTAAATGTCAAAAATATATTTAAAAGTTGTTTTTATTTATTTTTGATGTTTATTGGTATTTAATAGATAAAAAGCGATAAATATCGATCTATTTTACCATATTTTTTAAATTAAAATATTTGGGCAATATTTTCGACATTTTTGGTTCCCTGGAATTATTTCAGAATGTTCAAAAGTTTTTAACTTTGAATTTTCAGTATTTTTACATGCAAATATGATTTATTTAATAAAAGTTATTTATTTACCGATAAAATTAACAAATAATATCAAATCATGCTAACTATTCTCAAATAAATTAGCGGCGACTAATTTTTAAGTTATTAATATGTTTATATATTTAGTTTGAGCTTAAATGAGATTTGAGTGTTGATTATTGATTTTTAATAAGTTAAAAATCGAGAAATCCGCAGTACCGATAAAATCCGTATAAGATACGATCAATTGTGCATAAGGGCGATTTTGGCATTTATTTTACAGCATTTTACTCATTATTTTTATGTTGAATGAATGATTGTCTTTTATTTAAAGTATTTATTCATTTGTACCTAGTATGATCTAGTTATTTTAATTGTTATTACCCGTAATGTAAGGGAATAACGATTTGGTTGTAATTTAATACGATCTCATATTGTCTGTTAGTAATTAATTAATATATTTTATTTATTTACTAATTAATGTATAGTAGGAAAAGCTGTTTAATTTCTATTGTAATTATTTTATGGCGTTTCTAAAAGACGGAGTATCCACGGGACGGTGCAATTTCTTGGAAGGCTCCATGAAGAGTCAAGGGACCAAGGAAATGGTTTCCGAACTTGTAATGATATAGTTATTTTATTTAAATAGGTGGTCATACTAGGATTGTTCTTATGCTTGCTTGCTTTTATTTTCCCACTCATGCCAAAATCGCCGCACACATGCCTTTATATTTCGCTATTGTCAATTCACGTTATTTACATTCGCCGACTTACTTTACTTATAGGGAATTTATGACTAAATTGACAAGATCTCTCACATATCAAAAAATTAAGATTAGTCTTACCAATTAATAACACCTATGAATCCTTTGTTCATTAGAGCCACGCACGCCCAAGCGGGGTGTTCTCTTTTTACCTTAGGTAAGTAGGGTGATAAATGTTATCACACGCCAAAGTTGGTTGGTCTCAACGGAATATTAAAACGGTCTTGATTTCCAGGCTTTAGATATATTTAAGGAAATCCGTCGACCAAGAGTTCTAAAGGTAGAATTAGTCAAACATTGACTTACCAAATTTATGCAATTATGGGATGTTTCGCCCAAGTGATGCATGTTTTTGTCTAAAATTGGAACTTGGGATCATTTATATAATTTAGTGGGATATCATTATATAGATGCTAAAACTTGTTAAAGTTTGTTTACAAGTAAATTTTAAAAAACATTGAATGTTTATATTTCCTTATTTTTTATAGCATTTCAATTCGCAATGTCAACTTCATCAACTCCATCGACGACTTCACTTGGAAAAGACTCATGGTTAAGGTCCGTAATGGACAAATGTACTTTAAAAGAAGATGGTAGTAACTTTGTTGAATGTGAGTCCACTATCAAAAGTGCCGCATTATTCGATAATGTGGTAGCTTACTTAACTGAACCCCTCATATTGAGCCCGATGCAAGGGCTAGTGCGACGGTAAGGACCGTCTATGATGACCATTTGAGGATGTCAAATGATATAAAAAATGTTTTTATATGGTCGATGTCCCCTAGTGTTAAGCTTCGATGCATTTCTTTGAATGCAAACGAGATTTTCACTCGTATGCCTACTATGTTTTCACAAACACCAAAAGTCCGTCAATACGAAGTGGTGGCATGCTTCTTTGAAGCAAACCTTGAAAGAGGCCAAAAAGTTGATCCTCATGTTCTAAAAATGGTGGAATATGTTGACACCCTAGAGCGTCTAGGGTGTGATCGAGATTCCAAAGACACTTGTGGTGGATCACATCCTCCACTCACTTCCCATCAAGTTTGCCCATTTTAGGGTAAACTATAACATGAATAATATGGATAAGTCCTATCAAGAACTTCATGCTCTTCTCACTCAAGCGGAGATAGACATGGAGGTTAGTGGGAGTGAGAAAGATGTTCTCACAATGAAATTGAAGAACATGTCTCTAGGAGTCAATAAAGGAAGGGGAAATGGAAATCTCAATTCAAAAAGAAATTCACTAAAAGGAATAGGGTAAGGACAAAGCCATTGAGAATGGCATGTCCAAATAAGATAAATCTGAGGCCGAATGCTTTTATTGTAATAGCAAAGGCCATTGGAGGAGAAATTGTCCCAAGTATTTGGACGATCTCAAAGTCGGTCGCGTGACGGTCATATGTACTTTCTCCACCTTTATCTATGTGATAGATGTTCATGTTGGTAGTTCTTCATGCTGGGTATTAGATACTGCATGCGGTTCTCACCTTTGTAATCATTTACGGGGGCTAAAGAACGTGTGAAGCCTAGCAAGAAGGGAGGTTGATCTTCGCATGGGAAATGGAGCCAAGGTTGCGGCTGTTGCCATAGGGACCTATGTCCTTACTCTACCTAGTGGATTAGAGCTGTTTTTAAATAATTGTTATTTTGTACCAACTCTTACTAAGAACATTATCTCCATTTTTGCGTTAGACACGGAAGGCTTTTCTTTTATCATTAAGAACAATTGTTGTACTTTTATGTTAAATGATATGGTTTATGGCAAGGAAATTTCTATCGGAGGTATTTACGTTCTAAATGATGTTAACGAATTCTACCATGTTGAAAGTAAGAGACTTAAAAAGGGCGATCCAAATGAATCGTACATTAGGCATTGCCGTTTAGGTCATATAAACGAGAGACGCATAAAGAGACTTATTTCATCCAAAGTGCTCGAACCATTTGATTATGAATCTTATGGTACATGCGAGTCTTGTCTTTTGGGCAAGATGACTTGTGCGCCTTTTACGGGAAAAGGAACACGAGCAAGTGAGGTCTTAACTCTGATACATACCGATGTAGGTGGACCTTTGTGTTAGAGCTAGTGTGCTCCACAGTTAGTGTGACAACATGAATAAATCTCTTAAAGGTTCACAGGGTATACTTTGTATTTTATTCAGTTGATTCACGTTTATCAAAAACGGTTGGCTTGTTAGAAGTTTGACGTTATTGTCATACAGATGGCGGTAATCAACTGCTCCCTAAAAGTCACGCCTAGAGGATGTAATCTGAGAGATATGATTAAATGAAAATATAATCATATTGATGCCTTATACGATTAAAATGTTAGTCAATGTAATGATGATGCGATTATTTAATACTGATTAAATAATATTACCTGAGACGAATTAAAATGTTAATTCGTAATTGGATATAAAAAATGTTATATTTAATTAACGTATATAATGTAATTATTTAATAAAGATTAAATAATTTATTTAAATATAAAATGTTATATTTAATTAGTAATTTATAAAGATAAAACATTATATACAGTAGATGATAAATAACCAACTAAGCAATTGTCACTCGGCTCACAACTCACACGATTTGGAGCTCTCACTCGTTGAGTGATTATAGTCGGTTAGATGTGAAGAGTTTCGGGAGGACTCAAATACCAATTTGAGAAATCCTATCTTATGTTTATTTGCTAGGTTGTTAGTAGTATACATAGAATAGAAGTCTTCTAATAAATACCACTCCATACAACACAAATAATACACGGCTGATTACTCTCCCTCATGCATCCCAATACACAAGTCCCTCCTTCCTCTCTCGTTCATCATTTACATCCAAATTAACAGTAATTTTAAGTTTCTAGCTCAAGAAAAGGCATTTCTCGGAGCATCTTGGGTCCACCGATTAGGAGGATATCTACTTTGATATTTGTTCTTAGGCCTTATTATTGCGGGGATCAAAGGTTGATTCTTATTCCTTAACCTTTATATATCGTTTTTCGTTTATGACTATAGATCGTATGTTGTAATTTCGTTATTATCCTATAATTTTAAGTTGGGAAGTATACAGATATTTCCCATAAGTGGTATCAGAGCATTTGGTTTACGAAATTATTTTATATGATTTTCATAAACGGTTTTGAGAAAGAAGAAAAAAAACGTGTGGTTTTTTCTTTTAATTCTGCCGAGTTTTTTTTTGGGTTGTGGTTGTTTCCTTTTTGATTTATTAGTATTGTTATTTTAACCAGTTAAGATGACAGTATTATAAATTTGTAGATGTTTTAATTTAATAAGGATTAAATTAGAACTTAAAAGGGAATTGTTTTGCATGTTCTTGAACAAGATTGTTCTTTGCTAGATAATCGATTTTCATCAGTGATCTTGATATGCATTTTAAAAGGTTAATTTGAATTATGAGTTTGAATCATTGTTTAATAAGGATTATATATTGATAATTGTCGATCTTGTAATACTAGCGTTTTATAAAAAGAAAAAAAAGTTGTTTCTTGCGTTTTTAGAGTTACAGCGCTTGTAACACCCCCATTTATTCAAGAGCATTTGGCAAGACATTCTCAAATAAATTAAGCTGTTACCATCTCGAAATGTCCGAGGTAGTGAATAACAAAGTAAAACAATACAAAGTACTTTATATAGAACAGATAAAGTTTAAACTTTGATATAACAAAAACTACGCAACAGAATAGAAGTACAACTGATGACCACTCTACAGGCGATATACTTCTAAGTCAGTCCCAAGTTTGCATCTCACATCCCCGTCCCAGCTCCTAGCTCATCTGTCTCTTTCCTGTAGAATCTACTCCCTATTCCGGATCATCGTAGGTGTCACACGAATACACAGGGTCAACCACGAGGTTGAGTAGGAAGATAAATAAAACATAACAACAATAGGAAAGCATATCCCTCTGTCTCCATACCATTCGAACAACCACTTCACCTCCATCACACCACACTTCCATCACACCACACCTCCCAGGGCCATATCACAAGTCCCATATCACAAGACCCATTTCACAAGCCCCGATCTCCACAGTAATCAATAATAATAATACAGTTCACAGTACCTTTATAAGCATTTATATAAATCTTGCAATAAACAACACACACACTTCATATCATAACACCATCACAGATATATGTATATATCCCCTACCTCAGAACTGCAGAAGGCAAAGTCAAGTGAGCAGCTGCTACTAGAAGTGTTCCACGCGGAAACCTCCACCTAAACATTTATTATGTAGTGAATTAAAATCCTTCTAAACTCTTCTGTCACACTTATACTAACCATAATTGGTAACTTTCTAAAAGCGGAAAGTTTCCTAAAGTGGAAACCCCCAAGAAGGAAACCTTCCTATAAAGGAAGCTCTCAAATAAGATTCCCGACTCCAACATTACACTAACACGAATATATACATATATTATATATATATATATATATGTATATATATATATGTATATATATATATATGTATATATATATATATGTATATATATATATGTATATATATATATATATGTATATATATATATATGTATATATATATAAACTCATAAGAGTAATATTTTTACTAAACCAACAGCTTTGCCAATTATTTTGGAACTCAATGTCCACTTCAGTAGGCCTTAAACGCCATTTCTTCGGCAAAGCAGGCAAACAGAAAGGACCCAAGAGTCCATAATAATTGGTTATAAAAAAGTTTAAACTATCAGCCGGATCTTCTCAGAGTATCAAAGCACCATCACCACTTGTAATATTATTACCATGGTGCTTTTGATCAATCGATTTAGTCGGACATAATTCAACACAGAGGATTTAGCCTATAAGGCTCATCCTGGGAATGTAAAATGAAAATAAAAGTAAGAGTACAGAATTAAAAATACGTACAACGATTCAAGTTGTGCTCAGAACAAGATTTTATTTATAGAACCAAATATTTTACAAGAGAGAGAGGGAGAGAGGGGAGAATCTAGAGAGAGGGGTTGTAAGAACCTGCCTCTAAAGAAAAACACAAGCCCCTTATATAGAGAAGTGGGGTTACAAACGTAAGAAATATAGACGTAAGTGCTTACGTCATTATTTAATAATAGCGATATGACACTAATGCATTATAAAATGCCTACAGTACAGACCAATAATTTAACAACTGTTAATGGAAATACAAATTATTTTTCCCCTTGCAAGAAAGCTGTGATTTTATCAGTCTCAGAATTATCTTCTGGGTCTTGGGAATCTTGTAGCAAGGTGCTGAGTGAATTATGGCTATTATTGGAGGCCATCGATATATCACTTTTCGAGGAATTTTTATCCCCTTCTTTTTTCAATTTAAGAGTCTTTTTTAGACCTTCCATATATGCTCTTATTATCTCTTCTTCGGAAGCTTCATGGATGTCCATTGATTCATCATCCTCTAAAAGCTCAAGGAATCTATTCTGCTCCTTTTCTCTGATTTCTTTATCTTCCAGTTCTTTCAAACTCGTATAAGAGTTAATTTTTTCTTCAATAAGATTTATTGTAGGAATGCAGTTTAACTGCCCTTTATCATCGGTTTTCACCATGGTGTCCCAAAAACGAGAATATGATCGTCGTATAAGACAAAAGAAGCCATGGCTATAACCTGTTGTAGGACTAGTTCTCCATATCCACGGAATAGAGAATTCTATAAAAAATCTCATTTCTTTAGGAATTATTTTATCTTCTTGGCATGATGGTATTATCATCTTCCATTTATCAAAGTATTCTTTTAGAATAGGAGAGAGAATATTTTCTGAAGTTCCATAAAAGTTCCACCAATTAATAAACCATATCGGAAGATCTTGATTATAAATCTCGGAATTAATTTTAATAAACCAAGTATGACTTCGTTTATCATTTTCATAAAGGAATACCTTATCAAAAGCTTGGATATAATCCCAATAATTGTATTTAACTAGTGCCCCTTTTATGATAATAGTTTTTTCTGCTAATGGGGATATTCCCCAGTCATTTATGGATATTATTTGGGCAATGATAATTTTTGAGAAATTATAAATTTCCTTGTTTGTCCCAGTAAAATGGGTAAAAATGCAACCATTGCTAGAGAGTATTGTCTCATAAAAATGTCGCGGTTTATATGTTTCCATAGTATAACCATGTCCTCCTAGATACCTGTCATAGAGCATCCAAGGTTCATCTTCCCACTTCTTATCAGATTCATTGAGTAAGAGTATTACTCTTTTCTCCTTACTTTGAAACATATCATCTTCCTTTTGGGTAGTGTTTTGACCGGCTGAAGAAAATGAGGGTTTTGAGGAAGAACTAGCAATATCAGTTTCTTTTTTCTGAAGCTGTTTCCATTTTGTAAATTCTTCGAGCTCAGTTTGACTGGCTCCATATAAATCCGCTGTTATAAGCTTTTTATTACCATACTGAGCTATGGTATAACTAGGACTTCTTCCTCCTCTGTAGGGAGGACTACCACGACCTCTACCTCCTCTAGGAGAGGGGCTACCTTTACTGCGGGTAAGCATTCCTTAAAAGAAAAGAATATTATAAATATTCTCTTGTCAAAAAATCAGGGAGATGATTATCTTCCCCTTTTTTATAAATAATTGTAAAATCAAATGGAGCTAAATGAGTCTGCCATCTGGCAAACATTTGTTTTGAAACATCATGTTTAAAGTCTTTTGAAAACATGAACTTGGCTGCTTTGCAGTCAGTTTTGATAGTAAAATGTTTATTATATAAATCATCCTGAAATTTTAAAACACATTTTACTATAGCAAGAATCTCTTTTGCGACAGTGGCATAATTCTTTTGTGCATTATTCCATTTGCCTGAATAAAATCTCACTAAAAATTCTTGTTTGTTGGCGGGATCAACTTGTTTTAAAATACCACCATAACCTATATCAGAGGCATCCGTCTCAATTATTTTGTCCCAATAAGGATTTGCCAGAGATAAACAAGGTAACGAAATAACTTTTCTTTTAATTAGTCTAACTGCTTTAGAATGTTCCTCGGTCCAAGGCTGAGCATTCTTTTTTAGCCTGTCATATAAAATGGCTGTGTCTTGGGCAATGTTCTTGTAATAGGGAGAGATATAATTCAAACTTCCTAAAAATCTTTGTAATTGGGTTTTATCAGTTATCTCATTAGGAAATTTTGAACCAAATTCTATACTACGGTTGATTGGAATTATATTTCCTTTCTCAATGTTATGACCAAGAAATCTGATTTTTGTTTGAAATAAAATCATTTTAGGTTTGGATATTACTAACCCATTATTCATAACAATTTTTTTAAAAATATCCAAATGTTTAAAATGCATCTCAATAGTTTTTGAGAAAACCAGAATATCATCAATATAAACTATAATAATGTCACTGTAACTCATGAAAATTTCATTCATGATTTTCATGAATTCAGAGGGAGCATTTTTAAGGCCAAAAGGCATAACATTCCATTCATATTGTCCAAAGGGAACATTAAAAGCTGTTTTGTAACGATCAGCAGGGTTAATTTGGATCTGCCAATAACCAGATTTTAAATCAAATTTAGAAAATATCATAGAATCATATAGTCTATCTAAGAGATCCTTTTTATTGGGTATTGGTTATCTAATCCATTTTAGAACTTTGTTCAAAGGTTTGTAATTAATTACTAGTCTAGGGACTCCTCTTTCTTGTTCCGAGTGTTTATTAACATAAAAAGCAGTGCAGGACCATGGTGATTTTGAAGGTCCAATTAATTTTTTCTCTAACAAAGAAGCTATCTCTTTTTTACAAAGTATTAAATACTCTGAATTCATCTGACAGGGTCTAGCCTTGGTAGGAATATTTTCCTCCTTAAAATTATCCTCGTAAGGTAAATTTACTACATGTTTCTTTCTATTCCAAAAAGCATTAGGATGATCCCCACAAATATCGGTGGAAAAAGAGTCAAATAAAATTTTAATTTTTTGCTTTAGTTTATGATTTTGAAGACGATCTTCAATGGTCAAGACATTAACTTCTTGTTTTAAAAAACTTAATTGGTTTTCTTTTAAAAGTAAATGATCATACATTTGATTTAAAATTTTTATATAAGGTTTTGTTATAAACCTAAAAGTAATTGAAGCATTATCATAAGTTGCAATAATTTTTTCCTTGTCTACATAAGTAAAAGGATATATCTTATTAAGGAATGGTGTTCCAAGAATAACTTGGGTGGATAATTTGTTTTTGACTAGTAAAAAACTCAATGGAATACATTTTCCATCAACACAAATAGAACCTCTAGGGAGCTTAAATTTAATATTAAGTTTTTCTCCACCTGCATGAGAAAGTGTATGGGAAGTTTTTTCAAAATACCTCGTATGAATTAATCCTTCTTGAATAACATTTAAATCTGCTCCACTATCTATAAGAGCAGTAAACTCTTTTGAAAAATAATTATCAATTTTTAAGATAATTTTGATATACCATTTTTGACTAACAACAGTCTCGAGAGTTTGAAGAAACTCGTTATCCATATTTATAGTGTTCATAGTTTCCTTAATCCCAAGGACTTTGTTAGATAAATCTGAACCTTTTTCAGAAATTTCAGGAATATCTTGGTTCCTTTTATTTTCTGAAGTCTGGTCTAAAAGACTTAACATCTCTAGATTAGAAATTCTGGTGTCTTGACTTTTAGTCTCATTTTTTATATTTTTTATTTCTAACTTAAGATTTTCAATCTCAGAAAGGATGTCTTTTAAAGATGTAGGGTGAGAATTTACATGACGTGTTTTTAAGAGGTTATAAACTTCAGACATAGTATATGGTTCTCTGTAATTTGTATCGTAGTGAAGGTTAACCTTAGTATTGGAAGTACCAGATTCACTATCTATTTGGTCTATAATTTTGGACCTTATTTTGGCGTCTTTAATGGTTCTAAGTAACTCAACCCAATGATTATTATCTAGGACATTTATTTGATTTTCTTGAAACTGGGAGATCAGATTATAAAATTCATCATTATGTGTATTATTCTTTTCACATGATTTACCCTGAAGACAAGGCTCACATTCTGAGCTTTCATATTCAGAAAGATAGGAATCATTATCCATTTTCTTAACCTCATTATCAGAACTTGAACTAGAATCTTCAAGTTCCTCATCAGAGACTAAAAAGAGTTTGTATAACTTGTCTTTTATTCCATCATCAACATCAAGACTAGCAATTTTATTCTTAGTCCAGCAATCTTTAGCATAATGACCAACCTTATTACATTTATAACAGACAATTTGTTTGTCTGACTTATTTTTCTTATAAGCTTTTCTAAAGGCCTTTTTATCAGCCTTTTTATCTAGTTTTTCTTTAGAATAATATTTCTTTCTTCTTTTCTGCTTATAACTTGGATAAGAATTATTAGAGTTCTTCTTCTTCTTATGAGAAGAAGCTGGCATGTCCATACCGAATTGGCTGCAAAATTCTCCAAGTTGATTTCTTTCAACCAAATTTTGACGTTTTAATTGTTGATTTAATTTAATTTCATTGCATAGGTTCAGACCTTCTTGGGTACAGGTTCCTATAAGTTTACCATAAGTATAACTATCATAAGGGATAGATGTCAGATTTCCTCTGAGAGATTTCTTGACCTTTTCTGCAAATAAATTTGGTAATCCATCCACAAATTTAGCTTTCCAATGTGTACTATTAGATTCTGGGTGTTCCATAACTCTACTAAGAAAAGTGTCTTTATACCATCTAAAGTCAGTAAGTGTTTTACACCTAAGATTTTGTAGTAAAGTTCTTATATTCTCATGATTTTCAGAATATCTTCCCGTAAAATGTTCAACAATATTTATAGCTAGAGTATAAACTGCGTTTTCTTTTTCTTTACCCTCAACATTTGTTGTAATGTTAAGAATGGCATTTCTTCCTGTTGTGGATAAATAATTATCCCACCAACCTTTAAGTTGACCAGTGAATCCTGCGGCTATCATCTTAGCTATGTTAACATCATTATTACCATAACTTTTACAAATAGTAGAATACATAAGCATTCTATGGATTTGATTATAAATTTGTTTGTCAGTATACCCGTCAATATTCCATTCGTAAATACACTTCCCACTGTAACTATTGTTTAACTGGTATTCTTGTTCTTCATGCAGAACATCTATGGGGGAAGGACGATTATAGTAATATAGTCTTTGAGTGGGTTTATCAGCCCACTTTGTGTCAAGTTTATTAACCTCATCTTTTATAACTTCTTTGTTATCTACGTTATTATAAAAACGGCTAGTAAAGTCCTCACTAAGAGTTTTTATAGATAAGTTTTCCATTTTTTCTTTAAGAAAGTTTTGAACTTGTTCACTAAGTCTTACTTGCTCTGTTAATCTAACTTCCCATTCCGGTTTTTGCTTTAAAACAAAGTCCTTAATTTCAGGCGGTCCTTGGATACTGACGGCCGAAGAAGATACATATGAATTAGAAGAAGAGGTCGAAGAATTATTTTCTCCAGATGTACCTTTTCTATTTAGAAGAAAACTGATATTATCCATTTTTTTATGTAGTGAACCAATTTGTTCTCCTATTATTTTTAAAAATAAATTTGAATAATTTTGTTGTTGTATTAAACTATTAAGATGAGTTGCTGTTACCACGGTTTCTTTGCCGTTAAACAAATTTGATAGGGCAATAAAATGACAATTTTCCATCTTAAAGGATTCTAAAGGAGGGTAAATATCATTTAGCTCTTTGCCATCTGATAGAATTGGGATCCTATGAGAACCACCAATATAATGAGAACCGTGAGAACTCTACCTTACGGACTTTTTTAAAAAAAACTTAATGACATATTTGGATTCGGCATGGAATTTTATGGCTAGAGAACATATTTCTTGGTCTAGAAAATATATACTAGTGACGGAAATCGAGGTGAGATACGTTTTATTAATTTTCATGCACCTACTACCGAATTTTACGCATCTATCATTTTTCATGCACCTAGAACTCATTTTAATACACGTAGAGCCAACTATTTTCATGCACCTAGTAGTCATTTTCATGCATGTAAAAAATTTCATGCACATAGTGGTCGTTTTCGTGCATTTATAGCCGTTTTAGTATACCTAATTGTATTTTGGTGCACTACGTATATATTTTGTTAATAAAATCAAAAATTTTTGTTTAATGATACTAAAGTGTGTATTTGAATAAGTTAAACTAATGGTAAATGATCCATCGAAACTTTCGAAGCGAGATTTGGTGGAGATTTAGTGAAGGTTCTCATGGTTCTCATTATAAGGGTGGTTATCACCAGATCCCGACTCTCTCTCTCTCTCTCTCTCTCTATATATATATATATATATATATATATATATATTAACCACTCTAAAATAAAATTAATAAAGTAATAATACCCACAATAACAAATTTACCATAATAATGATAAATATTAATAATAATAATAACATTAATAATAAAACTAATAAAACTAATAAAACAATTACAACAATTAAAACAGTCCCTCTTCTTCGACTAGCGACGCCCGACTCTTACAGCCCTAACACCACCGCGGAACACCACACCCGACCACCAGCAACACCCGACCTTGTTCCCCCGACTGCCTGCTACACCCCCAACCACCGGCAACCCCCTCGTTGGCCACCGGTGAAGCGAACCAGACCCAAGCCCAGGTCTGGTTCCTCACCCACACGACTCTGCCATCCCATAAATAAATCCCTGCCGACACTGACACCACCGCTACCACCACCCAAAACCACCTTCTACGTCTCCCTTGACACCAGACACATACACCACGGGGGTACCACTGTGTCGACCTCCCCCGAGTCAACAGTGGTACCTCCCCCTACTCTCCACCTGTGCACGCGTGAACCAGACTGAGACCACGACTGAGGCCAACCCGAGAAACGAACACTCCTCTTTACGCCATCCCCGACACCTGAACCCACTATGACAACCCTCACACGACTCCCCTGAACACCAGCATTAAAGAGACAGTAACGCAAAACGAAGATGACAACCAGACACTCTTCGAATCTAACACAAAACGTGAGCAGAAACGAATGGACTGAACTATTGACAAAGATGCGTGCAACCGTACCTGATTCTCGGTCAATTCGAAGGGTGTTAGACCGCTCTAGACCGTCGTGTGGACCTCCTATCCTAAGACTGTAGTGGCGGCAGTAGGATTGTGTGGTTGTTTACTTGTAAATTGGTTTGGAAAGGAGGTGTGAAGCCTTCAGACATGACGGCAGGCAAAAGTGAGGGTGTGAGTGAATGTTTGAGGGTTTCTCAACTTCGTGGGCTGCTTAGGTCTTGTACACATTTTACGAGGCCCAATCCCTTCACCCAAGGTCTCTAGTTCGAACCCCCACATAGGCAAGTAACAAACATCAAACGATTACTTATTTACCAAGTATTAAAACGTAGGAGCAAGCGTCGTTAATAAGTATTCAAGGTATTACAGTGATTTGTACGCAAAGTGAGGCCCACTCGAGTACTTACAGCTCGGTCTATTAACTAATACCCAATCCGACATTACACCAATAATAATATATAATATAGATAATATAAAACACGCATATGATAAATTAATTATCGAATATATACGTTCAAATATTATCAACACGTTAATATAATATAAATTAATTATCGATAAAATACGGGGTACTACAGTCTTCCCTCCTTAAAATGAACTTCGTCCCGAAGTTCACCATCCGGTGGACAACAAACTGGTCACTAAGCATGTAACGAACACAAAACGGGATACCACATAACCTCAAGGCTAATAAAGGTACATTAAAACACGGAATATTACATTCTACCCTCGTTAAGAAAACTTTGTCCCCAAAGTTTAACGTATAAATAAATTAAAGAATACTCCACGAACACAATAAAATGTACAACCGAAGTAATGAGGATTATCAAGTATAAACAATCACCATACACCAAATAGTCATGTCATAACAAATAGCCATACCATAAAATCATTAAGATTTTACAATCCTATCCTCCTTAAAACATGGTTACGTCCCCGTAACCTCATTATAAAATATCCAGCTCCCTACTCCGTCTTACTCATTACTCTATCTCATACAATCTTATTCCAAGTAACCAAGTATCACACTCATCGTCGAATCTAAGACCAAAGACAAGGGGTGAGTGAACTGCCGGGATAAACCGCGAAACAATATTTTCATCTCAATATCGCTTCTAAACTCGTAAAGATGTAACTCAAAAACCATGGTCAGTCTGAACCATAAACATAGCTCGGCTCAAAGGCCTCATAACTCAATACTAGTAACCAATCTCAAAACGATATCGTTATTGTCAAAGGTTCAAGGAATCGTGCTCAACGCTTAGTGCAAAACTCTAAGCTACTCACTCACGAGTCAAGGTCGACGAAATCGACCAATCAAGCAAAATATCACTGAATAACCTTAATGTCAAAATACTCAACTTAAGCTTACCAGCAAAAGCCAACCTCTCAACACTTCTCAATCCACTAAACTTAGAAATATGCCAGCTCACTTGACAACGTATCATGGTTCAAGCTCTAGTGCTAAAAACATTGTGTTTTCACGCATTAAAGGGCAACAACTACGACTGTCTTGTTTGTGGGGAATAAAACGCGTATTCACCCCAAAATTACAGGATTATAATGAAACATACAACTGTGAATATCGTCATAAGATTAAAAACATGAGAAAAGAAGTACAACCTTTAGTCCTCGCGCAAAAGGGCCTAAGAACAGGAATTAATGCAAATTCCCTCCTATAACTTGCACCCAAGACTTAGTCTGAGACGAGGCCGCGTGTGCTAGAAATCCTCTCCAATTGCCTTGCAATATAGGGAGAGCCCTTGAGGTTTTAGATGTGAGATCTGAGGTTTTGGGAGAAGAATGCTCTCAAAACCCTAATTTTACTTGAGAATTATGTTACAGTGCAACAAGAGTAACTGATATAAGGAGAGTCCTCCTCCTTATATAGTTATTTCGGCCGAAATTAGAGTTTGGGTAGGAGTGGGCTTTCCACTCTTACCTTATTCTAATTCGTGATTCGACCCAATTAGCTTTAATATATTTCGCGGGTTTATGATTATAAATCGTAACATGTTATCAGATATTAATACAGTCGATATATTAATAATGGTCTGATAAGATACGATATTGTATAATTACCTCAATCAATATAACTGTTTATATTAATTCGCGAATACAATATTTAATTAAATATAACCGTTTATATTTAATTTACGAATTAATCTTGTAATCCGTATTAGCTAAAATTATTTAATCCGTATTAAATAATAATTCTCAACATCTTATTGACTAATTTAATAGTCAATACCTCTGACTAACCGTTTTAGTCATATCCGGCAAAATGTGACTGTATTTTCATACCTTCACATCTCTCAAACGTGTCCTATAGGTGTGACGTATAGGGACCAGTTGACCACCGCCATCCGTATGACAATAACGTCAAACTTATCTAGCAAGCCAACCGTTATTGATAAACGTGGATCAACTGGTAATAATACAGAAGTATGCCCTTGTGATCCTTAAAGAGATTTAATAAGTCATTGTACTTAATTGTCAAGGACACCAGCCCCAACAATCTCCCACTTGTCCGTACAAGGGTATGTTCAATGACGTTATCACACTACATGTGGAGGACACAATCTCCAACAAACTCCCACTTGTCCGTACAAGTGTAGGTGCGATAACCGAATCTCATATCCTTTTAAAATTTCTCCCACTCAATGTAAGACAATTTGCAAATCTGCATTCGCAAAGGTCGTATCTCACAAGCGATCTGTATCAAGAGTGGTTTCCCCGACTAGAGAGTAACTTAACTGATAAAACGAATCTGTATTCGAGCATGGCCATGCATTTCAGTTACTACTCCTCGAGTGGCCCTGAGAAATGATAAAATCCTGATAAGGGTTTGGATATTTCCCTCAACTCGAATCCTGCCGATATCGCCCAGCATGAAATAACCCAGAAAAAATCCTCTTGGCCCCTGTTACGGTGACCGTGGGAAAGAAACCAAAGTTACCCAAAATCTGTCTTAATCTCAAGAAACAGTTGAAAGTCAAAAGACTCGACTCTAAGGAACACTATGGAGGTCCTATCCACGACCTGGCACCCAATGTTATAAAACATTTAGGACTCCATAACGTTGTCACGGGGTGTCCTACGAGATATCCGTATAACTCGCCTTTGTGATTGGTCAGTCATCCACGTGACTTATGGCTCGTTGAACCCACCATCAACCAACGTCACAAAATGATTACCTGAGTTATCAGCTCAAGTGGGTAATCAAGGACCAAAACGATGTAATGTTAATCAGTTCACTTTGTGGTGTTCAAAATTGGCGTACAATTCCACATGAAAAACAAAACATTTTATATCATAACAATAAGGTTGAATAGAGTACACGAGAAAATGAATTATTACATGAATTCATAAAAGAGTACTACAACTTAGGAACACATCCAATTCCCATGGAATGAATGTGCCCTTCATGCTTATCACGTGGTAATGCTTTTGTGAGAGGATCAGCTATGTTGTCATCCGTAGCGATCTTTTCAATAAAAATCTCCTTTTGCTCCACGTAATCCCGGATTAGATGAGCTTTCCGTTGTACATGCCTAGCCTTGCTGCTAGACTTATGCTCCTTAGCTTGGAAGATGGCACCGCTATTGTCACAATAGACGGTGATTGGGTCATTCGAACTAGGCACTACTGATAGTCCTTGTAAGAATTGACGCATCCATATTGCTTCCTTAGCTGCTTCTGAGGCGGCATAGTACTCGGACTCAGTCGTAGAATCTGCTGTAACACTCTGTTTAGAACTTTTCCAGCTGACAGCAGCGCCATTAAGAGTAAAGACAAATCCAGACTGAGATTTCGAGTCATCTCGATCTGTTTGGAAGCTAGCATCTGCGTAACCCGTGGCGCAGAGCGTCGAGTCGCCTCCAAAAGTCAATCCCCAATCTTTAGTCCTCCGTAGGTACTTAAGAATGTTTTTCACGGCCATCCAGTGTTGTTCACCTGGATGAGCTTGGAATCGACTTGTCATACTCAATGCATATGCAACGTCAGGACGGGTGCATATCATGGCATACATGATCGATCCTATTGCCGAAGCATAAGGAATCCGACTCATGCGCTCTTTCTCTTCCACTGACTTAGCTTCTTGAGACTTGCTCAAGTGAAGCCCAGGAGTCATAGGAAGGAACCCCTTCTTGGAGTTCGTCATACTGAATCTCTCCAGAATCTTCTCTATATAAGACTCCTGACTGAGAGACAACATCCGTCGTGATCTATCCCTGTAGATACGGATGCCCAAAATTCTTTGTGCCTCTCCCAGATCTTTCATCTGGAAGTGGTTTTTCAACCACGCTTTAACCGAAGATAAGAGAGGTATGTCATTCCCAATCAAGAGTATGTCATCGACATACAGTACTAGGAATACAATCTTACTCCCACTCGACTTGATATAGAGACATGGTTCCTCGACTGATCGAATGAACCCATTCTCTTTTATCACTTGGTCGAAGCGATGATTCCAACTCCGCGATGCTTGCTTAAGTCCATAGATGGAACGCTTAAGCTTGCAAACTTTCTTAGGATGTGCTGAATCGATAAAACCCTCGGGTTGTACCATGTACAACTCTTCCTCCAAATAACCGTTTAAGAAGGCGGTTTTAACGTCCATTTGCCATATTTCATAGTCATGAAATGCGGCGATCGCTAAGATAATCCGAATGGAACGTAGCATGACTACGGGTGCAAAGATCTCATCGTAGTGCAAGCCTGGCACTTGGGTGAAACCTTTAGCAACTAGTCTAGCCTTATGGATATCTTGTTGTCCTTCCACGGCATGCTTTATCTTGTAAAGCCATTTGCATTGAAGGGGACGTACCTTTGCAGGTAGGTCCACAAGATCCCACACGTTGTTCTCATACATGGAGTCCATCTCGGATTGCATGGCTTCTAGCCATAGCTTTGAGTCAGAACTGGTCATGGCACCTTTATAGGTTGTGGGTTCATTACCCTCTAGGAGTAAGACGTCATCTGTATCGTGTTCCTCGACCATACCAATGTATCTGTCCGGTGGAATAGAGACTCTTCCCGACCTCCTAGGTTCCTCAGGGATATCTACCGCAGCCTCGGTTGGAGGTACTGTTTCCTCCAATGGTTGCTCGGTAGTTGGTTCTTGAACCTCCGATAACTCGAAGGTTCTATTACTCGACTTGTTCTCGAGAAATTCTTTCTCTAAGAACGTCGCACTAGCCGCAACAAAAACACGTTGTTCGGTAGGCGAGTAGAAGTAATGACCAAACGTTCCCTTTGGGTAGCCTATAAAGTATGTTTTGACCGATCGCGGGCCGAGCTTGTCCTCGTGTCTCCACTTGACATAAGCCTCGCAGCCCCAAACCCGAATAAAGGACAAGTTAGGGACCGTTCCCTTCCATAGCTCGAATGGAGTCTTGTCAACAGCTTTAGACGGACTTCGGTTAAGTATTAGAGCGGCTGACAAAAGAGCATAGCCCCACAATGAATCAGGCACAACGGTGTGACTCATCATGGATCGAACCATATCAAGTAAAGTTCGATTTCTCCGTTCGGACACACCATTTAATTGTGGTGTTCCAGGTGGAGTCAACTGTAGTACGATCCCACAGTCTTTTAGGTGTTGATCAAACTCGCGTGAAAGATACTCACCACCACGATCCGAGCGTAGTGCTTTAATCTTTCTACCCAGCTGGTTCTGTACCCGATTCTGGTATTCTTTGAACTTGTCAAAGGATTCACTTTTGTGCTTCATTAAGTAGACATAGCCATATCTACTTAAATCATCCGTGAAAGTGATGAAATACCTATAGCCATCTCGTGCGTTGATCGACATAGGGCCACATACGTCCGTATGTATGAGTCCTAATAGGTCGGCAGCGCGCATTCCAACACCTTTGAAGGAAATACGAGTCATTTTGCCGATGAGACATGATTCACACGTGCCATATGATTCGAAATCAAAGGGCGAAATAGCTCCATTCTGTATGAGCTGTTTAACGCGTTTCTCATTTATGTGTCCCATACGACAATGCCATAGGTAAGTTTGATCTTTGTCACCTACCTTTATTCTTTTATTATTCACATGTAATATCTCGGTAGTTTGATCTAAAACATAAATTCCATTCATGGAAACTGCCTTGCCATAAATCATATTGTGCAAAGAGAAAATACAGCTATTATTCTCTATTACAAATGAAAATCCGAGTTTGTCAAGTGCAGAAACTGAAATAATGTTTTTGGATAAACTAGGAACATAATAACAGTTATACAAAAATAACTCGAATCCACTTGGAAGCTGGATTACGTATGTTCCCTTCGAGACTGCAGCCACACGTGCTCCATTCCCGACACGCAGGTCCACCTCACCCTTGATTAGGGGTTCTTGGTTTCGGAGGCCCTGCACATGATTACATAGATGAGAACCACAACCAGTATCAAGTACCCAAGTTCCGCAACTTGCGTGGTTAATCTCAATCATGTGAATAAAAGAAGAAGAAGACATACCAACAGGAGTAACACGGCCTGCTTTAATGTCCTCGCGATACACGGGGCAGGAGCGCCTCCAATGCCCAGTCTTGTGGCAATGGTGACATTCCATGCTTGTATCCTTGCTCTTTGTCTTGCCCTGTGAGTTACTCGACTCACCTGGCCCACTCTTAGTAAATCCTGGTTTCTTGAACCTGGGCTTACCTACTGCTAGGTCGCCCTGAGCTTTAGCCTTCCCTTTACCTTTCCCCTTACTGGAGATCATGAGAACATCTTGCTTAAGACTCCCACTCAACTTAAGATCCTTCTCAGTCTGTACGAGAAGGGAGTGGAGCTCATGGGGAGTCTTCTTCATGTCGTTCATGTAGTAGTTGGCCCTAAAGAGAGCGAACCCGTCATGAAGCGAATGAAGCATGCGATCAACGATGATGTTCTCACTGATCTTGCAGTTTAGGGACTCCAGTTTCTCGATATTCTCAATCATGTTGAGAATATGTGGGCTAACAGCTTGGCCCTTCTGGAGTTTCGCCTCAAAGAAGCGACAGGTATGCTCATAAGAAACGATTCTCGGAGCCTTGGAGAATTCGTTAGTGAGCGTGGTGAAAATCTTGTTTGCACCATGGGTTATGAAGCGTCTTTGCAAATTGGATTCCATTGCATAGATGAGTACGTTCTTTATCGCACCCGCTTCCATAACGAAATCGCTATGAGCGCGAATTTCGTTGGCTCTAGCTCCAGTTCCTGGGTGTGGCGGAATGGGCTCAGTTAAGAACTTAAGCTTTCCGTCAGCAATGGCAGCATTCCGTAGTGCTGCCTCCCAGTCAGAAAAGTTTGACCCATCATTCCTCAGTCTAGTTGACTGATTCATGGAGTCCATGAAGGCTTTTAGCCAGGATTCACGTGCTAGCTTGGCACTTGGCATTGGGTCTTCACCAGCCATTTTAGTTTTACAGCAGTTTTATTGAACGTGTTCTACACTGAAAAAGAAGATAAAACAAAACCATATAAGCAACTTATTGTTGTGATTTAAGTCTATATTAAATGTGAATTTAAACTCGTAGACTCATGCATTTATATAATTGATCTCCCTCAAGAATTATATAAACGATCCCAAGACTCAATTTCCGTATATTGATAAGCCCACAGTTTGGCTAATTCCAATCGTTGGAACTCTTGGTCGATAGATTTCCGTATATCCTATCTATTAGTCCATCTCAGTCACTGGAATATTATCGAGTGACCATGATGTTGAGATAAAATAAATCATCTGTTCCCACTTACCCGACGTAGAAGGGGTCATATTATGCCTACCGACGAAGAAGGGATTCATGGGAGGCTGATTTATAAAGACTAATCTCAATTTTTGGTTATACGAGGAAGACCCCATCAACTTTTATTTATTCATATTTAAGTGAACTAAAAACTAGCATTGCGTGAATGAATTAAATAAAGTGATGGCTTTAAATGACATGTGACATCTGTATTGTCACAGAAAACTAACGCGAGACCTCTACATGAGTCAGTTTTCAGGCATGATATAGGTGGTTTGGTTTTTAGGCGGAATATGATGCAAGCTATTATCGATGAAAGCATAAAGATAAATGCAATAAACGTAAATAAAAGTCCTAGTGTGGCCTATCCTACCAAAATAAACATAAAACAACTTGGAATCCACTGTTGGACCCTAGAAGCTTGTCTTGATGTTCCATCTTGGTCCTTGCAGCGGGAGTGAGCATCCGGTCTCCGTCTTGTCTTTGGTCTTCGCAAAATTACTAATTTAAATTACAAAAGTAATCCTAGATACATTCTAATTTAAATACAAAAGTAATTACATGGCAAAAACCCAAAACGGAGATTCAAGATCTCAAAATTACAAGCAAGATCGTGTCCCATCATTACGGTAACACAATCTTCTAAGGCCACACTAAGTTACAACCGTTTGCAAAAATTAAATACGTTATTGAAAGCATTCAAGGCATTCACAAGACGATAAATAAAATGCATCAACTAAATAAAATTTATACATGACATAATACTGTTATTATGATAAATTTATACCAAACCACCTTTTAGGATTAAAATTAAGTGACTATACCGTTTTAATCACCAATTTTAATTAACATATAATCCATTATTTTAAACCGTTTTAAAACAATATGTATCAAACGAGTGTGAACCGTTTCACTAAATAATATACTATTTCCGTATACAGTATATTATTTTAAGCCATGTGAAAATAAGAAAACGAGTTATTTTCGAAAATAAATACCCCGAAACGAGAGCACTCGATCGAGTAACAGGGGCACTCGATCGAGTGTCAGGGTCACTCGATCGAGTGCAGCATGGCTCGATCGAGTGGCTCGAAAAATTGCAAATCGCTGCACTTTTAAATTAAAACGAGTTTATAACTTGGATTTAAAACTTGTAAATCATATATAAACAACAACAAAAGATTTACATATTGCTAAAAATATCGATTAATTAACAATATGCAAATTATAATCGAAAACAAGATCGATTTCTCACAAAAATACACGCACGGCAGCCTGGTACGGGGGCACTCGATCGAGTGTCACAGGGACTCGATCGAGTGCCTAGGCAGATGCACGGTTTTCTCAAAATTTTGATTTTATGAAAGACACAATTGTAAAAATTTCATGGCCTAAGGCTCTGATACCACTTGTGGGGAATAAAACGCGTATTCACCCCAAAATTACAGGATTATAATGAAACATACAACTATGAATATCGTCATAAGATTAAAAACATGAGAAAAGAAGTACAACCTTTAGTCCTCGCGCAAAAGGGCCTAAGAACAGGAATTAATGCAAATTCCCTCCTATAACTTGCACCCAAGACTTAGTCTGAGACGAGGCCGCGTGTGCTAGAAATCCTCTCCAATTGCCTTGCAATATAGGGAGAGCCCTTGAGGTTTTAGATGTGAGATCTGAGGTTTTGGGAGAAGAATGCTCTCAAAACCCTAATTTTACTTGAGAATTATGTTACAGTGCAACAAGAGTAACTGATATAAGGAGAGTCCTCCTCCTTATATAGTTATTTCGGCCGAAATTAGAGTTTGGGTAGGAGTGGGCTTTCCACTCTTACCTTATTCTAATTCGTGATTCGACCCAATTAGCTTTAATATATTTCGCGGGTTTATGATTATAAATCGTAACATGTTATCAGATATTAATACAGTCGATATATTAATAATGGTCTGATAAGATACGATATTGTATAATTACCTCAATCAATATAACTGTTTATATTAATTCGCGAATACAATATTTAATTAAATATAACCGTTTATATTTAATTTACGAATTAATCTTGTAATCCGTATTAGCTAAAATTATTTAATCCGTATTAAATAATAATTCTCAACATCTTATTGACTAATTTAATAGTCAATACCTCTGACTAACCGTTTTAGTCATATCCGGCAAAATGTGACTGTATTTTCATACCTTCACATCTCTCAAACGTGTCCTATAGGTGTGACGTATAGGGACCAGTTGACCACCGCCATCCGTATGACAATAACGTCAAACTTATCTAGCAAGCCAACCGTTATTGATAAACGTGGATCAACTGGTAATAATACAGAAGTATGCCCTTGTGATCCTTAAAGAGATTTAATAAGTCATTGTACTTAATTGTCAAGGACACCAGCCCCAACATTGTTCCCAAATAAACCAATTCAGTAGTGTCTTTCACCTCATATCAATCAATTGCACAGGTATACTCATCTCAATATTAAACCCGTCTCACCAACAGATAATTAAACTCATTGATGGAAAATATTAATGGATACGAATCAGTTTCTAATAACTCAACAAAGATAAGATTAGCACACAAACCGTCATAGTAAATAAATAACAGTTAGCAAGTAACTCGTACAACGTCGAACAATAATATTGACAATAAGATCGGTAGAATCGTGTTACGCAGTACAACAGGATCAGAGTAGCTAACACTTATATACCCTTGAAATTTTAATACAAAATTAACATATTTACACCAATGTAGACTATTAGTAAACTCGAAATCCATAAATAACTGATTAAAACATTTCATGCTCATACTTATGTTATAGAAGCAAAAAAATCATAATTTAGAAATGACTTAAGGCAAAAGTAACTATCATAAATAACATGGAGCATTGACACGAGATATACCCCAATCTTAGACTAGCAAGGCATCTTAGCATTCTTTGGTATGAATAAGTTAAACCAATTAGATACATTTCCCATCCACTCACATTTAATCATTTATCAAGAACTATTAATATATATGACTTGTAAAAAAAAAATAAGGATTTCATATAATGCGCAGCAAATAAACATTCGGGCTGGATTTCATCAACACATAACTACAGCATATGTCATGTTGCAAACAATCACCATAATTATCAAAACATTGAACGCTATCATGGATGATCATCACTTTGAAAGCATTTTGAAACTTTCGAAACATGGAAGTGGTAATTTATGACAATTTATAGGTACGAAACAGAGACATTTTACAAGCTATAGATCGAAACGAGACTACACGGAGACATTCTGACTCTTCTTTACCAACACATTGTTCTTGCAATTTGTAGCTCATGCATTATGAAGACTTAACGATAAAAGCAGACGAGTTCACAAGATTAGCACTTTCATAATTTACATGTCCACCAATTAATAAATCAATACATCGTGATCAGGTTTTAAACATAACAGTATGCATTGCAGTTTATAGCTTAACAATATACATGGAGAGTTTGTGGGGACTTTTGTCGTAGGAACTAGACAAAATGTACCATTAATATACGAGATAACATCAGCAAGATTCACATCGTTCAAATAATCACAATTACGTTTAACAATTAGATTGCTATATCATGCCAATAAACTTACCAGTTAAATTTCATTGTATCACTTGGCAAGATTCTTTACTGGTAAACATGATTTGCCATTACATACGAACAACACATAATTATTTTGAGGTCATATCACTAGAAGTAAGAGCGTCGGTATAATTGAAACAATTAAAACAACCCCTCTTCTTCGACTAGCGACACCCGACTCTTACAGCCGTATCACCACCGCGGAACACCACACCCGACCACCAGCAATACCCGACCTTGTTCCCCCGACTGCCTGCTACACCCCCAACCACCGGCAACCCCCTCGTTGGCCGCCGGCGAAGCGAACCAGACCCAAACCCAGGTCTGGTTCCTCACCCACACGACTCTGCCATCCCATAAATAAATCCCTGCCGACACTGACACCACCGCTACCACCACCCAAAACCACCTTCTACGTGTCCCTTGACACCAGACACATACACCACGGGGGTACCACTGTGTCGACCTCCCCCGAGTCAACAGTGGTACCTCCCCCTACTCTCCACTTGTGCACGCGTGAACCAGACTGAGACCACGACTTAGGCCAACCCGAGAAACGAACACTCCTCTTTACGCCATCCCCGACACCTGAACCCACTATGACAACCCTCACACGACTCCCCTGACCACCAGCATTAAAGAGACGGTAACGCTAAACGAAGATGACAACTAGACACTCTTCGAATCTAACACAAAACGTGAGCAGAAACGACTAGACTGAACTGTTGACAAAGATGCGTGCAACCGTACCTGATTCTCGGTCAATTCGAAGGGTGTTAGACCGCTCTAGACCGTCGTGTGGACCTCCTCTCCTAAGACTGTAGTGGCGGCAGTAGGGTTGTGTGGTTGTTTACTTGTAAAGTGGTTTGGAAAGGAGGTGTGAAGCCTTCATACATGACGGCAGGCAAAAGTGAGGGTGTAAGTGAATGTTTGAGGGTTTCTCAACTTCGTGGGCTGCTTAGGTCTTGTACACATTTTACGAGGCCCAATCCCTTCACCCAAGGTCTCTAGTTCGAACCCCCACATAGGCAAGTAACAAACATCAAACGATTACTTATTTACCAAGTATTAAAACGTAGGAGCAAGCGTCGTTAATAAGTATTCAAGGTATTACAGTGATTTGTACGCAAAGTGAGGCCCACTCGAGTACTTACAGCTCGGTCTATTAACTAATACCCAATCCGACATTACACCAATAATAATATATAATATAGATAATATAAAACACGCATATGATAAATTAATTATCGAATATATACGTTCAAATATTATCAACACGTTAATATAATATAAATTAATTATCGATAAAATACGGGGTACTACAGTCTTCCCTCCTTAAAATGAACTTCGTCCCGAAGTTCACCATCCGGTGGACAACAAACTGGTCACTAAGCATGTAACGAACACAAAACGGGATACCACATAACCTCAAGGCTAATAAAGGTACATTAAAACACGGAATATTACATTCTACCCTCGTTAAGAAAACTTTGTCCCCAAAGTTTAACGTATAAATAAATTAAAGAATACTCCACGAACACAATAAAATGTACAACCGAAGTAATGAGGATTATCAAGTATAAACAATCACCATACACCAAATAGTCATGTCATAACAAATAGCCATACCATAAAATCATTAAGATTTTACAATCCTATCCTCCTTAAAACATGGTTACGTCCCCGTAACCTCATTATAAAATATCCAGCTCCCTACTCCGTCTTACTCATTACTCTATCTCATACAATCTTATTCCAAGTAACCAAGTATCACACTCATCGTCGAATCTAAGACCAAAGACAAGGGGTGAGTGAACTGCCGGGATAAACCGCGAAACAATATTTTCATCTCAATATCGCTTCTAAACTCGTAAAGATGTAACTCAAAAACCATGGTCAGTCTGAACCATAAACATAGCTCGGCTCAAAGGCCTCATAACTCAATACTAGTAACCAATCTCAAAACGATATCGTTATTGTCAAAGGTTCAAGGAATCGTGCTCAACGCTTAGTGCAAAACTCTAAGCTACTCACTCACGAGTCAAGGTCGACGAAATCGACCAATCAAGCAAAATATCACTGAATAACCTTAATGTCAAAATACTCAACTTAAGCTTACCAGCAAAAGCCAACCTCTCAACACTTCTCAATCCACTAAACTTAGAAATATGCCAGCTCACTTGACAACGTATCATGGTTCAAGCTCTAGTGCTAAAAACATTGTGTTTTCACGCATTAAAGGGCAACAACTACGACTGTCTTGTTCCCAAATAAACCAATTCAGTAGTGTCTTTCACCTCATATCAATCAATTGCACAGGTATACTCATCTCAATATTAAACCCGTCTCACCAACAGATAATTAAACTCATTGATGGAAAATATTAATGGATACGAATCAGTTTCTAATAACTCAACAAAGATAAGATTAGCACACAAACCGTCATAGTAAATAAATAACAGTTAGCAAGTAACTCGTACAACGTCGAACAATAATATTGACAATAAGATCGGTAGAATCGTGTTACGCAGTACAACAGGATCAGAGTAGCTAACACTTATATACCCTTGAAATTTTAATACAAAATTAACATATTTACACCAATGTAGACTATTAGTAAACTCGAAATCCATAAATAACTGATTAAAACATTTCATGCTCATACTCATGTTATAGAAGCAAAAAAATCATAATTTAGAAATGACTTAAGGCAAAAGTAACTATCATAAATAACATGGAGCATTGACACGAGATATACCCCAATCTTAGACTAGCAAGGCATCTTAGCATTCTTTGGTATGAATAAGTTAAACCAATTAGATACATTTCCCATCCACTCACATTTAATCATTTATCAAGAACTATTAATATATATGACTTGTAAAAAAAAAATAAGGATTTCATATAATGCGCAGCAAATAAACATTCGGGCTGGATTTCATCAACACATAACTACAGCATATGTCATGTTGCAAACAATCACCATAATTATCAAAACATTGAACGCTATCATGGATGATCATCACTTTGAAAGCATTTTGAAACTTTCGAAACATGGAAGTGGTAATTTATGACAATTTATAGGTACGAAACAGAGACATTTTACAAGCTATAGATCGAAACGAGACTACACGGAGACATTCTGACTCTTCTTTACCAACACATTGTTCTTGCAATTTGTAGCTCATGCATTATGAAGACTTAACGATAAAAGCAGACGAGTTCACAAGATTAGCACTTTCATAATTTACATGTCCACCAATTAATAAATCAATACATCGTGATCAGGTTTTAAACATAACAGTATGCATTGCAGTTTATAGCTTAACAATATACATGGAGAGTTTGTGGGGACTTTTGTCGTAGGAACTAGACAAAATGTACCATTAATATACGAGATAACATCAGCAAGATTCACATCGTTCAAATAATCACAATTACGTTTAACAATTAGATTGCTATATCATGCCAATAAACTTACCAGTTAAATTTCATTGTACCACTTGGCAAGATTCTTTACTGGTAAACATGATTTGCCATTACATACGAACAACACATAATTATTTTGAGGTCATATCACTAGAAGTAAGAGCGTCGGTATAATTGAAACAATTAAAACAACCCCTCTTCTTCGACTAGCGACACCCGACTCTTACAGCCGTATCACCACCGCGGAACACCACACCCGACCACCAGCAATACCCGACCTTGTTCCCCCGACTGCCTGCTACACCCCCAACCACCGGCAACCCCCTCGTTGGCCGCCGGCGAAGCGAACCAGACCCAAACCCAGGTCTGGTTCCTCACCCACACGACTCTGCCATCCCATAAATAAATCCCTGCCGACACTGACACCACCGCTACCACCACCCAAAACCACCTTCTACGTGTCCCTTGACACCAGACACATACACCACGGGGGTACCACTGTGTCGACCTCCCCCGAGTCAACAGTGGTACCTCCCCCTACTCTCCACTTGTGCACGCGTGAACCAGACTGAGACCACGACTTAGGCCAACCCGAGAAACGAACACTCCTCTTTACGCCATCCCCGACACCTGAACCCACTATGACAACCCTCACACGACTCCCCTGACCACCAGCATTAAAGAGACGGTAACGCTAAACGAAGATGACAACTAGACACTCTTCGAATCTAACACAAAACGTGAGCAGAAACGACTGGACTGAACTGTTGACAAAGATGCGTGCAACCGTACCTGATTCTCGGTCAATTCGAAGGGTGTTAGACCGCTCTAGACCGTCGTGTGGACCTCCTCTCCTAAGACTGTAGTGGCGGCAGTAGGGTTGTGTGGTTGTTTACTTGTAAAGTGGTTTGGAAAGGAGGTGTGAAGCCTTCATACATGACGGCAGGCAAAAGTGAGGGTGTAAGTGAATGTTTGAGGGTTTCTCAACTTCGTGGGCTGCTTAGGTCTTGTACACATTTTACGAGGCCCAATCCCTTCACCCAAGGTCTCTAGTTCGAACCCCCACATAGGCAAGTAACAAACATCAAACGATTACTTATTTACCAAGTATTAAAACGTAGGAGCAAGCGTCGTTAATAAGTATTCAAGGTATTACAGTGATTTGTACGCAAAGTGAGGCCCACTCGAGTACTTATAGCTCGGTCTATTAACTAATACCCAATCTGACATTACACCAATAATAATATATAATATAGATAATATAAAACACGCATATGATAAATTAATTATCGAATATATACGTTCAAATATTATCAACACGTTAATATAATATAAATTAATTATCGATAAAATACGGGGTACTACAGTCTTCCCTCCTTAAAATGAACTTCGTCCCGAAGTTCACCATCCGGTGGACAACAAACTGGTCACTAAGCATGTAACGAACACAAAACGGGATACCACATAACCTCAAGGCTAATAAAGGTACTTTAAAACACGGAATATTACATTCTACCCTCGTTAAGAAAACTTTGTCCCCAAAGTTTAACGTATAAATAAATTAAAGAATACTCCACGAACACAATAAAATGTACAACCGAAGTAATCAGGATTATCAAGTATAAACAATCACCATACACCACATAGTCATGTCATAACAAATAGCCATACCATAAAATCATTAAGATTTTACAATCCTATCCTCCTTAAAACATGGTTACGTCCCCGTAACCTCATTATAAAATATCCAGCTCCCTACTCCGTCTTACTCATTACTCTATCTCATACAATCTTATTCCAAGTAACCAAGTATCACACTCATCGTCGAATCTAAGACCAAAGACAAGGGGTGAGTGAACTGCCGGGATAAACCGCGAAACAATATTTTCATCTCAATATCGCTTCTAAACTCGTAAAGATGTAACTCAAAAACCATGGTCAGTCTGAACCATAAACATAGCTCGGCTCAAAGGCCCCATAACTCAATACTAGTAACCAATCTCAAAACGATATCGTTATTGTCAAAGGTTCAAGGAATCGTGCTCAACGCTTAGTGCAAAACTCTAAGCTAATCACTCACGAGTCAAGGTCGACGAAATCGACCAATCAAGCAAAATATCACTGAATAACCTTAATGTCAAAATACTCAACTTAAGCTTACCAGCAAAAGCCAACCTCTCAACACTTCTCAATCCACTAAACTTAGAAATATGCCAGCTCACTTGACAACGAATCATGGTTCAAGCTCTAGTGCTAAAAACATTGTGTTTTCACGCATTAAAGGGCAACAACTACGACTGTCTTGTTCCCAACTAAACCAATTCAGTAGTGTCTTTCACCTCATATCAATCAATTGCACAGGTATACTCATCTCAATATTAAACCCGTCTCACCAACAGATAATTAAACTCATTGATGGAAAATATTAATGGATACGAATCAGTTTCTAATAACTCAACAAAGATAAGATTAGCACACAAACCGTCATAGTAAATAAATAACAGTTAGCAAGTAACTCGTACAACGTCGAACAATAATATTGACAATAAGATCGGTAGAATCGTGTTACGCAGTACAACAGGATCAGAGTAGCTAACACTTATATACCCTTGAAATTTTAATACAAAATTAACATATTTACACCAATGTAGACTATTAGTAAACTCGAAATCCATAAATAACTGATTAAAACATTTCATGCTCATACTCATGTTATAGAAGCAAAAAAATCATAATTTAGAAATGACTTAAGGCAAAAGTAACTATCATAAATAACATGGAGCATTGACACGAGATATACCCCAATCTTAGACTAGCAAGGCATCTTAGCATTCTTTGGTATGAATAAGTTAAACCAATTAGATACATTTCCCATCCACTCACATTTAATCATTTATCAAGAACTATTAATATATATGACTTGTAAAAAAAAAATAAGGATTTCATATAATGCGCAGCAAATAAACATTCGGGCTGGATTTCATCAACACATAACTACAGCATATGTCATGTTGCAAACAATCACCATAATTATCAAAACATTGAACGCTATCATGGATGATCATCACTTTGAAAGCATTTTGAAACTTTCGAAACATGGAAGTGGTAATTTATGACAATTTATAGGTACGAAACAGAGACATTTTACAAGCTATAGATCGAAACGAGACTACACGGAGACATTCTGACTCTTCTTTACCAACACATTGTTCTTGCAATTTGTAGCTCATGCATTATGAAGACTTAACGATAAAAGCAGACGAGTTCACAAGATTAGCACTTTCATAATTTACATGTCCACCAATTAATAAATCAATACATCGTGATCAGGTTTTAAACATAACAGTATGCATTGCAGTTTATAGCTTAACAATATACATGGAGAGTTTGTGGGGACTTTTGTCGTAGGAACTAGACAAAATGTACCATTAATATACGAGATAACATCAGCAAGATTCACATCGTTCAAATAATCACAATTACGTTTAACAATTAGATTGCTATATCATGCCAATAAACTTACCAGTTAAATTTCATTGTACCACTTGGCAAGATTCTTTACTGGTAAACATGATTTGCCATTACATACGAACAACACATAATTATTTTGAGGTCATATCACTAGAAGTAAGAGCGTCGGTATAATTGAAACAATTAAAACAACCCCTCTTCTTCGACTAGCGACACCCGACTCTTACAGCCGTATCACCACCGCGGAACACCACACCCGACCACCAGCAATACCCGACCTTGTTCCCCCGACTGCCTGCTACACCCCCAACCACCGGCAACCCCCTCGTTGGCCGCCGGCGAAGTGAACCAGACCCAAACCCAGGTCTGGTTCCTCACCCACACGACTCTGCCATCCCATAAATAAATCCCTGCCGACACTGACACCACCGCTACCACCACCCAAAACCACCTTCTACGTCTCCCTTGACACCAGACACATACACCACGGGGGTACCACTGTGTCGACCTCCCCCGAGTCAACAGTGGTACCTCCCCCTACTCTCCACTTGTGCACGCGTGAACCAGACTGAGACCACGACTTAGGCCAACCCGAGAAACGAACACTCCTCTTTACGCAATCCCCGACACTTGAACCCACTATGACAACCCTCACACGACTCCCCTGACCACCAGCATTAAAGAGACGGTAACGCAAAACGAAGATGACAACTAGACACTCTTCGAATCTAACACAAAACGTGAGCAGAAACGACTGGACTGAACTGTTGACAAAGATGCGTGCAACCGTACCTGATTGTCGGTCAATTCGAAGGGTGTTAGACCGCTCTAGACCGTCGTGTGGACCTCCTCTCCTAAGACTGTAGTGGCGGCAGTAGGGTTGTGTGGTTGTTTACTTGTAAAGTGGTTTGGAAAGAAGGTGTGAAGCCTTCATACATGACGGCAGGCAAAAGTGAGGGTGTGAGTGAATGTTTGAGGGTTTCTCAACTACGTGGGCTGCTTAGGTCTTGTACACATTTTACGAGGCCCACTCCCTTCACCCAAGGTCTCTAGTTCGAACCCCCACATAGGCAAGTAACAAACATCAAACGATTACTTATTTACCAAGTATTAAAACGTAGGAGCAAGCGTCGTTAATAAGTATTCAAGGTATTCCAGTGATTTGTACGCAAAGTGAGGCCCACTCGAGTACTTACAGCTCGGTCTATTAACTAATACCCAACCCGACATTACACCAATATTAATATATAATATATATATAATATAAAACACGCATATGATAAATTAATTATCCAATATATACGTTCAAATATTATCAACACGTTAATATAATATAAATTAATTATCGATAAAATACGTGGTACTACAGTCTTCCCTCCTTAAAATGAACTTCGTCCCGAAGTTCACCATCCGGTGGACAACAAACTGGTCACTAAGCATGTAACGAACAGAAAACGGGATACCACATAACCTCAAGGCTAATAAAGGTACTTTAAAACACGGAATATTACATTCTACCCTCGTTAAGAAAACTTTGTCCCCAAAGTTTAACGTATAAATAAATTAAAGAATACTCCACGAACACAATAAAATGTACAACCGAAGTAATGAGGATTATCAAGTATAAACAATCACCATACACCAAATAGTCATGTCATAACAAATAGCCATACCATAAAATCATTAAGATTTTACAATCCTATCCTCCTTAAAACATGGTTACGTCCCCGTAACCTCATTATAAAATATCCAGCTCCCTACTCCGTCTTACTCATTACTCTATCTCATACAATCTTATTCCAAGTAACCAAGTATCACACTCATCGTCGAATCTAAGACCAAAGACAAGGGGTGAGTGAACTGCCGGGATAAACCGCGAAACAATATTTTCATCTCAATATCGCTTCTAAACTCGTAAAGATGTAACTCAAAAACCATGGCCAGTCTGAACCATAAACATAGCTCGGCTCAAAGGCCCCATAACTCAATACTAGTAACCAATCTCAAAACGATATCGTTATTGTCAAAGGTTCAATGAATCGTGCTTAACGCTTAGTTCAAAACTCTAAGCTACTCACTCACGAGTCAAGGTCGACGAAATCGACCAATCAAGCAAAATATCACTGAATAACCTTAATGTCAAAATACTCAACTTAAGCTTACCAGCAAAAGCCAACCTCTCAACACTTCTCAATCCACTAAACTTAGAAATATGCCAGCTCACTTGACAACGTATCATGGTTCAAGCTCTAGTGCTAAAAACATTGTGTTTTCACGCATTAAAGGGCAACAACTACGACTGTCTTGTTCCCAACTAAACCAATTCAGTAGTGTCTTTCACCTCATATCAATCAATTGCACAGGTATACTCATCTCAATATTAAACCCGTCTCACCAACAGATAATTAAACTCATTGATGGAAAATATTAATGGATACGAATCAGTTTCTAATAACTCAACAAAGATAAGATTAGCACACAAACCGTCATAGTAAATAAATAACAGTTAGCAAGTAACTCGTACAACGTCGAACAATAATATTGACAATAAGATCGGTAGAATCGTGTTACGCAGTACAACAGGATCAGAGTAGCTAACACTTATATACCCTTGAAATTTTAATACAAAATTAACATATTTACACCAATGTAGACTATTAGTAAACTCGAAAACCATAAATAACTGATTAAAACATTTCATGCTCATACTCATGTTATAGAAGCAAAAAAATCATAATTTAGAAATGACTTAAGGCAAAAGTAACTATCATAAATAACATGGAGCATTGACACGAGATATACCCCAATCTTAGACTAGCAAGGCATCTTATCATTCTTTGGTATGAATAAGTTAAACCAATTAGATACATTTCCCATCCACTCACATTTAATCATTTATCAAGAACTATTAATATATATGACTTATAAAAAAAAATAAGGATTTCATATAATGCGCAGCAAATAAACATTCGGGCTGGATTTCATCAACACATAACTACAACATATGTCATGTTGCAAACAATCACCATAATTATCAAAACATTGAACGCTATCATGGATGATCATCACTTTGAAAGCATTTTGAAACTTTCGAAACATGGAAGTGGTAATTTATGACAATTTATAGGTACGAAACAGAGACATTTTACAAGCTATAGATCGAAACGAGACTACACGGAGACATTCTGACTCTTCTTTACCAACACATTGTTCTTGCAATTTGTAGCTCATGCATTATGAAGACTTAACGATAAAAGCAGACGAGTTCACAAGATTAGCACTTTCATAATTTACATGTCCACCAATTAATAAATCAATACATCGTGATCAGGTTTTAAACATAACAGTATGCATTGCAGTTTATAGCTTAACAATATACATGGAGAGTTTGTGGGGACTTTTGTCGTAGGAACTAGACAAAATGTACCATTAATATACGAGATAACATCAGCAAGATTCACATCGTTCAAATAATCACAATTACGTTTAACAATTAGATTGCTATATCATGCCAATAAACTTACCAGTTAAATTTCATTGTACCACTTGGCAAGATTCTTTACTGGTAAACATGATTTGCCATTACATACGAACAACACATAATTATTTTGAGGTCATATCACTAGAAGTAAGAACGTCGGTATAATTGAAACAATTAAAACAACCCCTCTTCTTCGACTAGCGACACCCGACTCTTACAGCCCTATCACCACCGCGGAACACCACACCCGACCACCAGCAATACCCGACCTTGTTCCCCCGACTGCCTGCTACACCCCCAACCACCGGCAACCCTCTCGTTGGCCGCCGGCGAAGCGAACCAGACCCAAACCCAGGTCTGGTTCCTCACGCACACGACTCTGCCATCCCATAAATAAATCCCTGCCGACACTGACACCACCGCTACCACCACCCAAAACCACCTTCTACGTCTCCCTTGACACCAGACACATACACCACGGGGGTACCACTGTGTCGACCTCCCCCGAGTCAACAGTGGTACCTCCCCCTACTCTCCACCTGTGCACGCGTGAACCAGACTGAGACCACGACTTAGGCCAACCCGAGAAACGAACACTCCTCTTTACGCCATCCCCGACACCTGAACCCACTATGACAACCCTCACACGACTCCCCTGACCACCAGCATTAAAGAGACGGTAACGCAAAACGAAGATGACAACCAGACACTCTTCGAATCTAACACAAAACGTGAGCAGAAACGACTGGACTGAACTGTTGACAAAGATGCGTGCAACCGTACCTGATTCTCGGTCAATTCGAAGGGTGTTAGACCGCTCTAGACCGTCGTGTGGACCTCCTCTCCTAAGACTGTAGTGGCGGCAGTAGGGTTGTGTGGTTGTTTACTTGTAAAGTGGTTTGGAAAGGAGGTGTGAAGCCTTCATACATGACGGCAGGCAAAAGTGAGGGTGTGAGTGAATGTTTGAGGGTTTCTCAACTACGTGGGCTGCTTAGGTCTTGTACACATTTTACGAGGCCCACTCCCTTCACCCAAGGTCTCTAGTTCGAACCCCCACATAGGCAAGTAACAAACATCAAACGATTACTTATTTACCAAGTATTAAAACGTAGGAGCAAGCGTCGTTAATAAGTATTCAACGTATTCCAGTGATTTGTACACAAAGTGAGGCCCACTCGAGTACTTACAGCTCGGTCTATTAACTAATACCCAACCCGACATTACACCAATAATAATATATAATATATATAATATAAAACACGCATATGATAAATTAATTATCGAATATATACGTTCAAATATTATCAACACGTTAATATAATATAAATTAATTATCGATAAAATACGGGGTACTACAGTCTTCCCTCCTTAAAATGAACTTCGTCTCGAAGTTCACCATCCGGTGGACAACAAACTGGTCACTAAGCATGTAACAAAACGGGATACCACATAACCTCAAGGCTAATAAAGGTACTTTAAAACACGGAATATTACATTCTACCCTCGTTAAGAAAACTTTGTCCCCAAAGTTTAACGTATAAATAAATTAAAGAATACTCCACGAACACAATAAAATGTACAACCGAAGTAATCAGGATTATCAAGTATAAACAATCACCATACACCAAATAGTCATGTCATAACAAATAGCCATACCATAAAATCATTAAGATTTTACAATCCTATCCTCCTTAAAACATGGTTACGTCCCCGTAACCTCATTATAAAATATCCAGCTCCCTACTCCGTCTTACTCATTACTCTATCTCATACAATCTTATTCCAAGTAACCAAGTATCACACTCATCGTCGAATCTAAGACCAAAGACAAGGGGTGAGTGAACTGCCGGGATAAACCGCGAAACAATATTTTCATCTCAATATCGCTTCTAAACTCGTAAAGATGTAACTCAAAAACCATGGTCAGTCTGAACCATAAACATAGCTCGGCTCAAAGGCCCCATAACTCAATACTAGTAACCAATCTCAAAACGATATCGTTATTGTCAAAGGTTCAAGGAATCGTGCTCAACGCTTAGTGCAAAACTCTAAGCTACTCACTCACGAGTCAAGGTCGACGAAATCGAACAATCAAGCAAAATATCACCGAATAACCTTAATGTCAAAATACTCAACTTAAGCTTACCAGCAAAAGCCAACCTCTCAACACTTCTCAATCCACTAAACTTAGAAATATGCCAGCTCACTTGACAACGTATCATGGTTCAAGCTCTAGTGCTAAAAACATTGTGTTTTCACGCATTAAAGGGCAACAACTACGACTGTCTTATTCCCAACTAAACCAATTCAGTAGTGTCTTTCACCTCATATCAATCAATTGCACAGGTATACTCATCTCAATATTTAACCCGTCTCACCAACAGATAATTAAACTCATTGATGGAAAATATTAATGGATACGAATCAGTTTCTAATAACTCAACAAAGATAAGATTAGCACACAAACCGTCATAGTAAATAAATAACAGTTAGCAAGTAACTCGTACAACGTCGAACAATAATATTGACAATAAGATCGGTAGAATCGTGTTACGCAGTACAACAGGATCAGAGTAGCTAACACTTATATACCCTTGAAATTTTAATACAAAATTAACATATTTACACCAATGTAGACTATTAGTAAACTCGAAATCCATAAATAACTGATTAAAACATTTCATGCTCATACTCATGTTATAGAAGCAAAAAAATCATAATTTAGAAATGACTTGAGGCAAAAGTAACTATCATAAATAACATGGAGCATTGACACGAGATATACCCCAATCTTAGATTAGCAAGGCATCTTAGCATTCTTAGGTATGAATAAGTTAAACCAATTAGATACATTTCCCATCCACTTACAATTAATCATTTATCAAGAACTATTAATATATATGACTTGTAAAAAAAAATAAGGATTTCATATAATGCGCAGCAAATAAACATTCGGGCTGGATTTCATCAACACATAACTACAGCATGTGTCATGTTGCAAACAATCACCATAATTATCAATAAATTGAACGCTATCATGGATGATCATCACTTTGAAAACATTTTGAAACTTTCGAAACGTGGAAGTGGTAATTTATGACAATTTATAGGTACGAAACAAAGACAATTTTACAAGCTATAGATCGAAACGAGACTACACAGAGATATTCTGACTCTTCTTTACCAACACATTGTTCTTGCAATTTGTAGCTCATGCATTATGAAGACTTAACGATAAAAGAAGACGAGTTCACAAGATTAGCACTTCCATAATTTACATGTCCACCAATTAATAAATCAATACATCGTGATCAGGTTTTAAACATAATAGTATGCATTGCAGTTTATAGCTTAACAATATACATGGAGAGTTTGTAGGGACTTTTGTCGTAGGAACTAGACAAAATGTACCATTAATATACGAGATAACATCACCAAGATTCACATCGTTCATATAATCACAATTACGTTTAACTATTAGATTGTTATATCATGCCAATAAACTTACCAGTTAAATTTCATTCTAACACTTGGCAAGATTCTTTACTGGTAAACATGATTTGCCATTACATACGAACAACACATAATTTTTTTGAGGTCATATCACTAGAATTAAGAGCGTCGGTATAATTGAAACAATTAAAACAATTAAAACAGCCCCTCTTCTTCGACTAGCGACACCCGACTCTTACAGCCATATCACCACCGCGGAACACCACACCCGACCACCAGCAACACCCGACCTTGTTCCCCCGACTACCTGCTACACCCCTAACCACCGGCAACCCCCTCGTTGGCCACCGGCGAAGCGAACCAGACCCAAACCCAGGTCTGGTTCCTCACCCACACGACTCTGCCATCCCGTAAATAAATCCATGCCAACACTGACACCACCGCTACCACCACCCAAAACAACCTTCTACTTCTCCCTTGATACCAGACACATACACCACGGGGGTACCACTGTGTCGACCTCCCCCGAGTCAACAGTGGTACCTCCCCCTACTCTCCACCTGTGCACGCGTGAACCAGACTGAGACCACGACTGAGGCCAACCCGAGAAACGAACACTCCTCTTTACGCCATCCCCGACACCTGAACCCACTATGACAATCCTCACACGACTCCCCTGACCACCAGCATTAAAGAGACGGTAACGCAAAACGAAGATGGCAACCAGACACTCTTCGAATCTAACACAAAACGTGAGCAGAAACGACTGGACTGAACTTTTGACAAAGATGCGTGCAACCGTACCTGATTCTCGGTCAATTCGAAGGGTGTTAGACCGCTCTAGACCGTCGTGTGCACCTCCTCTCCTAAGACTGTAGTGGCGGCAGTAGGGTTGTGTGGTTGTTTACTTGTAAAGTGGTTTGGAACGGAGGTGTGAAGCCTTCATACATGACGGCAGGCAAAAGTGAGGGTGTGAGTGAATGTTTGAGGGTTTCTCAACTTCGTGGGCTGCTTAGGTCTTGTACACATTTTACGAGGCCCACTCCCTTCACCCAAGGTCTCTAGTTCGAACCCCCACATAGGCAAGTAACAAACATCAAACGATTACTTATTTACCAAGTATTAAAACGTAGGAGCAAGCGTCGTTAATAAGTATTCAAGGTATTACAGTGATTTGTACGCAAAGTGAGGCCGACTCGAGTACTTACAGCTCGGTCTATTAACTAATACCCAACCCGACATTACACCAATAATAATATATAATATATATATAATATAAAACACGCATATGATAAATTAATTATCCAATATATACGTTCAAATATTATCAACACGTTAATATAATATAAATTAATTATCGATAAAATACGGGGTACTACAGTCTTCCCTCCTTAAAATGAACTTCGTCCCGAAGTTCACCATCCGGTGGACAACAAACTGGTCACTAAGCATGTAACGAACACAAAACGGGATACCACATAACCTCATGGCTAATAAAGGTACTTTAAAACACGGAATATTACATTCTACCCTCGTTAAGAAAACTTTGTCCCCAAAGTTTAACGTATAAATAAATTAAAGAATACTCCACGAACACAATAAAATGTACAACCGAAGTAATCAGGATTATCAAGTATAAACTATCACCATACACCAAATAGTCATGTCATAACAAATAGCCATACCATAAAATCATTAAGATTTTACAATCCTATCCTCCTTAAAACATGGTTACGTCCCCGTAACCTCTTTATAAAATATCCAGCTCCCTACTCCGTCTTACTCATTACTCTATCTCATACAATCTTACTCCAAGTAACCAAGTATCACACTCATCGTCGAATCTAAGACCAAAGACTAGGGGTGAGTGAACTGCCGGGATAAACCGCGAAACAATATTTTCATCACAATATCGCTTCTAAACTCGTAAAGATGTAACTCAAAAACCATGGTCAGTCTGAACCATAAACACAGCTCGGCTCAAAGGCCCCATAACTCAATACTAGTAACCAATCTCAAAACGACATCGTTATTGTCAAAGGTTCAAGGAATCGTGCTCAACGCTTAGAGCAAAACTCTAAGCTACTCACTCACGAGTCAAGGTCGACGAAATCGACCAATCAAGCAAAATATCACCGAATAACCTTAATGTCAAAATACTCAACTTAAGCTTACCAGCAAAAGCCAACCTCTCAACACTTCTCAATCCACTAAACTTAGAAATATGCCAGCGCACTTGACAACGTATCATGGTTCAAGCTCTAGTGCTAAAAACATTGTGTTTTCACGCATTAAAGGGCAACAACTACGACTGTCTTGTTCCCAACTAAACCAATTCAGTAGTGTCTTTCACCTCATATCAATCAATTGCACAGGTATACTCATCTCAATATTAAACCCGTCTCACCAACAGATAATTAAACTCATTGATGGAAAATATTAATGGATACGAATCATTTTCTAATAACTCAACAAAGATAAGATTAGCACACAAGCCGTCATAGTAAATAAAAAACAGTTAGCAAGTGTAACACCCCCATTTATTTAAGGGCCTGTACTAGGACTCCTCAGATAAATACAGGTGTTACCATCTCGGTTTCCCGAGGCAGCAGATACAAAGGGAAAGATAACAGTACTTTAATTAAGATTAAACTCATAACTTGTTCTTACAACTGTAACCAAAAGTCTTAACAAACAAATTAAGTACAACTCATGCTAATCTGTCTAAGGTGATCTAGACTCTAGTCTGGTCCGGATCCAAACTCTTTCTCCCATAGCTCCCCTTAGTCTCAGCCACCTGTCAATCTGCTCCCCAATAAATTGGTTCATCACAGGTGATCACGAATACACAGGGTCAACCACGAGGTTGAGTAGGGAAAACAATAAATATAACATTATAATAAACTCCGCACCGATCCAACGCCAAATAAACTCCGCACCGATCCAACACCATATATACTCCGCACCGATCCAACACCAAATATACTCCGCACCGATCCAACACCAAATATACTCCGCACCGATCCAACACCAAATATACTCCGCACCGATCCAATCACCGTATCACAAGACCCAATATATATATTCACATCGTAACAGTATCTCAGAATGATATCGATAACACAATAAAACGATCACATAGTAATATATCAAGACATACTTAAAAGCAAATGAGAACAGTTTACACATCATCTTATACCGGTATTTTCCCCTACCTGAATTAGTAGGAAAGCAGATAGATCCAAGGCTTGCTAGAAATGTTCCACGCGAAACTCGCTACCTAAACAGATATACGTAACGAATTAACAAACTTCCCGAACCCCTTAACGAACATAGTTACCATAAATAGCCACCTTCCATAAGTGGAAAGTTTCCAAAAATAGAAACTTTCCAATTATAGAAACTTTCCAAATATATAACTTCTAAATAAAGGAACTCCCTTGACTTACATAATTCCCGACTTACAACACCCTCAACTAACACAATTAAATAACTACCCACTATTATCATTACCACCCCACACTATAACAATACTCAAATAATAGTAGTGAAATAATTATAAGAACAATGATAATCAAAACTAATATTAATGATAACAATAATATTAATAATACTAAAAAGAATACTAATAAGATAAAACTAACAATAATAAAATCACTAGTACTAATAGATATAATAATAATAATAACTCAACACATCAAACAACCTCAACAAACACGACTCACTTCGCATGACCGAGCAAATCATCGAACATGTTGTCAACAAAACAGCCCGCGACCAGCCCCTATCGACAACCTGTAAGACACTTACACACCACCTGAACCAACACTAAGACACGGTGGTTACCACCACCGTACTCCAGTGAACCACTGGACAGCCACCTCGACCAAGCCCGAGCCCATACCTGCCGTCGACAACCCTATAAACCTCCATGACCAACCCGCATAACCCAGTACCAACCGTGACCAGCCCCTGAAAATGCGACTCCTGCCGCCAGCGTAGCCACCCTAACCACCGCCTCACGCTGCACTTGAAACCCCTCAACACCCATGACTCCCTTGGTGGTGGCCCCGATCCCTCGACACCAAACAAACCTTAGAAAACACCTCCAAACACCACCCACACGCGAACCCCTGTTCGCCCCTGTTTCAGACCACCAAAACACGACCCACTTTCTGGTCGTGCTCCGACCAGTCAACACCCCCCTTCAACCACCCAAAACAACCTATAGACCTCCTACTACTTCTACCCATAACCCATGACCGAATTAAAAACCAAACATAAACAATTTAAGCAAACATTAAACGAAATAGATTACACCCGTAGAAACAGAGTTCGGTCAAAGTACATCCTACTGTTGACGTTCATGGCCCTCGTTATGGCGTTTATGGGGGTCCTATGACGGTTTAAAAACGATAAACACAATATACACATTGCAAGGATTATCTACCAGCTTAGTGAACGGATAAATTATGCAACACCAAACGAGAAATTACTTACAAACATTGCAACACGCAAAGGTATTATAACGGTTGTGATGGCTCTCATCAGGTGTTCGTCCCTCTTGTTCTCCCTTCAAAAATCACGGTGGTGATAAGGTGGGTAAGGTTGGTGAAAGGAGGTTGTTACGAGATGGAGGCAGATTGAAAGAGGGGGTAGGGTTTTGGTAAAACGATGGAGGCAGGCGTTTGGTTTTGTGATTAGGGTTTAGTAAAACAAAATATGATATTCCATCTTGAAGTTATTTAATATGTCGATGGTCAAAAACGATGGTATAAGGGACATGGTATTGTATCTAATCATCCAAGTCGAAACCAACCAAACGAGTCCAAGCCCATCTCTATTAGACCCTCACGTACTCCAAGAACTATATTAACCATATTCCGCTCTTGTCTCGACTAAGGATTCTTATTCACTTAACAAGCATAAAGCTAATATTACTTTTATAGAAATTAGCAAAAAACGTATCAACTAGTATAAATATAAAACAATTTATCACTACGAACAATGAAAAATACAGGGTACTACAGTCTTCCCTCCTTAAAAATGAACTTCGTCCCGAAGTTCACCATCCAATGGTCCATAAACGTGTCACTAGGCACATAAGGAACACAATATGCGACACCACATAACGTCAAGAAAATTAGTAAGGTACTTTAAATCACGAAATATTACATTCTACCCTCGTTAAGAAAACTTTGTCCCCAAAGTTTAACGTATAACGAAGCTAAAGAGGTACTTCACGAAAAAAAAAAATGAAAATAAATGCACAACAGGGGTAAACAGTATTATTATGCATATTCAGACAAACACCAACTAGCCATGTCATAAAATCATTAAGATTTTACAATCCTATCCTCCTTAAAACATGGTTACGTCCCCGTAACCCTATTATAAAATTTCCAGCTCATTACTCTATCTCATAAAATGTTACTTTAAGTAACCAAGTATCGTATTCTCATCGTCGAACCTAAGCCAAGGACAAGGGGTGAGTGACTGGCGAAATAAGCCGCAAAACAATATTTCCATCTCAAAATCAATGGCAGACTCAAGTAATATAACTCAATAACCATGGTCACTCTGGACCGTAAACATATCTCGGCACAAGGGCCACATAACTCAATACCAGTAACGTATTTCAACTTTGCTATCAATATCGGTAAGAGGACCGTGCTCAACCTTTAGAGTACAAGACTCCAAGCAACTCACCCACAAGTCTAGGTCCAAGGATACGACAATAAGCACACGGTACAAACACGAAGTAAAGGTCCAGATTCTAACTCGTTATATCATCATATTCTGATAACATAGAAAACTCATCTCATTCTCATAGCAGCGAAGGTAATGTCATTAGCCAGTCTCTTTCACAGACTATTCAAGCCAATTCCTACTCTTAGCCTTAATTCCATATCCCACCGGAACCGTTGCTTGATACATAGCGCGGCCATTAGACTTCCAATTATATACGCTTACCACTTAATTAAGCCAACACTCCATCCCACGAAAGCCTTGCTTACTAGGTACAAAAATATAGCTAGTAACGTCCGTACATAAGTAATAGCAACCACAAAATTATATTCCACTAGAATTACGGCACATAAATCAAATAAGTCATTGCACTTAGTATACTTTTGAGCATCACAAGCTTGATATAATTACACTGATGTAAACAACTAGTAAACTCTTAGCTCATAATTGACAATTGAAACCTTCCATGTTCAGAGACATACTATAGAAGCAAAATTATATTTAGGAAAAGACATCGTATAAAATTATTAACATGATTAAACATGGCGCATAGACATACTACACAAGATACACACCAATCATAGACTAATAAGACCGTTTATCACTCCTAAATATCAACAAGCTAAAAAAAATCAATTAGGTACGTTTCACATCCACTCACCTTACATCATTTATCATGAAACTGGTAAAATATATGACTTGCAAATGAAGGGGTTTATATAATATGCCACAATTAAACATCCGGCAGGATTTCCTCAACACGTAGCTACAGAATTTAGTATGTTGCAAATAATCACTTATAATTATCAAAACATCAAGCGTTATCATGGGTAATCATCACTTGGAAAACATTTTGAAACTTTGGAAACATTGCAGCGGTAGTTTGTGGTAATTTATAAACATGAATCAAAAGACAATTTTACAAGCTATAGATCGAAACAAGACTACATGGAGACATTCTGACTCTTCCTTACTAAAACATTGTTCTTATAACTTGTAGTTCATGAGTTATGAAAATTTAACGATAAAAGTAAACGAATTTGCAAGACTAGTACTTCCATACATCACATGTCCACCTGTTATAACTCAAGATTTTATGATCAGATTTCAAACATAGCAAAGCGATTCAGTTTGTGACATAACAATATACATGAAGGTGTTATAAAGATTATTATCTCAGTGAACCAGACAACGATATACCATAAATATATGAAAGAACATCAACACGATCCTCATTGTTCAAAATAATCACCATTACCTATAACAATTAGATTTCTATATCATGCTAACAAGTTTACCAGTCAAATCGGGCTTATCATATAATAAAAACAAGCATGATGACGTTATCATATAATAAGGTTCATATTCATATCATATGCCTACTATTCATGTTACTATTGCTATATCAGGATATCACGGAATCACATCACATACTCCACATTTGACTAAACTTTTATATGAACTTACATATCTCACAATTTACCAATTAAACATTATGCAACAACTTACAAAATCATAATCAAGTAAACGCTTAACTAACGTGCGCGCGATTATAGTTTTTTTTTTTTTTAGAAAATATGGGAAACAAGCTAAACAGAGGAAATTATTTAATACAATCTCTTTACAACTCAATCGGTCTGGACAAGAACTTACAGCAATTCAACAGAAAATTCAGCAACTTGCAAAAATCACAATTAAATAGTGGCTCGTTACGATTTTACATGGCATATCTTTTGAAAACGCGAACACATATCCTAAACAGTAGAGTTGAATTTATGCATAACAATCACCAGGTTTTTAAATGATCTCTTTCACTCAGAACATAGGTCGTTTTAACATGAACCCAAAACATTGGAAGGCTAATTCAGAAGATTATCATACATAAAATTTTCTTACATATATGGAGAACACCTTTTAAATGGCAGCTCTCGCAATCAAAGTAACATTCTGAAAATTTATCAAAATTTGTGTTCCTTAAAACACTTCCCACTATTACATTTAAATATAGCCATTATTTTTCCAAAAACATGTTGACATGTCATTCGAAGCGTTGGAATCACATTGTACCAAATTAACTTCATTATTTCAACCGAAATTGTCATCTACCGGACGGTAAGATTGCGAATTTGAGAATAGCATCACGAATTAATTCAATAGTTACACATGTATGAACAATGCATTAGTTCCCACTATTGTAACAGTCACAACATAATAGTATGTATATACCAAAATCACCATGGCGCCACTTATAGAAACATGACTCTTTACTAAACTAATTGGGGGTCCAAAAGAAGTCGTCATATATACTTTAAGTACGATCTATGCAACACATAAATCTAGAGTACTCATGGCTTGGGGTAACACATTCCGCATTTCACTAGACATGGATTGCTAAAGCAATTAGTAAACTAATAACAATCATAAACCTCAAATTCCGATCACATTTGCCTAGTAAGCCCATCAGTAAACTCTTGCAAAGTATACGGCATGCAAATAAGAAGTGTATACACATATAGAATAGTAACAGACAATTACCAACGGGCACGACATCCGATTCGGTCTACTAGCTTTACCCATAAGACTTAACTTGGTTCCACATCCTATATTGACATAGCATAGTTGGCTCTACTAACCCTTCCAGTCAATCATGATCATATATCTCCCACATCTGCCCTTTTAGGTAGCTATAGCTCATCAACTCATTACACATATCATTATACTATATCTCTACATAACGTTTCAAGGATCATATAGTCGCATGCATATCACCATATACAAGTAAAGCTCATATTCAAAACTCTTGTTCTCAATACCAGAAATAGTATATCTCGATCAACATTCAACACTAATCTCATTGATTCGCAGTATATATTACCAACCATATTTCACATCCTAACTTACCTCATTCCTTCTCCTGCAAGAACGTGAGTACAAGATAACTAGATCACTATATAATCTACCCCACTCTTCAATTACTCTCATTGGGTTCCCGAGACAGAACAGAAAGGGCCCAGGTTTGGTGTGAGGGGGCCCCTAACTCATCCCGTTCCTTTTTGGGGCTCCTATCAGTTTCATCTCGGGGTTCATTTTATTTGACTCTTCCTACATTCATTACTTTTTATTTGGTTTAGGCCTGAGGATCGTTCGCTCTGATACCACTTTGTAACACCCCCATTTATTTAAGGGCCTGTACTAGGACTCCTCAGATAAATACAGGTGTTACCATCTCGGGTTCCCGAGGCAGCAGATACAAAGGGAAAGATAACAGTACTTTAATTAAGATTAAACTCATAACTTGTTCTTACAACTGTAACCAAAAGTCTTAACAAACAAATTAAGTACAACTCATGCTAATCTGTCTAAGGTGATCTAGACTCTAGTCTGGTCCGGATCCAAACTCTTTCTCCCATAGCTCCCCTTAGTCTCAGCCACCTGTCAATCTGCTCCCCAATAAATTGGTTCATCACAGGTGATCACGAATACACAGGGTCAACCACGAGGTTGAGTAGGGAAAACAATAAATATAACATTATAATAAACTCCGCACCGATCCAACGCCAAATAAACTCCGCACCGATCCAACACCATATATACTCCGCACCGATCCAACACCAAATATACTCCGCACCGATCCAACACCAAATATACTCCGCACCGATCCAACACCAAATATACTCCGCACCGATCCAATCACCGTATCACAAGACCCAATATATATATTCACATCGTAACAGTATCTCAGAATGATATCGATAACACAATAAAACGATCACATAGTAATATATCAAGACATACTTAAAAGCAAATGAGAACAGTTTACACATCATCTTATACCGGTATTTTCCCCTACCTGAATTAGTAGGAAAGCAGATAGATCCAAGGCTTGCTAGAAATGTTCCACGCGAAACTCGCTACCTAAACAGATATACGTAACGAATTAACAAACTTCCCGAACCCCTTAACGAACATAGTTACCATAAATAGCCACCTTCCATAAGTGGAAAGTTTCCAAAAATAGAAACTTTCCAATTATAGAAACTTTCCAAATATATAACTTCTAAATAAAGGAACTCCCTTGACTTACATAATTCCCGACTTACAACACCCTCAACTAACACAATTAAATAACTACCCACTATTATCATTACCACCCCACACTATAACAATACTCAAATAATAGTAGTGAAATAATTATAAGAACAATGATAATCAAAACTAATATTAATGATAACAATAATATTAATAATACTAAAAAGAATACTAATAAGATAAAACTAACAATAATAAAATCACTAGTACTAATAGATATAATAATAATAATAACTCAACACATCAAACAACCTCAACAAACACGACTCACTTCGCATGACCGAGCAAATCATCGAACATGTTGTCAACAAAACAGCCCGCGACCAGCCCCTATCGACAACCTGTAAGACACTTACACACCACCTGAACCAACACTAAGACACGGTGGTTACCACCACCGTACTCCAGTGAACCACTGGACAGCCACCTCGACCAAGCCCGAGCCCATACCTGCCGTCGACAACCCTATAAACCTCCATGACCAACCCGCATAACCCAGTACCAACCGTGACCAGCCCCTGAAAATGCGACTCCTGCCGCCAGCGTAGCCACCCTAACCACCGCCTCACGCTGCACTTGAAACCCCTCAACACCCATGACTCCCTTGGTGGTGGCCCCGATCCCTCGACACCAAACAAACCTTAGAAAACACCTCCAAACACCACCCACACGCGAACCCCTGTTCGCCCCTGTTTCAGACCACCAAAACACGACCCACTTTCTGGTCGTGCTCCGACCAGTCAACACCCCCCTTCAACCACCCAAAACAACCTATAGACCTCCTACTACTTCTACCCATAACCCATGACCGAATTAAAAACCAAACATAAACAATTTAAGCAAACATTAAACGAAATAGATTACACCCGTAGAAACAGAGTTCGGTCAAAGTACATCCTACTGTTGACGTTCATGGCCCTCGTTATGGCGTTTATGGGGGTCCTATGACGGTTTAAAAACGATAAACACAATATACACATTGCAAGGATTATCTACCAGCTTAGTGAACGGATAAATTATGCAACACCAAACGAGAAATTACTTACAAACATGGCAACACGCAAAGGTATTATAACGGTTGTGATGGCTCTCATCAGGTGTTCGTCCCTCTTGTTCTCCCTTCAAAAATCACGGTGGTGATAAGGTGGGTAAGGTTGGTGAAAGGAGGTTGTTACGAGATGGAGGCAGATTGAAAGAGGGGGTAGGGTTTTGGTAAAACGATGGAGGCAGGCGTTTGGTTTTGTGATTAGGGTTTAGTAAAACAAAATATGATATTCCATCTTGAAGTTATTTAATATGTCGATGGTAAAAAACGATGGTATAAGGGACATGGTATTGTATCTAATCATCCAAGTCGAAACCAACCAAACGAGTCCAAGCCCATCTCTATTAGACCCTCACGTACTCCAAGAACTATATTAACCATATTCCGCTCTTGTCTCGACTAAGGATTCTTATTCACTTAACAAGCATAAAGCTAATATTACTTTTATAGAAATTAGCTAAAAACGTATCAACTAGTATAAATATAAAACAATTTATCACTACGAACAATGAAAAATACAGGGTACTTCAGCAAGTAACTCGTACAACGTCGAACAATAATATTGACAATAAGATCGGTAGAATCGTGTTACGCAGTACAACAGGATCAGAGTAGCTAACCCTTATATACCCTTGAAATTTTAATACAAAATTAACATATTTACACCAATGTAGACTATTAGTAAACTCATAATCCATAAATAACTGATTAAAACATTTCATGCTCATACTCATGTTGTAGAAGCAAAAAAATCATATTTTAGAAATGACTTAAGGCAAAAGTAACTATCATAAATAACATGGAGCATTGACACGAGATATACCCCAATCTTAGACTAGCAAGGCATCTTAGCATTCTTAGGTATGAATAAGTTAAACCAATTAGATACATTTCCCATCCACTCACATTTAATAATTTATCAAGAACTATTAATATATATGACTTGGAAAAAAAAATAAGGATTTCATATAATGCGCAGCAAATAAACATTTGGGCTGGATTTCATCAACACATAAATACAGCATGTGTCATGTTGCAAACAATCACCATAATTATCAAAACATTGAACGCTATCATGGATGATCATCACTTTGAAAACATTTTGACACTTTCGAAACATGGAAGTGGTAATTTATGACAATTTATAGGTACAAAACAAAGACAATTTTACAAGCTATAGATCGAAACGAGACTACACGGAGACATTCTGACTCTTCTTTACCAACACATTGTTCTTGCAATTTGTAGCTCATGCATTATGAAGACTTAACGATAAAAGCAGACGAGTTCAAAAGATTAGCACTTCCATAATTTACATGTCCACCAATTAATAAATCAATACATCGTGATCAGATTTTAAACATAACAGTATGCATTTCATTTATAGCTTAACAATATACATGGAGAGTTTGTGGGGACTTTTATCGTAGGAACTAGACAAAATGTACCATTAATATACGAGATAACCACAGCAAGATTCAGATCGTTCAAATAATCACAATTACGTTTAACAATTAGATTGTTATATCATGCCAATAAACTTACCAGTTAAATTTCATTCTACCACTTGGCAAGATTCTTTACTGGTAAACATGATTTGCCATTACATACGAACAACACATAATTATTTTGAGGTCATATCACTAGAAGTAAGAGCGTCGGTATAATTGAAACAATTAAAACAGCCCCTCTTCTTCGACTAGCGACACCCGACTCTTACAGCCCTATCACCACCGCGGAACACCACACCCGACCACCAGCAACACCCGACCTTGTTCCCCCGACTGCCTGCTACACCCCCAACCACCGGCAACCCCCTCGTTGGCCGCCGGCGAAGCGAACCAGACTCAAACCCAGATCTGGTTCCTCACCCACACGTGTAACACCCCCATTTATTCAAGGGCCTGAACTAGGACTCCTCAGATAAATACAGGTGTTACCATCTCGGTTTCCCGAGGCAGTAGATACAAAGGAAGATAACAGTACTTTAAATTAAATTTAAACTCAAACATGTTCTTACATAACCAAGTTATAAAACTGTTCTGATACAAGTGAAAAGTACAACTCATCAACTACTATCAAGTGAGCTAGACTCTAGGCAGGTCCGGGTCCATGCTTCTCCCTTCCCTAAGCTCCCATAGTCTTTATACCTGTCAATCTGCTCCCCAATAATTTGGTTCATCACAGGTGATCACGAATACACAGGGTCAACCACGAGGTTGAGTAGAGAAAACTGTAAACAAACCACATTACTATAAATAGAAAGTTGAACTTCTCCACTCCGAATCACAGACCCTTTTTCTCCGCACCAATCACAGCCCCTTTTTCTCCGCACCAAACACAGAACCTTTATCTCCGCACCAAACACAGACCCTTTATCTCCACACCAAACACAGACCTTTTATCTTCGCACCAAACACAGAATTATATATCACAATATACCAATCATATAACAATACAGTTGAACATAGTTAATATCAACCAATAAACAGATTACACATCTATATAAAAGTATATAACAACAACCACTAAACATTAATTGGACACGTGTCGCACCCACGTTAAAAATTTTCCCGCCCAACTTCTCATGTTGTAAAATCGATTTTGGAAAATATTGTAGAAGTTTTTTTAAAATAGAAAATTGAATGATGCAATGAGGTCGAATCAATCAGATATGGAAACATAGACAAAGCGTGATATACAAATATTCTATAAAAATATTTGTATATTCTTAAACCAAATATTCGTATTACTATATTTTAAACCAAATATTCGTATTAATATATTCTTAAGCCAAAAATCATGAAAACAAAATTAATGGTAGATATTATTCTCATTGGAAATATAAAAATACGTATGAAAACATAATTCAATGGGATATTATTCTATTAATTCAATGACATATTATTCTATTAATTCAAAGAGATATTTAAATATTCATAACAGAATGACAGCTGAAATAAAAAAACTCAATTAATTTAATGAGTTATTATTCTATCAAAAGTTACAAAATATAATGACATACAAAAGATATTACAAAAAAAAATCACAATTTTTGGAATAAAGTACAAAAATTCAATTAATTCATAAGTTATAAAATATAATGACGTACAAAAATTCAATTAATTTAATGACATACAAAAGATATTTAAAAAAAATCTCTTTGCCCTAAAATAGATAACAAAAGTTTGTACGATTATATAATTTCCTATTTTGTACGATTACAGAATATTACGTACGAATGCCTTATATATACGACTACAAAATATAATCGATGATAAAAGTTTAAACAACAAACGATTACCCAAACAAAACTTTAAATTATGGCCGAAAACACAACTCACTATATGATTAACGACATAACACAAGCCAAAGAACCGTGACGTATCAAAGAAAGTATATTTTATTCCTGGGAGCAAACTTGGGGAGATAAAAATGTAGTAAGTAATATCGATTTCATAATTATCGACTTGGAGGTAAATACAAGTTAAAATTACTATTTATTTATATGTATATATCCTTTTTCAGGCTACAATAGCTAAAAGATTATTTTTCAAATACAAACCTTTGGTGAAAGAGGGTGATAATATATATTAACAAATATGGTAACAGACGTTAAAAATACCGAGACATTTTCATAGTCTCAAACATCAACAATATAATTCATAAATTTATTAAATATTGTGTATACATTAATATATATATAATCTCTTATACATACCCGTGCAAATTGCACGGGTTCTAAACTAGTCTCATATATGTAGTATTCCCCTACCTCGTGACTGCAGAAGAAAATGGCAAAACGCACAACCGTTCTCAAAAGTGCTCCACACGAAAACTTCCACCTAAAAGTATATTGTTTAATTAATAAACTTCCTAATTCTCGTAACACGTGTACACATTCCATTAATAGAAACTTCCTATATTTAGAAAGCTTCCCAACAACCGGTTACCCAAAATAGTAGCTCTCTAAATATAGCAACTTCTAAAAATAGCAACTTTGGTTTTAAAATTCAAATCATTCAAAATACATATAAATATATCAATATCTTCCCTAATAAATATCCATATCTTTTCTTTTAATACCATTAAAATTATTTCCTTTAATAAAATACTTATGGGATATAATTAATTAAAATAAAAGAAGCAAATAATTATGGAAAAGAAGGAAAGTAACCCGACAGCCCAAAACACCCCCAACCCGCGGCTTTCACACTCCCCGTCCAGCCGCGTGACCAGACCTGACACCACCGCCAACCACCAGACTCGACCCCACACTGCCCCCCTTCACCACTGACCACCACCGCCTTGGTCGACTACTTCCGGCGAGGTGAACCAGAGCCATCACCAGGCCTGGTTCACAACCCCCTGACCAGAAAACACCTCAACAGACCCCACGAAAACACCTGCACCAGCCACTGACATGGCCGACCCTGGCGACACTCACCACCAACAAGACCACCGACAACAGACGCCCACAACCACCTTGGTACCACCGCATAGACCTCCCCCTTGTCGGCGGTGATACCAACCCAAACACAACCCCTTCGACACACAGACACCCAGCAAACTCCCTGACCTATATGTAAACCCTCCAAAACACCGTGACAGACCTCCCATTGCCACCGTGATAAACACCAACCAAATCACCCAACCACCACCTGTCATACCAACCCACGACCCATAACAAAACGCACCCAGATCCATCCATAGCCGTTTGATAAACATGCTACGTGACTATAATAAAAAGAGATCGACAAAGACTGACTCGCTGCTACTGACTTTACCACCATAAACGACACCTTTTAACCACCAACGACTCCCCAACGACGACCCTGCCATATAAAGTTCGCATCCCAGAAAGAAACTATGAAAAAGTGACCAAGATTAGTCGTGTATACAGACAGATTCATGAGAATGAAATTATGAACACAAACAGAATTAACCGTACTATGGTTGACATACCAGATTGTTGACCAAAACGAACCACCCTACGCTAGTGTGCAACCACCGTGACTGGTCCTTCCTTCTACCCTGCTGTGGCGGCTAAGTTTGTGTGGTTTTAGATCTAGGTTTTTGCTTAAGGGTTTAGGGTAGTGAGCCTCTTAAATAAGGCGGCAGGAAGCAAGGAGGACTGAGTTCCTATAATTCGTCCATGGGCTGCTACTTAGCACGCCAATCGAGGCCCATGGACGAGCTGCTATGAAACCTGGGTTCGAACCCCAACAACTACACATTACTAACATAATGATAAGGTGGCTAAGTTCCCCTTTCGAGTCCCATCGAAGACCACAACACCTCGTATAAAACGAGTACGAGCAAGCTTATAAAATAAACGATTTAAAAAAAAAAAAAAAAACTAAAATGCGAGGTATTACAGTCTTCCCTCCTTAAAAAGAACTTCGTCCCGAAGTTCTACCACACTTAGGTGACAAACAATCAACTCAAACGACTTGGAACACAAACAACACCAAGCAATCGTCATAAAACTTTGATTAAATCACAGAATGCTACATTCCACCCCCCTTAAAGAAAAGTTACGTCCGCGTAACTTACCTCAATCAAAGAGATGTGGGTAACGCTCCCTCATAGATGCCTCAGGCTCCCATGTAGCCTCTTCCTGATTATGATTTGTCCACAGGACTTTCACCAAGGACGTCTCCCCATTGCGAGTCTTTCGTACTTTCCTGTCCAAAATCTCCTTCGGAGTCTCAATGTAGGCCAACTGCTCGTCTACCTCAATCACCTCGTGCTGAAGTACATGTGATGGATCACTTACATACTTCCTCAACTGGGACACATGGAACACATTATGAACCTTGGATAGGGTTGGAGGCAAAGCTAAGCGATATGCGACCTCTCCAACTCTGTCCAAGATCTCAAATGGTCCAATAAACTTCTGACTCAGTTTGCCACGCTTGCCGAATCTCATCACACCCTTCATCGGAGAGACCTTCAATAGAACTTTCTCTCCGGCCTCAAATGAAATATCGCTCCTCTTCAGATCGGCATAGCTCTTCTGTCTATCCTGAGCGGCCCTCATCCTCTGTCGAATAATCTGAACCTGGTCCACCATCTCCTGGATCATATCTAGCCCTAAAGTCACAACATCAGCTCGATCGTCCCAACACACAGGGCTCCGACACTTCCTCCCATACAGAGCCTCGAAAGGGGCCATGTCTATGCTTGCATGATAGCTGTTATTATAAGAAAACTCGATCAACCCCAGTCGATCCTCCCAAGATCCTCCGAACTCAAGTACACAAGCCCGCAACATATCCTCAAGGGTCTGAATCGTTCTCTCAGTCTGACCATCAGTAGCTGGATGGAAAGCTGTACTCATTTTCAATTGGGTACCCAAAGCAGCCTGCAACTCCTGCCAAAATCTGGATATAAACCTCGAGTCTCGATCTGAAACAATGTCCTTGGGTACACCATGTAGTTTGACTACATTCTGAACATATGACTTAGCCAACTCGGCTTTACTCCAGGTATCTTTCATGGGAATAAAGTGAGCCGACTTAGTCAAACGATCCACGATCACCCAAATCATGTTGTTGCCCCTCTGAGTCCGAGGCAACCCCACAATAAAGTCCATCGAAATATTCTCCCACTTCCACTCTGGCACATCTAGTGGCTGCACCTTCCCTTGGGGCCTCTTATGCTCCCCTTTCACGCGTTGACACGTCAAACACCTCGAGACAAACTCTGCGACCTCCTTCTTCATATTTGGCCACCAAAACGTCTTCTTAAGGTCCTTATACAGCTTATCACCCCCTGGGTGAACAGAATAAGGAGTAGCATGAGCTTCAGTCAGGATCTTCTTCTTTAGCTCCTCAACATTCGGTACACACCATCGCCCACTGAACCTCAAACTACCGTCGGTATGAATACTGAACTTGGATGTCCCTTCACCAACCCCATTTTCCACCATCAAACGCCACTTCTGGATTCTCTCATCGCTCTTTTGCAATTCCCGAATCTCCCCATACAGCTCAGGCTCCACTGTCAAGTCACCAAGGGCATCCCCTTTCCGGATCATGAAAATTCCCATCTCCCTTAGTTCGCCATGCAACCTCACTCTCGATCTGGCACAACTCAAAGCATGCACTGACTTCCTACTTAGGGCATCGGCCACCACATTCGCCTTGCCCTCGTGGTAGACAATCTGCATATCATAGTCTCCGATCAATTCTATCCACCTCCTCTGCCTCATGTTCAACTCTTTCTGGGTGTAGATATACTTCAAGCTCTTATGATCCGAAAACACTTTAAAAGTGGCTCCATAAAGGTAATGGCGCCACAATTTAAGTGCAAACACAACTGCGCCCAACTCCAAATCATGAGTCGGATAATTTTCTTCGTAGGTCTTCAACTGGCGAGAAGCATACGCAATCACTCTTCCATTCTGCATTAATACACAACCCAACCCATGCTTTGAAGCGTCGGTGTATACTTCGAAATTATCACTCCCAACTGGCAAGGCCAGGATAGGAGCTGTGGTCAGGCGTTCCTTAAGGGTTAGGAATGCCTTCTCACAACTCTCATCCCAGATATAACGGTTCTCCTTCCTCATCAACGACGTCAGCGGCTTCGCTATTTTTGAAAAATCCTTGACAAATCTCCGATAATAACCAGCTAAACCCAGAAAGCTTCGAATCTCACTCACATTCTTCGGACTCTGCCACTTAGTCACTGCCTCGATCTTACTAGGGTCAACAGCCACTCCCTCTTTTGAAATTACATGCCCCAGAAATGCCACTTTCTCCAACCAGAACTCACACTTGCTCAACTTAGCATTGAGCTTATGCTCCTCCAAGGTCTGAAGTACTTTCCTCAAATGGTCTTCGTGCTCTTCTGCATTCTTGGAATATACCAGGATATCATCGATAAATACCACCACAAACTTGTCCAGGTACGGGCTGAAGACTCGATTCATCAAGTCCATGAACACAGCTGGAGCATTAGTCAATCCAAAGGGCATAACTACAAATTCATAGTGGCCATACCTAGTTCGGAAAGCGGTCTTCGGAATATCTTCATCCTTTATTCTCAACTGATGATACCCGGATCTCAAATCAATCTTGGAGAAAACCCCAGCTCCACTTAACTGATCGAACAAGTCGTCAATTCTCGGCAAAGGATAACGGTTCTTGATGGTTACGTTGTTCAGCTCCCGGTAGTCAACACACAACCTTAGACTCCCATCCTTCTTTTTCACAAATAAGACAGGTGCTCCCCAGGGCGACACACATGGTCGGATGAACCCTTTCTCAGCTAGTTCATCCAATTGCTTCTTCAACTCCTCCATCTCTTTCGGCCCCATACGGTACGGTGATTTAGAGATCGGTCCCGCTCCTGGTTTTAGGTCAATGGAAAACTCCACTTCCCTCCTCGGCGGTAACCCTGGCACGTCGTCTCGAAACACTCCCTCAAACTCCCGTACCACAGGTATCTCACTAGTCTTGGGGGTCTCAGCCTCACAGTCCCACATTTGACACAAGATTAAACTTTCTCCTTTCCGCAAACTAGACTTGAGAGTATTGGCAGATATGAATTTGATTTTAGGTTTGACTCGGTATCCCTTGTAAGAAACCCTCACTCCTTTAGGTCCCTTCAAGGAAATTTTCTTTTGATGACAGTCGATAAAAGCCCTATACTTCCCCAACCAGTCCATCCCTAAGATCACTTCAAAACCCCCCAGCGGAAATTCTATGAGGTCACCAAAGAAAATTGCTTCCCCGATTTTAATGGGTACACTACCGTATACTCTATTACAAACTATTGACTCGCCCGAAGGTATGGTCACTGAATCCGCGACCCAGTCGAATCTCTCAAGCCCCAAAGCCCTAACATGATCCCTAGACACAAACGAATGGGTGGCACCGGAATCGAAAAGTACGAAAGTAGGTGTAGAGTTCACAAGAAAAGTACCGGTTACCACATGCGCATCCTCCTGAGCTGCCTGTTTTCCCATGGCAAAGAGCTTGCTACTGGACTTGGCCCCACTCTGACTGGCACTAGATGTCCCAGCCTGCTGGCTTCCCTCTGCTCCTGTCTTCTGGTTACCTCCATTCCCATAGCTTTGGTTCTGATGCGAGCGGTTCTGATAACTGTTGAAGTTCCTCTGGAAATTGCTGCTCCCTCCAGACTTCACACCCCCTCCGTAGTTTGTTGTGGGTGTGCGATATCCGCTGCTACCATAGGACTGAGTGCGGGATCCCTGATATCCGGATGTAGGAGTGCGATAACCCCCGGATTGATTCCCTCTAGAAGAGCGACATACTGCCTGCTTGTGCCCAATTTTCCCGCAGCCGAAACAGACCACTCCCACTGAACCACTACCAGAACCTCCATTCCTGAAGTTGCCCCCACTCTGGTTTCTCCCACCACCAGAGGCACTACTCCCGAAGTACCCACTGAACTTGTTAGAGCTCTGCTTTTTCGATCCTGAACCCTCAGCTACTGATTCAGCCTTCCTCTTTTCAGACTTGGACTTTTTGTCCTCCTTGATCATCTCTGAAAGCCTCTCCGCCGCCCCAGCCCTTAGGTAGATGTCACGGACTGTGGTGGGCGGAGTTGCAATCAATCTCTTTTTGACGGCGATTGATAATCCTCTCTCAAATTTCATTGCCAGCATGGCATCGTCAAACCCCATGTCTCCCACATAGCTCACCAACTGGATAAACTTCCTATAGTAAGCTTCCACCGACATGTCTTCTGTCATCTTGAATGTATCAAACTCCTCTCTTAACTTGCTTTTCTGGAATTCTGGTAGAAACACCTCATATAAAATCCTCTTGAATGCGACCCAAGCAACAAATTCGGTCCCATCCTCTCTAGCTGCCTCTCTAAGCTCTCCCTTGTTCCCGGTCCACCAGTCTCCAGCCATTCCCCTAAGATAGTGGGCAGCCTGGTCCACCCTCAATTCTTCTGGGCAATCCACCAGCTCGAACAGGTTAGTGAATTCCCGGCACCAAGCTCCCAGCAGATGAGGTTCCCCCTCCCCAGTGAATTGGGTAGGGTGATGCCTTGCGATGATTGTGCTCATTTTCGCGGAGTCCATACGTTTGGCCTTTAGGCCTCATTTTCAGCTATCAAACGGTCCACCTCTTCTTGCGTGATGTTAACGGCATTATCTCTTCGCGGAGGCATACTATAACACAAGCAAAGAAATGAGTCCCGACGTATATGGGTACCCATTTGGTTTAGGGCTATGTTCCCTAAGCATTAAAATCTATAAACACTTATCATAAAGAGTAGTTTTCTTCTATAACACGGCTCATGGATCACATAACCGCATATCACTAGACATGATGAAAGAAAGATTTCTAACATGTTTCAAATCACTTAACATATCACATCACTATACACCTTTCAACAATTAAAGATTCATTCATGCTCATGCCCCTTCCGGCTTTTCCAAAAGTCACCTATACTCAGAATTCTCATAACATACTTATCACAGTATGCTATCACTTTCACCACCTCCTATTCTACCCTTTTTTCTCGTATATGCACTCTGGGTTCCCGGGTAAAACTGATAGGGCCTATGGTTCGGTGTGAGGGGGCCCCAGACTCATACTTTCCCTTTAGTGTGCTCCTAACAGTCCTATCCCGGGGTTCATTTTATTTAGACTCTCCTACATTCATTGGGTTCATTAGGTTAGGCCTGAGGATCGTTCTCTCTGATACCACTTTGTAACACCCCCATTTATTCAAGGGCCTGAACTAGGACTCCTCAGATAAATACAGGTGTTACCATCTCGGTTTCCCGAGGCAGTAGATACAAAGGAAGATAACAGTACTTTAAATTAAATTTAAACTCAAACATGTTCTTACATAACCAAGTTATAAAACTGTTTTGATACAAGTGAAAAGTACAACTCATCAACTACTATCAAGTGAGCTAGACTCTAGGCAGGTCCGGGTCCATGCTTCTCCCTTCCCTAAGCTCCCATAGTCTTTATACCTGTCAATCTGCTCCCCAATAATTTGGTTCATCACAGGTGATCACGAATACACAGGGTCAACCACGAGGTTGAGTAGAGAAAACTGTAAACAAACCACATTACTATAAATAGAAAGTTGAACTTCTCCACTCCGAATCACAGACCCTTTTTCTCCGCACCAATCACAGCCCCTTTATCTCCGCACCAAACACAGACCCTTTATCTCCGCACCAAACACAGACCCTTTATCTCCACACCAAACACAGACCCTTTATCTTCGCACCAAACACAGAATTATATATCACAATATACCAATCATATAACAATACAGTTGAACATAGTTAATATCAACCAATAAACAGATTACACATCTCATATATGTAGTATTCCCCTACCTCGTAACTGCAGAAGAAAATGGCAAAACGCACAACCGTTCTCAAAAGTGCTCCACACGAAAACTTCCACCTAAAAGTATATTATTTAATTAATAAACTTCCTAATTCTCGTAACACGTGTACACATTCCATTAATAGAAACTTCCTATATTTAGAAAGCTTCCCAACAACCGGTTACCCAAAATAGTAGCTCTCTAAATATAGCAACTTCTAAAAATAGCAACTTTGGTTTTAAAATTCAAATCATTCAAAATACATATAAATATATCAATATCTTCCCTAATAAATATCCATATCTTTTCTTTTAATACCATTAAAATTATTTCCTTTAATAAAATACTTATGGGATATAATTAATTAAAATAAAAGAAGCAAATAATTATGGAAAAGAAGGAAAGTAACCCGACAGCCCAAAACACCCCCAACCGGCGGCTTTCACACTCCCCGTCCAGCCGCGTGACCAGACCTGACACCACCGCCAACCACCAGACTCGACCCCACACTGCCCCCCTTCACCACTGACCACCACCACCTTGGTCGACTACTTCCGGCAAGGTGAACCAGAGCCATCACCAGGCCTGGTTCACAACCCCCTGACCAGAAAACACCTCAACAGACCCCACGAAAACACCTGCACCAGCCACTGACATGGCCGACCCTGGCGACACTCACCACCAACAAGACCACCGACAACAGACGCCCACAACCACCTTGGTACCACCGCATAGACCTCAACCTAGTCGGCGGTGATACCAACCCAAACACAACCCCTTCGACACACAGACACCCAGCAAACTCCCTGACCTATATGTAAACCCTCCAAAACACCGTGACAGACCTCCCATTGCCACCGTGATAAACACCAACCAAATCACCCAACCACCACCTGTCCTACCAACCCACGACCCATAACAAAACGCACCCAGATCCATCCATAGCCGTTTGATAAACATGCTACGTGACTATAATAAAAAGAGATCGACAAAGACTGACTCGCTGCTACTGACTTTACCACCATAAACGACACCTTTTAACCACCAACGACACCCCAACGACGACCCTGCCATATAAAGTTCGCATCCCAGAAAGAAACTATGCAAAAGTGACCAAGATTAGTCGTGTATACAGACAGATTCATGAGAATGAAATTATGAACACAAACAGAATTAACCGTACTATGGTTGACATACCAGATTGTTGACCAAAACGAACCACCCTACGCTAGTGTGCAACCACCGTGACTGGTCCTTCCTTCTACCCTGCTGTGGCGGCTAAGTTTGTGTGGTCTTAGATCTAGGTTTTTGCTTAAGGGTTTAGGGTAGTGAGCCTCTTAAATAAGGCGGCAGGAAGCAAGGAGGACTGAGTTCCTATAATTCATCCATGGGCTGCTACTTAGCACGCCAATCGAGGCCCATGGACGAGCTGCTATGAAACCTGGGTTCGAACCCCAACAACTACACATTACTAACATAATGATAAGGTGGCTAAGTTCCCCTTTCGAGTCCCATATAAGACCACAACACCTCGTATAAAACGAGTACGAGCAAGCTTATAAAATAAACGATTTAAAAAAAAAAAAACTAAAAAGCGAGGTATTACAACACGATTCTGCCATCCCATAAATAAATCCATGCCAACACTGACACCACCGCTACCACCACCCAAAACCACCTTCTACGTCTCCCTTGACACCAGACACATACACCACGGGGGTACCACTGTGTCGACCTCCCCCGAGTCAACAGTGGTACCTCCCCCTACTCTCCACCTGTGCACGCGTGAACCAGACTGAGACCACGACTGAGGCCAACCCGAGAAACGAACACTCCTCTTTACGCCATCCCCGACACCTGAACCCACTATGACAACCCTCACACGACTCCCCTGACCACCAGCCTTAAAGAGACGGTAACGCAAAACGAAGATGACAACCAGACACTCTTCGAATCTAACACAAAACATGAGCAGAAACGACTGGACTTAACTGTTGACAAAGATGCGTGCAACCGTACCTGATTCTCGGTCAATATGAAGGGTGTTAGACCGCTCTAGACCGTCGTGTGGACCTCCTCTCCTAAGACTGTAGTGGCGGCAGTAGGGTTGTGTGGTTGTTTACATGTAAATTGGTTTGGAAAGGAGGTGTGAAGCCTTCATACATGACGGCAGGCAAAAGTGAGGGTGTGAGTGAATGTTTGAGGGTTTCTCAACTTCGTGGGCTGCTTAGGTCTTGTACACATTTTACGAGGCCCACTCTCTTCACCCATGGTCTCTAGTTCGAACCCCCACATAGGCAAGTAACAAACATCAAACAATTACTTATTTACCAAGTATTAAAACGTAGGAGCAAGCGTCGTTAATAAGTATTCAAGGTATTACAGTGATTTGTACGCAAAGTGAGGCCCACTCGAGTACTTACAACTCGGTCTATTAACTAATACCCAACCCGACATTACACCAATAATAATATATAATATATATAATATAAAACACGCATATGATAAATTAATTATCGAATATATACGTTCAAATATTATCAACACGTTAATATAATATAAATTAATTATCGATAAAATACGGGGTACTACAGCGCTTTTGTGGTGTTGCAGCGTTTTTAGTTTAGTGTTGCAGCACTTTCGGTAGAGCTGCAGCGTTTTTTTTTTAAAAAAAGGCAGCAGTTTTAAAAAAATAAAAAAAGGCAGCGTTTTAGTTACAGCGCTTTTCAGCATATTTTCAGTGTTTTGTTGAGGTTGCAGCAGCTATGTTGCGACGATTTTTGATTGCAGCGTTTTCCTCTCGGCCCTTTTGGTCTGTTTTCTGCTGTTTTAGTTTTTTTGGGCTTCAGCTGTTTTTTTGGGTTTTAAATTCATACATTAGAAGGATAATGTATATTTGTTGTCGTGAAAAGGTTCACAAGTTTTGATACCCATTTATTTTAAAACGGTTTAAAATAATGTTGGATTAATTCATATTATATATACGATAATATGAGTAGGATTATGTTTGATTAAAATTATTGTGATGAATTACGGAATTGTCACATAATTTAAATCATTGTTAAATTGGTGGTTTGGGTAAATTACTTTACATAATTACGGAATTATGTCTTGAAAGAATAATTTTATAGTTGATGCATATTTTTATTATGTTGAATGTTTGAATGGTTTAATTACGTTTTTTTTTGCAATCGGTTGTAAAATGTAATACTTAGTGTGGCCTTAGTAAATTATGTTTTCGTAATGAAGGAAACATAATTTGTGATGTAATTATGAGATCTCGAATCTCCTCTTATGTATTATTGATGCGTGTCTATTTTATAATGTTTTACATCTATTTTTACACTCATTTTATCGCTCATTTACTATATTTTAGCCTTTATTTCCCAACAATTGTCTACTTTCGTATTTTTATGCTCTTTTGCAGAATTATGCGGAAAAGGGACGATTTTATACCAAATTTATGCCCTCGGGATTTTTCATGACCAAGGAACGAGGAGAAGTCAACTCAAGTCGCGAACCAAGTACCACAAAGTCAAACCAAGGCGAAATCAAGACTGACGTACAGGAAAGTAGGTCTACCGACCTACTACCTAGGTCGGTCGACCTGAGGACTGCTACCTTAAAATCAGAAGTCCACCAAAGCCTGACAGTAGGTCGACCGACCTGCTACCTAGGTCGGTCGACCACAGCGCAGTCTCAGAATTTCCGCAAAAGCCCACTCGTGAAAATAGGTCATTGGGAAGCTTATTATTTCCGCCTAGTTAAGCTAATCTGGCGATTAAAGTTAATCATTCACTTTTAATCAAGTCTTGTATCTAGTTTTTATTCAATTTTACAGAAAGTTTTATTAGTAGACAATAGTTATTCCTTAGTATCTTCAAACACTTTTCTTTAGTTTTATTCATTGTAATCATCAATCTTTCCGCGGGATTCAATAAGGATTGTTCTTTTCTGCCTTAATCCATCTTTCGGTAATTCTCTTCTTAATTTCAGTTTCATTATTGTTATTTTACTAGAATTGCTCGCATCCGGTTTAAGTTAGAATCCCAAAACCTTTGTTGTTATTGCATGCTTAGATTAATGTTCACCATGAATCCTGTTTTTATTAATGCTATTGTTGCTATTTCAGTTTCCATGAGTAGCTAATTAATTATGTTAGGATGTAGAGAGTAAATAACGTAGATGGTGTAATTCCCGACACCGACTGTAGCAGAGCCTTGGTCGGCCGACCAGCTTAACTGGTCGGTCGACTGAGGTGTTGGTCGGCCGACTGGACTAGCTGGTCGGTCGACCGACGCGCGTTTGTTTTCAGACTGTTTTACTTCGTTGACCATAATAACCTACAATGAGACTGAAAGGAGACTTGTAGGATGTTACTAATGACCTACCCAAGATTGAGATATACGGGAAGGGCATTGGTTTTCGCTTTAAGACGGCTGGGTTACTTAAGACTGAAAGTTATGTGACCTAGAAATTAGGAATCACCCTTATTGTTGACACCCAATGATTGGTGAGACCTAGGAACTAATAGCATAGGCCGAAAGGAGCTATTAGGTACCATAGACCGAAAGGATATGTTACATCCCTTACGCGACTGCAATACATGTTGACTTAAGATTTACACCATCGTAGCTATTTACTACCCGAACATTCTAGCATCCCTTTTACTATAGTTTTATCTCTTTCTTATTTACTTGTTTTATTTTATCTTTATTTCTAGACTTAGTGACAATCAATCTAAACCCCCAATTCGTTACCCTAAAACATTGACCTTAAACAATAAACACTCCCCACCTCTCTGTGGTTCGACCCTTGACTTTCACTATCTATAGTTAAAGTTTAGGAATTATAAATTTTATCTTTGATACCCACAACGACGGGCATCAATTATTCTTTAAATTATGTTTTTGAAATTAGAATGTAATAATAGGATTATGTAATGTAATTTTTCAAATGTAGTTTAAGAAGACTCAAGATGAAGATCAGATTGCTCACTCCCACTACATCTGTTGGGAAATGTGTCCTCAACAATAGTGCGATCACATAATTAAATCTCATGACGAGAATGCGCAAGGGATGATACGAAATTATATTAGTCAACTGACCAACATTAATCAGTAATGATTGGCTAGCTAGAGTTTGACATTACTGTCGTATGACGGTGGTGGTCAGTTGATCCCTTTAGGTCACACCTATAGGACAATTCCCTTAATTGATAAATAGATCAAATGTATATTGATATGAGTTGATCATATTCCTTAAACTCGTATATCGAGAAATCAGCGGTTAAACTTATTGTAAGATTTATGTTTATAATTGAAACGTGTCAATTATCAAACATTAAACGATATTTATGAAATATCGTAATTAGAATGAATCGGGTTGTATATTATTACAAGGGTTGTAAATCGTATTGACGATTAATGAAAATGACCATTTTATATTGTAATTTCGAATTACTTGTCAAATTATTAAATATGATTTATTTAATTTACAAACGAAATTTATTTGATAAATATGCATTTTAAATTAAAAAAAACAATTGTTACTTATTTTAAATGAGACACATTGTATGTCACACATGTACAATTGTACAAATGACAAACATAAAATAGAGTCCATTTTACCTCAAGGGTGCCGGTTTTATGGGTGTGTTTTAAGGGTTGTTTTGTGTGTTAAATACACCCTAAACACAATCATTAGTGGGTGTCTTGAGAACTAAAACCTAGAGCTACCCTTAGTGCATGGGAAAGGCAAAATGTTCCCCCTTTGGAGCTTCCCATGGTCGGCCACCCCTTTTATCCATGCAACCCTCTTAAATCTTATGTTTAACTCATAAGTAAACAATTCTAATCTTTGGCAAAAAAAAATTTAGAGAGAAAATCTTACAAAAACCTCTAAAATTATTATAAGATAATAATAATACTAATTTTATAATAGTTATAACATTAGTTTTAATAGTTCTAATTAGTGATTAGAACTTAGTTTAGGGAAACCGTTTCTAAAACCCTAGCTTGTGATAGTCTCGGTTTTAAGGGGTGTCTTGGGTGCATCTTGAAGGAGGTATTCTACTTGGATACTAAGGGTTGGAAGATCATCCTTGCTTCATTCTAGCCGAAATAGTGAGTTTTCGGTTCCTTGTTCCGCTTTATAATTAGCATGCATAAGATCTAAAATTTATATAATTAAAATATTAATTATTCATCTCATTAGTATGACTAAGATATTAGGGTTTGAGACTATATAACCTAACAATTGGTATCAGAGCAAATCGGTTGTTTGCATGCTTTTCGTTTATATTTTTACGAAGTTAATAGATAACAAAAATAAAATTGAAATTTTACATCGTATATGATATGGCCGAAATTTCTAATGCATGAATACCTACTGATCCTAAATTTATTTTAGGATATTTGGAATAATTTTTGGATATATATTGTTCATAGGTATTTTTATTTCCGTTTTTATAATTTTTATTGGTTAAAATGTTTATTTTTTTGGGGGGAAAAATAGCTAAAATCAACTTCTGGCCGAGATTTTTTAGTATGGTTTCACGTGTATTTCCTATGATATGAATATGAATTTTTCGTAAATTATGGATTTAAAATGCATGGTTTATGAATTTTAAATGTTAAAATGTCATAAAATGAATATTAATGGGTTTGTATAGTTATATTTCGAATTTGACTATAAAATTTTTTTGACTATGTCACTTGCAATATTTAAAATATATACTAAATTTTCCAGAAATTTTTATCATATATTGTATGTTTATTGATTTTTAGTGTAAGAATCGGATAAAAGTGACATAATTTCGACTTTAATAGTTTAAGTTGGAATTTGGCCATAAACATTTTACACGATGTCATATATATTATTTCCAGCATGTATAAAAATTTCGAGATTTTTATTTGATGTTATGCATGTGAAATAATTTTAATGGTTAAAATTGTACGATATATGATATAAATCGTTAAAAATAGCAAAAGTTGTTAAAATGGCCGAAACATTTAACCCATAAAAGTCATATTTGATATGTTCATCACCATATTTTTCTTGTGAGCCAAAAGTTTCTGTTTTATTTAATTTTTATTTGTAAAATGTTATATTTAAAAAAAAAATTGAATAATAAGAGTCATTTTAATGAAAATTTCCGTTATTGGGCAGTGTGCTATTTAAATTTTCTGTCCATTTCAGTTTCTTAAAGTGTTTTGGAAAGTGTAAAAATATTATTAGTATTTTATATGCTTTTATGAAGGTAAGTATTGATTTTCCGACCCAATTTACGCGTTTTTACGCAATTTTTCTGATAAAATTAATAAAACCGTATAAATACTAATATTTTAAAGTATGAAATTTTAAGAAAATTATAGAATATTCAAAATTTGAATTTTGAATTTTTCGAAATTTTATGACTCTTTTTGAATTTTATATTATTTTTCCCGTAAAACCGATTAATACCGAACAATATTATAGCATTAAGTTAAGTCATGTTCAAAGTTTGAGTAAGACTAAATTTTGAAACCTAAATGAGTTAGGATGATTAACATAAGAGTGAATTTCGATTCACGTGATGCCAAGTGTTTTTAATCGTTGAAACACGCAATTCCATAAAACCGAGGTATACGATAACTATATATATAAATGATATACAATAGGACGATTTGGCTTAGGTTTTGCATGTTAGTTCATATTCATAAGCATTGCATATTTTAATTATGATTGTCATGATTTTATTTACGTAATTTTGAATTATGTAATTTACTTAGTATGGCCTTAGTTTTTAATCGATATTTCCCGTAATGTAAGGGGTTATCGATTCGGATGTAATTAATGTGATCTCGTATCACTTTATTTATTGTTTTCTATTTTATAATGTATAAAGTAGACTTGAAAAGTTGTAATTTTTGTAAATTCCGGAGAGCCTTGAAGACGATGCCATTCGGAAAGGAGTTCCGACCAAGACGGGGTTTGCCTTGGGTTGCGTGCCTCGTGAAGATCAAGGGACCAAAGGAGTTGGTTTCCGAAGTGTATTTTTATTATTTTATTTTCTAGGAAGGCCATACTAGGGTTTCTTATGCTTTAAGTTTTATGCTTTTATATTTGTTTTATATGTTTGCCTGCATAGCCAAATCGTGATATCATGTCATGCATTTTATTCGATTTAGTCGACCTAGTCAATTAATTTATCGTTTATTCACCGACTTAGTTCACTTAAACGGAGATAGATAATAATTTGACTAGATCTCTTACAATATAAATATCGAGACTTAGCCTTACCAAAGAGTACAGACCCATGACTCCCTTCTTCATAAGAAAGTGGGCTCGGCTACACCGGGGTACTAAACTTATTACGTTGGGTAAGTGGGGTAATGTGATTACACCTTGAAATTTGGTCGATCTCAACGAAGGTATTCGTAACCGTAGTTGCAATAAGTTCGGGCTAAAGACAATTTATAGGAAATTTTCGACCGAGAGTTCTAAGGTAGAACCGATTAAAAGGTTAATCCACCAAATTATATCAATAAGGGATGAAACGGCTACACCGTGCCCGGATTAGTATGGATTTGGGTCTTGGAATTGTTTACTTAATTGGGTAAGAGACCATTAAGTAAATAACTAAACTTGTTTAAATAAAATTACAAGTTTTTAAATGATATTGTTTTAATTCCTTCACTTTTATTGTAGTTTAATTTTCAACATCGTCAATGGCAACCAACGCTCCACCTCTCACTAATGTTTCATGGCTTCGATCCTTCATGGATCGCTGCAAACTCGATAAGCATGGTTCCAATTTTAAGGATTGGGATGCGCAATTAGTTTTGGCCGCTCAAGGTGACGATAAGACTCGTTACCTATCTGAAGCCGCTCCTCCCGCTCCAACCGCTCGTTCCGTGGCTCCAACTCGTGAGGCTTACGAAGCCTATATAAAAGAGTCCTCCGCTCTCAAAAATGTGCTTATCTTCTCCATGGAGCCGGACCTCCAAGGGAATATGATTAAGTTAGGCACATCATATAAGATATACACCAAACTTGCGACGATGTTTTCACAAACTCCAAGGGTGATTCAATATGAGGCGGCTTCCGCCTTCTTCGACATTTGCTTGAAGGAGGGACAAAAGATAAGCCCTCATGTACTCTAATTAGTTGAGTTTGCGGAGACTCTCAAGTTGCAAGGAGTTGATGTTCCCGAATCACTCATCATTGACCGAGTTCTTCACTCTCTAAATAAGGTGAAATCGTATGCTCAATTTCGGGTGAATTTCAACATACGAAATCAAGAGACCACATTGGACGAATTGCATAAGATGCTTGTCCAAGCCGAGAGGGACATGGGACTTCATGAAAGTTCCACTAAGGATGTTTTGAACATCGAGAAGATAGGGAAAGGCAATTTCAAAAGGAGTGCCTTCAAAGGTAAGGGCAAGAAAACGTTCAAGCCCAAACCGGCTAAAGAGAAGACCTTTTCGAAAGGCGCTTCCACCTCATCTTCAAAATATGAAGACAAGTGCCATTATTGCACGAGGTTAGGGCATTGGAAACGTAATTGCCCCAAATACTTGACCGATCTCAAAAATGGGAAAGCTCTCCCCGTAGGTAATAATTCTCGTTTAAATTCATGTTATTTTGTCAACTTATGTATGGTGATACAAATTGTTGATTTTTACCCTTTTTAATTGTTTTAAGGGCCACCTCCTAATGACAAAGGCAAGGAGAAGGAAGCTTTAAGTTCCTTACATGGATGGCTATGGTAGCTGTTGGGTTTAGTTATATCATAAACTAAATAATTTAGTCATACTAACAAAATATTAATTAACATTCTAATTAACATATTTTAGATCTTATGCATGCTATTATATTATGCGGAAATTAGAAGATTCGAACCCTTACAGACGGTCCAAACGAAATGCTAGGATGATCCTCCAAGTATTCAAAAAGAACACCTCCTTTGTGATGCACCAAGACAACCCTTAAATGATCCGAAATCTCGAGTATGCTAGTACAAGAAACGGATTTTCCTTAAACAATATAAGTTCTAATATGAACTTATTATACTAATCTTATATCTATTATATAATTAGTATTGTTATTATCTTATAATAATTTCTAGAGGATTTTTCGTAGTTTTCTCACACTTAGAAAATTATGCAGGCATTAGTATGAGTTGTGAGCATGCAACAACATTTTAAATGGGTGTTGCTTAGGTAAGTGGGTGGCCGGGTATGGGGAGCTACAAAGGGGAGACAAGTTCTCTAACCCATGCAACTTAGGGTGGCCTAGATTGTGTTTCCAAGATATACCTCTAAACATGATGATTAAGGTGTGTTTAATACACAATAATCACCCACAACCACACCCATTTAGCCGCCCAACTTAAGCCTAATATGGATCTCATTTTATAAAATTGTCAAATGTAAGATTGTATATTATGTGACATCTTATATGTCTTTAGTTAATAAAATACAATTATCTTAATATAAATATTTATCATATAAATATTGCCTATTAAATAAATCATATTTATCAATTGACAAGTAATTCAAAATTACAAATATAAAATGATAATTTATCAACAATACGATTTACAACCTTTGTATTAATTATAGCCCGATTCATTCTAATTACGATATTATAAAATATCGTTTATTGTTTAACAATTGACACGTTTCAATTTTAAACATAAATCTTACAATAAGATTTAACCTCTGATTTCTCGGTATACGAGTTTAAGGAATATGATCAAATCGTATCAACATACATTTGATCAATTTATCAATTAAGGGAATTGTTCTATAGGTGTGACCTAAAGGGATGAACTGACCACCACCGTCATACGACAGTAATGTCAAACTCTAGCTAGCCAATCATTACCGATTAATGTTGGTCAGTTGACTAAAATAAATCGTATCATCCCTTGCGCATTCTCGTCATGAGATTTAATTACGTGATCGCACTATTGTTGAGGACACATTTCCCAACAATCTCCCACTTGTCCTCGACAAGTGTGCATCACCACTTCTCTTGTTCTATTACAATATCCCACTTAATGCAAGATGTCTCACTGAGGTCGTACTTGCATTCGATCATATCATGAGTGGTTTCCTCGATCTGGAGAATAACTGTTTGACCAGAATCATCTACCATAGATACCTTCAGAGCGTGGCCACGCATTTCCAGTTAACTTCTCCTCGAGTGGCCTTGAGATTTGAACAACGCTGACAAGGGGTGGACAATTTCTATCGCACTACGTCCTTCAACTAGTCACAGTCAGTCATAACCCAAAGCAATCCTATTTGACTCCAGTTACGAAAAGTCGTAGAGAATGGATCAAGGTTATGCCTAAACTGTACCATCTTGAGAGAGTAGTCTTTAGTCTAAGAATTGACTCACAAGAACACTATAGCAGCTCTCGCCACGACTCGGCTATTATAAAATTTCCAGAACTCTATAAGCGGTCACATTGCCCGACAGAGTGTCTCTTGCAGTCTGCCTATGTGATCGACTAGTCATCACATATGACTCTATGGCACTTGAACTTGCCATCAGTCGCCTCACATTCTAGTCGCTTTGAGATGTCACCTCATGTAAGCGGCTAGGGGCTATACTAGGTCAATCCAGTTCACTTTATGGGGTTCAATATTGTCTCTTACAACCCATTTTGATTTTGACAAAGTATCTTTCATCTTGAGTTAATTATAACTCAAATGACATTGTCATGCAAAATAGTCACTACTATTTCATTGCATTTGATGCACGATCATCAATTTGTATTAGTGTTTTATGAATAAACCTTTTATTCATGATTCTAAAACTTACAAATTTTGGTCTCCTTCCATCTTATATTATCTCATATAATATGATCTTATTTGAACACATATCTAGAACCCATTCTAGATCTTGAGGTTCCTTTCCTGAGGGAAGCTCCCACTATTATCTTATAACTCGTGACGTATGGATATAATAGAGGGATTAAAGAATCACTCGAAATTTCCTAGTTACTCATGTGCTGAAATCTATACTGTAGTTATTACTCCAATTATTTTCAATCATCTTGGCTATTTTATCAAGGTTATTCATATCTAACCATTTTGATTTCTAATGGACGACCTTTTATTATTAATATAATAATCCTTCTCGTAAAACTCCATCATCGTATGATATAAGGGATTTTGTTCATCTAGAATTGAGAACCTCTTATTCTTTACACCTTAAAGAATCACCCATCCTCTCTAAATGGTAGGTTCAATTTTTAATGAATGTTGCTCCCACTAAAAACAATAACACTCGATCTCTTAAATGAACCTTTCATTTCTTGCATGTAAATCTTTATTTATTACTTGAATCATCATCACTATCACTATCCCTATAGTGATCTATTCTTCATTCAATCAATCATCACTTCTTTCATGTCTTCGTTTCCTCGAGACGAATATGACATGATAATTCCCTTATAACTACATTGAGAGAATTGAGATGATTTCTTCTCTTTTATCTTATAAATTTAGAAAAATCATTTATTAAGGAACCGTTTTCCTTCCGATTTCATACGGGGTTTCATTATATCCTCTCTTTGAAACAATGAACATAAGGAACCTTTCCTCTTGTGTCCTCCTGTAGTCTTCAGTGTCCTCTCGTAGTTTCTTCAATTCATTCATTTAGGGTTCTTCTTAAGACTCCCATGTAGGAATCTTCTCTAAGATCCTTTATTTACATCATTGGTTTGCGAGCGAAATATTTTCTCCCACTCTATCCTTTAACAATAATCTTGACTTGTATAAGGATAGCAATTTTCGATTTAACCAATGCATATGAATGTTTGAAGTTTTATAGGTGTGATGTATACATTCTCATTTTCACTTAAAATGATCATCGTATAATGAATTAATGATTTCTTAATTTGATTGAAAGTATCTCATGGGGTGTAGTTCTCCATTTTAATCAACACTTTGATTATATTATATTGATCGTATCAATGTTTCTTATTTCGTGATGAAATCACTATTATTCATGTTTTAACAAGGTATGCAATTTATTTTAGAAATCAAGTAATTGATTAAGAACAAAAGTAGTGACTTGGGTTGAAAACCAAGTCACTAACATCCAAAATTACAACCATTGTTTAGGATTCAAATCCTTGTCTTACAAGAAAATAAATTGTTCTAGGAAATAAAATACAAAATATGAAAGAAGACAATAATGAAAATTAGAGCCAAGCTCTTAAGTCTTCAATCAAATAGATGCTACCATAGTCATCCATGTAAGGAACTTCATGCTTCCTTTTCCTTGCCCTTATCTTTATAAGATGCCCCTTTAAAACAATTTTAAAAGGGTTGATAGTCAACAACTTGTATCGCCATACAAAAGTTAACAAAATAACATGAAAGTTAACGAGAATTATAACCTACGGCGGTTGCCTTCCCATTTTTGAGATCGCTTAAGTATGTGGGGCAATTACGCTTCCAATGCCCTATCCTTGTGCAATAATGGCACTTGTCTTCGGATTTCGAAGATGAGGTGGAAGCGGCTTTCGAAAAGGTCTTTTCTTTGGTCGCTTTGGGCTTGAACGTTTTCTTGCCTTTGCCCTTAGAGGCATTCCTTTTGAAGCTCGTTTTCCCTTTCTTCTCGATGTTTAAAACATCCTTAGTGGAACTTTCATGAAGTCCCATATCCCTTTCGGCTTGGACGAGCATCTTATGCAATTCATCCAATGTTGTCTATTGATTTCGCATATTAAAATTCACCCGGAATTGAGCATACGATTTCACTTTATTGAGCGAGTGAAGAACTCGGTCAATGATGAGAGAGTCGGGAACATCAACTTCTTGCATTTTTAGAGTCTCCGCGAGCTCAACTAGTTTGAGCACATGAGGGCTTATATTTTGCCCTTCCTTCAAGGTAATGTCGAAGAAGGCGGAAGCCGCCTCATATTGAATTACCCTTGGAGTTTGCGAAAACATTGTCGCAAGCTTGGTGTATATCTCATACAATGTGGTCAACTTGATCATACTCCTTTGGAGATCCGGCTTCATGGAGAAGATGAGCACATTTTTAAGAGCGGGGGACTCTTTCATATAGGCTTCATAGACCTCACGATTTTGGACCGAGGAACGAGCGGTCGGAGCGGTCGGAGCGGCTTCGGATAGGTAACGAGTCTTATCGTCACCTTGAGCGGCCAAAAGTAATTGCGCATCGCAATCCTTAAAATTGGAACCATGCTTATCGAGTTTGCAACGATCCATAAAGGATCGAAGCCATGAAACGTTAGTGAGAGGTGGAGCGTTGGTTGCCATTGACGATGTTGAAAAATTAAACTACAATAAAAAGAAGGAATTAAAACAACGTCATTTTCAAAACTTGTAAATAATTTTAAACAAGTTTAGTCTATTTACTTAATGATCTCTTACCCAATTAAGTAAACAATCTTGAGACCCAAACCCATACTAATTCGGGCACGGTATAGCCGATTCAACCCGCATTGGTATAATTTGGTGGATTAACCTTTTAATCGGTTCTACCTTAGAACTCCCAGTCGACAATTTTCTAAAAATCGTCTTTAGCCCGAACTTATTATTGCAACTACGGTTACGAATACTTTCGTTGAGATCGACCAAATTTCAAGGTGTAATCTTATTACCCCACTTACCCAACTTGACAATTTTAGTACCCCGGTATAGCCGAGCCTACGTTCTTGTGAAGAAGGGATTCATGGGTCCATACTTTTTGGTAAGGCTAAGTCTCAATATTCAAATGTAAGAGATCTAGTCAATTTTATTATCTATCTCCGTTTAAGTGAACTAAGTTGGTGAATTATCGATAAAATAAATGACTAGGTCGACTAAATTGAATGAATGCATGACATGATATGATATGACGATTTGGCTATGCATGCAAACATATATAAAGGAAATAAAAGCATAAAAATAAACCCTAGTATGGCCTTTCCTAGAAAAGAAATAATAAAAGTACAAATTCGGAAACCAACTCCTTTGGTCCCTTGAACTTCACGAGGCACGCACTTCGAGGTAAACACCGTCTTGTTCGGAACTCCTTTCCGAATGGCACCGTTTTCAAGGATCTCCGGAATTTACAAAAATTACAACTTTTCTAGTCTACTTTATACATTATAAAATAGAAATAAATTACAAGAGGGTGATACAAGATCACAAAATTACAACCGAATCGGTAACCCCTTACATTACGGGAAATACCGATTTAAAACTAAGGCCATACTAAGTAAATTACATAATTCCCAAAATTACGTAAATAAATCATGACATTCATAGTTAAAAATGCAATGCTTATGAATATATGAACTATCATGCAAACCCTAAGCCAAATCGTCCTATTAAATATCAATTATATAAATAGTTATCGTATACCTCGGTTTTATGGAATTGCGTGTTTTAACGTTTAACAACACTATGCATAATGTGAATCGGAATTCACTCTTAAGTTAATCATCCCAACTCTTTTAGGTTTCAAAATTTAGTCTTACTCAAACTTTGAACATGATTTAACTTATTATAATAATATTGTTCGGTATTAACTCGGTTTTACGGGAAAAATAATATAAAAATCAAAAAGAGTCATAAAAATTTCGAAAATTTTAAAATTCAAATTTTTGGAAATTCTAGAATGTTCTTAAAATCTCAGAACTTTAAAATATTAGTATTTATACGGTTTTAATATTTATTTCGAAAATAAGAAGTAAAACGAACATTTTAAGTCGGAAAAATCAATAATTAGATCCATAAATGCAAAAAAAATACTAATAATAATTTTACACTTTCCAAAATACTTTAAGAACATAAAATGGACAGAATATTAAATGGCACACTGCCCAATAGCCGAATTTTTTTAATTACATGACTCTTGTTATTTCAATTTTAAATGCAACTTTTCAACAAATTAAAATTAAATAAAACAGAAATTTTTGGCTCCCAAGATAATTATGGTGATGAACATATCATATATTACTAATATGTGTTAAATTTCCGGCCACTTTGACAACTATTGCAAATTTTAACGATTTTCGTCATATATCGTAAAATTTTAACCTTTAAAATTATTTCTCAAGCATAAAAATAGATAAAAATCTCGAAATTTTTATACATGCTGGAAATAATATATATGACATTGTTTTAAATTTTTATGGCCAAATTCCAACTTAAATTATTAAAGTCGAAATAATGTCACTAATTACCCGATTTTTACATTAAAAATCTATAATAATGCAATATATGAGATAAATTTCTGGAACATTTAGCATATATTTTAAATATTGCATGTGACATACTCATAAAGTTTTATAGTCAAATTCCAAATATAACTGTATAAACCCATTTTTATTCATCTTATTGCATTTTAACATTTAAAATTCATATCCCATGTATTATAAGTCCATAATTTACAAAATTCATATTCTTAACATAGTATATACATGTGAAAACATACTGAAAAATCTCGGCCAAAAGATAATTTTAACTATTTTTCCCAAGATAAACAATTTTTAACCATTAAAAATCAATAAAACCGAAAAATAAAATACCAAAGAACAATATATATGCAAAATATATTCCAAATATCCTAAAAACATTTTAGAATCAGTAGGTATTCATGCATGAAATATTTCAGCCGTATCATATATCAAATGAAATATCAATTTTATTTTTGTTATCCTAATAACTCCGTAAAAACGTTAACGGAAAGCATGCAAACAACCTAGTTGCTCTGATACCAATTGTTTGGTTTAGTTATCTCATAAACTGAATAATTTAGTCATACTAACAAAATATTAATTAACATTCTAATTAACATATTTTAGATCTTATGCATGCTATTATATTATGCGGAAATTAGAAGATTCGAACCCTTACACACGGTCCAAACGAAATGCTAGGATGATCCTCCAAGTATTCAACAAGAAGACCTCCTTTGTGATGCACCAAGACAACCCTTAAATGATCCGAAATCTCGAGTATGCTAGTACAAGAAACGGATTTTCCTTAAACAATATAAGTTCTAATATGAACTTATTATACTAATCTTATATCTATTATATAATTAGCATTGTTATTATCTTATAATAATTTCTAGAGGATTTTTCTTAGTTTTCTCACACTTAGAAAATTATGCAAGCATTAGTATGAGTTGTTAGCATGCAACAACATTTTAAATGGGTGTTGCGTAGGTAAGTGGGTGGCCGGGTATGGGGAGCTACAAAGGGGAGACAAGTTCTCTAACCCATGAAACTTAGGGTGGCCTAGATTGTGTTTCCAAGATATAGCTTTAAACATGATGATTAATGTGTGTTTAATACACAATAATCACCCACAACCACACCCATTTAGCCGCCCAACTTAAGCCTAATATGGATCTCATTTTATAAAATTGTCAAATGTAAGATTGTATATTATGTGACATCTTATATGTCTTTAGTTAATAAAATACAATTATCTTAATATAAATATTGCATATTAAATAAATCATATTTATTAATTGACAAGTAATTCAAAATTACAAATATAAAATGATAATTTATCGTCAATACGATTTACAACCTTTGTATTAATTATAGCCCGATTCATTCTAATTACGATATTATAAAATATCGTTTATTGTTTAACAATTGACACGTTTCAATTTTAAACATAAATCTTACAATAAGATTTAACCTCTGATTTCTCGGTATACGAGTTTAAGGAATATGATCAAATCGTATCAACATACATTTGATCAATTTATCAATTAAGGGAATTGTTCTATAGGTGTGACCTAAAGGGATGAACTGACCACCACCGTCATACGACAGTAATGTCAAACTCTAGCTAGCCAATCATTACCGATTAATGTTGGTCAGTTGACTAAAATAAATCGTATCATCCCTTGCGCATTCTCGTCATGAGATTTAATTACGTGATCGCACTATTGTTGAGGACACATTTCCCAACAATAGCATCCAATTGATTGAAGACTTAAAGAGCTTGGCTCTAATTTTCATTATTGTCTTCTTTTATATTATGCATTTTATTTACTAGAACAATTTCTTTACTTGTAAGACAAGGATCTAAATCCTAAACAATGGTTGTATTTTGGATATTAGTGACTTTGTTTTCAACCCAAGTCACTACTTTTGTTCTTAATCAAATTATTGATTCCTAAAATAAATTGTATGCCTTGTCGAACATGAATCAAAGTGATCTCTATAAATCACTAAAGAAGTAACATGAAACGTTCATTACAAAATAACATTGATACGATCAATATAAAAGAATCAAACTGTTGATTAAAACGGAGAACTACACCACATGAGATACTTTCAATCAAATTGAGACATAATCAATTCATTATATGATGATCATTTTAAGTGAAAATGAGAATGAATTCATCACACCTATAAACGTTTCAAACATTCATATACATTGGTTATATCAAAAATTGCTATCCTTATATAAATAAAGGTTATTTTTAAAGGATAGAGTGGGAGAAAATATTTCGCCCGCAAACCAATGATATAAATGTAGGATCTTAGAGAAGAATCCTACATGGGATTCTTAAGAAGAACCCTAAATGAATGAATAGAAGAAACTACGAGAGGACACTGAAGAAACTACGGGAGGACACAAGAGGAAATGTTCCTTATGTTCATTGTTTCAGAGAGAGGATAAAAGAAACCCCGTATGAAATCGGAAGGTTCCTTAACAAATGAGATTTTTCAAAATTATAAGATAATAGAGGAGATATCATCTCACTTCTCTCAATGATAGTATCTATTGTATCGAAAAGTGAAATTAGGAAATATCACAAGAAATGAAGAGTTCAAGTGATAACTGATTGATAATAGTTCAAGTGGTAGCAAAAGAATAACATGCAAGAAATGAAAGGTTCATTTAAGAAATGTTAAATCGAGTAATGTTGGTTTTAGTGGGAGCGATATTCATTAAAGAATTGAACGTGCCATTCAGAGAAAATGGTGATTCTTTAAAGTGTAAAGAATAAGAAGTTCTTATATCATAGGATGATGGAGCTTTACGGGAAGGTTTATTATATTTATAATAAAAGGTCACCCATTAGAAATCAAAATGGAAGGATACATTATTCATATTGATGAATATAAACCTAGAACTTTTGATTAAATAGCCAAGATGATTGAAAATGTTGGAGTGATGAAATCATAAATAACTACAATATAGATTTCAGTACATAAGTGACTAGGTACTTTAGAGCGATGTTTTAATCCCTCTGATACACCAATATGTCACGAGTTATAAGATAACAGTGGGAGTTTTCCATAGGAAAGGAAACTCAAGATCTAGAATGAGCTCTAGATATGTACTCAAATAAAATCATATCATGCAAGATAATATGAGTTGAAAGGAAACCAAAATTTGTAGGTTTTGAAAACATGAATAAAAGGTTTATTCGCAAAACACTAATACAAATTGATGATCGTACATCAAATGCAATGAAACAGTATTGACTATTTTTGCATGACAATGTCATTTGAGTTATAATTAACTCACAATGAAGGATAATTTGTCAAAATCCAAATGGGTTGTAAGAGACAACTATGAACCCCATAAAGTGAACTGGATTGACTTATTATAGCCCGTAGCCGCTTATATGAGGTGACATCTCGAAGCGACTAGAATGTGAGGCGGCTGATGGCAAGTTCAAATGCCATAGAGTCATATGTGATGACTAGTCGATCACATAGATAGACTGCAAGAGACACTCTGTCGGGCAAAGTGACCGCTTATAGGGTTCTGGAAATTTTATAATAGTCAGGTCGTGGCAAGAGCTACTATAGTATTCTTATGAGTCAATTCTTAGACTAAAGACTACTCACCCAAAATGGAACAGTTTTGGCATAACCTTGATCCATTCTCTACGACTTTTTGTAACTGGAGTCAAATGGGATTGTTTTGGGTTGTGTCTGAATGTGGCTAATTAAAGGGAGTAGTACGATGGAAATTGTCCACCCTTTGTCAGGGTTGTTCAAATCTCAAGGCCACTCGAGGAGAAATTAACTGGAAATGCGTGGCCACGCTCGGAAAGTATTTATGGTAGATAATTCCGGTCAAACAGTTATTCTCCAGATCGAGAAAACCACTCATGATATGATCTAATGCGAGTACGGCCAGAGAGAGACACCTTGAATTGAGTGGGAGATTGTAATAGGACAAGAGAATTGGTGACGCACACTTGTCGAGGACAAGGGGAGATTGTTGGGAAATGTGTCCTCAACAATAGTGCGATCACATAATTAAATCTCATGACGAGAATGCGCAAGGGATGATACGAAATTATATTAGTCAACTGACCAACATTAATCAGTAATGATTGGCTACCTAGAGTTTGACATTACTGTCGTATGACGGTGGTAGTCAGTTGATCCCTTTAGGTCACACCTATAGGACAATTCCCTTAATTGATAAATTGATCAAATGTATATTGATACGAGTTGATCATATTCCTTAAACTCGTATATCGAGAAATCAGAGGTTAAATCTTATTGTAAGATTTATGTTTATAATTGAAACGTGTCAATTATCAAACATTAAACAATATTTATGAAATATCGTAATTAGAATGAATCGGGTTGTATATTATTACAAGGGTTGTAAATCGTATCGACGATTAATGAAAATGACCATTTTATATGGTAATTTCGAATTACTTGTCAAATTATTAAATATGATTTATTTAATTTACAAATGATATTTATTTGATAAATATGCATTTTAAATTAAAAAAAAAACAATTGTTACTTATTTTAAATGTGACAAATTGTATGTCACACATGTACAATTGTACAAATGACAAACATAAAATGGAGTCCATTTTACCTCAAGGGTGCCGGTTTTATGGGTGTGTTTTAAGGGTTGCTTTGTGTGTTAAATACACCCTAAACACAATCATTAATGGGTGTCTTGAGAACTAAAACCTAGAGCTACCCTTAGTGCATGGGAAAGGCAAAATGTTCCCCCTTTGTAGCTTCCCATGGCCGGTCACCCCTTTATCCATGCAACCCTCTTATATCTTATGTTTAACTCATAAGTAAACAATTCTAATCTTTGGCAAAAAAAAATCTAGAGAGAAAATCTTACAAAAACCTCTAAAACTATTATAAGATAATAATAATACTAATTCTATAATAGTTATAACATTAGTTTTAATAGTTCTAATTAGTGATTAGAACTTATTTTAAGGAAACCGTTTCTAAAACCCTACCTTGTGATAGTCTCGGTTTTAAGGGGTGTCTTGGGTGCATCTTGAAGGAGGTATTCTACTTGGATACTAAGGGTTGGAGGATCATCCTTGCTTCATTCTAGCCGAAATAGTGAGTTTTCGGTTCCTTGTTCCGCTTTATAATTAGCATGCATAAGATCTAAAATTTATATAATTAAAATGTTAATTATTCATCTCATTAGTATGACTAAGATATTAGGTTTTGAGACTATATAACCTAACAACATCACCATGATGGAACATCAAGACAAGACAAGCTTCTTGGGTCTATTGCTGGATGGATTCCAAAGTTGTATTTTGTTCATCATTTTCACTCGTATATCATTTAAAGTCATCACCTTAGTTTATTTATTCTCGCATGCTAGATATTCATTCACTTAAAATGAATTAAAATAAAGTTGATGGGATCTTCCTCTTTAACCCAAAATTGAGATTAGTCTTTTATAAGCCAAACTGCTATGAGCCCCTTTTTCGTCGGTAGGCATATATGACCCCTTCTACGTTGGATAAGTAGTAGGTGTTGACTTATTTTACCTCAACATTATGATCCGAATAATATTTCCTGGTTATGGTGGACTAAAGATAGAATTTACGGAAATTTATCGACCAAGAAGTCTAAAGGTAAAATCAGCCAAGAGGTTGGCTTATCAATTTTACAGAAAATTGAGTCTTGGGATCATTTATATAATTCTTGAGGAAGATCAATTGTATAAATGCTTAAGTCATCGCATTAAACAGTTTTTGCACTAGACTTTACACAAAACGATGAATATGCTTATTATATATATTTTATTTTCTTCTTTACAGTGTAGAATTCATTTCAAATCGATAATACTGCATATAACAAATGGCTGGCCATACTGATGACCCTATGCCAAGTGCCACACTCGGTCGCGAATCCTAGCTTAAATCTTTTATGGACCACATGAATCAGTCCACGCAACTGAAGAATGATGGGTCTACCTTTGCGGACTGGGAGGCATCATTATGGAATGCTTCCATTGTGGACGGTAAAAGATCAAGTACTTGACTGAGCCAATACCACCAAACTCATGTCCCAATGTGGGAGTCAACGAATCACTCACGTATAATGATTTCGTTATGGAAGAGGGTGCGATAAAGAACGTACTCATCTTTGCAATGGAACCCAATTTGCAAAGGCGCTTCATAGCCCAAGGTACAAATAAGATTTTCACCACGCTCACTAACGAGTTCTCAAAAGCACCGAGAATCGTTACTTATGAGCATACATGTCGCTTCTTTGATGCGGAACTCTAGAGGGGCAAACCGGTTAGCCCACACATTCTTGATATGATCGAGAATGTCGAGAAGCTGGAGGAACTTGATTGTAAAATCAATGAGAGCATAGTCATTGACTGTATGCTTCATTCACTTCATGATGGTTTTGCCCTATTCAGGGCCAACTATTACATGAATGACATGAGGAAAATTCCTCATGAGCTACACTCCCTTCTCGTACAGACTGAGAAAGATCTAAAATTGAGTGGGAGCATGAACCAAGATGTTCTCATGATTTCCAACAAGGCCAAGTGTAAGGGCAAGGCTCATGGCGAGCTAACTATAGCTAAGCCACCAAAGTTTAAGAAGGCTGGATTTATTAAGAATGGGCCTGGTGAGAAAAGTAGCTCACAAGACAAGACAAAGAGCAAAGACGGTGACAATGAATGCCACCATTGCCACAAGACTGGGCATTGGAGGCGGAACTGTCCAGTGTACCGTGAGGACATAAAAGCAGGTCGCGTAGTTCATGTTGGTATGTCATCTTATATTCATATGATTGAGATTAACCATGAAAGTTTCGGAACTTGGGTATTTGATACTGATTGTGGTTCTCATCTGTGTAATCATTTGCAGGGCCTAAAAACCATCACACCTCTCGCAAAGGGTGATGTGGACCTGCGAGTCGGGAATGGAGCAAAAGTTGCGGCAACCTCGATGGGAACAAATATAATCTAACTGCCGAGTGGATTTGAGTTATATTTGTATAACTGCTACTATATACCCAGTTTATCTAAGAACATTATTTTTGTATCCGTACTCGATAAAGACGGCTTTTCAATCATAATAAAAGATAATAGTTGTATTTTCTCTTTCAATGGAATGATTTATGGTAAAGCAGTTTCCATGAATGGCATTTATATCTTAGATCAAACGACTGAAATATTACACGTGAATAATGAGAAATTAAAGGTTGGTGACAAAGATTAAACTTATCTATGACATTGTCGTATGGGACACATAAATGAGAAACGTGTAAAGCAGCTCATTCAGAATGGTGCTAATAGATCCCCATTAGATTATGAATCATTTGGCACGTGTTAATCATGTCTCATCGGCAAGATGACTCGAATTTCTTTCAAAGGTGTTGGAATGCGCGCTGCAGACTTATTAGGACTCATACATACTGATGTGTGTGGACCTATGTCGATCACCGCGAGAGATGGCTATGCATATTTTATCACTTTCACGGACGAGTTGAGTGATATGGATATGTCTACTTAATGAAGCATAAAAGTGAATCCTTTGAGAAGTTCAAGGAATTCCAGGCGAAGGTTGAGAACCAACTGGATACAAAAATTAAAGCACTTCGATCGGATCGTGGACTCTAGGTAGCACCAAAACGGACACGGACACGACACGGACACGACACGGGACACGGGACACGGCATCCCAAGAAATTTAGGACACCGGACACGGCATTTATATATAATAAAATATATATTTTATGATTATAAATAACGTATAATTTTATTTTTATCATGTATTTGAAGCTAAATGTAAACAAGTAAAGGTACAATTTGACATTTACTTAACAAATTCTCATTTTTCCAACCAAACTCATCTTTTAGTCGACCTTTTTTAAAATTTTATTCCTCGTCCAAACTATAATATATTTAGCCATGTGTCCAACGAGTGTCGGGTGTCCGAGTGCCGGACACGGTGTCGAACATGGGACGGCTAATTAGGAGAAGTGTCCGTGCTACCTAGATCGTGGTGGCGAATATCTTTCGAATGAGTTTGATCAACACCTTAAAGATTGTGGTATAGTACTACAATTAACTCCACCTGGAACACCACAATTAAATGGTGTGTCTGAACGGAGAAATCGAACATTACTTGATATGGTTCGATCCATGATGAGTCACACGGTTGTACCTGATTCATTATAGGGTTTTACTCTTTTGTCAGCTGCTCTTATACTTAACCGAAATCCGTCTAAAGTTGTAGACAAGACTCCATATGAGATATGGGAGGGAATGATCCCTAACTTGTCCTTTATTCGGGTTTGGGGTTGCGAGGCTTATGTCAAGTGGAGACACGAGGATAAGTGTTGCCCGCGATCGGTCAAGACATACTTTATTGGTTATCTAAAAGGAATGTTTGGTCATTACTTATATTCACCTACCGAACATCGCGTTTTTGTTGCGGCTAGTGCGAAGTTCTTAGAGAAAGAGTTTCTCGAGAAAAAGACGAGTAATAGAACCTTCGAACTATCGAAGATTCCAGAACCAACAACCGAGAAACCAATGGAGGAATCTGTTCCTTCATCTTCCGCTGCGGTTGATATTCCTGAGGAACCTAGGAGGTCGGGTAGAGTCTCCATTCCTCCAGATAGATACATTGGTATGGTCGAGGAAATTGACGGAGTTGTCGTTTTACTCCTAGAGAGTAACGAACCCGCAACCTATAAAGGTGCTATGACCTGTTCCGACTCAAAGCTATGGCTTAAGGCCATGCAATCTGAGATGGACTCCATGTATTAGAATAACGTGTGGCAGTTGGTTGATTTGCATGATAAGGTACGACCTCTTCAGTGCAAATGACTTTATAAGATAAAGCGTTCTATAGAGGGACAACCAAACACCTACAAGGCACGACTAGTGGCAAAAGGTTTCACCCAAGTGCAAGGGTTGCATTATGATGAAAATTTTGCACCCGTAGTCATTATGCATTCCATTCGGATAATCTTAGAAATTGCCGCCTTTCATGACTATGAAATTTGACAAATGGATGTGAAAACCGCCTTCTTAAACAGTTATTTGGAGGAGGAGTTGTACATGATACAGCCCGAAGGTTTGAATGATCCTAAGAATCCTAAGAAAATGTGCAAGCTTAAGCGTTCCATTTATGGACTTAAGCAAGCTTCTCGGAGTTGGAATCATCGTTTCGACCAGGTGATAAAAGAGAATGGTTTCATTCGATCGGTCGAGGAACCGTGTTTGTATATCAAGTCGAGTGCGAGTAAGATTTTTTTCCTAGTGTTGTATGTCGATGACATACTCTTGATTGGGAATGACATTCCTCTCTTATCTTCGGTTAAAGTATGGTTAAAGAACCATTTCCGGATGAAAGATCTGGGTCAGGCACAATGCATCTTGGGGATCCGTATCTATCGAGATAGATCACGACGTATGTTATCACTGAGTCAGGAGTCTTATATAGATAAGATTCTTGACATATTCAGCATGACCAACTTGAAAAAGGGGTTACTTTCAATGATCTCGGGGGTGAATTTGAGTAAGACACAGGCACCAAAGACATCGGTAGAGGTCGAGCGTGTAATACTCCATTGAACCGAATAAGATATTCGGGTGGGGTAACCCCTTGAAGAGTTCCATTGCTAGGCATATCGACTGTTTCTTAAGATAAAGGCAATTTTGGGTGACTTTGGTTTCTTTCTCACGGCCGGCCGTAACAGTGGCTAAGAAGATTTTTTTCTGGGTCATTTCATACTGCGCTTGTATCTGCAAGATTCGAGTATTTCTCAGGGCCACTCGAGACGTAGTAACTGAAATGCATGGCCATGCTCGAATAATGATTCGTTTATCAGTTGAGTTACTCTCTAGTCGGGAAAACCACTCTTGATACAGATCATTTGTAAAATACGACCTTTGTGAATAAGGATTTACAAATTGTTTTACAATGAGTGGGAGAAATTTAATGAATATGAGAATCGATTATCGCACATACACTTGTAAGGACAGTGGCAGATTGTTGGAGCTAGTGTCCTCCACAGTTAGTGCGGCAACATGAATAAATCTTTTAAACGTTCACAGGGTATACTTTGTATTTTAATAAGTTGATTCACATTTATCAGTAATGATTGGCTTGCTAGAAGTTTGACGTTATTGTCATACATATGGTGATAATCAACTGGTCCCTAAAAGTCACACCTAAATGATGTATTTTTAGAGATATGATTAAATGAAAATATAATCATATTGATGCCTTATAAGCCTAAACGGTTAGTCAATGTAATGATGATGCGATTATTTAATACTGATTAAATAATATTAACTGAGATGAATTAAATGTTAATTCGTAATTAAATATAACAAGGTATATCTAATTAATGTATATAATGTAATTATTTAATAAAAACTAAATATTTTATTTAAATATAAACGGTTATATTTAATTAGTAATTTTATAAGATTAAACATTATATACAGAAGAGGATAAATAACCGACTGAGCAACTATCACTCGGCTCACAACTCACACGGTTTGGAGTTGTCACTCGTTGAGTGATTATAGTCGGTTAGATGGGAAGAGTTTCGGGAGGACTCAAATACCGATTTCAGAAATCTTATCTTATGGTTATTTGCTAGGTTGTTTGTAATATACATAGAATAAAAGTCTTCTAATAAATAATATTTCATACAACACAAATAATACACGACTGATTACTCTCCCTCACGCATCCCAATACACGAATCCCTCATTCCTCTCTCGTTCATCATTCACATCAAAATTAACAGTAATTTTAAGTTTCTAGCTCAAGAAAGACATTTCTCAGAGCATCTGTGGTGAAACGATTAGGAGGATATCTACTTTGATAAATGTTCTTAGGCCTTATTGCGGGTAAATTCATCTATGACACCAAGCATTTCATTTTACTCTCTAAACCGTACCTTTCAATCCACTAATTTTCACAATTCGAGTACGGTTCTCAAGATTAAGTTCCACTGAATACCACGTATACCACTCACCCTTAGGGTAAGTACCTTATCACTCACTTCTATTTTTCCAATTGGATAAACACCTAGGCACTTGTATCATCAAAACACGTCTCACGATACCTCTTAGATTTTCCTCAAATATTAACATTTCTCAAAATACGGATTACAGTTATACTATAATTAGTTCCTCAAAATCCATAAAAGGGAAGATTACCTACAAGGCACCTCGGGGAAGCAAGTAACCAGATTAGGTTGAAAAGATATGAAGACAGATTTCAAGGTAAGACCGACAGGAGTACCAGAAGAGAGATTTGCACCAGGATTTATCAAAGAAGGTGATGCACGAAGAGAATGAGGAGTATCTTCAAGGCTTAGAAGCATTCTCCAATGGCAGCACGAAGCTTTCGTCTTCGGTAGAAGGCTCCGGTCTTGGTCGCCAATGGATAAGCCCACGGCTCCTCGATTCAAAGACGTAAAAGTAACATCAATAACAATCAACAAACATGTTAGAACCTAATAAAAGCAATCATAAAACAGACTACCACTTGTCCTTAAGTCTACCCATCTCTCATTCATTATTTTAGATTATTGGTTAAGTTAAGTTCGGGGATGACATGAGTACGTCGAGAGCGATAACGCTCTGATACCAACTGTAAAACCCCTCGCGGCAGCGGAAAGTAAAACATACAAATGCATGAAATTTTGCGCGAAATTAAAACTTTTGACATAATAAAACTAACATGCGAGGTGTAATACGATAACTGAAATGCGGAAGAAATAAAACTTAGATAAGTTTAAATTGTTGAATACAAAACCAACAGCCTGGGATAAGATATCCCTACAGGCACGAAACTGAAATGTCGAAAAGAAGGTCTAGCTACACGATAAAGGTAAATGTCTAATCGATGAAGGGTCATCTCTCGCTAGCCTCAACGGATCCCCCTGTACAAGCTGCACCAACCTACATACATGAAACATATACGCCACAGTCAGTGGGGAGTGACTATATATAGGTTCTCTCAACCACTTATTGTCATAAATACATAACATGTAATCATATTGTCAACCATACATACCCCAACATAAACCATATTATGAGAAGTACGCTACTCATGAATAACTATCACGAGTTCACTTAACATCGAACTTAATCATGCAATACTCATATATATATATCGCTCTTATAAGCATGCATACATATTCACTTTCTATGAATGGTTCAGCGGCCAAATTTTAAGACATAACCAAGTCATAACACTCCACAAGTAAAAGGTTCAAATGCGACATCTTAATGCATAACCAAATACTACACATTTCGAAAGTAAGAGATTCAGAGGCCAACTTAAGGCATGACCAACTACTACACATTTCACAAGTAAGAGGTTCAGAGGCTAACTTAAGGCATAAATAACTACTACACATTTCACAAATAAGAGGTTCAAAGGCCAACTTAAGGCATAACCAACTACTACACATTTCACAAGTAAGAGGTTCAGAGGCCAACTTAATTAAGGGATAACCAACTACTAGACATTTCACAAGTAAGAGGTTCAGAGGCCAACTTAAGGGATAACCAACTACTAGACATTTCACAAGTAAGAGGTTCAGAGGCCAACTTAAGGCACAACCAACTACTACACATTTCACAAGTAAGAGGTTCAGAGGCCAACTTAAGGCATAACCAAATGCCAAATATTCAGCAAGTAAAAGGGTAAGAGGCGACATCTTAACGCATAATCTAATTACCAATTCACTCAATAAGTAATGGACTCAGAGGCCAGCTTAAGGTATACTCCTTTAATACACAACAAGACACTTGACTCAGAGGCCAGCTTAAGGCATACTCTAGCATCCAAACAATTGTACACTAGGCACAGCGTAAATACCATAGCTACTCCAATGCACAATCGCTCTACATGTCAAACTCAGAGGCTAACTTAAGGCATGTCCTAACACGGTTACATCACACGTGTCTGAGCTTAGAGGCCTGCTTAAGGCATACCCCAGACACGACATCCATACACATATTGGACTCTGAGGCCAGCTTAAGGCATACTCCGATATGCGACACCTTTTTCACGTATTAAACTCAGAGGCCAGCTTAAGGCATACTTTAATAAGCATCATCACAATTTGCAATCAATTCAAATTAACTTTCTAGGCTACCCTCTGACCCATTACACAACACAAGCATATGGAAGATAACCCATTTAAATTTAGTTCATTAACCACCTAAGACTCGTACACAATAAGCCTAAACCATTGCTATAAGTTAATTAACTTAGTCCGACAAGCTTTATAATCAAGTAATTAAGAATTTATTTAACTTAAGCCAAGTAACTGATCACTTTCCTAATTCTCACCTAGCTAAAATATACATTTTAAACTAAGTATTTATATCATAGAACAGCACTTGAAACATGCTAAAACAAATGGGTAACAATTACCCAAAACAGCCCGAGAACAATTAATAAACAAAAGCTACAACGGTGACGAGCGCAGCCTGCACATGGAGTAGCACAGCATGCATAATTATGGGCGCACCCTACGCACCCTCACGAGCACCAATTCTTCTACACAATTTCCTGCAATTCGACAATGTTTTCTACCCTTCGTCTAGCACTTCTAAACAACGATTTTAAGCATGAATACACTACTATAAGCATCACTTTAACCCATCAATCCCAAGTGTGTTCATCATACATAATCTACTAAACAAAATCACTTGATTACTAGTATCAAACTATGAATTGAGCAAGCATTGATGCACACCAAGGAAGCACAAAACAGAAATTGTGACGGAACTCATTACCCATGAACATTCCTCATAATCTTAAAAATTTACTCAACTTAACAAAACTGAAAATGTAATAATATAGCTATGAATAATCATCCTAAATCAAACATACTTCATACATTCCATCATAGTTGAACACAACATCATAACTTCATCAAACAATCACCCAACATCATATTATACCCATTTTCTTCATCAATAGCATGTAAATTTCAGAATGTAAACTACCCATAACATATAATCATGTTATATTCATCATCCATTCACATAAACATCATAAGAAAACACATGTCAACTCAATTTAAGACAAAAGTCAAGTTTCCTCATCAAGGTCACCTCTTTAAGCCAAGAATCCTCCATAAATAACCCAAGTATCAACATAAGGTCTCCAAAACTTCATCCTACAATCATAAGAACAAGATCACAAAACCGAAATTTAGAAAAGACAAAATTCCAGAATTCCGTGCACCCCTAAAGTCAGGAATTTCTTACCTTAAAACGACGGGCTCTAGAGGAATCCGTAGCCGCGAAAATCGTCGCAATCGGATAAGAAACGAAGGTTTTATGCAAGTTTTAAGATTGAAGGAGAAGAAGGTATAAAAATGGTGTTTGTTCTTTTTTTTCTTAAACTAGTTGTTACTCCGCGCGCGATGCGCGCGGACTTCCAATGAACGTAACCCATAATTATTTCGATATTATTAATTTGAATACATTTCAGCTATTTTTTCGTATTATATCTATCTGCATTGATCATATATTTATATATTTTTTGTTGTGTGTAAAAATAAGAAGATATTCATATTTGATTATAATGTTATAGTACATCTATCGGGTACCTCGTATAAATTATGTGAACATAAGTAAGATATACATGTAATCTACAAATAGTCCAGGTTAATCTGTATTTATAACAAATGTCGGTTTGCAATCTTAAAATGTCTTCCTTCTTAATTATTGAACTCTGACTTATTCAAATTAATCAATTGCTTTGAACGTATTAATTTGAAGAATTATTATAGATAATAACCTAGCCTTACATATGTCGTAAACGGAAAGAGTTCACAATGTAAGAACAAATGCAGAGTATAAATTTAATACGAGCATAGCATATTTGAATATACTAAATTGCGACATGATTTAATTTACGATAATATGTAACATGTTTATACCCATTAATTGTTTGTTGTTATTCAATAAAAGCTTTAACTAAGAGTTCCTGGTCTACATTAATTTAGATTACAATTCAACACTATCGCATTAAACCTATTGTGTTGGGTTTACTATTCTTAATCGTAATACGCTTCATCCTCTGACCATAAATCAAAGGGGCCATCGTCATGGACAGTTGGATCGTCCATGTCTCTGTTTCCCTCCATCCAACAATGGTAGACATACCTTGCGTCTTTTTCTGGTAAATTAAGACAGCAACACTGGATAGAAAACACACGACCCCATCTTGATCTGACAATTAACCCGTTTATCTCTTTTCTATTCACCTGACTTTTATAATCAGCTGTCATCTTAGATGTATCTTTCCCAATTGCAAATAAAGAAGCCCACTTTCTGCACACTTCAGACATACTACGTTTGTCCTGATGATTGAGCCTCTCAAAAATGCTAGTCATTAGCTCATCAGAACTGAGCAAGATATGGTTAATTTGATCGCCTACCGTCGTCTCTTTTAGCACATACTGTGTTTCGAACAATGATTTAGATTTGAACTGCTTTTTTTTCCATCGTATGTAGTCATTCTCAAACTCACACTTGTCTTCTCTGTAAAAGTAGCTAACACCAGTACAGCGAGGCATACCTATTTAATTGCAGACAAAGAAACCCAATCAAATCCTGCAGAAATTACATAATTTACCACCAAACCTTAACTCAAAATAGTTTATATGTCATATCTGTTTATTTATTGTTATTGACTGATACTGAACAGAGGTACGATATCCGCAGTACATGGAACTACATGACATAAACTTCAAGCTTTCTAAAATTTCATTGATTAATTATTCAATGTTAGAGTCGTCAATGATACATAAGTCCAGTATGGGTGTAGTAGGCGTACTGTGATATTTGCTAGCCAGTTGCAAATTTTCATGTGTACATAATAATCTGCACATCCAGCATAATGCTTACACAACTAACAAGTAGACCTCCTTTAGCCTCACAAAGTAAGCTATATATTTTTACAGTTGTGTCGCAAACGTAATTGTTGAATTCAACTACACTAAGGCTACGCGAGATACACTGTAACACCTTGCAAAAGTAGCAATGAGGCAGGAGGAGATAGGGTAACATGGGTGAACTAAAAATCATAGATAAGAAGTAATTAATTGCTAAGAGATTGAATGAATATTTTAGACCAAACAACTATAAAACCAAACGTAATCCAGTGAAGCTTATAAGTTCTACTTGACCCTCATATCCTTAGACTATCATCTTCTTTTACTTTTGTTCTATTTTCTTATCCTATATTTTTATCTTATGGGGATGTCCCGTGCAGTAAAACAGCACCATTATAATTCGAAAAGATAAAACTTATTAAAGCAATAAAATTGATGAACGAAAAACTGGCAAACTCAAAATTATCACACAAGAGACAAACTATTATCAACAGTATTTAGCAAGCTCATTAAGATCACAGAAGCCAAATGTAATACCTCGAATTTTGGGTACGATTTTATCTTAACTGTTTAAATAGCTAAACGGTTTACGTTAGTACGAGGCTTTATTGATTCGATGTTAAATAGAATGGTAAGTAACTACTTCGTCATTGAGTGTACGTATCATGCTTGTTATGGGTTTCGAGTTGGGAGTCACGTACATAGGTGATATGCTCTGGGTAAGATTCGAACTAGAGACCTTTAGGTGGGGGTTATGGGCTTTGGAATCCGTGCACAACCTTGTACAGCCCACGACACCTACCTAAACCCTACACATTTCTAACGTGCAAACTCACCTCTGCCGCCATATAAGAGGAGCTTGCACTCCTAATTTCTGACCTATCATCATAAAAACAAAACCCTAGACTACTGCCACCATCACACGGGAAGGAGAGAGGCTGCTCACGACCAAATCCACCGTGCCTAACACCAATCGTTTTTGGTCAGAAGTCAGGTACGTGTTTTAGGGGTCTGTGTTGTTTCTATTTATGCTGTACTTCCTGTTTTGGTTTCTTGTTCGAAGGGTCTGGGGTTGTAGTCGGTGGTTGTGGTTGGCATGGTAGGGTTGGTTGTAGTCAGGACCAGGTAATGGGGGTTAGTGTCGATAGGCTAGGTTGGTTATGGTGGTGTCGATGGTGGGGTTTCAATGGTCTGGTTGTTACTTTCAAAACACGGGTCACAAAGGAGGGTTGCTGATGTCGCTGTCGAGCAGTGGTTTGGGGGTGGTGTTACTGGCGACTCGGGGGAGGTCAATACAGTAACACCACCATGGTTAAAAGGGGGTGTCAGAGGTGGCGTCTGTTGGTGGTCGTGGTTAATGGTAGCGGTGGTACAGCCGTCCTTGTCGAGTCTGTTCAGAAGGGTTTGGGGGTTTTTATGTCACTGACCAGTGTTCAGCAGCCTTGGTTGGGGTTGTCGGCAGGTGACGAGTGTTGTGGTTGTGTTGTGGTGGTAGATGGTGGTTGGCGGTGTTGAGTGGTGGCGGTTACTGGTGTTCGAAGTGGAGGTCTAAGGTGTTTGTCGTAGGTTCTTGTCGCATAAAGGGGGTTGGGTTTCGGGTCTTCCTAAGTCTTTACCGTATTACTATTATTATCGTATTATTATTATTATTATTATCCTTATTAATATTATTATTAGTATTGTTTTTTTTATTATTTTGTCATTTATGAGTATGTTGGTAATTATGGTAAAGATATTATTTGATATGGTTTTAATGAGTGTATTTATAGTTTGAATTTCAAATCGAAGTTACTATTTTTAGAAGTTACTATATTTAGAAAGTTACTATTTTGGGTAACTCGGTGGTGGGAGGCTTTCTAAATATAGGGAGTTTCTATAAATAGAATGTGCATGTGTTTTGCGAGTATTAGGGTGTTTATTAATTAAATAATATTTGTTTAGGTAGCGGGTTTCGTGTGGAACATTTCTAGGCAAGCTTTGGTTTGATCTGCGTTCCTGTTATTTCAGGTAGGGGAAAGTACTGGTTATAATAATGTGATCTATTCTCAGTTGGCATTAAGCATGTTTGCTACCTAATATCCTGTGATCATTGTATTGAGTTGTTATCTTATTCTGTGTTATCATATGATGTGAATATATACATATTGGGCCTTGTGATATGGTGTTGGATCGGTGCGGAGTATATATGGTGTTGGATCGGTGCGGAGTATATATATATATATGGTGTTGGATCGGTGCGGAGTATATATGGCGTTGGATCGGTGCGGAGTATATAATTGGCGTTGGATCGGTGCGGAGTTTATTATATTGTTATATTTATTCTTTTCCCTACTCAACCTCGTGGTTGACCCTGTGTATTCGTGATCACCTGTGATGAACCAATTATTGGGGAGCAGATTGACAGGTGGCTGAGACTAAGGGGGAGCTATGGGAGGAAGAGCTTGGATCCGGACCAGTTTAGATGTCTAGATCACCTTAGTCAGTTTTATACGAGTTGCACTTTATTTGTTTTGTAAAGACTTTTGGATACTAATGTAAGAACATGTCTTAAGTTAAATTTTATTTAAAGTGCTGTTTATCTTCCTTTTGTATCTACTGCCTCGGGAAACCGAGATGGTAACACCGTTATTTATCTGAGGAGTCATAGTACAGGTCCTTAAATAAATGGGGGTGTTACACCAAAAACCTAACAAAGTTATCTCACACGTATATTTACAACATTCTTAAACAAACTCAATATGATCCACAAGAAGCCTGGCTAAGTTATCTCACAAACTATTACCAAAATTCTTAAACAAACTCGAAATGATCACACAAGCTTAATCTCACAAATCTATGAACAACATTCTCAAACAAATGTAATACAATCACACAAGCAAAATGCCTAATCCTCACATTTTTTTTAACAATATTCTTAAGCAATCGCGACATTATCACACAAGCCAAGCAAAATTATCTCACAACCGCAGAAGTCTATCTAGTATCAACATCTGTAAACAAACTTAATACCTACTAATACAGCTTTCCTAATTCTATTATTTTCTATCTCTGTTTTCATCAGTTGCTTATCACGACAGGTCGAGGTTTGGGGACTTAAAGTGATTGAATAAAATAGCTATTATAAGTTGAGATGCTAGAACTTAAACCAATAAACTTAATGAACAAAATTCTGAAAACCATGGAGAAGTCATGAAATCACAAAGATCAGGAAGTTTTAGGTCCATTATTCTGATTCGCGTCCTGGCATGATAAGCAACCGATGGAGTGATTAACCAAAAGAGCTGAAGATATAAAATCATTTCAAAACTAGTCCTTCATAAACTTAAGCTACTAAATCTGCAAGTTAGACTGGACTCCTGAAGCCACAAAGTCTAAAAAACCCAAAATTAATACTCTCTCCGACCCAATCACTTGTTTAATTTTGATTAAAACACCCCCTAGCAGCTGATAAAAAAAGGTAAACAAATGATGGAGGGGCGGCAAGTGTCCTACCACATTAGAGTTTCATCATCTTTCAACAGTAAATTATGAAATCGAACAATAAATTAAACTATAAAAGTGCAGATTAAACAGCAAATAAATGATTAACAGAAGCGGAAAAAAAAAGGTGAAATTGAAGAACAAGTAAAGGATAGAACCTTAATTAATTAATGTGTAGAATAATTGATTGAAAACGCGAAGAGCAAATTGATGTAGAGAAGCAGTGAGTAAGTAGCTGGAAGTATGAGTGGTGTTACAGAGTTTTTGTAATGAGCGTGTTCTGGTTTGATGGTGAATGGTGGTTAGGGGTTTTCGATCTTACATTTGTTCGACCTAGTGATCCCGTCCTCGTGCTTGATCTAAACTGGAAGTTCCCCAAAGATAATAAAAAGTTGGAGATTTGAAAAATATCAAGGATATAGAGAGATTAGCTATTACGTGTTGTCTAAAACATATATTTGTGAAATTTCATTTACGCTACCAACCAGATGTTTACAATAGTTTGAATTTTGAGTGGACATTTCGTCTACTAAAAGTTTAGTAACTCTAGAATCCCGTTAAAATTAGTATGGTTATGCCGGTACACTGTTTCATGTACGTGACCGTTAAAATTAGTTGTCGTATTTAGACAAATTTATTTTAGTATGTTAAATATAATTTTACAATGAACGTTTAATTTTCGTATTTGAGTAAAATAGAATCAAAAAGTACATATATAAGTGACAATGTATAACACTAAAATTAAACCGTCAAAATCATAAAGTAAACCCGTGAACTTAAATAACGTAAATAAATCTAACACATGAATAAAGTATATAATTCATTAGGTTAGTAAATAAGCTCAATAACATTTTGAGTTATAGCAACACAAGATTGGATAGGGTTGAATAAATGATATCTCAACCCCTTTATTATGATTGGGCTATTCAGATTACGGATAAGATTGGATAAGTGGTTTCTGTCTATAAAAATGAGTAATAATACTAACTTTTTTCAACGCACCACCAATTTCTTTTCTAACTTGTTTTACCTTTCTTACCTTTAAAAACCCAAAAATAAATATTTCAATTTATTTTATTGTTTTGGGTAGTTTCTAATTAATTTAATTAATGTATTATTCGAATGTAAGCTTTTGTTTTAATTAACGGAGTCATAATTTTGTCATATATTGAATTTACATGTTCTCCATTTCAATTACCATTAGCTATAATGTCATTATTACAAATTACTATATTGTCCTAAGCTCTTTATTTAAATAGATTTTTACAGGTCACAAATTATCATATCCAACATATTTTTTTTCACTCCTATATCAGCTGTTAGTGTATCAAATTAAGAGTATTTGAGAATGACTTACTTGGATGATAAAGTCAGGGATTTTCAAAGAGGCATAGACTTGATAAGAGACGATGCCCTTAACTTTGCTGCTCGTTTGAATCTAGTTATGCCAGAATCAGTGTACATGAATATGTTACATTGTTCACCACCATTGTCAATGTTATTCTCAATCATAGCTGGAAATGCACATATTGTTTTGAGTCCACCTGTTTTGAACAATTCAACACTTGGTAATGTCATTTCTAATTTATTTTATGCAGCCAAGTAGATTATTATTTTTAACTTCTTTTTGTATTTTCCTTTTGTGGTTAAATCCATCATTTTTTTTTCTCTTGTTTTTTTTTTAGATACCTATATTTCAAAAGGAGAAGAACATCGCAAATTAAGAAAAGAAGTAGTTGAAATCATTCGACGTTTGTTCAACGTCATGAATCCCGACTCTTTATTAGATCTACTATCTGGATTTGGGAGACTTTACATTCCTCGTGAATGCCTCCACTATTATCACGTATACAACGAGGTCACAATGGAGGAAGAGCTTGAATATTTACGCGAGCAGCATTTACAAACGTACCGCCTTAATTATTCTTCCACCGACAATATCTCATCTGATGATGATTACGATAATGACTTTTAATAATGATGATTCTTAACGACAACAATATGTTTATGTACCATGTTGTTGTTGTGAACTAATGTGTCATATTTTTCTAACCGTCTTATTTCATGTATTGGCTATGTCATTATTCACTAATGTACTTATTCAAATTATTGTTTTATTTTGCGGTACTTCGGTAAATTTTAATTTAGTTATATATACGGAGTATGCCTTATTCTCGGTTGTTTGTGTGCTCATTTGTGCATTTAAACTGTATCAAACGCATTTTCATTTGTGTTGTACAAAGGAACCAATTGACAATTAAGATTGAATAAAGAGTAATGAGAGACAGATTTTAACCTAGGTTGTAGTATATAGAAGAAATTTTAATTTGACCCTATCGATACAGTTAGTTTAACTATTTATTTTGGGATGGTTAATTATATTGTTAAATCAATTAACCTTGCAACACAAATTCTTATTTGCAACGACACTATGCAATGTGTCTGCTAGTAACGTAAATAAACTTAAAAGTAGTTCCGAATGTATATCTTTTTAAAGATTAATCTTAATTAAGTTATTATCAACCGTGACAACAACCTTTTATTGGAAACGTAAGTATTGCAACTTGATTAACTACAACTATTTGTAATAAGGTCAAATGGCTGATTTACATGTTAAGAGCTACATTACTTTTTAGATTTGGTTTTAACTCAAGTTATAATAAGCTGTCTAAAATGTCAACAAATTGTTGTCATTATATAATATATAGTAAATTTTGTTTGTGACTGGTTAACACTTTTGACGAATATTTGGTGATATGAAATGGATACAAAATGAGTTAGAGAGAGGACCAATTTTTTTTTTTGTGATATAACAGTATCCGTTACAAGCTTTAAATGGATAGCGTTGTTCGTGTTTGTGTGCACGTTGTTGGCCGTGTCCGTTACAATTCTACTTACGTCAAAGGCTTACTATAGATTTATCCAACACACGTAATATGCTTATAATTTGTGTTTGTATAAATAACTTTACAAAAGACGTAAAACGTTACGCTAGACTGTACCAATACTGTATTACTATCACATTTTACGTTGTATTATGAATATTTAGTTATCTTAATTAGACGCCTACTTACACAATTATCGAAAGACGGCTTTGTTGCTTTTGGTGTTCACTCTCCATTTTGATTAGACACAACTATACACCATAATTACACCCATATTCAGCCATTAACATCAAACGCAACATTTCCTACTTCATCATCATCCTTTTTCTACGCAGGAACTCAATTAATCTACCCACACACAATGGATCAAAGTCTAGGAAAACTGTTATATTTTAACAAAGATGATAAACCAAACTTCTTGGGAGATTATGTTAAGTGGAAAAAAGCTCAATTCAAGTCTGAGTCTCTGTTTAATAAAACAACTGTTGAAGAAGAGACGATAATGGGTAGTAAACATCATCATCCTTTTTTTGAGATGCCGGAACTCATAGAAAATGTGTTTAACAGACTTGACCATGCAAGCAAAAGGAATATGGCTGAGGTTTGTAAAGCATGGGCTAATCAATTCCTTGTTGGAATGGAGACCTCTAAGGTCGACATAGATTACAGAAGTCGGTTAGTTAGGGAAAATTGTGGGAAAAAAATATGGGTGATGAGAGATCAGACTGTGGTGTCAATTTACAAGGTGATCAAGCAACGTAAGCCTCGAGTGCAGCAGAAGAATAGGAAACGTAGCAGGAGGTGCAGCAGCTCATATGAACCGTACATTGAGAAATCGGGAAGCGAAGGTTACTATGATTCTGATTGTTAATTTGGATAATTAACTGACTGGTAAGATGACTATCCCCTAAAAGGTTATGTTTTTATATCTCAGCAATGCCCAAAGTTCTGCATGTTTTTGATGTTAGCATAATCGATTGGTCTGCAACATTTTGGTAATGATCTATCGTATAAGAACTTAAGTATCTTTATGTTAGTATTAGTACATATAAAACTACCCCCTTTTGTGCTGGTAAAACAGTGTCCAAATTATGTATTTGTGTTTGTTATCGTATGATGTTCAAACTATAATAGAATGCTATCGGATTATGTATTTGTTATATAAATGCTAAGTAATGTTGGATGAGTTTCCTGCTTCGATAGTCTACATGGATAATTAACAGCGTTCATGATGATGACTAAGCTATTGTACAAGTATATATGATTATAGATATTAGATATATGAAGAGTAAGCATTTAGATACAGTTGATACGTACTGCACCTATTAGCTATATCTAGTCACAAATCATGATGATTATTGCGGGATGATATGTGAGTTAGCGTAAAACGCTTTCCGTACTGTAAGACAAACTATTTCATAAATGAGTTTGAATTCAAAATTCTGATGAGGTAAGGCAATTTATATTAAACAGCAGGTGTCCACAAATTGTTTATAAATAACTTGTTAGCGTGTGATGGTTACTTCAGTAACCGAGCATTATTGGACAACCGTAAATTGGGTCTTAAACATCCGCTAGAAGCTTAAGATGGTAAGAGGTTGCGATTTATAACAAGTTGCCAAAAGGGGATACAGAGTGATTATATTTACATACCCATATAGTATATGATCCGTCCAGGAAATGAGGGAATCACAACACGAGTGCAACATACAGTTAAACCAGTACCTGCTACAATATTATGTTGACTTCGACATAGCAGTTGCACAAAAACAGCAAAACGTAACCTACTAATATAAGGACACAATGTTCCTAAGCATTTTGGTCAAGTAGAGTGATCCCTGCATACTGGATGCACGAAAACAGCAAAAGATAAACTAATATTATAAGACTTCAGTGATTTTCAGACTGTGGGAGTGTAATTTCAGGGTGCGTGCACCGTAGATGGGGAACCTGATTTATCTTTCCTGCACTTCCTCTTTGGTATGTTTGAGTGTGATGAACTTAAGGGCACATCTTTTACTGAATGATTTCCCATAGGAGAAGTAGAACTCTCAATTCTGCTAGCACTGTCGACCTCAGTAATACCTGGGATGGAAGTTTCATCAGAATGTTCAATGGTATTAGGGAAACTGAGACGCTTCTCATTAAGGTCTTCTAAGGTTTGACTTCCCTCTGGGTTGTTTGATTTTGAGTTTTGTCCTGCTCTGGGGCGGTTTATGTCAGATTTGGAAGAAACGTCCTCACCACCATTAACGACAACCCTCTTCACAACCCACTGCAACACGTTATTTATTGAAAGTGTTTTGGCTGGAACAACTTGTGCTTTGAAAAGAGTTTGAGAAAACAATTCTTTTATTGCTGAAAAAGCTTGAGCGTCTGACTGCAAAGCAAAATCATGATTATAAGCAGTAATTTGAAAATATGTAAACAAATTCACATATCTGGACACTTACAGCATGTTTCATGTGGAATATTTGAGGAGCAAGCATCCTAAACAGTTGCTCAGTATTATCCGTAAACATAGTTAAGGGCAAGGTTCCCGTGCCATCTGATATATCACAGTTGAATGTGACCCTGCAGTTTGTGTAAATCTTTCAGATTGGATGTATGCTAAATAAATTCCCGCCTCTAAGCATAGATTTATGTAACAGGAGACGTAGTTATCCAAAAGTAAAGAGATCAGCATAAGCATACTTAGGCACTGAAGTGCAGTCAGGCTTGGAGCAGTTGTTACATGTATATGTAGTACCCTGAGGTACGGTGGATCGCTTCCAACATTTTGAGCAGCCCATATATGCATTGATTTTCTCAAAATCAATTTCTGGAATAGTCACTTCTAGCCAATGTTTTTCATCTTGCAATGTTGTTTTTGCCTGAAAACAGTTGTTCATATCGGTTAACTAAAACAATAACTAAGTTGTAAGCTTATTTTCCAGATGTAGTTTCAGGTAGAATATTATTGTAGCTTTTGTGCAGTTATCAGCAAGTTACTCGTTGTTTATTGATTTACATGCTGAAAGTTAAATATGATTTGTTTGCGGTTTCGCAAACAAAATAAACATTAACAAACTACGCAACGACAACTTATGTTCTAACATTGATACCTTTTTAGAGCGGAGGGTGGAAATTGTAATTGGGTTGTCATTCAGCACAGGCATCTTTACATTGAAAAGTTTGGTTTGCAGATGTGTCAAGGCAGTAGCATGACTATTCATCCTACAAGCTCATTTAGATATGGCATTAGTAAAGTGTCAACTTATTAACTGTATGTTCTAATTTAGCGATATTTGTAGGTTAGGTCAGTACCAGGACGTAATAGCCTCTGCCTTGTCACCAACAGGCTTATGTATAAAGACAGTCGAAGCACTTGTAGTCATTGAAAAACCTGTGTCATTGTAGAAAATGGAAAGATTATTGTTAGATGCCTGATATCTAAGGATAACAGAATAGCATGATGAATTGTAATTTCAAAAGTTCCAATTGTTGAAGCCCATGGTAGTATATTTTATGACAACCTCTGTGCACAGATACTCGAAGAGCAGTTAAACCGACGATTCTGAATTTACCACGCACGGGTATCAATAGGGTACAATCATCATGAGCAAGATCATCCCAAACTGAAATTGACAATGGTTGTACAGTGCTGCATAAACAATAGTATTAATGCTATGAGAAATATATCAGATAATAATCTTGTCAACCTTAGCGTTGAATTTAATGATAGCTTAGTAGGCATATTCTCGCACCTGTGGTCGACCAACACAATTTCACGTACACTGGTCTCTCGGGTCTTAGATGTGAGCACCTTACGTGGCTGGTCTTCCACAAAGAGTACAACGCCTACTACGTCTACAAAGTGAGCGAAAACTGTCAGCTGTATATTACATAGAAAAAGGATACAGTAGTACTACAACCAGTGTATATATTCTGAGTGTACTTAGAAAATATACCAAACATTTCGCTATAATCAGGTGATCGGGGCAGCTGGTTAATTGGACAGTAGTTAACATCAGTGCATTCATCATCATCAGCAGGCATGATAATTGTACGATGGTTAAAGGTCATCTGGTATCCAAGACCTGCACCATGGGTTTGGTACTCAGGTTTAACTGGACTGATACTTGCATCTGATATTTCATATCTCCGGTTGTGCTTGATAGCATCCTCATATATCTCTACTTGATCATCAAATAAAGCACCACGCATCTTATTACCCTGGAAAAGAAAATTTAAAAAAGAACAACCTGCTTAATTTACATTAGGACAATAAATGTGAAATGCTCCGCGTTACAATGATGACTCCTAATGCCGAACATTAATTAAGACCAACACCTATAAACACAGGTGCAAATTCAGTTGTTAATAGAATTCAAGGTAATAAAATTATCCATGACTACAATTAATTTACAAATGGTTATATATAGGGGGAAGCTAATGAAGATGCATTCAGTATAGGACTGGACTATGACTGTTTGACTCATAATTGATCGGATCATATCTAATAAAGTTCGATTCCTCCTTTCTGCCACACCATTTAATTGTGGTGTACCTGGAGGAGTTGATGTAGTTATATAGATTTGTAAAGAGTTTAATGTTCCGATGTTATTTATTTGGAAGATAGTATTATAAACCAGGTTTGATCTAAGATAAGCTATATAGAAGTATATATCTAAACGCGGCAGGCCTATATAATCAATAACATCTAATAATCTGTCAAACACACCCAAATAGAAAAAACGGAGCGAACCTGGTGAATAGGTCAACATGTTTCCGGTTTACCTGGTGTCTTCTAAACGTAGAAAAGGAAAAGGAAAGGATATCTACTGCTACAGACAGTAACCTTACCAACTACCCCAAATAGAGTTAGCATGAATTATACCATCATAACACAGATTAATGAAACTCTCCATAAGAAAAAACACATTAGAAGTATTTATTTTGCTGTAGCAAGAGTCAAGACAGTCAGAGACTGAATGTAACTGTGACCCAAAATGACCTTCCTATAATACTTCATCTGAACTGACCATGTTCAACCTCGTAAGTTCGTAACCCTGTGGCTGCGTCAAGTATGGCAAACCGAATATCATTTTAGACAGATTTAACCACGTTCGCACTCATAAGTCATAACCAAGTCCTATGAATCCTCAATTTAAACAACATACTTACAAACACATCTAGAAGCTTACGTATCAAACTCGTAGCTAGGATTAGAAAAAACAGAAATCTAACTTTTAATAACGATAACCATTTGAAGATAATAGAGCAATTAGTGTTATAATGTTTTCATAATTCATCAAAAAAAAAAAGAAAAGATTACTGAAGTTGTTAAAATTACCGAAAATACCTTATCATCTTCAAATAACAAGCTTTGGTATCGAACTTTTACAGGAGACTCTTTTGGATGACGCTTCTCAACCACTTTTACGCTAACCTTGAATTTCTTGCTTTCGTTGGTTAGCTCATCAAGGTAGACCTTTCTAGATTTCATTGTTCTGCATCACAGAACCGAAATTAAAAACAAAAGGGACATAGATTTGTCAGAAACCAGTATTGAATTACAATTTTTAGTAAGTTGCTTGTAAGTAGCATGTGGACTATGGCACACCATAATTATCAGTTTAATACCATTAGAATATTAATAGGATTGGAAATTTGTTAAATTCATACAACTATGTCTTTAACTATTGTTATTTTAGTAGAATCACATTAAATTAATATCTTGGAAATTCATACCTTTTAAGATAGTTGGTTGATTCTGGATATGTGTTAAGGGAGAAGGTGAAGGATTATTAATTGAGTAGTAGTTATATATCTATGTATATAATCATAGTAGAGTGCAATATTAGCTAAAGGCCATACCGTATCATGTAGAGTAGATTTGAATTTGTAGGTATACTGTTCATATCAATCTGGGTGTACTTGTCTAAAATAGCACTCGATAGGGGTATGGTGTAAAGATTTAATATGAAGAGTGTGGTATGTCTGCGTGATTGTCAATCTGAAGTTTGAAATTTTGATGCCTACACGATATTTTAAAGCGGATATAAATAGAAAGAACATGGAACGTCTATTTCTGTATCTCAGAGACCACTTTCAAGCTTCGTAAATAACTGTTGTTTGGCCTGAACTCATGTGCTTACACAATTGTATTGTTCTGTAACGATGAAAATTATACCATTTCTAAATCTCCCTGATTTGGGTGCAAACTGTTTAGTCAGATTTCGAAGGATATCTAAATTAAGTATGCAAGGGTAGACCTCAAGTAGTAGGCAAATAACACGCATTATTTTTGAGCTTCATTAGGCCAACTTTGACATTTAAATATTAGAGGCAGTACAAAATAAACACATTATGTAACAAATCTGACGGTATCCTAACCAGCAGCATATTTGTCGTCTGTGGTATAATCCACCCAAAATAACGTTTATGTAATTGTTAAATGGGTCTGGTACACAATTAAATTAAAGACGACAAGTACATAAACGATGTGTAACCCATTCGTACAATCTATATAATACCTGCGAGCCTCAGGACTTCGAACGATACCAGGTTCCTGATAGAATTTTTAGTTGTCCCTGAGTTGCTACTTGCTGCTACGACAGACACTTTCTTAGATTCCCTCACTCATGACAGTGCAACATATAATTGTCCTGGTGAGAAACAAGGCTGAGGAAGGTATACAACAACTCTATCTAAAGTCTGACCTTGTGACTTATTGATGGTCATTGCAAAACTGAGCTTTATTGAGAACTGATTCCGCTGGAATTGAAATGGATAATTTGAAGTGCTGGATGGACGCATCTTGATCCGAGGTATAAACACATGTTGGCCGTTATAATGACCGTTAGTTATGATGCATTCTATCATATTTGGGGTAAAATCTGCACATATCAGTCTTGTACCATTGCAGAGACCTGCAGATGGGAGTAGATTTCTCAACAAAATAACCGGGGCATTTTTTTTTATTACCAATTCATACGGGCTCATGCCACCAGGACAAAGTGTGTTTATAAATTCTGAAGGGTATATATTGCAGTTTTCTGATAACATCGAGTCAAATCCCTTATACACAACCGCTTCACCCGGGAATTTGTTTATCATGTATGTGTTAATATCATCAACATCGTCATTTATAGGCGTAAGTATAGGCCTGTGGTTAAATATATTAACGCCTATGTTCTTGACGTCAGCATCTGGATACACAAAATCAGCAACTGTGCTGATCAAATCTGTACCCATCCCAGTTGTATCTAAAACTATCCCATCTGGTAATTCGACCATCTCAGAATCACATGTTTGTAACTCGCCATTGCCAAGAGACAGTAAAAATGATGAGAACTCTGGATCAGTCTTAGCTCTTACATTGACAGTTAAGTTGAATTTTATAAGATGTGGCCAAATATCAGAAGAGACCATTGTAGAGTGGACGAGCTCACTATTGGATTTTTTCGGAACGACTGGAAGAACCTGCCTGAAATCCCTACCAAAGACAATAAGTTTGCCACCGAACAGGATATCAGGATTGCACAGGTCTCGTAACAGTTTATCCAAGGCCTCAACGCTCTCCCTTCGTGCCATAGAAGCTTCATCCCATATTATCAATGTGGATACTTTAATCAACGCAGCAAGACTACTTTGCTTTGGCACAGAACAGGATAAAGAAGCTTCAAAATCTAAAGGAAGTTTAAACCTTGAATGAGCAGTTCTGCCAGATTGGATATTCGCCGCAGCAATTCCTGAGGTAGCAGTTGCTAATACAATTTTACCCATTAGTCGTATTTCTGCATACAAAGCATTGTACAGGTATGTTTTACCTGTTCCTCCAGGCCCGTCGACAAAAAAAGCCCCCGGTTTATTACAGGTAGCATGATCGATGATCGTATCGAAAGCCTTCTGCTGCTCTTGGTTCAAGGTTTTGCGGCACACAACACATTCATCCGGGATAGGAGCATTGAGTGCATCAAGCGTATCCTGGGATGTACGCAACCCTGCATCTTGTGGATTAATTATACCTGATAAACCAAAACTCTTAAGAGATCTGCCCATCGCCTCTAACTGTTGCTCCAACCTTTTGACAGTGAGGACCTGTGCAGCGTATGCATCGTTTGGGTGATCTCTTCTGAAGTCTTCTGATAACGAATTGTAATATCGTTCCCATAATGCACCTGGATCTTTAGGTTGGCAAAATAAGAGCAAAGTTGCAAATAGACGTCGCAATGCGACTGGCATTTGAACCATCGCAGCCTCATCTAAGCACAACTCTACCATATTATCATCTTCAATTAGTTTTCTCTTTAAAGCCGCTTCTTGGAAGGTTGCACATTCATATCCGTCAACTACCTTCAAATCTGCAAACGACTTTGGTGCAGGCACGTGCGTTAACAACAACCGCAGAAAATAACGTTCCCCTTCTGAAGGAGCCACAAAAACAAGTCTAGATACTACACATGTCTTGTTCTTACGCTTTACCCATGTCCGTTCAGACTGAACCCAACGGTAATGCTCAGTAAACGCTCCGTAAAGGTGTTTCCACTCAGGTTTTGTAGCATTTTCAGTATTCAACCTGAAAAATTCTGTCAGAGGAGTTCTAATGCGTCTCCCGTTGGTCACTACATTAACCAAATTTTCGTGGGGTTTCATCTGTATAGTCTGCATACCTTCTAGATGTACAGGAAGTCCCATCACTGCTTGATGAATTTCGAAGAGATCGAAACCATAAATACGCCACATCACTTCTATAGGAGATACCCATCTACCTGTCTGGTATTGCTGTATTTCATCGACTACTTTAATTTCACCCTCAGACTCAACATTGAATGATATTCTGTCGTGGCCCTTGTAAACATACTTGTATAGATATTTCACCGCTTGGATAGTTGAGCACACCTCCACATTTATGTGACAATCAAAAAATGCTATCAGGTATGGATTGTACGGGATAACCCAGCGATTGTTAAGTTATTGACCTCGTACACGTACAATATCATTGGTTGGTCGCCGCTTGTACACTGGGTAGCCATCTTCACTATTAGTCGTTACAGCTGTGTATGGCTTAGGATACATAAACTTACACTGCCCTTGACTATCATCATGTTTCATACATGCACAGTCAGGATCAAACTTCCCACATGGTCCATGCATCATATGTTTTAACACTGATGCACGGAGGTTCCCATTAGCCTCAGGAGGTATTTCAGCTGATACGAATTTGTCAAAGTCGGCCGGGCAATTCATTCTACTCCCAGGCTTCATTATCAATAACAAATGAGCATGAGGTAGTCCTCTTTTCCGGAATTCGACCACATACACAAACGCAGCAACCTCCCCAAATATTTTTTCCTCAACCAGTTTTTTTTTCAACAAAAGCAATTTAGCTCGAAATACTCTAGCTACCAGATCGGGCCGGTTCTGAGCTTCCTCCCCAGCCGCCAATTCATTTTTTATTTCAGGCCAATTCGCATTACAAGTTATAGTAACGAAAAAATCTGGCTTTCCATAACGCTGTACAAGTGCCATTGCATTTAAGTATCTCTTTTTCATATCCCGAGGTCCTCCAATATAAGTTGCTGGTAAAATGACCCGTCTACCCACATTTGCAGCGCACTGCTCTCCAGCATCAATTATGTCAATCAAACCTTGGTATAACTCAGATCTTATTGTATCCTGATTATGCCTCAAATAGTCTAGCCGTGTGTTCTCTAATTTGACATACATGTCCACAACATATTGCTGAAGACATCTCCAGGCTCTCAGCATCATATTACCTGGCCTATTCTGTAGTTTGTAACAATAGTACTCTCGGCAAGACACATTTTTTTCACTTGTACTTGTTTGAAAAGAGTTATCTGCCAGGAGGGAAAAACACTATTAGATATCGTTATACAGATTAAAGAGTACATTCCGTTTACGAGAGTTATTAAAAAATACATAATTGAAATATACACCGATAACTTACGGTTTGCCTCGGACTTTAATAAAGATTCAGCATCTGGATAACTGGATGGAAGTGGTGCTGAAGGCTCTGCAGGTGATGTTGTCTGACGTAGACCAACGTGCTTCTTCAGTCCTTGTTGCCATCCACATTCACCGTTGGGAAATAATAAGGGATATTACAATGGGTCATAACATCCATAGTAATGCATAACTCGGTGGGATTTTTGAGAATGGCTGGTAACTAATATGTGTGGTCCATCAGTCTCACCAGATGTAGAGTTTTCGGGCCATATAGCAGCCACCTCGTTCGACGTAGGAGCATTGCTCACACGCTGATCCTGTCTAGGATTTTTCGTTAAAACTATTTGACTATGGACAGTAAGGGGAACATCTTTCAGTGATCGGAAGAAACGCGCATATGGGTTAGATTGGGTGAATTTCATTAGAATTTCTATAACAGCCGCATTCAGCTCGTTGAAACACGCCACACGATTTGCAGCTTCATGTTGGCCATCATAGAAGTACAGTTGAAGATACCTTGGGTGAGAACCACATGGCAATAGATCTGGGACATTGTGATACATTTGACCATGTAGTTTGAACACATATATACCCTTTATGGTTTTAGAGTCAAATTTACCTCCAATAGATGTAAAAGCAAACAAGTTATTGTACAAGCGGGCGTATTGCCGGAAGTGGACTGAAATATCGTCTAATGAAGTGTATAACTTTGTGAGCAGAAGTGGATACGTGTTGGACGGCAAGACAATTAATCCATTGCCACAACAGAAATTCCTAGTTTCATACACAAATTTCTTTGCCAAGCAATGTACACATGATTGCACATCCGGCAACTTGTAAGGAGTGCTGACTAATGGCTGACCAATCATAGCAGTAGGTAACCCTGCAATTAAGCATAGCAATTGTAAACTATTCCATACGTAAGAGAATAATATACATTACAGCTACACAGACACTGACCAATCTGTAATTGCAAACGGGGTCTTCCGGGACGCTTTGCAGCGACATCAACACCAACCTTTTTTGAGGTATGACTAAGTGCAAACAAGCAACTGTTAGTAGTTGATAAATGATAATATGGAAGGAACTCAATAAGGAAAAACAGGTTGTATTACACTACCTTGTCACAATAGGATCAATCTGTTTCTGAGTCCTACTTTTGCGTTTTTTTCGTCCACTAACGTCTTTTTCCATATAATAAGGGAAACTGTCATCTGAAATCCAAGATATCAACACTTACAATGGGTAGACGTTACATAAATCAAGCTGGTTAAATACCTTTATAACTTACAACATACCCATTGCACAATGGGTTACTGTAAAGTACGTATACAATGATATCAATCCCGTGATTCCAGCAGCACTGGCAACATCAAAACGTTGAGGATTAAAACATATATGAACGTACCGATAGAAAAATATAACCTCAAAAACAAAATGAATACGCTCGTAAGCGTAATAGGTAACAATTGACGGATCTCACGAGCTCGTAGTATATAGCCAAACAAATCATTTAAGATGCAACTACGCGTAGACAAAAACAAGTGGAAAAATAGAATGTTGTCATTTCTAAGAAGTAGTTGCACAAACAAGCCATTACTTGTTATATAGATTTTTAAAAAGCATAAACTTTATCATTAACAATGTAAAAGATGGTGATAAAATAGGTTACAACTACTGATCACATAACCGACAAAACTAATCCTTTACGACTAATAAGATCCCTCTTAACATATCACTACTAAACATAAGCTCTCATGTATGAGCAAATTTTCAAATAATGCAGCAACTACTATTAAAGCTTCAAAGTTACTTGGAAGGTTTGTAGAACACGCTCCTTTTAGATACAGGTCTGGGATATGCAACGATCTTGTTAGTTCGAGACGTACAGCCACGTATATCGACTAACTGTGGGAGTGTTTTCTGTTTTTTGGGAGGTGGTGGTGGGTATGATTGATCAGGGATTGTGTGTGGAGAGCTCTTTGGGGTAATACATTCATCTTCATTTAAGACTACAGACCCGGGAAACTTTGTTTGGATACCAAGAGGTATTCCCTGAGTTGCTGACAGGCGCTTCTGTAGATTTTCTAAATGATTCCTAGCACATTCGCATGTCAATGCAGCTAGCTTAACATCTTCGGGTGCATAATTTGCATCGATCAGATCAATATTATATATGGGAATCAGATATTTGATAGTTTTATAAGCAAGGTTTTGCTCAGCTGCAGCTTCAGATGAAGCTATTGTTGGAAACTGAGTTCCACATTTTATACTCAAATCTAATATGAGTTTTGTTTCTTTAAGTTTAGTCATAAAAACTTAAATGGATCTTATGCATGCAAGATGATATCATAAGATGAGATTGTCCTTACATTGGTTTTAGAAGGTTTATACTCAATAATCACCTATTACTTGAGTCTTCAATACCGAAATCCTCTTGTAACGATCTAACAAAAATCGTCTCCTAAAGGTGCGTATCAAGGACCCGATCTCAAACTAATACTAATTTTGTTACTAGAAAATTAGTATAAGTATACTAGAAATATTAATAATATTACCCTTAATATTATTTAGTAATGGAAATAATTATTTCCTTAGTAAAAACTATTTTTAACTAAGGAGTTGTTAGAATGAGGTTGTAGTATGTAAGTGCTTTGTAGAATGAGAGAGTAAGCATGCACACAACACTTAGCCAAAAATATAGTGTATGTTGTATGAATAAGGTGTGCCTTATATAAGCACATGAGCTTGCTTGAGCAAGCATCATGGCCGGCCAAGGCTCCCAAGGAGAGCCAATGCATGGCCTTCTTACACTTACACAAATGCATAAGATATTCCTTACACCTTCATTTTGCCTTACACTCAACCTTTATACACTTACACACACCAAAAACTCACATGCACACTACATGTTACACGGTCCAAATGAGGTCCAAAAATGGACCCATTTTATCTTTGTCAATTGTGTTATTTGTAACATGTCACATATGTTCCATAACACATGACTCAATTTGTTAATTGTGCAATTTTAACTATTAAAATTCATAATTTACAAATTTATTACATTTAAATAATTATTCCAATATTTCGAAATTATTATTGTACAAAAATGTAATGTCATAATTTAATTACAACTCTTTGTAATTTTATGATCAACCGTGTTCATTCTCAATTTAATCGTTTCTTAAACGAATAAATAAAAACCGAGTAATAAAACAACTTTATTACTTTGACTTTAATTATTATTATAATCCCATTATAGAAATATTCGTCATATAAAATTATTTCCAAAATTTCTAGTTATTAATTAATTTGTATCCAATACAATATTAATTAATTATTCCATTGAGACGGAATTCCCTAAAGATATGACCTTAAGGGATCAACTGATCACCACCATCATATGACGATAATGTCAAACTCTAGACAGCCAATCATTATCGATAAATGTTGATCAGTTGACTTTAAAAGAGTAACACTCCCAGTTGTGTTTCATTTCAAATGAGTTTTAATTACGTCAACACACTATTGTCGAGGACACTTCCTCCAACAATCTCCCACTTGTCCGAGACAAGTGTGTGTTACCAATTCTCTTGCCCTATTACTATCTCCCACTCAATGCATGGCGTCCTCTCAGGTCGTGCCGGCAATTGATTAAAATCTAGAGTGGTTTATCTCGATCTGGAGTTTATAACTACTGACCGGAATTATCTACCATAGATACCTTCCGAGCGTGGCCACGCATTTCTAGTTATTATTCTCCTCGAGTGGCCTAGAGATATTTCTCAACCCTGACAAGGGGTGGACAATTCCTAATCGACTTATTCCTTCGGCTGGCCATAGTCCATCACAACCCAAAATATGTCCTTATAAACCCCAGTTACGAAGGTGTTAGGACATAAATCAAAGTTAATCTGAAAACTATGCCACCTCAGAGAACAGTCATTAGTCCAAGAACTGACTCATGTGAAACACGATAGATGCTCCCGCCACGACCAGGCAGTCTTTTAATAAGAGTACGCCAGAGCTCTATCAGCGGTCATTAGCCCGGCAAATGTATCTTAACATGTCTATGCCTAGGTGATCGATTAGTCATCCCGTATGACTCTATGGCAATTGAACTCGCCATCAATCGCATCACACATCCGGTTGCATTGAGATGTCACCTCACTTAAGCAACTGGGGGCGAGGTCATGATAATTCAATTCACTTTAATGGGGTTCAATATGGTCTTACCATCCCATTTGAATTTTACTTGACCTTTCGTGAGTTATAAATAACTCAAACAATTAGTGGATTACACCATCCAAGTGGTCAACCTTTGAACACCATTTAATTTACAATCAGCTTTAGGGTCTCTCGTTTACATCCCTTAAAATTGTAATTATCTTCATTTTGAGTAAACCAGGTTTACCACGGTTCGTGCGATCGTTCACTTTGCGGATCATATCCATACATTGATCTTTCCTCTGAAAGAGACAAGTCATTCTCATGACTAGCGAATAAGATTATGTGCATTGTGTAACTCCCAGCCACAGTAATGCCTTTACATAATTTATGAACTTACACATTTTGTAGAATCTTGTGATGACCATGTAGTTAAAATACAAGTCATTGAGATGCATAGTCAATGAATGTAAGCCAAAGATTATCTCAAATCTTTGCTTGGTTTCTTGGAACTTGAGTCGTTGCAAACCTTTTACCATACGACTAAGTTATCTTCCAAGATCTTGAATTTGTCTTTTATCTTCATTGGAGAATACTTTGACAATTGATCAAGGTTTAATCATTGATTTAAAACCTGCTCTACGGGTTGTCCTGTAAGCGGTGCGCATCCACTTTACACGATCATACTAATGGCGGAAACATTAGTGATTTAAACGTGCAAACAATAGTACTTAAGGTTCGATAAATTTCCATGATCCCATCATGGTTATACTATCTTCATCTCCATGAACAACCTTAATACTAACATCAAGATGTCTCTTATAATCTCAACTAAACATCCTATGTTCAATTAGATTTAATTCATATCAATATGTCATCTAGAACCAAAAACTCGTGTACCTTTCATGAGTATCAATGCTTCATTCCAAACGAGCAATGAGTTGTTTTAGATAACGTTTACTCCCACTAAACTCTTGTTCTTGCTTGATTCTGAAGATCCTGAAGTCATACCCATGACTCAATAGCTTCAAATCCTGGAGCGAGAACTCCCACTGAACTTTTCATTTAACCGTAAATCATAAAGCTCCCACTCAATTCAATGTTCCTTAACATTCAATGAATTGAAATGGTTGGGACTTCAACCATATGTGCTAATAGTCACATCCTTTTCAAATACCCTTTTGAAAAATGGTTATTGAGTTTACTGAATTCATTCTCAATGAATTGCCTTACTACTTTCAACAAAGTTACCCTTAACTTTGTATACTTTCAACAAAGTTACCCTTAACTTTGTAGACTGCAGACATCCACATGTCTGCTTCTGCTTCTCTCAACAAATCTCATTTATCAGCACGTAAGTCTTATAAATTTCATGGTTCTTTGCATTGGCATATTTAGATCACCATCTAAATCCAAGAACCCTTTCTTGAGCCTTTGCAAAATCTTTTGAATAATTTTCTTCGAGTGTCCTCCCGTAGTTTCTATAAGAGTCTTTTCTTATGGTATACAATTTCTGTGTGTAGGAACTTTCAGTTCCCCACATTTATCTTATCTTGTACTGTACGAGGACTATATCATGGATCTTATCCATGTATAGAATTTTTCCTTACAAACTTCAAGAATTTATCTTTGAAGTATCCTCCAGGGCCGGGGCCGTTGGTATATAAGGCGTAGATTTTTACCAAACCGTAGATCTTATCCACAACTTTTGGGCTTATCCTCAACTTTTGGGATGATAAGGCGTAGAATCTTATCCACAACCTAATCTACCTTTTACAACCATAAGGTGTAGATTGCTCTTGGGATATAAGGCGTAGATTTTTACCAAACCGTAGATCTTATCCACAACTTTTGGGCTTATAAGCCGTAAAATCTTATCTACAGCCTAATCTACCTTTTACAACCTTAAATCGTAGATCCCATCCACAACTTAATCTTCCCTTTTATCTTTTACATAACCAAAACACAATAAATCCTACTATTCACTAATAGATCACATCCTTTGTGCTTGTCAAAATCATATGCTATTTGTGGCTTGCTTTTCAAATTTCTCCCACTCTATCTTTGTAATAATAATCCTATTTTATCACCAAAGATAGCTACTAAGGCCACAAGCAATGACTTTGATGTTGGTTTGTGTATCCTTATGGTTTATTACAGAAAATATTCAATTTAAAGCTTTAGATACTTTAGAATGATTTTGAAGTTGGTTTGTGTACCCTTATGACAACTTTTCCTCTTTAATTAAGTTCTTAACTTAATTTGATTTTGATTTGATTTGAATTGGGTATCCTATACCTATTCGGTTTCAATGGTCATACATTGAAATGTGACAATCAATTTTATTCTATGTTTAAGATTTGCAAGTGTTAAAACTAATTAAGAACATAAATATAAAACCAATAGTGACTTGGGTTGAAAACCAAGTCACCTCATTATCCAAAATACAACCAATTGTTTAAAGGATTAACATTTCCTCGTCCAACAAGGAAATAAAATACGGATTTTAAATTGTTCTTTCAACACTTGAAATAAAATAAGCAGGAAAAACAAAGCTCCTTGATCATCCTGAGTGGAGCTACTCTTAGTTCCACTGATCCATTATGCTTGATTTTTCTTTCCCTTATTTTTGTTTCCATGCCCTAATTCAAGTAAGAAGAGCATTCATATCACAACTTGTATCATAATACGTTAGTTGAGATTAACACAAAATAGAGATAGTTATCATACCAACTAGGAAGAATCTTCCCAGCTTTGAGATCGCTGAGATATCTGGAACAATTCCTCTTCTTATGTCCTTTATTATTACAATAAAAGCACCTGGCTCCTTGAGGAGCGCTCATGTTGGGATCTGATGTACTTGCCTCCGAAGACACATTCTTTAAACCTTTGGAAGGTTGCCTCCCCTTAGCCCTACCCTTCCTATTGAACTTTCCTTTGCCCTTAACATTTATGTAGAGCTCATCCTTAGGGGAACTAACATTTAGGTCCATATCCCTTTCTACTTGCACAATCATATTGTGCAGTTCATCGAGAGAGATGTCTTGGTTCCTTATGTTGAAATTCATCCGGAATTGTACATAAGTCTTCACCTTAGACAAGGAGTGGAGGATTCTGTCAATCACAAGTTCCTTAGGAATATCCACTTGATTCATCCTTAGGGTTTCTACATGCTCAATCATCTTGAGTACATGTGGGCTAACCTTTTGCCCCTCCTTAAGGTTGAAATCAAAGAAAGCCGATACTGCCCCATATTGGAGAATTCTCGAAGCCTTTGAGAACATTGTCAGAAGCGTGCAATAGATCTCATAAGCTGTCCCAATCTTTAGGGCAATCTTTTGGAGCTCCGACTCCATCGAGAGGATTAAAACATTTTTCAATTCCCAAGACTCCTTGTGATAAGAATCATAAGATCGTCTTGCCGCGGCGGTGGCATTTTCAGCAGGTTCGGGAGGTGATGCTTCAATAAGGAATTCGGTCTTACCGTCACCTTGTGCTGCCAACAACAGTTGGGCATCCCAATCGGCAAAGTTTGCCCCATTCTTTTCTAGCTTACAACGATCCATGAAGGAACGTAACCATGAAGAGTTTGTAGTAGTGGAAGTAGTCATGATTGATATTGATACGAGGACTACAAAATTTTTAAACATATGAAGAAATTAAATGCTAATCGTTTTAATTTTCATTTTAACTTGTAAACATATTTACTAAGTTGATGCATCTATAAAATGACCTCTATCCAATTTTATAAATGATTCCAAGACCCAAACCCATACTATCGAAATCGTGAACCACTGGAACTCCGACCCAACAATATGGTTTGGTGGGTTAAAATAAACCGGTTCTACCCTAGAACTCTTGGTTGATGACAAATAATTATTTATTCATCTTAGCCCGGAACACATTGACCACTGGTCCTCTACACTTCCGTTGAGTACAAACCAAATTTCAAATGCATCGGGATGCGATCCGCCCACTGGACTGAATCCATCCCATCGCCCCACTTATCCTACGTAATGGGGTTCGTACTGCCCACTGGACTAGCACCACCCCACGAAATAGAAGCTCATGGGTTCTACTATTTGGTAAGGCTAATTCTCAATTGTTTTTGTTTAATATAGAGGTCTTGTCAATTTATTATCCATCTCCTTTAAGCGAATTAAATTGGTGAACTCGATAATTATAATTGACACGGTCGTTTTTAACGATCTAAACTAATATGCATGTTTATGGCGATTTGGCTATGCATGCAAACATATTAAAATGCAAAAATAAAAGCAATAAAGCAATAAAATCCTAGTATGGCCTTCCTAGTAATAGAAAAACTAATTAACTATTACAAATTCGGAAACCAACTCCTTGGTCCCTTGAACTTCATTGGCACGCCATCCAAGAAAACACCGTCTTGTCGGAACTCCTTTCCGTATGGCACCGTCTTTTGGATCTCCGGAATTACAATAAAATAATACAACTATTCTATTGCAAAACTTGAAAATTTAAATTACAAACCCGTGATACGAGATCACATAAATTACAACCGAATCAATATTCCCTTCCATTACGGGTAATATTGATTAAAACTAAGGCCATACTAAGAAAAATTACATAATTCCAAATTATATAAATGACATTCAAAATATGACATTCATAATAAATAAATTGCAATAATAAAATATGTATGCACATGCTCAATTTTTAATGCCAAATCGCCTTATGGGAGCAAATATCTCATATTTGTTTACGGTTTTTACGGATATGCGCGATTTTAACTATTAAAATCATCCAAAATTACATAAATCTCATTTATGTCCAAGTTAATCATCCTAACTTACTTTAGGAATCAATGTTTAGTCTCTACTAATATTTGATCATGATCTAACTTGATTTTGCATTATTGTTCATAAATTACTTGTATTTTCGGGAAAAAATAAACAAAATGTGGCCAAATGAGTCAATAAAATTCGAAATTTAAAATTCAAAAATTTTAAACTTTCTGGAAATTTTCTAAAATTTCAGAAATTATTAAAATGGTCTTTTGCAATTATTTATGGCTTATTTCTTAAATAAATCGTATAAAAGCCGTTTTTATGGTTAAAAATCCGATTTAAATCATAAAAACTTGAAATAAATTGCCATAAATTTTTAGTCATCCTAAAATACATATTAGAATCTGAAAATGACCAAAAAAAAAAATACAGACCATACTCGAAATTTTATTTCCGACTCATAAATTACGATTATTAGCTAATTAACTCATTAAAAATTAATAATCATAAAAACAGAAACTTTTTGATATCTAACTTTTAGATCTGATGTTCCTATCATATAAGACATCTATGGGTAAAATTTCATGCCATAATATTAAGATTAACTATTTTTAACACAACAAGTCACTATTTCTCCGATTTTAACCATTAAAATCATAAATCATGCATCACTTGAGAATAAATTCCCAAAACTTACATACATACTGTAAATATTGCATGTGACATTGTGTAAAGTTTTTATGGCAAAATTCCAACTATAACTATTAAAGTCGAATTTAAGTCACTATTAATCCGATTTTTACTATAAAAATCATTAATCATGCAAAATAATTCCAATAATTTCGAAAATTCATACAGGAACTTTATATATTGCATGTGACTTCTCATAAAATTTTTGAGGTCAAATTCGAAATATAACCTTATATACCCATTTTTACTCATATTATGACTATTTATCTCATAAAATTCATAATCCATGCATATTAACTCCATTTCTTACGAAAAATCATATACAATATATTGAATATGCATGTGAGAAGATATCAAAAAATCTCGGCCAGAAACTATTTTTAGCTATTTTTCCCATTAATTGTTGTTTAAAACCGATTTAAACTACAAAATATACAAATAAATATAAAAATGAACAATAAAAATCCATAAAATTATTTTTATGTCCTAAAACCATTTTAGAAACAGAAACTTTAACATGCAAAATTATTTTGTGATTTATCATAATAAACACAATAATTTCGAAATTTTCGAAATGTGTATGTTAAACCGATTTTAACATAAAACATGAATCCGATCATGCATGCAACAACCGTAATGCTCTGATACCAATTGTTGGAAACTGAGTTCCACATTTTATACTCAAATCTAATATGAGTTTTGTTTCTTTAAGTTTAGTCATAAAAACTTAAATGGATCTTATGCATGCAAGATGATATCATAAGATGAGATTGTCCTTACATTGGTTTTAGAAGGTTTATACTCAATAATCACCTATTACTTGAGTCTTCAATACCGAAATCCTCTTGTAACGATCTAACAAAAATCGTCTCCTAAAGGTGCGTATCAAGGACCCGATCTCAAACTAATACTAATTTTGTTACTAGAAAATTAGTATAAGTATACTAGAAATATTAATAATATTACCCTTAATATTATTTAGTAATGGAAATAATTATTTCCTTAGTAAAAACTATTTTTAACTAAGGAGTTGTTAGAATGAGGTTGTAGTATGTAAGTGCTTTGTAGAATGAGAGAGTAAGCATGCACACAACACTTAGCCAAAAATATAGTGTATGTTGTATGAATAAGGTGTGCCTTATATAAGCACATGAGCTTGCTTGAGCAAGCATCATGGCCGGCCAAGGCTCCCAAGGAGAGCCAATGCATGGCCTTCTTACACTTACACAAATGCATAAGATATTCCTTACACCTTCATTTTGCCTTACACTCAACCTTTATACACTTACACACACCAAAAACTCACATGCACACTACATGTTACACGGTCCAAATGAGGTCCAAAAATGGACCCATTTTATCTTTGTCAATTGTGTTATTTGTAACATGTCACATATGTTCCATAACACATGACTCAATTTGTTAATTGTGCAATTTTAACTATTAAAATTCATAATTTACAAATTTATTACATTTAAATAATTATTCCAATATTTCGAAATTATTATTGTACAAAAATGTAATGTCATAATTTAATTACAACTCTTTGTAATTTTATGATCAACCGTGTTCATTCTCAATTTAATCGTTTCTTAAACGAATAAATAAAAACCGAGTAATAAAACAACTTTATTACTTTGACTTTAATTATTATTATAATCCCATTATAGAAATATTCGTCATATAAAATTATTTCCAAAATTTCTAGTTATTAATTAATTTGTATCCAATACAATATTAATTAATTATTCCATTGAGACGGAATTCCCTAAAGATATGACCTTAAGGGATCAACTGATCACCACCATCATATGACGATAATGTCAAACTCTAGACAGCCAATCATTATCGATAAATGTTGATCAGTTGACTTTAAAAGAGTAACACTCCCAGTTGTGTTTCATTTCAAATGAGTTTTAATTACGTCAACACACTATTGTCGAGGACACTTCCTCCAACAGCTATTTCACCTACAATATGCGTAGGACCACACTCTATCCTGTCACGATTTATAGTCAACCATGATAGGAAACAGGAAGGTGTTTGCTCTAATGTGGTGATAGAGCTGCACTTGATAGGGATCTTATTAGTAACTACACGCAAGATAGACACCATGTCTAACGCAAGTGATTGGTAATGACACATTTCATGGCACACGAATTCTTCTACTAACGGAACTTTAGGAAACCCCTTAGATTTGCGTTTTAGTTCCTCATGTTTCAATCTCCAGAGGTTTGCGCACCTCTCATACGCCTGTTTGGTGGCAGCTGTGAAATCACCAATATAAATGTCGAATTTCTCTATTAAATCAGTGACAGCTAGCCTTGCTGCTTGTTCACAAGACCCTCCGAAGTTAGATGACGAACCACCTATGAAGACATACTCCTCATGTTCTAAATCATTTTTCACGGTTACAGAGCCAACGTTATGTACATTATCGTACAGGGCGTAGTGAGGCTCCTCAAATTTCAGTAATTCAGTAATTCTACTGAGTAAAGGTCGGAAAGGAATTGAGATTGTTAGAACCGGAGACATCATTTCCTGTCAATGAGATATCTCAAACAAGATAATAATTCAGAACTGAATGCATACACAAACTAACAGCTCGAGGTGTATAAAACGATCAATCCAATAGGGCTTACCAATGTCATACAATTGCATATAAACTACCGGATTCTAACACAAACGATATTGAACAAACTGTACAAAATGTATGTTGATCAATATGTAAACACATTCATGGGAAATTCCTGAAAGATTATGAGCATAAGTTCGTGTCAGGTCTTTATTATTTAACGACAATATTTAATGTAAATACCATATTTAAGTGAATGATACTCTATTTAAACAACATCACATAACATTCATAATAAGTATATTTTATTGTTGTTTGTCATTTCAAGAAAACTTAATTGTGCTAACACCTCACAATTAATGGAGCAAATAAAAGAGGAACACTTAACCACCTGGAAGGTAGACTTGAAATTTCCTTTATACGACAAGGGGTTGAGCTTATTAGTAGAAGTAGTTAATATGGTAATGATATGTTGATGTTCTTTCTTTATATCACTATATATATATATATATATAGGATCTCTAACATTGACGTCAGTTAAGTACAATCCTTATGACATAGTTTTTTTTTTATAATGATAAAAAAGAGGAAAAATAGTTGGAAGTATGTTCATCAAAGTAGGTAAGTGAGTAACAGACAGGTACGTTTGGCGCCATACTGCATATCTTGTAGCAGTATCATATACTGGATTGTATATACTGATAAACACTGTATAGTAATTTTTTAAGTGTAAAAAGTTATGGCTGATAAGTATTACCAATGACTTAATAAACGTATTGAGTGGACAAAGCTGAAGCCTCAGGGACCACTGTAATTCAGACTACAAAACTGCCTAATTATACTACAGTACAGTTCATTTGAGAGTGTTAATTATTAGAAAGTTTTGATAACAGTGGATACATAAATTGAATTCGCATACATATATCCAAAAACTTTCGGAAATACAATCCTACAAAACTAAATGCTAAGACAGAAGAAAGTAAATTAAGAAACTTAGCAAATCAGTATATGTATCGTAAAAGTATAAGTTAAGATCTCATAACTAATGTCAATGACATCGAGTTTAGGATGCTACACCACTCCAGCAAACCTAGTAAATATAGCATCCACTATTATTTCAATTTCAGATATTCCATGATTTGTTATTCTTCCGGTATAGTTTGACACCAGTCGTCTATATTACGGTATATTTTGAGAAGTCTAGAATTGTAAAAGCACTGAGCTAAAGGTGGTTAGTATTTGGAAACCAGTAATGTCAATCAAGACGGCCATCTGTGTTCCAGCGTCTCCATCGAAAAGCAGGGGTATTCATAACACTTCTACGCAATGGCATATACTTGAGTTAGCTATACACGATATCCTTATATTTCATACTTGATTTAATACTTACACTACAGTATACCATCGTTTATTATTATACAACCCATTTACACGCTCTAAATTAATATATATTTCAAAACTTAATTTCCAAAAGGTAAAAACGTAGAACACAATATTATCGTTAACTGATGACGTTATCTATTACTCCGTATTAATTAGAGCCTACCTTTTTACCACTGTACGTCAAACCGAAGATAGTATCAATGCATAACTAAACACACACAACATATGGTCTTAGTGAACATTTCAGATTCACATATCCTATAATATGTAGAGCTTCTATTTAACCGTTAATTGCGAATTTTAAAATCTTGTTAACATACTGTAATCAGACCTAGGCTACGTTTATTAAAAGATTTTATATGAATTGGAGTAGTAGACTTCTAAGTATAATAATTAGGGAAACAACCTCTCTTTGGTCTAAAACATGACATTGAGTATGAATACAGTCAATAGAGGTAGTGTATAAAGTTAGTATGATTATTATACTTGTACTCTCATATTATACTTGTACTCTCATATCATTTCGACATTTTTACCATATAAGCTTTAAGGTCTACATTTTAAGTATATTTTTAAAGGAACAAGTAGGTCTAACTTGGTCTAAGTGCACGATGATCCCCCTTTCCTCTTCTAGTAAACTATGGGCGGGTTATTGGTTTTGCCATAAAAATTTATTAATAATTTACGGTTTTGCATTTGAGGATTAATACCCCTCTTGTTACTGACGGATAGTACTGAGACGACAACAGACCGCGTTATTTAACATGTTAGGTTAATAAATAATTAGTGGTTCAAATATTATACAGTTAACGAAATATTGTCGCGGTATTTGATTCCCACCTTGATAAATTGCAGGGATCTTATATCCAAGCACATAAGATATATAACCGTTCATGATTTAGTAACCTTTTGTTTTGCGTATACGGGTGTCTATACCATCCCACTACCGGGTAAGCCATCCATTATGTTAAAACAGAAGCACATCGGACACCGGAACAATTCCTAAATTCAGAGTTTGTTATATGCCCTAACAAACTAAAATGATAACAATTATACAATTGCACTGTTACAATTTAAAGGATGATAAATGTTCTCATATAATTAATTAATACACGTTTTAAATGCACATAATATATACAAGTAGTCAACATAATTAAAATCTGTAGTTAATATGAAAAGAACTCCAAAAGACACACTGGTTCAGGGCATGCAGTGCAATTAACATAACTTGGCATGAATCTGGACCATCTTAACAACACGCAAGACTCCTCCCCTTCTTTAACAGTGGGTTATAAGAAGTAATCAGAAATTACTATTCAGCATAATTACAAATCTGTAAAAATCCGTAATCTTGTTCCATAATCAATATTACGATGTCTAAATATTGTAAGGAAGCTTTCTTCATGAGGAAAATGACAAGGAAGATTTTGTCGATGGATACGTAGACTGGAAGAAACAACAATTTAAGTCGACAACGCTGTTTTCGACATCAACCGTTGAAGAGCAAACAGAGTCTGGCAACAGACCCCATCACTTATTCTTAAATCTTCCCGAGTTGACTACTAATGTATTCAACAGATTGGGAAATATAGACAAGAGGAATATGACAGAAGTATGTAAAGCTTGGGCTTCGTTATTTTTAGTTGGGACAGAAACTACCAAAGTTACCCGAGATTATGAAAGGCAGTTATCAAAGGAGAACAACTATGGAACTATAAGAGTAGAAAGGAATGGACGCACAATCGCAATATACTGTACTTGCCTTTTTGGCAAAACAAAGAAGGAGAAGAGGAAATTACACGCAAGGAACGAGAGGAGATATAAGATTGCACGGTTGGAGGAACAGAGTATAGAACATTGGTCTGAGCAATCAGGGAGTGAAGGATACTACGATTCCGATTGTTAATTTTTAACAAGAACCGTTAATCAAGCCGTTGTTTCGGCTAGTTAGACATTTCTGAATGTTAAAAGTCCGAAATGTTCGTAAGGTTGTTTACGGTTTGTAGTCTCATATTATGTTTTTATTAATTAGAAACGTGCAAATTATCAGCGGAACGTGATTTCATTATACGTATTAAACGCATTCCATGTACGTGTTTGTTCTGTTCATGTTATTGTGATCTTCTTACTGTCCTAACGTAAATGTCACCCCTACCCCAGAAATAATAACGTAAACATAATTATAAATCTACAACAAAAAAAATACGATATTTGTAAATGTGAGAATTGATTAAATTCTATTTCAAATTCATATTGAACACTGCACATAAATCTGAATACATATTACGAATAATTATTATGACTTTGTAAAAATTATAGACATACATTATCCAAAGGAAATCCCCTAGATTAAGGAAAAGTACAATAATTACATTGCCTAAGATATGACATTGAGTATGAGTATGGTTAATAGATATATTCACTATTCAAATTATAAATCGAACATGCAAATGGTATGGTTGGTCACATAATCAGATATTATTATAATATCGGTTCTAAATGCAGTTCTAATAAACGTTAAAAGGACAACCAAACTTAATAAACAGACAAACAATTAATATTACAGTCAAGTAGTTAAAACGTGTTTTAATATAAGCTTATGTTTTCATCACGAGCATAACCATCACATTTTGGTTCTAATAGACGTTAGAATATATATACAGGTAACGTAGTAACAACATAGTGATATATCAACGTGTCAAAAAAAATGATCAACAACATATATATTCTGAAGGGGCTTTATTCAAACGTATTCTAAATGTAAAACTTATAACGTTTAAGACATGACTGTATATATCTGCATTAGCAGAAGAAATTTACACTTTGTAAACGGGTATACTTAAACATAGCTCATAAAAACAAGTAATTACTATTTTTTAAAAACCAAAAAAAACATGTATAATTAGACTTCTGACCGGCCGAGATACGTTAAATCTATTAAATATGAAACATGAATAAGATTATATACAAAACATAAGTTAAACCAGCTGTATTAATTACCAAGAATATTAATCAATACATATTCCGACATAACTATGCAGACAACACAAACCGACGACATAACGAATTATATCGAATCGTAAAGTACAATTTAGAATATATTGTTACAAATTAAATACACTCTACTCAAAGCATGCGCTTTGGCCTTCCTTACACATTCCCTATAAAGGAAGTGATTAGACATAATTCTGCATCATCATAACTAAATTCCATCACAACTGCCCAAAAGTAAACTCCTCAAACTTCATTCTCTTCGTGATAACTGGTGAAACTACCACCCCCTGAAAACACTTACAATTTAGCAATGGCTTTTACCTGCAAAGTAATTAAGGACATTAGGAACCAGGACAAGCTCGAATTTGTTAAAAACTACGATAGTTGGAAGAGAAAACAATTTACATCTAAGTCTCTGTTCTCAACAACAACTGTGGAAGAGCAATCAGCCTTTGGCAGCAGGCCTCACCACCCCTGCCTGAGTCTTGAAGAGATAACAACCGCTATTTTCGACAAGCTTGATAAGGCAGACAAGAGAAGCATGGCAGAAGTATGCAAAGCCTGGGCATCACTATTTATAGTTGGGACCGAAACCTCAAAGGTCGATGTAGATTATGCGAGACAATTAGTGAAAGAAAATGTCAACCGCATTATAAGAGTAACCAGATGCTATCGTACAGTTGCAATCTACTACTGCTGCTTGTACGCCAAGTCAAAAAGGGAGAAGCGAAAAATTCACGGTAGAATCAGGAGAAACCAGAAGATTGCCAGATTGGAAGCACAATATGCAGATCGTCCTAGTGACGAGTCGGGCAGTGAAGGATACTATGACTCTGACTGCTGAAGCAATGAATAATTAGGCCATTCTATTACTGGCAAATCCTAGACTACAGCTTGACTAACGAAAACATTTCGTTTTTTAACATCGCAATACTGTTATCAAAGTTTAACATAAGGATGTAATTTTCCAAAAGATGTAATCCTGACAGTAACAAAGACGTTGTAATTTTCTGATGTTGTTGTTGGAATGAATGGCTTAATTTTAAGAGTATGGTTGGTTCGTTCCATAACTAAGTAACGCTTAGATAGCGCAGCAGGAAACTTGTAAACATGAACATAAAATCGACAACAGCCGGCGTGTTATAGAACATAGCGTACAACTACAAAGACAGTACTATATCACAGCCTGTTAAAGCTGATGGCCAAATAGGTTCTAACATTTCAGGATAACGTAATCAAGTTCAAACATACATACAAAACATATCGCCAGCACTCACAATAGCCTAACAATAGACGCCCCTAATTGAGAGATATTTCAGACAATTCCCAAACCAACTGGCGAGTCAAGAAAAATGATTTAGCTGGCTTCACTTGGATGTAAAATTGGCTAGTCTTCAGATGATTTTCAACTTGAGAAAGGTAGTCCTGCTTTTCCTGACACAGACACGGAGATAGCGCAGATTAACGTTTCATGATAACCAGATAATATTAGAAGCGTAGTACCATATTTGCAGGAACTATCTTCCCAAGCCCGTATACTGAACAACCACATTAACAAAAAAAACAGCATAAGTTTAAAGTACCTGTGGAAGCATTGAGTGGAGGGTATATGCGTCGACATCTAGTAGTTTTTCAGCATTTTCAGTAAGTGCAGTGAAAGTACAAGATCCACTTTCATCCGTTACGTTGAGGGTAACCATTAGCCTGTTCAAATGAAATGTCAGAACGACGTAAGCGTAAACACATGTACCATGCAGACCACTAATTTAGTACCTCGGGGTTGAGATAACGTTCTCTTTTATGCACGTATAGCATGTATACATGACACCTACATCCTCGTAACCACCAGTCGCACAATGACTACACCCTGTGTAATACTGGATGTTCATCTGATCTAGCTTAGCAAGATGCACACACAGCCAATATCGCTCTTCTTGGTAGATGCTCCTCCTCTGATAACACATTAGAGCGTAATAAATCTAAGCGACCGATTGTAAGAGTTTCTAACTGAATTATTATCGTTGAATACACAACAAAACATGCCCTCACAGATTTCTAAACTAACACCCCTGTGTCATGTCAGTTTAAAATGGCAACGTAAAATTCAAAAAGCGTCTACATACATCCTGTTGGAGCAGCCATCCAATAGAGGTGATAACGCGCTCATTAGACGGACGACGAACATCGCAAAGTACACCATTTTTAACATTCAGGCTTGCGTAATTACCAGCTTGCCTGAAAACGATAAGACGTCACTACCATGTAAAGGATCAGTATAAAATAACCTAAGGATTATAATCTCTTACCAGTCACGCAAAGTATCAGCCATTTCACCCTGTGGGTTGATGTCGACAGTTGTTTCTCTGGTCGTTGAAAGGGAAAAACCTACACATTTCAACACACATCATCATTATTTACATATATCATAAAGATTGTCTATCCATATTTCCAACTATTAGCGTAAAATAACAACCATTTCGGTTGGACGTTCTCAGATGCGTGAAACTGACAACAGGATAGGAACCTGTGTTCCACTGCAAGTTCCTGCACTGCTTCACAACTGCTTTTTCCCATACAGTAACCAGCGTAATCTGCTCGAAACTACTCAAGGGGATCAAATTAATCAGGATCCACAAGTAAATGATTCAAAACAACAATTAATGGATCAAAAGCTTCAAAGGTTTAGCAGCTGTAAACATCGCATACCTTTGATCGATGATGAAAACTTCACATATTTCAGAAGTATGACCAGCTGGTCTTAGCTTCTGAGATATATGTTCAACAAAGACAACAACAGCTAGTACATCTACATTAAGAAAAGGAGCCAAAACAGTCAGCGGTATTAAGTACAAGGTCATCAACAAAATAATGGTAACTAATGTCTTACTATATTTAGTTTCCAAGGAGAGTTTTCGCGGAATGGATGCGACCACCACATAAATCTGAGGATCAATAACAACCCTACAACATACAGGCTGAACAACGGTATCTTTGTTGAATATAATTTCATAAACTTGGTCATCTTGATGACCTGAGCAGAAACCTCCAACCACTCTGTCCCTGGCATTGGTAATCTCATATTCCACATTATTTTGCATAACATCACCGAAGAACTCCAACTCTTCATTATGAAACGCAGCCCTTATCTTAGCACCCTACAATTACGTCAGCAGTTGTATTTCATTACAAGAAAAAGGCAGAAACTTAATGGCATTAGCCACTTATACATCACGAAATAGCCAAAACTAATTCTGGTTTAAATGAGGCTTTCTCAATTGCTCATTATAAAAGGTTACTGTCCGAAGGAATTAAACTAACAAATGTAATTATTAGCAATACCAATGTTTAAGTAGACCCAAAGCTAATAGATACTTGTAAGGAACATATAATATAATGCAGCTACAGTTACACAACATATAGTACTCTCTTAATCACGCAGATACGCAAAGAAAAAGATAAATCCATACATTATTTAAGAACACTAACACAAAGCTCGAAACAGTACCACGATAATGTCCCAAAATAGACCACACAAGTTAGTTCTACAATGTCATAAACATATATAATATATAGTCAAGGTCCGTAAATAATTACCTTTTCATCTTCAAATGTAATTAGCTGACACTCGAGATCACACGCACCTAACGAACCATGTATGCTGATTGTCTCAATAACCCTAACTCTCAAAGAATACCCACCATCTCTGCCTGCAAGGGATCTAGCGCTCTGCCTAAACTGTGCCATTCTGTATTACGACTACTAACAAACATTAAATATGACAAAACAAACTCACAAACATTATGCACCAACAATAAAATAAGAAATTAAATAAAAACAGACCTTTGTAAATGAGTTTGCAAGAAGTATACATACAACTTTTAGAATAACATCTGCAGCAATTTATATTAATTGTAAACAAGCTTTAATGATTATATAAACTCACAAATAGAGGAAAAGTTTGATTGACAGTATGGGGGAAGTTAAGATTTTCTGACAGGACATTACTTGTGCATATCTACAAGTATGTACTATAAACATATCCAGCAATCAGTTAACTACATTGTAACCTAACCATCTTCAAATCTAAACTGTTCACACCCTAAAGCTCAATCGGTAAAGTTACTGAACACCACAGTACCGCAGCTATAGGTATAGACGCGTTTAACTATCCAAAGTGAATGGAGGATAACATTCAGCAATATTTAAACACTCGATATAAACATTTATAAATTAGAACAAATACAAACTACAGCGTAGATATCACAGTCAGTCAAACATACTTAATGGCGTAGCCTTGTTTTATTTAGATCGACGTACACTCCACCAATGCGGAAAGTATAGAAACTATGACTATTGAAGAATGCAAACGTAATAACTACTGTAACGTCCGTTGTGTTTAGGCAACAGTTAACTGAAAAGAAGTAATCTGGATACATTTATCATTATTTAGAAATATCTGTAGATTCGTCAGTCTATCCACTAAGAGCCATCGCCAACCCTATCCTAAGACATGTTTAGACCGACAAGACTATAGTAATTACATCCCATTTGTTACTGATCATGTTCAACAATCATAAGCAATTCCTGCTAAAAACCAATCTATATATTATATAGTTATGCATTATAAACGGAACTAATAGAATTCTACGTTAGCCATGTACAGACAATACAGACATTCAACATAATCATTAATCTTCCAATAACAACAGAACGTGCATACATGAGAATACCATAAGTGATACATCACAATGTTCAGTGATGCTACCACTGTCAAAAAAAAATAGCTAATCAAAATCAATAACAGTTGAGCTAGAGAAAGCGTTATCTCAGTGTCACAAAATGTCATATCCAGAATTCGAAGCCACGCACATCATTCAACCAGATTCAGATAACTAAACATCCACTCTACTTCAGCAGCCCGAGTCACGTACTGCTGGTAGCAAATAAGGAACAGGAAAGGGACCTGACAGGCAGTATACGACATTATAAGGACTTCCAAAACGGGTATGCACTGTGTCCTTCGTGGGAGAGGCTGGCGTAATAATTGCAGTGTCATCAACTCCATAGTCAGATGCAAATTCATCCCGCTCATTAAGATTATTGGAAAAAGTAGGCTCATCAAATATCTCATACATCCGCCCCCTCATAGTCAAATAACTCTCTATCTCAAGGTTATATAACAATGCAGCCATTTCAGACTCTGAAGATTGATAATTCACGTCAATAATTTCAAGGTTGTAAGCCGATGCCAAGTACATGACAACCTTCTTAGCTAAACAGTTCCTGACATCAGCAAGAGTTTCACGCCCCGATACAATAAATATTGGGTTATAGGTAGGGCTGGCCGAAGACAAAATAGTAATCCAAGCGCTGTAGTTTCCAGCAGAATGCATAACAGACTCTAACGGAGTACACTGTATTAGAAGGGTATTGATAATCTTCCTAAGTAAAGGCACATATTCTAAATAAATGTGATTATTACTGGCACGCTGCCCACATGTAGTTCCACCTACTCCACAGTTTGAAGCATTCTTGTAGATACTCTGGAGTTCTCTGCGCTTCAAATGATATAATTCACTGCAATGCTTAAGGACATCACTGTGGGGAATAAAGCATGTATTCACCCTAAACTTGTATGATTATAATGAAAAATACAGTTGTGTTTATAGTCATAAGATTAAAAAGGATAAGAAAAGAAGTACAACCTTTAGTCCTTGTACGAAAGGCCTAAGAACAGGAATTAACACAAATTCCCTCCTATAACTTGCACCCAAGACTTAGAATGAGACGTGGCCGCGTGTGCTAGAAATCCTCTCCAACTGCCTTGCAATATTGGGAGAGCTATTAAGGTTTTAGATGTGAGATCTGAGGTTTTGGGAGAAGAATGCTCTCAAAACCCTAATTTTTCCTTGAGATTTGTTTAAACAGTGCAACAACAGTGTTTAACATAAGGAGAAGTCTCCTCCTTATATACTACACTTGGCCGAAATATTTGAATAGGGTAAGGGTGGGCTTTCCACTCTTACCTTATTCTAATTCATGATTCGACCCATTTAGCTACAAGTTATTCGCGGGATTTTAATTATAAATCGTAACATGTTATCAGATATCAATACAGTCGATATATTAATAATGGTCTGACAAAATACGATATTGTATAATTACCCAAATTAATATAACTGTTTATATTAATTCGCGAATACAATATTTAATTAAATATATAACCGTTTATATTTAATTTACGAATTAAACATGTAATCCGTATTAGCTAAAATTATTTAATCCATATTAAATAATAATCTCAACATCTTATTGACTAATTTAATAGTCAATACCTCTGACTAACTGTTTAGTCTTATCCGGCAAAATGTGACTGTATTTTCATACCTTCACATCTCCCAAACGTGTCCTATAGGTGTGACGTATAGGGACCAGTTGATCACCGCCATCCGTATGACAATAACGTCAAACTTATCTAGCAAGCCAACCGTTATTGATAAACGTGGATCAACTGGTAATAATACAAAAGTATGCCCTTGTGATCCTTAAAGAGATTTAATAAGTCATTGTACTTAATTGTCAAGGACACCAGCCCCAACAATCTCCCACTTGTCCGTACAAGGGTATGTGCAATGACGTTATCACACTACATGTGGAGGACACAAGCTCCAACAAACTCCCACTTGTCCGTACAAGTGTAGGTGCGATAACCGAATCTCATATCCTTTTAAAATTTCTCCCACTCAATGTAAGACAATTTGCAAATCCGCATTCGCAAAGGTCGTATCTCACAAGCGATCTGTATCAAGAGTGGTTTCCCCGACTAGAGAGTAACTTAACTGATAAAACGAATCTGTATTCGAGCATGGCCATGCATTTCAGTTACTACTCCTCGAGTGGCCCTGAGAAATGATAAAATCCTGATAAGGGTTTGGATATTTCCCTCAACTCGAATACTGACGATATCGCCCAGCATGAAATAACCTAGAAAAAATCCTCTTGGCCCCTGTTACGGTGACCGTGGGAAAGAAACCAAATTTACCCAAAATCTGTCTTAATCTCAAGAGACAGTTGAAGGTCAAAAGACTCGACTCTAAGGAACACTATGGAGGTCCTATCCACGACCAGGCACCCAATGTTATAAAACATTTAGGACTCCATAACGTTGTCACGGGGTGTCCTACGAGATATCCTTATAACTCGCCTTTGTGATTGGTCAGTCATCCACGTGACTTATGGCTCGTTGAACCCACCATCAACCAACGTCACAAAATGATTACCTGAGTTATCAGCTCAAGTGGGTAATCAAGGACCAAAACGATGTAATGTTAATCAGTTCACTTTGTGGTGTTCAAAATTGGCGTACAATTCCACATGAAAAACAAAACATTTTATATCATAACAATAAGGTTGAATAGAGTACACGAGAAAATGAATTATTACATGAATTCATAAAAGAGTACTACAACTTAGGAACACATCCAATTCCCATGGAATGAATGTCCCCTTCATGCTTATCACGTGGTAATGCTTTTGTGAGAGGATCAGCTATGTTGTCATCCGTAGCGATCTTATCAATGAAAATCTCCTTTTGCTCCACGTAATCTCTGATTAGATGAGATTTCCGTTGTACATGCCTAGCCTTGTTTCTAGACTTATGCTCCTTAGCTTGGAAGATGGCACCGTTATTGTCACAATAAACGATGATTGGGTCATTCGAACTAGGCACTACTGATAGTCCTTGTAAGAATTGACGCATCCATATTGCTTCCTTAGCTGCTTCTGAGGCGGCATAGTACTCGGACTCAGTCGTAGAATCTACTGTAACACTCTGTTTAGAACTTTTCCAGCTGACAGCAGCGCCATTAAGAGTAAAAACGAATCCAGACTGAGATTTCGAGTCATCTCGATCCGTTTGGAAGCTAGCATCTGCGAAACCCGTGGCGCAGAGCGTCGAGTCGCCTCCGTAAGTCAATCCCCAATCTTTAGTCCTCCATAGGTACTTAAGAATGTTTTTCACGGCCATCCAGTGTTGTTCACCTGGATGAGCTTGGAATCGACTTGTCATACTCAATGCATATGCAACGTCAGGACGTGTGCATATCATGGCATACATGATTGATCCTATTGCCGAAGCATAAGGAATCCGACTCATGCGCTCTTTCTCTTCCAATGACTTAGCTTCTTGAGTCTTGCTCAAGTGAAGCCCAGGAGTCATAGGGAGGAACCCTTTCTTGGAGTTCGTCATGCTGAATCTCTCTAGAATCTTATCTATATAAGACTCCTGACTGAGAGACAACATCCGTCATGATCTATCCCTGTAGATACGCATGCCCAAAATTCTTTGTGCCTCTCCCAGATCTTTCATCTGGAAGTGGTTTTTCAACCATGTTTTAACCGAAGATAAGAGAGGTATGTCATTCGCAATCAAGAGTATGTCATCGACATACAGTACTAGGAATACAATCTTGCTCCCACTCGACTTGATATAGAGACATGGTTCCTCGACTGATCGAATGAACCCATTCTCTTTTATCACTTGGTCGAAGCGATGATTCCAACTCCGCGATGCTTGCTTAAGTCCATAGATGGAACGCTTAAGCTTGCAAACTTTCTTAGGATGTGCTGGATCGATAAAACCCTCGGGTTGTACCATGTACAACTCTTCCTCCAAATAACCGTTTAAGAAGGCGGTTTTAACGTCCATTTGCCATATTTCATAATCATGAAATGCGGCGATCGCTAAGATAATCCGAATGGAACGTAGCATGACTACGGGTGCAAAGATCTCATCATAGTGCAAGCCTGGCACTTGAGTGAAACCTTTAGCAACTAGTCTTGCCTTGTGGATATCTTGTTGTCCTTCCACGGCATGCTTTATTTTGTAAAGCCATTTGCATTGAAGGGGACGTACCTTTGCAGGTAGGTCCACAAGATCCCACACGTTGTTCTCATACATGGAGTCCATCTCGGATTGCATGGCTTCTAGCCATAGCTTTGAGTCAGAACTGGTCATGGCACCTTTATAGGTTGTGGGTTCATTACCCTCTAGGAGTAAGACGTCATCTGTATCATGTTCCTCGACCATACCAATGTATCTGTCCGGAGGAATAGAGACTCTTCCCGACCTCCTAGGTTCCTCAGGAATATCTACCGCAGCCTCGATTGAAGGAACTGTTTCCTCCAATGGTTGCTCGGCAGTTGGTTCTTGAACCTCCGATAACTCGAAGGTTCTATTACTCGACTTGTTCTCGAGAAATTCTTTCTCTAAGAACGTCGCACTAGCCGCAACAAAAACACGTTGTTCGGTTGGCGAGTAGAAGTAATGACCAAAAGTTCCCTTTGGATAACCTATAAAGTATGTCTTGACCGATCGCGGGCCGAGCTTATCCTCGTGTCTCCACTTGACATAAGCCTCGCAGCCCCAAACCCGTATAAAGGACAAGTTGGGGACCGTTCCCTTCCATAATTCGTATGGAGTCTTGTCAACAGCTTTAGACGGACTTCGGTTAAGTATTAGAGCGGCCGACAAAAGAGCATAGCCCCACAATGAATCAGGCACGACGGTGTGACTCATCATGGATCGAACCATATCGAGTAGAGTTCGATTTCTCCGTTCGGACACACCATTTAATTGTGGTGTTCCAGGTGGAGTTAACTGTAGCACGATGCCACAGTCTTTAAGGTGTTGATCAAACTCGTGTGAAAGATACTCACCACCACGATCAGAACGTAGTGCTTTAATCTTTCTACCCAGCTGGTTCTGTACCCGATTCTGGTATTCTTTGAACTTGTCAAAGGATTCACTTTTATGTTTCATCAAGTAGACATAGCCATATCTACTCAAATCATCCGTGAAAGTGATGAAATACCTATAGCCTTCTCGTGCGTTGATCGACATAGGGCCACATACGTCCGTATGTATGAGTCCTAATAGGTCGGCAGCGCGCATTCCAACACCTTTGAAGGAAATACGAGTCATCTTGCCGATGAGACATGATTCACACGTGCCATATGATTCGAAATCAAAGGGCGAGATAGCTCCGTTCTGTATGAGCTGTTTTACGCGTTTCTCATTTATGTGTCCCATACGACAATGCCATAAGTAAGTTTGATCTTCGTCACCTACCTTTAACCTTTTATTATTCACATGTAATATCTCGGTGGTTTGATCTAAAACATAAATTCCATTCATGGAAACTGCCTTGCCATAAATCATATTGTGTAAGGAGAAAATACAGCTATTATTCTCTATTACAAATGAAAAGCCGAGTTTGTCAAGCGCAGAAACTGAAATAATGTTTTTGGACAAACTAGGAACATAATAACAGTTATATAAAAATAACTCGAATCCACTTGGAAGCTGGATCACGTATGTTCCCTTCGAGACTGCAGCAACGCGTGCTCCATTCCCGACACGCAGGTCAACCTCGCCCTTGATTAGGGGTTCTTGGTTTCGGAGGCCCTGCACATGATTACATAGATGAGAACCACAACCAGTATCAAGTACCCAAGTTCCGCAACTTGCGTGGTTAATCTCAATCATGTGAATAAAAGAAGAAGAAGACATACCAACAGGAGTAACGCGGCCTGCCTTAATGTCCTCGCGATACACGGGGCATGAGCGCCTCCAATGCCCAGTCTTGTGGCAATGGTGACATTCCATGCTAGTATCATTGCTCTTAGTCTTGCCCTGTGAGTTGCTCGACTCACCTGGCCCACTCTTAGTAAATCCTGGTTCCTTGAACCTAGGCTTACCTACTGCTAGGTCGCCCTGAGCTTTAGCCTTCCCTTTACCCTTTCCCTTACTGGAGATCATGAGAACATCCTGCTTCATGCTCCCACTTAATTTCAGATCCTTCTCAATCTGTACGAGAAGGGAGTGGAGCTCATGAGGAGTCTTCTTCATGTCGTTCATGTAGTAGTTGGCCCTAAAGAGGGCGAACCCATCATGAAGCGAATGAAGCATACGATCAACGATTATGTTCTCACTGATCTTGCAGTTCAGGGTCTCCAGTTTCTCGATATTCTCAATCATGTTGAGAATATGTGGGCTAACAGCTTGGCCCTTCTGGAGTTTCGCCTCAAAGAAGCGACAGGTATGCTCATAAGAAACGATTCTCGGAGCCTTGGAGAATTCGTTAGAGAGCGTGGTGAAAATCTTTTTTGCACCATGGGATATGAAGCGTCTTTGCAAATTTGATTCCATTGCATAGATGAGTACGTTCTTTATCGCACCCGCTTCCATAACGAAATCGCTATGGGCGCGAATTTCGTTGGCTCTAGCTCCAGTTCCTGGGTGTGCCGGAATGGGCTCAGGTAAATACTTAAGCTTTCCGTCAGCAATGGCAGCATTCCGTAGTGCTGCCTCCCAGTCAGAGAAGTTTGACCCATCATTCCTCAGTCTAGTTGACTGATTCATGGAGTCCATGAAGGCCTTTAGCCAGGATTCACGTGCTAGCTTGGCACTTGGCATTGGGTCTTCACCAGCCATTTTAGTTATACAGCAGTTTTAAAGAACGTGTTCTACACTGAAAAAGAAGATAAAACAAAACCATATAAGCAACTCATTGTTGTGATTTAAGTCTATATTAAATTGAATTTAAACTCGTAGACTCATGCATTTATATAATTGATCTCCCTCAAGAAGTATATAAACGATCCCAAGACTCAATTTCCGTATATTGATAAGCCCACAGTTTGGCTAATTCCAATCGTTGGAACTCTTGGTCGATAGATTTCCGTAAATCCTATCTATTAGTCCATCTCAGTCACTAGATAGTATCGAGTGACCATGATGATGAGATAAAATAAATCATCTGTTCCCACTTACCCGACGTAGAAGGGGTCATATTATGCCTACCGACGAAGAAGGGATTCATGGGAGGCTGATTTATAAAGACTAGTCTCAATTTTTGGTTATACGAGGAAGACCCCATCAACTTTTATTTATTCATATTAAGTGAACTAATATCTAGCATATGCGTGAATGAATTAAATAAAGTGATGGCTTTGCAATAGACATGTGACATCTGTATTGTCACAGAAAACTAACGCGTAACCTCTACATGAGTCAGTTTTCAGGCATGATATAGGTGGTTTGGTTTAGGCGGAATATGATGCAAGCTATTATCGATGAATGCATAAAAAAAAAATGCAATAAACGTAAATAAAAAGTCCTAGTGTGGCCTATCCTACAAAAATAAACATAAAACAACTTGGAATCCACCGTTGGACCCTAGAAGCTTGTCTTGATGTTCAATCTTGGTCCTTGCAGCGGGAGTGAGCATCCGGTCTCCGTCTTTGGTCTTCACAAAATTACTAATTTAAATTACAAAAGTAGTCCTAGATACATTCTAATTTAAATACAAAAGTAATTACATGGCAAAAACCCAAAACGGAGATACAAGATCTCAAAATTACAAGCAAGACTGTGTCCCATCATTACGGTAACACAATCTTCTAAGGCCACACTAAGTTACAACCGGTTGCAAAATTAAATACGTTATGGAAAGCATTCACGAGGCATTCAACAAGACGATAAATAAAATGCATCAACTAAATTAAAATTCATACATGACATAATACTGTTATTATGATTAACAAATTTTACCAAACCACCTTTTAGGATTAAAATTATGTGATTATACCGTTTTAACCACTTTAATTTTAATAAGTTTATAATCCTATTATTTTAAACCGTTTTAAAATAATATGTATCAAACGAGGGTGAACCGTTTCACAAAATTAATAATATACTATTTCCGTATATAGTATATTACTAAAGGCCATGTGAAAATAAAACATGTTATTTTCAGAAAATAAAAAAAAAAACGAGTCTGTTACAGGGGTGGTCTACCGACCCAATAAACAGGTCTACCGACCACCTGACGAAAAGAAATTTTTTTTTTTTTTTTTTTTTTTTTTTTTAAAAAAAAAAAAAAGCAAAATGGTCGACCGACCCGAAAAAACAGGTCGACCGACCACAAAACACGAAACCGAGTTTCTGAACACGATTTCTCACAAAAGATAAACTGTCGAAACAGAAAAACACGCAGGAGGCGGTCGACCGACCGCAACGGGGGGTCGATCGACCGACTTAGCGGCAGAAGACGATTTTTCAGGTTTTAAAACTTACGAAAAACACAAAGGTAAAATTTTCATGGCCGGGCTCTGATATCACTTGTGGGGAATAAAGCATGTATTCACCCTAAACTTGCAGGATTATAATGAAAAATACAGTTGTGTTTATAGTCATAAGATTAAAAAGGATAAGAAAAGAAGTACAACCTTTAGTCCTTGTGCGAAAGGCCTAAGAACAGGAATTAACACAAATTCCCTCCTATAACTTGCACCCAAGACTTAGAATGAGACGTGGCCGCGTGTGCTAGAAATCCTCTCCAACTGCCTTGCAATATTGGGAGAGCTATTAAGGTTTTAGATGTGAGATCTGAGGTTTTGGGAGAAGAATGCTCTCAAAACCCTAATTTTTCCTTGAGATTTGTTTAAATAGTGCAACAACAGTGTTTAACATAAGGAGAAGTCTCCTCCTTATATACTACACTTGGCCGAAATATTTGAATAGGGTAAGGGTGGGCTTTCCACTCTTACCTTATTCTAATTCATGATTCGACCCATTTAGCTACAAGTTATTCACGGGATTTTAATTATAAATCGTAACATGTTATCAGATATCAATACAGTCGATATATTAATAATGGTCTGACAAAATACGATATTGTATAATTACCCAAATTAATATAACTGTTTATATTAATTCGCGAATACAATATTTAATTAAATATATAACCGTTTATATTTAATTTACGAATTAAACATGTAATCCGTATTACCTAAAATTATTTAATCCATATTAAATAATAATCTCAACATCTTATTGACTAATTTAATAGTCAATACCTCTGACTAACTGTTTAGTCTTATCCGGCAAAATGTGACTGTATTTTCATACCTTCACATCTCTCAAACGTGTCCTATAGGTGTGACGTATAGGGACCAGTTGATCACCGCCATCCGTATGACAATAACGTCAAACTTATCTAGCAAGCCAACCGTTATTGATAAACGTGGATCAACTGGTAATAATACAAAAGTATGCCCTTGTGATCCTTAAAGAGATTTAATAAGTCATTGTACTTAATTGTCAAGGACACCAGCCCCAACAATCACACCTCTCGAACGAGAAGTCCTCAACAACTAATGCCCATCGTCGAATAAGGTTGTGGACAGCTTTCTTAGCAGCAAGCTCACATGAGTCTTCAAGCGTAACTGCACGTTCGCACACATATGTTAACTTTTCAGGCTTATTAGTAGAACGATAACGAAACCTCGTTTCCACTACGACGTAAACGCTATTTTCAGACAAATCTAGAACATGATACGCAGGTTCAGGAAACTGCAGTTCAGCAGTGATCTGTTTAAGTAAAGGATGGTAAGGAACCACTATTTGTAACGGCGTAGCAAGCGCCATCTGCAATTTCAGCAAATATAACAATCATTACGAAAGCAAAATGAATGCAGGGAAATATATAATCAAGAATATGTAGGTAAAGTGACAGCATGCCAAATAGCTATGAAATTGAGCTATAAGTTAGTACCTTCACAACAAAGTTTGAAAGTAATTTGCAATGAAACAGAAAGAGGTACAAAACAAAAACTCATTTTACATTTCACGGTCTACCAGAATCCCTAGGAAAAAAAAACATACATGCTATATACATACGAATAGAAGTTTACCATAGCACATGATGTTAGGCCACCCCACCCTCCACCCAATTTAAATAACAAATAATTAAACAATAACAATCATCCACCTAAATAGAATCGTCGAAGCAAGCCTTCAAATATGTAAGACAATAGTTCAGAATACAATAGCACACTTATCAAGCTTACTAAAATTAGTAAAATCCATTTCACAACACAACCAAGCAAATTAAAACAAACTATATACCAAACAATTTAAAACTGCATGATTAGAGTTCGATTCAAACAAACCTAAATTAGGATAATGAATTATAGATAATGAAACTATAGAATGCCAAGATATCAACTCTTTAGCCTATATAAAGACTGCAACAGAAAGGTATGGTTCTATAACTACTGTGTATCAGTTATTTAAAAGATATAGATGGATAGTAACTAAACAAATCCCCTAGATATAGGAAAAGTACAACAATTACATTACCTAGTGTACAGAATTGAGTGTAAGAATGGTTAATCTATAAAATGTGATCATAGAGGTAAGGTAATCATTTAAGTCAGAAAAACAAACATAACATTAGTATCTAACGCAAAAGTTAGAAGACCACAGACCAATTACTTGCATCAGACCAAATAATAAAGCCTATTATGTGACAATGTGAATGTATCCCAGGTATAACTTACAGAACCTAATTCAGACATTCAAAATATAATTAGTGACATCTCTTACACCCAAACTAATAATATCCTACGTATGAATAACCAATCCCGACTATGCCACGCACAACAAGATTTGTATCAAATTTTATAGGTAAATGTACTTATTAAGTTAATATCTGGTCGTTTAAGTTGCAAAGTCTGTGTCAGATACAAATATTAACTTATTACAACATGATAAAGTAACTATCAATAACTACAATGTCGAATTGTTTATAAACAGCCATCGTTATTGCCCATGGCAATTCATATACTTCATAACCAACACAACAGCGTCAAATAATCTAGGCTCCAAACAAAACGTCAGTTTTCCATATTTAACAGTATTATCCCCCTTGAATCGAAAAAATATATGTCAAGTTTATACACAAGTGACATATTTGTCATTACCTTTTTTGTACAAATGAGGCGACATAAGGTCTGTAAACAGGTTGTAGATGTAAAGTTTATACACCAGTGAAATATTTGACACGAACTTTTTGAACAAATGAGGCGACATAGGGACCGCAAACGGGATGCATAAGCTGAAATGTAAGTCGTACAGACATGCCTACAATTATAGAAAAACATAGGTCTAAATTCACTCACACGCTTCCTCAAGTAAAGATTATTAAACAGAAGCTCTTACAAACACATGGTATAAATTTAACACCAGTAGTTAATATTCACTCTATAATGGTACCCTCTGAGAAGACCAAATAGGTAGTTCATTCACCCAACGATGGTCTCTTTTGATGTTTAGCCACATCTTATAAATAAAACATAATTGTCAATGTAAGAGCTAAGTCTGATCAAGACTAATAAGCATTTCTTATGTCTTTTACCAAAGGCGAATTACAAACATGTGGAAATGAGTCAGTCGAACTACAAGACCTTTTTTTTATAAAAAAATACATCTGGGATGGATAAAAATCTTATAAATAAGATCGCCGATTGTGTGTATTCAGAAGATGACATAAATAATATCCGCAATTATACACATCTAACAAACAACTCTCCAACGCAGAACCATGTAACACATGAGTTCAACATACAACCTCCCGATAGCAATGGTCGCGCAACCCTTATCAATCCTTCAATAGCGAAATTGGTAAAGGTATTTATATGAACAAATAAACAACAATGTACCAGAAATGTCTATCATCATCTATCATAATTGATAGTTATATATAATTCCAGTTGCGTGTAACAAAGCAAGCCATCGTAATTGTTCAACAATACTCAGAATTAACCAAAAGCCATCTATCAACATAGGAAGACTGTATAGACATTGCTTAAAATTTTCATCATTAGCTATAATAATCAGCTTAGTAAATGGACAGACACAATCTCAGCTTATGCTTCCATAATATAGTACATAAAAGTGTACAGTGGAAATATCTCCATACTTTTTAAGTTGCTTGCAAACTTAGATAAACAATACTACTATAGTGGTTGTTAGTACTTAGAGTATGGGCAAAAGTAAGGTCTCCTGACGAGACAACACCCCTACTTACCTATGCAAACACCCTACAATATCAAGACCAAAGATTTCAGTAATAAATGATAAGTTTCTGAATACACCATTATCATTATAGTTTGCGGATAAGACAATTATACATGTTAAATTAACTAAAACTTCTATTAAACATATGTTAAAAAATACAGCACCAGATATTACAGCAACGTTGCAAAACAAATCACATCTCCATAGAGATTGAAACGCAACCTCCACCCACAACTAATCACACAACAACTAAGATAATACATCACAATTTCATCAGGGAGAGTCACTAAACCACTATAACCCCTAATCTGTAGAACAACCATCAGACGAGGAACAATTTGGCTTCCATAACTCTTCTTCCAGATGACTATAATAGATTTCATATATATCAAGCTTGTTAAAGTTCGTTCCGAAAACCTCACCTGTAGCCATGCATAGATGATATAGAGTCATATGAGGAACAGTAGTTTCACATCTCTTGAAGAACTCAACAACCTCAACCTCTAAGTTGCTTAATTCAACCCTTTTCATCGCAACAACTTCTGTGTAACACAATAACACAACTGTGTCAGTTAACCTAAATAATGTCAATCACATAATATGCGAGCAGTATCGATAATTAGGTTAACTATTTAAGTATTGACACCAAGCATAATCAATAATCAGGTAACTAAATCAATTTCATCAGCGAGCAGCAACAAAAGTCAAACCAAAAGTCCCTAAATCACAGAATATGTAAGCACAATCAATAATCAGATAACCAATTCAATTTAAATCAGAAAGTGAGAACTCTCAAGTTGATAAAAGATGTGTAAAGATCAAAAAATAAATAGAATATGCAGCTGACAATACATAAAAGAGCAAGCATATATAGATAAAGAAATTAAGCAGAACAGTACCAATAAGTAAATCGGAACTCCTTAAATCACAGAATATGTAATCTCAACCAATAACCAGGTAACTAATTCAATGGAATTCAGAAAACTTGATTTCCCAGGACGACAAAACTGGTTAAAAGATCAAGAAACAAAGATATTAAGCAGTTGAGAAGAAGCAGCAAAATTATCAAATACATGAAGAGGATTTGCAGAACAGCCAAGGAAAGTTTGTCAAAAGTCCTAAAAGCAAAGAAACTGAATCATACTTATAATTAAAGCAAAGCGTATTAAACATACCCTTAGTTATATTCTCATCAGGAATAACAGGTCTTTGAACCTTGTACCGGCGAGTCATTGTCAATTCCAATGATGAAAGACCGAAACCCTCCCGCCTCATGAGATTCCCAATAACATCGTTGTTCAGAACAACCATCAAACGATGGAACAAGGGACGAAATCCATTAACAATACCATCAATCCGTTCTTGAAGATAATGCACCTCATCAACGTTAGTCATAGGCATACCGAATCACACTCTGACCACCTAAAACAGAGAAAACAAGGAACGATTAGCAAATATTATTTCTAAAGAAAACACGGACCGATTATTAATTACAGCATAATTAAACTCAAGCAGATGAGAAGAAAGAATAGAGAGACAAAACGGAATTCAAAAACACCAGGCTAAGAAACAGACAATGGAAATCCACCTAACAACAGTGTAAACAGGGGCCGATTAGGAAGCATTATTTATCGGTAAACTCAATTAATAATCTTAACGAAAGCAACATAATTAAACTTCAGCAAGTGTAAGAAATTAATAAAGAAACCCAACGAAAGGTAAAAACAACAGACTAAAGGAAAACAGACAATTACCTTTTAAACAAAAAACAGAGCATGAATGTTCCGGTATTTATAAGGGCTGAAGGAAGAAGATGACAAAGGCGACGCTGTTCATCACATGCCAAGCACGAAAGTTACTGGCCTACTGTTCATAATTTACCAAGTTTGCACATTTATAGGGGTTGTAGATCTGAAAAATGAGGTGAAGGAGGGAGGTAGAAGGTGATGGGTTAGAGTTTAGTGAGGAAGTAAGAGGGAATTGGGTCCATTAACAAGTTAGGCCCATAAGACAAGTTTTAAGACGGTTTAAGCTAAGAACACCGTTTAAGTTACAACAAACTTAGAACGAGATAGATATTTCCGGATCATAAAATTAAATTGCTACGACATAATTTACGCAATTAAATGAAATCTTATTTAAAATATTTCAAAATATTTTCACATAAATTAACCAGTTATTTGAATAAAATTCCGAAATTCCGAAATATAAATTATTCTCGAAATTGAACTTAAAATCTTTAAACTTCCAAGTCCCGAAATATTGAGATGTTACATTCGAGATTTTTGTATACTGGGACTCTGTCGGCCTAAAAAACGTGGATAATAACCTTCAAAATCTGTTATTTTTTGCCATCTTAGACCCCATAATTTTTTTTCCTGAATCTTTGTCTATAGGCTCAGATTTCTCCCAAACCAACGTAAAATAAAATATAAAACTTATTTTGTCTATTTCTAACACGATCTTTAAAATAATCTTAGGACCTCTAAATCTGTCTATTTTAAACCGTATATCACTTTAAACACTAAGTCATTTTTATATGATACTCCCTCTATTTTTATCCAAGTAATACTTCTCTATTTTATACACTATTCACAAGTGAACCTTCAATTTCAATTTTCGCTCAATACATAAGAGAAAATATATTCATATGTGATCTTGTTTGCTTTGTCTTTACGAGTATATTGAAAATATATAACTTTTATAATTTTTGCAAATACGTAGCTAAAGATATTAACCACGTAAAACGTGCGTTGGCAAACGTGAAAAAGCTAATGGAGGGAGTATTAAGGTACTATGGTGTGAATTTCAAGATTTTTTATCTCGGTACTCAGTTAGCCTAAAAAATGTGGATAATAACCTTTAAAATCGGCTATTTTTTGCCATCATAGAAACCCAAATTTGTTTTCCTAAATCTTTGTCTATAGGCTTATTATATCCTATAATAAATACGGGATTGGATTCTCAAAATTTTCTCAAAGCAACATAGAATAGAATATAAAATCTATTTCAATCACGACCTTTAAAATAATATTGGATTAATTCATAAGAATACTCTTAACTATGAGTGTTCTGCTCAAAATACTTCAAACTCTATTTTAACTAGCAATATAACCAATTAATGCTTTCATTCGCTGTTACTATAATATATGACCTGTTACCTGCTAAGTAACTGAAGAAATTTCTAATCCTACTTTAACACATCTTTCTCTTTTTACTTCTCGGTTAATTTATTCACCTAATCACACCATTAAAACACGCTACAATAACTTAACAAAACAACAAATTCTATTCAAAACAAATGAGGGCATTAGTTGGTTATATTGGTAGTTAAAATAAAGTTTAGAGTATTTCGAACAGTTCACTAATAGTTCAGAGTATTTCTATCAATTAATCCAATAATATTAGGGTCTCTAAATGTGTCCATTTTGAACCGTATGTCAATTTTAACAGTCTGAGTCATTTTTCCATGATATGAGGGTACTATGATGCGAATTTCGAGATTTTTTTTATCTCGGGATTCTATCGGCCTAAAAACCGCAGATACCTTCAAAATCGGTTATTTTTGGTAATCTTATAAACTGAATTTTTTTCCTGTATCTTTGTTTATTGTTTTATTACGTCCTATAATAAATGTTGTATGCTTGGATTTTTTTCAAAACAACATAGAATAGAGTATAAAACTTATTGTGTATATTTAACACGTCCTTTAACATAATATTATGGTCTCTAAATGTGTCTATTTTAATCTGTATGCCAATTTTAACACCCTGAGTTATTTTCATATGGAATTGAGGTACTATGGTGAGAATTTCGAGATTTTCGAGTAAAATAAAGCAGCCACAAAATTTGAGAAACAACAGAGGCCATTTGACAGTTCCGGAACGCAATACACCAGCATTAACGGTAATCGTGAAAAATGGATTAATACTCGTTATTTTGGCCTGTAATCGAATTGGTTAATTGCTAAAATGTCATCGGATAAGTATTTGAAAAATCAGGAGAAAAATAATCCGGGTCCGGTACGACCTCCTAAACGGCTCCAATCGAAGTGTACAATATATAATACACGGTTTTCGAGATTTCGAGGTCCTGGAACAGAATTCTACGAAAATCACAAAAAAGGTTTATCGGGTTAGATAAAGCAACCACAAAATTTAAGGAGCAAACACAGGCCATTTGGTTCCGGCGTGCGATAAAACAACATTACTCAAACCTCCGATAATCGTGAAAAATGGATTACTAATCGTTATTTTCGCGTGAAATCAAATTCGTTAACTCCTGAAATGACACCTGACGAGTGTTTCGAAATTCCGCAAGAAAAATAATCGTGGTCTGATACGACCTTCCGAACGGCTCAAATTGAGGGCATACACGATTTTTGGGATTCCGGGGTCCCGAAAGAAACTTCTCCAAAATCAGAAAAGGTATATCGGGTCAGATAAAGCTGTCACACAAAATTTGATAAGCAACAGAGGCCATTTGGGGGTTCTGGTACGCGCTAAACCATCATTAATCAAACCTCCGAAAATCGTGAAAAATCGATTGATACTCGTTATTTTGTGTTGAAATCGAATTGGTTAACTCCTAAAATGACCTCGGACAGGTATTTGAAAAATTTGGAGAAAAATGATTGTGGTTCGGCATGACCTCCCGAGCGGTTCAAATTAAAGTGCAATACACCGTTTCCGGATTTCGGGGTCCTGGAACAAAATTTCCCGAAAATCACAAACAAGGTTTATCGGGTCAGATAAATAAACCACACAAAATTTGACGAGCAACAGAGGCCATTTAGGATTCCGGTATGTAATAAACCAGAATTACTCAAACCTCCGATAATCGTGAAAAATGGATTAATAATCTTTATTTTCGCCTGAGATCGAATTGGTTAACTCATGAATTGACACCCGACAAAGTGGCAAGTATTTGAAATTTCGGGAGAAAAATAATTTTCATCTGATACGACCATCCGGACAACTCAAATTAAAATGTATAATACACGAATTTTCGGAATTCCGAACTCTCTACAATATAATACTCTAACAAAAAGAGTAGAGTTTCTCCATGGATGAATCTCCACAAAAAAATTCTCCATGGCTTGAATTACGAGGGAGAGTTTCTCCATCCCCATGGAGCTCCATGAATTTTTCCATGCTTGTGGAGAATTTTGTGGAGAAAAAAGTGGGGTAGATAGATTAAAAAATGGACCTTTGAGTGGGGTAGATTGAAGAAAAATGGGTAGGAAAAAAGTGGGTTACATAATGGAGAGATTGTTGGAGAAAAAAAGTATCCATTATAATTGAAAATAATTGGTGGAGAAAAATAGATGGAAATAAGGAGATGAAGAAATTGAAAAATTCTTAATCATGCTCTAAGACCATCCCCAAGCAGAAGGTCGCCTTAATCGGGTCACCAACATATTAACCCTAATCTCACCTTATTTATCTTGACCCACTTATACCCTCCCAAGTAGAAGGTCACGAACTAAGTCACCAACCCAATCAATTTTCCACTTTCGTTCTAACCTTCCCAATCATTTTCTACCTTCTCTATCCCACAAAACCTCTCTCGTACTCTTTTAATTATTAAGTATTATTTACTAAATATTAAAAATAAGTTATATTTGTAAATCAATCGTGTATTGTCATGTGGAAGGTCATCAAATGGTGACCTCTACTTGTTCAGGGTCACCAATTGACCCCGACTTATTCAAGATCAAATTAATTATTGTCTAAGGTTTTGTTAATTAGGTAATTAAAACAACCCAACAAGATCGCGATCCGATTGACAACCTTGCTTGGGAATGGTGTAAGTTGAGAAGTAGATTGATGAAGTGGGCCTCGAAAGTCCACAAATAAGCAACTCAAGATTGTTTGGTAATTGGTACTAACAATTCCCAGCTATGCTCCAGCTCACTCTTTCTTTATTGACAGCTTGTATTTTATCTGGAAAGCACCTGTTTTGTCCTTACATTCATACTTTGTACCCTATTTTTTTTTATATCATCTCATTCCTTCGCGTGATCAGTATTAGACCATCCCCAAGCAAAAGGTCGATTTAATCGAGTCAATAACATATTAACCATTAATCTCGCCTTATTGGTATTGACCCTCTTTTACCCTCCCAAGCAAAAGGTCGATTAAATCGAGTCAATAACATAGTTTATCTTCTTTTTTTTTTTTTCCTAATTTGTAACCAATGAGGATGTGACACATAAAGGGTCAATAGGTGGGTCAATTTTCACCCCTTGGGTCACAAATTGACCCTCAACACTCGTGAGTCAATACTAATTTGCTATTAATTGTAATTAACTTGACCCAAGCAAGCAATTGACCTAGCAATTGACCTTGCTTGGGGATGGTCTATATTGAAAAGCAAATTCTTATTTATAACAGCGGTATCCGTCACAATGGATACCATTTTCTCTCACAAAAGTGAAAAAGTACATAAAAGATGCACTACCTTGTCCCCTCTCCCTTTTTATGAGAGGTCACAAGCTTGTGACAGATTAGCTCGTCACAAGCAAGACCTGTTGATATTGAAATGGGTGATAAAAAAGAATAGAGGGAGTATTACATATACTCTCTTTTGATTTTGGTTATTTATTTCTCTAATTTATTTTATAATAAGTCTTTCTTTAAAAGGATATATTTGTCTTAATTTAAAATGTGTTAAGTAATATCCGCTTGTACGAATAAAAAAACAATGAAAATGTATATTGAAGTGAAAGAAGTTTGTCTTAGAACGAATACTTTCGTCTTAAATGAAAATTTGTGTTTATTTCAATTAATTGTTTATCTTTCTATTTTAGAAATGATTTTGGTAGATAATTGTATCATTGACACTCAATTCGATCCATTTGTCATTTAATAATAGACCTATATCTTGTACTCCGTGCTTTTTTTTTTGTCTGTATAACAAAATCAAAGATAAACAAATGAATGATAGGTGTTTATTCTTAGTATGTACTCCCCTCTCAAATTTATTCCCCTATGGATGTTACTCCCTCCGATCCAGACAAAAGGTAACGGTTGTTTTATCATAGTTGTCGAGACACGTTTTGTAACGTGAATATATTTAGTTACACATTATTAAAAATTATAAACATTTGATATTCTTGTAGCATTAATGATGATAAATCAAACAAGATCCCACATGACTATATTTTGTCTTATAGATTAACGGTAATATTAAAAATTTCCTACGACCATGAATACTGCCAAAAAACAATCGTTACCTTTTGTCTGGATCGAAGGGAGTACTAATTTATTTTTGTGGTTTTATATAATAATGAATCACAAATTCTTATTTATGACGGATATTTTCATCACAGTTTTATAACCTCTCACATACGGTAAATAAGAGAGTAAGTGAAAAAGTTAAAGAAGTGATTTGTAAAAGGTTACAAACTTACAACCGTCGCAACCAAGACAGAGTTATTAATATTTGATAGTATAATGAATTAATAAGAGCTCGCTATCTTAGTCGTGAATTGTAAGCGATCAAGTAAGATACGTTGTCTTAACAAATTTGGACAAGCAGAATGTGTAATTCAACTTGGCATTATTTGTGTTTTTCAAAGACATATTAGCTGGACAAGTCCAACTTATTTGACTTCAACAAGTGTGTGCATATCCACCTACTTGCTTCTTTTCTAATTCTCTTCCTTTAATATTTTGTGTGAGATCAGGCTTACTTTACCTTTAGTTATTCACAGTCTAATTTTAATAAAAGAAACAGTTACCTTTTGTATGTATCAGAGAGAGTATTGAATTGACTTTGTACCTTGTTTAATTATATGTTACTCCGTATGTTACTTTGATATTTATTATGGTCGTCAGCTCGTGTGTCACATACTCGCACATAGTTTGATGCATATAGTATCAAGATACCATATTGTGAACGTATGTATGTCCGTATGTATGAGACTTACAGCCAAATCATAATAAAATGGATTATATACCCAATATGTAGTAAAATGTAATGAGTAGTTCGTGAAGATGAGTGTTACATTTGGCAACTTTAATTAATTTGGATATGGACCACTATTACATTTCTTGCATTGTTTGGAATTTCTTAATTTAAGTAATGAGATGAATAAGAAGTTAATTGTATGACATCAATGATCATCCAATTAAAGGAATTAAGGAATTACACAACTTCCATCTCCAACAAATCGCAATTAGAATAGTGTAAGAGTTTATGAAGATAAAACTTATTTGTCACTCCATCTCTTATAATTTCAAATAAGTTTTATTTATGATCGTTGTATACGTGAAAGACCGAAATTAACGAGCAACCAAGCCGTAGATGTAGATCCAAACATAATATCACAATTATATACGTAGTCGCCTTGAGTAAAACACTTAATTGAACAGACATTTGATTATTCAACAAGTCAAGTGGGCAATAGTTGGTGTGAAAAGCCAAGTCTAGGTAATCACGTACTAGTGTAAGTGTACTACATACTAATAAGAAATGATTGAAATTGCAATGATAAATTGATAATATCTTCTCCAATCTCCATCATATGGATGTAATGGAATATATTATGCAGGCGATGGATATATCAGTCGTAAGTTTGTAATGGGCCAAGTTGTCTCACTTGTGTATATAAAATAAAACATTGAAAATCTCAAATACCTTATCTTTTCCTATTCAAGTGGGTAATATTTAACCCGTCGCAAATTTGCAATGGATATGTTCATTACAAATGAGAATTCGTGTACATTGTGAATGTGAGGTTATGATCACCCTTTAAATATAAGAGTAAAATGGGTCTTAGTTAACTAATTATGTTATTCCTAGTCGATATGATGACTCATAACTTATCCATTTTAAAACAATACAACTTTTTCCATTTTTACATTTATTCAATGGAAAAAATTGTTCGACTTTAGTTCCAATACCACACACGTATATGTCACAAGTGAAACACCATATACATTTTGTGATATTTTTTTATTTTGATATCTACGTCATTTCTTCTATTAAATGAAACAATATATAAATTGAGTTGAGATAAACTGAATGACTACCTAATGTTTTTATCTTAATCATGTATTGTAATACATATTATATTATTATGTACATTATTTTGTTGGAACGAGAATAAGGGTAAGATTATTGACGGTCTTGAGATAAGACTTTTTTAAGTTTTAAGATAAGACTCTCTCAATTTTATCACTAATTTACTCGAGTCTTGAGGAAGTCTTAAGTCGAGTCTTGGAAATCAATGATTCTCCTTAAGTCTTTGGTGGGTCTTGACCCGATTAGAAGTAATTTAATAAGTATGTAAAATGAAAAAGTCAAATGGAGAAGTAGAATATGAGGTGAGTCTGACGGATAATTTATGACGTTTTGGGTGAGTCTGAACCTAGGTAGCACAAACACTTCTCTTAATTAGCCGTCCCGTGTCCGACCCTCGGACACCCGACACATGGCTAAACATATTATAGTTTAGGCGAGAAATAAAATTTTAAAAAATATCAATTAAAAGATGAGTTTGAGTGGAAAAATGAGATTTAGTTATAGTAGAGGTCGAATTGTACCTCTACTTGTTTAGATTTAACTTCAAATACATGCTAAAAATAAAATTATACTTCGTACATTATTTATAACCATAAAACATATATTTTATTATATTTATATGACGTGTCTCGTGTCCTAAATTTCATGGGATGTCGTGTCGTGTCTCTGTCCGTGCCCGTGTCTGTGTCCGTTTTGGTGACCTAGATCTGAAGAATAAAGAAATAATAAAAATTAGTAAAAAGCTAATATGACAGTATTTTAAAATCTTGGAAAATTTTACGGATAATATTATCCTCAAATACAGAGATACTAGATTTCATGCCCGGGCGTTGCCCGGGTAATATCTTTACATGTTTCAAAGTAATTATCGTAACAGTTAATCTTCTAAAAATACTTAGTATAATAGGCATATATAGAGAATAATTCAAGTATGATTATTTTTTGGCTCATGCCAAGGCGTTGCCCGGGTAATATATTTGCATGGTTTCAAAGTAATTATCGTAACAGTTAATCTTCTAAAAATACTTAGTATAATAGGCATATATAGAGAATAATTCAACTATGATAATTTTTTATGGCTAATGAAACATCAGATGTATCATCATCAATGGAACAATATGGAACGTTGAAAGTGCATGAAATTCCAATGGAAACGGAAACATGTACTTTCGATTCAATGGTCTTGGAAAGACACCTACATATTACGCATCACCCTAAAAATAATTTTTTAAGCATATATATTGTTGGATTAATTGATAGAAATATTCTGAACTATAAGTGAACGGCTCAAAATACTATAAACTTTATTTTAACTACCAATATAACCAACTAATGCCCTCATTTGTTTTGAATAGAATTTGTTATTTTGTTAACTTATCGTAGCATGTTTTAATGGTGTGATTAGGTGAATAGATTAACACAGAAGTAAAAAGAGAAAGACGGTTAGAGAAGGGTTAGAAATTTCTTCACTTATTTAGCAGTTAGCAGTAATATATTACTTCCTCCATTCTTTTTATATCACCCCATTTCTTTATACACGTTTGCCGATATTCATTTTGTTTTGATTATATCTTTAGCTACATTTTACTAAAAATTATAAAAGTTTGATATTCTTAATCATCTTATCAAGACAATCCAAAAAAGATCTCACGTGAATATATTTCCGTGAACGGATTGAGAGAAAACTGACGTTGAATACTGGATTGTGAATAGTGTCCAAAAGGGAAATGGGGTGATATTGGTAGTATAATAAAAGAGAATAAGAGCATTAGTTGATTATATTGGTAGTTAAAATAGAATTTGAGCTATTTTGAGTAAGACGCACATAGTTCGGAGTATTCTTATCAATTAATATAGTAAGTCTTGCTTGCGACGGGTCGTTATTTGTGACGGATATTTTGTGAGATAAAATGGGTAGAAAATGAGTTAGTGGAGAAAGGGGACCACATGAATAGTGTTGGAGAGAGAGAAAAAGTGAGTATTTTGTGAGAGGAAACGGTATCCGTCACAAGATTGCGACGGATAGTGCCGTTGCAAATAAGAATTTGTGCAATTAATATTATAGTGTTATAATAACTTGTATACTTTTCATTTGAGCATCATCTTAAAGAAATTTTTTTATCCAATATTTCTAATATATGAAAATAGTTGAAACTCGTACTCTTTTAACATTAACTCGTATATTTTTACATTAGATCGTATTCTTTTTACTTTAGCACATATTCTTATTTTAATAGCTCGTATTCTTATCTTATTAGCTCGTATACTTTTTACATTAGCTCGTATTCTTATCTTAATAGCTCGTATTTTTATCTTATTATCCCGTATTCTTCTTACATTAGGTGGTATTCTTTTTATATTAGTCCATATTCTTATATGCTCATATTTGTAAGTTTATGATCCTCTTATATGCTCGTATGTTATTTTTACATTAGCTCGTATTCTTATCTTAATAGCTCGTATATTTTTACATTAGCTCGTATTCTTAATTAACTTAATAGCTCTATTAGGGTCGCATTCTTGCGTTAATAACTCGCGTTCTTATGTGCTCGTATTTTTTAGGTCTTGATTCTCTTAAGTTCTTATTCCGTTTACATTAGCTCGTATTTCTTATATATTCGTATTTTGTAGCTCGTATTCTTTTAATTATACCACGTAATCTTAAGTGCTTATTATATCATGAAACTTGACGTCTTGCAATTCTGGTTCTATTTTTTTTTACCTCGAGAAGTGTTTCAATTAGCTCGTGTTTTCGTTTTATGTTTACATTAGCTTGTATTCTCATATTAATAGGTCGTATTCTTATGTTCTCGTATATTTAAGTTCGCGATCCTTTTAATCTCGTATTCGTATATATTTATTTGTGCTAATATTTTGAAGCTCGTCTTATCTTAATAGCTCGTATTGTTTCTTCATTAGCCCGTATTCATTTGTGCTCGTATTTTAAAGCTCGTCTTATCTTAATAACTCGTATTGTTTTTACATTAGCTCGTATTCTTAGCTCAATTGCTCGTATTCTTTTTATATTAGTTCGTATTCTTAGCTTAATAACTCGCATTCTTCAATGCTCGTATTTTTTAGTTCGTGATTCTCTTAAACTCTTATTCTTTTTACATTTGCTCATATTCTTATGTGTTCGTATTATATAGCTCGTATTTTTAATTATACCTCATAAACTTAAGTGCTTAATATATTCATCAATACAACTATTTATACTTTTAGTTAAATAAGAGAGGCTTAATATATTCATCAATACATCTATTTATACTTTTAATTAAATAAGAGAAGGGAAGCAATAAAATATACCATAACTCTACGTCTCTACGGTAGTCAAAACTCCTAGTTTACAATCAATTTATTACTATTTAATTATCTTTTTATTTATATACTTAATTTATTTAACTAAAGTAATAGCCAATGTAATTCTCTAAAAACAATAATTATCCAACTGATATTTTATTACTATTTAATTATCTTTTTAATTATATACCTAATTTATTTAACAAAAGTAATAGGAAATGAAATTGCTCTATAACAATAGCCAATGAAATCAATTATTTTATTAACTAATTCAATAATTATCCAACTGATATTTTATTACTATTTAATTATCATTTTTTTTATATACTTAATTTATTTAATCAAAGTAATAGCTAATGTAATCGCTCTATAAATAATAATTATAAAATTGATATTTTATTACTATTTAATTATCTTTTTATTTATATAGTTAATTTATTTAACCGAAGTAATTAATAGCCACTGAAAGTGTTCTAAAACAATAGTCAATGAAATCAATTATTTTATTAACTAATTCAATAATTATCCAACTGATATTTTATTACTATTTAATTATCTTTTTTTATATACTTAATTTATTTAACCGAAATAATAGCTAATGTAATTACTCTCTAAAAACAATAATTATTCAACTGATATTTTATTACTATTTAATTATCTTTTTATTTATATAGTTAATTTATTTAATCAAAATAATAGCCAATGAAATTGCTCTAAAACAATAACCAATGAAATCGCTTGAAAATTTTCTCTCTTAACTATAATTATTAATTATTAAAACTTATTAATGTTGTTAGAAGAATAATTGGAAGTATGGAACAACTACAATTCTATAGAAACACACAATCATCAATATGTCTTACCTGTGACGAATATTTGTGACGGATATATTCGTCACAAGTTTATAATGGGTCAAGTATCACCCATATGATAGATAAGACAAAAAGTAAAATGCATCGAGAACCACAAAAAAATTGTCTTTATTTTGGAATGTGGGTTTTATTTGACGCGTCACAAGTTTTTTATGGAAGTTTAACTTTTTATAAAAATAAATTAATGACAAATACAAAATAGTCTACATCCTAATCGTAAATTTTACTACCTAAACAGAAAATTTTTACATGAATTCAAACACAAGTTTGTTAAATATAATCAACTTAAGAGTTCTCTTAGAATTCTAATCCTAAAATTAACTATTACTCCCTCCATTCATATCCACTTTGCACCTATTCCATTTCGGTCCATTCGAATCCACTTTGCACCTTTCCTTATTTGGTTGTACTTTTAATACTATAATACTATAAAAACACTATTAAGGCCCACTTTTTCAACACAATACTACACTTTACACCTATTTGTTGTACTTTTATTAATATTTTAACAATGCGTAAAAACTCGTGCATAAAGCAAATGTACCAAGTGGAAATGAATGGAGGGAGTATCTTTTTATGAGTCCTACAAATTCTAGTAATGAGTTAGTTGTTATCCGTAAATTCTAACTACACAAATTCTATCTCAATGACTTAATTAATAAATACTCGTATTTGCAAACTCTTACTTTTTATTTTTATTTTTTTATTTATACATTTAAATACACAAATTCTATCTAAATGACTTAATTAATAAATACTCGTATTTGCAAACTCTTATTTTTTATTTTTATTTTTTTATTTATACATTTAAATTATTCAACAAAAGTAATAGCCAATTATATCGCTCCAAAATAATAACCAATGAAATCGCTTTAAAAGTTCCTCTTTTAAGTATATATATTGAAAAGAGGGAGATTTGATTAATAAAAATCCTAGTAGCACGAGAATAAAATAATCCGTACATAATTGTGACGCTACCGACTCCAAGTACCGACTACCGAGGTTAGCAACCTAAAAGGGGTTACATATTTGGGTTTTAAAATGGCCTATAAATAAGCATGATATGAAGGTCATTATATTACACCAACTCAACAACTCACACAATAGTATACTGGTACTATTTCTCAAGTGCTCTATTAATCTCTCTTTAATTAGAGCCCTCCTACACTCGTCCTTCTTTCAACATATACTCCTATAAAACAATCATGTCTACCTCTAAGTTTTTAATTGCTTCTATTTTTCTGTCGGCCCTCGTCTTTCAGCTTGCGCAAGCTATCCCTTCTCCTTACGTAAGTATTTATCACCTTTTTTACCGTTTATCATGTAAACAAATGATTAAGACTAAGGTAGCACGGAGCATGTGTTATCGGAAATAATTATAATGGATGTTTCCAAAAAAATAGTACGGAGTACGGAGTAGTCTATTCTTACTCATTTTATAAAGTGAAAACGTTACAACTTAATACGAGTACGTACTTTGACCCCTTGAGAAAACGACACAATAATGTCGCATGAGACTATTAAATCAGTGGCGGATTTAGGAGTGGAAGCAAATGTATTGACACCATAAGACCATGTAGAGTGTCACCAATCTCACCATAATACATTTAAATTGATGATGGATGCAGCCAACAATTGGAAGCAGCAACTGCACCGCCTACGTTACTCCAGCAAGTGGCAAAGTTGGTAAGAAACTTTCTTGATTTCATATGTTTATATATAACGGTGTGACACAAGACTAAGTAACTGTAAAGGTATAATTAGAATATAATGGGAATGAATAATAATAAATGCAGATTGTGGATTAGCATGTATAGCAAGGTGTTGCAAGTCAGGAAGGCCAAATCTATGCCAAAGGGCGTGTGGAAGTTGCTGTGGCAAGTGCAATTGCGTACCACCAGGCACCAGTGGTAACTACGACGCCTGTCCTTGTTACGCTTCCCAGACCACCCGCGACAACAAGCCCAAGTGCCCTTAATTAATTCATTATATCTATCAACTATTATTAATTTATTATATCTATCTCTAGCCTTTCTTTTACAAATTAAATGTAATACTATTTGTTGTCCGTGTTTTAATTTCACAAATGTACCATAAAGTTCTACTCCGTATTATTATTAAGTCGTCGTTTCTACTTGTTTCCGTAGTAAGTTGATAAAATAGCAATAGTTACAAGTTTACAACAACAACAATATTAATCAAGTGCCTCAATATTTTCCGCAAAATGTATGAAACGAGTACAAGGGTGAGTGTGAAGTGATTGGAAGAATGTGCCTCGATATGACACTAAATAACACTATATTTAGTGTTAATAAAGATGCTTCAAACTTTGATGGGAATCTCTCTTTACGCCGTACCAACAACTACACAGTACAGTAGATGAATAGTATCATACACACGCACCTACTTTTTTGTCTGCCAGTGCCAGTTCAAAGGGAGTTTGTTTCATGCTCTACTGTTTTAGCCCATGAAATCATGTCTCAACTTTTAAGGTGACGGTGAACATTTAAACGTGACAAATGTGATACACTCCCTAAAATATATTAACGCCATTTTAAAGGAGATCGCCCTTGAAAAAGCTCCACATATATATATTAAGCTTTTGTATGACGGGGACATGTCGCACTATATTCACCGTTAATTTGCTAAAATCCATATTTGAAAGAATACGCCCCAATTATTTAATTTGATAACTTGTACGTTTATATTTATCGGTATTCATCCTAAGATATTACTATCCCAAGCAGTGGTCACAATAATTAGGTTGCGACACGGTTTTACTCTTAATCTCACCTTATTTATCTTGACCTATTTTCATCCTCACAAGCAAAAGTCACAATCCGGGTCATCAACCTAATCATTTTTACATTTTCCAACATTTTCAATCATTTATCACATTTTCCAACATTTTCAATCATTTATCACATTTTCTACCCTACCAAAACCTCTCTCTTACCAATCATTTTATTATTTTTTTCATTTTTCGATCAATCACAATTGTCCACCTAAGTGTTCACAAATACAGTCAATAGTGTTCATCAAAAGTCACAAATTGACCTTAGCTGTCATATGGTTACAAATTAACAAAATTTAGTCACCAATTAATCACCTTAACTACTTCACTAACCATGACCAAATAAGGTCATGGCCTTCCTCATGACCTTGCTTGGGATTGGCAGATAAAGTTAAAATGTATATAAAATTACACGTAATTATGTGTTATTTTCCTTATGAATCAGTCCTTTTTCATAGAAAGAGTTTTATATTATTAAAATAAAAATGGGTAGCACAACAATAGCCCTACAAGGTGACATGCTCATGGCCCAACTCTTCCTGCCCTATATGGCTCAATAGTCAGTAGTACGTGTCCTACGTGGCCTACCCCATGGACTTCTAGTCCATGACACAGCAAGCCCGAAGCCCATAATATGCCAACCACTTAACTAATTGTGAAATTGAGCAAATGATGCATAGAACTTCCATTAACGTAATTTGTGAATGTCATTGATGAAGTTAGTTAAGCTTGTGTTTGAGAAATATCTAAAACAATTGATTGGAAGAAAACAGAGAGAATTGGAAAGAGTAAATAGAATTGTGTATGTATATTGATTATGTACAAATTTTGTTACAAGAAATCTATATAAAAGTATATAAGAAAAATCACTACATATGAATTGGACACGGGTCATTCCCACATTCAAAATTTTCCCGCCCAAGTTCCCATGATATATTATTGATTTTGGAAAATTTTGGAAAAAAATATTCTCGCTGATTAATGTATACAAAATAGGGAAAATCTGGCCTGTCCGTGCAGTATTTAATAAATTTAGACTTATATTCAAAATCTAAAATATTCTTATGCATATCGGTACAAAAATATTCTATATAAATTTAGAAGTGTTTGGACCATAAAAATATTTTATATAAATCCGTGCAAAAATATTTTATATAAATATTCTATACAAATTATTTTATATATCTTTTAAATTTAGATACTCCTTGGTGCCAATAGACAGAGAGCAATATTATACAAAGTATTATCCGTGCAATATTAAAACCTCCAAATAATAATCTCACATACAATTGTTGGAAAAAATATTCTCACATATAATTTGTGATAATTAATTACCCGTGCAATATTATTCAAAGATTCAATTAATTCAATGAGATCCAAACTACCATTTTAAGCGTAACTATAAGATATATTTTCAATTCTATAATAGTGTTATTATGTCACGGCTAAATATAAAACTAAGAACTATTTTTAATAATTAGCTATGGGGTCATTACACAAGTGGTATGTAACTGGTCTGTCTTAAGAAAGATCTATTGTTTAATCAAATAGAGACTAATATAAGATATATTAATTAAATTATACAATCTATATATCTATCTATATATAATTATAATAGAGAAATCATTAGATACATGACAATCATTAGTTAAATATTTTCCCGCTCAGTAATTATTTCGTTATTTATGATAAAAAATCATTACTTAATTTCTTATTAATATTGATTGTAATTATTATATTACAGTATTATTATACTCTCTTTTATGATTTTCTGTAATCACGTTATCTATTTCTATTTATAATTTATTTTTATTTTTTGATTGTATTGTGTAGAAATTTTTACCAGTTTGAATTTACTTGAGCAATTTGACGTCTACGAAGTACTACTCGGTCGGTAATTTCTTATTTGTAAAGAATTATTTGTTAATGTAATTTAATTCGGGTTCTGTCGGGCCAATTCGGGTCATGTTAGCTTGGTTCCTCATTGTTTTTCGAGATATTTAGGGTCGGATCGGATTGGATCATTAGGGGTCGGGTCGGACAATGATTAAGACAAAAATCTCATTTCAAGTCATTTTGTTCATTAAAGTTTTTGTTTTTTCAAGTTATTTTGACCTCTGTAACATAATTCATTAACAATGTTAGATGTTAATCATTTTATTAACGACTCTTATAAAAGTTGAAGATACATACCTGCAGTCAATTAATTCGATGAGCATAGTACGCTTATCTTTGGAAGTCTTCTCTACTGGACCTTTAGCATGAAGTTGACCAATAATATTTGCGTCCAAGTATAAACAGTTAGATTATTAAATACAAACTTTTTAGATCTCTATATATATAAATCATAAAGACTAAACATACCAACTAAGTATCTTGCATCCAGATTCTTGAGTAATATGTCATTGAATGATGCGAACTCAAATAGACTCTTAGGAATAACGACATCAGTGGCGGGACTAAAAATAGTTTTTGCAGTAAAAACTATTTTATATGGATGTTTGGTTATTCGATACTCCCCAGTGTTTTGGCTGACACTGAAATTTGTAATGTAACGAATTTCACGCTCTTTCACCAAAGATTTGTATTTGAAAAATAATCTTTTGGCTATTGTAGCCTGAATTTCAGTACCCTGAGAAGGCATATAAATATTAAAAGTTAGTGATATAACTGATTAGTTTGGGTAGTTTATGCTAAAAAAATATATATGTGATGCGCGAGATTAAGTCGTCGGTTCTCACGATCAAACAAATTTATAAACCCAAAATAGTAGTATAATAGGGTTATCGTTCGCAAAGACGGTGGGAAAGTTGTATAGTTACGTTAGAATTATAACTTGAGTCGGGGTAATAGGTTTGTGATTGAAATGACTAATCAACTAAGGACAAACAATTAAAGCAAACAAGTTAAGATTAAATCGATGGAAGGGAAAAACTAGGGTGTCGGGGGTCACTAAGATGGGTAGACGAAGTGTAACACCCCAAGAGTATGAGTAGAAAGTTGTCCCACATCGGTAGAATGTGAGGCTTGTGATATGTTTATAATAGCTTCCACCCACCACTTAGTAACAAGGCCTTGTGCTTTTGGGCTTAAGTGAGGACAAATAATGGGCCCAAAGGCATATCTCCCATCTTATTGGGGGTGTGTTACGACCGTGGTGGGTCGGGTTGTTACAAATGGTATCAGAGCGACCTTGCGACCGTGTGGTGAGCCTGTGGTCAGGAGTACCCGGGTCACCAACCTAGCGGGGGAGGATTCTGGGCTTGGCTACGGTCAAGTTTGAGGCACAACGAGGACGTTGTGTTCTTTAAGTGGGGGAGTTTGTAACACCCCAAGAGTATGAGTAGAAAGTTATCCCACATCGGTAGAATGTGAGGCTTGTGATATGTTTATAATAGCTTCCACCCACCACTTAGTAACAAGGCCTTGTCCTTTTGGGCTTAAGTGAGGACAAATAATAGGCCCAAAGGCATATCTCCCATCTTATTGGGGGTGTGTTACGACCGTGGTGGGTCGGGTTGTTACACGAAGATACGAGAAAGCAAACTAGAAGGTCTCAAATAAGTAGTCTCGGGTAGTCTCTTCTCTCGAGTCGACCAACCTAGGTCGGAATACCCTAGCTTTCGCTACAAATACCACAACCAACCATTAAACATGCTAAGAAAAACCCTCAACCGTCGCTAAAGGCAAGTCACGCTAAAATCAAAGCCCAACTTTCGTTGAAGCAAATCATCAAACACCTAGCATGCAACAAATGGAAAACCACTTTATCAAGAACAACTAATCAACAAACTAGCATGAATTTATCATCTAATCACCACCCAAGTTCCCCCCTAACCCTAGATATAAAACTACTCACTCATGATTAAGGAAAGCATGTAAACAATTGATGAGGAAATGCTAAACATGTTGGATTATAATGAAAGTAAACAAATTAGCAAGGAAACTTGAACAAAATGAAATAACTAAGTAAAGAGAGGAAAGATTATACCAACAACTATGGAAAAATATTGAACTTGGATAACAAGATGAAGAATTCTTTCAAACCCTTCAAATTACAACCCGAAAATATCTTCTAACAATGCCCAAGAACAAAACTAAGGAGATTACTAAAGAAGGATTAACTAGATTAAAAGATTAAACTAAAATCTAAGAAGGAATAAGTATTTTTAGAGAGTTTTTGTGACTAAGTATGAGTGAATGAAACAGTAGAAAACCCTAAGAATTGCGTAAAAAGTAATGTGTAAACAAATGATACAAGTGCGGGTTTATATAGTGAGCGAAATTCTGAAAAGTGACTCTCAGCCGGTCGACCGGCTGCCGGTCTGGGACCGGCTGAGAGTCCAAATATGGACTTCTGAAACAATTCTTCGAATGGCCATGCTTCCCAGCCGACCGGCCGGCTGCCGGTCTGGCACCGGCTGGGAGGCCTATTCCTTCAATCTGATTTTTCTTCATTTCTTCAATAAGTACAGGTCCCCTCAGCCGGTGGACCGGCTGCCGGTTGGCCACCGGCTGGGACTCCTTTTGCATGAATCTGCCCAAAAATCGCATTTTCTTCAACTTATGAAAATTGACTAAGGCCCTGTTCTTTTCGGCTGAAACGAGCTGAATTGAACAAATTGGAGTAGAGCTTAATTGAACTAAATTGAGTGGAATTTAGGTGCAATGAATTTAGTTGAATTAAAAGTTACTTTTGTGAAGGGATTAATTGAAAATAATTGATTGAACGTAAATAAAACTTAACGGAATACAACCAACCAAAATTGAAAGGAGCTGAAATTAAGCCAGAAAGAACAGGACCTGAGTATAGAATATGCTCCCCAGCCGGCTGACCGGCTGCCGGTTGGCCACCGGCTGGGAGCCCTGAACAAGGAAGCTGTAACATTTCGCATTTTTCCCAAAAAGTCAAGTCAAGGTCCCCAGCCGGCCTACCGGCCGCCGGCTGGGAACCGGCTGGGAAGGCCTGGGCAAGCTTCTTGCAAAGTTCTTCACATTTCTTCATAATTCGCTCTAAAATCGTCTCGTTTGCTCCCGTTTCTTCGCCCCCGCCGTAATACCTACAAAATGTGAAACAAATAGGAATAGACGAGGTAACGGGGGTAAAAACAATCAAAGGCACGCAAAACGAGGACGATTCGGGATCGAAAATGAAGAATTTATAATGAAAATAATGACCAAAATGGAGCTCATCAGAATTCCCCACACTTAAACCTTACTCGTCCTCGAGTAAGAGATCAAGTAACTACATAACCCTTATTAGAAAACAAAAAAACAAACTAACTAAGCTAACTATAAGCCGAATCGGGTTTAGCTACACCCGTAGCCCTTTCAACTCACAATTTGACATTCATGAGGAAGAATGCCCTATTGCAAGCCAAGTATGGTCTTGCTACAAAACTTTTGATGCAAACAAGCAAGAACAAAACACGTATAGACAAGCAACATGCATCGGAAAAAGGAAAAGACAACCGCTTGCCTCATTCAAGCGGGGTTTTGAAAAACTAAACAAGAGAGGTCTATAGCGGAGGATGCCGACTCAAAGTCTAACCACGGTGTCAAACCCCTAAATCAAGCTCAAGCAACCAAGAATGACATCACCAAAGACCAAGAAACTAATTCAAGGTGGGCAAACGGAAGTACTAAGCTATACTTCCAAGAATGGCACGACACACACATGATTCGACTCCATGCAAGACCCATAACCGATAAAAGAACCCTAAGTACCGACTCTCATGGGTGACACTTGATGCGTGTCTATTTTATGATGTTTTTCATCTATTTTTACACGCATTTGGTCGCTCATTTACTATGTTTTAGCCATTATTTCCCAAAAATCGTGTACTTTCGTATTTTTATGCACTTTTACAGATTTATGCGGAAAAGGGACGATTTAGCACCAAATTCATGTCCTCGAGTCTTTTGCATGATTAAGGAACGAAGGAAAGTCAACTGGAGTCCGTATGTAAGTACTAAGAGTCAAATCAAGAAGAAAACCGGAGATTTTCTATGCGGATACGGTCGACCGACCTACTTTATGGGTCGGCCGACCAGGCCTAATTTTTATGAAGTCCAGAATCTCGAAGAAAAGCCCAGAATTTGCTTAAGCCCGTAAAAGAGGTCGACCGACCCACCAAAGTGGTCGTCCGACCTCCGCGAAGCCCAGAAAGAGTTTTCGGAAATAGCTTAGAAGTGTGAAGCCTTTAGGAAACTCTAATTTTCGACCCTATATAAAGCTAATCTTGTAATTAGGGTTTGGCATTCAGTTTTATATTCAGGGTTTGGCATCCAGTATTTTTGGGAGACCTAGGAACTAATAGCATAGGCCGAAAGGAGCTATTAGGTACCATAGACCGAAAGGATATGTTACACCCCTTACGCGACTGCGATACATGTTGACTTAGGATTTATATTACCTTAGCTATTTGTTACCCGATCATCCTAGCATCTCTTTTATTATTGTTTTATTTTCATCTTTATTTACTTGCTTTATTTTTATCTTTTATTCTAAACCTAGTGACAACCAATCCAAAACCCCCAATTTGTTACCTTAAAACATTGACCTTAAACAATAAACACTCCCCACCTCTCTGTGGTTCGACCCTTGACTTTCACTATCTATAGTTAAAGTTTAGGAATTATAATTTTTACCTTTGATACCCTCAACGACGGGCATCAAATTTTGGCGCCGTTGCCGGGGAGGTGACGCCAGTGTTTATTGTTTTTGTTTTTGTTTCTCTTTGTTTAAGGAACTTTTTGTTCCTTAAACCTTCTCACCATTTTCTTGTAGTTTCCATCTTATGCGCAGGTCAGTTCAAGGAGAACTCCTACCACTTGACCACGAGCTTGAGAGGACTCTTAGAGAAAGAAGGAAGCAACTTCTAGCGAATCAGGAAGGAGGTTCACCATCTTCCTTGTTCCAAGAAGACATATTCGAACAACCATCATTACCATCTTCACCAAAAACGCCACCTTCACAACCAAATTCACCCAACAATCCACTTTCACCAAGAACACCACCTTTTACCTACTTTCCAGTTTTTCCAAAAGAAGAAGAAAACATGACAGAGAAAGCTACTATTGCCAGTCACTCCATGCCTCAGGCAAAGGACCTATACAAAGGGTTCACTTTACCTGCAGGTAGTGGGAAGCCATTCGAGGCCAAGCCTGCCTATATTACTATGGTTGAAAGAAACCAATTTGGAGGCTCGGCCAATGAGGATGCTGCAAAGCATATTGAAATCTTCACAGATTACATATGCTCTATTGCACCCCCAGAAGCAGTGACGCAGGACCAGATTAAGCAGACCATGTTTATCTTCTCTCTTAGGGATGCTGCGAGGGAATGGTACAGAGATTTGGACCGCACTGCTGCTGGAGTCACGGATTGGAACACCCTAGCCTTAGCATTCTACAGAAAATACTATTCTGCATCCAAGACTAATGCTTTGAGGGCGCAGATTAAAAATTTTAAACAGGGCCCCAATGAGGACTTTAGTGAGGCGTGGGACAGGTTCAAGAGACTTGTTCGATCCATACCACATCACGGATTCGAACAATGGTTTCTTTGTAACCAGTTCTACAATGGCCTTTACGATGATAACAGGGCCTATCTAGCTAGATGCTGCAGCTAATGGGAGATTCCAAGATAATTCAGGAGAGACTAAGGGTCTCAAATTGATAGAAGATGTTGCTGTACACCGTGCTGAACATGGAACTTCCAGAGGTAATCAAAGGAAGTCTGAATATAACCTAGCAGCTATTGAGGCCTTGACAGCCAAGTTGGAAAAATTAGAGGCTGGAGGGAAGTTCGATCTAGGAAGTGGGAGCAAGGGAGGAATTTATCAGGTGAACGCCGTTCAAGACGGACCCTTTGCTTGTGAGAGGTGCGGTGGAGAAGGGCACGTGTCAAAATTCTGTACTTCATCCAATGAGACATGTGCCGCTTTTCAACATTATCGTGGGAACAATTTCTATGACCCAAATAATAATAATGTCCATCCCAACATGAGGTGGACAAGCCAGAATGTTCTTAACCCACAACATATGCAACCTCAGCAAAATTCCACATATATCCCCCCACATAAGCAAGGTTTCCAAAAACCACCCTTCAACCCTCAACCACCTTCAAATCCACCACCCAACACAGACACTCTTATCCAAAATCTTATTGGGTTGGTTCAGAAGGAGTCACAGGCTAGAGAGGCAGGGATGAAGATGTTAGAATCTCAGATTGCTCAAATTGCGGGCAAGAATGATACTAGGGCTCCGGGTCAACTTCCGACCAAAACGGACCAGAAAAAAAAGACTCTAAACATCATATCCCTACGAAATGGAGCTAAAGTGGGGGTCGAGAAAGAAAAACAGCCGAATAACAGCGATGAAGGTCGACCAACCCAGGAGCCAGGTCGACCGACCACATAGCAGAATCCGAAAATTTTCGCTGAACAGGAGAGTGGTCGACCGACCGAGGAATATGGTCGACCGACCACCGAGGCAGAATCAGAAGCCCCTTTTCGTCCCGAATTGCCGAACAACTTAAGGGATTTTTTTTTTCGGGGTGATAAGACCCCTAGGTTTCTTAAAAGGGCTGCAAATACTGAATCTTCAGCCCCTCCTTTCCCAGAAAGACTCATACCTTCGAAGGATCAGGTATCTTTTGACAAATTTAAAGACGTAATTCGTTCATTAAATGTTCAAGTTCCGTTTCTAGAATTAGTCCAACAGGTTCCTTCATATCTTAAATTTATGAGACAGCTTTTGTCAAGAAAGAGGTCTTTAGATAAGGTTGAGTCGGTGGCCCTCACTGAAGAGTCATCGAGCTTTTTAACACATGTTATTGCTCCTCATAAATTAGAGGACCCTGGTAGTTTTTCTGTCCCCTGCAATATAGGAACCTTCCCAGTAAAGAAGGCTTTATGCGACTTAGGTGCCAGTATAAGTGTCATGCCCCTAAGCGTTGCCTTAAAATTAGGAATGACCGAATTTGCAGTAACCAGCATGACTGTCCAGATGGTAGATCGTACATCTATGGAACCTGTAGGCGTGTTGGAAAACATCCCTGTGCGTATTGACAAGTTTTTCTTCCCAGTTGACTTCGTAGTTTTGGACATCCCAGAGGATGCCCATATACCTATAATACTAGGAAGACCTTTCCTCCACACTGCAGGAGCCATTATAGATGTAGGCACTGGGACTTTAACCTTCAAAGTAGGAAAACATTCTATTATATATGGCCTATCTTATAGGAAGAAGGATGCTATGACCCCCATCACTTGTAATGCTATCACTTCTGAAAAGAAGTATGAGGTCATCACTACTTCTCCTACTTTATTGCCTATTCCTGTATCTGTTTTTACACCTCCGCCCCAGATTGGGAGCAATATGGAGGACGCTTCTATTATGGCTAGTGCAGGAATTGGTTTAGGGAAACCCAAAGTGAAGGAAGCCATAGTCCAGAGAGGAGGGATGGGATGCTTAAGCTATAAAGAAGATGAAGACCCGGATGTCGCGGATCGGGAAGAAAAGAAAAAGAGGAGGCAAGCTCAAGAAGAGAGGTCATCGCATATGCTTTGCGACGGCGGGAAGAAGATGTGTTTTGCTAATCAAGAGAACACCGTGGAGACTACGGCATGTCGTCAAAAGCCGTGGTCGGATATTTTCCGCATCTTTAGCGGATAGTTGTTTCAAATTTCAGCTTTTAAGACAATTTTACTTTTGTTGTGTGAGACTTTTATTTTTGTTTGCTCGAAGTTTTAGAACTTTTTCCTTTATGCTTGCGTAGTTAAGACTTTAGACTTGTTTCTGGAATCTCGCGCATTTGTTGGGCGCATATATTTTTCTTGCTTTTTCAGGTCTTACGAAGAAACGAAGATCGCTGGGCCACAGAGGGGTCGACCGACCAGATACACAAGTCGGTCGACCTAGGCGCTGTATCGCTGAAATTCCTGTAGTCTACAGGAAGGTCGGTCGACCTACTATATGGGTACCTGTCCGTCGCAGTCTGTTCGTTTTCTTCCTCGAAGATCGTGCAACCGTTCTTTGGTACTTGGGTGGCATTGCTAACCACCAAAACCTCCCAGCTTACGCTGGTTTGGGGAGGTTTTTCTCATACGTCCATTAATCCAGTGAGTTCTTTCCGGTTTTTCCTTAGTTTTTATTTTCTTTGCATCTTTTCTTTAATTTTCTGAAACCTTTACTTAGGCTAATGCACAATGGGGACATTGTGCGGGTTGGTTTGGGGAATGGTTTCGTGCCACATGCATTGCATTTTGTCACACGTTTATTGCATTCCCGTATTGCATTGTTCTTTTCTTTATTTTCCTTATATATACAAAAATCAAAAAAAAAAAATAGAAAAAATTCAAAAAAATTCAAAAAAAAATGCACGTTTATTTTAGCATATAGGTCGAGTCGGAACGAAAGTATTTCAAGGATGATTTAAGCTATCTTACATGTTTATGCCTTTACCATTGCCTTGTCAACTTGTTTTAGTATAAAAGTCTTTTGCATATCTACGAGTTTTTGTCAATTTGTACATCTTGAGACTTGACTTATACTTTGGCAACCTACTATACATTCTAAGGTTTAGAGCTTATTTCCTGGTTTCATTCTTAAACCAGTTGTCTAGGATGTGAGTAGTACTCCCCTTGGAACATGCTACATCAATATGCATAAACATGAACTTGAATTGTTATATACTTGTTTTATTATCTCGTTTTGTGAGTCTTAATACGTGCATTTGGGATCCATTTTCTCTATTTTTACCCATAAGCTTCACATAGCCAAAATTGCCTTTTTATTCCCCCAAAACTACATCCCATACTTAGCCTACCCTTCCAAGCTAGTATTTGTAGTCCTTGGTCTATCTTGAGGTATCTTGGTTTGTAAGCTATCTTGAGCAAAAAGAGAAAAGAAAGAAAGAAAGCAAGAAAAGAGAAAAAGAACAGAAAAATTCAAAAAAAGAAAGAAAGAAAAGAAAAACGAAAAAAAATCAATATTTACAACAAATTCAGTCGACCGACCACCTTCATAGGTCGGTCGACCAGCTGACAACATCGGAAATTCAAAATTTCGTTCTGAAATTCCCTTTCTTTTATGTGTTATCACTCCCGTACTTCATTCAAAATATTTGGGAGTCCTTTCTTATATTCAATGTGAGAGTTGTGCTACAAAAGAGCACTTTCTTAATATCAAAAGTCGTGAAATATGTTGTTGGGAAACGGTTTTACTAGCTTGGCTACTAACCCCACAAATCCAAAAACATCTTAACCACTTCTACCTTTTACCTCACATATCTTTCATTACCTCAATTGCATGTATCTAAACCACTAAAATGAGTTTGTTTTACATAGTTGTAGAATTCTTGTTCATGTTAGATTGCAGGCATGTTTCCATGGGTCGCAGTTAGGTGAGTGTCATGACAATGTACTTCTTTCTATCTTCTACATATACTCACCCTTTGCTTTATGAGTGTCTCGAGCGTACCGCGAGAGTCCATGGTATAAAGTCTCTATAGTCTCTGGTTTTGCAAAGTTTGACGACACCATAACTCGTTTGCATGATTTAAATATTTTCTCATTTTGTACTTGGCATTGGTTTAGGCTTACATGTAAATTTCGCTCTGAGATTAAAATCGTTCCATTAATTAAGATCGAGTCTATTTCTTGCTTGAGGGCAAGCAAGGGTTTGGTTTGGGGAATTTGATGCGTGTCTATTTTATGATGTTTTTCATCTAATTTTACACGCATTTGGTCGCTCATTTACTATGTTTTAGCCATTATTTCCCAAAAATCATGTACTTTCGTATTTTTATGCACTTTTACAGATTTATGCGGAAAAGGGACGATGTAGCACCAAATTCATGTCCTCGAGTCTTTTGCATAATTAAGGAACGAAGGAAAGTCAACTGGAGTCCGTATGTAAGTACTAAGAGTCAAATCAAGAAGAAAACCGGAGATTTTCTATGCGGATACGGTCGACCGACCTACTTTATGGGTCGGCCGACCAGGCCTAATTTTTATGAAGTCCAGAATCTCGAAGAAAAGCCCAGAATTTGCTTAAGCCCGTAAAAGAGGTCGACCGACCCACCAAAGTGGTCGTCCGACCTCCGCGAAGCCCAGAAAGAGTTTTCGGAAATAGTTTAGAAGTGTGAAGCCTTTAGGAAACTCTAATTTTCGACCCTATATAAAGCTAATCTTGTAATTAGGGTTTGGCATTCAGTTTTATATTCAGTTCTTAATCCAGTAGTTTAGTTTATTTCTGCATCTAATTACAAACTCTCAATTTATCTTTAGTTTTAGTTTTCTCTTTTCAAAGTTATTGTTTTGTAAGTTTTATTCATTGTTCATCAATCCTTCCACGATAATCAATAAAGCTTGTTCTTTTCTGCCCTAATCCATATTACGGTAATTCCTCTTTCAATTTCAGTTTATCAATTGTTCTTGTCTTAGAATTACTAGTATCCGGTTTAAGTTAGAATCCCAAAACCTTTATTGTTATCGCATGCTTAGTTTAATGTTCATCATGAATTCCGTTTTTATTAATGTTATTGTTATTATTACAATTTCCATGAGTAGCTAAATTCATATGTTAGGATGTAGGGGATGAATATGCGTAGGTAGTATAGGTTCCGAGACGACCTGTAGTAGGGCCGTGGTCGGCCGACTCACATAATGGGTCGGTCGACCAAGGCTGTGGTCGGCCGACTGGGCTAGCCGGTCGTTCGACCCACTCGCTTTTGTTTTCTGTTCGTTTTAATTCGTAAATTATAATACCCTACAATGAGACTGAAAGGAGAATTGTAGGATGTTAGTAATGACCTACCCAAGATTGAAAGATACGGGAAGGGCATTGGTTTACACCTTAAGACGGCTAGGTTACTCAAGACTGAAAGGTATGTGACCTAGAATTTAGGAATCACCCTTATTGTTAACACCCAATAATTGTGAGACCTAGGAACTAATAGCATAGGCCGAAAGGAGCTATTAGGTACCATAGACCGAAAGGATATGTTACACCCCTTACGCGACTGCGATACATGTTGACTTAGGATTTATATTACCTTAGCTATTTGTTACCCGATCATCCTAGCATCTCTTTTATTATTGTTTTATTTTCATCTTTATTTACTTGCTTTATTTTTATCTTTTATTCTAAACCTAGTGACAACCAATCCAAAACCCCCAATTTGTTACCTTAAAACATTGACCTTAAACAATAAACACTCCCCACCTCTCTGTGGTTCGACCCTTGACTTTCACTATCTATAGTTAAAGTTTAGGAATTATAAATTTTACCTTTGATACCCTCACCGACGGGCATCAACACTCAACACACAAGGAAAGAAAGGGGGGCTATTTTTGTGACAAAAAGTAACCAAAATCACTCACCTACCTCAACTTGCGAAGCATGCCCGCAATCTAGAATGGTACTCCATCCAAAAATCCATGAAAAATGCAATGTACATGATGAGAACAACAACAAGGATGCAACGGGGCTTGGGTTCGGTGAAAATGGTTTGGTGCAAGCACCGTTCTAGGATTTGAGGCTCAAAAACAAGAATGATTGCCAAAATCAACACAACTCCTTATTACAACAACTAAGCAACGTCTATGCCCTAACTTTGGCTTTTACAAAACCAAGCAAAAATTGCATAAACCCCAACTTACTTTGGAAAAATCGTACCCATCACAACCTTAAACAAAGTGGTCATTATTAGAAACATCGAACAACGTCTACACCCTAACATACGACTTGAAAATCAAATCAAATGCAAAAATTGTGTAAACCCGGCACGCGTGCAAAAACATCAAAAGACCACATTATTGTAGCAACGGCTTTTTCTATGTCCCCTTGATGGAAGAGACTTGTTGCTAGCCTTTTTCTCTTTCAAAACACATATGTACACTTTTCTTTTTGGATTTTTCAAAACTTTTTCAACTTTTTCTTTGATTTTCTATTTTCTTTCTTTTTTCATTTTTTTTTCTTTTCTTTTTCAAACTTCCAAACACCAAACAAACAACAAGTAACGACCACAACGGAAGAAGCCACAAACCGGCATCTAAATTCCCGACTCTACCACTAACAAAGTACCACAAAAGCAACCATTCTTGATCAAGGAAGGATGTTTTTGGGATGTAGTTCATCTAGTAGTTTAGGCCAAATGAAAAGGTTAAGGCTCAAAGTGGTTAAACAAAAGGGGAAATAAGATGTAAGGGCCAAAACAAGGCTAATTTGGCAAATGTGAAGTTGATTTATTTGGAACAAAAGTTGTCTCACATGCACATGAACATTAACACGGAAATAAGGAACGAGCGCCATTCTTATGCGTATAGATATAACACACCACGTAAGGAGGACTACTCACAATCCTAAACTGAGTCGGTTTGATGGACCGAGTATAAAGGAGGCTCTATCCTCACATTTGAGTAGCTAATGTCAGTCCTAGGTCGAGTCAAGGTCTAACACGGTCTCACAAGGTGGTCGCAACTTGGTCATTAAGCCTAGACTTCCGGGTCCTTGCAAGCAAGAACCCTAACAAGGTGACATCAAACGGTGCAAGCTATTAGGAGGGGTAAGACACAAGCAAGACAAATATCATCATTGACGGCATATATCCTCCACTATTCAACCTCCTATGCATATTTACAAACAAAAGCAAAACGGAAAAACCGACTAACACATATTCACAAAACTATGAAAATGAAAAGGCATGTGAAACAAAAGCAAACTAGCAACAAACACAACAAACATGCAACAACAAGAAGGCTAAACTAACAGCACATCAACCACAACAACCAAAAGTTCCCCAAAGGAACATCCAAGGCACAAAAATCCCGTTCTCCTTCATGATATCAACATAAAAAGAAATCGGGAGGGGGAGAAAGAAGTAGGAAAGAGTATACCAAGCATCTTCATTCTCCTAATACCTTGGGTTGCCGTCGCATCTGCCACTTGTTAGTCCAACAAACATATATACACAAGGCAAACAAATAACAAAAACAAAAGAAAGGAAGAACATATTTTTTGAAATTTTTGAAATTTTTCGATTTTTTTGGTATTTTTGAAGTTTTTTCATATTTACAAAAGCAAATAAATATTCACAAAGTGGATATTTTCCCTCCCCACACTTAAGATTTACATTGTCCTCAATGGAACAAAGTGCAAGGGGGAAATGAAGAAAAAGAACGAAAACAACATGTTTTTGGCTTTTTTGAAATTTTTGAGAAAATAAAAACTTGTTTTTGTATTTTTGAAATAAGCGGTTATTCCTCCCCACACTTATTTATATGCATAATGTGAGGAGGAAAACCGGAAAATAAAGAACATGTTTTTGAAAGTTTTTGGTTTTTCAATTTTTTTTGGATTTTTGATTTTTTAGAAAGCAATAAAAACAAAAAGAAACAAAAGAAATGAAAAACTAAAAACTAAACTAAATGCACACTAAATGCTCTAATCTACATGAATGCAAACTATATGTGACAATATGATACAAAATGGAAATCTAATGCATCTAAATGAATGCAACTATATGCAACTAAACTAATGATATGAAATGATGAAATTAAAACTAAAACAATCTAACTAAACTAAACTAACTACTCTAAATGCATGCTAAAAAGTAAAATGCAAACTAAAGTGAAATTTGGATTAAGGGAGTTACTTGCTTTGGATTTTTCAAGGGGGAGCATAGTCATCACCTACCACCTCCAAAGGTGGTCAATCATCATCTTCTTCATCCTCACCAACATTGCCGCTCACATCGCCTTCTCCATTGCCCTCATCTACTACCATGTAGTCGCCCGGGTTGCTCACGAAATCACGGAAGGGAGAGGCATGCGAGCCACTAGCTCCCGGATCACCAAACATGCCATGGGGAGAAGGGTGCCCTTGAGGGCGGGGTGTCGAGTCCACGTCCCCACGGAAGTTGGGGGGAAAGATCGGGTTAGAGAAATAACCTGGAGTAACATTGATCTCCCCGAAAAAATGCCCCTCTAGAGGCACATATCCCTTCTCGGGAGGCATGTAGTAAGACGGACGACCACCTTCCTCATGATGAAGTCCCTGGCGGACAGACTGGTCATAGCTGGGGAATTGCCCATAGGCCTGATCGTGGTATATGTAATCAAGCTTATAAGACAAATCCCTATGTCGCGCATCCGCCAATGCTTGGCGCTCGTCTGCAAGGTCTGCCGCCTTCTTCATGCCCAAATCAACCCGGGCCATGAAGTCAACGAGGTCCTGAGGCATGGTAAAAGACTGAGTAGATGGACCGGAGCAGGAGGTAGATCCCTGAAAGTATGAAGGACCACTCTGGAAAGGGGGCATGGTAACGGAGGGCTGCTGAAACTGCTCAAACGGAAGGTCAGGTGTGGTGGTACCCGTCCTATCTCGGGCATATACTCTCGGAGCACGCTGATCGGATCGGGAGGGAGCTCATCGGGGTCCACCTCAATATCAAGGAGGTATGAGGGCTTCCCTGGCACAACTCTCATCCTCTTGGTGTTGGGTAAGGGCACCGAATTTCTGAATTTATTATCCACGCGAATCTGCCAATACTCATTACGATCGTTGGGGTTATACTTTATCCACCCCAAAGCCTCCTGTATGTACCGGCGAGATAACACGTTCTCACCCTGAATGTAGTCCACCGTAAAGTGTCGATGACAAAGGTCGTTGGCTATCAAGGTGACTATCCCCCCAACACATATGGGGGTGGTAAGCTGAGGTTGGGATGCCAACCTACTCAAGTGAAGCGCCATGTGGTGAGCAATATTGAGTTTCGGCCCACCAATCAAATAACACCCTATAATTTCGAGCTCCGTAGTAGTAAAGTTGTGAGGCTCATCCCTAGAAAAGACGGTCCACCCCATGAACCTATGCCAAATCCTAATCGGTGCCAAATGCACCCTATTAGCCGGTTTCTTATTAGTCCTATCACTTACCAAACCGGTTATGGCGGTCCAAATAGCCTCGGTATCAAAGCCCTCCGGAGGCTTAATGGGCAATTTTCCGTTGAGCCCAAAAATCAATGCAAAATTTTCTAAGGTGAGACGGTGTTCCTTATTCATCAATCGAAATTCCAAAAAGACAACCTTTCCCAAAGACCGGTTTTTAGTAACTACAAGGGAGCTCAAAAACTCCCAAGTCAACCTAGGGGAAGTGTGAACCGGTCTAGTTTCATACAATGTCTTCATCCCCAAACCATCAAACAAATCCGCAGTAATGTTGGGCTAGGATTGCTTTGATTCGGGCTTGGTGGTTCGGGTGAAGAGGAGTTGTTATGGCTAGTAGATGCTTGGGAGGCAATTCTTACTCTTGCTATGGTCTTCCTCCTTACGGCCCGAAAAAGCCTCTCCGGTTCGGAAGTTGACAACAAAGAATTAGAGTCGCCCCTAGGCATAAAACTTAGCACACAAATTAGTCGTCCTAGTGTTTATTAGGCACTAGGGTGAGCAATATAGCAACCACTCTACAATTAACTACCAAAGCTTTGATCAAAACAAAACAAGCTTTACTAACTAAAGCTAAAATTAAAACTAAACTACACAACTTCTAGCACCATCCCCGGCAACGGCGCCATTTTGATGCGCGAGATTAAGTCGTCAATTCTCACGATCAAACAAATTTATAAACCCAAAATAGTAGTATAATAGGGTTATCGTTCGCAAAGACGGTGGGGAAGTTGTATAGTTACGTTCTAATTATAACTTGAGTCGGGGTAATAGGTTTGTGATTGAAATGACTAATCAACTAAGGACAAACAATTAAAGCAAACAAGTTAAGATTAAATCGATGGAAGGGAAAAACTAGGGTGTCGGGGGTCACTAAGATGGGTAGACGAAGATACGAGAAAGCAAACTAGAAGGTCTCAAATAAGTAGTCTCGGGTAGTCTCTTCTCTCGAGTCGACTAACCTAGGTCGGAATACCCTAGCTTTCGCTACAAATACCACAACCAACCATTAAACATGCTAAGACAAACCCTCAACCGTCGCTAAAGGCAAGTCACGCTAAAATCAAAGCCCAACTTTCGTTGAAGCAAATCATCAAACACCTAGCATGCAACAAATGGAAAACCACTTTATCAAGAACAACTAATCAACAAACTAGCATGAATTTATCATCTAATCACCACCCAAGTTCCCCCCTAACCCTAGATATAAAACTACTCACTCATGATTAAGGAAAGCATGTAAACAATTGATGAGGAAATGCTAAACATGTTGGATTATAATGAAAGTAAACAAATAAGCAAGGAAACTTGAACAAAATGAAATAACTAAGTAAAGAGAGGAAAGATTATACCAACAACTATGGAAAAGTATTGAACTTGGATAACAAGATGAAGAATTCTTTCAAACCCTTCAAATTACAACCCGAAAATATCTTCTAACAATGCCCAAGAACAAAACTAAGGAGATTACTAAAGAAGGATTAACTAGATTAAAAGATTAAACTAAAATCTAAGAAGGATTAAGTATTTTTAGAGAGTTTTTGTGACTAAGTATGAGTGAATGAAACAGTAGAAAACCCTAAGAATTGCGTAAAAAGTAATGTGTAAACAAATGATACAAGTGCGGGTTTATATAGTGCGCGAAATTCTGAAAAGTGACTCTCAGCCGGTCGACCGGCTGCCGGTCTGGGACCGGCTGAGAGTCCAAATATGGACTTCTGAAACAATTCTTCGAATGGCCATGCTTCCCAGCCGACCGGCCGGCTGCCGGTCTGGCACCGGCTGGGAGGCCTATTCCTTCAATCTGATTTTTCTTCATTTCTTCAATAAGTACAGGTCCCCTCAGCCGGTGGACCGGCTGCCGGTTGGCCACCGGCTGGGACTCCTTTTGCATGAATCTGCCCAAAAATCGCATTTTCTTCAACTTATGAAAATTGACTAAGTATAGAATATGCTCCCCAGCCGGCTGACCGGCTGCCGGTTGGCCACCGGCTGGGAGCCCTGAACAAGGAAGCTGTAACATTTCGCATTTTTCCCAAAAAGTCAAGTCAAGGTCCCCAGCCGGCCTACCGGCCGCCGGCTGGGAACCGGCTGGTAAGGCCTTGGCAAGCTTCTTGCAAAGTTCTTCACATTTCTTCATAATTCGCTCTAAAATCGTCTCGTTTGCTCCCGTTTCTTCGCCCCCGCCGTAATACCTACAAAATGTGAAACAAATAGGAATAGACGAGGTAACGGGGGTAAAAACAATCAAAGGCACGCAAAACGAGGACGATTCGGGACCGAAAATGAAGAATTTATAATGAAAATAATGACCAAAATGGAGCTCATCAATATGGACATGTAAATAAATAGTAATTTTAACTTGTATTTACCTTCAAGTCGATTATTATGAAATCGATATTACTTACTACATTTCCATCTCCCCATGTTTGCTCCCATGAATAAAATAAAACTCCTTTGATACGCCATGATTCTTTGGCTTGTGTTATGTCCTTAATCATATCATGAGTTGTGTTTACGGCCATAGTTTAAAGTTTTGTTTGAGTATATAAGAGGAAGAAGGATAGTGAAGGAAGTTTGAATTATTATTATTGTAATTTTCACGTACAATGCTTCTTGTTTATATACCGTACTCGTTTATTGTTTGCACAGGGTCGTTGTTTATCACACCTCAAAGGAAACGTTCTGGCCCTTGAGTAATATATTATTCCATTATTTCATTGTGTAATTTTGCCAAACTTGGAAGATTCATTGGTACTGAGATATTTTCTATTCCGTTTTGGCTATTAGTATTTCTATTCAGTCCAAAACTATGTCATATTATTTGCATTATAATTGGGTTGTGTATATTTGCCATATTATTTGCATTATATTATTTGCATTATAATATCTTAGCATCTTCCGTGGAATAATTATTTGCATTATAATATCTTTGCATTATATATTTGATCTATATTCATTCACTATGGAATAATTATGACTGACTGTATCTTCCGTAAGATATTATTTGCATTATAATATCTTTGCATTATATATTTTAGATAATATTATGTATTTGGAAAAGCTTCATTCACTATGGAATAATTATGACTGACTGTATCTTCCGTAAGATTATTTACACAATATTCTAATAATCGTTTAATTATTTTTTTATGTCTACAGATTGCTATACTCAATTCCTTTGATTGAGCCCAGAATCGTGGTAATTGATTCCTAGTTTAGGAAATACAATCTCTAATTTAGATAGGAGAATATTTACACAATAATACTTGCAGAGAATATGAAAGCATATTTACAGAATATGTTTGGTGTCTAATAATTTACTCATTTTAGTGGTTATCTTTGGTTAGGCGGGAAAACTTTTTATGAGGAAGTAACACGCATCTTTGAAAGTATTGCATAATATACCGTCAACTTTCCGAATATCTTCATAACATGTAGGGCCTTTCACATGGTTTAGTAGGGTCCTCAGGTAATAACGTTCACCAGATCCAGGAGAAGCGTGATATACTCGACCTATTGAAAAACATTTTCGTCGCGGTTTCCATTCACGTGAATTAGCTTTCCAAACAAACTTTTTTGGAAAATCCGCATACGTCAATGTCTTAGCTTCAGCATATTTCTTGTTACATTCCATCCAAGATGCAAACATTGATTCATCAATATAGCGCTTCTCGAGTAAACATCAAGCGAGTCTTCCTCATTGTACACGATGCTCTGTTCGCCTGGAAGATGAAAATTTAACCTTTGAACTGACGGTGTTCTATAGTGTATATCGAACCCAAAAATCCTCCATGCCGCTTCACACGCTGAGATATATCGACAATCATAGTACATTTTTATCTCATCCACGTCGTCGGGGTTAGAAGTGGAGACGACCGCAGTAACACGAAAATCATTTTTATCTATATATATATAATTATAATAGAGAAATCATTAGATACATGACAGTCATTAGTTAAATATTTTCCCGCTCAGTAATTATTTCGTTGTTAATGATAAAAAAATCATTACTTAATTTCTTATTAATATTGATTGTAATTATTATATTACAGTATTATTATACTCTCTTTTTATGATTTTATGTAATCACGTTATTTATATCTATTTATAATTTATTTTTATTTTTTGATTGTATTGTGTAGAAATTTTTATCAGTTTGAATTTGCTTTAGCAATTTGACGTCTACGAAGTACTACTCGGTCGGTAATTTCTTATTTGTAAAGAATTATTTGTTAATGTAATTTAATTCGGGTTCTGTCGGGCCAATTCGGGTCATGTTAGCTTGGTTCCTCATTTTTGTTCGAGATAATTAGGGTCGGATCAGATTGGATCATTAGGGGTCGGGTCGGGACAATGATTAAGAGAGAAATCTCATTTCAAGTCATTTTGTTCATTAAAGTTTTTGTTTTTTCAAGTTATTTTCGAATTGGTTGGTTTCGATTATACCACTTCGGGTTGGATCAATTACGGGTCAAATTAGTTAAGAAATTTTTTAGGAAGAGTCAGATGAATTCGGATTTCGGGTCATATTTGGGTGATGTAATTTGGGTCAATTTAGGGTCTCAGGTCAGCCTATTTTCAGATATGTAACAATTATTGTTCTCAAATTGAAATATGACAAAAATAATCGATAGTAAGAGGAAAACCGTAATAGTCGGGCAACGAAAAATTGGAAAAATAGAGAAAACAAACAATTTGTGGTTATGATTATCACGGAAGAGAAAGAAGAAGAGAAGAAAATAACCGAAAATTAAACCTAAAATTGATGGAAAAACAGAGTAATTTGCGGAAGTAAATGAAAAGCAAAGGCAGGCTAATCCTGCTCTGATACCATGTGAAATTGAGCAGAATGACGCATAGAACTTCCATTAACGAAGTTTGTGAACCCCATTGATGAAGTTAGTTAAGCTTGTGTTTGAGAAATATCTAGAACAATTGATTGGAAGAAAATAGAGAGAATTGGAAAGAGTAAATAGAATTTTGTATTTATATTGATTATGTACAAATTCTGTTACAAGGGATATATATTTAATAATTGAAAGCATAACAAAAAAATAACAACTAATCTAGAGTTTGTTACATAAATATTTAGATATTTTGATTGACTCAAAAGATCCTTTCTGTTCAATCTTCAATGTGCTTCTTCATTCTAAACTATTAGCATACTGTAGCTACTTCATAGGCTTCTAATGTACGTTCAAATCATAGGAACTGGCTCGAAGAACTGGCTCCTTTCCTTTCCGAATACGGGGCTTCTGCACTACCCAATTCAGCTTTCGGATCATGCTCCTATTGAGGTTAACTTGAATCTTCTCAATCCTTCAAAGATTAGAAAGCCTTATAAGCTGGAGGCCTGGTCCTTAGACCACGAGGAATGTAAACAGGGTATCTCTTATGAATGGGCCTCGGTTATTCGAGGCTCCCCGGCGTTTAGGCTTACTCGGAAGTTAGATTCTGTTAGGAAAAGTGTTAGAGGGTGGACCCTGGCCAAAACCAGGGAGTGGCAGGAAAAATGGAAGCAGTTTGATGAACATCTCATTGAAGGTATAGATTTAGCAATCTCCGGGGATGGTGGGGTGGCGTATGATAAGGCTCATGAAGATCTGGTCTCGTTTGCAAACGCTATGGCCACCTCATGGAAACAGAAGGCGAAAGTTAAATGGTTGACGGACGGTGATGCCTGTACTAAGTTTTTCTTCAACTGGGTGCGAGGTCGATCGGGGAGGAATTTTTTGCATGGTATCAAGAACCATACAGGGGAATGGGTTTTTGGTTCGGAGGCCGTGGGGAAGGTCTTCTATAAGAACTTTGAAGACATTTTTATGGTTAATCAGGAGCCTACTAACTCTCTTAATTGCGAGGCCATCAATCATGCGGTGAACTTCATCAGGAAGAGGCTTTCTGAGGATGAAGTCGATTGTCTAGGGAGACCGTTCACGGCTAAGGAGGTTAGACGGGCTGTCTTTCAGATGGGACCCTATAAGTCGCCGGGGCCGGATGGTATTCCGGCTTGCTTCTTTCAGAAATTTTGGGGGTTGGTTAAAAGGGATGTGACGGAAGCGACCCTATCCGTGCTTAACTCAGGGAGGGTGCTGAGGGAGATGAACAAGACTTTTATTGCCCTTATTCCCAAAATTGACAATCCTGAGTCTGCATCTGATTACAGACCTATTAGCCTGTGTAATGTCACTATGAGGATTGTCACCAAATGCATTGCGAATCGCTTAGGGCGGATTATGGGAAGTCTGGTGAGTGAGTCCCAGGGTGCTTTCATAAAGGGGCGAAACATTAGCGATAACATCCTGTTAGCCCACGAGATCATCCAGAAGGTAAATCAACACAGAATGGGAGATTTTGGACTGTGTGTTTTCAAGGCTGACATGAGCAAAGCCTATGACAGAGTAAGATGGGATTTTCTGGAGGCGGTCCTGTCTAGGTTTGGTTTTCCAGGAAATCTTCGACGTCTTATTATGGAGTGTGTTACGACAGTCTCATACGATATTCTTATCAATGGGGTTCCGAACCACTTCTTTGTCCCAAAGTGTGGTTTGAGGCAGGGGGACCCTCTGTCTCCTTTCCTCTTCATTCTGTGTGCTGAGGTGCTGGCTGGTTTGCTGCAGAACTGTCATGAGACTGGAATGCTAACTGGTATCCGCATGTGTAGGGGGGCGGAGCCCATTTCGAGTCTTTTCTTTGCTGATGACTCCGTTTTCTTTTTCAAGAATAAGGAAGGGGCGGCGCAATCTTTGAAGAGGTGCTTGGACATGTATTGCTTGGCCTCTGGGCAAGTTATTAATGAGGCGAAATCGGGAATAATCTTCAGTCCCAATACCACCCTGGCAGTTACTCAAGATACTCTGAGGATTCTCCGTATTAGCTGTTCTAGGGATTTCGGGAAATATTTGGGCTTACCTATGGAGTTTCAGCAGGCAAAAAAAGGTATTTTCCAATCTGTAATTGAATACGTTAATCGGAGAATTTCCTCGTGGAATGGTATTTTTCTATCACCAGCTGGTAAATTATCTCTTATTTCTTCGGTCCTATCAAATCTCTCCAATTATTTTCTATCGGTATTTAAACTACCGGTAAGTGTGGCAAATAAGATGAACTCCCTTTTGTCACAATTTTGGTGGGCTGGATGTAAAATGAATCATAAGATACACTGGTGTAGCAATATTTTTCTGAGTTTTTCTAAGAGTGAGGGTGGTCTTGGTATTAGGGATGTGGGGTGCCTTAATAGGGCGCTTCTTGCTAAGGCTGGTTGGCGGATTATATCTGGTGAAAACTCTCTCTTTGCAAGATCCTTCAGGTTGAAGTTCTTTGGGAATGGTCATGTTGATACCGCTCTCACCCCTCGTGGGGGCCAGGCCTTATCTTGGGGCTCTCGAAGCATTCGTGAGGGTATTGAGGCTATTAGGAGCAGAATTGGATGGAGACCTGGTCGTAATTCCTCGTTAAATGTTTGGACTAATAGATGGGTTGATGGCGAGATTCCTGAACCTAACCCGGCCTTACTGGGGGGCGAGTCCGCTAACTATGGGTCTGTCCAAATTAAACATCTCATCTGTGATCAGAGCCAATGGATCGAGCCTATGCTTTACTTCTTATTTTCTGATTCGTGGGTTAATCGTATCTTGGCCATGCCCATTTGTCACTCTGATCGTGGGGACAAAGCTTTTTGGCCCTACACTAAAGATGGCCTTTACACGGTCAAAAGTGGGTACGGTATCCTTCATAAGGAGATGACTGAAAGGAAAGCTACTAGAAGGGATCTTAGTAGGGTTAATCCGATGGGTAAGCGGTTCTGTAAACGTACTTTATGGTCCTTGCCTGTCCCCAATCAATGGAAGGTTTTTATCTGGAAGGTTGTTACTAGCACACTTCCAGTTGGGACGGAGTTCGCCAAGAGAGGGTTGGGAAGACACTCTAGATGCTCCTTTTGTGAGGGGACCCAGAATCATGAGGAGTCCTTAACTCACCTCTTTCGTGATTGTGATTTGGCTGCTAGGATTTGGGCAGGTTCCACTTTGGGAATTCGTGTTGATCATAGTTCTCAGGTTAATGGTACTGATTGGATTATTGGGTGGATTGAGTATTTCAGCAGGGTCCGGAAGGATGTGGAGGGTACCAGGATGTTTATAGCAATTCTGTGGCAGATTTGGAAAGTCAGAAATGCTAGAATCTTTGACAGGGCTAATCTCCCGGTTAATATTATTTTCAATCAAATTGGGAAGGAGGTGGCGGACCTTGATCGGGCTGATAAGGAGAGAGAGAGCAAGGGTCAGCGGCCAGATACGGTAAGGAACCTAGATAGCGACTTAGCCGAGCGGGATACTCAACGGATTCGGGATGGTTTTCCTTTTTTGGCGGTGAATTCCAGTACCACCTGCGTGGGCCACTATGCTAAGGTGGACGCAGGTTGGAGAACTAATTTTGATGCTTCGGTGGGTTGCGTTATGTATGGCCCAGGTGATGGTAACAGCTCACAGATGATGAGGAAATTCAGAGCGGAATCGGCTATTCAGGCAGAGGCATCTGGGCTAAAACAGGTGCTAGAATGGGCAAGAGGTCTTGGAATCCTTCACCTCCATATTTCTTCTGACTGCTTGGAGCTGATTTTATCTTTTGCAGGACTGGTTAGGGTCAATAGACATATTCAAAGTATTTTAGAGGATTGTAGGGATATGTTTCCGCTTTTTCATTGTCTTAGTTTTTCTTTCATTCCTAGGTCGTTAAATGCTGTAGCACATGAGATGGCTCAAGAAGCCATGTTTGTTTTATAATTTTCTTACCCTTTGGCAAAAAAAAAAAAAAAAAAAAAAAAAAAAAATCATAGGAAAATTAGATAACGTCACATAGTGTTTGCTGAGTTCGATACTACCCGATATTTACATGAAATAATGTTATAAATTTAGTATCTGTGTGATAAAGCATGTAGAAGTAAGGAATGAAATGTGGAGCTTCATGTTTCAATTGTTTTCATAAACAAACATCTATACACATGGTAGTTGTTGATATAGACATTTGACATGCATACAAGATATTGGATTTCTGAAAATTATTGTTTATATGTGAAGAAAGATGCATAATTTCCTAGATAATATATCGTCTCTTCCATCCATGATCCACACGATCCATGATCTAAGAAGAAGTTAAAAAGGGAAATTGGATAGCATTGAAAATGGATGGAGACAGCCAAATTGAAGAAGACAACAACATTATTTGCTACATTAACTACATCTTTTCCCCAACGAACTTATTCATATCATACACAAACCAACTTCATTTGCCTGCCGTCCCTTTTGTATGTCCAATTTAATTTTGTAATGTGCTTCAACAACTTTCTCTCTTGCTCTTTCGGTTTGCACTATCTATTGCTTTCTGCTTCAACAACTTTCTCTCTTTTGCTTCGCACTATCTATTGCCTATGATAATCCCAGCCGAGTATGTTACTTCAATTACTTCAATACCAAACCTACCTCTTACTAAAATAGATTAACTTCTTACTTAGTTGATCTAAATCTAAATATGACACCAACTTATTAATCGATCTCATTGTAATTAAGCGCCTCCTCATTAGCAGCCTCGGTCCTTATTATTATCCAACTCTATATTTTCAAGTGTGAAATAAAGGAGCATGCACGAGACCAGGAGTAAGACTATCTAGTTTATACGCACTATATATGACGATTGGACCTTGAATTTTATGACTCAATTCTTGCCTTCTCGAATAATGGATACATTTCGCATGCAGATTTGTGGAGAATAGTACAACGTCATTGACTAGCGAGAAGACGAGAATAAAGTCAAAATAAGATACTCTCTATTATCTCGTTGCCTTAATCATCAGACTATTGATACCGTTGTTTGAAGCTATTACAATATATAATTAAGAGGCGTAAATCGCTTATATGTACTCATCAACTATGTGCATAAATTCTCTGTCAAATCTTTGTATTATCAATTTATCATGCATGGAATATGGACATACCATAATACGATAACTTAATATGTATATTTAAGCAAATATTAGGGAGGCAATCAACAAGGTAATTAAGTATACCCTACCTGGAAGTAGCTGGATATATTAAATATGCAGTTTAAACATGCAATTAAGATCGAGTATGACAAGCATTCTTCATTGCTTGCTTTTATATCCACCATATAAGTATGACTATTCGGCTGTACTTTCTTAAATGGATCATTAAGAGTTAAAATCAAGACCATGAGTTGTGAACCAGCTAGTGAACCCATATATATATGGTTTGGTAAAAAATTAAGTATAAAACACGTAGCGTGATCATTAAAACATACTCGTACATATTGCTAGATTCTTCAAGTCTAGAAATAGCTTCAATAACATGATTCAATATTCATTAAGCAAGCTATTAAAGTAAATAACCTATCTGTTAGTCCTCTCATGAGTATATAGGAGTACAATAAGTCTTTCTTGTGACGGGTATATCCGTCACAAGCTTGCGACAAGTCAAGTACACCCACTTATTTAGATAAGACAAAAATAAAAATGTATAAAAAAAAAATCACAAATGCTTAATTTTTATCTTTTCAAATGGGTTTTCTTTGACCCGTCACAAATTGCAACGGATATTGCCGTCACAAATGAAAATTTGTGATAGGAGTATATATGCACAACTTCCTACCGTACCAACTGCAATTAATCACATTATTATAATTTCAACTGCCTATATAATAACTCCATCAACTAGTTTATTATTTCAGAACTTGAGCACCATCTAATAATTAAGTAATAATAATGGCTGATAACATTCTTGTTATTACGGAAAATGATCAAGATGAGTATCTACCTCAAGGAGCTACTATTGCACGAATTCTTCCTATTTCCGCTACTCCTTTGCACAATTCTCTTAATCCTCTGTAATTTTCTACACATTCGATACGTTTATATATGTTCTTTTTATTCTAGTCTAAATTGTTAATGTATTATCATGTTGCAGGAACGAACACGGTGCAGCTGAAGAAAGTCGAGTGCCACTACTGTCTATTAATACATTTGCTTATCGACTTGGCATTGATGACCTCTTCACGTTGCAGGTCCGTCATTAGCCATTAGCCTTCCTACTCTTGTTCCTATATATGTTCGTATTATTGAGGCATGTTACATGTTGCAGGTGTGGCGAGCATCAGTGGCGGAGCTAATAGGAACAGCAGTTCTAGTATTCATGATTGACACAATTGTCATTTCCTCCTTCGAAACCACAACCAATACACCGAATATAGTCATTGCTTTCTTTGTCGCAATCATAATCGCAATTCTCCTCCTCGCTACAGCCCCAATCTCCGGCGGCCACATGAACCCCGCCATCACCCTCCCGGCTGCCTTCGTCGGACTCATCTCCTTCTCCAGAGCCTTTGTCTACATTCTGGCTCAATGCATTGGTGCTATTTTTGGGGCCTTAGCTCTTGAGGCTGTGGTTAGCAAGTCCATAACAAGTAATTTCTCCTTGGGTGGGTGCACCCTCACAGTCGTCGCACCGGGCCCAAATGGCCCCACTACAGTTGGCTTGGATATAAGCCAGGGGCTATGGCTCGAGATCATTTGTACCTTTATTTTTCTATTGCCGGTGTGGATTGCGTTTGACCATCGTCAGTTACATGCCCTAGGCCCACTCAAAGTGTGTTCAATTATCGGAATCGTGGTTGGGGTTCTGGTGTTTGTCTCGACCACAGTTACAACTAAGAAAGGTTACTCGGGAGCAGGAATGAACCCGGCTCGGTGTATTGGGCCAGCAATTGTGAGGGGAGGCCATCTTTGGACAGATCATTGGGTATATTGGGTTGGACCTTTGATTGCCTGTGTTGCGTTTTATCTTTATACTCTTATTATTCCAAGAGAACACTTCAAAGCAAGAGTACTAAAGACTAAAGAGTAGCTTGCTTAATTGTCCTACTCAAATTACCGAATATTAAATAATGCATCCTTCTTTGATCTGTTACAAAGTAATTGACACGAATGCGTGTCCAAGAATAGGACTCGATAATACAAGAAATATATTTCTGTATTTTGGGTAGAAATGAATGAAATATGGGTAAGCCATTCCCCTGTGTTCACAATTAGGCAGGTAAAACCATCAACTTCTGACATACACCTACGATGCATAACATGATGCAGTTGATGAACGAGAACACGAGCCAAAATAGCTTTATGTAGGACATAATGTGTAAAAATCACATTGAAATCTCTGATGACACAAGGCGCAAAAGCATATTGAATAAAACAGATCACATAAAGTGAACATCTTACAACCATAAGATATACATTAGCAGAGTATTACTGATAGCAGATTGAAAGGTTTTATATGAGACTATTGTTCCTCTGGAAAAAAAAGGAAAAGAGAATTAAATTCCCGCACTTTCTGATACTCATAAGTTACTAGACTGCTGATGATGATTATAACCAACCCGTGACTGACGGAAAAAAGGCAGGGGAGTTTATGAGAGCCTGCGAGAGGTGGTAAGGACTTCGTCACGGAGTTCCCAAGCAGGTATATTTTCTTTGGCAATATCTTGTTTGATTGAACCCCTGAGTTGCTTCCACAACAGAAACTGCAGTTGCATAACCCAAAGTTTATCATATGTACAAAAATAGAGAAATCGTAAAGGCGGATGTATGTATTACGCCTTGGAACTTACTTGAGCTGCCCAAATCAGAGGCATCAAGTACTTTCCACGCTCATTGGGATTAGGTCCCTCGATCAATCTCTCGTCTACGAGGATACCCTTGCTTCCGTTTGAAACAACTTCAGTTATGACTTTAACCAAGTTCGGGATCCATGCTACCCCATCAGGAAGAATCTATAAGCACGGTTAATCATACATACCACTTGAGAAATATTCATTAAAATCAGAAACTACCAACAAAAGCAAAGGAAATAGGAATAATACATACGGAGTATGACTTATTTTGTAACAGGAATGCAAGTACTAACCTTTTCACCATCATCATTCTTGTTACATCTCCCACTGTTCTCAACCAAAACTACAGGGATGGAGGATGCCTACGAGAAAGGTAACAAAATCAATTAAATTATACAGTTTGATATTGGCTCAAACAATGACATTAAAGCCAAATGTTGTTTAGAATTATAGACCGCATTTCCTGAATGTGGTGGTGAAGATCCAAACAAAACATCAGTGTAAATCAGTCAAACAATAGAGCCGTAGACTGGCAGGGCCAACGCAGCCTGCACACTAATTCTCCATTTTTCACTTATTTGTGTAAACTATATAAATGAGAGTGCGAGAGTGGAGGGTCTAAAACTATAAATACATACACACATCTCGCCATATAGCACATAAATGTGTCTATTTTAATCCGTATGTCAATTTTAGCAACATAAGTCATTTTTATATGGTATTAAGGTACTATGGTGCGAATTTCGATATCTTTTATCCTCGGACTCTATCCGCCTAAAAAACGTGGATAATAACCTTCAACATCAGCTATTTTTGACGATCTTAGTACCCAGAATTTTTTTTTCCCCGGAATTTTTGTCTATCGGCTCATTATATCCTAAAAGAATACTCGATGCTCAAATTTTTCTCAAAACAACATAGAATAGAGTATAAAACTTATTTTGTCTGTTTCAAACACGGCTTTTAAAATAGTATTAGGGCCTCTAAATGCGTCTACTTTAAACCGTATGCCAAATTTAACACCCTAAGTCATTTTTATATGGTAATAAGGTACTATAGTTCGAATTTCGGGATTGTCGGCCTAAAAAACGTGGATAATAACCTTCAAAATCAGATATTTTTTACCATCTTAGTACCCATATTTTTTTTTCCGTAATCTTCGCCTATGGGCTCATTATATTCTATAATAAATACTAGATGCTCAGATTTTTCTCAAAACATAAAATAGACTAAAACTTATTTTGTCTATTTCAAACACGGCCTTTAAAATAATCTTAAAACCTCTAAACGTGTCTATTTTAAACCGTATGTCAAATTTAACACTCCGAGTCAATTTTATATGGTACTAAGGTACTACGGTTCGTATTTTGAGATTTTTTATCTCCGGACTGAGGACTCTGTCGGCCTAAAAACGTGGATAATAACCTTCATAATCAGCTATTTTTGACCATCTTAGTACCCCAGAATTTTTTTTCTCGAATCTTTGTCTATAGACTCATTATATCCTATAATAAATATTGGATGCTCAGATTTTTTTCAAAACAACATTGAATAGAGTATAAAACTTATTTTGTCCATTTTAAACATGTCCTTTAAAATAATCTTATGGCCTCTAAATGTGTCTATTTTAAACCGTATGCCAAATCTAACACCCTGAGTCATTTTTATATGGTACTAAGGTTCTATGGTTCGAATTTCGAGATTTTTTATCCCAAGACTCTGTCGGCCTAAAAACGTGGTTAATAACCTTTAAAATCAACTATTTTTTACCATCTTAGTACCCATAAATTTTTTTTTCCGGAATCTTTGTGTATAGGCTCATTATATTCTATAATGCTCAGATTTTTCTAAAAACAACATAGAATAGATTATAAAACTTATTTTGTCTATTTCAAACACGACCTTTAAAATAATCTTAGTGTCTCTAAATGTGTATTTTAAACCGTATGAAATTTAACACCCTTAGTCATTTTTATATGGTACTAAGGTACTATAGTTCGAATTTCGAGATTTCTTTTATCCTAGAACTATGTTGGCCTAAAAAACATGGATAATAACCTCCAAAATCGGCTATTTTTGGCGATCTTATAATCCGATTATTTCCTGAACCTTTATTTATAGGCTCATTATAATTGGATGCTCGGATTTTTCTCAAAAAAAATAAAATAGAGTATAAAACTTATTTTGACTATTTCAAACACGACTTTTAAAATAATCTTACGGCCTTTAAATGTGTCTACTTTAAACCGTATGTCAATTTTAACACCCAAAGTCATTTTTATATAGTATTTATTATGCTGCGAATTTCGAGATTTTTTCATCCTGGGACTATGTCGGCCTAAAAAACGTGGATAATAACCTTTGAAATCGGCTATTTTAGGTCATCTTAGAACCCGGAGTCTTTTTCCTTTTTTCCTTTTTTCCTGAATTTTTGTTCATAGGCTCATTATATCCCATAATAAATACTGGATACTCAGATTTTTCTCAAAACAACATAGAAAAGAGTATAAAAGTATAAAACTTATTTTGTCTATTTCAAACACAACTTTTAAAATAATCTTAGAGCCTCTAAATGTGTCTAATTTAAACTTTATGCCAATTTTAACACTCGGGTATTAAGGTACTATAGTGCGAATTTCGAGATTCTTTTATCCCGGAACTCCGTCGGCCTAGAAAACGTGAACAATAACCTTCAAAATTGGTTATTTTTGGCCATCTTATAACCCGATTTTTTTTCCCGAATCTTTGTTTATAGGCTCATTATACCCTTTAATAAATATTGGATACTCAGATTTTCCTCAAAACAACATAGAGAACCTTCAAAATACACATTGGTAGCCCACAAAAACATCAACATAAAATGCCTTCGATTTTCTTCTCATGAACTTTATGTACACACTGTTTTAAGCTATAACTAAATGAACTTTTTACTGTTGAGACCAAAAATATCATATTTAACATGATTGTTCTGACTTCTGAATAACACCGTCTTATGCAAATAGTGATAACACTCTAAGATCTAGAAAAAAGAATGCTTTTGACATGCAGTTTAGAAATAAGGCCTTAGAGCCTTAAAAGGTTCTAAAAATGTGGACATGCACACCCAAAGATATAAATATGGGTGGATAGGAGTTTATTGCTATCTTCCTTGACCTAAAGTCAAATCAACCAAGGTTATATATATGAAGTGGTGAAAACATCGTGAGATAGTGTATAAGAAATGGGCAAATTATCATTTCAGTTTTCCAAAACAGAGCCAAACAGCTATATATGAACACAAGAGAGGGGGAGGGATGTATCTAAAAGAGAGGTGTCTTACAAGGGTATCTTGCTTCTTTATACGAGCACCCTCACGAACAACATTCAAAAGAGCCTCAGATCTTTTAGCAACAAAGTCTTCGTAGCTTAATCCATCTGGGGGTGAGAGCTGAGCATGAGAAAGCACAACAGCAGCTCGGTTCCATATTGCTTTGCCAAAGCCATCTGTTATTGCTTTGATTATCTGCCTATCCAAGGTATCAACTCGATAGTTATCCAGTCGGTCCACATACAGTAAAATGTCGATTGTTCTGTTTAGTAGAAAGCTGCTCCAAACAGACAAAAGGAAGAAGTTTATCAGAGATGTGGACATTGGATTAGTAGGTGACAGCAGAAGCAACAAAAACTCCCTTCATCCCATTTATATTGTCCATTTTGGCTAGAGATCATCTTCCCGAGTACGTGATAAATATATCATTATTTTCCCTTCACTTGCAGAATTTACACTTAGAGATGCCACATTATCCTTAGTCTTTATCGTTATATTAAGCAGCCAGGAATAACATAAGTAGCTCACTTTTTTCCTTTACACAACCAGGGATGATATAAGTAGTCCTTATCAAATCTTCTAAGCCCATCTCCCCAAATAAACAAAAAACATATTCACCCTCAAAGCACAAGCCCGTATGGAAGTTTAAAAAGAAATAAAAACAAAAAACGATTTCAAGAGAGAGGTTTACAAAGGACAAAAAAAATATGAACTCAACAATGGATACAGCGTGGTACCCTATGACTTCAACAACTAAGAAAAAACAATTCAACAGATCCACATCAGCAGGAAGTGATTGACACAAAACAAAGCCACTCTATGAAGGAAGGCCACTTAACTGTTGGTGGTCACTGGAGAAACGTATATATATATATATATATATATATATATGAAAGGGTAAATACAAACCATCAAGGTAGCTACACAGTAAATTGAATGACTAATGAGCAGAAAGATCCACACGAGCCAATGATGAAACTTGAAGTAACAAGTAAGCACCATGTAAACAACTAGCCTAAAATATAGTAGAGAGTAACCTGCGCAAAAGAAACACTGCAAAACTTAGATTTGACTCATGAACAAACCTTTTAATGATATGAAGAGCTCGGTCATTGACATATCCTCCTTCAACGAGACCTGGTGTGTCAATGATGTTCAAGGTAAATCCCGCTCTTGAGCGAGAAACCATCACTGGCCTTGGTCCTTCAGACTGCCAATTAAAGCACACAGAATAAAGCCTTGAGTTGAGATGAAAGAGGTAGCTCCTATCGTGTGATCTTATTCCTATTCCCTCTAAGTCAATGCACAATAATATTACTTTCTACATATTGATATTCTCGGACAAATAAGAATGCAGGAACTTAAAATTCTATTCCCCATCCATCTTCCAGAAATCCATGGCATGCTACTATAGTACTTTTTACGAACGCAGCAGTTCATATAAGTATATAAATACCACCAAATATTCATACTCCTCTTTCCAGCCAAAAGTAAAAAGTATAGCACTAAATCATGCTAATTTCCTAACAATCAAATAAAGCAAAGGACAGCATACCTGAAAAGCACTAACGGCAACCACCCGTTCACCAATAACTGAGTTTACGGTCGAAGATTTACCCATGCCGCCTTTTCCCAGCACAAGAATGGTCAAAGAGTCCACATTCTACAAAGCAAAAAAAACACACACACAAAAATATCAGCAATCCACATTCCACACACATACACCCAACCACAATAGTGTCCAAAATGACAAAAATCAGCTCTTAAGCGAAAACAGCAATAAAAACAACCAACCTCTTGTTTCAATTTCCCCAACAGTTCAAATAACTTGTTCTGCGTAGCAACGGGGAACTGCTGAATTCCAACCCACTCGCGCGCCATTTGTGCAGATGCCATCTAAATCTCTCACCTACTCCATTCACCAATAACATTGCTAAATTCAAAAATCCATCTCAACCAAATTCACTAATAAGCTAATATACAGTAAAACTTGGAACATCTCTAACCAAATTCATAAACAAAAAGCGAAATGACAGCCCTAAAGGTGTAAACTTTAAAAGTCTATTACCATTTACCAACATAAACAGCCCTTTTCAATCCAAATTAGTGATGAAATGTACAAACCCACATGAAATTCAATAAACCCATATACAAAAAATCAATCTAGAGCAAAAAGAACTAACCCTTACAAGCATACAATCATCACAATTCAGGGAATTCATGGGAAATTAGAGAAACCCTAAACAGCTAACATAATTAGAGACAAAACAAAGAAGTTGGATAAGGAAAAGAGCTGAAGAAGTGGAAAAAGAGACTAACCAAGGTTGTTGAAACGGAAAGGAACAAGGTAAGGGCTGTTGGTTGCTAAAACCCTGAGATGTTAACTGAGAGCCTTATCAACTTCAACCCCTCTTTCTCTTTGTCTTTGTCTTTGTTTTTATCTTTGCTTTTCTGGTAAGATTAAGCAAGAGAAGAGGTGGGGGCGATAGACCCAACAACAAAATATTAATATACGAATCGCGTGTATTTGTGTTGGGTTTTAGTCTTTCATTTATGCGCTTTTTATAAAAACCATCTTATATTATCAATAATAATTTTAGTAGGGGGTTAATTTGCGCAATATACATTTTACTTATTATAGTACCGTTTTGACAACACTATCCCTCTCATTTCTTTCCCACAAATTACAATGCGCGACTATATTTGAGAAGAAGAAAAAAAAAACAAATTAAAATCCCGTATTCCGCCAACACCAACCTCTCAACTTCCCCGACAACCACCACCATCCTTCCATAACCACACACTGCCCCACCACCAGACCACCGTAGTCCTTCTTCAGCGACCCATAACTACCAGGACAACCAGCCAACTACCCTCTTCTACAACAACAAACACCTTGACGAACCCACTGGACCGTCACTCTCCCACGCTCTCGCCGGCGACTCCTTTGTCTATCACCAACGACACTGTTGGTGGCCACCACCTGCCACTTTCCTCACCATCCTTCCCTCCCTAATTAGCAAAATTTCCAAATTGATTTCATCCTAAATCCTAAATTAGTGACAAAATGTTCAAAATTGTACTAAAAAAATATTAATTTGATTAATAATTATGTAATTAGCAAACTATATACTTATTATACACCCAAATTATCATACATAATTGAAGAAATTTGTTTATTATGATAAGAATTAGGGTTAGTAATAGAGAAAATTAAGTTGATGTTTTTTAGTTAAGGGTAAGTAAATGGAAATTATAGTATAAAAAGTACAATGAGTAAAATATGTACTACGTTACATTTTAGTAAATGGTTTGAGAAAGTGTTAATTTAGTTACCAATCAACCTAGGTTGGTATATTTAGGGTCTGTTTGGCAAGTCATTTCAGCTACATGATTTGCCTGAAATAACTTTTTTGTCAAAACAATCAGATAGTTTATTATTTTTGGAGTGTTTGGCAACTACCCGTTTGGACTGAAAAATGGTGAAATAGGTATCTGAAATAAAAAGCTACCTCATGTAGCATTTATACAAATCAGGTACATGATTCATTTTTATTTACCTATTCTACTCTCGGATTTTATAACGTTAATTAACAAAATTAAACACACTACAAAATCCTTACGTAAACTTAATTAATTTTTTTTGTATGACTTTAATAAAAAAAGACTAATTTTATATCAATAGTATATTTTGAGGATATATTGTTTAAATTTTTTTTTCACCTAATCGTTATATATTAATTTGTGAAATTCCTTGGGCATGAATCATGTGTATATAAAATCTAGTAGTTGAAGCTATTTATATAACTTGATTTTAATGATCAATTCATTCGAAACCGTGTACAAGAAGAAATCCTGGAAGTAGTAATGTAGGCATTTTCTAGTACCATTTTAAGTGCACGATTCTTTTCAGAAGTTACTACTCTATTTGTTTCGGTCATTTGTCTACAATAACACAAGAATAATAGTAAAAACGTAAAAGATATCAATAATAAACCATGTCCTTTTACGTCATTTTGTCAAATATCAGCTACCTTTTCGGCTAGTTTCCAAACAGTTTTAACAAAATCAGCTACCTTATCAGGTCTTAGTTTTCAGGTACCTTTTCAGGTTTCAGATACCTTTTCAGATTTCAGGTAACTTTTCAGGTTTCAGCTAATTTTTCATCTAGTTTTGCCAAACAGACCCTTACACAATTCTATAAACAACTTATGGTTTGTATGATCGGATTTAAACGCGTTAAGGTTTGTTAGTTTAAATTTAAATATTGAGATTTAATTGTCTGGTTATGTGTAAGTTAAACTCAAATAGATTTTGTAGTTATTTATGGATGAACAGTTTGTTGAATCACGTGTAAATGGGTCCTATAGATTTGTAAGGAAGGAAAAAACAGCATAGCGTAACTATATTTCGTGTATATTCATAAACCACTAACTTGTTCTAAACCCTTTACGGAGTTATTCATTCGTGCCTAATGGCCCAAATAATCATCTATGTTTGACCCATATATGGCCCAAACACAAATTACGCTTTCCTCCGTCATAGAGTTGAGATTTAACCTACGCGTAACAATTACTGGATTATATCATCGAGTGTATATGTACTCAAATTGACAAGGTATAAAGCTCAATTATAAAACTACTGAAATACTCGTAACTTCTTAGGAGTTGAAGTTCTTCTTATAGAAACTTCTTTACAAATTTACCAAACGAGTTTAGAGTTTTTAAATTTCATAAATTTGTATAGTGGTCGAACTTCTTTACAAAAGTAACACAATATCGTTCTTTAATTACCATCTTATTTATTAAAGCACCAACCACAATGCTGACGTGTCAACCTGTGGTTAACTGCATATTTTTCAATTTTATTTTATTTTTTTAAGTAAAGGGTTCCACCCATGTTTAGTAAATTATTTTTATAAATTTAAAAGCAATCATGTCAATTGTGCAATATAATATAAAGCAATAAATAAAATTACGAATATATAATCACATAATTTGATATAATGCAATCATAGAAATTAAGAATTTTTTGGAACCAGATAACCAAAACATATTATGCATTCCAAATTCGGAACTACAACAAAAAAATCACTCCCTCTACACTAAGGGAATAAATAACTAATATATCTTCATATTAAAAAAATTAATCAAAGGGGATGATAAAAATGCAAAACACAACGAATTTATAGATCTACTTCCAAATTTTAATTACGAGTGAGGAAAAAAAAAACAATATTAATTAAATAAATTTAAAGAAATAGTGCTAATAAATCACGTACAATGAATATATAAATTCGAATATTTTTTTTTAAAGAAATTAAAAATTAAGATATCTTTATATTAAGTGACAAAATATACAAAAATAAATAAAAAGTGGAAAATACAAAATGCAAAAGTATTCTCTAAAAATTGAAAAAGTAAATGAACAAAATGCAAAAGCAAATGATCAAAATTTGGGGTGTGTTTAAAAATGTTAAAAAAAATACTTGAGAGTTGAACGATTTTTTTAAATAATGCTACACCTAAATTCATAATGCATTTTGTTTTTGTCTTATTTAGCATATTTAACCCGTTCTAAGCTTAAAATGGACACTTCTGTTTTAAACAGGAACTTGTGTCATAAAGATTGGTTGAAATAATTGTCCATTATTTTAATTGTTTGTTTATGTAGAGTGTATAAATGAATTACGTACACAATCTTTGTATAAATAACATTTTTTCTTTTTTTATCAAAGAGATATAGAATCTTTATTCATCCATATAATATGTCTTATTATATTTTAATAAAATTATGAATGATATAATGTTAACGTTTACTTTTTATTTACTATATATCTATATGATAATATCAATATAACAGTTCGACTTTATACTTTTAAACATGTATGGGTCACAAATTTTCATTGTTCCTAATTAACAGATTATAATACTCTTTTCCATTCATTATTATTTTTTACATTGCTTTAAACCAAATTTTTAAGACTTTACATGCATGTAAATTAAAGGGTTTTTATATTGTGCTAAATATATACATATAGTCCTAAATATGAAATGTAAACTTTGTTTGGATATATCAAAGAAGAAAAATGTAAAGAATCTGAAGAAAGAATAAGAATATGTTATAATTACTACATGGAAAAAGGTTAAAATTGTAATTTAAAATTTACCCGGTTCAAAATTTTCGTTTTGTCTGTGTATGAGTTAGATTGAATGAAAAATAGTTTTAAACATTTGCACGGGTTTGCGACTCTATTAAGACTTATCCAATTTTAAAAATAATTTTTCGGCTAATTCATCCGAATATTTTTATCTGTTATAAAGTCGAGTTGTATGAAACTACCTAAGTAAAAAAATAAAGCAAAAACTCAAATTTGGTGAAGTAAGACGATGTATCACACTATAACAAATACTTAAGAAATTGACATAATGCATCATTTACGTTAATTGAAAATGTAATTTTCGATTTAATCTAAAAAGTTAAATATGACTAACTTTTTTCATTTAACAAAGGTAAAAAAATTTAAGACATAATTAACTTTAGAAAAAGATAATTAATTAATATAAAGATAGTCTAAAATTTAATTTAATATTGTATAATAATACATTCAAAATAGCACATACTTCAAATGTCGCACTGAACAACCATTTAGTATAGTAACACATTTGAAATTTATGTGATTCATGATATTACACGAGCAAATGTTGGGATACTATTAGTTTGGAAGTCCGTAACAAGAACTGGAAGCCTTTTAAGTTATGTCGTAATGGACCGGGAATTACTAACCTTTTCTTCGGTGATGATATGGTTTTGTTCGCCGAAGCAAAAGAGGATCAAGCTTTGGTTTTGAGATATGTGTTGGATAATTTTTGTCAAGCCTCAGGAGAAAAAATTAGTGAAGCCAAGTCCCGAGTATTCTTTTCTTGTAACACGAAAGCCTCATTGTGATCTGAAATATGCAACACCCTACAATTTGAAGAGACAGAGGACCTTGGGTTGTATCTTCAGATCCCCACGATTAATGGTAGGGTGACTCGACACACCTTCGCTCACCTTGAGAAAAAAATGAACAAAAGACTTGCAGGATGGAGCACGAAGAGACTCTCCTTAGCAGGAAGATCCACCTTGGTCCAATCCACTGTAAGTACTGTGGCCAATTACAGTATGCAAACAGCTAAGCTACCCAGAACAGTTTGTGATTCGATCGATCGCAAAGCCATAAGATTTCTTTGGGGGGGGTGGGGGGGGGGGGGGGGGGGAGAGACTGAAAATAAGAAAACAATTCATCTTGTTTCATGGGAAAATATACAAAAACTAAAGTCTTTACGTGGACTGGGCATCCAATCAACAAAGCAAACAAATGCGGCGTTTCTTAACAAGCTGGGATGGAGAGTTCTAGCTGAACCTACTACATTGTGGTCTCGAGTCCTTCGAGCAAAGTACTATAATAACCGCTGTGATATCGATATCTTTCGACCAAAGCCAAGTATGTCAAATGTTTGGGCGGGGATTACAGAGCAATCTAGAACTATTGTTGATGCGTGTCTATTTTATGATGTTTTTCATCTATTTTTACACGCATTTGGTCGCTCATTTACTATGTTTTAGCCCTTATTTCCCAACAATCGTGTACTTTCGTATTTTTATGCACTTTTTCAGATTAATGCGGAAAAGGGACGATTTAGCACCAAATTCATGTCCTCGAGTCTTTTGCATAATTAAGGAACGAAGGAAAGTCAACTGGAGTCTTTATTTAAGTACCAAGAGTCAAATCAAGAAGAAAACCGGAGATTTTCTCTGCGGATACGGTCGACCGACCTACTATATGGGTCGGCCGACCAGGCCTGATTTTTATAAAGTCCAAAATCTTGAAGAAAGCCCAGAATTTGCTTAAGCCCGTAAAAGAGGTCGACCGACCTACCAACGTGGTCGACCGACCTCCGCGAAGCCCAGAAAGAGTTTTCGGAAATAGTTTAGAAGTGTGAAGCCTTTAGGAAACTCTAATTTTCTACCCTATATAAGCTAATCTTATGATTAGGGTTTGGTATTCAGTTTCTTAGTTAATAAGCCACAATAAAGTTACAATCTAGTGTTATTCGGTTTTTAGTTTATTTGTAATATTTCAATAATTCTCAAGCACTCAATAAAGTTTGTTCCTTTCTGCCCTAATTCCGACTTTGGTAAATTACTCTTTTAATCTAGCTTTATTATTGTTCTTATTATTATCGCATTCAATTAAGGTAGAATTCCCAAGCTTTATTGAATCTTGCATGCTTAAGTTATTGTTTACTATATTTTCCATGTTTGTTCCCGTCTTTATTATCGTTTCAATTACCATGAGTAGCTAAATTTCATATGTTAGGATGTAGGGGATGAATATGCGTATGTAGTAGAAATTTCGAGACCGACTTGTAGCAGAGCCATGATCGGCCGACTCAAATAATGGGTCGGTCGACCAAGGCGCTGGTCGGCCGACTGGAATAGCTGGTCGGTCGACCCACTCGCGCATGAATCTTGTTTCGTCTTTCCTTATTGACTATAATATCCTGCAATGAGACTGAAAGGAGACTTGTAGGACGTTAGTAATGACCTACCCAAAATTGAGAGATACGGGAAGGGCATTGGTTTACACCTTAAGACGGCTAGGTTACTTAAGACTGAAAGGTATGTGACCTAGGATTTAGGAATCACCCTTATTGTTGACACCCAATAATTGTGAGACCTAGGAACTAATAGCATAGGCCGAAAGGAGCTATTAGGTATCATAGACCGAAAGGATATGTTACACCCCTTACGCGGCTGCAATACATGTTGACCTTAGGATTAATATTACCTTAGCTACTTATTACCCAAACATCCTAGCATCCCTTTTATTATATTTTATTCTCATCTTTATTTCTTGTTTTATTTTAAATCTTTGCTTAGACTTAGTAATCAACAAACAAACCCCCAAATTTGTTACCTTTAAACATTAACACCAAACAATAAACATTTCCCACCTCTCTGTGGTTCGACCCTGACTTTCACTATCTATTGTTAAAGTTAGGAATTATAAATTTATCTTTGGTACCCTCAACGACGGGCATCAAATTTTGGCGCCGTTGCCGGGGAGGTGACGCCAGTGTTTATTGTTTTTGTTTTTGTTTCTCTTTGTTTAAGGAACTTTTTGTTCCTTAAACCTTCTCACCATTTTCTTGTAGTTTCCATCTTATGCGCAGGTCAGTTCAAGGAGAACTCCTACCACTTGATCACGAGCTTGAAAGGACTCGTAGAGAAAGGAGAAAGCAACTTCTAGCGAATCAGGAAGGAGGTTCACCATCTTCCCTATTCCAAGAAGACATTTTTGAACAACCATCATTACCATCTTCACCAAAAACAGCACCTTCACAACCAAATTCACCCAACAATCCACTTTCACCAAGAACACCACCTTTTACCTACTTTCCAGTTTTTCCAAAAGAAGAAGAAAACATGACAGAGGAAGCTACTATTGCCAGTCACTCCATGCCTCAGGCAAAGGACCTATACAAAGGGTTCACCTTACCTGCAGGTACTGGGAAGCCATTCGAGGCCAAGCCTGCCTATATTACTATGGTTGAAAGAAACCAATTTGGAGGCTCGGCCAATGAGGATGCTGCAAAGCATATTGAAATCTTCACAGATTACATATGCTCTATTGCACCCCCAGAAGAAGTGACGCAGGACCAGATTAAGCAGACCATGTTTATCTTCTCTCTTAGGGACGCTGCGAGGGAGTGGTACAGAGATTTGGACCGCACTGCTGCGGGAGTCACGGATTGGAACACCCTAGCCTTAGCATTCTACAGAAAATACTATTCTGCATCCAAGACTAATGCTTTGAGGGCGCAAATTACTAACTTCAAGCAGGGCCCCAATGAGTATTTTAGTGAGGCGTGGGACAGGTTCAAGAGACTTGTTCGATCCATACCACATCACGGATTCGAACAATGGTTTCTTTGTAACCAGTTCTACAATGGCCTTTACGATGACAACAGGGCCTATCTAGATGCTGCAACTAATGGGAGATTCCAAGATAATTCAGGAGAGACTAAGGGTCTCAAATTTGTAGAAGATGTTGCTGTACACCGTGCTGAACATGGAACTTCCAGAGGCAATCAAAGGAAATCTAAATATAACCTGTCAGCTATTGAGGCCTTGACAGCCAAGTTAGAGAAACTAGAGGCTGGAGGGAAGTTCGATCTAGGAAGTGGGAGAAAGGGAGGAATTTACCAGGTGAACGCCGTTCAGGACGGACCATTTGCTTGTGAGAGGTGCGGTGGAGAAGGGCACGTGTCAAAATTCTGTACTTCATCCAATGAGACATGTGCCGCTTTTCAACACTATCGTGGGAACAATTTCTATGACCCAAATAATAATAATGTCCATCCCAACCTGAGGTGGACAAGCCAGAATGTTCTTAACCCACAACATATGCAACCTCAGCAAAATTCCACACATATCCCCCCACATAAGCAAGGTTTCCAAAAACCACCCTTCAACCCCAACCACCTTCAAATCCACCACCCAACACAGACACTCTTATCCAAAATCTTATTGGGTTGGTTCATAAGGAGTCACAGGCTAGAGAGGCAGGGATGAAGATGTTAGAATCTCAGATTGCTCAAATTGCGGGCAAGAATGATACTAGGGCTCCGGGTCAACTTCCGACCAAAACGGACCAGAAAAAAGAGACTCTAAACATCATATCCCTACGAAGCGGAGCTAAAGTGGGGGTCGAGAAAGAAAAACAGCCGAGTAGCAGCGAGGAAGGTCGACCGACCCAGGAGCCAGGTCGACCGACCTCTGAGCAGAATACGAAAAATCTCGCTGAACAGGAGAGTGGTCGACCGACCGAAGAAGAAGGTCGACCGACCACCGAGGCAGAATCAGAAGCCCCTTTTCGTCCCGAACTGCCGAACAACTTAAGGGATTTTCTTTTCCGGGGTGACAAGACCCCTAGGTTTCTGAAAAGGGCTGCAAATACTGAATCTTCAGCCCCTCCTTTCCCAGAAAGACTCATACCCTCGAAGGATCAGGTATCTTTTGACAAATTTAAAGACGTAATTCGTTCATTAAATGTTCAAGTTCCGTTTCTAGAATTAGTCCAACAGGTTCCTTCATATCTTAAATTTAGGAGACAACTTTTGTCAAGAAAGAGGTCTTTAGATAAGGTTGAGTCGGTGGCCCTCACTGAAGAGTTATCTAGTTTTCTATCACATGTTATTGCCCCTCACAAATTAGAGGACCCTGGTAGTTTTTCTGTCCCCTGCAATATAGGAACTTTCCCAGTAAAGAAGGCTTTATGCGACTTAGGTGCTAGTATAAGTGTCATGCCCCTAAGTGTTGCCTTAAAATTAGGAATGACCGAATTTGCAGTAACCAGCATGACTGTCCAGATGGCAGATCGTACATCTATGGAACCTGTAGGGGTGTTGGAAAACATCCCTGTGCGTATTGACAGGTTTTTCTTCCCAGTTGACTTCGTAGTTTTGGACATCCCAGAGGATACCCATATACCTATAATACTAGGAAGGCCCTTCCTCCACACTGCAGGAGCCATTATAGATGTAGGTACTGGGACTTTGACCTTTAAAGTAGGAAAGCATTCTATTATATATGGCCTATCTTATAGGAAGAAGGATGCTATGACCCCCATCACTTGTAATGCTATCACTTCTGAAAAGAAGTATGAGGTCATCACTACTTCTCCTACTTTATTGCCTATTCCTGTATCTGTTTTTACACCTCCGCCCCAGATTGGGAGCAATATGGATGACACTTCTATTATGGCTAGTGCAGGAATTGGTTTGGGGAAACCCCAAGTGAAGGAAGCCATAGTCCAGAGAGGGGGGATGGGATGCTTAAGCTATAAGGAAGATGAAGACCCAGATGTCGTGGATCGGGAAGAAAAGAAGAAGAGGAGGCAGGCTCAAGAGGAGAGGTCGTCGCATATGCTTTGCGACGGCGGGAAGAAGATGTGTTTTGCTAATCAAGAGAACACCGTGGAGACTACGGCATGTCGTCAAAAGCCGTGGTCGGATATTTTCCGCATCTTTAGCGGATAGTTGTTTCAAGTTTCAGCTTTTAAGACAATTTACTTTTGTTGTGTGAGACTTTTTAATTTGGTTTGCTCGTAGTTTTAGAACTTTTTCCTTTATGCTTGCGTAGCTAAGACTTTAGACCTATTTCTGGCTTCTCGCGCATTTGTGGGCGCATATTTATTGTTTTTTTTAAGGTTTTACGAAGAAACGAAGACCGCTGGGACACAGAGGGGTCGACCGACCAGATACAGGAGTCGGTCGACCTAGTCGCTGTATCGCTGAAATTTCTGTAGTTTACAGGAAGGTCGGTCGACCTACTATATGGGTCGGTCGACCTACCTGTCCGTCGCAGTCTGTTCGTTTTCTTCCTCGGGAACCGTGCAACCGTCTTTGGTACTTTAGTGGCACTGCTGGCCACCAAAACCTCCCAGCTTACGCTGGTTTGGGGAGGTTTTTCATGCGCTTCAAAACCCAGTGAGTTCTTTCCAGTTTTCCTTGGTTTTTATTTTCCTCGCATCTTCTCTTTAATTTTGTGAAACCTTTACTTAGGCTAATGCACAATGGGGACATTGTGCGGGTTGGTTTGGGGAATGGTTTCGTGCCACTTGCATTGCATTTTGTCACACGTTTATTGCATTTCCGTATTGCATTGTTCTTTTCTTTATTTTCCTTATATATACAAAAATTCCAAAAAAATGCACGTTTATTTTAGCATATAGGTCGAGTCGGAACGAGAGTATTTCAAGGATGATTTTACTATCTTACATGTTTATGCCTTTACCATTGCCTTGTCAACTTGTTTTAGTATAAGAGTCTTTTGCATATCTACGAGTTTTCGTCAATTTATATATCTTGAGACTTGACTTATACCTTGGCAACCTACTATACATTCTGAGTTTTAGAGCCTTATTCCTGGTTTCATTTTTAAACCAGTTGTCTAGGATGTGAGTAGTACTCCCCTTGGAACATGTTACATCAATATGCATAAACATGAACTTGAATTGCTATATACTTGTTTTACTATCTCGTTTTGTGAGTCTTGATGCGTGCATTTGGGATCCCTTTTCTCATATTTACCCATAAGCTTCACATAGCCAAAATTGCCTTTTATTCCCCAAAACTACATCCCATACTCAGCCTACCCTTCCAAGCTAGTATTTGTAGTCCTTGGTCTATCTTGAGGTATCTTGGTTCGTAAGCTATCTTGAGCAAAAAGAGAAAAGAAAGAAAGAAAGAAAAGAAAAAGAACAGAAAAATCCAGAAAAGAAAAAAAAAGAGAAGAAAAGCGAAAAAATCAAAACTTCCAGAACAAAGTCGACCGACCTCCTTCATGGGTCGGCCGACCAATTGTCAATGTTAGGATTCAAAAAAATTCGTTCCAAATTCCTTTCTTTTATGTGTTATCACTCCCGTACTTCATTCAAAATACTTGGGAGTCCTTTCTTGTATTCAATGTGAGAAGTTGTGCTACAAAAGAGCATTTTCTTGATATCAAAAGTTGTGAAATATGTTGTTGGGAAACGGTTTTACTAGCTTGGCTACTAACCCCACAAATCCAAAAACATCTTAACCACTTTTACCTTTTACCTCACATATCTTTCATTACCTCAATTGCATATATCTAGGCCACTTAAATGAGATTGTTGTACGAAGTTGTAGAATTCTTATTCATGTTAGATTGCAGGCATGTTTCCATGGGTCGCAGTTAGGTGAGTGTCTCTACAAAATAACTTCTTTCTATCTTTACTCACCCTTTGCTTCATGAGTGTCTCAAGCGTACCGCGAGAGTCCATGGTATAAGTCTCTATAGTCTTTATGTTTGCAAGTTTGACGACGCCATAACCCGTTTGCATGACTTAAATACTTTCTCATTTTGTATTTGGCATTAGTTTAGGCTTACATGTAAATCTCGCTCTGAGATTGAAATCGTTCCATTAATTAAGATCGAGTCTATTTCTTGCTTGAGGGCAAGCAAAGGTTTGGTTTGGGAATTTGATGCGTGTCTATTTTATGATGTTTTTCATCTATTTTTACACGCATTTGGTCGCTCATTTACTATGTTTTATCCCTTATTTCCCAACAATCGTGTACTTTCGTATTTTTATGCACTTTTTCAGTTTAATGCGGAAAAGGGACGATTTAGCACCAAATTCATGTTCTCGAGTCTTTTGCATAATTAAGGAAAGTCAACTAGAGTCTTTATTTAAGTACCAAAAGTCAAATCAAGAAGAAAACCGGAGATTTTCTCTGCGGATACGGTCGACCAACCTACTATATGGGTCGGCCGACCAGGCCTGATTTTTATAAAGTCCAAAATCTTGAAGAAAGCCCAGAATTTGCTTAAGCCCGTAAAAGAGGTCGACCGACCTACCAACGTGGTCGACCGACCTCCGCGAAGCCCATAAAGAGTTTTCGGAAATAGTTTAGAAGTGTGAAGCCTTTAGGAAACTCTAATTTTATACCCTATATAAGCTAATCTTATGATTAGGGTTTGGTATTCAGTTTTTTAGTTAATAAGCCACAATAAAGTTACAATCTAGTGTTATTCCATTTTTAGTTTATTTGTAATCTTTCAATAATTCTCAAGCACTCAATAAAGTTTGTTCCTTTCTGCCCTAATTCCGACTTTGGTAAATTACTCTTTTAATCTAGCTTTATTATTGTTCTTATTATTATCGCATTCAATTAAGGTAGAATTCCCAAGCTTTATTGAATCTTGCATGCTTAAGTTATTGTTTACTATGTTTTCCATGTTTGTTCCCGTCTTTATTATCGTTTCAATTACCATGAGTAGCTAAATTTCATATGTTAGGATGTAGGGGATGAATATGCGTAGGTAGTAGAAATTCCGAGACCGACTTGTAGCAGAGCATGAATCTTGTTTCGTCTTTCCTTGTTGACTATAATATCCTGCAATGAGACTGAAAGGAGACTTGTAGGACGTTAGTAATGACCTACCCAAGATTGAGAGATACGGGAAGGGCATTGGTTTACACCTTAAGACGGCTAGGTTACTTAAGACTGAAAGGTTTGTGACCTAGGATTTAGGAATCACCCTTATTGTTGACACCCAATAATTGTGAGACCTAGGAACTAATAGCATAGGCCGAAAGGAGCTATTAGGTACCATAGACCGAAAGGATATGTTACACCCCTTACGCGACTGCAATACATGTTGACCTTAGGATTAATATTACCTTAGCTACTTATTACCCAAACATCCTAGCATCCCTTTTATTATATTTTATTTTCATCTTTATTTCTTGTTTTATTTTAAATCTTTTCTTAGATTTAGTAATCAACAAACAAACCCCCAAATTTGTTACCTTTAAACATTAACACCAAACAATAAACATTCCCCACCTCTCTGTGGTTCGACCCTGACTTTCACTATCTATTGTTAAAGTTAGGAATTATAAATTTTATCTTTGGTACCCTCAACGACGGGCATCAATTGTGAGAGGAATGACTATAGAAGTTGGCAATGGTAGGCGGACTTTATTCTGGGATCATACATGGGTGGATGGACTTTGCTTATCTGATTTTAATATTAACCCGATCCCGGAAGATTTACTCGGAGCCACCGTCAGAGATATGTGGGCCGATGATAGTGGGTGGAAATGGGATGTCTTTGCTAACTACTTACCGCAACATATTCTCCAGAGAATTTCCTCAATATTTCTAGACCCGAATCCTGATCTCGATAATACCCTCTACTGGAATGGGACATCGTCGGGTAAATTTACCCTTAAATCTGCTCTTGGCTTCTTGCATGGTTTTGATATTTTCACAAACACAGAGAGTCCGGACTGGCGCACCATATGGCGCCTCCCAGTTCAACAGCGTATTATAATGTTTCTTTGGCTCGCGGGACATAACAGACTTATGGTCAATGTTATCAGGGTCCATAGGAATTTGAGTGTTTACCCTATATGCCCCATGTGTTGCGATAATGAGGAAGATATTGAGCACCTCCTTCGGTCTTGTCGCGTCTCAAGACAAATATGGTACATGTTAGGTATTCATCCCTCTAGTAACGATTTCTTTACAACTCCTTTTGCTATTTGGTTATCCAAAAATCCTGTAATGAGGTTAATTCTCGAGATGTTGATTGGCCTATGCAATTCTTTATTACTTGTTGGTGGATTTGGAAGTGGAGAAACAATATTGTTTTTGGGAGGCATAGTGAAAATCCCACAGAACCTGTGAGTTTTCTGTATCACCAATTCGTTGGCTCAAAACAAGCGTTCGACCGGTATAATATTTTCATTTCTCAACCCAAACCACCTAGAATCGAGATTTTTGTTCGATGGCTTCCACCACCCCATGGATAGATCCAATTGAATACTGGCGGAGCTTCCAAAGGCAACCCGGGTCAAGCAGGAGGAGGGGGTATCCTTAGAGATGAAATGAGAACTTTGTCTCTGCTTTCTATTTCTCGTGTGGTATCTGCTCTTCTAGCTATGAAGTCTGAGCTTCTTGCCCTTCTAGCTGGGTTGGAACATGCAAAATCTCTCAACATCAAGAAATTGTTAATCCACATGGACAATGCTTCTTGTGTCGATATTATCAAAGAGGATCAACTGACCAGTAATAGTCTCAAATTTATTGTCCGGCGCTGCAAGGAATTAGTGGATGAATCTAACTGGGTGACTAGAGTCGAACATACGTACAGAGAGGCAAACAAAGCAGCTGACTATCTAGCAAATCGAGTAGTATCATCAACCACCAACGTTCAGTTTCTTCATGTCCCAAATATTGATCTACGAGCTATCCTTAGAGAAGACATATTTGGGGTTGCTATTCCCAGTGTAATAGCGAATAATTAGTTTTTTCTTTTAACGGGGCTTCGCCCCTCTTTTCGTACCCAAAAAAACGAGCAAATGTTGGGATTGTATATTCTAATTTTTACAATATAATAATGATAAACGCATGTCCAGCAGAACAAATAACATAGTGCATAAAGAAATTACATGATATTACCCTGTAATAGTTGATTATTGTTTTTTTTTTTTCGATTCAAATTTGATTAGCTTTGTTGCGTTTTGATATATATGACTATATAAAATGTAGTTTTATTATTGCTATATTTTAGATATACGCGATATGTACAAATTTAATAATTGCAAATGAAATTATCATACATCAGATTGAGAACATGAAATATAACTCCAATTAAAAAGTAACTAGTTTTGTGACCCGTGAAATTCACGGGTTTATCTGTTTTAATTTTGTTATTTTATTGTATTGTTAAAATTTGTTCAAGCAATTAGTTTATCCATTTAAAAATATACAGTCTTGAAATACACATAAAAGTTAGTTAATTAATGCATAATGTTTTATTATTTTTTTTTTCTTTTTTTAGAATGATAAATTCTCTAGTGGAAAGAGGTTACATCATACTTTTTAGTTAAATTAGAGAAATTTTTATCTTAATATTTTATTTCTTATAAATCATAATTTTTAATAATACCATATTTATGAAGTTTAATAAACGCTAGTCTTAATATATCATCTATAACAATTTGTCAAAAATCCTAAATTTTAAATTTTGCAAAAATGATAAATTAAGTTAAATAGTAACTTCATACAAATGCATGGCTGCTGATTAAAACCAAAAAGCCATTAAATAAAAGAAATAAAAGTTAAATAAATATGTAGGTTAATAACCAAATTTAGGAAAGGAAAATAAATACTACTACTAGTTTGTATTAATTTATTTTTGTGTTTGCAACTAACATTTTTTATTTATTTTGCATTTATAAGCATATGACACATGATTTTAGAGATGACTTTTTAATAACACACTAGTTTTATCACCCGTGAAATTCACGAGATGTTCAATTTCTAGTGTGATGTTTTGGTGATTTAATATCATATTTACTAATATAAACTCAACTTACATATTTCATGTTTTAAGGGTTATATATGTTGGAGGAAATGTCCTCGACAATAATTCGTTCACATAATTAAATCTCATTTGAATGAAACACAACTGGGAATGTTACTCTTTTGAAGTCGACTGATCAACATTTATCAATAATGATTGGCTGTCTAGAGTTTGACATTATCGTCATATGATGGTGGTAATCAGTTGATCCCTTAATAAGGTCATATCTTTAGATAGAATATTTAAATAAATCGTATTGGACACGAATTAATTAATAACTAGAAATTTGGAAATGATTTTACGTGACATATATTACTATAGTGGGATTATAATAATAATGGTCAAAGTAATAAAATTGTTTTATTACTCGGTTTTATTTAGTCGTTTGGAAAACGATTAAATTGAGAATGAACACGGTTGATCATAAAATTACAAATAATTGTAATAAAATTATGATATTACATTTTTATAAGATAGTAATTTCGAATTACTAGAGAGATTATTTAAATGTAATGAATTTGTAAATTATGGATTTTAAGGAGTTAAAATTGCATGATTAACAAATTGGTTCATGTGTTATGAGACATGTGTGACATGTTACAAATTAACACAATTGACAAAGATAAAATGGAGTCTATTTTATCATCACATGGACCTTGTATATATGTGTATGTGTGGAGTCATTATGTATAAAATGATGCACTAGTATGACAAAGCTTGTACCTAGTCTTTGTGTAAGACATAGGTGTAAGGCATCTTGTGTGCTTTTGTCATAAGTGTAAAACTCGTGCATTGGTGCATAGACCATGTGTAGGCCGGCCAAATGCTAGAGCAAGCAAACTCATTTTGCTCTATATATGCAACACACATAAACATTTAGTTGTGTTGTTGGTGGCTTGTTCATTCATTCACACTACAACATCTCATTCTCATCTTTTCTCTAGAAAATAGTTTTCTAGTGAAAACATTCATTTCTCATACTAATAATATTAAGAGTAATATCATTATTATTATTTATAGTATACTAATTTCAATTTTCTAGTAACAAAATTGATTTTAGTTTGAGATCGAGTCCTTGATAAGAGCTTTTAGAGACAGTTTCACAATAAACTGTAGGTAAGGGTAATCGATTTTGAAGACTCAAATTAATAGGTGATTAATTGAGTATAAACCTTCTAAAACCAATTTTAATATAGGCAAAAATACGTATCAAGATTCATGACTTTTGAGCATCCGTTGTTCTTTATTATGAAGTTTAATATAAACACTAGTCTTGTGAACTGTGAAATTCATATAATGTTTTGTTTCTAGTGTAATGTTTTTATTGTTTCTAGTAATTGAATTTATAAAATGTCAAACACACATATTACCTCATGAATAATTCATGATAGAACATGTATTGAAATTATGAACATCGACATGTTAATATCAAGTGATGCGAGAACATCCTCTAACTTTCGAGATCTCAATGCAACAACGAGATTCACTCCAAATGGATTCGAGTTTGGATCCGTAGGACTATTCAAGTTGGCTCTACAAGGAATACAAGCTGATAATAGAAGATTCAAGAAACCATCTGACCACCCTTGGCCGTTGGTCCCTAAGGAGTCCTTAAGGAGTTATACAGTGAAGCTCAAAGTGGTCAAGGAGGCTAAGCAAGACAGCCGTGCAATGAGGCCTTGAGACGTGTGAAGAGAAGCCACGCGCCGACCAATAGTCTTTAGTTAGTTAGTTTATTTTATTTAAGTTAGAATAAAAAAATAGGAACTATGTGTTTCCTAGTCTTAGTAGGATTAATGTTGAGTTTCCTAGTTCAAGTAGGAAATCCTAAATTAAGTAGGAATCCTAGTTGTAGTAGGATTCACCATTCTAGTAGAAGTAGGAATCATAGTTATGGTAGGATTCACAATTCTAGTAGGAATATGAATCCTAGTTATGGTAGGATTCACAATTAGAGTAGGAGTAGGATTATTAATCCTAGTCAAACTATATATGTGTTCGAGTCTAGGTAGGATTATGAAGTGTAATTCTAGTCAAACTAGTAAGTCTTAATTATACTAGGTATATGACTTCTGGTATGATCAGTACACCTTATTAGGTTAAGTTTATGGCTGTTTTACACACCTATAAATAAGGGGGCAACCGTGTTATTCCAACATATTAAGTTGAGAATTAAGTTAAGAAATAAACATAAGTTTCTGTGTGCACTTTTGTATGATAATGATTAGGTTTGCGAACTTAGTCTTTAGGATCGATCTTGCAAGGTTGGTTTGCAGGGTGTTAGCCGAAGGTCTTCTTTTGTGAGAGGACACTACAAGAAATACTGTATAGGGCGACTACACAGGCGACTGCCTGTGTAGTCGCTGATTTGGCGACGGAAAAAAAACGCGGGCGACCTAAAACCGATTTCGGTCTTTAAGTCTCTGATATGTTTTTTCATTCGCCTTCAACCCGTCATTTCCCCCTTCAACATAAAACTTAAAAGAAAGAAAACGCACCAACATTCATCACCCTCTAAACCGCCGTGCACCTACCGGACCACCGCAGCGACACCGGACCACCCACTACTGCCGTTCACCTACCTAATATTCTATTTTCGGGTTTGTGACGATTGAATAACTTAGTTTATGTATTGAATACCTTAATAGTTTTATTCTAATTTGTAATTTTAGTTAGTAATTAGATTATTAGGATGATTTTAATAACATTTGGATGTTTATTAAGTTTCTATGTGTAAGTTAATTAGCCTTTTCGAAAACTATTTGTGATTAGGGATAGAAATTGGGGAAAATTGGATGTTTGTTAAGATTAGTAGTTTTAGTTAGTAATTAGATTACTAAGATGATTTTAATAACATTTTTTTATGTTTATTATGTTTGTATGTGTGATTTAATTAGTATTTTCGGAAATTAGTTGGTGTTAGGGTTAGAAATTGACAAAAATTGGGAAAAAAAGTTGAGTGTTATTGTTAATGAGTGTTAGTATTGTTAGAAACAGGGAAAAAATTGTTAATGTTATTATTGAAATTAGTACTTTGTTGTAAGTTATTGTGAATATTTTTCGTGGAATAATGACTATTGACCTAGTACCCGTTCAAGAATTACTCGCAAGGAGTAATTCCTGAATAGTCCCGATTTTGGGACCGTCTTTTTATATTTCCAGTCACTTAGGTAGTAAATACATATTTGTGATTTTATTAATGGGGAAAGAGTTTGGTGACAATTCCTTTAATGTTCTTCGAGTACATATGTGAAATACAAATTTATTTCACATTGTGTATTTGAAGAACCAAGGGGAATTGTTGCCAATTTTTTTTTCCTCACTAATAAATCACAAATGTGTGTTTACTAGTGACTTGAAATATACATTGATGGGTTTAGGTTGGAGTGATAAGGACTGATTTTTATATATTACTAGTGACTTGATATATACAAATTTATTTCACATTGTGTATTTGAAGAACTGATTTTTAAGGCAAAAACCATGTAAAATTAGCGACCGAAAATGTAAACTTGGCGACCAATTTCGGTCGCTAACTTTCTGTTTTTTTTCAATGGCGACCGATTGACGACTGAAATTGGTCGCCAAATTAGCGACTGAAATCAGTAGCTAAATTTAGCGACCAATGTTAGCCGCCCGTGTTTTTTTAAATCGGTAGCTAAATTTAGCGACCAAAAATCAGTCGCGAAAAGCGACCAACCCTAGCAACTATGTGCTGGCGACTGGACTTGGTCGCTAATTTGACACGGGCTACTGAATTCGGTCGCCATTTTCAGTCGTCTTCTACAGTATCTCTTGTAGTGGGAGAGTTAGGGTGCACTAGTAGAAAAATAGTTATTTGCGGCGCCAAAAAAGGTGTCATTTGAGGCGTTTTTGATGAAGCAGCAAATAAGGGGGCCGCAAATAGATTGCGATGAAAAAAACGCCGCAACTAAGAAGCTATTTGAGGCGTTTTTTTTTTTAAAAATGCCGCAAATTCACATCTATTTGAGGCGTTTTCTAAATAAACGCCGCAAATAGTACCTTTATTTGAGGCATTTTTTGAGAAAAACGCCGCAAATAGGTAATTAAAAAATAATTTTTTTTTACAAATTATATGATGCAAACAAGTTATTTGAATATAATAACTCTCAAATGTATTTTTCAACAAGAGAATCTTACATGATTATTCTAAATTATTCTAAAAAAATGCAATGCTCAAAAATTCCAATAGAAATAACACATACAAAAATATACAATGCTCAAAGACTCAATAATCTCTTGTTGTTGAAGTCCTTCACAATCAGTAACTTTGTTCGATTGAAGGACGACCATCAGATTCTTCCAAGCCTTACCTTACGCCTTATCTGATTCAGAAAAATGAGAGTACAACAAACTTTTGATGTTTTCCCAGACATTTTATGTAATGCTTGGCTCATAAGACGTGCCTGCAGTCCCATTTGCTGCATCCCAATTTCACCCTGACCAACGAGATGATAAGAAGTTAGCCACAGACAACATCATGGCCACCACTAGATCACATTCTGAGACGGTATCACCTACAAGTATAGTGCAACAACCGAGATCAAGTTGCGAAGACTAACGATCAGATCAATTGTCAAAGCAGGATTAAATACATACAAAAAAGCAAGTGAACTGAAGGAGTGCACATTGCTAAAGCAGAGCACAATTACTGTGATGTAAGGAATCTATGATACAGAAAAAGAGAACTTGTGCAATATCAACTTTTATGACAGCAAAAAGACGTCCGCAAACAAAAAAAGCACTAAACTTTCATCACAGGTGACAACAATTGCTTTGTAGTTTCAACATAAACTTGTTCAAAGGATAGTAATTAATACAGGTTAGACGATTTAATTTCATTAAAATCCAACCTCGAATCACCATGTTCGTAGTTTCTGGAAGAAATATCTAGAATATACAGTTTAGCAAGGAAAAAGGCGATCTAGGAGGAGCAAAAAATAAACTTAAAAGAGGGAAGATTATTACCCCTTCAAATACAAGACAACTTGCTCTATTGAGCAAAGGACCATATGTGACATAGCTGTGCCAAGTAATCCATCCACAGCTGTGCACCTATGTAGTGAGGGCAAAAGAGTAAATTGTAAGTTATTTTCTACATACGAAGTATATGATTCCAGCCTTAGGAGCTCAAAGATTTTTTTTCTTTGCATTGAAAGCTAGGTTTTAAATATCAATTGTGATACTGAATCATGCCCTAGTAATTAAGGTTTGCGGGTTTATGTGACCTCATTTTAAGGTCTTACATGCTGCATTTATCAAGTGAAGATTGATAATAGGCCGTGACAGCCAATCTCGAGATCAAGTCTTAAACCAAGATTCAGTACCATGCTGAAGGTAAGAGAGTTGTTAAAAACATAAACATCATTTTGATAAGGATAACAGATACAAATAAAAAAATATTGTACAACTGAGTGTGCTGACTTATTGGGTTGATAATCTTACCAGTAAAAATCTGAGGGCTTGTAGTCAAATGCATACTTGAATGTTGTGGCAGTGTAGACCATGTACCCTCCTATTGTATGCATGACACCCTGAAAATGACTCTCTAAAGCCATCTCCCCATTGTCAGGCTGACAAACAATCAAATTTTCGACATCCACACCCAATGCTTTTGAATAAGCAGCATCAAACGCATGCTCCGCATCAACAAGCATAGCATTTCCTCCTAGTCTATGAAAAACACAAATAACAGGAAATCAGCTACCACATAACACATAAACTCCACCAAAAAGTTTCATACAGTACTAAAAAGTTTCAAACTGAAAATGTGTGATTCGGAAAGAGCGCCTTTGAATTTTCAACAGGAACGTACGGTTGCATACATTCGACTCTCGCTAACCTGCCATAGCCAAAGCCTTTGTTGTACTAGGGTGATATTATAATTTTCATATTGCTAATTCCCCGTTCTTAAAATTTATAGGTACATAATGCACTTCCTTGATTTTCTTCTTATAATTTATTTTGACAAGTATTCCTTCTTAAAATTACTCAATTAAGCTTAAGATAAAACAACCTAGTTAGTGTCAAATGGAAGTATAACTTTCAGACTTCTTCAGAACTCATCCACAATAGTGGCTAACCGACATAAGCCATGTGCTTGTCCTTGAAATGAATTTTATAATGCTATGATTACTACCTATCTATATAGATTACCAGTAATTAATTAAAAGGCTCAATGGAAGGAAACTGTCACGTTGAAACATGGTGCAGTCACCAGGTATTATGCAAGGTATTCGGTCTAGCAAACAATCATTGAAAGCTCTAGAATTGCCCGACAAATATACAAAGGAGTACAATATGCACCAAAAAAAACATGACCTATAGATCAGACAATCAAATAATGTGACTAAAAAATTCCCAGTTTACACTTCAAAGCTAAAGCAACCACGGTACACAGACTTACTTTGATGTAGGCATGAAGAGATGGATCAAAATCCACAATCAGGACGTGAAGCAATGACAACACTTGAGATGATGAAGGGGAGGAAATTTCTGCATTAGATCAAGATGGAATACAACAAGAAACCAATTTTGACACCAAATACTGCACAGAAGCAAGAAATGATCATGCCACAAACTGTTTCAGATACCATAGACAATTTTGGAAAAGAGAAGAATATACATGAAACAAATTGGAATATCCCACCAGAAGTATAAAAACCAAAATCAAATCATTCTCATTTTCACAAACAGCCAAAAAAGTACCTCGGGTTATAGAGCAGTCCAGGTTTATACTAATAAAAGAGACATTCAAGCCATTGGTGATTTCATCCCTATAAATCTGTAAGGCTTAGGTAAAATATTTTCTACTAGTTCTCTTCTGAACTCCTCCATCTAGGAAACCAAATTAGTTGCCATATATAATTTCCTTGGAAGGATTCTTTTGTGAATGGAGTCGCATTTTCTAACCTCATAATTCTCCCTAATCACAGTTCATTTTTTTCGGTCCATTTCTATACTGAAACTTGGTTTTATACTCCACGTCTTCTCACTATTGAGACTAACGAGGTTCCAGCCTTACTTCTAAGTAGAGCCAAGAGACTGACGAGGAAATTTTAAACAGTCTATCCCTTAAACTTGGTAATAATTGTAAAAGATATTAATCCTTTTCCTAAGGTACGCCAAAGCCTAATGAAGGTCTCTCACTCAAAATCAACAAAGGAAGTAACTCTTATACCTTCCTTAAAGTGACAACAAACATAAAAATTAACGCTGTTGAGAAAAAATGCATACAGAGTTACGATAAAAATCAATAATCTGAATGGCAAACGTTCAAGTATTGAAATTTCTAACAAGACTAATCAACAGTGTTAATGAATCCATGTGCATGACAACCAAATTGGAATTACAAACAATCAAACGAAAATAATTAATCCTCACATCAACAAATTTTGCGACATGCGACTCCTTGAATGTTATAACCCAAGGAAATTGAGCAGAAACAACACCAGAAACGCGCGTCCAAAGAAATCAGCAAATCAAATTGTACAACCTCTTGAGCTTCATTCGTAGCCTAATCGCACACAAAACCACAGAAAAACACAATTTTCAGTCAATTTAATAAAATTCAATACAATTAACCCTAAATCCCCAAATCAAACCAAAATTAAATCAAAATTCTTTTCTTTTCTTTTATTTTCGTTTTGTTTTGTTTTGTTTTGTCAGTAGTAATTCATAAACTATAAATAATTTAATAAAATTATTCAATTGGAAGTTTACCTAGCATGAAGGGCGAGTTGTGGTCACATATGCCAACAACCGATGCAATAGATCTGGCTTAAGTCAAGCGAGAGAGGAATGAACGCGAGTGAGGCTTAGTAATCTAATTTATTAATCAAGAATTTTCTATTTGCTGCGTGTAAAACCCTCGCGGCAGCGGAAATGTAATAAACACACAAAATGCATGAACAAATGCATGGATTTAAAACTTTTGACAAGATAAATAAAACATGCGAGGTGCTTTAGCAATACTAAACATGCGGAAGATATAAACATAAATAAGTATATTAAGTAAAATACAAAAGCAGCCCGGGATAGCATATCCCTACAGGCATTCAATACTGAAAACATAAGTTTAAGGTCTAGTTGACGAATGGGTAAAATCATGACGATGAAGGATCATCGCTCGCTAGCCTCAACGTAACCCCCTAGCATACATCATCATGTACCTACACATACACATACAACATGTGCGCCACAGTCAGTGGGGAGTGACTAGAGCTCTCATAGCCACCTATTGTCATATATACAACACAGAAACATATAGATACAAGCATCATACTCCAACATAAACAATCATGTGAAGTACTCCATCAATAACTATCCTTAACATACGCATGTAAATAGATAACATACCGCAACTCAGGTATATCTAAACACGTATCAGCAGTATATAACACCGTACCCCAACTCAGGTAAACTTAGATACAACAATCAGCAATATCAATCCGTGACCCCATCTCAGGCATGAAAGGATACAAACAAACATCACAACATGGGAGGATTCATATGACGACTCCATTATACAACAACAGCAAGTCTACTTAGCCTCAGCAAATACAATCCCCTGGTAGAACGATCCAAATGATATACGGTCCTAGTCTAAATCTGGCCAGACTCTCGAGGTATAATTCTTCCTCGATTCGACAAGTATCCCCAACTCAGGATACCCCCAAGACTCAAACTAGCTAGGGACGAGATACCCCCAACTCAGAGCGGACAATCTGAAACCTGACCGAAAAACGCGCAGCCAACGGTCATACCAAAACACGACTCAGTCTTGGTGAGAACAAGAGTCATATAACAGCTCATAGTATTACTTCCACATGCAAAACAACACATCACCCAAGGACGTAATAAAATTGTGACCTAATCCAAATCAACAGTTCTACTACTCTAATTTTAAGACTTACTCAACCCTTAACCAACTTCGGAAACTATTTGAGGTGAGAGTCTCCCTTCCGGTTGCCCGGCCGGGGGGTCTTTCCCCTCAAACACATTTCCGAACCTAGTGTAAGAGCCGTCCAACTTCTTGGACTACAACAAACTTGAAGAGTAATTCGATATTCTTTTCTATACATCCATTCAACACTTAGCCAACTTCGGATATCGTTTGAGGCGAGAGCCGGTTTCCCTTCCGGTCACCCGGCCGGGGGTCTCTCTCCTCAACCTGATTTCTAAAACCGACACAAGTGCCGCCCAATTTCTTGGACTTCAAGCACGCATATCATACATGTGAATATACAACCAAGCAATTTAATACCAATACATCTTAGCATGTAATTCAAGACATCAAGTAATATGAACACTTGCGACTTACGTAGTTCAACCCATAGATTAACATGTGAATTAGTATCGGAACTCAATAAGAAAGTTATATCAAATACTATCAAGTAGGTTCGTATAAAACAAGCTTATAACCTTTCAATATGCACATTAGACATGTTACTACTCAAGTGATACCTCATTTCGCGAATAAACGACGGATATCAATTTATTACCAATCATGCAATTTATTAACATAGAACGAATGTAAATTCGATTAATGAGTCTCATATTAAATAAATATACATCTCAAACCAACTATATGAGCCTCACAACATGATTAAAATATGCTAAGACTCTTAACAAGCAAATCCCTAACAGTTAACTATCTTCATACAACACTTTCTGTACTCAATTCCTTATGAGCTAATCGACTTGAGACGGATATCCACGCTCCTTATGATGACTCACCTAGCTCCAATATACATTTAAAACCAAGTATTTATACCACCAAACATCACTTAAAACATCCTAAAACAATTGCGAAACAAACCCCCAAAACAGCCCGTAAAACAATTAAACGAGCAGAAAGTTAAATCGGTTTTTGCGCAACCTGCGCAAGGGGGTGCGTAGCCTGCGCAAGGGTGTGTGCAGCCTTCACATGGGAGGCGCAGCCTGCACCCAGTGGCGGGTTGGTTTCCTTCGCCGCGTGTTTCCTGCAATTCGCCAATTCACTCTATTCCTCGACAAGCACTTCTAAACCATGATTTCTAGCATGAAACCTATACTATCAGCACATAACAACCCATAGCAATCCCAATTGTTCACCCTCATCAATCTTAAACATAAAGATGTTGGAGGAAGTGTCTTCGACAATAGTGTGTTGACATAATTATAACTCATTTGAATGAAACACAACTGGGAGTGTTACTCTTTTTAAAGTCGAGTGATCAACATTTACCGATAATGATTGGCTGTCTAGAGTTTGACATTATCGTCATATGATGGTGGTGATCAGTTAATCCCTTAAGGTCATATCTTTAGGGAATTCCGTCTCAATGGAATAATTAATTAATTGTATTGGATACGATTTAATTAATAGTTAGAAATTTGGAAATGATTTTATGTGACGAATATTATTGTAATGGGATTATAATAATAATAGTCAAAGTAATAAAATTGTTTTATTACACGGTTTTGATTAAATTATTTAAGAAACAATTAAATCGAGAATGAACACGGTTGATCATAAAATTACAATTAGTTGTAATAAAATTATGATATTACATTTTTATAAGATAGTAATTTCGAATTACTAGAGGGACTATTTAAATGTTATAAAATTGTGAATTATGAATTTTAAAGAGTTAAAATTGCATAATTAACAAATTGGTTCATGTGTTATGGGACATGTATGACATGCTACAAATTAACACAATTGACAAAGATAAAATGGGTCTATAATAAGACCCATTTCAGCCGTGAAAATGGATGCATATTGTGATTATGTGTGTTGTACACTAAGTCTTACAAAGCCTAAGATTATGTGTGGAAGAATGTGTAAGAGTGTGTAAGAGTATGTAAGGCATCTTGTGTGCTTTAATCATAAGTGTAAGAAGAGCATGCATAGGCCATAAGAGGCTTGTTTTTGGCCGACCATATGCTCTTAATTGTGAGCATATTTTGCTCTATATAATACACTATACTACACACTACAAAAGCTAGTCATTAGTTGATGTTTGTTCATCCAACACACTACAACTTCATTCAAACTCATTTTTCCTAGAAAAATAGTTCTTCTAGTAAAGATAGTTATTTCCATACTAATAATATTAAGAGTAATGTAATTATTAATTCTAGTTTACCAATACGATTTTTCTAGTAACAAAAATAGTGTTGGTTTGAGATCGGGTCCTTGATACGTATCTTTTGGAGACGATTTTTGTTAGATCGTTATAAGGGTATTTCGGTTATTTGAAGACTCATATAATAGGTGATTATTGAGTATAAACCTTCTAAAACCAATGTAAGGACAATCACATCTTATGATATCCTCATGCATGCATAAGATCTTATTAAGTTTTATAACCTAAACTTAAAGAAACAAAACTCACATTAGATTTGAGTATAAAATCAGGAATTCATTTCCCAACAAGTGGTATCAGAGCATTACGGTTGTTGCATGCATGATCGGATTCATGTTTTATGTTAAATGAATTAACATATAAATCTCGAAAATTTTGTATTTATTATGATAAATCACAAAATAATTTTGCATGTTAAAGTTTCTGATTCTAAAATGGTTTTAGGACATAAAAATAATTTTATGGATTTTTATTGTTCATTTTTATATTTATTTGTATATTTTGTAGTTTAAATCGGTTTTAAACAACAATTAATGGGAAAAATAGTTAAAAATAGTTTCTGGCCGAGATTTTTTGATATGTTCTCACATGCATAATTAACATATTGTATATGAATTTTCGTAAGCAATGGAGTTATTATGCTTGGATTATGAATTTTATGAGATAAATAGTCATAATATGAGTAAAAATGGGTATAGAAGGTTATATTTCGAATTTGACCTTAAACATTTTATGAGAAGTCACATGAAATATGTAAAGTACCGTTATGAATTTTCGAAATTATTGGACTTATTTTGCATGATTAATGATTTTTATAGTAAAAATCGTATTAATAGTGACTCAAATTCGACTTTAGTAGTTATAGTTGGAATTTTGCCTTAAAATTTTAACACAATGTCACATGCAATATTTATAGAATGTATATAATTTTTGAGAATTTATTCTCAAGTGATGCATGTTTTGTGATTTTAATAGTTAAAATCGGCTAAATAATGACTTATTGTGTTAAAAATAGTTAATCTTAATATTATGGCATAAAATTTTACCCATAGATGTCTTATATAATAGGAACATTAGATCTAAAAGTTGGCTATCAAAACGTTTCTGTTTTTATGATTATTAATTTTTATGAGTTAAATAGTTAATAATCGTAATTTATGAGTCGTAAAAATAAAATTTCAAGCATGGTCTGTAATTTTTGGTCATTTTCAGGTTCTAATATATATATATTTTAGGATGACTAAAAATTTATGGCAAATTATTGCAAGTTTTTATAATTTAAATCGGATTTTTAACCATAAAAACGGCTTTTTATACGATTTATTTAACCAATAAACTATAAATATTTGCATAAGACCATTTTAATAATTTCTGAATTTTTAGAAAATTTCCAGAAAGTTTAAAATTTTTGAATTTAAATTTCGAATTTTATTGACTCATTTGGCCATGTTTTGTTTATTTTTCCTGAAAATACAAGTAATTTATGAACAATAATGCAAAATCAGGTTAAATCATGATCAAACATGAGTAGAGACTAAACATTGATTCCTAAAGGATGTTAGGATGATTAACTTGGACATAAATTAGATTTATGTAATTTTGATGATTTTAATAGTTAAAGTCGCGCATATCCGTAAAACCGTAAACAAATATGAGATATTTGCTCCCATAAGGCGATTTGGCATTAAAAATTGAGCATGTGCATACATATTTTATTATTGCAATTTTATGAATGTCATATTTGAATGTTTTTATATAATTTGGAATTATGTAATTTTCTTAGTATGGCCTTAGTTTTAATCAATATTACCCGTAATTAAAGGTAATATTGATTCGGTTGTAATTTATGTGATCTCGTATCACGGGTTTGTAATTTAATTTAATTTTCAGTTTTACAAATAGAATAGTTGTATTATTTTATTGTAAATCCGAAGATCCAAAAGACGGTGCCATACGGAAAGGAGTTCCGACAAGACGGTGTTTTCTTGGATGGCGTGCCAATGAAGTTCAAGGGACCATGGTGTTGGTTTCCGAATTTGTAATAGTTAATTAGTTTTTACTATTACTAGGAAGACCATACTAGGATTGTGTTGCTTTATTGCTTTTATTTTTGCATTATTTATATGTTTGCATGCATAGCCAAATCGCTATAAACATGCATATTAGTTTAGATCGTTAAAAACGACCGTGTCAATTATAATTATCGAGTTCACCAATTTAATTCGCTTAAAGGAGATAGATAATAAATTGACAAGACCTCTATATTAAACAAAACAATTGAGAATTAGCCTTACCAAATAGTAGAACCCATGAGCTTCTATTTCGTGGGGTGGTGCTAGTCCAGTGGGCAGTACGAACCTCATTACGTAGGATAAGTGGGGCGATGGGGTGGATTCAGTCCAGTGGGCGGATCGCATCTCAATGCAATTGAAATTTGGTTTGTACTCAACGGAAGTGTAGAGGACCAGTGGTCAATGTGTTTCGGGCTAAGATGAATAAATTATGATTTGTCATCAATCAAGAGTTCTATGGTAGAACCGTTTTTTTTAACCCACCAAACCATATCATTGGGTCGGAGTTCCAGTGGTTCACGATTTCGGTGGTATGGGTTTGGGTCTTGGAATCATTTATAAAATTGGATAGAGGTCATTTTATAGATGCTTTAACTTGTCAAAATATTTACAAGTTGAATCAAAATGATGAATGTTTGTTTTTCCTTAATTTGTTGTTTTATAATTGTTCAGTTTTACTCCTATATAATATCATTCGATTATAACCAATATCTCCGCTAAACATCTTATACTATATCGACAAATAGAATCTCTTTCTCCTCACATAAAACCGTGTCTTTGGTTATGGACAAGGTCCGTAGGAATTATTCTATTTCGTAGAATTTGATAGGAAGGTCCTATGCAAACATAAGATTAACATCTTAAAATTCCTATTAAACCATTATGATTTCTTATAAAGAAACTTAAGTAGAAGTGATTTTAGTCAAAAAGTGTTGATTAAATCTTCTATTCATACATGGTTCTAAAGTCTTATTGCTCAATTTAATAACTTATGGTCTAAAACTTAAGGGTTAAGAACATGACGAAGTTAATATAAATTGGTAAATTGATTTGAGACAATCATTGTAACCAATACCATCTCACTTCATAGATATTAACTCCTATGAGGAATTAATTTGGAATTAATTGAAGAAAAAGTCTTCTTCAAGTAAGAATTCTTGAAGTGAGTGGGAGCTGTAAGAAGACCGAATCTATCTTAAGTAGTTAAGAATAGAACGAGGTTGAGAGAAAATCGTGTAAGACACAAAGTTAGAAACAACTCCAAATTGTAAAGTCTAAAGAAGTTGGAAGTATGACTCCAACATATTTCCTAGGTAATACTTATGACATTGAGTTTTCATTCTACATTGTTTGCATATGAGTGCAAATTGGTGATTCATGTTAGAAATTCCATTTTCATATAATTGAACTATGGTAAAGTAATGACAAGACCTACTATTCTAAATGGGTATTTAGAGGAGGATGTGTTAATAACACGATCCGAGGGTTCTTGTAAATCATATCGTCCTAACGTGAAGAAAATCGTATGACGATTTGTCAAGAATGATAAACATAAATGGAACTAAGGTAGTTGCCACTTCATCCGTATGACATATACATGTTATATTATGCTTAACCAAGTTTTGGATTTAGAGTAATACATAAATAATAGTTATTATATACATCATCTCTAAATATAATTTGAGTTTTGCATAAAAGGTAAAAAGTTTTACCATTACGCAATTAAAACAAATGTTGTACTCAATGTTACCACGAATTGATTCATGGTTAGGCCATACGAATCAAGGTAATTAAATTCCAAAATTAAGGTGGAAATGTCATATGTACCCTAAAACTCGAGTTGGTGCCCCAAAGTTTTCCTCATTTCTCGATTGAAAGTCGCATTTGAGGTTAGGAATCTCATGGGTTATGTGAATCTTGCATTCAAGACAAGTCATTCACCCTATAAACACTTTATAGTGTGTAGGTGAGTGAAATTTTAAATCAAGAAAGACATTTTAATTCATCTTTCTACCGAAGTAGAAATACTTTATCTAGAGGATCTATCCTAGAGTAGATGAGGTTCATCTTCGATTGAGGAAATCAACGCACAAGAAATTCTTGTTGAGAATACATATGCAATGGGTCAAGAAAATGTTCTTGGAATTAGATAGTGATCTAATTGAGCCTAGTAATTTACACCAAATAGTATTGAATCATATGAGATATGATTAAATCTTTACAATTGAGTGGGACTTATTTTCTATTCCGATTTTGTCGAGCATTTATCTTTCCGCTATGTTATAAAGCATGGGCATAACAAGTCATATAAGACATGAATAGGCAAGGTGCCTAAGTTGTAGCCTATTTCGAATGGCGAAATTTTTCCTATATGATCATGAGACAAAAGGTTTGTGGCTCATGATGCTGTCTATAAAGAAAAGAAGTTTATTTCTTTTGGACAGAGTGGGAGAAATTATTGTAGAGCCACAATTTTAGTATGATGCAATAGGAAAATGTTCCTCCTAGTTGGGATCGATCAGTGGAAGTTTCATTCGAAAATTAAGTTGACAAGTGTCATGTTGCCTTCTTAGTGCAACGAACTTGTAACTTGTATAAATGCTTTATTTAGTTTCGACTCTACCTGAATCCGAAATAGTTCAGTTGATTTGTGGAAAGGGTTTCGCACGCAACAACGGATCTATATTAAAATCGGATCAGATAATGTTGTTGGATTTTAAAATCATCTACGATGAGTTTTGAAAATCACAACTATCCTAAGAAAGGATGACAAAAGTTGAATTTGATAAATTGGTGGCAAAGAGTTTTCCACGCAATAACATGGCTTCGAGTTCAAATATCTTGACATGTTGGATTTTAAAAGTCATCGAGTATGAGCTTTGTAGAATCGCAACTATCCTATAAAGGAAATGTCAAAAGGTTGAATTCTTTGTTTTTTGGTCATGTGATAAACATTTTCTTAAAAGTCAAGAAGTTATGTTTATACATGAAGTTTAGTGGGAGTAAAGTTATGTCACTAGTCTTAAAGATCATTATGAATGATAAAGACTTGTGATAAGAATAAATACATCACCATCATATCCTATTAATGGATATTAGCGTATAAGTAGATATTCTTATGTCGATAAGAATAAGGGTAAGTTCAAATGTTTTTGAACTGTAGAAATTGGATCCACATGCTTCCGCTGCAGGATCAATTCTTTACGCTAAGATGTATTACCATTATCAAACTTCGTGTACTTGGAGTATGACGAAATGTTACACATCGAATTTGGAGAGAAATCTCTATGTGTAGCCATATAGTTCATCAAACACTACTGAATAAGTAAAAAAAGGATGAAGCTAAATGTTTGGATATTTCATTGGTTTAATGTGCATAAAGAGGTGCACAATACCATGTTCAAAACACATATGGATGGTTAGAGAACCATTTTGACTACAATCATAAAGGAAGAAATCTGTTAGAATTACTCTAGACAGTAGAACAATGAAGGTATTCAACAAATATGAGTACACTTATATCTATGAGATATAATGAAGGGAAGAGTCTCTCAGACATTGTGAAAACAGTGGGAGCTATTCTATTGTTAGAAAGCTTGTGTCTAGATATGGATCAAGACACGTACTCGTAAGGTTAGCATAATAAGATTATGCATAACCAAGGGAAATTATAGTAAGGTTATGTGAAGCACAAAAGTTGTTAAGGCTTACTAACCAAAGGCCTTCTTATAAGCTTAACATAATAAATCATGTCATTTCAATTGAGTTGAGATGTAATACTATACAAGTATGAATTATAGATTATGTAGTAATTGATATGGTATCAATTTTATATATGTGATAATGCATTCATCATTTGAGTTATTTATAACTCACGAAAGGTCAAGTAAAATTCAAATGGGATGGTAAGACCATATTGAACCCCATTAAACTGAATTGAATTATCATGACCTCGCCCCTAGTTGCTTAAGTGAGGTGACGTCTCAATGCAACTAGATGCGTGATGCGATTGATGGCAAGTTCAAATTGCCATAGAGTCATACGGGATGACTAGTCGATCACCTAGGCATAGATATGTTAAGATACATTTTCCGGGCTACAGACCGCTGATAGGGCTCTGGCATACTCTTATTAAAAGACTGCCTGGTCGTGGCGGGAACATCTATCGTGTTTCACATGAGTCAGTTCTTGGACTAATGAATGATCTCTGAGGTGGCATAGTTTTCAGACTAACTTTGATTTATGTCCTAACACCTTCGTAACTGGGGTTTACAAGGACATATTTTGGGTTATGATGGGCTGTGGCCAGCCGGAAGGAATAAGTCGATTAGGAATTGTCCACCCCTTGTCAGGGTTGAGCAATATTTCTAGGCCACTCGAGGAGAATAATAACTAGAAATGCGTGGCCACGCTCGGAAGGTATCTATGGTAGATGATTCCGGTCAGTAGTTATGACTCCAGATCGAGAAAAACCACTCTAGATTAAAATCAATTGCGGGCACGACCTGAGAGGACGCCATGCATTGAGTGGGAGATAGTAATAGGGCAAGAGAATTGGTAACACACACTTGTCTCGGACAAGTGGGAGATTGTTGGAGGAAGTGTCCTCGACAATAGTGTGTTGACATAATTAAAACTCATTTGAATGAAACACAACTGGGAGTGTTACTCTTTTTAAAGTCGACTGATCAACGTTTACCGATAATGATTGGTTGTCTAGAGTTTGACATTATCGTCATATGATGGTGCTGATCAGTTGATCCTTTAAGGTCATATCTTTAGGGAATTCCGTCTCAATGGAATAATTAATTAATTGTATTGGATACGATTTAATTAATAGCTAGAAATTTGGAAATGATTTTATGTGACGAATATTATTGTAATGGGATTATAATAATAATAGTCAAAGTAATAAAATTGTTTTATTACACGGTTTTGATTAAATTATTTAAGAAACAATTAAATCGAGAATGAACACGGTTGATCATAAAATTACAATTAGTTGTAATAAAATTATGATATTACATTTTTATAAGATAGTAATTTCGAATTACTAGAGGGACTATTTAAATGTTATAAAATTGTGAATTATGAATTTTAAAGAGTTAAAATTGCATAATTAACAAATTGGTTCATGTGTTATGGGACATGTATGACATGCTACAAATTAACACAATTGACAAAGATAAAATGGGTCTATAATAAGACCCATTTCAGCCGTGAAAATGGATGCATATTGTGATTATTTGTGTTGTACACTAAGTCTTACAAAGCCTAAGATTAGGTGTGTAAGAATGTGTAAGAGTGTGTAAGAGTATGTAAGGCATCTTGTGTGCTTTAATCATAAGTGTAAGAAGAGCATGCATAGGCCATAAGAGGCTTGTTTTGGCCGACCATATGCTCTTGATTGTGAGCATATTTTGCTCTATATAATACACTATACTACACACTACAAAAGCTAGTCATTAGTTGATGCTTGTTCATCCAACACACTACAACTTCATTCAAACTCATTTTTCCTAGAAAATTAGTTCTTCTAGTAAATAAAGATAGTTATTTCCATACTAATAATATTAAGAGTAATGTTATTATTAATTCTAGTTTACCAACACGATTTTTCTAGTAACAAAAATAGTGTTGGTTTGAGATCGGGTCCTTGATACGTATCTTTTGGAGACGATTTTTGTTAGATCGTTATAAGTGTATTTCGGTTATTTGAAGACTCATATAATAGGTGATTATTGAGTATAAACCTTCTAAAACCAATGTAAGGACAATCACATCTTATGATATCCTCATGCATGCATAAGATCTTATTAAGTTTTATAACCTAAACTTAAAGAAACAAAACTCACATTAGATTTGAGTATAAAATCATGAATTCATTTCCCAACAAAAGAAACATAACTTCAAGCATTTACAACAAAATTCCCAAATTATACCGGTCTCCATGTATACTCCCAAATTCCATCCAAAAGATGAAATCAATGAAATTCTTCAATAATAAACATAATAAAAAGCATAAAGAAGATAAAAGCAAGCCTAAACATGTTCCTAAACACAAGGACAAATCCAAAGTCACAACAAGCATGCTACTTTAACAAATAAGTCGAGTTACTCATAATCGTCACCTTTACTTAGCGAGTTCACCGGGTTCCTCTTCAATAATCACTAGCTCTCCGGGTTATCACAAGCACCACTAGAAGCACAAAAACACGAATTAGAAGGGTAATTTCGTGATTAGGGCAAAACAGCCCCGAAATGAAGGTTCACGAAACTGTAGGTTTCCGAATATATAATTTTTACTTTGATTCGAGTTGAAGAAGGCTTCGAGATGATCTTTTGAAGCTCTAGAAAGGAGGAGAGAAATTGGAGGTTTGAGTTACTGTGTTTGTGTTTTAGGCAAAATGAAATGTCGATGGATAGAGGAGGAGGGTTGTCCTTTTTATTTAAAGAGTCGGGTTTGCTTTATTAAGTGGGACGGAAATATAAGACGGAAAACAAAGTGGACAAGGCATCTTAAGATTAAAGGATTTTAAGACGAAACTTAACGGAAATCTTAAAAATATAATTTACGAACTATTACTAAAAAATTATTAAATTCCGGAAATTACTTTAAATCATTAAAATATTCTTTTACGAAAATTCGGGATGTTACAATCACCTCATCTTTCAAAAAGTTTCGTCCCCGAAACTTGAAAGCAGTTACAAGGATAATGTTAACAACCAAAACGTTCACTAAACTTTGACATTTAAAAACTTAGGTTTCTTTCACAGATTTCGAGAAAATTTCCAAGGTACAAGTCTTTGTCAATGGACGTTGGGGTTCTCGTTGTACATTCAAGAGCCCGACATTCCAAATCTGAGATAAGTCCGAAAAATTAAATCAATTAAAATCGAAAATTTCGATCAATCCGGTGTCGATAAGCATAGTACCGGTTATCAGACGTCTCCGATAACGAGTTCAAATGGCAACTCGACGCTGAAATCAATCCGATTGCGAAACAAGCACTACTACAGGAACCTTTAAGCACATCAGACTTTTATGGTCATGGACATCGGCTTAGCAACCGATGTACAGTTCACTGATGTCCATTATGGGTATCAAGGACATCGGAGGTTTAATAAGTCCGATGTCCATCATACTTATGCACATCATTCTTTAGCTCACATCTGATGTACATGTGTTATTGCACATCGGAGGTTTAAGAAGTCTGATGTCCATCATATTTATGCACATCATTCTTTAGCTGTAATCTGATGTCCATGTTTTATTGCACATCGGAGGTCTAATAAGTCTGATGTCCATCATCTCTATGCACATCAGTCTTTAGCTATAATCTGATGTTCATTTATGCTTTGTACATCAGTTGTTGACCCAAGCCCATGTGTATTACAAGTTAGTATACATCATACTATTGCATAAACCGTTGTCCTTGATGTTGCCTTTTTTTTTTAAAAAAAAAAACTGGTATTGATGGTAATTTGTACCACCAGTATACATTATTCAGAGGCCAACCATTTAGAGTGGCGTATCAAAATAGATTATAGGCCACCATCAACCAAACAAACACAAATTCATAGCAAAGCACGACAAAGTCGTTCGTCTTTTATTAAACAAATTCAAAGCAAATCACGACAAAGGTCGGTCGTCTTTCATACATTATCCAAATTCATCAACTAACCAAACATAGGGTTATGCGTCATTTTAGACGACATCCAAAATAGTCTAGAGATCACAACAAGTTCAACAACAAACCAAACATCGGCTTAGTTTGCAAAATCAAAGTACTACGTTACTAAAAAGACTATGCATTTAGAAAATAGTCCGCCCACAAGTCCCTGACCTCGTCGATTTCTTCGTGGGAATATGGCAGTCGGTGTTTGAAAACCTGTAAATCATCCACAAAAATATAAAACTTCATGCCATATTATGCATGTGCAAAGGCCAATAGATAGGTAATCGAAGAGACATGAAAGAAGAAAGAATAAGTATGAATGTTATTTCTGCTTTGTTTCTGCAATGCTATTTGTTCAATGCTATTTAGTTTGTGAATTCAGACAGGTTTCTGAATTACACAATCAACAAGAATCTTCAAAATCGACTAATAAGAATGGAGATTGCCCTAAAAGTAAAAAACTGTACATCTGATGACTTTTGTGATTAAAAGTTAAAACAAATCAACAAGTGCAACATTACTTGTAATACAAAATATTTTTGAATATTCCTCAACATGGTTTTTTTGCCATTGATAATCAAATTTCAATTGTCAAACCAACCATAATTTTAGAACAGAGTATGTCACACTACTACTAACCATAATTTATAAGAATTACATTGATGGTAAAATGCTCACCAATAATAGGACATTGATACCGAGAATGTCTTAGTCTAGTGGTTAAGACGGAGGTATTGTGGACAATAGGTGACAGGATTGAATCCCCCCTCCCCCTATTGCAATGCGACTAAGGGCGCGCTCTACTGAACCAATAAATAATAGGACATTGATCACTAACTAAGACCGTAATTGAACTTAAAACTAACTGTATTAATTAAGTCACTAACACATAAATAATACAGAGTACAATTTAATTTACACTCCTCCATTATTCCTTAATTTTTATACATAATTATATAGCCATTATATTGCACCAAAATACGATCTTGGCCGTTTAGAGGAAATGGACCTTCCATTCTCCGTTAATTTTTAAGAAATGGAGAGAATCATATTCCGGTAATGATATATAAGGACCGCTTTATTTTATGGGTTATGTGGGTTTATAATAAGTGAGCATCAGACTGTTTTATCTAAGAACATTACACAAACAAAAATTCATCCACAAGAAAAGCAGGCCTTTCTAAAGAGAAAACTAGGAAGTACACTGATACCGTACTGTAAAATGGCAATGTAGTGACAGAATACTTAATTATGAAATTTATGGTAGGGTCTTTCGAGCAAGAGACTTACTCTATGACTGTATATATATAGTAGGCTACCACGATGGTCTAGAATGCACTTTGGATTCAGGTATTCCATAATATGAAATTATGTTGACTTCGTTTATTTATAGGACGCGTTTAACACTTTAATAATAGGAAAAACTCCTTTACTCGCCCGAATTATTGAGCTATTTCATAACAAACAGACATTGCACCCCTATTATATCTCTCTCTTCTTACTCTCGCTCCGGTGAATTTCAATATAAGGGCCATTTTGACAAATGAAATGGAAATCGATAAGAAAGCAGTAAACCGGTTAACTATAAACGATCAAAGAGAGCATAACTATACCGTGGTATTGCTGTGGAGAAAGGAGGTGCTAAAGGAAAGAAAAGATCCGATTCTGGAATTAAAACAAAGGCAAAGGGTGGATAAAGAGCTGCCCTTCTAGCTTTCTGACTTTCGTCGACCTTTGGAAATCTCATTCTTTGGGCATGCTACTCTTTAGTGTTTAGCTGCACACATTACACTGGGGACGGCACGCACTTTAGACTAAGAAGCATTTGCGTAACCGTCTTTAAGGGCCTTGTAATTTCTAATATAAATCCTTAATAGAGCCTATTCCATGATAAATCCTTAATAGAGCTTTTTATCTGTAGATGCCAGTGTACTATACCAACACACAGACAAACATAGTGCAAAGAGACAAGGAAGAGACCAGTTATTAACAACATCAGTATAAAAAAACTTAGTTCAATTGGAAGATCCAAAAACAAACCTAGAAAATCGCCATCTTTTTCTCCACTAGCACAAATTCGACGTCACAGGAAACCCTATTTTTCCAGAAAAGGGAAAAAGAGAACAAGAAATAAGCACTAGAAATGTAGAAACTTACCAAATCGTCAAACAATGGCGATAACATGTGTGAATAACCTAATGCAACCATAGAATCAATTCTGAACTCCAAGTATCATTACCAATATATGGTAGCTAACTAACAACATAAAATTTCTCAAAACCCTATGAGAACAACTAGGCAATACTGTAAATCTGAAGAACCCTAAATAAAACCAATTAGTTAAATCGTTCACCTCGACTCTGAGCAAAGCGTTGGCATCTTCGACCTTGAGAATGCGAATTGCGATAAATGTCATAGATCATTGATAAACATACTTGAAAATGGCAAATTAATTGAAGAAAGTATGCAATTAGGGATTGAGAAAAGGGGAAAACTTACCGACGTAAACGAAAATTAAGGCAAGGCAAACGAAATGATGGAGTAGGGTTGAAAATACTGTGTGATACTGTCAAGGTGGGTGATGGTGGTAATAAATGGTGGTGCAAATGAGGTTGATTCTAGGGTTGAACTGAAACGATTGAAATAAGTGCAAAAAGAGAAAGATTGGATAGAGATATCAGTTGTTCAATTACAAGATTGATAGGCTAATAATTTAGCTAAAAACTGCAGCAAGAATTGCTTGGGTTTATAACTCCTTAACAAACAGACTTTTAGTGGTAATTTTCCAGATGCCTTTTCTTCTCCTAATAAGGTTCTTATTTATAGTAGATACTAGGATATTCCCTTAGCTAGGATTGGCTGGAATTTAGTGCCTTGCTGTCAGTGCTTCAGTGCTGCCTTGGCCCTCAAGTTCTTCTGCTGTGGGGACCTTACTGCCATTCTTCACCTCATCATTCTTCTCACGTGCTCCCCCTAACAGATTGGAGATTCCTTCCATGTTTTGGACTTGGGCTACTGAAGGCATTTGGGCTGGTTTCTTCAATATCTGTTTTGGCCCCTCATTTGAAAGCATGTATCCAGAGGCTCCAATGTGATCATTCGTATCATTACCTTCCACTTGAAATGATCCTTATCCCCAAGGATCAAACTTTGGGTACTTCTTTTTGAGATCATAGAGGAACTCCCATGTAGCATCATCCAGAGAAGAGTTGGTCCATTTGACTAGTACTTTGGTGGCATTCACTCTCCCTTTTTTGACCGTTTTCCTGGCCAGTATTAGTTCGGGTTCTTCTAAGGGTGTGTCACTTTCAGGGGATGGTATGGTTTCTGGGAGGGCACCCTGGTGCAGTTTGAGCAGTGAGACATGAAACATATGGTGGATTTTTGAACCTCGAGGTAGTTTAAGCTTATAAGCTACCTTCCCTACCCGCTTCAGTATTTTGTAAGGACCAAAGAATCTCTTGGACAATTTTTGATTGCTCCTGGCCTGTACTGTCTGTTGTTTGTAGGGCTGCAGCTTTAAATAGACATAATCCCCTTCCTGGAATTCTCTGTCACTTCTCTTCTTGTTTGCTTGCTGCTGCATCCTGTTTTGAGCCCGTGCTAAATTCATCCTGATCAACTGTAAAGCTTCCTCTCTGTCTACTAATGCTCTATCCACAGAGTCAACCTTACTTTCGCCCGTCATGTAAGGTAAGTGTATGGGAGGGGGTTGGCCATATAGGAGTTCAAATGGTGTCGCCTTGAGGCTGCTGTGGTAGGTGGTGTTGTACCAATACACTGCTGACGGCATCCACTTACACCAGTCACTAGGAGTGTCAGAGCAAAAACACCTCAAGTATGTCTCTAAACACCTGTTTAGGACTTTCGTCTGCCCATCAGATTGGGGGTGGTATGAGGAGCTAAGGTTTAGGTCTACCCCGTGTATAGAGAAGAGTTCTTGCCAAAAATTACTCAGAAATATGGAGTCTCTATCGGTAACAATACTCTTGGGCATCCCATGTAATTTGTATATGTGGTCAAAGTAGGCTTGGGCCACCACAGAGGCTGAGTATGGGTGTTTTAAAGGGACGAAATGAGCAGACTTGCTAAGCCTGTCCACCACTACCAAAATAGAATCCATCCCCATGGATTTAGGTAATCCATCAATGAAATACATGCTAATATTTGTCCATACTGTTTCTGGAATGGGGAGGGGCTGTAACTTCCCTGGTGAAGCCACTGTTTCGTATTTGCATTGTTGACATACGGGACATTGTTGTACATGATGTTGCACATCCCTTTTCATCCTCTTCCAATAAAACTTCTGTTTTAACCTTTGGTATGTTGCTTCCACTCTTGAATGTCCTGATTGCAGAGTACTATGCATAATGGTAAGGAGTTTCTGTTGTAACCCTTCGTAATTGCCAACAACAAATCTCCCCTTCCTTTTGAGCTGCCCACCTCTCCAAGTGAAGTCTTTATGGGATGTAGGATTTCCTTTTAAGTCTTCTATGATTGCCTTTAGGTGTGGTTCATGTTTCCATGAGGACTGTAAGGAGGTGTATAGATCAGTACTTAAATCACCGATATACATCTGGGACAGTTCAGAGCTATGCACTCTTGACAATGCATCTGCTGCTATATTCTCTTTTCCTTTCTTGTAGGTTATGACATAATCATACCCAAGTAATTTTGCCAGCCATTTTTGCTGAATGGGAGTGGTGATTCTTTGTTCCAGCAGGTATTTCAGACTCTGATGGTCTGTCTTAATGGTGAACTGCCTATCAGCCAAATATTGGCTCCACTTGGTTACTGCCAGTATAATAGCAAGGAACTCCCTCTCATAGATTGATAGGGCCTGGTGTTTAGGGGAAAGAGCTTTGCTAAAAAAGGCTATGGGATGGTGTTGCTGCATCAGGACTGCTCCTATCCCTTCTCCTGACGCATCTGTTTCTACCACAAAAGGTAGAGAAAAATTAGGTAGTGCCAAGACTGGTGCAGTGGTCATGGCAACCTTTAGTCTCTCAAAGGCTTTGCTGGCCTCACTTCCCCAATGAAAACCATCTTTTCGAAGCAGCATGGTGAGGGGTTTGGTAATTATCCTATAATTCTTAATAAACCTTCTGTAGTACCCAGTGAGCCCTAAGAAACCTCTGAGTTTTTTAATGGTGTTGGGAATTGGCCAGTCTCTTACAGCTGCTAGCTTAGAAGGTTCTGTAGCCACCCCTTCCCTGGAGATGATGTAATACCCCAAATAATTGTTATTTAAAAGACGTAATTCATGAGTAATCTACGAAAGAGCGATGAGTTACTTTTAAAGGTAGTCGTTTTATAAGCTTGTGTATACTCGTTTTAGATGTATGTTTAAGGGCTGATGTGGGGTTCGAAATTGGGACCAAGACATCAGGTAGTAATATTTGATGTATGTTAGTTGGGTGTCTCGAACCAGGGACCTATGGGTGGCCTATAGCGGGCCTCGATAGGCGTGCCAATGAGGCAGCCCACACGGAATTCTGAAACCCTTTCTAAACCCTTCTTCAGCCGCCTTATATAACATAGGATTTCTTACACTAAACCCTATGCAAACACAACCTCGACTTCACAAAAACCTAGCTGACATATTGGAGAAGAGAAGGGGGTTGCTCACGGTGGTTGTCAGTCGTCCTAAGGTGGTTCGTTTTGGGCTTGATTCTGGTATGCTCACAAGATCACTTTTAACCCTTGTCGGCTGTGTGTTTTGTCGTGTGTCTATAGGGAGTTATTAGGGATGCTTTGTTGTTGTTTTTACATATTTATATACTGGGTAATGTAGGGAACGAAAGTATGATTTTATTTCAGTGTCGTTGGCGGTCTAGGGCCCTCTTCGAGGGTGGTTAACTGGAGTCAGGGGGTGGTTATGGTACGTTGCTTTCTGATGGTTGTTTTCACGCGTTTTGGAGTCGGATCTGGAGGTGTTGTAGGTCTTTTAATTCTGGTTTTTTTGTGTTAGTTTTGTTAAGGGTCGTGGGTTATGATGTCAGGTGGTAGTTGGGTGGTTTAGATGGTGGTTATCACGGTGGTTATAGAGGGTTGTTACGGTGGTATAGGGGGTTTTTGATAAGGGTCAGGGTTTGTTTTGTACAGAGTGTCAGCGGGGTTGTTTGGGTTGGTACCACTGCCGACTAGGGGGAGGTCCATGCGGTGGTACCATGGTGGTTGCAGGCCCTGATGTCAGTGGTGGTGTCTGGGGTGAGTGTCGCCGGAGTTGGCCACGTCAGTGGTGGTTTCAGGCGTCTTTGTGGGGAGTGTTGAGTGTGTAATGTACAGGGGGGGGGGTCGTGAACCAGGCCTGTTCATGGCTCTGGTTCACTCGGTCAGAAGGTGTCGACGGTGCTGGTGGTAGTCGGTGGTGCAGGGGGCTTTGTGGGTGTCGCGCCTGGTGGTTGTCGGTGGGGCCTGGGCTGGTCTCGTGGTTGGGTCAGGCTGTTGGAAGTCGCGGGTTGGAAGGGTAGTAGAGTAGGTTACTTTGTTGTTTTATTTGTTTTACTCTTTATGTTTTATTCTTTTTAAGGTAATAATATTCTATTACTTATTATTATTATTATTAGTGTTATTATTATTATTGTTATTTTTATTATTTTTATTAAAGATATTATTATCATTATTATTTGATTTTAAATGAATATCTTTTATGGCAAGTATATTAATATTTATGGTAAAGTATTTTATTTTATTAAGGAAATGATTTTGGGCATTTAATGTAAGATTTAGTATTTATGTACATCTCAATAATTTGAATTTCAAATTAAGTTACTATTTTTGGCAGTTGCTATTTATAGGAAGTTACTATAAATGGAATGTGTGTACGTGTTACGTGGGTAGGAAGTTTATTAATTAAATATATATATATTTTAGGTGGCAAGTTTCGTGTGGAACACTTTTAACGCGCTTGGACGTATCTGCATTTACTACTATTTCAGGTAGGGGAAGTACGATGCAAACTATAATGATTATTCAGTTGTTATTGATGTTTACCATGAAGGTTTCATATTAATACTTGGATGATTTATTATGATATTTGATTATATATATTCTGTGATACGATAAGAGTTGAGGAGATAAAAGGGTCTGTGTGGCGTGGAGATAAAGGGTCTGTGTGGTGCGGAGATAAAGGGTCTGTGTGGCGCGGAGATAAAGGGTCTGTGTTTGGTGCGGAGGAAAAGGGACTGTGATTCGGAGTGGAGATATTCAGTTTTCTATTTATAGTAATGATTTCTATTTATGGTTTTCCCTACTCAACCTCGTGGTTGACCCTGTGTATTCGTGATCACCTGTGATGAACCAATTATTGGGGAGCAGATTGACAGGTTAAAGTCTATGGGAGCATAGGGAAGTGAGAAGCTTGGACCTGGACCAGTTTAGAGCATAGATCACTTGAGAATAGTCTACGAGTTGTACTTTCTTTTGAGCAGAACAGTTTTATCTTTTGGTTATGTAAGAACACGTTGAGTTTAAATTTAATTTAAAGTACTGTTTATCTTCCTTTGTATCTACTGCCTCGGGAAACCGAGATGGTAACACCTGTATTTATCTGAGGAGACCTAGTCCAGGCCCTTAAATAAATGGGGGTGTTACAAAGTGGTATCAGAGCGAACGATCCTCAGGCCTAACCTAATGAACCCAATGAATGTAGGAGAGTCTAAATAAAATGAACCCCCGGGATAGGACTGTTAGGAGCACACTAAAGGGGAAGTATGAGTCTGGGGCCCCCTCACACCGAACCATAGGCCCTATCAGTTTTACCCGGGAACCCAGAGTGCATATATGAGAGAAAAGGGTAGAATAGGAGGTGGTGAAAGTTATAGCATACTGTGATAAGTGTGTTATGAGATTCTGAGAATAAGAGACTTATGGAAAAGCCGGAAAGGGCATGAACATGAATGAATCCTTATTTGTTTGAATAAAAGGTGTATATTGTTGTGGTATAATAAGTAATGTGGAACGTGCTAGTAAATTTTTTTTTTTCCATCATGCCTAGTGATATGCGGTTATGTGAACCCTAAGCCATGTTATGGAATAGAACTACTCTATATTATATGTGTGGATAGATTTTGATGCTTAGGGAACATAGCCCTAAACCAAATGGGTACCCATGTATGTCGGGACTCATTCTTTTCTTGTTTTATAGTATGCCTCCGCGAAGAGAGAATGCCGTTAACATCACCCAAGAGGAGGTGGACCGTTTGATAGCTGAAAATGAGGCCCTAAAGGCCAAACGAATGGACTCCGCAAAAATGAGCACAATCATCGCAAGACACCACCCTACCCAATTCACTGGGGAGGGGGAACCTCATCTGTTAGGAGCTTGGTGCCGGGAATTCGATAACCTGTTCGAGTTGCTGGATTGCCCTGAAGAATTGAAGGTAGACCAGGCTGCCCACTATCTGAGGGGTATGGCTGGAGATTGGTGGACCGCAAATAAGGGAGAGCTCCGAGAAGCAGCTACAGAGGGTGGATCCGCGTTTGTTCCGTGGGAAGCATTCCAGGGGGTTCTGAACGAGGCGTTTCTACCAGAATTCCAAAAGAGCAAGCTGAGGGAGGAGTTCGACTCATTCACGATGTCGGAGGACATGACCGTAGAGGTTTACTACAGGAAATTCATCCAGTTGGTACACTACGTGAGAGATATGGGATTTGATGATGCTATGTTAGCCATGAAGTTTGAGAGAGGGTTATCAATCGCCGTCAAGAAGAGACTGATTGCAGCTCCGCCAACCACAATCCGTGACATCTATTTGAGGGCTGGGGCGGCGGAGAGGCTTTCGGATATGATCAAAAAGGATAAACAGTCCAAGTCAGAAAAGAGGAAAGCTGAAACAGTAGCTGAGGGCTCAGGATCGAAGAAGCAAAGTAATAACAAGTACAGTGGGTATTTCGGGAGTAGTGCCTCTGGTGGCGGGAGGAACCAGAGTGGGGGCAACTTCAAGAGTGGAGGTTCTGGTAATGGTTCAGTAGGAGTGGTCTGTTTCGGTTGCGGGAAAATTGGGCACAAGCAGGCAGTGTGCCGCTCGTCTGGAGTGAACCAGTCCGGGGGCTATCGTACACCTACATCCGGATACCAGGGACCTCGCACTCAGTCCTATAGCAGCAATGGCTATCGCACACCCATGACAAACTATGGTGGGGGTGCGAAGTCTGGTGGCAGCAGCAACTACCAGAGGAACTACAACAACAACAATCAGAACCGTTCCTATCAAAACCAGTACAATGGAGGTGGGAACAGCAACAAGACGGGGACGGCAGGAAATCAGCAGGCTGGGACATCTGGTGCCAGTCAGAGTGGGGTCAAGTCCAGTGGCAACCTCTTTGCCATGGGAAAGCAGGCCGCTCAAGAGGACGCTCATGTTGTTACTGGTACTTTTCTTGTGAACTCTAAACCTACTTTCGTGCTTTTCGATTCCGGTGCCACCCATTCTTTTGTGTCTAGAGACCATGTTAGAGTTTTGGGGCTCGAGAGATTCGACTGGGTCGCAGACTCAGTGACCATACCCTCGGGAGAGTCAATAACTTGTAATAGAGTCTATGGTAGTGTACCCATCAAAATCGGGGAAGCAATTTTCTATTGTGACCTCATAGAATTTCCGCTGGGAGGTTTTGAGGTGATCCTAGGGATGGATTGGCTGGGGAAGTATAGGGCTTTTATCGACTGTCATCAAAAGAAAATTTCCTTGAAGGGACCCAAGGGAGTGAGGGTATCCTACAAGGGGTATAGAGTCAAACCAAAGATCAAATTTATATCTGTCAATACCCTGAAGTCTAGCTTGCGGAAAGGAGAAAGCCTAATTTTGTGCCAAATGTGGGATTGTGAGGCTGAGACCCCCAAGACTAGTGAGATACCTGTGGTACGGGAGTTTGAGGGAGTTTTTCGAGACGACGTTCCAGGGTTACCGCCGAGGAGGGAAGTGGAATTTTCCATTGACCTCAAACCAGGAGCGGGACCAATATCTAAATCACCGTACCGTATGGGACCGAAAGAAATGGAGGAATTGAAGAAGCAATTGGATGAGCTAGCTGAGAAAGGGTTCATCCGACCCAGTGTGTCGCCCTGGGGAGCACCTGTTTTATTTGTGAAAAAGAAGGATGGGAGTTTGAGGTTGTGTGTTGACTACCGAGAACTGAATAATGTAACCATCAAGAATCGCTATCCGTTGCCGAGAATTGACGACTTGTTCGATCAGTTAAGTGGGGCTGGGGTTTTCTCCAAGATTGATTTGAGATCCGGGTATCATCAATTGAGGATAAAGGATGAAGATATCCCGAAGACCGCTTTCCGAACGAGGTATGGCCACTATGAATTTGTGGTTATGCCCTTTGGATTGACTAATGCTCCAGCTGTGTTCATGGACTTGATGAATCGAGTCTTCAGCCCGTACCTCGACAAGTTCGTGGTAGTATTTATCGATGATATCCTGGTATATTCCAAGAATGCGGAGGAGCACGAAGATCATTTGAGGAAGGTACTTCAGACTTTGGAAGAACATAAACTCAATGCTAAATTGAGTAAGTGTGAATTCTGGTTGGAGAAAGTAGCGTTCTTGGGACATGTCATTTCCAAAGAGGGGGTATCTGTTGACCCTAGTAAAATTGAAGCTGTGACTAAGTGGCAAAGTCCGAAGAATGTGAGTGAGATCCGAAGCTTTCTGGGGTTAGCAGGTTATTACAGGAGATTCGTCAAGGATTTTTCGAAGATAGCAAAGCCGTTGACGTCGTTGATGCGGAAGGAGAATCGTTATATCTGGGATGAGAGTTGTGAGAAGGCATTTCTAACCCTTAAGGAACGCCTGACAACAGCTCCTATCCTTGCTTTGCCAGTAGGGAGTGATAACTTCGAAGTTTATACTGACGCTTCCAAGCATGGGTTGGGTTGTGTGCTAATGCAGAACGGGAGAGTGATCGCGTATGCTTCTCGCCAGTTGAAGACTTATGAAGAGAATTATCCGACTCATGATTTGGAATTGGGCGCTGTGGTCTTTGCACTGAAATTGTGGCGTCATTATCTTTATGGGGCCACTTTTAAGGTGTTTTCTGACCATAAGAGCCTGAAATATATCTACACCCAGAAGGAGTTGAACATGAGGCAGAGGAGGTGGATAGAGTTAATCGGAGATTATGATATGCAGATTGTCTACCACGAAGGCAAGGCAAATGTGGTAGCTGACGCTCTCAGTAGAAAGTCAATACATGCTTTGACTTGTGCCAGATCGAGAGGGAGGTTGTACGATGAGCTAAGGGAGATGGGAATATTCATGATCCGGAAAGGGGACACTCTTGGTGACTTGACAGTGGAGCCTGAATTGTATGGGGAGATTCGGGAGTTACAGCAGAACGATGAGAGAATCCAGAAGTGGCGTTTGATGGTGGAAAGTGGGAATGGAGATGGGGTATCCAAGTTCAGTATTCATACGGATGGCAGTTTGAGGTTCGGTGGGCGATGGTGTGTACCAAATGTTGAGGAGCTGAAGAAGAAGATCCTGACTGAAGCTCATGCTACTCCTTATTCTGTTCACCCAGGGGGTGATAAGCTGTATAAGGACCTTAAGAAGACGTTTTGGTGGCCGAATATGAAGAAGGAGGTCGCGGAGTTTGTCTCAAGATGTTTGACTTGTCAGAGGGTGAAAGGGGAGCATAAGAGACCTCAAGGGAAAGTTCAACCGTTAGATGTGCCAGAGTGGAAGTGGGAGAACATTTCAATGGACTTCATCGTGGGGTTGCCTCGAACTCAGAGGGGCAACAACATGATTTGGGTGATCGTGGATCGTTTGACCAAGTCAGCTCACTTTATTCCCATGAAAGATACCTGGAGTAAAGCTGAGTTGGCTAAGTCATATGTTCAGAATGTAGTCAAACTACATGGCGTACCCAAAGATATTGTTTCTGATCGAGACTCGAGGTTTATATCCAGATTTTGGCAAGAGTTGCAGACTGCTTTGGGTACCCAGCTAAAGATGAGTACAGCTTTCCATCCGGCTACCGATGGTCAGACTGAGAGGACAATTCAGACTCTCGAAGATATGTTGAGAGCTTGTGTACTTGAGTTCGGCGGATCTTGGGAGGATCGACTGGGGTTGATCGAGTTTTCTTATAATAACAGTTATCATGCAAGCATAGGCATGGCCCCTTTCGAGGCTCTATACGGGAGGAAGTGTCGGAGCCCTGTGTGTTGGGATGATCGAGCTGATGTTGTGACATTGGGGCCAGACATGATTCAGGAGATGGTGGAGCAGGTTCAAATTATTCGACAGAGGATGAGGGCCGCTCAAGATCGACAGAAGAGCTATGCAGATCTGAAAAGGAGTGACATCTCATTTGAGGCCGGAGAGAAAGTATTACTGAAAGTCTCTCCGATGAAGGGAGTGATGAGATTCGGCAAGCGTGGCAAACTGAGTCAAAAGTTTATTGGACCATTTGAGATTTTGGACAGGGTTGGGGAGGTGGCATATCGCTTAGCCTTACCACCAGCTCTCTCCAGGGTCCATAATGTGTTCCATGTGTCTCAATTGAGGAAGTATGTGAGTGACCCCTCACATGTGCTGAGCCATGAGGTGATTGAGGTCGATGAGCAACTTACTTATGTTGAGCTTCCAAAGGAAATTTTGGATAGGAAGGTTCGGAAGACGCGAAATGGAGAGACAGTGTTGGTCAAGGTCTTATGGACCAACCACAACATAGAGGAGGCCACTTGGGAGTCTGAGGCCTCCATGCAGGAGCGTTATCCGCAACTTTTCGTTTGAGGTAAGTTACGAGGACGTAACTCTTTTTTTTAGTGGGGTAGAATGTAGCATTTCATGTTTTAGTGCGTATGTGTTAACGTTATGAGTGGGTGAACTTCGGGACGAAGTTCATTTTAAGGGGGGAAGACTGTAATACCCCAAATAATTGTTATTTAAAAGACGTAATTCATGAGTAATCTACGAAAGAGCGATGAGTTACTTTTAAAGGTAGTCGTTTTATAAGCTTGTGTATACTCGTTTTAGATGTATGTTTAAGGGCTGATGTGGGGTTCGAAATTGGGACCAAGACATCAGGTAGTAATATTTGATTTATGTTAGTTGGGTGTCTCGAACCAGGGACCTATGGGTGGCCTATAGCGGGCCTCGATAGGCGTGCCAATGAGGCAGCCCACACGGAATTCTGAAACCCTTTCTAAACCCTTCTTCAGCCGCCTTATATAACATAGGATTTCTTACACTAAACCCTATGCAAACACAACCTCGACTTCACAAAAACCTAGCTGACATATTGGAGAAGAGAAGGGGGTTGCTCACGGTGGTTGTCAGTCGTCCTAAGGTGGTTCGTTTTGGGCTTGATTCTGGTATGCTCACAAGATCACTTTTAACCCTTGTCGGCTGTGTGTTTTGTCGTGTGTCTATAGGGAGTTATTAGGGATGCTTTGTTGTTGTTTTTACATATTTATATACTGGGTAATGTAGGGAACGAAAGTATGATTTTATTTCAGTGTCGTTGGCGGTCTAGGGCCCTCTTCGAGGGTGGTTAACTGGAGTCAGGGGGTGGTTATGGTACGTTGCTTTCTGATGGTTGTTTTCACGCGTTTTGGAGTCGGATCTGGAGGTGTTGTAGGTCTTTTAATTCTGGTTTTTTGTGTTAGTTTTGTTAAGGGTCGTGGGTTATGATGTCAGGTGGTAGTTGGGTGGTTTAGATGGTGGTTATCACGGTGGTTATAGAGGGTTGTTACGGTGGTATAGGGGGTTTTTGATAAGGGTCAGGGTTTGTTTTGTACAGAGTGTCAGCGGGGTTGTTTGGGTTGGTACCACTGCCGACTAGGGGGAGGTCCATGCGGTGGTACCATGGTGGTTGCAGGCCCTGATGTCAGTGGTGGTGTCTGGGGTGAGTGTCGCCGGAGTTGGCCACGTCAGTGGTGGTTTCAGGCGTCTTTGTGGGGAGTGTTGAGTGTGTAATGTACAGGGGTGGGGGGGTCGTGAACCAGGCCTGTTCATGGCTCTGGTTCACTCGGTCAGAAGGTGTCGACGGTGCTGGTGGTAGTCGGTGGTGCAGGGGGCTTTGTGGGTGTCGCGCCTGGTGGTTGTCGGTGGGGCCTGGGCTGGTCTCGTGGTTGGGTCAGGCTGTTGGAAGTCGCGGGTTGGAAGGGTAGTAGAGTAGGTTACTTTGTTGTTTTATTTGTTTTACTCTTTATGTTTTATTCTTTTTAAGGTAATAATATTCTATTACTTATTATTATTATTATTAGTGTTATTATTATTATTGTTATTTTTATTATTTTTATTAAAGATATTATTATCATTATTATTTGATTTTAAATGAATATCTTTTATGGCAAGTATATTAATATTTATGGTAAAGTATTTTATTTTATTAAGGAAATGATTTTGGGCATTTAATGTAAGATTTAGTATTTATGTACATCTCAATAATTTGAATTTCAAATTAAGTTACTATTTTTGGCAGTTGCTATTTATAGGAAGTTACTATAAATGGAATGTGTGTACGTGTTACGTGGGTAGGAAGTTTATTAATTAAATATATATATATTTTAGGTGGCAAGTTTCGTGTGGAACACTTTTAACGCGCTTGGACGTATCTGCATTTACTACTATTTCAGGTAGGGGAAGTACGATGCAAACTATAATGATTATTCAGTTGTTATTGATGTTTACCATGAAGGTTTCATATTAATACTTGGATGATTTATTATGATATTTGATTATATATATTCTGTGATACGATAAGAGTTGAGGAGATAAAGGGTCTGTGTGGCGTGGAGATAAAGGGTCTGTGTGGTGCGGAGATAAAGGGTCTGTGTGGCGCGGAGATAAAGGGTCTGTGTTTGGTGCGGAGGAAAAGGGACTGTGATTCGGAGTGGAGATATTCAGTTTTCTATTTATAGTAATGATTTCTATTTATGGTTTTCCCTACTCAACCTCGTGGTTGACCCTGTGTATTCGTGATCACCTGTGATGAACCAATTATTGGGGAGCAGATTGACAGGTTAAAGTCTATGGGAGCATAGGGAAGTGAGAAGCTTGGACCTGGACCAGTTTAGAGCATAGATCACTTGAGAATAGTCTACGAGTTGTACTTTCTTTTGAGCAGAACAGTTTTATCTTTTGGTTATGTAAGAACACGTTGAGTTTAAATTTAATTTAAAGTACTGTTTATCTTCCTTTGTATCTACTGCCTCGGGAAACCGAGATGGTAACACCTGTATTTATCTGAGGAGACCTAGTCCAGGCCCTTAAATAAATGGGGGTGTTACAGATGATGTGCCCCAAGTATTCCAACTCCTTAGCCCCAAAGCAGCATTTCGAAGGCTTAACAAAAAGCTGATTCAGCCTCATCAACTTGAGTATAACCTCTACGTGCTCTAAATGTGCCTTCCAATTCGGCCTATATATCAAGATGTCGTCAAAGAACACCAAGACAAACTTCCTCAAATAATCTTGAAAGACCCTATTCATCAAACTTTGGAATGTTGAGGGTGCATTTGTCAAGCCAAAGGGCATGACAAGGTACTCAAAATGGCCATGGTGTGTTCTAAAAGCGGTTTTATATATATCACTAGGCTCCACCCTAAGCTGATGAAACCCTGCCCTTAGATCAATTTTGGTGTAAAACTGAGATCCCTGAAGTTCATCCAATAATTCCTCAATCAATGGTATTGGAAATTTATCTTTGATGGTTTGTTTGTTTAACTCCCGGTAGTCCACACACATCCTCCAAGACCCGTCTTTCTTTTTTACCAAAATCACTGGTGATACATAAGGGCTAGTACTGTGCCTGATCACCCCGTTCTCCAATAGCTCTTGCACCATGGTTTCGATTACATCTTTCTGCAACATTGGGCACTTATATGGCCTAAGATTGACCGGTTCAACATCATTTTTCAGAAGGATTCTGTGGTTGTGACCCTTCCTTAATGGAGGAAGTCCTTTAGGCTCCTGGAAAACATCCGGGAAACGGGTTAGCACCTTGACCATTTCTGGATGTGTAGTTTCTGCATGAATCACGTGAAGGGCAAAGAACTCAACCCCTTGTCTTTGTTTCTGCATTACTGCTAGTTGGGCACTTCCCTGCATCACCCTCTCCATGTACTTTGAGGAAGGTGATTTGAGCTTTGATGGGCTTGCCCCCTTCACCATCACCTTGTTCCCTTTATGACAAAACTCCATTGTCAGATTCTTGAAGTCCCAAGTGATAGGACCAAGAGTTTCTAGCCATTGAATTCCCAAAACATCATCACATCCTCCTAAGGGTATGGCGAAGAATTCTGCCATGAAGTTTATTGACCTTATCTTCCAGGACATGCCTTCTGTTTTGTGGGAACAACGCAGTTTTCCCCCATTGGCAACAGAAATGTGTAAGGGTTCAATAGGAATAAGGGATATGCCAAGTTTTTCTGCTATTCCCTCATCAATGAAGTTGTGAGTGCTCCCAGTGTCAACTAGTATGCTCAGTACCTTTCTTCCCACCTGCCCTGGTATCCTCATGGTCTGGCAGTGGGTTTGTCCTGCTAAGGCGTACACAGAAATCTGAGCAAACTCTCCTTGCTCTCCTTCCTCCCCCACCTTTTCTTCCTCCTGTACTTCCTCCTCGGGTTCATCAGTCTCCAACACATATAACTGTTTTTTACTCTGGCAGATATGTTGGGGAGTATATTTTTCACCACACTTAAAACACAATCCCTTCAGCCTCCTCTCCTCATACTCAGCATCAACGTTTCTGTATCTAGGTGTGTTTGGGGGTTGTTTTTGTGTGTTTTGAAAGTTTGACGGGGTAAATGGTTTGTTTGGGGTATTTTTTGTGAAGGGTTTTGTTGTGGTTTTAGATAGTAAAGGCTTATGTGAGTAGGATGAATAGGTATTGTTTTTGTGGTTTTTTTCATTGAGTGTCAGGGATGTTTCTTGTAATTTGGCCAAGCCGTAGGCCTCTTGTATAGTCTTAGGTTTCAACATTTTAACCATAACGGAAATTTTTTCATCAAGGCCAGATAAGAAACAACTCATAGTATAAATAGGCTGTAGAGACAATTTGCTAATGAGTATGTCAAATTCATCATGGTATTTGATGCGTGTCTATTTTATGATGTTTTACATCTATTTTTACACGCATTTCGTCGCTCATTTACAATGTTCCAGCCATAAATTCCCTAAAATTGTGTACTTCCGTATTTTTATGCTCTTTTGCAGAATTGTGCGGAAAAAGGACGATTTTATGCCAAATTCATGCCCTCGGGATTTTTCATAACCAAAGGAATAAAGGAAAGTCAACTGGAAGCATTGACCAAGTACCAAGAAGTCAAACCGAGACGAAACAAAGCGATCCTACATGAAAAGCGGTCGACCGACCTACTATTTGGGTCGGCCGACTTTACCTCTGTTTTGGAAAAGCCCAGAAAATTCCTAAAGCCCGTAAACAGGTCGACCGACCTACTTGGTGGGTCGACCGACCTCCGCACAGAATCAGAACAATTCCGAAGCCCATTAACGTGTTAGAGTTTTAAGGAAACTCTTTATTTTCCACCTATTTAAGCTAGATTACGTGATTAGGGTTGATCATTCAGTTCCGAAGAGAGTTTTGCTTAGTCTTTAACTCAATTTTTGTAATCTTTCAATAATTCTCAAGTACTTTAGCTTGTTCATCAATCCTTCAACATTCATCAATAAAGTTTGTTCCTTTTCTGCCTTAATCCTATTTTCCGGTAATTACTCTCTTAATTTAAGTTTTATCATTGTTCTTATAATTACTTGTATTTGGTTAAGATAGAATCCCAAGCTTTTGTTATTCTTGCATGTTTACATTGATTTTCATCATGTTTTCCATATTTATTCCTATTTCCGTTGTTGTTTTAGTAACCATGAGTAGCTAAATTTCACATGTTAGGATGTAGGGGATGAATATGCGTAGGTAGTATAGGTTCCGAGACCAACCGTAGCAGGGCCATGGTCGGTCGACCTAATTAATAGGTCGGTCTACCGAGGCTGTGGTCGGCCGACCGAGACTGTGGTCGGCCGACTGGGCTAGCTGGTCGGTCGGCCCACTCGCGTATGTATTCTGTTTCTTTTTACTTTGTTGACTATAATAACCTGCAATGAGACCCAAGGGAGACTTGTAGGATGTTAGTAATGACCTACCCAAGATTGAGAGATACGGGAAGGGCATTGGTTTACACGTTAAGACGGCTAGGTTACTCAAGACTGAAAGGTACGTGACCTAGAATTTAGGAATCACCCTTATTGTTGACACCCAATAATTGTGGGACCTAGGAACTAATAGCATAGGCCGAAAGGAGCTATTAGGTACCATAGACCGAAAGGATATGTTACACCCCTTACGCGACTACAATACATGTTGACCTTAGGATTTATATTACCTTAGCTATTTATTACCCAAACATCCTAGCATCTCTTTTAATATAGTTTTATTCTCAGCTTTAATTACTTGTTTATTTTTATCTTTGTTTCTAGACTTAGTAACAACCATTCAAACCCCCAAAATTGTTAGTTTAAACATTCACATCAAACAATAAACATTCCCCACCTCCTTGTGGTTCGACCCTGACTTTCACTATCTATTGTTAAAGTTAGGAATTATAAATTTTATCTTTGGTACCCTCAACGACGGGCATCAAATTTTGCCGCCGTTGCCGGGGAGGTGACGCCAGTGTTTATTGTTTCTTGTTTTTGTTTCTTTTTGTTTAAGGAACTTTTGTTCCTTAAAGCTTCTCACTTTTTTCTTGTAGTTTCCATCTTATGCGCAGGTCAGTTCAAGGAGAACTCCTACCACTTGACCACGAGCTTGAGAGGACTTTAAGAGAAAAGAGGAAGCAGCTTTTAGAGAGTAGGGAAGGAGGTTCTCCATCTTCCCTATTCCAAGAGGATATCTTTGAAAAACCACCTTCACCAAAACCACCAACTTCACAACCAAACTCACCTCAAATTCCATCCACACCAAAAACACCATCTTATACCTACTTTCAAGTTTTTCCAAAAGAAGAAGAGAACATGGCCGAAGAAGCTACTATCGCCAGCCACTCCATGCCTCAGGTGAAGGACCTATACAAAGGGTTCACTTTACCTGCAGGTACTGGGAAGCCATTCGAGGCCAAGCCTGCCTATATCACTATGGTTGAGAAAAACCAATTTGGAGGCTCGGCCAATGAGGACGCTGCAAAGCATATTGAAATCTTCACAGATAACATATGCGCTATTGCACCCCAGAAGGAGTGACACAGTATTGAATTAAACTGAAATTGAAATTGAATTGAAATTAGGGTTCTTTATCTTCATCAAAACTGATATTGTATTGAATTGAAATTGAATTGAATAGAATTGAAATTAGGGTTGCGAATTAATTTGGGTATCTTTCGAAATTAGGATTTCGAACTGATCTGGAAAAAAGGTATGAAATTGTATTCAATTAGAGTTTCAAACAATGTTAATGAAATAAATAATTTAATTTCAATAACATAAAAGGCTAAAAATTAGGGTAAGTTAAAAAATCTCACTACAACATCACATAATTCATCCATTACAATGAATTTCCAGTTTCAGAAAAACGTTTAACAATTAACTTACCTTCTTCCTCTTTGAATTCATTGTTGTTGCCTGTTTCTAGTAATCCCCTAAATTTCGAAGGTAGAGTTAAGTTGATTTGAGAATAATTTGGGAAATTTGGGGTTTTCAATTAAAAAATTGGGTTTTGAATTAGGAATTAGGGTTAGGATTTGGGATTTTCATTGATTGGGGTAAAAATGAAAGGTGTTTGTTTGTTGGGTAGGGATAAATACACTGAAGGGTAATTTCGTCCATTCTATAAATTTTTCACCATAAAACGTGATATGTAGCAATATTTGACCTGAGATCAACTTAAGGGAGTAATTTTTAAAAAAAACATATAAGGGAGTAATTTTAGAAAACTGAAACATATAAGGGAGTAATTATTAATTTACTCTTTTAAAATATAGGTAATATAACATGAAGTTTAATTTAAATCGTGTTTATTTCCTTTAGCGGTTGAACCGGTTAATTAGAACGTAATCAAATACTTGGTAAAAATATATTTGAGCTAAGTAAGATTTAGTAAAGTAGTTAGTTACTTGTCTAAAATTAGTTAGTTCTTGAGTGTCCGTTAATACTTATCATCGGACTAAGATATTTTAATATATAGTAGTTTTTTGGAAATAACTTAATCGAAAGTGACCTTTCTCTTATACTCGTATGTGTGTTTGAGGTCCCCGAGGTTCGGGCGACACTATTGGGTTCGGGAATGGAGAGAGGATAGAGACCCCCCGGTCGGGCAACCGGAAGGGAAACCGGCTCTCCCTCAACTTAGTTGCCGGGATCAATTAAGTGTCGTTTAGAAGTATAAGAGATTAGAACTAAGGATTTAGTTATTGAATTGAATGCTATTGTAGTGTCGTGTATTAAGTTATGCGTTGAGATGTCGCCTCTGAACTTAATACGTAGATTGTTTGTCATATATAGGGGTATGCGTTGAGATGTCGCCTCTGAGCCCTATATGTGTATGTTTGTCATGTATGGGGGTATACGTTGAGATGTCGCCTCTGAGCCCCATACGTGTTTGGTTGTCGTGTCTGGGATATGCGTTGAGATGTCGCCTCTGAGCCCAGACATGTTTGAGTGATCGCGTCGGGACATGCCTTAAGTTGGCCTCTGAGTCTGACGAGTAGAGCAGCTGCACAACGGGGCAGTCAGGTTGTAATACCTTACCCGGGGTGCAGGTGTTGATGCTAGGCCATTGTAACACTCCATGAGAGATTTGTCCCACATCAGTAGAATGTGGGTGTGTGTGAAGATTTGTCCCACATCGGTATAATGTGAGGCTTGTGATATGTTTATAATAGCTTCCATCCACCACTTAGTAACAAGACTTTGTGCTTTTGGGCTTAAGTGAGGACAATTAACGGGCCAAAAGTGCACACCCATCTTATTGGGTTTGTGTTACGACGGTGGCGGGTCGGGTTGTTACAAATGGTATCAGAGTATCCCTGCGACCGTGTGGTGAGCCTGTGGTCAGGAGTACCCGGGTCACACACCTAGCGGGGGAAGGATTCTGGCCCTGGTTGTGATCATGTTTAAGGCACAACGAGGACGTTGTGTTCTTAAGTGAGGGAGTTTGTAACACTCCATGAGAGATTTGTCCCACATCAGTAGAATGTGGGTGTGTGTGAAGATTTGTCCCACATCGGTATAATGTGAGGCTTGTGATATGTTTATAATAGCTTCCATCCACCACTTAGTAACAAGGCCTTGAGCTTTTGGGCTTAAGTGAGGACAATTAACGGGCCAAAAGTGCACACCCATCTTATTGGGTTTGTGTTACGACGGTGGCGGGTCGGGTTGTTACAGCCATGCGTTGAGTTGTCGCCTCTGAGCCTAGTGTCTTGTGATGTAGTAAGGGAACATGCGTTGAGTTGTCGCCTCTGAGTTCCTTACTTGTGATTGTGAATTTGGATGCTAGTCCATGCGTTGAGTTGTCGCCTCTGAGTCTAGTGTCTTTTTGAGTAGCAGGTCCATGCGTTGAGTTGTCGCCTCTGAGTCTTTGCTTGAGATTGTGAATTTGGTATTTGGGTTATGCGTTAAGATGTCGCCTCTGAACCTTTATACTTGCTGATTACTTGGTATCTAGGTTATGCGTTGAGATGTCGCCTCTGAACGTTTATACTTGTTGTTTTGCATCTGCTTGCCTGAGTAGGGTACAATGTCAGATGTTGATGATTGATTGAGTTGATATTGGGTGTTGTATATTTTAGAATTGGTCATCCAAGGCATTGGATGACTCTGTGGCTGGTTTCGTAAATGGTTTGGATTGAAAGACCCCCCGGCCGGGCAACCGGAAGGGAAACCGGCTCTCCCTCTAAATAGTTTCCGAAGTTGGTTGAGAGCCTTGCATAAGTAATTGCATGTTGATTTGAGATTCAGATATTGAGATTTGTATGCTTCACATGTTTTATATATGTTGGAGTATATTGGATGCTTTATTTGTTACGTGTCGTTGACAATAGGTGGCTAGGAGAACTCTAGTCACTCCCCACTGATTGTGGCGTACATGTTTACATGTATGTAGGTACAGGACAGGTTGGCAGAGGGGTTGCATGGAGCTAGCGAGCAATGATCCTTCATCGATTGACTTACACTTTTACGTTAGCAAGACTTTAGATTTACATTTCAGTTCTTGAGTGCCTAAAGGGATGTGCCATCCCGGGCTGCTTTTATATTGCACTTGTGTACTTATTTATGTTTCAGTTTTGTAGTAGGACACCTCGCATGTTTAGTTATGTTAAAAAGTTTTAATTCCGCTGTATTTTTAATACTTTGTATGTTTTTTTTATTTCCGTTTTCGCGAGGGGTTTTACAATTAGGTTCGTATAAAACAAGCTTATAACCTTTCAATATACACATTAGACATGTTACTACTCAAGTGATACCTCATTTCGCAAATAAACGACGGATATCAATTTATTACCAATCATGCAATTTATTAACATAGAACGAATGTAAATTCGATTAATGAGACTAATGTTAAATAAATATACATCTCAAACCAACTATATGAGCCTCACAACATGATTAAAATATGTTAGGACTCTTAACAAGCAAATCCTTAACAATTAACTATCTTCATACAACACTTTCCGTAATCAATTCCTTATGAGCTAATCGACTTGAGACGGATAATCACGCTCCTTATGATGACTCACCTAGCTCCAATATACATTTAAAGCCAAGTATTTATACCACCAAAGATCACTTAAAACATCCTAAAACAATTGCGAAACAATCCCCCAAAACAGCCCGTAAAACAATTAAACGAGCAGAAAGTTACAGCGGTTTTTGCATAGCATGCGCAAGGGAGTGCGCAGCCTGCGCCTAGTGGCTGGTTGGTTTCCTTCGCCGCGTGTTTCCTGCAATTCGCCAATTCACTCTATTCCTCGACAAGCACTTCTAAACCATGATTTCTAGCATGAAACCTATACTATCAGCACATAACAACCCATAGCAATCCCAATTGTTCATCCTCATCAATCTTAAACATAAACAAACATAACTTCAAGCATTTACAACAAAATTCCCAAATTATACCGGTCTCCATGTATACTCCCAAATTCCATCCAAAAGATGAAATCAATGAAATTCTTCAACAATAAACATAATAAAAAGCATAAAGAAGATAAAAGCAAGCCTAAACATGTTCCTAAACACAAGGACACATCCAAAATCACAACAAGCATGCTACTTTAACAAATAAGTCGAGTTACTCATAATCGTCACCTTTACTTAGCGAGTTCACCGGGTTCCTCTTTAATAATCACTAGCTCTTTCTCCGGGTTATCACAAGCACCACCTAGAAGCACAAAAACACGAATTAGAAGGGTAATTTCGTGATTAGGGCAAAACAGCCCCGAAATGAAGGTTCACGAAACGGAAAACGAAACTGATAGAAAGATCACAAATTTCGAGAGGATTCCGAATATATAATTTTTACCTTGATTCGAGTTGAAGAAGGCTTCGAGATGATCTTTTGAAGCTCTAAAAAGGAGGAGTGAAATGGGAGGTTTGAGTTATTGTGTTTGTGTTTTAGGCAAAATGAAATGTCGATGGATAGAGGAGGAGGGTTGTCCTTTTTATTTAAAGAGTCGGGTTTGCTTTATTTAAGTGGGACGGAAATATAAGACGGGAAAACAAAGTGGACAAGGCATTTTTAAGATTAAAGGATCTTAAGACGGAACTTAACGAAAATCTTAAAAATATAATTTACGAACTATTATTAAAATATTATTAAATTCCGGAAATTACTTTAAATCATTAAAATATTCTTTTACGAAAATTCGGGATGTTACACTGCGTTTGTCCAAAAACGCCTCAAATAAAGAGCCGCAAATAAATGTTTTTTTACTAGTGGTGCATCGTCTATCCATCGACTACATCACCATCGTCCATCGTTCATAGCTATTCGTCCATCATCCATTGTTCATCATCATTCGTTCCATATATAAATAATCATTCGTCCTTAGTTACAATTATCTTCATACAACAATCAGAATTGTTAGTTCGTTCTTATATTGATCATTTTCATTCAAGATTCTAATTGTTGCCTTACAGATTATCAAGAAAGTTATTCCGTTGCACTTTCAAATTAAAGAAGGATTATGTACTTCAGCTTAAGCTAGAGATTCGCATCATCTAGACCAAAGTCGGGAAATCAAATAAGTCGGTAGGTGAAGAGTTTTATCTTTTCAAAGGATAAATGATGGGAGAAAAAACAACAAATAGCAAAATAAAACTTACATATGAAAAAAACTATTAATCATTCATGTTGATGTCGTACGTCTTGTAGTTACTCTGTAATTTATAATTGTTTAAGCAATCCTAGTATTTCACTTTTCCACGTAGTCTTCTTTCTCCAATGAATCGTCTCTGTATATATAAACAAAAAGAGCTCAATAATTAGTGCAAATAAATAACCAACAACAGTGAAATTTGTTTTATGCAATATTATCGTTGTTAACTTAACTTTCCTCGTAAATAGTGAAAAAAAATAGGGAATGAGAATCAAGTCGTAAAGATGTAACTATGTAAGTATATTTACTTTTAAAGAGTCTAACACCACAAATCTTAATATAACCTCTAAATGAGAACACAACAAATACATACGATGAAGTTGAAATGTGATAAACATTTCATAACTCAATGTAAGTTACATAAAACATAAACAAATTAGTTAATATTTTAAAACCTTAATACAATTAACTTGATGTGAATAGAAACATAATAAATATTAGTGACACATATAATTCTAGTAACGATAAAAATGACAAAAAAAAATTGGCTTACAAATTTTGCCTTCCAACAAAATATATAAATAATTGAGGAAACATTTTATGACTTTTGAGCATCCTCTTTTTAAATATTATCAAATTTAATATAGCAAGATTCATGACTTTTTAGCATTATTTTTAGGGTTTTTTTGTGAGAAACTACCTTATATTTATGTCCATTTGTGAACAACTACCTTACTTTTTATTTTTTGTTAAACACTAGCTTACATTTTAGTTTTTTAGTTAAAACCTACCAAAAATATGACTTAGGCCAATTTTTTTTACGATAACTTGGACTTTTTTGTTAAAATATTTTATATTGTTCATCTGCTTCCCCATAAATCATTTTAATGCCTTTTCCTTAGCATAATATGTCTTGTAATAACCCACATCAATCTCTAACTCTTTTAACAACTTCTTCTAAAAAATGTTTACATTTGTCTCAAGTTGAAGCCTCCAATAATCTAAATATCTCTCTACCAAATAGAGGAAAGTACACTTGCTGTTATGGTCAATCCAACCACAATTATTGTCGGAACTTGGCTTTAGTCATATTTTTGGTAGGTTTTAACAAAAAAGTAAAATTTAAGGTAATTTTTAACAAAAAATAAAAAGTAAGGTAGTTGTTCACAAATGAACATAAATATAAGGTAATTTCTCACAAAAAACCCTTATTTTTATTATTATTATGAAATTTAATATAGACATTGTAATACCACGTATTTTTCATAGTTCGTAATAATGAACTGTTTTATATTAGATGGGCATGATGGATATATATGGGCTTGTAATACTACTTGTTTTTCAAGTTACGGTTTAAGACCGGGATGTGGACATCAAATCATCTTGGAATGCGTGATGGGCCGAGTTAGAGGAAGGTGGGCTCGGGATAACCGTTTAGAAAGGGGTCGAACTCGGGTCGTGATATAATATACGTAGTATGCATATATCTTGGAAAACTTAAAAAAACACAAAACCCTATTTCCATCGACACCTCCCTCCTTCACCTTGTTGCCCATCGACACAAAATAAGAGAAATAAAACCCTATTATCTATTTTGCCTCCCTACTCCGTACCACCCTAAAACCTCTTCACAAATCTGCCTCCTTAATCAATAAACTCAAGGAACCTAGCGTGGGTTTGAGAAGACGAAGGGAAAGAACGAATCAGGGATAACCCATCACCGGTATCATCCACCTGCGCAGCCATGTTCGTAAGTATTTTATCGTGTTATTTGCATCTGTGAACCTGTACACTAAGTTCGTATGTAATCCATGTAATTTGTGTAACATGTCCATCGTATCTAGACCACCGTAGGACCACCGTGGGTGGCGTGTTAACCACCGCAAGTCGTCAAGTGTCAAAACCCTGTTTTCGCTTCTTTTTTTCGCTGTTTGTCTGGGCTGCATTTAAAATGTGTTTTGGGTCGTTCCTGGGTGAGATCTTTAGGGGTAATAGTAGTAGGGTGCTTGTAGATTGGGTGCTGATGGCTAGGGTGGAGAATGGTGGTTGAAACCACCGTGAAATCCTCCCAAAGGGTGGTTCGCGAAATAACAATGCAGGGGATGGCCGTGAGTGTCAGGGGGTTTTGGAGGTGGTTGTTCAGGGGGTGTAGGGATGTCGAGGCCAGGCGGTTGGCACCAGGGGATTATGGGTAGTGTGGAGTGTCGGTGGTGGTAAATGGTGGTAGTAGTGGGGGTGCTAACAAGCGGTTAAGGGACGGGTTACAGTAGGTGTTAGTCGCGGGTTTAGTGTAGGGGGTTGTGACCAGGGGGTTTTGATGGTGGTTTTGAGAGCTGGTTGGGACAAGTCGGGAGTCGTGGTTAGCGTCAATAGGTACACCGTAGTCCAGGGCTGGTAATCACGGTATTGAGGTGGTGGGTAAGGCGGCAGGTGAGTGTCGATGAAGGCTGGAAGTAGGTTGGTCAGGGCTGTCGGTTACGGGTTTTGGGCTGGTACGTGTGTTGCGTGTGGTTTGCGTTGTACAGGTGTTGGTTGTTGTTATTATTTTTTTTAATCATTAACATTGTTTATTATTATTATTATTATTATTATTATTATTATTATTACTATTATTATTTATTAGTAGTATTTTATTATTAGTATTTTAGTATTAGTATTTTATGATATTTGGCTTTATTTGAGTGGTGATAATATTTAGTGACTTATTAAGTTGTACGGTTTTATGAGTCGGGAAATCTTCAAGTTAGGAAAGTTTCTATTATAGAAACTTTCCATTTATGTTGGGTTTCTATTTTTGGAAACTTCCCGTTTATGGAAGGTTTCTATTTATAGAAATTATACGTTGACTTATAGGGGTTCGGGAAGTTTATTGATTCGTTATAAATACGTGTTTAGGTAACAGTTTCCGCGTGGAACACTTCTAGCAAGCTTTGGACTTATCTTCATATCTGCTATTCGAGGTATGGGAAAATACTGGTATATGACGATAATGTGTAAACTATTCTTATTTGTTATTAAGCATGTTTGTGATATAATACCATGTGATCGTATATAGTGTTATCTATATTATTCTGTGATATAATACGATGTCGAGATAAAGGGCCTGTGATCGGTGCGGAGTATAAAGGGTCTGTGATCGGTGCGGAGTATAAAGGGTATGTGATCGGTGCGGAGTATATTGGGTCTTGTGATCGGTGCGGAGTATATTGGGTCTTGTGATCGGTGCGGAGTATAATAGGTCTTGTGATCGGTGCGGAGTATAATGGGTCTTGTGATCGGTGCGGAGTATAATGGGTCTTGTGATCGGTGCGGAGTTTATTTGGTGTTGGATCGGTGCGGAGTTAAGGGATGATTGATCCCAATATATATTATATAAGTTTGTTTATTTATTTTCCTTAACTCAACCTCGTGGTTGACCCTGTGTATTCGTGTGACACCTACGATGATCCGGAATGGGGAGTAGATTCTACAGGTCAGTGACAGATGGATTAGGAGCTTGGGCATGGAGAGAGACATGGCTTGGACTTACTTAGAGTTAGATCACACCTAGATATCTTCAGTTGTACTTTTATGATATCAAATTTTGGACCTCGTAGTTGTTGTAATATCAAGTTTAAATTTAATCAGTTTTCTTTTTATAAAGTACTTTGGTTTGTTACTTTGTTATTCACTATCTCGGATATTCCGAGATGGTAACAGCTCTATTTATTTGAGAATGTCTTGCTAAAGGCTCTTGAATAAATGGGGGTGTTACAAAGTGGTATCAGAGCGAACGATCCTCAGGCCTAAACCAAATGAATGATAATGAACGTAGGAAGAGTCTAATAAAATGAACCCCGAGATGAAACCGATAGGAGCCCCAAAAAGGAACGGGATGAGTTAGGGGCCCCCTCACACCAAACCTGGGCCCTTTCTGTTCTGTCTCGGGAACCCAAAGAGAGTAATTGAAGAGTGGGGTAGACTATATAGTGACCTGGTTATACTATGCTAACGTTCTTGCAGGAGAAGAACGAGGTAAGTTATATGTGAGTTCTGATTAAGGATATGTGCAATAGGAACTGTGGATTGACATGGATGATTGGATTGAAATTATCAGAGTTTGGGTGTTGTATTTGTTGAGCCATGGTTAGATTGATGTGATCATATGACTGTGATATTTGAAGTGTTCATACGAATATCTGGAATTGAATGACTATCGTATCTTTGTAGTATATTGTTGGTATTTGAACATGAATGATCAAACCTATATAAATTAGTAATCCCTGTCTAGTGATATGCGGAATGTGTTGCCCCAAGCCATAAATGACATGTAGTTATGAGTTACATTCGTATCTATGTGTACAAGTATTGAGTTATTTGGTTGGTTTCTCGAAATCTTGACTGTGCTCTAGATGACGATTAAAGTTGGAATGAGAAATAAATATTAATATGGTGCAATGTCCATGCTTCAAATGATACGTCAACGCGTTTCGGAAGATGAATGGTTGAGTCTCGATGTAATAATGTGAGTTGTAACAGAACCAAAATTTTAATAAAAGACCAGAATGTTACCCTGTTTGTACGGGTTGTCATCTAAAATGTGTTCTTCATATAGATATGAAAATTTTATGTGTGATAACCTTCTGATTCAACTTTCCCCATGCTTTTGGTTTCATGCTAATGTGAATTATATTTTGAGGGAAATAAATATTTTAGTCGATAGTGGTCAGATTGTCTCTGCACCGTTCTGTTTTACCCATGTTTTTGAACGAGGAACCATTTAAAATGTATCTATCTTTTATGTATAATTCCAACTCCAATGTTTAATATATTCATTCACGTTCCCAAATGATAAATCGCGTAAAATCTTAACAAGTCGTTGATTAATAATGATTTTTGCAAGTTGCCAGTTTCCTGTTTTATTGCCGTAAAGATTCTGTTCAGACCAATTTGTTATAAATAATTTCCCTAAGTTTTGCATTTTATTCTTTTTCCTATGATTAGAGAATCCATCATATTTCTTAAAAAAAAAAAAAAAAAAAATGACTGAACGTTTATTTAATTATAATTTTTGGAAATTGCAACATGCTGTTTGATTGTTGGGATCGTAAGTTATGTAAGTTCTATATAAAAGTTTAACCAAATATGAAATTATGTGATGTGACCACGTGGTATCCTGATATGGCATTAGTAACATGTATAGTAGACATTTGAAATGAATATGAGCCCTACCATATGATAATGTAACCTGACTGATTTCGTCAAGTTTATATAAAATCGTTTCAGTAATACAAACCCTCTTACTTTCTAATACTATGACCTCAATTAATGATGTGATATTCGTGTGTGATGTTAAATCATGTTTAATAGAGACGAGTCGTGGCAAGAGGTGGAATGAAATTTGACTGGTAAACTAGTATGATATAGCAATCTAATTGTTATAGGTAATGGTGATTATTTTGAACAATGAGAATCGTGTTGCTGTTCTTTCATATATTTATGATATATCATTGTCTGGTTGACTGAGTAATAATCTTTGTAACACCTTCATGTATATTGTTATGTCACAAACTGAATTGCATTGTTATGTTTAAAATCTGATCATAATATCTTGAGTTATTAACTGGTGGACATGTGATTTATGGAAGTACTAGTCTTGTGAATTCGTTTACTTTTATCTTTAAATCTTCATAATTCATGAGCTACAACTTACAAGAACAATGCGTTAGTAACGAAGAGTCAGAATGTCTCCATGTAGTCTTGTTTCGATCTATAGTTTGTAAAATTGTCTTTTGACTCATGTTTATAAATTGCCACAAATTACCGCTTCAATGTTTCCAAAGTTTCAAAAGGTCTTCCAAGTGATGATTATCCATGATAACGCTTGATGTTGTGATAAGTATAGTGATTGTTTGCAGCGTACCAAATTTTGTGGCTACAAGTTGTCAATTATGAGCTACGAGCTTGTTGATTGTTACATTGTTGTGAATATATTAATTTTGTGTTAAAATTCCAAGGGTATGTAAGTGTTAGCCACTCTGATTCTGTTTTACTGCGTACGCGAATTCTACCGATCCTAATACTCTTATTATTGCTTGAGGTTATATATGTTTGCATGATGATTGCTATGGGTTTCTTACAAGTACTTATTTGGGTTGAAAATTTATAATTGTTCCTTTATTTTGATAGTTAATATTTCCTACTGATAAGATATATTTTTTTTTGTGAGACGAGTTGAGTCGTGAGAAGGGTAAGCTTTTGATAATTGATTAGTTGTTTATGCATAATGGTTTTGTATTAGGTCGGTTTGGTATAGCGTTCAGATCCTTATTTTATGAACTGTGGAATTGTAAGTATACATACAAGTATGTCAATGAACTTGGAAGGTAAGTACTGATGAGATTGAGTTGATAAGGTCGGTTTGGTATAGCAGTTTCTTAAATGGAATATTTGACAATATTGATATCGAGATTGGGATGAGAATTGGTTACTGGTTTGAGTTATGAGTTATTAGGCCGTTGTGCCACGTTGTGTCTACGGTCCAGTATGACCTTGGTTGTTGAGTTATGTTCTGAGTTTGAAATTGATATTGAGATGGATATATTGATTTGCGGTTTTATGAGATAGAGTAATAAGTAAGACGGTGTAAGGGGCTAGAAACTTTATACTGAGGTTACGGGGACGTAACCATGTTTTAAGGAGGATAGGATTGTAAAATCTTAATGATTTTATGATATGGCTTGTAGTTATGATATGGTTATTTGGTATGTTGTGATTGTTGAATACATTTGATAATCCTGATTACTTCTGTTGTGCAATTTTATTTTTATTGTGTTTCGTGAGGTATGCTTTAATTTAGCTATACATTGAACTTTGGGGACAAAGTTTTCTTAACGAGGGTAGGATGTAACAATTCGTGTTTTAAAGTATTCGTGTTTTAAAGTACCTTTATTTGTGTGATGTTATGTGGTCTCACGCGCTTTGAACTGGTTATGCCCCTAGTGATCGGTTTGTTGACCATGGGATGTGAACTTCGGGACGAAGTTCATTTTAAGGAGGGAAGACTGTAATACCACGTATTTTTCATAGTTCGTAATAATGAACTGTTTTATATTAGATGGGCATGATGGATATATATGGGCTTGTAATACTACTTGTTTTTCAAGTTACGGTTTAAGACCGGGATGTGGACATCAAATCATCTTGGAATGCGTGATGGGCCGAGTTAGAGGAAGGTGGGCTCGGGATAACCGTTTAGAAAGGGGTCGAACTCGGGTCGTGATATAATATACGTAGTATGCATATATCTTGGAAAACTTAAAAAAACACAAAACCCTATTTCCATCGACACCTCCCTCCTTCACCTTGTTGCCCATCGACACAAAATAAGAGAAATAAAACCCTATTATCTATTTTGCCTCCCTACTCCGTACCACCCTAAAACCTCTTCACAAATCTGCCTCCTTAATCAATAAACTCAAGGAACCTAGCGTGGGTTTGAGAAGACGAAGGGAAAGAACGAATCAGGGATAACCCATCACCGGTATCGTCCACCTGCGCAGCCATGTTCGTAAGTATTTTATCGTGTTATTTGCATCTGTGAACCTGTACACTAAGTTCGTATGTAATCCATGTAATTTGTGTAACATGTCCATCGTATCTAGACCACCGTAGGACCACCGTGGGTGGCGTGTTAACCACCGCAAGTCGTCAAGTGTCAAAACCCTGTTTTCGCTTCTTTTTTTCGCTGTTTGTCTGGGCTGCATTTAAAATGTGTTTTGGGTCGTTCCTGGGTGAGATCTTTAGGGGTAATAGTAGTAGGGTGCTTGTAGATTGGGTGCTGATGGCTAGGGTGGAGAATGGTGGTTGAAACCACCGTGAAATCCTCCCAAAGGGTGGTTCGCGAAATAACAATGCAGGGGATGGCCGTGAGTGTCAGGGGGTTTTGGAGGTGGTTGTTCAGGGGGTGTAGGGATGTCGAGGCCAGGCGGTTGGCACCAGGGGATTATGGGTAGTGTGGAGTGTCGGTGGTGGTAACTGGTGGTAGTAGTGGGGGTGCTAACAAGCGGTTAAGGGACGGGTTACAGTAGGTGTTAGTCGCGGGTTTAGTGTAGGGGGTTGTGACCAGGGGGTTTTGATGGTGGTTTTGAGAGCTGGTTGGGACAAGTCGGGAGTCGTGGTTAGCGTCAATAGGTACACCGTAGTCCAGGGCTGGTAATCACGGTATTGAGGTGGTGGGTAAGGCGGCAGGTGAGTGTCGATGAAGGCTGGAAGTAGGTTGGTCAGGGCTGTCGGTTACGGGTTTTGGGCTGGTACGTGTGTTGCGTGTGGTTTGCGTTGTACAGGTGTTGGTTGTTGTTATTATTTTTTTTAATCATTAACATTGTTTATTATTATTATTATTATTATTATTATTACTATTATTATTTATTAGTAGTATTTTATTATTAGTATTTTAGTATTAGTATTTTATGATATTTGGCTTTATTTGAGTGGTGATAATATTTAGTGACTTATTAAGTTGTACGGTTTTATGAGTCGGGAAATCTTCAAGTTAGGAAAGTTTCTATTATAGAAACTTTCCATTTATGTTGGGTTTCTATTTTTGGAAACTTCCCGTTTATGGAAGGTTTCTATTTATAGAAATTATACGTTGACTTATGGGGGTTCGGGAAGTTTATTGATTCGTTATAAATACGTGTTTAGGTAACAGTTTCCGCGTGGAACACTTCTAGCAAGCTTTGGACTTATCTTCATATCTGCTATTCGAGGTAGGGGAAAATACTGGTATATGACGATAATGTGTAAACTATTCTTATTTGTTATTAAGCATGTTTGTGATATAATACCATGTGATCGTATATAGTGTTATCTATATTATTCTGTGATATAATACGATGTGGAGATAAAGGGCCTGTGATCGGTGCGGAGTATAAAGGGTCTGTGATCGGTGCGGAGTATAAAGGGTATGTGATCGGTGCGGAGTATATTGGGTCTTGTGATCGGTGCGGAGTATATTGGGTCTTGTGATCGGTGCGGAGTATAATGGGTCTTGTGATCGGTGCGGAGTATAATGGGTCTTGTGATCGGTGCGGAGTATAATGGGTCTTGTGATCGGTGCGGAGTTTATTTGGTGTTGGATCGGTGCGGAGTTAAGGGATGATTAATCCCAATATATATTATATAAGTTTGTTTATTTATTTTCCTTAACTCAACCTCGTGGTTGACCCTGTGTATTCATGTGACACCTACGATGATCCGGAATGGGGAGTAGATTCTACAGGTCAGTGACAGATGGATTAGGAGCTTGGGCATGGAGAGAGACATGGCTTGGACTTACTTAGAGTTAGATCACACCTAGATATCTTCAATTGTACTTTTATGATATCAAATTTTGGACCTCGTAGTTGTTGTAATATCAAGTTTAAATTTAATCAGTTTTCTTTTTATAAAGTACTTTGGTTTGTTACTTTGTTATTCACTATCTCGGATATTCCGAGATGGTAACAGCTCTATTTATTTGAGAATGTCTTGCTAAAGGCTCTTGAATAAATGGGGGTGTTACAGACATAAATATGGACCAATGAGAAATGAAATGTATAAGGTTTGTTTACTTATTGTTATTATTATATTTGTCTTTACAAAATCGACTTTATATGAGAGTGGTTCCAGATATTATGTTATGAAATTAAAATATGTCTTGTGGATGATAATATATAGTTTGACCTGTCTTTTAATTAGACCTATAGATAAGATTATTGTTAGTTTTTTTCTACAAAATCTACTCTACATGAGACTAATTTAAGATTTTATGTTATGAAATTAAAATATGATATGTGGGGGACTTATGAATGATAACAAAAAGTTTGACTTACATTTTAATTAGATTTATAGATAAATTTATAGTTATAGATTTTTCTCATTATTATGAAATTTAATATATACATAAATATGCAACAAAGAGAAATAAAATGTAAAAAGTTTTCTTAATTATTATTACTATTATTTTATTCCTTTTTCAAAAAATATATATACTTTGCACGAGAGTGGTTTAAGAAGTTATCTTACGAAATAAAATATGATATGTGAATGATGGTAAATAATTTAACTTATTTTTTTTAATATATTTAATTATAGATTTATAGAGTCAATTATTATTACAATTTTGGTTATATTTTCCATTTAATTAAAGAATAAAAAAAAAGGAATATAAATTAATGAGGTGTGAAATTGCCATATGGAATAAAATTGATCTTCTAAAATAATCTTTTATTTGAACAGTATAAATAATTAAATTAAATTAAACAATTAATTAAAATAAATTAAAATTAATGGGTATGAAATGCCATATAGAATTAAATTAAATGCTTTAATAATAATAATACGGAGTATAATATTCTTTAATATTATAAATAAGTGAGTTAAATTAAGTTCATTAAATTAATTTATAGAAAAATAATTTAAATTAAGGTCATTTAATAATAAATTAATAATTCATGCCACATTAATTCGACATGTCACATTTAAATATGCTACGTCACATTTAAAATTAGCCATGTCACATCATATTAGGTACCTTTTAGTTAGATTTGATAGATTCGACATGCCACATTAACAAATATGTCATGTCATATTTAAATATGTCACATCACATCTAAAATTAGCCAGGTCACATAATTTTAGGTATTCTTTTAATTACATTTTATAGATTATCATTATTAACATACCTTACAACGATAGCTTAAATGGTAAACTCGTGCAATTTGCACGGGTTCAACACTAGTTGGAACTAGGGATGGCAGCGGGTCGGGTACCCAACCCAGACCCTTAGGGTCGGACCCTAATGGGTCGGGTATTGGTTTGAATATTTGGGACCCGCTCGGGTATGGGTCGGGTATGGGTCCAATATAAAAAATGTAGGGTCGGGTATGGGTCTAACTATTGAGACCCGCCCCGCCCCGTGGACCCGTGCATTTTTTTTTAAAAAAAAAAAAAAAAATTAAAATCATAAATCAACTAGTCAACTTACGTTCCCAGGGTCATTTTTTAAAATACTCTCTTCTCTTATGATGTTTGAGACTAACATTGAATGTCATTAGAACTACATGTGAGCTAAAATAATAGCTGTGATGTCGCGTCTATCATGAAATTGTTCCTTAATCAACATGGAGAGCACCTCTTTATAATTGTAAGATTAAAAATATATGCTTAGTTGCTTACAATTGGTGGTTTGCTGGTACATTGGTACCTCATGTTTCTCATAATACTTTAATAGGGACATGTGAGATTAAAAATATAAGCTTACAGTTGGTTTGATTATGTTTGTTAATTGTCAAACAATTTCTTTGTGTTTGGTATTTGTAATTTGTAAGAGATTTAAGAATTTTTCCAAGACTTTGTAATACTTTAATTAAGACTTTGTAATTTAATTTGAACCTTGGTACATTTTATCGAAGGATTCGTTAAAAAACGTTGGACCCTAGGATAGACCCTACCCAGACCCAGACCCGTTAGGGTCGGGTATGGGTCCATTAATTTCAGACCCTGGCGGGTATGGGTCGGGTATGGGTCTAAGGATTTTTAGGCCGGGTCGGGTCGGGTCTTACCGGACCCTACCCAGACCCTACCCATTGCCATCTTGGAACAAAAGTAGAGTCCACATAACCCGAGATGAAGCGTAAAAACGTTATGCAATCCATCTATCACCGAATGTGACACATGATAGATTCATAGAGTCAGAGAAGAGACATCCTATTACCCACTGTAGAATCCCATACACCCTTTTCATTTCAAACCTAGTTATTAACTGTTGATTACTTTCTTCCATGGCCGCTTATTAATTCAAACTGAACCCACCCAAAAAAAGATCAAAACTTTGAGTTATTTCATAGTTATGGGTGAAGGGAGGAAGAACAAGAAGAAGAAGAGAGGTGGTGCTAAGAGAAAGATGACTGTTGAACAAACCTTAGCTTTGAAATCTATTAATGAATGGGTTCATTTATCTGTTGATAATAATCAGGAAAAAAAAGATGATTTTTTACCTGATGTTATGAATCCAGCTTGTTTTTCTGATAAAATTGTGTTTGAATTGCATTCTCATTCTATTTGCAGTGATGGGTATTTGTCTCCTTCCGCTCTTGTTGAAAGAGCTCATCATAATGGGGTGTGTATGTTACTCCCTTGGTCTCGGCCATTTCTTTACGTTTTTCTTATTTGGGTGTCTCCGTCTTTTTTGTATGTTTCGGTTTTAAGTATGTAGAAAGGTTACAACTTTGGTTTCTGCTGTCTATTCTCTTGTTTGCACATTCATTTTATGGGTTATAGTGTGGGACACTATATCATGACTTTAAGAGCTAAACTAACATCTGTAGAATGTGGGAATTGTTGCCAAAATCATGCCATACTTTCATACCATGCAATATCTTAATGCTTCCCATAAGGCTAAGAGGGGATGGGGCATGGGAAGTTTGATGTTTGCAAGCTTGAAACCTATGGGAGACCTTAAGAAGCTGTTGAAAAGGACCAGTGTGTGGTATATTCTTAATGGTCGGAGTGGTGGTCCGTACTGTGTTCTTTTTAAATAGAGCTACCCGCGTAGAGCACTTGTACATCATATGAGCTCTATGAGAGAACATAATGGTTCTTATTGAAGTTATCTTGGAATATATAACATTCTGCTCGGGATGAATGAAATAATCTACGGAGTAGGACTTAGAGTCGTCTGAATTCATAAAGGGTACGGTTGAAGAAGATAGTACAATTCATGAGCTCACTTTGTCTATCTTTTTGTTCTTTTGTGTCATCCTTAGAGGTCCATTCTCATCTAATGTGGCTATTACTTTTGAGTTTTGTACTTTAGATGCTTGGCCAAAGTAGTCACACTATCCTTTGATCATTTAACTTGGTGTTGCACACTTGCAGTGCATACCTGCGTATAGCAACTTGTGTAAGCAAGAAAACGCTGAACCTGATTTTCATATTTCTAAGCCATGTTTTTGAGGTCACGCGGTATCTCAAAGTGTGTTGTACTTTAACTTTTTAAAACACATGCACTATTCTGTAGACAGTAAGGAACGATATCAAGTTTGGAAACCTTTGTTGTTCATGCGACTTAATGTTCTAACTCAGAGGAGCTACCAAAGTTGCTCATTCTTACCGATCAATGTTTCACCCAAAAAGAAAAGCCTGTCTGGACTAAGTTTTCTTCCTAAATATGTGTCATCTATGATCCGAGTTCCTTGATCCTTTAGTAGCTTCACATATACCCTAGGTTTCTACATTCCTTCAGAACAATTGATAAGATGTGTGATCTATGTTTCTGTGGTGTCTTCAGAACAGGTGAAAGTTCTTGCTCTCACTGATCATGATACAATGGCTGGCATCCCTGAGGCCCTGGGAGCTGCTCGTAAGTTTGGTATCAAGATCATTCCTGGAGTTGAGATCAGTACTCTTTTCTCTGCAAGGCAAGAATTTCAGTTTCTTCTTTAACATAATTAACGCTGTACTTAATATCTACAAAGCCCCATGTCAAACACTCAAACTATGAAAATATTTTCCCTTTCAACACCCAATGAAAATCTTTATGCAAGAACTTTTGTAGAGCTTCGACTATTGAATGTATATTTATTTGTAGTTTATCTATAAAATAAAGATTTTTTACTCATTTAACCAGTGCCAGCCTCCAGGGGCAGCCTCTATATGCTGGCAAATTTAACGCATGACCTTGCTCTTTATAATTTATCTCATTATATTGCTCCTTACTCTGATGATCAAACAATGTCTTGGCTGATATTTCTGTATATCTAAAAATTAAAAATGATAATATGGAAATAGTTGTTGCAATCCATCAAACATAACAAATTCTGCATTGTACCTCCGTTTATGATAAATTACAAGTCATAGACATTGGTTGACCATCAAAGTCAAATGGGATTAGTAACTCTTTGACGGAGGTAGTATGTATTACAGAAGATAGCTTATGCCATATTTTCGTGACTTGTACATTGAACTGATGAACAGAGATAATTCAGATGAAGAGCCCGTCCACATCCTTGCATATTATAGCAGTTGCGGACCATCAAACTTTGATGAGTTTGATAAGTTTCTATCTGACATTAGAGATGGTCGTTACATTCGTGCAAAAAACATGCTCTCAAAGTTGAATAAGCTCAAGATGCCGGTTAAATGGGAGCATGTCACTAGAATTGCAGGCAGTGGAGTTGCGCCTGGGAGACTGCATATAGCTCGTGCAATGGTTGAAGCAGGTCATGTTGAAGATCTTAAGCAAGCATTTGCTCGTTATCTGTATGACGACGGGCCTGCTTACTCTAAGTAAGATATCTAACTATCTATGTTCATATTTTGTTTGATGTCATTGTATGATAACTTAAAAAAGACAAAATTGAGCATCAACTTGTTTTGGTTACAGGGGTAGTGAGCCTTGTGCTGAAGAAGCTGTCCAATTCATACGTAAAACTGGAGGAGTTTCTGTTTTAGCCCATCCGTGGTCTTTGAAGAATCCTGTACCACTTATTAGCAGATTAAGTGAGGCAGGTCTCCATGGAATTGAAGCTTATAGAAGTGATGGGAAACTGGCAGGTATTTCATCTTCGAGCCTTACATATGGCATTGGGGTGGCTGCCTCAGACCAACTACTCCTTGAGAACAGATACCCTTCCCCACGCCCAAAATAAACTAAATATACTGAACAAAAGGGTTTCTGGCACCTGTGGCATTAGGGTGGCAAGCCATAAGCGCCGGGGTGGTGGTAGTTTTGGGAAGAGAGAATGATAGTGGTTAGGAAGATGACTATTAATACATATAGATGAAGCTGGTCTCGACTCTGAAAGTAGGAGACTTCTTTACCTAAGAAATTCTTTACCTAAGCTGTCTCATAGTATGTGATTTTTCCTGATTAATGTTGGACGCCTTTCTTACAGTATACAGCGACCTAGCTGATACTTACAGCCTCTTGAAGCTTGGAGGATCAGATTACCATGCAAAAGGTGGACCCTCAGAGTCCCCTCTCGGAAGTGTCAGCATCCCGGTCGTGGCTATCCGTGACTTCCTTAAGCTAGCCCGGCCTATTTGGCGAGATGCCATAAGGGACACTGTGGAACAATATATTAGAGACCCTTCTGATCTCAACCTTAAGCATATCACCAGGTTCGCTTTGAGTAAAGGTGATTGTGGGAATGGCAGAATAAATCGTTATTTGTCATCATGGCTGACTAGAGAAGAGATGCAGCACGTCGAATTCCAGCCCACATTGTTGAAGCTTTCTGAGGTCGTCAATTTATAGGAAGTAGCTGTGCAATTTTTGACACCTCTTTTTACCTTTTCATCTCAGTTATAGACTATTTTTGAGGTGTAGAAGAATAACATCCGTATAAATTTAAGGATTTTGAAATTGTTGGGAACACAACACAGGTTGATTTATTCAACACTCTCTTTACCATGTCTGCCGAAGTCTTGGTACAGTTGAAAAGAAAAATCCTGCATTCCTTCAATATGTGATTAGTTTTGTCTCTTTAAAGTCTGTATGATTGAACGAGGAAGAGATCAACAAAATGGAACGGAACATTTTTCGCTGTCTATAACAGACGAGGGTAACAAAAAACTTTCCACAGCAAATTACACAACGAGTAATAAATATGTGGTCTATATATGAATGATATTTCCGCGGTTAAAACTAGTTCTCAATGTATTTACACCAGCAGCTACAAAAGTGAACACCTGAATCAATGTCACAAACATCAGGAGGACAAGATCAAATAACCAAAATCTTTCCACTAATCAGCCATTAGAAAGATCACTTGAATGTTTGCTCTCCATTAATGTCAAGCTCTTCCACAATTAAGCCATCACAGTCGAAAATAGAACATACAGGTGCAACAGTACATTCAGCAAGTGTGGGGATTGTCAGCCAAGTTTCTTTAATAGCTTCTTGTTCACAACCTTTCTACCATGAAATACAAAGGAGTCCGTTATACCTGCAACTGTGAAAGTACCTGTGTAAAGGCATAAAGATCAAGGTATAATTAGTCTCTTGACAAAATCTCGGGTTAATACAACGCTTATTTTAAAAATCAGGCTCCATAAGGCATTAGTCGCCGGGGAGCCTTAGGTGTGCCTTTTACAGAAAGCACAACTAATGAGCCCTACTAATATACACTTCCCAAACTTATAGTTGTTTTATTACTCCGTAGATACTTTAACCCCGTTATTCCAAGATTCCAACTTCTACTAGTATACATGTTAGCCTTTTTTTAAAATCAAGAAAAAAGGGTAATGTCACACAGCTTTTGCTTCTAAAATTCAATTTTATCTGTCGAATGAGTGTGCGCCCCATTAGGCCATCACCACGGGCTCTACTTACCTCGATGTGTCTAAGCATCTATTTAAAACTAAGATATGGTGTGAAATTACATGTTAACAATAAATCAAACCCATCACCTCATCCAACTCAACAACAGCAAACTCATTGAGTTCTCGTATGGGTAGTTTCATGATGCAAAAAAGAAAGGCATAAATATCACAGTTCAGAGCTTTATTTATCAGGAATTTCATAGAATCAAAATTCCTTTTAGCTTTTAGTTGTTCGTTTTATATTTAGAATGCTCTTCCCTTATTTTCTACGAGGGGCATTCAATATTAATAACCTCAGGTGATGGTTGAGCCCCAACTATTATTAATATTACTATTACGCTCCTCACTCAAATGCGCATTGGGCTTGAAGAGTGGTTAGTTTGCACAGGATTCGGTCACACTGGCTCTAATACCATGATAGATGAACCATCTCAACCAAAACCTTAAGGTGATAGTTAAGGCCAAACTATTATTAATATTCCTATTATATTCCCGATTTTGGAAGAGCAGTTTACCTCCAACTATAGCGCAGACATTAGTCATGAAGTGTAAAAATGACATGCCCTTCTCCAAGAAGGTCACCTATAAAAATGAAAAATTAGTAAGCGCAACTGGAACGGACTCTTAAGGAGGAATTAGAAATTATAACAAAAGAAAAAAAATAGAAGACCTTCATAAAAAAGCATCCAAGATGATGAACCAACCTTTACTGGAGAAAGATCGTAAAAGAAGAAAACCCCTGGAACAGCCTGATAATGTCCCGAGTCTAAATTCCTCAAGTGTTCTGTCACAGAGAACTAAACAAAACCACATTCACATGATTATTATTCCTGTACGAAACGCATTAATCAATTCTCCTTAGATAGACTAGTACCTGATTTGTTTCGATATTATATCCTTTCTTATCAGTATATACAGTTGGGACAACCTGAAATATATGGTCAAACTTAATTAAGGATCCTTCAATTACAAGTATTTTTGATAGAATTTTTAGAGACGACCACAAAATTTCTTAATGAGACAATTTACGTGCTGGGCTGGTAAGGTTAAATAGGTGGGCTGATGCAGTTGATAAACAAACCTTAACAAAATACTGGTACATTCCACTAGTCGTGTCTTGCAGCCACTGCACCCTGATTAATAACAGCAGCAACAAAAATTTTAGTCTAAATGACCCAGTTTTTAATTATAGTTAAGAAAAGGGGGTCTAATATTTTCGAACAAAATTTATACGGGGTCGGGGTCGGGGTCGGGGTCGTGGTCGGGGTCAACAGAAAATTAAACCAAGGAGCAATTGTTTTGGGTAATTTTCTAAATTGTGTGCCAACCCTCGTTCAGGATACAAAATAAGAACGAACACCAGGAAGTATTAACACCAGTAAGAGAGTTTTTGCTCCTAATAGGAGTATGTCTTATGAAGTACTTCACACTGTTCATCCAATATAAAGCACATTTATAACAAAACATTACCCATCCAAAGGATTCACAATGCCGGGAAAATACTCTCCAAAAGCTAACTTGTTGATTTTGTGACTTATCTGTCATAGCCAAAATGTATTGATCTGTCTCAGAGCATAAACGAGGGAAAGGCTTTTTTATACATTAAAAAGCTAAAATACGAGTTTAAATGATTCAAGAACATACATTGTAATCATCATTTTGAACAGAAATCAGATCAGCAGGTTGGAAATCAGATATATGGAAGGCCTTTCCAGGTACAAAATGGAAAGTTCCAGCCACTCTGTTAACTTCCAGAAATCCGTTAACATTGCAACCTTCACCTTTTTCCTCATGGATCTTTTGGAAAAAACCTTCCCTCACACACTACTCAAAAGAGATCACAAAAATTATCAATAATCACCGTAATTCAAGATATAGTGCGATCACTTGGAATGTTAGCAGAACAAATATTAAGGCCATACCTGATCAATCATATCCAAATTATGTAATGCCCAGCCTTTTTTCCGGTATGCTTCACGAACTTCTTCACATGAGTTGCAACAATGATCATCGGCCTGCCAAGCAAGGGTAAATTTTGAATCTTCAAAATAAAATAATGTTCCATGATTTCAAACCACAAAGCTTGAAGGTCCTTGAATTTGATACTAGTGGAAGTCAAGTGCAGAAAAACACATGAGGAAAGCTGGTATGCTATATGTATATATATTTTCTTAAATGTGCAACTCGAACCAAGGTCTATATCAAAGAAACGCGCATTGCAGATTCCCCGCTCCATTGAGACAGGGTGTTGGTTTATTAGTTATCCAAAAGCCTTAATACAGCAACTAAAACTAGAAATAAGAATCACCATATATGTATTATTAGGATAGTAGGATACTATACAAGGGAAACTACCGTTTCTGCTCCATAACATGAACCACAATATGTCTCGTTGCTCTCGAGCCTGCCACCATGTTTCTGCAAAGGCTTCTCAATCTAAAAGGAAATTAGCTGAATTAATTAAATACTTTAACATATATGCCACAGATCAGAAAATAAAATACAGAAGAAACACTTTTTCTGGATGTAAAAGAACAAAATACAATCACAAATGAGCTATCTCTATCACCAACATACTAAATAATCAATACAGTATTGTACAGTTGTACTATTTAAAGCACATCCTTCAAAATCTGGGGCATCTAAAATATCTTTGCCAGAATTCAGAAGTTTGCTACCTACAGTACGCACAACACTTCAATACTGAGAATTGAGATGCTGTTTATGTTCAATAATCAAAATCTACAACACAACATTAACTCCATCAATTTTCATAGCCAAGCCCCTAGACATCAAATGATGCACCAAATACACCTCCCATTATTCCCTTGGACTTTTCTACTCGTCTAACTTTCGCATAAATTCTTTATCAGCCACTACAACCAACATAAGTCACAGTGCTGAAAGGCTCCCTTCTATGACGAGTAGAAAGGAACAAATGCATACACCAGTTCCGTTGTGCTGAAAACATAGAGGCGGTTGAGAGTAACCTACAATACTTAACCAGCTACTATGTAATGATCTGGTAAAACAACTACCACCACGTGTACCCCTGAAAAACCTCATGAGCTAATTCAAGAAAGCTTGACAATAGTGAGTGAAATGACCCACTTGCCATACAAATTTATAGCAACATATGCCAAGAAGGTTCAGCTTTCATGCATTAGTTATGACCCGTTTCCTAGGGTATCATTCAGGCAAACTGATTCTGTTTCCAACTCCAAATAACAGCAGTACTAACAAAGTTAATTAAGCCTAAGGTAACATATTGGATTATTTATAGTTTTAAAAGGGTGTCCATAAGAATTAACATGCTAATGGTAGGGCGATGAGATTTGAAAACCATGTATACCATAAGAAAATGACAAATAATCGACAGAACGACAGTGTGTGTGTCCCTGAACTAATGTTATCATAGTAGGAGGACGAGGGAATTGTATGATCTTGTATCTAACCTTTGGGGCTCCAATGCTATCCTTCCTTGCTTCAATTTCATTCCCATGGACATCAATTCTCTTTTTGATAATATCATGTCTCTACAAGTAAGCAAGACATATTATATTCTCAAAAGAAAGGAAATTAGCAGAATGCTTGAGCAGTAGGCCTCTGTAAGTAACTTACTATGTCAAAGTGCTTCTCTCCACTAATATCTTCAGCATCGATGCTGAGAATTGTACAAGGGACTGCAGGAAAAGTAATATCAAACTGCAATTAAATAGCAAAAAACATGTATCAATAAATGACAGGTTCTCCAAAAGAAGTTACAAAATATCCAAGGGAAGTAATACGGAGTAACCTACAATAGAACACACAGAGAAGATGAAAAAAAAGATTCAATAATACTATAAGGAACACCTATCAAAGTTCATCGTCAATATTCTTGAAGATGGAGAAAACTTCAAGGCCTTGAACTATATGACAACAAGGCAACATCTACCAGACAAAACTTGTGGTAGCATATTGGATAGCAAAGCAAACAAAAATCTTACATTGATGCGCAAAGTCCCCCCTCTAGATGTGTCCACAACAAGTGTGGTCTCTTTAATAGTGTGGAGATATGATCCTGTATGCAAAACACCAAGTGTCACAAAATGTAAGTGGTTCAGAAAGAAATTAACACCCATAAATGACAGAATTTTCAGCTAGGCAAGCAGTTATATCAAGCATGCAATTGAACAAATATAAACCAGACTCAAGCATCAAAACTTTAGACTAGCATTTGAATGACTTCAAAATATCGCTAATTGGTTCTAACTTGCACTGCGTTATAAAATGTACGGAGTACATTGGAATAATTCCCACAACAACAAAGAGGTTGTTTCCGAATGACCCAAGATGAAAATTGCATCCAGAACTACACCGAAGGACCGCTACTTCACAAGAGAAAGAAGAGCAACCACTTTAGTGAGCCATTTGGATTTATTCCATCACAATCAAGAACCAAAGAGTAACGAGTCTTTGGCTCCAATGGAAATATGGAAATGTTGGAATAATTCCAATTCAAAAAAAAAATATAAAAAATAAATAAAGTGATACTAGAGATAGTAGGGATCGTAGACCTTGATATGTAAGCTAAAATGATTAAAAAAAAAGCAGTTTTTCACTATTGCCTGAATAACAATAAGTTGTCCCAGGACAAAGCTATTTGGAACCTCTTCTCATCTTTTGTATGCTTATGCAAAAAAAAGGATCCACCTTTTCTCTAAAACTAATGGATTGCCAATAACAAATGCAACACAAGTGTTCTGCAAGCACATGCAAACCGGATAGCAAACTAGAGCATAAAAGTCTTGGAGAAAACTGATCCAACCGTCCATTCCAACTGCGCATTGGAGTGTGCTTTTAAGCTATAGGAGTTTCAGAATACTTGCCACATTCAGGCCTTGTTTGGATAGAAAGTAGGAGGGAAAGGAAAGGGAGGGAAGAGAAGAGGATGAGGAATGGAGCATGTATGTTTGGATATAATTTCTCATCAAATCTTTCCTATGTTGGAGGGTTTTTTATTTACCTTATAGGAGGGAAAAGGCATCCCTCCGAACCCCTTCTCCTCCAATTCCTTGCTACCCCAAATATTATCCACATAAGGGAGATTGTATCCCTCCCCTCCCCTCCCCTTCCTTTCACTCCCAATTCCCTCATCCAAACAAGGCCCAAGGGCTTGTTTGGATGCAAAAATTGGAGAGAAGGGGAAGGAAAGGAAAAGGGAAGGAAAGAAAAGAAAGAAAGGGAGAATTGGGAGAAAAGTTTGCCCTCCAAATCATTCCATTGGAAGGGAAGTAATTTGGCGTGGAGGAGGGAAACGTAGGGATCCCTTTTCCCTCTTCTCCATATCCCTTCACCACCACTTTGCTATCCAAACAAAGGATATTGGCTCCCTGCAAATCCTCCTCCTCGTCCTTACTCCTTAGTGAAACAATGTTGTGGTCGCCCTAATCGAAATTATGACCAAAACTAATATTAATACTAAGCATGTACTAGCGGTGTTTCCCTTGAATCCCTTCATTACTTGACTTTCAAGTAATCCATGGGTGTATGATGAATCACTATCAATAATTACTTGTACAAAAGTTCCCCCCTCCAATCAAGGAATGTACTGCTTATTGATACTAGGAAACAGCGGAGATACGTCTGGCAGCTGCGATAGATTTCATCTGATATCTATTGATACTACATCACATTCTGAAAGGCTACTACACATTACCAACTTGCTAAAACTAAACTAGTAACAACCCTTCCAACAAGCCTGTAACATATCCAGTTTACAGCTAATTTATGGCGATTTGTCATACATCACACCCAAACTAATGCTCAAATTCTTTAAACAACACGCAATTATCATAATTTAACAAAACTAGGAACACTTTCGCACCAATTCACCACATCAAACCAACCAAGCAAGATATCAAACAACTGTAAATTTCTAAAAAGCAAACAACTTTAAATATGGATTAACATGAGCAACAAAGAGGTCTCAATCATTTGTTTACCTTCGATTAAAATACCCGTTACAAAGAATAAAAAGCTAAACAAACAATGCGCCAAAGAGAGTAATAAAAAAGACATACTGAACTCAGAGATGAAGAGCAATGACATGATTAAGGAAGCAACAATGGTGATAATACCACCAGAAAAAGTTCTCTTATAAAAATCCTCATTTATTTTAGGGTATGCATCCAAATCTCGAAGCTTTTGATAAATGGTATCCATTTTTCAATCTACCCACCAAATTAAATCCCCCAAATTTTCTTCCCAGCTTAATTATTCACAAATCCCACGAATAATTCGATCAAATTGAGGGTTATTTTGGTGATGGAATTGAGAAATGTGGGTTTGAGGGTGAAGAAAAGTAAAGGAGAAAATGGTGGGAATCTTTGAAATGTATAAATTATAAGCAAATTGAGGAGAAGAATTGGAAAATCATGGAAAGCTCATATTTTTACCATCTTTGATTGCAATTGACCATTATTGCATTGATGTTGAACCAAAAAACAAGGAAATGGGGCGCAATTATTCAATTAAGGCATTAAGGATACTATCATATATATTTCGTATTTATCTAATGCAGAAGCCAAGCTGCTGATGTGGCAGCCCATAAAACAAGCTCCGTCTTACGTGGTAAATTGTCATTCCCTGGTGTTTATAAATTTTTATTCTCTGGGGTTTATAATTAGACAACAAATTTTTATGGCAATGGAGGGAGAGTTATAACATTCAAGATAAATAAGGTGTATACTCGATCGAGAGTTATAATTTATTGTACAAATTTTTGATTCTAAATTGGTTTCCAGGAATAGGAATCGTGGTCTGGAGCATTTCAGATAGAATTTTCTTTTCTATATTTTAATTTTTTTGTTTGTTTAATCTTTATTAAATATGGGTCGGAATAAATTACTCTTCCTCGATATATTTACTAATGTGAGCGTCGTAATTTATTAGACTAAATTTTTACGTGAATGTGAATCATTTTAACAACTACGGAGTATTTATTTAATATAGTAAATCAGTGGTCATTTAATAAATTTGGAATGTTTTCGTGTAAGACGTCGCACGCAATAATTGTTATTTAATATATGAACATCTTTGGTAAATATAATCAAAAATACGTTTTTTAACCCAATTATACATTTACTACTCACGTCTCATCAGATTATTTACGTTTTGCTTTTATTGTACGATATGTAATATACACCTTTATTGTATATATGGGTTACATATTTTAAAAATGGTGCAATGGGTAATTATAAGTGTACTAATTCTATCGTAAGTCTCGATCGTCTTAATGAACATCTATATGATAGCTCATGTATACCGTCATACGGACATGTGTCATAAATAATTCGTAATTTATTTATACGTATATAATTAATCAGCTTTTGTTGATATTATTAATTACGGTATTCATCTAAAGTTAAAAACAGGTCATCGTAAATAATTAATTTGTTTATCTCCAATATTATTAACTATATTCATCTAACATTTAAAAAAAAGACCCGTGAATTTCACGGGTTACAACCTAGTTAGCACTAGGTACAAAATAAGTACAAATGAGGTACCATTAAGGACATCATGTTCAATTATGTGAGCCAATTAGATCTTTGGGGAATTAATGTTTTGGGACAAATAAAATTCCTTTTTTTAACAATTTTTGGGGATACGATAAACGGTTCTTCTGAGGGTAAGATTATCCCTTAGATTTTTCAAAGTCTTAACCACTAACTTTTATTATTTCTTTATTGTTCAGACTTGTCTCAGACTCAACTCAGATTTTATACATTATCCGTCAGACTCGTCTCAGACTTTACTTTTCCATTTACTTTTCTTTCTTAGAAACTTATTAATTAATTCTAGTTTGTATTAAACATTACTAATTAAAATGCATAAACTTAATTATATAACTTAACGGAACTTAATTATATATATAAAAAGACATGTTGAAATTGTGGATTTTGAAGTAAATTCATAATAAAATTTAAATCAAAATTTTGGTTGGGATCCATTTTGTAATAGGGAAGTGTAAGTCTTACCTGTGACGGGTCACCATTTGTGACGGATATTTTGTGAGATAAAATGGATACAAAATGAGTTAGTGGAGAAAGGGGACCACATAAATAGTGTCGGAGAGAGAGAAAAAGTGGGTATTTTGTGAGAGGAAACGGTATCCGTCACAAGCTTGTGACGGATACCGCCGTCACAAATGAGAATTTGTGAATATGGAATTAGTTGAATACAATTTTTATTGAGAGAAATGGGTGAGAAATAAAGTTTTGGCAGTAAAAGTGAAACAAAGCGATGATGAAAAATTTTATTAATGCATTATACGTACAAAGCAACACTAATTAAAAAATATATAACATTAAAAAAATAAAATACGGTGGGGTCAAGACTCAACAAAGTCTTAAGTCGAGTCTTGGATTTCCAAGACTCGACTTAAGACTTTGTTAAGACTTTGGTAGATTATTGGTAGTCTTGAGAAAAGTCTTGTCTTAAGACTCGTCAAAGTCTTGTCTCAAGACCCCCAATAATCTTACCCTTAACCTGACAAATTATATTATTAGCTAGTGGTTGAAATACACGACAAATTATAAATGAAATACACGACAAATTCCAGGTAAGATTCATTGAACTACGGTTTTTCTAACGAGTGCCCGAACTAACAACCTATACAAGCACATGTTAGAAAAACGGATTTACTTTTATTAGAATCACACATCCTTCACAAGTTGGAGACAGGTCAAGTATTACCCAACTTGTTAGATAAGACAAAAACATAATGTTATTCCCTAGGCAATTTGCTTTTGTCTTATCTACCAAATTGATATTACTTGACCCGTTTTTACCTTGTGACGGATATATCCGTTTTCAGTAAGACTTACTGTATTAGAATTGGCTCCTCATGTGTTTTTGACATTTTTTTCATGTATTTTGCTCAAATAAACTCTTCGAGCTGTGTTAAACGGATTAGTATCTCTATGTAAGACACACATTCAATGTGAAGTGTCAACGGACTCGACTTTTTCTCTTACGACTTACGAGTAGTTGATTATAGTGAAAAATAAATGAAATTTATGATTTTTATGATTTTTACTTTGTTATTCTACAAACTGTAATAATAATAATAATAATAATAATAATAATAATAATAATAATAATAATAATAATAATAATAATAATAATAATAATAATAATAATAATAATAATAATAATAATAATAATAATAATAATAATAATAATAATAATAATAATAATAATAATAATAATAATAATAATAATAATAATAATAATAATAATAATAATATAATAATAATAATAATAATAATAATAATAATAATAATAATAATAATAATAATAATAATAATAATAATAATAATAATAATAATAATAATAATAATAATAATAATAATAATAATAATAATAATAATAATAATAATAATAATAATAATAATAATAATAATAATAATAATAATAATAATAATAATAATAATAATAATAATAATAATAATAATAATAATAATAATAATAATAATAATAATAATAATAATAATAATAATAATAATAATAATAATAATAATAATAATAATAATAATAATATAATAATAATAATAATAATAATAATAATAATAATAATAATAATAATAATAATAATAATAATAATAATAATAATAATAATAATAATAATAATAATAATAAATAATAATATAATAATAATAATAATAATAATAATAATAATAATAATAATAATAATAATAATAATAATAATAATAATAATAATAATAATAATAATAATAATAATAATAATAATAATAATAATAATAATAATAATAATAATAATAATAATAATAATAATAATAATAATAATAATAATAATAATAATAATAATAATAATAATAATAATAATAATAATAATAATAATAATAATAATAATAATAATAATAATAATAATAATAATAATAATAATAATAATAATAATAATAATAATAATAATAATAATAATAATAATAATAATAATAATAATAATAATAATAATAATAATAATAATAATAATAATAATAATAATAATAATAATAATAATAATAATAATAATATAATAATAATAATAATAATAATAATAATAATAATAATAATAATAATAATAATAATAATAATAATAATAATAATAATAATAATAATAATAATAATAATAATATAATAATAATAATAATAATAATAATAATAATAATAATAATAATAATAATAATAATAATAATAATAATAATAATAATAATAATAATAATAATAATAATAATAATAATAATAATAATAATAATAATAATAATATAATAATATAATAATAATAATAATAATAATAATAATAATAATAATAATAATAATAATAATAATAATAATAATAATAATAATAATAATAATAATAATAATAATAATAATAATAATAATAATAATAATAATAATAATAATAATAATAATAATAATAATAATAATAATAATAATAATAATAATAATAATAATAATAATAATAATAATAATAATAATAATAATAATAATAATAATAATAATAATAATAATAATAATAATATAATAATAATAATAATAATAATAATAATAATAATAATAATAATAATAATAATAATAATAATAATAATAATAATAATAATAATAATAATAATAATAATAATAATAATAATAATAATAATAATAATAATAATAATAATAATAATAATAATAATAATAATAATAATAATAATAATAATAATAATAATAATAATAATAATAATAATAATAATAATAATAATAATAATAATAATAATAATAATAATAATAATAATAATAATAATAATAATAATAATAATAATAATAATAATAATAATAATAATAATAATAATAATAATAATAATAATAATAATAATAATAATAATAATAATAATAATAATAATAATAATAATAATAATAATAATAATAATAATAATAATAATAATAATAATAATAATAATAATAATAATAATAATATAATAATAATAATAATAATAATAATAATAATAATAATAATAATAATAATAATAATAATAATAATAATAATAATAATAATAATAATAATAATAATAATAATAATAATAATAATAATAATAATAATAATAATAATAATAATATAATAATAATAATAATAATAATAATAAATAATAATAATAATAATAATAATAATAATAATAATAATAATAATAATAATAATAATAATAATAATAATAATAATAATAATAATAATAATAATAATAATAATAATAATAATAATAATAATAATAATAATAATAATAATAATAATAATAATAATAATAATAATAATAATATAATAATAATAATAATAATAATAATAATAATAATAATAATAATAATAATAATAATAATAATAATAATAATAATAATAATAATAATAATAATAATAATAATAATAATAATAATAATAATAATAATAATAATAATAATAATAATAATAATAATAATAATAATAATAATAATAATAATAATAATAATAATAATAATAATAATAATAATAATAATAATAATAATAATAATAATAATAATAATAATAATAATAATAATAATAATAATAATAATAATAATAATAATAATAATAATAATAATAATAATAATAATAATAATAATAATAATAATAATAATAATAATAATAATAATAATTAATAATAATAATAATAATAATAATAATAATATAATAATAATAATAATAATAATAATAATAATAATAATAATAATAATAATAATAATAATAATAATAATAATAATAATAATAATAATAATAATAATAATAATAATAATAATAATAATAATAATAATAATAATAATAATAATAATAATAATAATAATAATAATAATAATAATAATAATAATAATAATAATAATAATAATAATAATAATAATAATAATAATAATAATAATAATAATAATAATAATAATAATAATAATAATAATAATAATAATAATAATAATAATAATATAATAATAATAATAATAATAATAATAATAATAATAATAATAATAATAATAATAATAATAATAATAATAATAATAATAATAATAATAATAATAATAATAATAATAATAATAATATAATAATAATAATAATAATAATAATAATAATAATAATAATAATAATAATAATAATAATAATAATAATAATAATAATAATAATAATAATAATAATAATAATAATAATAATAATAATAATAATAATAATAATAATAATAATAATAATAATAATAATAATAATAATAATAATAATAATAATAATAATAATAATAATAATAATAATAATAATAATAATAATAATAATAATAATAATAATAATAATAATAATAATAATAATAATAATAATAATAATAATAATAATAATAATAATAATAATAATAATAATAATAATAATAATAATAATAATAATAATAATAATAATAATAATAATAATAATAATAATAATAATATAATAATAATAATAATAATAATAATAATAATAATAATAATAATAATAATAATAATAATAATAATAATAATAATAATAATAATAATAATAATAATAATAATAATAATAATAATAATAATAATAATAATAATAATAATAATAATAATAATAATAATAATAATAATAATAATAATAATAATAATAATAATAATAATAATAATAATAATAATAATAATAATAATAATAATAATAATAATAATAATAATAATAATAATAATAATAATACAGTGAGTTTTGAAGGTGGAGGTCGTGTTGACTATTTGGTGCTTTAGTTCGGGGCTTTTTTCTGGTTGTGGGGCTGTTTAACCCTGGTTTCGAAGCAATTTGGTACGTCGATGCTATGACCGACGTCGTGCTGTATCATTGTCCTTTTGTGGGACTTTCTGGGTGTCAGGATGGTCGTGGTAATGGTCTTAAAAAAGCTCCCATGCTCACTCATCTGCGTGATCGACACTGTAGCGGTGATGCCCAGGTTATTACTCGACAATCTCTTACTTCTTTGTCTATTTTTGACGAGGCTGAGACTACCTTTCGCCGTATGGGTATTTGGTTATGTGGCGTTTGTTTTAAAACACATGCTCATAGTAAGCGTTGCCTGCATGGGGATGGATTAATTATTGAGGCTCCGGATTCGGGTGATGGGGTTGTCTCTTTCGTTCTTTACGACTTTCCTAGACCGTCTGAGCCTGCCTCACCCTTGCTTTCTGATGGTGTTGATCATGCGGTTATCGATGGTTTCACTGTTACTTCTCTGGATCGTTTGTTGTCTAAGGGTTTGCGAACTGTGAAGTCCATCCCCCCTAGGTGTCGCCTGGGTTTCTCGCGGGTTCTTAAAGGGGCCCTTGATGCTGTGATCCGTTCTCCTTCTGATCTCTCATCTTGGGTTGCCTTGCTTGTTTTACCCATTTGTATTCTCAAGACTTTCTCTCCACGGAGTAGTTGTGAGTGTCGTGCTGCTATCCGTCGTCAGCGGCAGGAGGAGAGCATTTCTAGTGCTATTGGTTCGTGGGGTGTGCCTGGTGGCATGTTGCAGGTTCTTCGGGATACCTTAGCTGCGTCTTCTCCTTCTTTTCGTTTTGATGAGGAGCTTGATATGGGTGAGGCTAATGTTAAGCAGTGTAGGAGGAAGATTTGCGACGGTCATTACACCGCCGCCGTTCGTGTGCTATCATCTTCTGGAGTTGCTCCTTACAATACGGCTACTCTTGCGGCTTTGGCAGATAAGCATCCCGTTGTCCCTTTGCCTGTTTTGCCTTCTCGGTCTGCGGGTAATCCTCCTCTTGTTGCCTCGGTCTCTGCTGTCTTGGGTATGATTCGGGGGTTTCCGCGCGGGTACTTCTTGTGGTAGAGATGGTTTTCGTGCTCAGCATCTTCTGGATTGTTTGAGTGGTGCTGCGGCTGCCGTTTCCGATGAGCTGCTGGCTTCTATCACTGGGGTTGTTAAACTCTTTCTTGAGGGGCGGTGTCCTCTGGTTCTTGGTGAGTATATTGCGAGTGCGCCGCTGACCCTGCTTGTCAAGCCGGGTGGTGGTATCCGCCCTATTGCCGTGGGTACGATCTGGAGACGCCTTGTATCCAAGGTTGGTGCTTTTTTAATTGGTCCTTCTTTGAGTGGTTTTTTTGATGGGCTTCAGTTTGGGGTTGGTGTTTCTGGTGGGGGCGAGGCTATACTGCATGCGTTGAACCGGTTGGTTGAGAGCCGGGGTGATGAGGTGGGTCTTTCTATGCTGTTGGTTGATTTCCAGAACGCTTTTAACATGGTTGATATAGAGGTCATGTTGCGTGAGGTGCGTAGTCAGTGCCCTGCTCTTTCTTGTTGGGTGGAGTTTTGTTATTCCCCGCCCCGCTCGTTTGTATTATGGTGAGCATAGCTTGTGGTCTTGTCAGGGTGTTCAGCAGGGTGATCCTTTGGGCCCGTTGCTCTTTTCGCTGGTCCTACACCCTTTAGTCTGTAAGATTCGTGACTCGTTCAACTTGACCTTGCAGGCTTGGTATTTGGATGATGGCACTATTGTTGGGGATACCGTGGTTGTGGGGAAGGTTTTGGAGATGATTATGGAGGATGGGCCGCGATCGGGTCTCCATCTTAATATTGGCAAGACCGAGGTTTTTTGGCCTTCTGAGGACCCCCGGAGCCGGGATTTGGGTGTTTTCCCTTCTGGTATTGCACGCCCTCTGCGGGGTGTCAGAGTCCTTGGTGGTCCGGTGAGTGTTTGCGCAGTTTTTCGTAGTGAGGTTGTGATGGAGAGAGTGTCTAAGACTATTGGGCTCATGGACTCTGTCTCTTTGGTTGATGATCCGCAGTGTGAGCTACTTTTGCTCCGAGCCTGTACTGGTATCTCGAAGCTTTATTTCGCATTGCGTACTTGTTCCCCTGATGCTTTCGGGACCGCTGCTCCTATTTTCGACGTGGCTTTGCGTTCTCATCTAGAGCGTATCGTCACTGCTTCTGGACCGGGTTTCGGTGACTGGCAATGGCGACTTGCCACCCTCCCTTTCTCCTTTGGGGGCCTTGGTGTGTACGCTGCCTCTGACGTCCTGCACTATGCCTTCTTAGCTTCTAGGCTGCAGTCTGTGGCACTGCAGGATCGGTTACTTCGGGTTTCGGGGGCCCTTAACACCGGCCCCTCCTTTCAGTCAGCTCTGGATGCTTTTGCTGAGGTTACGGGTTCTGATTTTCTGCGCAATCCTTCTGAGATCGCTGCCACCAAACTTATGCAGAAATTGGCAGATGTTTATTTCACGAGGGTTGTTGCTTCGGCAGAATCGGTTTTCTCCTTGACTCCTCGTCAGGTTATGCTTTGGAAGTCTCAGCTGGGCGGTCACTCGTCGGATTGGTTACGTGTGGTCCCTATTTCCGGTTTGGGGCAGACTATGAACAGTAGGACTTATCGGTGCGTGCTCAGTTATCGGTTGGGTGTTCCGTTATTCTCGGTATCCGTGCCTTGCTCCGCTTGCGCCCGGGTTTTTGATGGGGATATCTTCGGGGATCATGCTGTATCCTGTGTTAGTGCTGTTGGTGTCAAACATCGGCATAACCTGGTTCGTGATACTCTTCTGGATATCTGCTTCCGGTCGGGGATCTCTGCTGGTCGGGAGGTGGATATCGGTTTGCTCCATGGGGCGGGAGGGCCTTTGCGACCTGCGGATGTGCTACTCTATTCCTGGGACCGGGGTCATGATGTTTGCGTGGATTTGGTTGGGTCTTCCCCTTTGATTCAATCGGGGATGGCTGATTTCTTGCCAGGAGGGGTCGTGCTGGATGCTGCTCGGAGGAAGTGCGCCAAGTATCGGGACTTGTGCGCGGGGCATGGGTATGGCTTCTTGCCTTTCTCTTTCTCTTCTTTGGGGGAATTGGGGGAAGATGTTGTTTCCTTGCTCAAGCGGATTCAGAAGTTCTCTGTGTCCCAAGATGCTGGATCGAAGACCGCGGCTTTTATTTTTACTCGCCTTAGTTTTGCTATTGCTAAGGGAGTGGGCGCCCAGCTTGTTTCTCGGGTGCCCACCAATCTCATGTAATTTTTCTTCACGTTTTTAATAAAAGCCCAGTTTTTATAAAAAAAAAAATAATAATAATAATAATAATAATGTTTGTATGTGTTAAAATAATAATAATAATAATAATAATAATAATAATAATAATACAGTTTGGGGTTGGTGTTTCTGGTGGGGGTGAAGCTATCTTGCATGCCTTGAACCGGTTGGTTGAGGGTCGCGGTAATGAAGTAGGTCTTTCGATGCTGTTGGTTGATTTCCAGAACGCTTTTAACATGGTTGATAGGGAGGTCAGGTTGCGTGAGGTGCGTAGTCAGTGTCCCGTTCTTTCTTGTTGGGTGGAGTTCTGCTATTCCCGGCCTGCACGTTTATATTATGGAGAGCATAGCTTATGGTCTTGTCAGGGTGTTCAGCAGGGTGACCCTTTGGGCCATTTGCTATTTTCGCTGGTTTTACATCCTTTGGCTTGTAAGATCCGTGACTCTTTCGACTTGAGTTTGCAGGCTTGGTATTTGGATGATGGCACTATTGTCGGGGATACCGTGGTTGTGGGGAAGGTTTTGGAGATGATTATGGAGGATGGGCCGCGATCGGGTCTTATTCTTAATATTGGCAAGACCGAGATTTTTTGGCCTTCTGAACACCCCCGAAGCCGGGATTTGGGTGTTTTTCCTTCTGATATTGCTCGCCCTATGCGCGATGTCCAGGTGCTTGGTGGCCCGGTGAGTGTGTGTCCAGATTTTTGCAGTGAGGTCGTGATGGGGAGAGTGGTACAGACCATTGGGCTCATGGACTCCGTCTCCCTGATTGATGATCCACAGTGTGAGCTTCTTTTGCTTCGGGCATGTACCGGTATCTCGAAGCTTTACTTCGCTTTGCGTACTTGTTCCCCTGATGCATTCAGTTCCGCTGCGCCTATTTTTGACGCGGCTTTGCGTTCTCATCTAGAGCGTATTGTCACTACTTCAGGACCGGGTTTTGGTGACTGGCAATGGCGGCTTGCCACCCTCCCCTTCTCCTTTGGTGGGCTTGGTGTGTACGCTGCCAGTGACGTTCTGCACTATGCTTTACTGGCTTCTCGGCTGCAGTCTGTGGATCTGCAGAATAGGCTCTTTCGGGTTTCGGGTGTTCATGAGCCCGGACCATCGTTTGAGTCAGCTATGGATGCTTATGCTACGGTTTCGGGTTCTGACTTTCTGCGCAACCCTAGTGAGATCGCTGCCACCAAACTTATGAAGAAATTGGCAGATGTTTATTTCACGAGGGTTGTTGCTTCGGCGGAGTCGGTTTTGTCTTTAACCCCTCGGCAGGTTGTGCTTTGGAAGTCCCAGCTGGGAGGTTACTCATCTGATTGGTTGTGGGTTGTTCCTATTTCCGGGTTGGGGCAGACTATGAACAATAGGACTTACCGGTGCGTGCTCAGCTATCGTCTGGGTGTTCCGCTGTTTCGGGTGTCCTTGCCTTGTTCGACTTGCTCCCGGGTTTTTGATGGGGATATCTTCGGGGATCACGCTGTCTCTTGCGTTAGTGCTGTTGGTGTCAAACATCGACATAACCTTGTTCGTGATACTCTTTTGGATATTTGCTACCGGTCGGGGATCTCTACTGGTCGGGAGGTGGATATAGGGTTGATCGATGGGGCGGGCCGGCCTTTGCGGCCTGCTGATTTGCTGCTCTATTCTTGGGACAGGGGGCGCGATGTTTGTGTGGATTTGGTTGGTTCCTCTTCTTTGACTCAGTCGGGCATTGCTGATTTTGTGCCAGGAGGTGTGGTCGTGGATGCTGCTCGGAGAAAATGCACAAAGTATAGGGACTTGTGCGCGGGGCATGGTTATGGCTTCTTGCCTTTCTCCTTCTCTTCTTTGGGGGAATTAGAGGAAGATGCTGTTTCCTTGCTCAAGCGGATTCAGAAGTTTTCTGTGTCCCAGGATGCCGGCTCGCGGACCGCTGCTTTTATTTTTTCTCGCCTTAGTTTTGCTATTACTAAGGGAGTGGGCGCCCAACTAGTTTCGCGGGTGCCCACAAATTTCATGTAATTTCCCCATTATTTTTAATAAAAGATGCCGGTTTAAAATAATAATAATAATAATAATAATAATAATAATAATAATAATAATAATAATAATAATAATAATAATAATAATAATTCCTGCAGCAAATGTTACAACATCTTAACTTCCCTGAGCATTTTCAAAGAATTATCATGCAATGTGTGAGTACCGCTACTTATACACTTAATCTGAACGGGGACAGTTTTGGTTTCTTTGCAGGGAAAAAAAGGACTTAGACAAGGGGATCCCCTATCTCCCTTGCTCTTCACTATTTGTATGGATTATCTAACTGGATTGCTTAAACATACCACAACCACTATGAACTTCAACTTCCATCCTCTATGTAAGTCAATGAAGTTAACTTGTCTTATGTTTGCTGATGATCCCTTCTATTCAGCAAGGGAGATATTAGCTCTATGATGATACTCCTCAGAACTTTTGCCACATATTCTAAAACATCTCGACTGCAAATGAGCAAAGGCAAGTCCAACGTGTATTTTAATGGAGTGAAAGAGCATGTGAAACAAGATATATTACAAGTCTCGGGCTGTAAAGAAGGAAGCCTTCCATTTCATTACTTGGGAGTCCCTATCAAACCTTCTAAACTCATTGTGAAAGATTGTCAACCGTTGGTAGAAAAGATAGTGGAAAGAATAAGGAGTCTGGGAGCAAGGAAACTGATACCCGTCGTTGTGGGTGTCATAGATAAAATTTATAATACCGAACTAAACTAACATAAGCTAGTGAAAGTACGGGTCGAACCACAAGGAGGAAGGGAGATATTAATTGTTTAGGTCTTTAGTCTATAGTAAAAAAAGAGGGGTTTGATTGGTTTGTTTTGAACTAGAACTAATAAAAAAATTTAACAAAAGCGAAAATTGAAATTAAAGATGCAAACAAATGATAAAAGGATGTTAAGATGTTCGGGTTGCTATAACTACGATGGCAAATAATCTAGGTAAGTCCGTATTGCGGTCGCGTAGGGGGATTAACAAGTCATTTCGGTCCGAGTTAACTAGTAGCTCCTTTCGACCTATGCTACTAGTCCCTAGGTCTCACTAATACTAGTTGTCAACATGATTGGTGATTCCTAAAGTCTAAATCACATACCTTTCAATCTTAGTAACTTAGTTGCCTTAAATCGTTAACTAATGCCCTTCCCTATCTTTCGATCCATGGGTTGGTCATTACTAAGCATCTAACAAGTCTGCTCTCGGTCTCATTGAAAGATATTGCATTTAACGGGGTAAAACAGTTCTGATCATACACGAAATCAGTCGACCGACCAGCTATTTCAGTCGATCGACCAATCCACTCAGTCGACCGACCAGAGAAGCCAGTCGGTCGACCATGCGCTGCTACGGGTTTACCCTAACTATGCCATCTACGCTATAGGTCGTCTACATCCTAACATTTGGAGTCTAGCTACTCATAACTTTGATAAAGACAGAAACTATAACAATAAAAACAACAAAGAACATGATTGAAACGACTAACGAAATAGCAAACAAGAAGAATAAAGGTTTTGAGATTCTAACTAACCGGAAACTAATCCTAGGAAAACTGTAAATAAACGGAGATTAGAAATAGTGATTACCCTAAACAAGGAGGAAAATAAGAAGAGAAAAGATGAACTTTATTGAATCTCCGTGGAATAGAATGTTTATGCAGAAAAAAAAAGAAAACCAAAACCCTAAACTAGTAAAACTGAATGGAGTTGATTGTTTCTGACTAAGGCTTAATAATAAAAATTAGATAGATCAAACTGAGGAAGAGTATTACACTATATAAAAATTTCGCAAAACCCTTCCTCAAAACCCTATTACGATTATGGGCTTAAACACGCTTCTTTAATCTTTCCGTCAAAGCTGAAGTGGTCAACCGACCGATGACACTGGTCGATCGACCATTTGTCGGGATTGTCGAAGCTTCTGATCTTTTAATTTTGATTTCCGAAATAAGCGCAATAGGTGAACCGGTCGACCGACCACTGTGCCCAGTCGATCGACCACTATAGCTGGTGTGTTAGTTCTCACAACTCCTAGAATCTGTCTTTTAGGCCTTGAAATGCGCGCTAGGCTTTGTTCCTTGATCGTTCCTTCATCTCACTAGCCATGCAAACCATTTGATGCGTGTCTATTTTATGATGTTTTACATCTATTTTTACACGCATTTCAGAGCTCAATTATGAGTTTATGGTTATTATTTCTCCTTTTCGTCTACTTTCGTATTTTTGTGCATTATTGTAGATTTATGCGGAAATGAGCCAATTTTGAGTCAAACCCGTCCTCAAGTGGATTGCATAGCTAAGGACACGAAGGAACAATGAAGGGACGAAGTCTAGTGCGCATTTCAAGGCCCAAAGGACTGATTTCGGAAGCAAAGAGAACTGATACATCGGGTACATCAGTCGACCGAATGGACACAGTGGTCGGTCGACTAATGTACCTGAAAAGCGAAATTTCAGAAATCTTGTTTTCAAGATCAGAAGCTTCATCAACCCCGATAACTGGTCGACCGACCAGTGACAGCGGTCGGTCGACCACTCGGCCTTTTTCGAAAATTTCAGAGAGAGATTAAAGCCCATAACCGTGATTAGGTTTTGAGAAGGACATCAACAACCTATTATAAAACCTAATTACCTCCTTTGTACCAAGGATGAAGTTTGCATCTAGTTTCTTAAGCTAGTTATCTTTAGCATTAGTTTAGTTCTCAAATTAATCACTAGTCAGAAACAAATTTTGTTTAGGGTTTTCTTAGTTCAATCTTTCCGTTCCACGAATTTTCAAATAAAAGTTCATTCCCGTTCTTACTTTCTGCATTATTGCTCTACGGTTCTTCATCTTTAATTCAGTTTGTTTACAAGTTTTCTTAGAATTAGTACCTGATAGTTAGAATCCTTAAATCTTTGTTCTTATTATTTGCTATTTCGGTAATCGCATTAATCATGTTTTCTGCTATTGTTATTATTGTTAAAGTTTCTAATTTCATTAGTTTCATGAGTAGCTAAACCCTTGTGTTAGGATGTAGGCGAATTATAGCGTAGATGGCGTAGTTTAGGGCAACCCGTAACAGCGCTTGGTCGACCGACTGGCTTCTTTGGTCGGTCGACTGAGTTGGTCGGTCGATCGACCGGACTAGCTAGTCGGTCGACCGACTTCGTGTATGATCAGACCTGTTTTATTTCGATAAGTGCAATATCTTTCAACGAGACCAAGAGGAGACTTGTTAGATGCTTCGTAATGACCAACCCGGGGATCGAGAGATAGGGAAGGGCATTAGTTAACAGTTTAAGACAGCTAAGTTAATAAGATCAAAAGGTATGTGACTTAGACATTAGGAATCCCCTATCATGTTGACAACTAGTATAAAGTGAGACCTAGAGACTAGTAGCATAGGCCGAAATGAGCTATTATTTAACTTGGACGAAAAGGACTTGTTATACCCCTTACGCGACTGTAATACGTTTTTACCTACACCGTTTGCCATCATAGCTATAGTGACCCGAACATCCTAGCATCTCTTTTATCATCTTTTTATATCTTAATTTACAGTTTTGTTCTTATTTTCTTATTAGACTTAGTCAAAATCACAATCAATCAAAACGCCCTTTTTGTTACCTTAAAACTTAAGACCTAAAACAGTTGATATCTCCCAAACCTCCTTGTGGTTCGACCCTGACTATCATTATCTATAGTTTTAGTTTGGATTATAAATTTTATCTTTGACACCCACAACGACGGGTATCACCACTCGAGGACGGATTTGACTCAAAATCTACTCATTTCCGCATTAATCTGCAATAATGCACCAAAATATGAAAGTAGACGAAATAGGGGAAATAATAGCTATAATTACATAAACGAGCTCTGAAATGCGTGTAAAAAGAGATGTAAAACATCATAAAATAGACACGCATCAAATTTCCCCAAACCAAACCCTTGCTTGTCCTCAAGCAAGAACTACACTCGATCTTAGAAACTAATGAAACGAGTTCAATCTGAGAGCGAAATGCAACTGTAAAGCCTAAACCAATTTAATGCAAAATCAACAATCAATTAGTAGGGTGAATCATGCAAACGAGTTATGAAGTTGTCAAAAACTTGCTAATCCATCAACTATAGAGACTTATCAAAATGGACTCTCGCGGGTCGCTTAAAACACACAATAAGCATGGGTGAGTATATTATGTAAAGATAGAAAGAAGTAAATTTGTAATAACACTGACCTAACTTCGACCCATGGGAACATGTCTGCAATCTAATATGAAAATAATCTCTATGACCGTACATATACATTCCAATATAATGACCATGACACATGCTGAGGAAAAATTGGGATATGTGAGGTAGTGGGTAAGAAGGGCTAAGATGATTTGGATATGTGGAGTTTAAAAGCCAAGCTAGCAAACAACGGGATCCAAACAACTTTAAATATCACGACTTCCAAACTTAATATCAATACGGTGCTATTTTGAAGCACAAATCTCACAATCTCTAAGGAAAACGACTCCCCAAATGATAAGAATAAAACATGGGAGTAAAGTTCGCAAATTAATAAAAGCTTTCAAGCGTGCGCAGATTTTTCTGATTTGCGACATATGGTCGACCGACCAGGTGTTCGAGTCGGTCGACTGATTTTCAGCTTTTTATTTTCATATTTCTTTCTTTTCTCTATTTTCCTCTTTTCTTTTCTTTTCCTTGATTCGTTCTTTCCTTTTCAGAATTTCACCATCTTTCTCAATTAAGAGCAATACAACCAAAAAGAGTAACGCATTCCCGCGACCACAAATACTAGCTCGGATATGGTAGGCTAAGTATGAGATGTAGCTTATGGGACAAAAAGGCACTTTTGTTTTTTTTTTTTTGGGAAAATGTAAAAAGTATATTAGAATCAAAGTAGAACCACTACATCATAGAGTTCAGTCCATAAAAGACTTACATCAGACTTTATCTCAACATAAAACAACTACTACTATACTATTGCCTCCTTAATTGCTCAATCCATCTGGTATCCTTCCTGGTAAGCTTCCCTTTCATTTTGTTTGCTATGCTTTGATTTATGTCTTGCTTGATAAGTTTTACACATTTCAATGGAGTATAAAGCACTCCTTCCAGCCTGCTCTGATTCCTCTACTGCCACACATAATAGACTGTAGAATTTAGAATACTGTCAATTATCCCACCTTTGAGAGGCTTATGGGTAAAATTGGAAAAGGGACCTCTTTCACATGTGTCAAAAATCAACAAACTAAAGTGCATACAGGTATTAAGCAGATTAAGTTTATATTTATGCATATTAATGTAACATGTCTCATAAGGAGTACTACTCACATCCTAAACAAACCGGTCACAAATGACACCATTTATTAAGTTCTAAAACCTTAGAATGTATTGTAGCTTGCCAAACATCAAAGTCAAGTCTCAAGATCAGCAATTATTTTGACAAAAACTCGTAGATTATGCATATGATTCTACTAATAGCATGTCAACTAGCAAGGCTTAGGCATAAACAAATGAGGAAGCAATGTCATCATTGAAATACTACCGATCCGACTCAACCTATTGCTAAAATAAACGTGCATTTTTTGAAATTTTTGAAAATTTTTCAATTTTTTTGGATTGTTGTATATGTAAGGGAAATAAAACAACAATGCAAACAGAAATGCAGTAAACGTGAAACATAAATACAGTAAAACATATGAATGCAACGCAAAACCCTTCCCCAAACCAAATTACACAATGTACCCATTGTGCAAAAGCATATGCAAAGAATCAAAGAAGAATGAGAATTTGCGTAAAATGACTAAGGAAAGCAAAAGGAAGGAACTCACAAAGTGATTGCGCGAATAGAAACCTTCCCAAACCAGCGTGAGCTAGGAGGTTTCGGTAGCCAGCATTGCTACCACAAGGACCTGAAAAAGATAAAAAAAATGACAACCCTTTTTCGAGAATTAAAAACATTGGGCGGTAAATGAGCAATCAAAAGTAATGGGGTAGAAGAAAATAAATGTGAAAAAGGAAAGAATAGAAAGAAAGACCTCCCAAAATTCCATTCACGCTCCACGAGGTGGCCAATTACGGCCACCAAAACAGGCGGTAGCAGCATTGGTGGTCGACTGACCAATAGTCGAGGGACAGAAAGTTCCTGGAATGCAGTCACTGGTCGACCGACTGACGCATCTGGTCGATCGACTAATCCTCCTGAAGCAGAGCTCGTTTTTCTTCGAATTAACTCAATGAATTAAGTTAACTCAGATCCAAAACCTGTAAATGCACAAAATAACGCGCCCAAAATTCGCGCAAAACTCAAATGTAACAGTCTAAAGTCTTTAAAACGAAACAACCAAAATCGAAAAAAAACTAAGTCTTGGACACAAAAACGGTAAAAAGTCATAAAACAGAAAATAAAAAGTCTTAAAACTGCAGCAACGAAGAGAAATTATCCGCGAAAGATGCGGAAAATTTCAGACCAAGGTTTATGGTTACACGAAGTAGCTTCTACGGTGCTCATCTCCATAGCAAAGCATGTTCCAACTCCGCCACGTAGCATACTTGACGGTTCACCACTTCTAACATCGCTCCTTGATTGGCCATCATCCTCCTTATTCAGTTCAAGAGTGGACTTTGTGACCTTGACTGGATCTTTCTCCTTGAACTCCCCGTCTGGCTCTTCATCCGTGCCATAGCTCAAACATCCTAGACCGCCTCGTTGAATGATAGGCTCCTTCACAGCTGGAGCAACATACGACCCTTCCTTCCCCAAACCATTTCCTGCGATAGATAAAACAAAAGATGTGTCCTCTAAGGTGCTCCCAATATGGGGCGGAGGTGTTATAGCAGGAATAGATACAGGCTCTAAGGCAGGAATATTTTTAATCACAAAATGAGTTTTTTCAGAAGAGACAACATTGCAAGTCACAGGGAACATAACAACTCTCTTTTTATAGGACTGGGCAAAAACAATAGACTGTTTCCCTACCTTAAAGGTCAGTGTCCTTGAGCCAACATCTATAATTGCACCAGTAGTGTGCAAAAATGGTCTCCCCAAAATGATAGGAATATGAGCATCCTCGGGTATGTCAAGTACAACAAAGTCTACTGGGAAAAAGAACTTCCCTATTTGCACAGGAATATCCTCTAGGACTCCTATGGGCCGGACCGCAGAACGATCAGCCATCTGTACTGTCATGTTAATGACTACAAATCTAGTCAATCCTAACTTCCGAGCAAGGCTCAAAGGCATGACACTGATATTAGCCCCTAAATCACACAATGCCTTCTTAATTGAGAAGGAACCAATATTACAAGGGACTGAAAAACTGCCAGGATCCTCTAATTTATGCGGAGCTACATGAGTTAGATAAAATGAAGACTCCTCATTTAAAGGAACCGACTCTACCTTATCAAGTGACCATTTCCTAGACAAGAGTTATTTCATGAATTTCATATACGCGGGCACTTGTTGGACCAACTCAAGAAAGGGTACTTGAACATTAAGACTACGAATGACAAATTTGAATTTGTCGAAAGATACCTGATCTTTGGTGGGTACTAGCCTCTCCGGATAAGGAGGTGGAACTGAGCCATCCGTTACTGGAGCTTTTCTTAGGAATCTCGGGGCATTCTCATTTTGAAACAGGAATTCCCTCAAGTTATCGGGCATAGGAGGGCGAAAAGATTCTGCGTCATCAGTGGTTTTGATCAGTCGACCCGCGTCCTCGGTCGGTCGACCAATCTCTGCATCCCCAGAATTTCCAGAAACTTCAGAATTAGTTTCTGGAACCTTGTCAGTGGTCGGCCGACTGGTGTCAGCGGTCGGTCGACTGCTGGTGCTGCTATCCGTCTTCTTCTTCCCCTCTTTTTCCATCTCCACAGCCTTTGGTCCGTCTAAGGTGGCCCCACTTCTCAAAGTTATGATATTTAGGGTCTCTTTTTTCTGATCCGGTTGTGATGTAAGTTGTCCCGGAGTCCTAGTTTCACTTTTGCTTGCCAATTGAGCATTTTGAGTTTCGAGCATCTTCATCTCGGTCTCTCTTGCTTGGGACTCCTTTTGAACCATACCCATAAGGTTTTGGATCATGACCTCAGTACCTTGGGTTTGGTTTTGTTGTTGAGGGACAAAAGGTGGTTTTTGGAATGGTTGTTTGTGTGGAGGGATGTAGTTTTGTGATCGGTGAGGTGGTGGTGTTGGACTTTGGACATTTTGGCTTGTCCACCTCAGATTTAGATGCACGTTGTTAGGCTCGTAATAGGAATTTCCTTGCCTTGGGAACATGCCCCTCACCTCCACATCTCTCACAAGAAAAGGGTCCATCTGAGACGACGTTCACTTGGTACATCCCACCTTTTCCAGCTCCTCCCAACTCATACTTATCGAACCTAGCCGTGAGGGCATCTAGTGCGGCCACTAAGGGAGATTCAGCCTTCCTTTGATTACCTCGAGAGGTACCGTGTAACATCCCGGCCCAAACCTAGGACCGGAAATGTTAGCCACGGTAGCTTGCCAGGCTATGTACTGGCCCCACAGACCAACACGAGTCCTTTCCAGCGCATTTTGTCCTCACTCGTGCGCATCCCGGGAACCTTCCTAGGAGGTCACCCATCCTAAGACTACTCCCAGCCAAGCACGCTTAATTTTGGAGTTCTTTCGCATGGATAACCAGAAAAGAAAGTGCACTTTGTTGATATGAGTAGTACTTTGAATCCCTTTAAGCACTAGTCATATAAGCCTATCAATGGACCTCTTCAAGGGGTTACCCCTGTTGGGAAATGTGTCTTCAACAATAGTGCGATCACGTCAATGATAATAATCATTGTCAAAAATCTTATGAAAAGAATATGCAAGGGACGATCCGATATTTGATATAAGTCAACTGACCAACATTAATCGGTAATGATTGGCTGACTAGAGTTTGACATTACTGTCGTGTGACGGTGGTGGTCAGTTGATCCCTTTAGGTCACACCTTTAGGACTAACCCCTTAAACGTATATTGATCAATTATATATGATACTAATTGATCGATCTTCTTAAAACCATATATCTAGAAATCAGAGGTTAGATCTTAAAGTAAGATTTATATTTGAAATTGAAATGTGTCAATTGTCAAATATTGATCGATATTTTAGAAATATCGAAATTAGAATATGAATGGTTTATGGTTATTATAAACGTTGTAAATATATCGTATCGACGATTATTATGATAACCATATATTGGGACGGTAATTGCGAATTACTAAAATAATTTGTTAAATATGATTTAATTAATTTGGAAATATTATTTATATGATAAATATATTTTAAAATTAATACAATTGTTTTATGTCGCATAGGATGACACATATTATACAATTGTGCAAATTACAAATTGTAAAATGGACTTCCATTTTACACTTGAATGTGGCGTGTGACTATATGTGTAAGTAAGACTAATTTGTCTAAATTAGTGGATGAATAAAAACATAATGATTAGGATAGGTTGATGCCTAATAGTAGGCATGCAACCCTAGTTGCATGTGTAAGACAAGCAATCTAATTGTCCTTCCTACATACTCCACCTCACGTCACACTCCTCTACCCACCATAAAAAGTGAATTGTTCACATTTCACATTCTAACCTTAAGTCTTTTTCTAGAGTAAGAAAAGCTCAAAAATCCTCTACATATATTTTCTAAGTGTAAGAAAATAAAAACTCTCAAAATATTATTTACATAATATTTATATTACAAAAGTGTTGTAGTATTTTAGTAGACTAATAAAGAGATATTAGTTTACGGTTTTAAGATAACCGTTTCCGTCACCTAGCTCGTGTTAATGTCTCGGTATTTAAGGGTAGGTCTTGGTGCATCGTAAAGGAGGCAAACTATTTTGGTTTCTCCGTGGAGGATCGTCCTAGCACCTTTGGACCGTGTGTCAGAACCATTTTCATGTTATTTCCGCTGTTTATTTGCATGCATAAGATCAACAATATTAATATGAGATTAATAAGTTATATTATTAGTAAGACTAATAAATTGGTAAACTAGTATGACTAAGGTTTTCCTTCAAGTGGTATCAGAGCATTAGGTTGCTTGCATGCAACTCAATTTTTACGTTTTTGCGAGAAATACGATTTTAACTGAAAACGAAAATGATTAGTACATATAGGATATGCACGAAAATCATAATGCATGTATACTTTCTGGTCTTAAAATAGTTTTAAGTCATTATGAATGATTTATGGAATTATATTGTTCAAAGTTATAATTAAATTGTTAATTTAAGCTTGAAATCGGTTAAAAACGTTTTATTATGGGAAAAATAGTAAAATAAAGTTTCTGGCCGAGATTTTTATATATGATCTCACATGCATTTAACATAGGGTTAATTGATAGCAATAATACAAACTATGACCGTCCTACTGAAAATAATATGAACTATAAAAAAACCCAAAAAAAATACCAACTATGCCATCATTTAACTTCTATTACATTGGGTGAAGGGCAACCTGAAGAACCGGTTACCAATTAAACGTAAGTTGTGTTTTCACCTTATTTTCCCTCTTTTACCTCAGTTAAGCCTAATTTCCCAATTTTCCCCCTTTTCGTGTTCATCATCTTCAATAATCAATCCTCCATAATCAATCAATCCTCCTTAATCAATTCATCCCAATTCCACTATTCATCTTCGTCATTATTCCTGAAAATCATTGTAATTTTATCCTTATTTCATACATAATTCCTCAAAATCAAACAAACACCAAAAAAAAAACCCAAGAGTAAACTAAACAATACATTGCCATTTTCTCTCCTCCTAAGTGTCTTTTTACTTCGTGTCTTAATTCCACCAATTCAGCCTTCAATTTCTGATTTTTGTTCTTCAACTTCTCAATCTTCTCTTTCAAAAAGTTCTTCTCCACCAAAGCACCCCATTTTTCCAACTCAAAAAATCGACATGGATTATGCTACAAAAACAATTACATCACATTGATTATGCTACAAAAACAATTACAAAAATATAAGACAATTGACATCAATTTTAAACAACTGAAACTACAAAACTTATCGGCCACAACGAACAACCGTAAAAATATTAACCCGCATTTGCCCCTTTCTTCACACACCTCAAAATCGCAGGTAATTGATGGTCGCATAGAATAAATCGATTCGTATTTCTAAAGGACGAGTTACAAGATGAAGAAGACATCAAGAGTGAAAAAAATAAAGACGGAATAACTCGGTTCGACAAAGGAAGTAGAATATGGTGAAGGAGCAATTAAAAGGTGAAAAAAATTTAGTGGGAGAAAGAGAGAGAAATTAATTGAGGGAAGTAAATTATTGTTGAAGAACAACAATGGAGGAAGTAGATATATGCTTTAAGGCCTGATTAAGGAAATAATTTTTTTTTTTTAAAAAAAAGGTAACCTGCAATTAAGCAACGATTACCGGGTAGAACAGGTCAATAAGAGAGCTGAACTAATATCAGTTAAATGATGGCATAGTTGGTATTTTTTTGGATTTTTTTATAGTTCATATTATTTTCAGCAAGACGGTCATAGTTTGTATTATTGCTATCAATTAACCCTTTAACATATTATGAATATATAATTTTCGAAATTATTGAAGTTTTATGCATGGTTTATGATTTTTAAAGGTTATATAGTCATAAAATGGGATAAAAATGGGTTTATATAGTTATATTATGAATTTAACTACGAAAGTTTTTGTACATGTCCCATGAAATATTTAAAATGTATGATAAATTTTCCAAAAATTTTTCTTTAATATTGCATGAATATTGATTTTTATAGTAAAATTCGTAATATTAGTGACATAATTTAACTTAAATAGTTTAAGTTGGATTTTGACCATAAAAATTTTATATAGTGTCATATATATTATTTCTAGCATGCATGTGAATTTTGAGCTAATTATTTCGAATTTTGCATGAGAAATGATTTTAATCGGTAAAATCGAGCAATATATGACACAATTTATTAAAAATAGTAAAAGTTGCTAAAATGGTCCGAACAATCAACCCATATTATTCATATTAGATATGATCATCATCATATTTTTCTTGGGTGCCAAAAGTTTCTGGTTTTTTATATTTTAATTTTGAAAGTTAAAGTTAAAAATTGAGAATTGTAAGAGTCATAAATTATTTTCTGCCCTTGGACAGTGTTTTTCAACTGATTTTTCTGCATTTTCAGTCACTTTGAGTGTCTTGGAATATGTAAAAATTGTATTGGTATTTTATTGCATAATTTTTGAGGTAATTTTGAATTTCCGTCTAATTTTGCATGTTACACCGCAATATTACGAGATAAATAATATATTTCAAAAATATTAATGTTTTAAGGATTTGAAATTTTAAGAAAATTTTCAGTATGTTCAAAATTTGAATTTTGAATTTTCGAAAAATTTTATGACTCGTTTTGATTATTTTATTACTATTTCCCGTAAAACCGATTAAAACCGAACAATATTAAAATAAAAGGTTAAGTTATTTCGAAATTTGAGTAAGACTAAATTTTGAATCCTAAAATGTGTTAGGATATTTAACTAAATCGTGAATAGTGATTCATAAGGTGATTAGTGATTTTTAAAATGTTAAAATCACGTTATTCCATAAAACCGTGTTATTACGAATAACGATATTGAAAATGTGTTTAAATAGGACGATTTGGTTTAGGTTTTGCATATTACATAAGCATTGCATATTTAATTATTTATGAATGTCATAATTTATTTACGTAATTTTGGAATTATGTAGTTTGCTTAGTATGGCCTTAGTTTTTAATCGTTAATTCCCGTAATGTAAGGGGTTATCGATTCGGTTGTAATTTAATGTGATCTCGTATCACTTTATTTTATTGTTTTATTTTATAATGTATAAAATAGATAGAAAATTTGTAATTATTTGTAATTCCGGAGATCCTTGAAGACGGTGCCTTTCGGAAAGGAGTTCCGCCCAAGACGAAGTTTGCCTTGGGATGCATGCCGCGTGTGAAGTTCAAGGGACCAAGGAGTTGGTTTCCGAATTTGTATTTTACATTTAAATTTTCTATTTTAGGAAGGCCATACTAGGATTTATTTATGCTTTTAAGTTTTTATGCTTTTATTTATGCTTATCATGTTTGCATGCATAGCCAAATCGTCATTCAAACTCATGCATTTCATCGATTTTATCGACAGTGTCAATCAATTTATCGATAATTCACCGACTTAGTTCACTTAAAGGAGATAGATAATAATTTGACAAGATCTCTTACGTTATTTAAAAATCGAGACATAGCCTTACCAAAAAGTAAAGAACCCGCGAAGGATCTTCTTCATAAGGGAGTAGGCTCGGCTAAACCGGGGTGCAAACCTTATTACGTTGGTGAAGTGGGGTAATATGATTACATTCTCGAAATTTGGTTAATCTCGACGAAGATATTCGAGCCACCGTAGTGGTAATAAGTTCGGGATAAGATAAGAATTAAAGTAATTTTATCGACCGAGAGTCTAAAAGTAGAATTGATTAAGGGGTTAATCCACCGAGTCATATTAATGAGGGATGTATCGGTTAAACCGTGCCCAAGTTAGTATGTATTTGGGTCTCGGGATCATTTACTTAATTGGGTAAGAGATCATTAAGTAGATGCTTAACTTGTTTAAAATTTACAAGTTTAAATTATTAAAACGATAATTGTGTTTTAATTCCTTTATTTTCATTGTAGTTCTTTTCAACTATCAATCATCAATGGCAAATAATGCTCCACCACTCCCACACGTTTCATGGCTTCGATCATTTATGGATCGTTGCAAGCTTGAGAAGCATGGCGCAAATTTTAAGGATTGGGACGCCCAATTGGTTTTGGCCGCGGAAGCGGACGATAAGACTCGTTATCTTACCATTGCCGCTCCTCCCACTCCGACCGCTCGTGCATCGGAGGCGACTCATGAGGCCTATGAGACCTACATGAAAGAGTCGCATGCTCTTAAGAACGTTCTTATATTCTCGATGGAGCCGGACCTCCAAAGAAGAATGATTAAGCTAGCCACGGCTAATGAGATTTATACTAGAGTTGCGACCATGTTTTCGCAAGCTCCTAGGGTGATCCAATATGAGGCGGCCTTTGCCTTCTTTGATTTGACCTTTAAGGAAGGTCAAAGGATTAGTCCTCATGTGCTCAAGATGGTTGAGCTAGCCAAAACCTTGAAGTTGCAAGGGGTGAATGTTCCTGACTCTCTTATTGTTGACAAAATCCTTCACTCCCTAAACAAAGTGAAATCGTATGTTCAGTTTCGGGTAAGCTTTAACATGCGTAATCAAGAAACCTCTTTAGACGAGTTGCATAAGATTTTAGTCCAAAGGGAGAGGGATATGAGACTTAATGAGAGTTCCACGAAGGATGTGCCTAACATCGAGAAGAAAAGCAAGGGGAAGTTTAAGCGGAAGGCTAATAAGGGTAAAAATGTCAAAGCCTTCAAGCCCACATCTCCTAAGGAGAAGACCTTTTCGAAAGGTGCTTCTTCATCGTCTACAAAGGTTGAAGACAAGTGCCATTATTGCACTAAGATGGGGCATTGGAAGTGGAATTGCCCGAAGTATCTCCACGACCTCAAAGTCGGAAAGGTTCTTGCATTAGGTATTATTCTCGTCTAATTCATGTTATTTAATCAATTTTTGTATAATGATACAAGTTATTGATTCATACCCGTTTATAAAATTGTTTTTAAACGGGCGCCTACCAAAGATAAAGGCAAGGAGAAAGAGAAGGAAGCTTGAAGTTCCTTCCATGGATGGCTAAGGTAGCATCCAAGATTGAAGACATGAAGAGCATGGCTCTAAGTTTTCATTTTGATGTCTTTTTTTCATTTTGCATTTTAAATTTTAAGAACATTGTATTTCTTGTATGACAAGAATTCGGTTATTTCAAAACAATGGTTGTAATTTGAATATTGGTGACTTGGTTTTCAACCCAAGTCATCTATTTTGTTCTTAATCAATATGTTGGTTTTTAAAATGCTTTGTGATACATAACATGAGTTGATACGATTTTCATAGATCGTGATAAAGTACTTTGAATAGTTCACCGTACGATAAGACATGATAGGATCATAATAAAGTAATTCGATTTACTTAAAACGAGAATTACACCCCGTGAAATACTTCAAACTCAAACATGAGAACATTAGTTCGTTAAGATGATCACCTTAAACGAATGAGAGTACTAATGTCTCACAACTCATTCTATCTTTGTCCAATACATTGTTGACGGGCGAAAATGCTATCCTTCTTAAATAACGGTTATTTTAAAGGATAGAGTGGGAGAAATTCTACTCCCGTAAACCAATGGGATAAACATAGGATCTTAGAGAAGAGTCCTATAAGGAGTCCTTTAAAAGAACTCTAAAAGATTGGTTAGAAGAAACTACGAGAGGACGCAGAAGAAACTACGCGAGGACACAAAAGTAAATGTTTCTTATGTCATTAGTTCCTAGAGAGGACAAAGGGAACCGCGTGGGTTAACGGAAGGAAATCGTTTCCGTGATGTTAATATTTCTGTTTTATAAAGATAATAGAGAAGATATCATCTCCCGATCTCGTGATAATAGTAGTTCTTTCCATGGGAAGGAATATGAAAATGAAATGTTCATAATGAGTTGAGAAGATGTTTGAAGTAGTTATATAAACACTATGAAGATAGTGGGAGTTATTTAACTATAAAAATGGTGATACGAAATTCAGTGGGAGAAAAGTTATTAAGAAAATTGAACCTACCATTAAGAGAGAATGGTGATTCTTTAAGTGTAAAGAATATGAGGTTTTCAATTCTAGATGAATGTATGTTAAAAACATCATAGGATGATGGGCAATTAGAAGTGAGTATATTATATGATAATGGAACGTCACTTGTTGATTTAAAAGGTTAGGATAATTGTTCACAGCGATGAATATTGAATCTCCAAGATATGAAAATGTTAGTTCATATGACCTTGATTAAAATGCCAAAAGTTGAAGCAAAACCTTATTTCGATATAAGTTCTCGAGGCGAACCAGTGGATCGAATCTAGGTAAACTACAATATGAATTCTAGTACAGTGTGACTACGTTCGCAAGGACGACATGTCACGAGTTTTAAGAAAACAGTGGGAGCTTCCTTAAGGTAAGGAGACTCGAGTCGAGTATGAGGACTTGAAATGTACTTGAATAAGATCATATTATACGAGATAATATGAGTCAAAAGGAAACCGAAATTTGTAGGTTTAAAGATGTGAATAAAGGGTATATTCACATAGTAAACCATTATAACAAATTGATGTATGAGCATCAAAGATTGTTAATGTGGAGCAGTAATATCGTATTGACTGTTCGCACTTAACTATCACTCTTATCGTTTGAGTTATTATTAACTCACAATTTTATATACTTTGTAAAATCCAAATGGGTTGTAAAAGACAATTTTGAACCCCATAAGTGATCTGGATTAACTTAGTATAGCCCATAGTAGCTTGTATGAGGTGACGTCTCGAAGCGACTAGAGTGTGAGGCGATTGATGGCAAGTTCAAATGTCATAGAGTCATATGGGATGACTAGTCGATCACATAGGAAGACTGTGTATTACTCTGTCGGGCATTAAGTGACCGCTTATAGAGTTCTGGAAATTTTATAATTAGCCTGCTCGTGGCGAGAGCTACTATATTATTCACATAAGTCGATTCTTAGACTTGAGACTGTTCGCCCAAGGTGGCACAATTTTCAGATTGACTTTGATTTTTGCTCTACGATCAACCGTTAAAGGGGGTCAAATGGGCTTCTTTTGGGTCATGATGGACTGTGTTAGTCGAAGGGAACAATAGGATAGGAATTGTCCAGTCCCTCGTCGGGGTTGTCTTAAATCTCAGGGCCACTCGAGGAGAAGTTTAACTGAAAATGCGTGGCCACGCTCGGAAGGTATCTATGGTAGATAATTCCGGTCAAAGCAGTTAAATCTCCAGATCGAGAAAACCGCTCAAGATATGATCAAATGCAAGTACGACCTGGAAGACACCTTGCATTGAGTGGGAGATGACGTAATAGGACAAGAGAATCGGTGACGCACACTTGTCGAGGACAAGTGGAAGATTGTTGGGAAATGTGTCCTCAACAATAGTGCGATCACTTCAAGGATAATAATCATTGTCAAAAATCTTATGAAAAGAATATGCAAGGGATGATCCGATATTTGATATAGTCAACTGACCAACATTAATCGGTAATGATTGGCTGACTAGAGTTTGACATTACTGTCGTGTGACGGTGGTGATCAGTTGATCCCTTTAGGTCACACCTTTAGGACTAACCCCATAAGCGTATATTGATCAATTATATATGATACTAATTGATCGATCTTCTTAAAACCATATATCGAGAAATCAGAGGTTAAATCTTAAAGTAAGATTTATATTTGAAATTGAAATGTGTCAATTGTCAAATATTGATCGATATTTTAGAAATATCGAAATTAGAATATGAATGGTTTATGGTTATTAAAAACGTTGTAAATATATCGTATCGAGGATTATTATGATAACCATATATTGGGACGATAATTACGAATTACTAAAGTAATTTGTTAAATATGATTTAATTAATTTGGAAATATTATTTATATGATAAATATATTTTAAAATTAATAGAATTGTTTTATGTCGCATAGGATGACACATATTATACAATTGTGCAAATTACAAATTGTAAAATGGAAGTCCATTTTACACTTGAATGTGGCGTGTGACTATATGTGTAAGTAGGACTAATTTGTCTAAATTAGTGGATGAATAAAAACATAATGATTAGGATAGGTTGATGCCTAATAGTAGGCATGCAACCCTAGTTGCATGTGTAAGAAAAGCAATCTAATTGTCCTTCCTACATACTCCACCTCACGTCACACTCCTCTACCCACCATAAAAAGTGAATTGTTCAAATTTCACATTCTAACCTTAAGTCTTTTTCTAGAGTAAGAAAAGCTCAAAAATCCTCTACATATATTTTCTAAGTGTAAGAAAATAAAAACTCTCAAAATATTATTTACATAATATTTATATTACAAAAGTGTTGTAGTATTTTAGTAGACTAATAAAGAGATATTAGTTTACGGTTTTAAGATAACCGTTTCCGTCACCTAGCTCGTGTTAGTGTCTCGGTATTTAAGGGTAGGTCTTGGTGCATCGTAAAGGAGGCAAGCTATTTTGGTTGCTCCGTGGAGGATCGTCCTAGCACCTTTGGACCGTGTGTGAGAACCCTTTTCATGTTATTTCCGCTTTTTATTTGCATGCATAAGATCAACAATATTAATATGAGATTAATAAGTTATATTATTAGTAAGACTAATAAATTGGTAAACTAGTATGACTAAGGTTTTCCTTCAACCCCACCCGAATATCCTATTCGGTTCAATGGAGTATTACATACCGTGCTCGGCTCTATGGACAGCCATGTCCTCAATGATCTTTAGACCCTTGGTCTCACCACTGTTCTCTTGGAATCGGCCACTAGCTGTAGCATCTAGGATGGCTCTCTGATCATCATACAACCCGTTGTAAAACTGGTTGCATAAGAACCATTGCTCAAAGCCATGATGTGGAATTAAACGAACTAGTATTTTGAAGCGAGTCCACGCTTCACTGAAATCCTCCGCAGCTCCTTGCTTGAAGCTCGTGATCTGGGCTCTAAGTGCATTGGTCTTTGCCGCAGAATAATATTTCCTGTAAAAAGCCAAAGCAAGAGAGTTCCCGTCAGTTATACCTGCGGCTTCACGGTCCAGGTCTCGGTACCATTCCCTCGCAGCGTCGCGGAGTGAGAAGATGAACATGGTCTCCTTAATCTGGTCTTGGGTTACACCTTTTGGAGGAGGAATGGAGCAGATGTAGTCTGTGAAGATCTCCATATGTTTCGCAGCATCCTCACTGGCACTGCCTCCGAATTGGTTTCTTTCAACCAAGTTGATGTAGGATGGCTTAGCCTCGAAGCTTTTACCAGTTCCCGCGGGTAAGGTGAATCCCTTGTAGAGATCCTTAGCTTTAGGCATGGAGTGGCTGACGATGCTTGCTTCTTCGACCATCTCGTCGGTTTTGGAATAAGTGTCGGTGGCTATGGATGAAGTAGGTGATGGTGGTTGGTTCTCCTCAAAAAGATCATCTTGGTAAAAAGCAGAAGGTGAATTGTCTTCTCCCTCTTGTTGGGACAACCTTCTGTTCGCTCTTAGAGTCCTCTCTAGTTCGAGATCAAGGGGAATTAATTCACCTTGTGCTGACCTGCGCATAAGAGGGAACTACACGAAAAAGAGTGAGAACTGTTTAAGGAACAGAAGTTCCTTAAACTCAGAAAAAGACTAAAAATAAAAACAATTAACACTAGCGCTACCTCCCCGGCAACGGCGCCAAAATTTGATACCCGTCGTTGTGGGTGTTAAAGATAAAATTTATTATACCGAACTAAACTAACATAAGCTAGTAAAAGTACGGGTCAAACCACAGGGAAGAAGGGAGATATTAATTGTTTAGGTCTTTAGTCTATAATAAAGGGGGTTTGATTGGTTTGTTTTGAACTAGAACTAATAAAGAAATTTAACAAAAGCGAAAACTTAAATTAAAGATGTAAACAAATGATAAAAGGATGCTAGGATGTTCGGGTTGTTATAGCTACGATGGCAAATAATCTAGGTAAGTCCGTATTGCGGTCGCGCAAGGGGATTAACAAGTCCTTTCTGTCCGAGTTAACTAGTAGCTCCTTTCGGCCTATACTACTAGTCCCTAGGTCTCACTAATACTAGTTGTCAACATGATTGGTGATTCCTAAAGTCTAAATCACATACCATTCAATCTTAGTAACTTAGTTGCCTTAAACCGGTAACTAATGCCATTCCCTATCTTTCGATCCACGGGTTGGTCATTACTAAGCATCTAACAAGTCTGCTCTCGGTCTCATTGAAAGATATTGCACTTAACGGGGTAAAAAACTTCTGATCATACACGAAATCAGTCGACCGACCAGCTATTCGAATCGATCGACCAATCCACTCAGTCGACCGACCAAAGAAGCCAGTCGGTCGACCAAGCGCTGCTACGGGTTTACCCTAACTATGTCAGCTACGCTATAGGTCGCTTACATCCTAACATTTGGAGTCTAGCTACTCATAACTTTGATAAAGACAGAAACTATAACAATAAAAACAACAAAGAACATGATTGAAACGATTAACGAAATAACAAACAAGCAGAATAAAGGTTTTGGGATTCTAACTAACCGAAAACTAATCTTAGGAAAACTGTAAATAAACGGAGATTAAAAATAGCGATTAACCAAAGAGGAAAATAAGAACAAAAAAGATGAACTTTATTGAATCTCCATGGAACAAAATGTTTATGCAGAAAATAAGAAAACCAAAACCCTAAACTAGTAAAACTGAATGAAGTAGATTGTTTCTGACTAAGGCTTAATAATAAAAATTAGATAGATCAAACTGAGGAAGAGTATTACGCTATATAGGAATTTCGCAAAACCCTTCCTCAAAACCCTATTACGATTATGGGCTTAAACAAGCTTATTTAATCTTTCCGTAAAAGCTGAAGTGGTCGACCGACAGATGACACTGGTCGACCGACCAATTGTCGGGATTGTCGAAGCTTCTGATCTTTTAATTTTGATTTTCGAAATAAGCGCAATAGGTGAACCGGTCGACCGACCATTGTGCCCAAGTCGGTCGACCACTATAGCTGGTGTGTCAGTTCTCACAACTCTTGGAATCTGTCTTTTAGGCCTTCAAATGCGCGCTAGGCTTTGTTCCTTGATCGTTCCTTCATGTCACTAGCCATGCAAACCACTCGAGGACGGATTTGACTCAAAATCTACTCATTTCCGCATTAATTTGCAATAATGCACCAAAATACGAAAGTAAACGAAATAGGGGAAATAATTGCTATAATTACATAAATGAGCTCTGAAATGCGTGTAAAAGAGATGTAAAACCTCATAAAATAGACACGCATCAGACGCTATCATATGCAGGGAGACCGGTGTTGGTTAGAGCTGTTCTGGCTACCCTTCACAACTACTAGGCATCAATATTCATTTCCGTCATATTAGCAAAGGAAATTTAAATGGTAGAGATAGAACGTACCTAGAGAGGCTGTTGTGCTTGTAATGCTTCGAAAAGTTTGGAGAGACTTAGCTGATGCTAAGGCTTAGTTGTTTGTAAACTCTACTTTTGTTATAATATACTTACATTTTAACAAAAAAAAAAAAATATTCATTTTGCCCAAGGCTGTCATGAAGCAAGTAGATGCAATATCTCGAAATTATCTATGGGCAGGGATTGCAGAGTACATTAGGGTACCTCTAGTAGCGTGGACTAAAGTCTACACACCTTACAATGAAGGGGGCCCGAACCTCAAGCAGTCTGCAGCTTGGAACACAACAGCCATTGGCAAACTAGCATGGTGGATATCCAACAATGCAAGCAAATTATGGGTGGAATGGATTCATCATGTGTATTTAAAATAACAAATGTGGGAGGAATATCATCCCCCTGCTGATACGAATTGGTGTTGGAGAAAGCTGTGCAAGCTGAGAGAACAAATGCAACAAGCCCGTGTAGAAGGAGCGCGGACTTTGCAGGGTCCAAATCATTACACAGTGGCTAAAGGATACTTGTTAGCAAGAGATAATAAACTGGCAGAAGTTGATATGGAATAGATGGGGTGTTCCTAAACAGAAAATTATAGCTTGGATGCATCAACATCAAGCCTTCACTACAAAAGCAAGATTAAAGCAGCTAAATATCATTGAAGAGGACAAATGCTTGATATGTGGGGATGCTGCAGAAACCATTTCCCATCTTTTCTGTCAGTGCAGTTATAGTCAGAGAATCCTACAAGGGATTGCAGCATGAAGCAAATTCAGAGCCCCATTGGAAATAACCAACCAATGGAGATTGAGGATAGGGGGATAAAACATCAAAGAGCAACTAAAAATGGAGCTATCAATGCAGTTATTTACTATATATGGCGACAAAGGAATCAATGGAGAATGGAGAAGGCAGTGACGAGACCAGAAGTAGTCATAGAAACTATTAAAACTGAGCTTAGAATGATGTACCGTGGTAGATTAGAATCTCATTTTAGTATGAAGGACAGAGCTTACATTGAAAACCTTATCTGAACACTAATGTACATGTAATTTTGATTTTTTTCGTAATACATACTTACGTTAAACCAAATAAATAAATAATAATTCTACATAACTTTCCTATTTTTTTTTTTAAATAATCTTAATCCGGGACAATAATTTTCATTAACAATAATAAAAACTTTGTAAATCCTTTATTCCTTTAATACTACTCCATTATACAAGTATTTGATTTGAAAATAATCCTCATTTTCATTATCAAGTAAAGTGAGTTGTCCAACTAATATGGACATTTCATAAATTAAAGAATGATAGGGTCTTACATATGAAGGTCGTAGCCATTTATTACTACAACAGTACAACTCTAGTACAGTACCCAGTAGTACCTCCTTAGCAAGCAATATTTTCCGATTTCCAAGGATTGAAGGAAGCATGGACACACCACACACAAGTAACTCCAACTTTCCTTGATTTTCTTTTTGTTTGAAATGCTCAAAGTTTAAAGTTTTAGTCTAATGTGAATATGATTATATGAAAATGTCAAAAAGATGACTCAATGCAAGAGGAGATTCCAGAGGTGATCGAAGAATACTTGGAACATGCTGGTGTCATCAAATGCATCGCCTTTAATCGCAGAGGCACCATTCTTGTTGGTATATATACTTTCCTGCCAACTGTTTAAATGTTCAAAATCATGGGTGTGTGATTTGGTGCATTAAAAAGATGAAGCTTTGATCGTTTTTTACTGTGTTTCGATAAATTTTATAGTAGGGATACATATGTTTGGAAGTTAGATAAAAAAGTTGGAAGCTTTGATCGTTTTTGACTGTGTTTGGATACATTTTTGTAGTAGGGATACATATATTGGTAGTTACATTAAAAAGATGGAAGCTTTGATCGTTTTTTACTGTGTTTCGATACATTTTTGTAGTAGGGATACATATGCCTGCTAGTTACATTTAAAAGATGGTACCTTTGATTGTTTTTTATGATACGAGCTTTAAGGCGCGTTTGGATACATTTTGTAGTAGGGTGGGGAAGGGGAGGCATGGGGTGATTGGGAGGTGAATGAAGGTATAATGCTTTCCTTCTGACTCTTTCGTATGGTGTAGAAATTTCAGCTCAGTTTGGAGGAAATTAAATCCGTCCATTGTCACATTTAAGGGCTTGCTTGGGTACCCGGTTGTGACTAGCTACTTCCGTTCTTGATAAATGTTGACACTGTTTGATTTTCTCCCAGCTGGGTGCTCTAATGGAAGTTGTGTCATTTGGGACTTTGAAACAAGAGTGATGGCAAAGGAGCTCAAGGATGAAGATTGCACTGCTGACTGCTATTGTAACTAGCGTTTGTTGGTCAAAGTATGGCCATCGCATTCTAGTTTCCACGGCTGACAAGAGATTGATCCTTTGGGATGTAGCTAGGGATGTCAATGGGGCGGGGCGGGTGCGGAGAGGGGGTCAACCCGCGCCCGCCCCACGAACTTTTAATGTACACCAGCACCCGCCCCCCGACCCGCGGCGGGTTGAACCTTTCAAAACCGTCCCCGCCCCACGGGGACCTGTTGACCCGCCTAGCTCCTCAAGAAATGTAAGTCGTGAATCTAAAATATACTAGTCGTACTACTTATACAAATAAGTTTTCGCAAAATGCCTTAACATTCAATTAACAAGAGTCCGTTGAGCCATGAAACAGTTTTACATACAAATATACCGCGAAACACATGCACAAACAGCAGCCCAAATACGGAATACTGAGTAGTGAACTAGTGATTATTGCCTTATTAGACTACTGGGTAGAAGTTATTTACTTGTTTGGGCCTGATTGGACTACCAGGTAGGGGTTACTTATTTATTAAAAGTTTTTTTTAATCTTTATATTTTTTTATCTATATATTACTATTAGATATTATTATTTATTAGGTGGGTATAAGCGGGGCGGGGACATGTGGGGCGGGGCGAGCGGGGTGGGTGTGGGGCGGGGTGGGTATGGGGCGGGTCTCATGTGATACCCGCACCCGCCCCGCGACCCGCGACGAATGATGCGTTTGAAAACCATCCCCGCCCCACGACCCACCAAATCAGTACCCACACCCGCCCCACGTGGGGCAGGTGCGGGGAGAGACCCGCCAAGATCTGCCCCATTGACATCCCTAGATGTAGCTACTGGAGAAAAGGTTGCCCAAACAACAATAAAGTTAATCTCATTGCATGCTCAAATACATCCTGGCTCTTCTATTGCATCTCTATGCTTGGTAAATCCTATATATTCAGCTCCATTCTTAATTGATCTGAACGCCGGAAAATCTACTGTCTTGCCTATTTCAGTCCCGGAATGTGTAAAAGATTCTGCTTCTCATATTCCTTCCTGCTGTAATATTCATGGCGATCTTGTTTATGTGGGTAGTTCCAAGGGTGAGATACTCATAATTGATCATCATAGTATTCAATTACGCGCAATAGTTTATCATGCTAGGGGTGTTGTGATTAAGATCACTGTCTTTAGTAGGAACGGTATGTACCTTCTCACAAATTCAAGTGATGGAACTATTAGGGTTTATGAGAATAAGCTTCCTTTGAAATATGGCCTAAAAGCTCTTAGTAAAATGGGTGAGATGTTAACTGATCTTGGAGCCATAGGAACAAAGAGCTTGGGGTTGTGTTATGAGTTTCACAACCCGGTTGCTAAAAACCATTAGAAGGCTCTTTGCTTTAGTAGAAATGGCGAGTGGATGATTGGTGGTTCGACTGGTAGGGAGCACAAGATACACATTTGGGATAATGATGGTCGCGTTGTGAAAAAACTTAAAGGTCCTCCAAAAGTAGGTTTGATTAGTTTGGCTTAGCATCCTGTTCACTCTATCATTGTCTCATTATCTATGACTGGCTTGGTAAACATATGGGCCAAAGACTATGCCGAGAAATGGAGTGCGTTTTACCCCGATTTTAAAGAGCTTGATCATATTGAAGAGTATGTGGAAAAAGAAGATGAATTTGACATTGTGCCTGAAGTTCTGCGTGAAATAAGACAGGTCAATTGAACTTGAACATTCCTGTCTTAATTAAGTATACTGTGTTTTTGGCGTTTTCATGTTAATCTGAACATCTTACAGGTGGAAGAGACGGTTTTTAACCATGATGAAGAGGTTGACATTATTACAATGGAAAATGAATCAATGCTTAGTGATTCAGAGATGTCTGAGGAAGAACTTTGTTACTTACAGTCAGTTCCTCGTCCTGATACTCCTGAGCAGCAAGATCTCGATCATGAGTTTAATGACTTGAATCAAATGGAAGGTAAATTCTGAAACATATGGCCTTTTTTACTTGTTTATCACTATTATCAGGTGAATTCTGAAACATTACGTGCACGTTTGTGCTTGTAGTGTAAAATTAAGTCTCCATAAAGTGCAGCACACGGAGCCTTACTTACAGGCCATCATACATAATAGAAACTTTTACTGTTCTGGCCACATTCTTTGAAAAATACAGATGAGTTGTTTATAATATGCCTTCTTGATCGTGTTCTTTGGTTGATGATATCAACTGTGATAGACTCTTCTTATACAGGTACCGATGGTGGTCACTACTCGGCTGCAAATGTCACGAGACTCCTAACTAGAACACGATAAAAAAGGAGACGGAAGCCAATAGAGAAGCTATTGGAGTGACTGGGAGACACCGCCAAGAAGGAGGCGAACAGGCCCAACACTTGATCCCGATACTCCATTGATTGCTAGGCAAAGGACCCATCAGTATTAGTCAGCAACCGGCATATAATAATGTAGTGTAATTAACAACTAATTTACTTACGTGCGTGAGTAGTGTGACAAATTCATCCAGGAAAATGTTTTACTGAATAATACTGTACCCACGTTTATGGTATTTGTATAGTTCCATCTCCTTTATCTCAAATTCTTAAAGCATTTTAGAACTTTTTTTTTTTTTGACAGCGGTAAATAAAAGCGTACTACATAAAGTTCAGGCAAGCGATGTCCTTAGTACACTTATAAGTAAACAAAACGACGAAACAACTAGTAATCCCTGGCAAAAGACCATGTCGGATAGAAAACACAAGTTGGTGGAGTACGAAATAGTGAACGCAAGTATCCTTGTCGTTGTTATGCCGAAAGCTAACATTTCCTGAAGGGCGTTCGATACTTGTGAGGTGCGGAAAGACGAGGGCATGGTGCACTTACGCCACAAGAGCGTAGAAAGGAAAGGTGGATGACAGATGACAGGCTGCCTCCGGCGGAGCATGAGCTCCTACACCAAGACGAACGAACTCTACAGTCACAAGTACGATGGATCAACAAACCCAACAAAAGCACAACCCGCCTCAAAGGGTTCTCTGCGACCAATCTTCTGTCCATTAATGCGTTGAAGCACCGTCTACCGACGAATCCAACTCGAACCAGACACCAGCCTTCATAGGACCCATTTATTTTATCTAAAAAAACCTTGAGGATACAGGGCCATAACACCCCAGATATCCAAGAAAGGATACTTATTTTAAGACACAATAAGCCAGAAAAAGCCATTAAGAGGATTTAAGGCCACCACATCCGAACCAACCCAAAAAAGACAACCAAACCATACTCGACCCTACCACACACCTAACAAACCGAAAGAACCCCAGACCCGAGAGCTCACACCATCTCAAATAGGACGGATACCAAACTCACCCAGCACACGACATAACACAACAAACCCACCAGCATAAAAGAAACAATCAACCAAGTACCCAAGTCACCAACTGAACCCTCCCAGGACCACCGTCTAACATGAAAAACCATCAACCAAGACACACAGGAAATCGGACCGAATGGTGGGGGGAACGGGGGGATCACCAAACGATCCGAAAAAGACCCGGTGATGTACGCTTAACCATAAAAAACCTAGACAGAGACAAAGGACCAATTGGTGGGGGAAATGGGGGGGATCACCAATCGGTCCCAAACGAGACCACAACGACTAAAGACCAAGAGGTGGGGGAAATGGGGGGATCACCAAATGGTCAAAGCCAACCCAACACGGAAAAATGACCCGACAAACAACATGGGCGCAGCAAACCGCTAACCAAGACGCCTAAAACTCCGGCAAACCAACCTACCCGACCAAAAAGAGACTTACCTGAAGCATGCATGTTAAGTTTCCGGCGACAGGACAAGGTATCGTGGCGAACTGAAACCCTCAGTAGAGACACAGACCGCGATCGGCACAAAACACCACCGATTTCCGCGATCGTCTAAAGAAAAAAGAGAGAAAAAAAACTCGACCCGACCACGAAATGAGCAAGATCCGAGAAAGGGGTTAAAAGAGGCGTTAGATGTGATGGATCGCTGGACATGAGCCAAATAAAAGGCCCATCTCCGGCGGTCGGTAGGGGAAGAAGGTGAAGTGTTTGGGGGGAAGAGGCGGCAGCGGCACTAAAAAATTAGGGTTATGTGTTTTGGGGAAAAGGGGGCAGGAGGTTTTAGTCAGAGGAGAGAGAGCATACAAAATTTGGTCCTTACACTAATTGTCATGAATTAAAGCATTTTAGAACTAACGGAAAGAAACCAAGCATAAATTCTTACAGGTAGAAGTTCGCTGCCATCATTAGGGGATACTACCGGTTAAACTACGGTCCAAATCCTTCCCTCCCTCTCGTGTTTCGACCCAATAAACTGGCAGCCATAGAATTACTATTGAGAAACACAAGATAATTCGTACCGGCAGGATAGTTACCCCATCCTTCTACAACGGTGAGTTAGAACAAACAACTGGCCATAGAGAAGCATCAAGTATCAATTTGTTTCTTTTTGTTTCAAAACCAATGCTATAACTTTTTATTTGTAATTTTGCATGATTCCCTTATGACCTATGTGGCTATGTTACATTTTTTTCTTTCAAAGTATGAGATAGATTACCGTAAATTATTTTTTGATTTTTTCAAATTACGTTCACATAAACAAAATTTGTGATCTTTTATGTTTAACTTGTAATATTATAAAACCATATAGTAAAATACATATTTATAGTCTACTATTATAAAAATGAGTACTAATTAAAAAATATCATAAGTATCACGAAAAGATTAAAAATAAACATTAAAAAAACTCACGTTCTTTCATGCATAAACCGAATTTACAATAAAAATATATGAGTTTTTTGTGAGAAACTACCTTATATTTATATCCATTTGTGAACAACTACCTTACATTTTTTTTTGTTAAAACTTACAAAAAAAAGACTCGAGCCAAGTTCCTACGATAAATGTGGTTGGATTGACCACAACAACAATTTTACTTCCCTCTATTTGGCAGAGAGGTACATTGATTATTGGAGTTTTCAACCTGAGACAAATGTTAGCACTTTTCAGAAGAAGTTGTTAAAAGAGTTAGGGATAGAGGTGAGTTATTACAAGATATATTATGCTAAGGAAAACGCATTAAAAATGATTTATGGGGAAGCAGATGAACAATATAAAATGTTTTAACAAAAAAAATCCAAGTTATCGTCGAAAAATGGCCCAAGTCTTATTTTTGGTAAGTTTTAACAAAAAAATAAAATGTAAGATTGTTTTTTAAAAAAAGAAAAACAAAGTAAGGTAGTTGTTCACAAATGAACATAAATATAAGGTAATTTATCAAAAAAAAACCCAAAATATATTGTACTAAGGTCCTGTTCTTTCTGACTTTTTAGAGTTGAACTGAACTGAATGAGGCTGAGCTGAGCTGAACTGAACTGAATGAGGCTGAGCTAAGCTGAACTGAACTGAGCTGAGCTATACTGAATCGAGCTTAACTGAACTGAACTGAAGTGAAGTGAAGTGAACTGAACTGAATTTAATCGAGCTGAATTGAACTGAACTGAGCTGAATGAAACTGAAATTAATAGAAATAACTTAAGTTTAATTAAAGTGTAGTAAATAATAATAATAATAATAATAATAATAATATTAATAATATAAAAAAATGTTTGATTAAGACAAATTTGCGATTTTTTAAAAAACAATTATATTAAAAATGGCGTTTGCTCAGCTGAAGAGAAGGTGGAAGGTGTTAAAAAACATGCCACAAATGACAACGAAATATCAAATGTCTTATCGTATCCGCTTTTACACTTTATAATTTCATTCAGATGCATAAATTTGATATTCCAGTTATACAACATCAAAGTATTCAAGGAAGAACTAATTCAAACATGGATGATAAAAAACAGAAGAAATTCATGGAAAAAGTTCGAAAAGAAATTGCAAAAAAAAAAAATAGGGTGTGATATTGGTGTCCATAATGACCAGAAAAATTAAACACGTCAAGATGATACGGAAGTCAATAACGAAGCAATATAAATGATGTCTTTGTTAATGATATCTATATTTTCAAGATTATGAATTTCGATTGTGTTAACAAATATTATTATTCGAATGTTATCAAATTTTACTTCTTAATTATATTTTCTCTACTCTATCATGTTTACTTCTCAATTATTATTATTATAAACAATAAAAATATATATAAAAGAATAATAATAAAAATAATAATAAAAACAACAACAAAAACAACAATAATAATAATAATAATAATAATTATTAATTAATAATAATAAATAGAATAATAAATAAATAAATATAATAATAACAACAACAACATAAACAGGAATAATAATAATAATAATAATAATAATAATAATAATAATAATAATGATAATAATAATAATAATAATAAAAGTGTGGGATGTACTTAATCAAGTCGAGTTGAACTGAACTGAAATGAATTAAATGAAGCTGAGCTGAACTAAACTAAACTGAACTGAATGAAGCTGAGCTGAACTGAATAGAGCTGAGCTGAACTTAAACGAGTTGAAAATAAGCCAGAAAGAACATGGCCTAAGTGTAATAATTATTGTGCGCCACCATCGTATAATGCGAGACTATGGAAGACACAAAGTTTTTTAATATTAAAAAAATATCACTAAAAAAACTACGTAGTGACTTTATAAAAAGAACAAAACGTCATTTTTTAATCTAAAATAATGACTTTTAGATGTACTATACAACCGTTTTGTAGTATAATTTGCAATATAATATAATCCCTACATATTTCATTTATGTATGATTTTGTAATGAAGAAAATATATTTATACAACTAGTTGTTGTACGGCGCGCGAAGCGCGCAGTACCCCAAGATAGTGTGACCCGTCTATTATAATTAGTATCGCTTTATGCATGTTGTATTGTTGCTTGTTGTACCCTCAAAGTTGGTTATTATTTTCGTTACTTTAGTGACGTATATCGACGTCCGTAATCATTATTGTTTCATAGAAGGTTTCGTTGTGTAACCACATTAAACAATTTCCATATTTCATTATCTGCTTTGAATTTAGTTATCTATTTTTGAAGGTCAATTGAGTTCTCTGTTTAGCTCCTCCTTTTCGTTAGCGCCTCCTCCTTGGAGTTGGATTCTACTCTTACCCCGTCTTATACGCCTCTTCCAGTCTCTGCTTCCATTTTCCTTTCCTTCCAGCCCCTTATTCTCCTTATCTTTCATTTCCCTTTTTTTCCACCTCAGCTTCCTTCGCGAAATTTCATGGCGAAAAAAAGAGCAATTATGCATATATAATCTAGACTTTTACGGAGTCGAAATCACCTTCGTCTTTCTCCTTCTCATTCCCGCCATTCTCCAAAATTTTGTCAGCTCAGAAAGCAATAAAATTGTGCAACCAACCTTTTTTTTAAAATTTTTCAAAATTTTTTTAAAAAAAATATACTTAAATCTTATAAAACTTTCCAGAAAGTTTTGAATAACTTACGTTTGAATTATGTTGAACTTAATGGGTTTCTGAATGTTATCCTATCATCGTACTTCCATTACCTTTTCTCTTAATTTGTCTATTGTTTTTTCCCGCCATCTCCCTATCTCCTTGCATTTCCTATACAATCTCCTTTTCCTTCCCATTTCCTTTTGCCTCATCGTCACCCCCATCCTTCTCCCTTCTAACCAAACTACGCGCACACGATTTCATTACCTTTATCTCACCAATCGCCTTATGTCTAAAATCAAGCATATGTGATCTCTCATCCCCCGTCTCCCCGTCATTTTGAACAAAACCTAGTAAACCATATCGATTTCTCCCTCAATTGTCTCTCCTTTTCTCTCTTTTTCCCTCATGTCTCCTCCTTTGTTAATTCTCTTTCACCTAAGCCTCTCCCCCCCGCTTCTTGTTCTCTTCTTCTCCTCTTTTCCCTTACCCTTTCCATTTTCATTCCTTCCCTCCTTATTTAGAATCATGCAAAAATCAACGGGGATTTCTTTGTCCTTTCCCTTGCAACTCCTCATTCGACTCAACCATTTTCACCCTAGACAAGTTTATCTCACACCCACAACCTTAATTATATGTCATCCATTGCTCCACAAACGTTCCAAGGCCAACCCAAGAACCGTCTGTCTAATTTATCGATGTTTTTGTTTTGGGACCCTAAATCCCAAAAATCGTGTATTATACATTTTATCCTAGCCTACATCATTATCCCCGTTTCTATGTAAACTTACACCGTGTGAAGCTCTGGATCAAGATTTTTGGGGAGTAATTGTTTGATGATCGACATCATTATGATATTATTCGTTCCTTTTTTATGGATGGTGGATTTAGTGTTATCATATTATCTTATGATTTTGGGTTTGATGGATGATTGTTGTTACTTTGAGTTTCCCTCTATGAATGAAACAAAGGTAAGTTTCGTTCTCTCTTTGTAGATCCCTCTATTTATAAGAGATATAAAGTGATTGTTTTCACTTTTCTTTTTTCCTTTCAATAGAAGTTTAGGAATTTACGGGTAATAATATTTAATTTTCTTGTTTTTGTTAAATTTGGGTACAAAAAATTCTAATTTTATTGGTTGCTAAGTTGAAATATGAAAAAGATCATTGCCGATTTCATTGCTCAATTCTAACACAAATTGTAGTTTTCATCATCATAAGAGTAACTTACAAGATTGACACCATGAAATAGCGGTGCTAAAGAAATTGGACAGCTATCAGATTAACTTAATCTCCTCGGTCTAATCGTCAGCTATAAGCTATTTCAAATTTAGGTCTCTGGTTATCTTTCATAACTTCCAAATATGTCGGGTGAGCGTATATTCTTGTATTTATGCTCTGAGTTGAACCATCGTGCGCATTCTGCAAAACCTTATGATGAGATCCACTTCTAATATATCAGCTCTCTCTGTCAAAGCCTCATCAATCTAGCCCCTCGGAAACCCAATAAATAATAAAAGGATAAGGATTAGATAAAACTGAACGTTAAACAATTATAAGTCAGATGAAAAGAGTCTGGAAAGAGTTCCTTTTCTTTTCAGAACCGTTTTTTTCTATTCGGTATTTCTAAAGTGGTTATTCACATAATTTTCTTTTCGACTAAATTTAGCTTAACCACTTAATAAATCCACAAGGTGCTCATGGTCGTCATGATGTTACAAATAGTAAGCATGAACGCAGTAATACAAATTAATTTTACAGGCCTAGCTCAGGATCAATATTCATGAGATCATGACACTTCAAAACAGTAGGTGAAATCGAAAATGTAATATCCCGCATTTTATCGGTAATTAATTTATATGGTTATTAAGGTGTTGATAATATTTGAATATTTATATTCGATAATTAAGTTATCGAATGCGTGTTATATATTTTATATATTATATTATATATTATTGGTGTAATATTTCATTATAATATTTATTGTTATATGTTATATTGAAGTATTGATCGTATTTGAATATTAATATTCGATAATTAATTTATCGAATATGTTATATACTTCATTTATTTATTTTTTTAGACTCGGGTTGTGATATTATAAGTTAACCCGAGACTTATATTATAAGTTAACTCGAGATAATATTATAAGTTCTATTACGTGTTATATTATATTTATACATCGCGTTGAGGTTGGTTCGTAGTAATTAAGACGAAGCTTTGACGGGAAGTCGGTTACGTAAGTAATAATAGTGTTGGGCCTTTTACGTGACCCAACTTCTTATACAAAACCCTACACCCATACTATCAAAACACTTACGCCGTTCACCACCATAAACCCTAATGCTTGTTCAAACTTATCGTTGACAGCGACGACAACCAGGACGAGAGAGAGAGAGAGTGTGAGGGAGAGGCGGCGTCGGCGGTGGCTAGGAGCGGTTTCAAGGGTCAATCATCTCAGGCGAGTAAGGTAAGCGTTCGACTTTCGTTTCGGTTTTTCGTTGTTGATATCGTTGTAGTGTTGTCGCTAGGGTGAGTCGTTGTGGTGGCTAGGGTTGGTCATAGGGGTGAGGACGAGTGCAGGGGTGTCGTTGGTGGTTGTGGTGGTCTGAGGGAAACGTAAAAAAAAAATCAAACAAACCCTTATGGGTCTTTTGTACGTCACGGTTAGGGGACTGCGATGGTACCACGGTGGTGCCGCCGTTTTGGCCTGATGGCGGGGGTAATGGTGGTGCTTGTTAGGTGTCGTGTCAGGGTTGCGAGTGGAACAGGCGGGTCGGTGGTGGTTGGGCTGCGAGCCAGGCCTGGTTATGGCCGCAGTTTGACTCGCCGGGCGGATTCGACACACTGTTGTGTATCGGTGGTGAGGCAGGAAGAGGTGGGTGTTATTGTGGAGGATGCCGGCAGTAGAGGTGGAGCTAGGGTGTCGTTGGGTCGAGTTTTACGCGAGTGTCGAGTGTGGGTGTGTGTTGGAACCAGCCGTGGTTCAACTCACCGGTTGGTCGGGGGTTGCTGGCGTGGTGGCTGACTGTAGGGTGGAGATGGGTCGCGAGGTGGTTAGGGTGTGGTGTTTGTGTAGTGTTTGCGTGGTGTTTGCGTGGTGTTGCGTGGTGTTTGCGTGGTAACGTAAGGTTACTACGTACACTTACTACAATTATTATTATTATTATTATTATTATTATTATTATTATTATTATTATTTTATTATTTATAATGATATTATTTTTGTCATTAGGTGGTTAGAGGATGGTTTTACTTTTGTTAATATATTGTGTTAGAAGTTAGTTAGTTAGTTATTAGTGGTTTTAATTGAGGGCATTATGAGTCGGGAAAGTTTCCCTTTTAAGAAAGTTGGTATTTCGGAAAGTTACTATTTTAGGAAACCTTCCACTTATAGAAGGTTACTAATTATAGTAAGTGTAGGTTGACTTATGGGGGTTCGGGAAGTTTATTAATTCGTTACGTATACATGTTTAGGTGACGGTTTTTGCGTGGAACACTTCTACCAAGCTTGTGGTTTACTGTTCTCCTGCAATTTGAGGTAGGGGAAACTACTGTGTATATAATGATGAGTAATCTATTGTTATTTCATGATAACCATGTTCATTTTATATTATCATATGATTGATATATTGTGTTATTTGATTAAATAATTCTGACATACGATATGAGGTGATGAAAATGGGTCTTGTGATTGGTGCGGAGATAACGGGTCTTGTGATTGGTGCGGAGTTAATGGGTCTTGTGATTGGTGCGGAGGTAATGGGTCTTGTGATTGGTGCGGAGTTAATGGGTCTTGTGATTGGTGTGGAGTTAATGGGTCTTGTGATTGGTGTGGAGAATATTGGGTCTTGTGACTCGGAGTGGAGATGATTGACCTCTATTTATAGTATTGTTTGACTGTCTATCTTTCCTCTACTCAACCTCGTGGTTGACCCTCTGTATTCGTGATCACCTGTGATGAACCAATTTATTGGGGAGCAGATTGACAGGTGCTTGAGAATATGGGAGCTAAGGGAAGGGAGAGCTTGGATCCGGACCAGATTAGAGTCTAGATCACTATAGTTTTTTTTGTCATGAGTTGTACTTGTTTATTTAAGACAGTTTCAAGATGGTTGTAAGAACTTGTTTTACAGTTTAACATATATAGTAAAGTACTGTGTTCTTTCCTTTGTAGCTACTGCCTCGGGAAACCGAGATGGTAACACCCTTATTTATTTGGGGAGTCCTAGTACAGGCCCTTAAATAAATGGGGGTGTTACAAAGTGGTATCAGAGCGAACGATCCTCAGGCCTAAACCAAATGAATGATAATGAACGTAGAAAGAGTCAAATAAAATGAACCCCGAGATAAAACTGATAGGAGCCCCAAAACGGAACGGGATGAGTTAGGGGACCCCTCACACCAAACCATGGGCCATTTCGGTTCTGTCTCGGGAACCCGATGAGAGCAATTGAAGAGTGGGGTAGACTATTAGTGACCTGGTTATATTGTATTAACGATCTTGCAGGAGAAGAATGAGGTAAGTAATATGTGAGTTATGATCAATGATGTACATTGGAAGGAAATGTGTGATATGGAATGTGGATCCATCTGGATGATTGAATTGAAATTCTAAGAGTTTGGAAGTGTACTTGTTGAGCATTAGTTAGAGTGATGTAATCATAATATGCTGATGTTTAAAATGTTCATCTGATTATCTGGTTATTAAACGACTAATGTAACTATGTAATATATTGCTGGTATTCGGATATGAACGATCGGACTTATATCTATTAGTAATACATGTCTAGTGATATGCGGAATGTGTTGCCCAAGCCATGAATGAGATGTAGTGATGTGTAACAGTTGTAAATATTGAGTATTTAGTTGATTCTACGTTCAGTTTCAAATCGTACCGTGTTCTAGGTGGCAATTAAAGTTTGAATGATGCATACATGCTAATATGGTGGTGTCTATACTTCAAATGACATGTCAACATGTTTTGGAAAAATGATGGTTACATTTAAATGTGATAATGTGAAGCGATTTTTTTAAAGAATAAAATTTTGATAGAATTTCAGAATGTTACCTTGCTTGCGAGAGCTGCCATTAAAAATGTGTTCTTTATATGTGTATGAAAATTTTATGTATGATAACCTTCTAAGTTGGTCTTACAATGCTTTTCGTTTCACGTTAATAAGAGTTGTATTTTGAGAGAAATAAATCTTTTGGTCGACAGGGGTCAAATTGTTACTGCACGGTTCGGATTTGATCCATGTTTTGTAAATGAAGTCACTTAAAACGTGTTTAATTCAATGTATAATTCCAACTCTATTGTTTAGAATGTTCGATCACGTTTCCAAAATGATAAGCTATGTAAAATCTTATCGAGTCGTTATTGTAAAACCCCTCGCGAAAGCGGAAATATAAAACATACAAAATACTAAAAATGCAGCGGAATTAAAACTTTTTAACATAACTAACATGTGAGGTGAATTAAAAACTGTAACTGAAAGTAAAATTACATATACAAACAGCCTGGGATGGTACATCCCTACAGGCACTCAAACAGAAATGTAAACAAAGTCTAGCTAACGTAAACGTGTGAGTCAATCAATGAATAGGATCATCGCTCGCTAGCTCCATGCAACCCTCTGCCAACCACCTGTCATGTACCTACATACATGTAAACATGTACGCCACAATCAGTGGGGAGCGACTAGAGTTCTCCTAGCCACCTTTTGTGACAACACGTAACACATAACGCAATACCGAATACTCCAACATATATAACATGTGAAGCATAAACAACTCATCAACTGTCCTCATAATATCATGCAAACTCTAGTGCACGGCTCTCAACCAACTTCATAAACCGTTAGGAAGGAGAGCCGGTTTCCCTACTAGTTACCCAGTCGGGGGGTCTTTCAATCCAACTATTTATGAAACCGAACTAAGAGTCATCCAATGCCTTGGATGATTTAACCATAAATCAAATAAACATCAATAACTCATCATGCATATCTGACACTGTACCATCATCAGGGCAAGCAGATAAAACATCCATAACACTAGCAACGGGTCCAGAGGTGAACTTAACACATATCCCATTACTATACTATGTCGGGTCCAGAGGTGAACTTAACACATATCCCAACATACAATTCAAGTAAAGGGTCCAGAGGTGAACTTAACACATATCTCTAAACTTACAACCATGAAAAGGGTCCAGAGGTGAACTCAACACATATCCCTAATCATCCAAAAGCAAAGGGTCCAGAGGTGAGCTTAACACATATCCCAATGCTACAAACAAGTATTGGGTCCAGAGGTGAGCTTAACACATATCCCAATACACAGCTATCGCACAACGGGTCCAGAGGTGAGCTTAACACATATCCCGTGTACGACAACCGATCACGTGTCAGGTCCAGAGGTGAACTTAACACATATCCTGACACGCCCAAGCAAAACACGTAACGGGTCCAGAGGTGAGCTTAACACATATCCCGTCACGCGACATATAAAACACGTAGTGGGTCCAGAGGTGAGCTTAACACATATCCCACCACGCGACAACCAATGTAACCACTAACATCCAAAGGTAGAAGCTAATCTATAGTTCTAACTTCTTAAACTTCTAATCAACACTTAATTGACCCCGGGAACTAAGACGAGGGAGAGCCGGTTTCCCTTTCGGTTACCCGACCGGGGGGGTCTCTATCCTCACTCCATTCCCGAACCTAATATGGTGTTGCCCATCCTCCGGGGACCTCAAATACATAACAAAGATGCAAGGAACAAGTTTTAATCAAAACCGATTAACCGTTTGAAAGTTATGAACAAATTAAAATTTCGAAAATAGCTTACAGGGGTCCCCAGCCGGTCGGCAGGCAGCCGGTCGGCCGGCTGGTGACCTCCTCAGCCTTCCTTCCCTTTTTCCAAAACAAACAATACACGCACTCCCAGCCGGTCGGCCGGCTGGGAACTCCATTTCCCAGCCTTTACTAAAATCGCAACCCAATCCCAATTGTACTCCCAGCCGGCTGGCAGGCGGCCGGTCTGCCGGCTGGGCTCCCATCTACCTATAGTTTTCGCAAAAAATACGCATGACACAAACCTACCAGCCGGTCGGCCGGCTGACAGTCCAAGGCCAATTTCTCAAAAATACGAAAAACACGCAAACGCACTCCCAGCCGGTCGACCGGCGGCCGGTCGGTCGACCGGCTCAGAGAGCCTGTAACGAAAAACGCATTTTCCCAATCCTTTTCAAACTTCACAAATCGACCCATAAACTTCAATAATCACTACAAGTATGATTTGCCCAACATTATAAACATCAAATATCACTATCCTAACAGCATACAAAGCCCATAACAATCCTCAAATGATTATACCGAGTATCCGTCGCAAAATGTGCAAATTTCAGAAAAACAACATATGATCTTAAGAACATCAACAAGCTTGAATTCAACACAATAACACATTCCTAAACATGTTACTAAGTCCTTTAAGCATTGTATTTCAACAAAATCAGAAACTAAACACAAGAACACAACAAACTTGCTAATATACACATAAAGGTCGAGTTTCTCATTATCGTCACCTTTACTTAGCGAAACCTTCAAGATCTTGTTCAATAATCACCAAGTCCTCTTCCGGCTAACACAAACACCGCCTAAAACGACAAAACATCAAAACTAATCACGAATTTCGAAATATCCCAAACAGGCCGAAATTTCAACTGTCACCAAATGCAAGATTGATTACCTTAAAACGACGGGCTCGAGACAAGGAATCCGTAGCCGCGAAAATCGTCTCAATCGGATAAGAAACGAAGATTTTATGAGAGTTTTAAGATTGAAGGAGGAGGAAATCAAAAAAATGGTGTTTTGTTTATTTGTTAAATCTGAAAAATGAATTGGAGGAGAGAGATAGAAGATGGTGGGGTTAGGGTTTTGTGAGGAAAAAGAGGAAAAATGGATCCATTAACAAGTTAGGCCCATAATACGAGTTTTAAGACGATTTGAGCTAAGAACATCGAATTAAGGTAACTACAAACTTAAGACGATATAAATATTTCCGGACTATGAAATTAAATTACTGAGATGTAGATTACACAATTAAATAAAATCTTATTTAAATCCTTTAAAATATTCTCGTATAAATTAATCAGTTATTTAAATGAATTTCCACAAATTACGAAATATAAATTATTTCTCGAACTTGAACTTAAAATCTTTAAACTTCCGAGTCCCGAAATATTGGGCTGTTACAATCACCCCATCTTTCAAAAAGTTTCGTCCTCGAAACTTGAAAACAGAAGTAAGTACGGAAATAACTCTAGCTATCAAAACGTACTACCCGGGTTATGGTAACCCAAAACTTTAACTTTCGAAAAGGTTTCAAAAACAAATAGAGTCTAAGGCACAAGTCTTGTCAATGGACATTGGGATTCTCGTTACGTATTCAAGAGTCCGACGTTCCAAATCTGAGACAAGTCCCAATATTAAATCGATAAGGTTCAAAATTTAGATTGATTCGGTGTTGATAAGCACATCACAGGTTATCAGACGTCTCCAATAACAAGTTGCAGTGGCAGTCAACGCTGAAATCCATCAAAGTTGTAAAACGTTCTGCTCTTTAAAATCAAGTTTTCCTCAAAATCAACCTTTATTTACTTTCAACAAAAGAGGGAGCAGTTTCCAAATCCTCAAAACAATTAAGATTTTCCAAAAATTACAACTTTTAGGGTTAACAATAGCGAAGAAATTCCAAAAACAGTCACCGGGAGCGTAGAAACGATCATAGAGATTACTTTCGACACGAAGGATTGAGAGTTTCTAGTTTCACAGTTGTCAGAACACACGAAGAAGGATCGAAGGAATGAAACAACCAGGTTAGAGGTCAAGAAAAACGGTAACTCTTGCTAAACATGGGGTCACTAACCACTCGATCCATAAACCAAGCACCGTCACAATGATTCCCAATATATCCCAAGAAGGACAATTCAAGTGATCTCTAGACTCTCAAGGGTTTCACGATCCCTCTTACCATTATCTCATCCACAGAACAAGGTATTCCTCAACAAGAAGGCTTTCAAATCTCTAGACGGGGATTCTAATACTATAACAACGAACCTCAAAACCCCAAGATAGGGTATTCGGTATCCTATAACCTTAAATCCTTAACAGTTCGATCCCAACAACTTACTCCACAAGGTGCTTCGAAATCTTAAATTCCCAATTGTTATCATCACAGTGAACATTCAAATCGAGACTTTACTAAGGTAACAACTTCTAAATCCTCTGATTTCCAACCATTTACCAACAATATACATCTCAAAGAAAGTTCCAAAGAAGTAACAACTTTTACTATTATAGGTTCCATAAGACTTAGGCATTCACATTCCGAGATTCCTCAATTGATATTTATGAACACTTATAAGTTTCAAATTTCCACTCTACGATTACCTCAAACATCAACGGTTACCTGTAAGTACATCAATAGGCAAATGCCGAGGTTCCATATGTAACTCACGGTCAACACTCAGTCAGCTTTATAAGTCCACTTGTAAATGTCTCAATATTCTCACGCAGTTACTAATAACTCTCGTTCCTCAAGTATGTGGTCCTTTCTGCATTACAAAAATTCCTCAAGATTAAGTAGCACTAACTTACCTAATTCATCAATTTAACCACATCATCATTATCTAAGGCACATTCCTCTAAATTCATCTATAACTCCAAGCATTCTATTCCAATCCTCAAATGGTGCTTAGAAATCTACAAAGATCACTTACACACAATCCATTTAACATGGACTCTCAAGACGGCACACTGTCCAACATTGCCCGAACATTATTCTCACCAACTCTCTCAACCAAATCCTGACAACGCAGAACCAAGCATTCTTCAAGGCATGTATCTCTACCCCAAGAACAGGTCGATCTCGCCACTAATCTAAATGAAGAGGAACAAGGCTCACGGAAGAAGAGATGAGATATGAACCTCAGAGACAAACACGATACAGATTCCGAGAGAGTCATAAGAAAACGACTCGAGGAACAACGAGATGACAAGGTAAGAAACTTCAGGCTATGGACTCCAATGAAATTGAAGCCATGATCAGAAGGAGAAGCAAAGGAAAGGAAAGGAGAGAAGCGATATGAAAGAAACGATTACGGACATCTCCCAAGGTGCGGGTCTCTCATTATTCTCACGGGATTCTCACTTCTTACTTTCCACATCAAGTCATTCAATTATCGGTTCTCACGAACAATTCCTCCAATGATTCATATACCCTTATCCTTCAACTCTAAACGGTATCATCATTATAACTACCTATTCCCAAAAGTTTGAGATGTCACATCTCTGCTAGTTCCACTAATGACAATTCAATAACACTTTCAGGTCATCTTCCCTATATGCTATATCCACTTTATTTTTTTACCCTACTGTCCACCAGATAACAATTTTCAAACCATCAAGTTTTTCCGAACTTACATCTCTCAATGAATTACTTCATTCCGTCCACATACTGGTGGTGCAACTTCAAATTTCTCTTAAGCTTTTCAATAAATAAACGCTAAGATTTATTAAGCCACCTAGGGTCACATAGTGATTCACTTCCTCTAAGCTTAAGTCAACCTCTTCGAGTATTCCACTATTATAGCAAATGATTCGTATTCCTCAACAATGAGCCTTTCTCAGCTCAATCACTCACCTAAGTCAAGTGATACTAACTCACTTCATCATACACTCATCATCATTAGCATCTTAAGCCTATTCTTTCAGGTTGCTCTATAACCTTAAGCATCTTATCTAACTCCTTAAACAATACTCTTCAATCCACATATTTTCACGATCTAAGCATGGTTCTCCAGGTTAGGTTCCACCGAATATTAAGTATACAACTCAACCTTCAAGCAAGTATCCGATCACTCACTTTTAATCTCCCAATTGGATAGACAACTAGACCCTTGGATCACCAAAACATGTCTCTCGATACCTCTTAAGTTATTCCTCAAATAACAATATTTCTCATAACACAGCTTACGGTTATCCTAAGACTAGTTCCTCCAAATCCAATAAAAGGGAAGGTTACCTAAAGGGCACCTTAAGAAAGCAAGCAACAAGGTTAAGCTGAAAAGATATGAAGATCTGTTCAAGCAAGATAGACAAATATTCTAAAAGAAGGATGTGCATCCAGAGTTATCGAAAAAGGTGATGCACGAAGAAAGAGAAGTATCTTCAAGGCTTAAAAGCATTCTCCAACAGTAGCACGAATCTTCTATCTTCGGTAGGAACTCAGGTCTTCATCGCCAGATGGATTAGTTCACGGTTCGTCGATTGGAAGGCAATAAAGTAAAATCAAAGACAATCAACAAACACGTTAGAACCTAATAAAAGCAGTCACAAAACAGACTACAATTTAAGTCCTTAAATCTACCCCATCTCTCATTCCTTATTCGATTAAATGGTCAAGTTAAGGTTGGGGGTTACATGAGTGCGTCGGGAGCAATAATGCTCTGATACCAACTGTAAAACCCCTCGCGAAAGCGGAAATATAAAACATACAAAATACTAAAAATGCAGCGGAATTAAAACTTTTTAACATAACTAACATGCGAGGTGAATTAAAAACTGTAACTGAAAGTAAAATTACATATACAAACAGCCTGGGATGGTACATCCCTACAGGCACTCAAACTGAAATGTAAACTAAGTCTAGCTAACGTAAACGTGTGAGTCAATCGATGAATAGGATCATCGCTCACTAGCTCCATGCAACCCTCTGCCAACCACCTGTCATGTACCTACATACATGTAAACATGTACGCCACAATCAGTGGGGAGAGACTAGAGTTCTCCGAGCCACCTTTTGTGACAACACGTAACACATAAAGCAATACCGAATACTCCAACATATATAACATGTGAAGCATAAACAACTCATCAACTGTCCTCATACTATCATGCAAACTCTAGTGCACGGCTCTCAACCAACTTCATAAACCGCTAGGAAGGAGAGCCGGTTTCCCTACTGGTTACCCAGTCGGGGGGTCTTTCAATCCAACTATTTATGAAACCGAACTAAGAGTCATCCAATGCCTTGGATGATTTAACCAGCATAAATCAAATAAACATCAATAACTCATCATGCATATCTGACACTGTACCATCATCAGGGCAAGCAGATAAAACATCCATAACACTAGCAACGGGTCCAGAGGTGAACTTAACACATATCCCATTACTACACTATGTCGGGTCCAGAGGTGAACTTAACACATATCCCAACATACAATTCAAGTAAAGGGTCCAGAGGTGAACTTAACACATATCCCTAAACTTACAACCATGAAAAGGGTCCAGAGGTGAACTCAACACATATCCCTAATCATCCAAAAGCAAAGGGTCCAGAGGTGAGCTTAACACATATCCCAATGCTACAAACAAGTATTGGGTCCAGAGGTGAGCTTAACACATATCCCAATACACAGCTATCGCACAACGGGTCCAGAGGTGAGCTTAACACATATCCCGTGTACGACAACCGATCACGTGTCAGGTCCAGAGGTGAACTTAACACATATCCTGACACGCCCAAGAAAAACACGTAACGGGTCCAGAGGTGAGCTTAACACATATCCCGTCACGCGACATATAAAACACGTAGTGGGTCCAGAGGTGAGCTTAACACATATCCCACCACGCGACAACCAATGTAACCACTAACATCCAAAGGTAGAAGCTAATCTATAGTTCTAACTTCTTAAACTTCTAATCAACACTTAATTGACCCCGGGAACTAAGACGAGGGAGAGCCGGTTTCCCTTTCGGTTACCCGACCGGGGGGGTCTCTATCCTCACTCCATTCCCGAACCCAATATGGTGTTGCCCATCCTCCGGGGACCTCAAATACATAACAAAGATGCAAGGAACAAGTTTCAATCAAAACCGATTAACCGTTTGAAAGTTATGAACAAATTAAAATTTCGAAAATAGCTTACAGGGGTCCCCAGCCGGTCGGCAGGCAGCCGGTCGGCCGGCTGGTGACCTCCTCAGCCTTCCTTCCCTTTTTCCAAAACAAACAACACACGGACTCCCAGCCGGTCGGCCGGCTGGGAACTCCATTTCCTAGCCTTTACTAAAATCGCAACCCAATCCCAATTGTACTCCCAGCCGGCTGGCAGGCGGCCGGTCTGCCGGCTGGGCTCCCTTCTACCTATAGTTTTCGCAAAAATACGCATGACACAAACCTACCAGCCGGTCGGCAGGCAGCCGGTCGGCCGGCTGGCAGTCCAAGGCCAATTTCTCAAAAATACGAAAAACACGCAAACGCACTCCCAGCCGGTCGACCGGCGGCCGGTCGGTCGACCGGCTCAGAGAGCCTGTAACGAAAAACGCATTTTTCCAATCCTTTTCAAACTTCACAAATCGACCTATAAACTTCAATAATCACTACAAGTATAATTTGCCCAACATTATAAACATCAAATATCACTATCCTAACAGCATACAAAGCCCAAAACAATCCTCAAATGATTATACCGAGTATCCGTCGCAAAATGTGCAAATTTCAGAAAAACAACATATGATCTTAAGAACATCAACAAGCTTGAATTCAACACAATAACACATTCCTAAACATGTTACTAAGTCCTTTAAGCATTGTATTTCAACAAAATCAGAAACTAAACACAAGAACACAACAAACTTGCTAATATACACATAAAGGCCGAGTTTCTCATTATCGTCACCTTTACTTAGCGAAACCTTCAAGATCTTGTTCAATAATCACCAAGTCCTCTTCCGGCTAACACAAACACTGCCTAAAACGACAAAACATCAAAACTAATCACGAATTTCGAAATATCCCAAACAGGCCGAAATTTCAACTGTCACCAAATGCAATATTTCTTACCTTAAAACGACGGGCTCGAGACAAGGAATCCGTTGCCGCAAAAATCGTCTCAATCGGATAAGAAACGAAGATTTTATGAGAGTTTTATGATTGAAGGAGGAGGAAATCAAAAAAATGGTGTTTTGTTTATTTGTTAAATCTGAAAAATGAATTGGAGGAGAGAGATAGAAGATGGTGGGGTTAGGGTTTTGTGAGGAAAAAGAGGAAAAATGGATCCATTAACAAGTTAGGCCCATAATACGAGTTTTAAGACGATTTGAGCTAAGAACATCGAATTAAGGTAACTACAAACTTAAGACGATATAAATATTTCCGGACTATGAAATTAAATTACTGAGATGTAGATTACACAATTAAATAAAATCTTATTTAAATCCTTTAAAATATTCTCGTATAAATTAATCAGTTATTTAAATGAATTTCCACAAATTACGAAATATAAATTATTTCTCGAACTTGAACTTAAAATCTTTAAACTTCCGAGTCCCGAAATATTGGGCTGTTACAGTTATTTAATTGTGATTTTTGCAAGTTGTCCAATTTTTTTTTTTTTATTTTTTTTTTCGATGAATTACAGTAAGGGTCCTGTCCAAACCATTTCAGTTGTCAAAATTGTTATAAATGATTTTCTTGAGATATGTATCTGCTTTTGTTTCCTATGATTAGTTAATTCATTACATTTTCTAAAAACTATAATAGCTCGCAAGGTAACTAAGTGGATATGTAATTATGATTTGTGTGAATTGCTACATAATGTTTAATTGGTGAAATTGCGAGTTATGTAAGTTTCACATAAAAGTGTAATGAAATGTGAATCATATGATGTGACCATGTGATATCCTGATATAGCATTAATAACATGAGTAGTAGGCATATGATAGGAATATGAACCTTACTTTATGATAACTTCATCTTGCTTACTTCTATGTAAGATGGTTTCAATTATACTGACACTCTTACTTTCTAAGGATATGACCTCCAAATAATGATGTGATGTTAAAATCATATTATCAGAGAAGAGTCTTGACAGGTGGTTGAATGAAATTGGACTCATAAACTTATTAGCATGATAAAACAATCTAATTATTATACGTAATGGCAATCATTTTGAACGATGTTAATCGTGTTGATGTTCTTTCATATATTTATGGTATATCGTCGTCTAGATCGCTGAGGTAATAAGCTTTATAACACCTTCATGTATATTGTTATGTCACAAACTGAATTGCAATTGCTATGTTTAAAAATCTGATCATACTATTTTGAGTTAATAATTAGTTGACATGTGAAATATGAAGTACTAGTCTTGTGAGTTCGTTTACCTTTATCGTTAAAGTTTTCATAATCCATGAGAAACAAGAACAATGTCCTAGTAAAGAAGACTCAGAACGTCTCTGTGTAGTCTTGTTTTGATCTGTAGCTTGTGAAATTGCCTTTTGATTCGTATTTATAAATTTTCACAAATTACCGCTTCAATGTTTCAAACGCTTCAAAATGTTTTCAAAGTAATATACCAGAATAAAGCTTGAAGTTTTGATAATTATGATGATTGATGCAATATGATAATTCGGTAGCTATCTGTCGGTGAAGTCCTGTTTGAAAGTTTAATTGCTGCACAGTGTATAACACCCTTATTATGCAAGTCAGATATAGTAATAATTTCACGATAAATAATGTAATGTGAGTGGACGGAAAATGTACCTAAGTGATTTTGTTAACTTATTGATATCTGAGAGTGTTAAACGGTCTCGTGAGTCTATGATTTGTGTACATCTTGTGAAATATGTCAATGTTCCATGTTTAATTACGTTAATCAATTTTGCGCTATGTCTTTTCCTGAACATGATTCCACTTCTATAATATGATTATGAGCATAAAACATTTTAAATTTTCAAGTATAAACTATGAGCCTCTTGATTGTTTACATTGTTGAAAATATATTAAATTGTGATAAATCTCAAAGGTATGTAAGTGTTAGCTACCCCGATTCTGCTTTACTGCGTAACACGATTTCTACTAATCCTTGTACTCTTGTTTTGCTCGAGGTTATATATGTTTGCGTACTAATTGCTATAGGTTTCGTACGAGTACTTCTTTGCGCTGAAATTAGTAATTGTTCCTTTATTTTGGTAGTTAATATTTCGGATTGATAAGATACTCCTTTTGTTTGTGAGACGGGTTGAATTGTGAGATGGATAAACTTTTGTTAATTGATTAGTTGTGTATGCATAATGATGTTGTATTGAGATTGAGATTGCAGTTTAGTTTTATCAGGTTGTCGCATTCGTTGATCTTGACTTGTGAGTGAGTAGCTTAGAGTTTTACTCTCTAAGTGTTGAGCAGTTCCTTTAATGGAATATTTGATGATATTGATATGGAAATCGAGATGAGAATTGGTCGTTGGTACTGAGTTATGAGTTATTTGGCCGTTGTGCCATACTGTGTTTTCGGTCCAGTGGACATTGGTTATTGAGTTATATTTTGAGTTCGAAATCGGTATTGAAATGGAACTAGTGCCTTGTGGTTTTATCCCGCCAGTTCAGTACTCACCCCTTGACTTTGGTCTTAGATACGACGATGAATGCGATACTTGGTTACTTGGAGTGAGATGGTGTGAGATAGAGTAACGAGTACGACAGAGTAGTGAGCTGGGATTTGTATAATGAGGTTACGGGGACGTAACCGTCTTTTAAGGAGGATAGGATTGTAAAATCTTATTGATGTATGATATGGCTAGTTGTTATGACATGACTAAGTGGTATGTCGTGATTGTTTGCATATACTTGATAATCTTGATTACTTTTGTTATGCATTTTATTGTGTTCGTGAAGTACCATTTTACTTAGTTATACGGTAAACTTTGGGACAAAGTTTTCTTAACGAGGGTAGAATGTAACGGGTCGTGTTTTGAAGTACCTCTATTTGTGCTGACGTTATGTGATGTCACCCTTTTGTGTTCGTTATGTGCTTAGTAACCAGCTTGTTATTCATGGGATAGTGAACTTCGGGACGAAGTTCATTTTAAGGGGGGAAGACTGTAATATCCCGCATTTTATCGGTAATTAATTTATATGGTTACTAGGTTGTAACCCGTGAAATTCACGGGTCTGTTTTTTAAACTTTAGATGAAGATAGTTAATAATATTGGAGATAAGCAAATTGAATATTTATATTCGATAATTAAGTTATCAACACCTTAAGTTATCGAATGCGTGTTATATATTTTATATATTATATTATATATTATTGGTGTAATATTTCATTATAATATTTATTGTTATATGTTATATTGAAGTATTGATCGTATTTGAATATTAATATTTGATAATTAATTTATCGAATATGTTATATACTTCATTTATTTATTTTTTTAGACTCGGGTTGTGATATTATAAGTTAACCCGAGACTTATATTATAAGTTAACTCGAGATAATATTATAAGTTCTATTACGTTTTATATTATATTTATACATCGCGTTGAGGTTGGTTCGTAGTAATTAAGACGAAGGTTTGACGGGAAGTCGGTTACGTAAGTAATAATAGTGTTGGGCCTTTTACGTGACCCAACTTCTTATACAAAACCCTACACCCATACTATCAAAACATTTACGCCGTTCACCACCATAAACCCTAATGCTTGTTCAAACTTAGCGTTGGCAGCGACGACAACCAGGACGAGAGAGAGAGAGAGAGTGTGAGGGAGAGGCGGCGTCGGCGGTGGCTAGGAGCGGTTTCAGGGGTCAATCATCTCAGGCGAGTAAGGTAAGCGTTCGACTTTCGTTTCGGTTTTTCGTTGTTGATATCGTTGTAGTGTTGCCGCTAGGGTGAGTCGTTGTGGTGGCTAGGGTTGGTCATAGGGGTGAGGACGAGTGCAGGGGTGTCGTTGGTGGTTGTGGTGGTCTGAGGGAAACGTAAAAAAAAATCAAACAAACTCTTATGGGTCTTTTGTACGTCACAGTTAGGGGACTGCGATGGTACCACGGTGGTGCCGCCGTTTTGGCCTGATGGCGGGGGTAATGGTGGTGCTTGTTAGGGGTCGTGTCAGGGTTGCGAGTGGAACAGACGGGTCGGTGGTGGTTGGGCTGCGAGCCAGGCCTGGTTATGGCCGCAGTTTGACTCGCCGGGCGGATTCGACACACCGTTGTGTATCGGTGGTGAGGCAGGAAGAGGTGGGTGTTATTGTGGAGGATGCCGGCAGTAGAGGTGGTGCTAGGGTGTCGTTGGGTCGAGTTTTACGCGAGTGTCGAGTGTGGGTGTGTGTTGGAACCAGCCGTGGTTCAACTCACCGGTTGGTCGGGGGTTGCTGGCGTGGTGGCTGACTGTAGGGTGGAGATGGGTCGCGAGGTGGTTAGGGTGTGGTGTTTGTGTGGTATTTGTGTGGTGTTTGCGTGGTGTTTGCGTGGTGTTGCGTGGTGTTTGCGTGGTAACGTAAGGTTACTACGTACACTTACTACAATTATTATTATTATTATTATTATTATTATTATTATTATTATTATTATTATTATTATTATTTTATTATTTATAATGATATTATTTTTGTCATTAGGTGGTTAGAGGATGGTTTTACTTTTGTTAATATATTGTGTTAGAAGTTAGTTAGTTAGTTATTAGTGGTTTTAATTGAGGGCATTATGAGTCGGGAAAGTTTCCCTTTTAAGAAAGTTGGTAATTCGGAAAGTTACTATTTTAGGAAACCTTCCACTTATAGAAGGTTACTAATTATAGTAAGTGTAGGTTGACTTATGGGGGTTCGGGAAGTTTATTAATTCGTTACGTATACATGTTTAGGTGACGGTTTTTGCGTGGAACACTTCTACCAAGCTTGTGGTTGACTGTTCTCCTGCAATTTGAGGTAGGGGAAATTACTGTGTATATAATGATGAGTAATCTATTGTTATTTGATGATAATCATGTTCATTTTATATTATCATATGATTGATATATTGTGTTATTTGATTATATAATTCTGAGATACGATATGAGGTGATGAAAATGGGTCTTGTGATTGGTGCGGAGATAACGGGTCTTGTGATTGGTGCGGAGTTAATGGGTCTTGTGATTGGAGCAGAGTTAATGGGTCTTGTGATTGGTGCGGAGTTAATGGGTCTTGTGATTGGTGTGGAGTTAATGGGTCTGGTGATTGGTGTGGAGAATATTGGGTCTTGTGACTCGGAGTGGAGATGATTGACCTCTATTCTCTACTCAACCTCGTGGTTGACCCTGTGTATTCGTGATCACCTGTGATGAACCAATTTACTGGGGAGCAGACTGACAGGTGCTTGAGAATATGGGAGCTAAGGGAAGGGAGAGCTTGGATCCGGACCAGATTAGAGTCTATATCACTATAGTTTTTTTTGTCATGAGTTGTACTTGTTTATTTAAGACAGTTTCAAGATGGTTGTAAGGACTTGTTTTACAGTTTAACATATATAGTAAAGTACTGTGTTCTTTCCTTTGTAGCTACTGCCTCGGGAAACCGAGATGGTAACACCCTTATTTATCTGGGGAGTCCTAGTACAGGCCCTTAAATAAATGGGGTGTTACAGAAAAACTCATCAATTAATCTTTGCATAGACAAAGTTAACCTATATATCATGCATCATTAACGTGATGATTAATTAACTTACGGTCCAAATCCTAAAAACATGAGCCAGAAATAGGTCCACCTATCTCATTGTTGCAAGTTTGAAGCTCAACATGGATTTAACTGCAAAACTTTAAAACTTGAAACCGAGTTACATGGGTCTACTTGTAGCTTAAGCAATTGAGGTTCACTTACCTGTTCTCTCGACAAATTGTTGAACTTTTGAAGCAAGAAAGCTTTGGGATCCATCTGACCAGGAGGCCTTCCAATTCCTAAATGCAAGTCCAAAATAGAACAAACCCTAATGAAAAATAGATCTCAATTTCTACAATATTATTATTATTACTAAAACCTCAAAAGGAATCAAACTTTTTCATGAAATAACACAATTAACCGAAAATAGAACAAACCCAAATGAAAAATAGAAACATCGTACCAAAAGGCGAGATATCGAGATGCTCTTACCAAACAAATAGCCCAAAAATTCATATATATAATGACAAGTTGTACTCTAGACTCGGATGACAAGTTAATATACAAATTCTTGTGGAAAATGAAGATGAAATTGTTGTTTTTCAAGGGGAAAAGGGTGATGAAATTTAAAGGCCAAAATCAAATGTAAACTACAAGAACTCAGATGAATACTTGACTGCGTTTATCTCCTTTAATCTTGTACACAACTTCGTAACCACCCGAGAACAAATGAACACACGAACAGTACAAATATAATTAATATGTCTATCAATGTCTCCCATAAATAAAAAAAAGTAAAAAAATTGTGTGAATAATTGAGGGGGGAGGTAGTTATTGTTGGAGCTAGTGTCCTCAACAGTTAGTGCGACAACACGTATAAATCTCTTAAAGGAACACAGGGTATACTTTGTATTTTAGCCAGTTGATTCACGTTTATCAATAACGGTTGGCTTGCTAGAAAGTTTGACGTTATTGTCATACAGATGGCGGTAATCAACTGGTCCCTAAGAGTCACACCTAAAGGATGGAATCTGAGAGATATGATTAGATGAAAATGTAATCAGATTGATACCCTATACGACTAAACGGTTAGTCAAATTAAAGATGACATAATTATTTAATACGAATTAAATAATATTAGCTAAGACGAATTAAAATGTTAATTCGTAATTAAATATAAAATGTTATATTTAATTATGTGTAATGAAATTATTTAATAAAGATTAAATGATTTAATTAAATATAAAAGATTATATTTAATTAGTGGATTATAATATAAGATATTTATAAGATAAAACATTACACAAGAGAGATATATATAACCGATTCTATAAAGATAGAATTTCGGTCAGAGCAATTATCAAGTTGTTCAGTTGTTATGAAGTACTGTAGGTAGAACCAAATACTGATTTGGGGAATCCTAGTTGATGTCTAATAGCAAGGTTGTTTGCAACTATAAATAGGACATTCACTCTGCACTTAAAACATACGAGTTACACGACATACATACTATCCCTCTCTCTCTCTAGCTTTCATCTTACACAAAATTAAAGGTAATTTTGCAGTTTCTAGCTCTAGAAGGGGTATTTCTTAGAACATCTTGGGTGCAACGATTAGGAGGATATCTGTTTTGATATGTGATCTTAGGCCTTTGCAAGGACAGAAGGTTAATTCTTAATCCCAATCTTTGTATCTTGTACTTCGTTTATGACTATAAATCATATATTATAAATTTGTTATCATCCTGCATATAAAGAATTGGGATTATATATAGATATTTTCCCACAAGTGGTATCAGAGCCTATGGCTTACAAATTTTATTTTTGTATGATTTTCATAAACGTTTTGAGAAAATTTAAAGAAAAAAAAAATAAAAACAACAGTGTATGTTTATAGCCGAGACAAATTTTTCTGTTCGTCGCTTTCCTTTTTGATTTATTGTTGTTGTTGTCTTAAACAGTTAAAATAACAAAATAATAAATTTGTTGATGTTTTAATTTAATAAAGATTGAATTAAAACGTGAAAGGAAATCGTCTTACATGTTCTTGAATTACATAATTTGCTAAAGGATCGATCCCACCATAATCTTGATATTTGTCTTAAAAGGTTAATTTGAATGATTAAGATTACAACAATATCTAATAAAGATTAGAATTTTGTAGGTTATCGATCTCGTATTTAGCAACCCGACATTAGTTATTCAAGTTCATGAGTTTTAAAGAAAAGAAAAAGAAAAAAAAAACAAGATCAGGCTGTTCAGCGTCTGAACTTCTATTTTCTGGGTTTACGCTATGTTCTCGACGCTTTTCTGGATTTTTCAGCCTTTTTAATTCTCTTTTCTGGATTTCCAGCGTTTATGAAACGTTCTCAATTACGGCGTTTTAAAAGTGTCGGAAAATCTGCTACAATAATTTTGAGCTTTACTCCCAGCGTGTTTTTCCAGCGCTTTGCTTGCGACGCTTTGTTTTGACCTTTTGATTTTGAAAGGCTGTTTCCAGCAACTTTTGCGACGCTTTAGTTGCGACGTTTTTGTTTTAAATGACTTTTTTTAGCTATTTTCTCGGCAGATTTCTCTTTGGGCTGTTTTTTGTTTATTTTTTTATATAATACATTATAAAGATAATGTGTATTTTTTATTTGGATGAAAAAGTTCACTAGTTTTGATACCTAAATTATTTTAAAACGGTTTAAAATAATGTTGGATTAATCATATTATACGATAATTTGAATATGTTTTTTTGATTAAATTATGAGAATAAGTACGGTATTATCACATAATTTTAATCCATAAATGGTGGTTTGGGTAAATTACTCTACATAATTACGGAATTATGTCTTGAAAGATTAATTTAATTAGTATGATGCATTCTATATATTATATTGTTGAATGAATGGATTTATTTACGCTTTTACAATAAGTTGTATCTTGTAATACTTAGTGTTGCCTTAGTAAATTATGTTTTCGTAATGAAGGGAACATAATTTGTGATGTATTTATGAGATCTCGAATCTCCCTTGTGTAATATTTTTTTTACGTTTTTGGGAATTAGAATGTAATAATAGGATTTTATTATGTAATTCTTCAAATGTAATTAAGAAGACCAAGACGGAGATCGGATTGCTCACTCCCACTACATCACCAAGAAGGAACATCAAAACAAGACAAGCTTCCAGGGTCCATTGCTGAATGGATTCCAAGTTGTATTTTTGTTCTTTTTGGTAGGATAGGCCACACTAGGACTTGCTTTATTTCCGTTTTGTTTTTCATTCACATGTTTGTTTTGCATCATTTTTCCGCCTAAACCAAACCACCTGAATTGCATGAAAATTGACTCATATAATATGTATGCTAGTCTGTGTCGACATAAAGATGTCACACGTTTTTCCCTTAAAGCCATCACCTTAGTTTATTCATTCTCGCATGCTAGATATTTGTTCACTTAAATGAATTAAAATTAAAGATGATGTGATCTTCCTCTATAATCTAAAATTGAGATTAGTCTTTTATAAGTCAAATTACTATGAATCCCTTCTTCGTCGCCAGGCATATGGGACCTTACTCTCCATATGACCCCTTCTACGTTGGGTAAGTAGTAGCTGTTGACTTATTTTACCTCAACATCATGACCCTCGTACGATCCTGTGGTTATGGTGGACTAAAGATAAAATTTACAGAAATTTATCGACCAAGAATTCTAAATGTAGAATTAGCCAAGAGGTTGGCTTATCAATTTACTGAAATTGAGTCTTGGGATCGTTTATATAGTTCTTGAGGAAGATCAATTATATAAATGCTAAAGTCCTCGCATTAAACTGTTTTTGCTAGACTATTTACAAAACGATGGTATGCTTATTATGTTTTAATTTCTTCTTTACAGTGTAGAATTCACCTAAACAAAACAATAATACTGAAAATACTATGACTGGTCATAATGATGCCCCTATGCCTAGTGCCACACTAAGAAAAGAATCCTGGCTTATGTAAGGTTTAACTAGTTGCTCATAAACTAATTTTAGTCATACTACCAAAACCTTTAATTAACTCTTTAATTAACAAATAAATAAACTCGTTTATAAGATCTTATGCATGCTACTATATGCGGAAATAAGAAGAAAACCGTGTTCTTACACTCGGTCCTAGCTTAGCAAGGATGATCCTCCAAGTACCCAATGTAGAATACCTCCTTTGGATGCACCAAGACAATCCCTCAAATGAACCGAAACCTTTGTTTGTGCTAGACTAGGAATCGATTTCTTCCTTAAACTTATTCTAATCTCACTAATTAGAATAATATTTGAATACTACTTTTAGTATAATTTTTATTATCTTATAATAAGTATTAGAGGTTTAAATAATTTCTTCTTGCTTAGGATTTTCGGCTAGGGCTAGAAGAAGAAGGAATGAATGTAATATATCATATATATATATCTACCCCTAAGCATGCTCATTTGAATTAAGACCATTTAATTAGCTTAAGCATGCAACATAGGGTGAAGGGGAGCCGGCCATAGGGAGTGTCAAAGAGGGAACAATTGCATTCTCAAGACACTAGGGTGGTTACTAGGTTAGAGTTCTCAAGGCACATGTCTAACATATGATTATAGTGCATTTAACACACTAATCACCCATGCCACCATCTCCTCTTAACCGTCCCATTTAGTCCATAATATGGACTTCATTTTACAATTTGTCAAATGTACAATTTGTATAAAGTGTGACATCTTATATGTCATTAAGATATAAAATACTTTAGTATATTTGGAACATATTAATATTTATCCTATAAATTTTGTACATAATTAAATAAATCATATTTATTCAATTAATAAGTAATTCGAAATTACTAATGTAAAATGATCATTTATCGTCAATACGATTTACAACCTTTGTATTAATTTCATCCCAATTCATTCTAATAACGATATGATAAAATATCGTTTAATGTTTAACAATTGACACGTTTCAATTTTAAACATAAATCTTACATTAAGTTTTACCCTCTAATTTCTCGATACACGAGTTTAAGGAATATGATCAAATCGTATCAATATACATTTGATCATTTTATCAATTAAGGGAATTGTCCTAAAGGTGTGACCTAAAGGGATCAACTGACAATCACCGTCATACGACAGTAATGTCAAACTCTAGCTAGCCAATCATTACCGATTAATGTTGGTCAGTTGACTAATAATTCGCATCATCCCTTGCGCATTCTCGTTATGAGATTTAATTACGTGATCGCACTATTGTTGAGGACACATTTCCTAACAATCTCCCACTTGTCCTCGACAAGTGTGCGTCACCAATTCTCTTGTCCTATTACAATCTCCCACTCAATGCAAGATGTCTCTCTGAGGTCGTACTTGCATTCGATCATATCATGAGTGGTTTCCTCGATCTGGAGAATAACTGTCTGACCGGAATTATCTACCATAGATACCTTCCGAGCGTGGCCACGCATTTCCAGTTAACTTCTCCTCGAGTGGCCCTGAGATTTGAACAACCCTGACAAGGGGTGGACAATTTCTATCGCACTACTTCCTTCAACTAGTCACAGTTAGTCACAACCCAAAACAATCCCATTTGACTCCAGTTACGAAAAGTCGTAGAGAATGGATCAAAGTTATGCCTAAACTGTACCATCTTGGGAGAGTAGTCTTTAGTCTAAGAATTGACTCACAAGAATACTATAGCAGCTCTCGCCACGACCCGGCTATAAAATTTCCAGAACTCTATAAGCGGTCACATTGCCCGACAGAGTGTCTCTTACAGTCTGCCTATGTGATCGACTAGTCATCACATATGACTCTATGGCACTTGAACTTGCCATCAATCGCCTCACACTCTGGTCGCTTCGAGATGTCACCTCATGTAAGCGGCTAGGGGCCATACTAAGTCAATCCAGTTCACTTATGGGGTTCAATATTGTCTCATACAACCCATTTGGATTCTGACAAAGTATCTTTCATTTTGAGTTAATCATAACTCAAATGATGTTGTCATGCAACAATAGTCAACACTATTATATTGCTTTTTGATGCACAATCATCTATTTGTATTAGTGTTTTGCAAATAAACCTTTTATTCATGATTGCAAAACTTACAAATTTTGGTATCCTTCATTCTTATATTATCCCGTATAATATGATTCTATTTGAGTACATATCTAGAACTCTTTCTAGATTTTGAGTTTTCCTTTCCGAAGGAAAGCTCCCACTGTTATCTTATAACTTGTGACGTATCGATATACAGTCACTTATGTACTGAAAATTTTATTGTAGTTTATTTAATAATTTTCACTCATCTTGGCTATTTATGGTTTCATTCATCATTATGAATAATGTATCCAACCATTCTAACTTCTAGTGGGCGACCTTTTATTATCCATATAATAAACCTTCCCGTAAAGCTCCATCATCATATGATATAAAGTATTTGATCATCTAGAATTGAAAACCTCTTATTCTTTACACCTTAAAGAATCACCCATTCTCTCTAAATGGTAGGCTTAATTCTTTTAATGAAAATCGCTCCCACTAAAATCAATATCTCTCGATATCTTAAATGAACCTTTCATTTCTCGCATGTTAAACTATTACTTGAATCATTATCACTATCACTATCCCTATAGTGATCTGTTTCCATTCAATCAATCATTACCTTCTTATCATGTCTTCGTTTCCTTGAGACGAAATCTTTATAACTACATAGGAACCGTTTTCCTACCGATGATTTCATACGGGGTTTCAAGTTTCCTCTCTATGAAACAATGAACACAAAGAACCTTTCTTCGAGTGTCCTCCCGTAGTTTCTTCAGTGTCCTCTTGTAGTTTCTTCAAATCATTTAGGGCTCTTCTTAAGACTCCCAAGTAAGAATCTTCTCTAAGATCCTTCCTTTATTTTCATCATTGGTTTGTGAGCGAAATATTTTCTCCCACTCTATCCTTCTAACAATAACCTTTACTTGTTTAAGGATAGCTATTTCAATTAACCAATGTATTTGAATGTTTGAAGTTTGATAGGTGTGATGAATACATTCTCATTTTCACTTAAAATGAAAATCTTATAATGAACTGATATGGTCTCATTTTGATTGAATCTATCTCATGGGGTGTAGTTCTCCGTTTTAATCAACACTTTGATTATCTTATACTTAATCGTATCAATATTAAATCACTATCATTCATGTTTAAACAAGGCATGCAATTTATTTGAGAAATCAAAACATTGATTAAGAACAAAAGTAGTGACTCGGGTTGAAAACCAAGTCACTAATATCCAAAATTACAACCATTGTTTTAGGATTTTAATCCTTGTCTTACAAGAAAATTAAATTGTTCCTTAAATAAATGCAAAATATGAAAGAAGACGATATGAAAATTAGAGCCTAGCTCTTCAAGTCTTTGATCAATTGGATGCTACCGTAGCCATCCAAGTAAGGAACTTCAAGCTTCCTTCTCCTTGCCCTTATCATTATTCGGGGGTGGCCCTTTTAAAACAATTAAAAAAGGGTAAACATCAACACATTTGTATCACTATACATAAGTTGATAAATGACATGAATTATACACGAGAATTATTACCTACGGCGGTTGCCTTCCCATTTTTGAGATCACTTAAGTATTTGGGGCAATTTCACTTCCAATGACCGATCCTCGTGCAATAATGGCACTTGTCTTGCTCTTTTGAAGACGAGGTGGAAGCGCCTTTCGAAAAGGTCTTTTCTTTGGTCGCCTTGGGCTTGAACGTTTTCTTGCCCTTGCCTTTCGAGGCATTCCTCTTGAAGCTCGTTTTCCCTTTCTTTTCGATGTTTAAAACATCCTTGGTGGAACTTTCATGAAGTCCCATGTCCCTTTCGGCTTGGACTAGCATCTTATGCAACTCGTCTAACGAGATCTCTTGGTTTCGCATATTGAAATTCACCCGGAATTGAGCATACGCCTTAACCTTATTGAGCGAGTGAAGAACTCGGTCAATGATAAGAGAGTCGGGAACATCAACATCTTGAGCTTTTAGAGTCTCCGCGAGCTCAACGAGTTTGAGCACATGAGGGCTTATCTTTTGCCCTTCCTTGAATGTTATGTCAAAGAAGGCGGAAGCCGCCTCATATTGAATCACCCTTGGAGTTTGCGAAAACATGGTCGCAAGCTTGGTGTATATCTCATATGATGTGGTCAACTTAATCATACTCCTTTGGAGATCCGGCTCCATGGAGAAGATGAGCAAATTTTTAAGAGCGGAGGACTCTTTCATGTAGGCTTCATAGGCCTCACGAGTTTGGACCGACGAACGAGCGGTCGGAGCGGTCGGAGCGGCTTCGGATAGGTAACGACTCTTATCGTCACCTTGAGCGGCCAAAAGCAATTGCGCATCCCAATCCTTAAAATTGGAACCATGCTTATCGAGCTTACAACGATCCATAAAGGATCGAAGCCATGATACGTTAGTGAGAGGTGGAGCGTTGGTTGCCATAGTCGATGTTGAAAATTAAACTACAATAATAAAAGGAAAAACAACATCATTTTAAATTCATAATTTTAAACTAGAAACTTTAACAAGTTTAGTTATGTATTTACTTAATGATCTCTTACCCAATTAAGTAAACAATCCCGAGACCCAAACCCATACTAATCCGGGCACGGTTTAGCCGATTCAACCCGTATCTGTATAATTTGGTGGATTAACTCTTTAATCGGTTCTACTCTTAGAACTCTCGGTCGACAATTTTCTTAAAATTATCTTTAGCCCGAACTTATTGCAACTACGGTTACGAATACTTTCGTTGAGATCAACCAAATTTCAAGGTGTAATCTTATTACCCCACTTACCCAACGTGACAATTTTAGTACCCCGGTGTAGCCGAGCCTACGTCCTTGTGAAGAAGGGATTCATGGGTCCGTACTTTTTGGTAAGGCTAAGTCTCAATATTTATATCTAAGAGATCTAGTCAAATTATTATCTATCTCCGTTTTAAGTGAACTAAGTCGGTGAATTATCGATAAAATAAAAGACTAGGTCGACTAGGTCGAAACATGCATGATACGATGTATGACGATTTGGCTATGCATGCAAACATATAAAAAGCAAAATAAAAGCATAAATAAACCCTAGTATGGCCTTTCCTAGAAAAGAAATAACAAAGTACAAATTCGGAAACCAACTCCCTTGGTCCCTTGAACTTCACGCGGCACGCACTTCGAGGTAAACACCGTCTTGTCGGAACTCCTTTCCGAATGGCACCGTCTTCAAGGAACTCCGGATTTTACAAATATTACAACTTTTCTAGTCTACTTTATACATTATAAAATAGAAATAAATTACAATTGGGTGATACGAGATCACAAAATTACAACCGAATCGGTAACCCCTTACATTACGGGAAATACCGATTAAAAACTAAGGCCATACTAAGTAAATTACATAATTCCCAAAATTACGTAAAATAAATCATGACATTCATAATATAAAATATGCAATGCTTATATAAATATGAATTAACATGCAAATCCTAAGCCAAATCGTCCTATTTAAAACACTTATTTAAATAGTTATCGTAAACCTCGGTTTATGGAATCGCGTGTTTTAACGATTAACAACACTATGCATTATATGAAACGGTTTTCATCCTTAAGTTAATCATCCTAACTCGCATAGGATTCAAAATTTAGTCTTACTCAAACTTTGAACATGACTTAACTTAATATATATCAATATTGATCGGTATTACTCGGTTTTACGGGAAAATAATATAAAAATTCAAAAGAGTCATTAAAATTTCGAAAATTCAAAATTCAAATTTTGAAAATTCCAGAATGTTCTTAAAATTTTCAGAAAGTTAAAATATTAGTATTGACACGGTTTTAAAATTATTTCGAAAATAACACGTAAAACGAGCATTTTAAGTCGGAAAATTCAATAATTAACTTCATAAATGCAAATTAAATACTAATAATATTTTTATACCTTCCAAAACATTTTAAGAACACAAGATGGACAGAAAATTAAATGGGACATTGCCCATAGCCGAAATTTTAAAAGCATGACTCTTTTTATTTAATTTTAAATGCTACTTTTAACAAATCAAAATTAAATCAAATCAAATCAAATCTGAAACTTTTGGCTCCCAAGATAATTTTCATGATGAACATATCATATATGAATAATATGGGTTACATTTTTCGGCCATTTTAACAACATTTGCAAATTTTAACGATTTACGTCATATATGTTACGATTTTAACTCTTAAAATTATTTCTCAAGCATAAAATAAGATAAAATTCTCGAAAATTTTATACATGCTGGAAATAATATATATGACATCGTGTTAAATTTTTATGGCCAAATTCCAACTTAAACTATTAAAGTCGAAATAATGTCACTAATTACCCGATTTTTTACATTAAAAATCTATAATATTGCAATATTTGAGATAAATTTCTGAAAAATTCAACATAAATTTTAAATATTGCATGTGACATCCTCATAAAATTTTTATAGTCAAATTCATAATATAACTATTTTAACCCATTTTTATTCATCTTATTGCATTTTAACCATTAAAATTCATATCACACGATTTAAAGGTCCATAATTTACGAAAATTCATATTCATATTATAGAAAATACATGTGATATCATACTGAAAAATCTCGGCCAGAAGCTTATTTTAACTATTTTTCCCAAAATAAACATTTTTAACCATTAAAAATCAATAAAATCCGAGATTTAAGTACCAATAAACAATATTCATGCAAAATATATTCCAAATATTCTAAAACATTTTAGAAAACAGTAGGTATCATACTAAATAAATTTCGTGCATATCACATATCAAAACGAAAATTCCATATTTTATTTATGTTATCTCTATAACTCCGTAAAAACGTAAACGGAAAGCATGCAAACAACCTATTGCTCTGATACCAATTGTAAGGTTTAACTAGTTGCTCATAAACTAATTTTAGTCATACTACCAAAACCTTTAATTAACTCTTTAATTAACAAATAAATAAACTCGTTTATAAGATCTTATGCATGCTACTATATGCGGAAATAAGAAGAAAACCGTGTTCTTACACTCGGTCCTAGCTTAGCAAGGATGATCCTCCAAGTACCCAATGTAGAATACCTCCTTTGGATGCACCAAGACAATCCCTCAAATGAACCGAAACCTTTGTTTGTGCTAGACTAGGAATCGATTTCTTCCTTACTTATTCTAATCTCACTAATTAGAATAATATTTGAATACTACTTTTAGTATAATTTTTATTATCTTATAATAAGTATTAGAGGTTTAAATAATTTCTTCTTGCTTAGGATTTTCGGCTAGGGCTAGAAGAAGAAGGAAAGAATGTAATATATCATATATATATATCTACCCCTAAGCATGCTCATTTGAATTAAGACCATTTAATTAGCTTAAGCATGCAACATAGGGTGAAGGGGAGCCGGCCATAGGGAGTGTCAAAGAGGGAACAATTGCATTCTCAAGACACTAGGGTGGTTACTAGGTTAGAGTTCTCAAGGCACATGTCTAACATATGATTATAGTGCATTTAACACACTAATCACCCATGCCACCATCTCCTCTTAACCGTCCCATTTAGTCCATAATATGGACTTCATTTTACAATTTGTCAAATGTACAATTTGTATAAAGTGTGACATCTTATATGTCATTAAGATATAAAATACTTTAGTACATTTAGAACATATTAATATTTATCCTATAAATTTTGTACATAATTAAATAAATCATATTTGTTCAATTAATAAGTAATTCGAAATTACTAATGTAAAATGATCATTTATCGTCAATACGATTTACAACCTTTGTATTAATTTCATCCCAATTCATTCTAATAACGATATGATAAAATATCGTTTAATGTTTAACAATTGACACGTTTCAATTTTAAACATAAATCTTACATTAAGTTTTAACCTCTAATTTCTCGATACACGAGTTTAAGGAATATGATCAAATCGTATCAATATACATTTGATCATTTTATCAATTAAGGGAATTGTCCTAAAGGTGTGACCTAAAGGGATCAACTGACCATCACCGTCATACGACAGTAATGTCAAACTCTAGCTAGCCAATCATTACCGATTAATGTTGGTCAGTTGACTAATAATTCGCATCATCCCTTGCGCATTCTCGTTATGAGATTTAATTACGTGATCGCACTATTGTTGAGGACACATTTCCCAACAGCTTAAGCCTGTCATGGACCACATGAATCAGTCCACGCGACTGCAAAATGATGGGTCCAACTTTGCGGACTGGGAGGCTGCATTACGGAATGCAGCTGTAGCTGATGGTAAGCTCAAGTATTTAACTGACCCTTCACCACCTAACCCAGGCCCTACTGCTAGAGCTAACGTATCACAAGCTTATAGTGATTTCGTTATGGAAGCGGGTGCGATAAAGAACGTACTCATTTTTGCAATGGAACCCAATTTGCAAAGACGCTTCATTTCCCATGGTGCAAATAAAATTTTCACCACGCTCACAAACGAATTCTCAAAAGCACCGAGAATCGTTTCATATGAGCACACCTGTCGCTTCTTCGATGCGAAACTCCAAAAGGGCCAACTAGTTAGCCCACACATTCTTAATATGATTGAGAATGTCGAGAAATTGGAGTCCCTGAACTGCAAGATCAGTGAGAACGTAATCATTGATCGAATGCTTCATTCACTTCATGATGATTTTCCTTATTCAGGGCAAACTATTACATAAATGACATAAAGAAAAGTTCTCATGAGCTACACTCCATTCTCGTACAGACCGAGAAGGATCTTAATTTGAGTGGGAGCATGAAGCAAGACGTTCTCATGATTGCAAAGAAGGGAAAGGGTAAGGGAAAAGCTCAAACAGAGCTAACAGTAGCTAAGCCTTCTAAATTTAAAAGGGCCGGATTTAAGAGTGGGCCTGGTGAGACAATTAGCTCACAAGGCAAGACAAAGAGCAAAGACGGTAACATTGAGTGCCACCATTGCCACAAGACTGGGCATTGGAGGCGGAACTGTCCAGTGTACCGTGAGGACATAAAAGCAGGCCGCGTCACTCCTGTTGGTATGCCATCTTATATTCATATGATTGAGATTAACCATAAAATTTTCGGAACTTGGGTACTTGATACCGGTTGTGGTTCTGATCTGTGTAATCATTTGCAGGGCCTAAAAAACATCATACCTCTTGCAAAGGGTGATGTGGACCTGCGAGTCGGGAATGGAGCAAAAGTTGCTGCTGCTTCCATGGGAACATATGTGATCCAGCTACCGAGCGGATTCGAGTTATATATGTATAACTGTTATTATGTACCATGTTTATCTAAGAACATTATTTCAGTTTCCGTACTCGATAAAGACGGATTTTCATTCTTAATAGAGGATAATAGCTGTATTTTCTCTTTAAATGGAATGGTTTATGGTAAAGCGGTTTCCATGAATGGTATATATGTCTTAGATCAATCGACTGTAATATTACACATGAATAATAATAAACTAAAGGTTGGTGACAAAGATCAAACATATCTATGGCACTGTCGTATGGGACACATAAATGAGAAATGTGTAAAGCAGCTAATACAGATTGGCGCTATATCTCCATTTGATTATGAATCATTTGGCACATGTGAATCATGTCTCATAGGCAAAATGACTCGTATTTCCTTCAAAGGTGTTGGAATGCGCGCTGCTGACCTATTAGGCCTCCTACATACAGATGTATGTGGACCTATGTCAATCACCGCACGAGACGGCTATAGATATTTCATCACTTTCACAGACGATTTAAGTAGATACGGATATGTCTACTTAATGAAGCATAAAAGTGAATCCTTTGAAAAGTTCAAGGAATTCCAGGCGAAGGTTGAAAACCAACTGGATAGAAAGATTAAAGCACTACGATCAGATCGTGGTGGTGAATATCTTTCGCATGAGTTTGATCAACACCTTAAAGACTGTGGTATAATACTACAGTTAACTCCACCTGGAACACCACAATTAAATGGTGTGTCCGAACGGAGAAATCGAACACTATTAGATATGGTTCGATCCATGATGAGTCACACAGTTATGCCGGATTCATTATGGGGCTTTGCTCTATTATCAGCTGCTCTTATACTTAACCGAAGTCCATCTAAAGCTGTTGACAAGACTCCATATGAGATATCGAAGGGAACCGTCCCTAACTTTTCCTTTATTCGGGTTTGGGGTTGCGAGGCTTATGTCAAGTGGAGACACGAGGATAAGCTCGGCCCGCGATCGGTCAAGACATACTTTATTGGTTATCCAGAAGGAATGTTTGGTCATTACTTCTATTCGCCTACCGAACACCGCGTTTTTGTTGCGGCTAGTGCGAAGTTCTTCGAGAAAGAATTTCTCGAGAATAAGACAAGTAATAGAACCTTCGATCTGTCGGAGATTCAAGAACCAACTACTGAGCAACCAATGGAGGAAATCGTTCCTTCATCTTCTGTTGCGGTCAGTATTCCTGAGGAACCCAGAAGGTCGGGTAGACACTCCATTCCTCCAGATAGATACATCGGTATGATCGAGGAACTTGACGGAGTTGACGTTTTTCTCTTAGAGAGTAACGAACCCGTGACCTATAAAGGTGCCATGACATGTTCCGACTCAAAGCTATGGCTTAATGCCATGCAATCCGAAATGGACTCCATGTATGAGAATGACGTATGGGAGTTGGTTGATTTGCCTGATAAAGTACGACCTCTTCAGTGCAAATGGCTTTATAAGATAAAGCGTTCCATCGAGGGACAACCAGACACCTATAAGGCACGACTAGTGGCAAAAGGTTTCACTCAAGTGCAAGGGTTGCACTATGTTGAGATTTTTGCACCCGTAGTCATGCTGCGTTCCATTCGGATTATCTTAGCGATTGCTGCGTTTCATGACTACAAAATATGGCAAATGGATGTGAAAACCGCCTTCTTAAACGGTTATTTGGAGGAGGACTTGTACATGGCACAACCCGAAGGTTTCACAGATACTAAAAATCCTTAGAAAGTGTGCAAGCTGAAGCGTTCCATTTATGGACTTAAGCAAACATCTAGGAGTTGGAATCATCGCTTCGACCAAGTGATAAAAAAAGAATGGTTTTATTCGATCAGTCGAAGAACCATGCTTATATATCAAGTCGAGTGGGAGTAAGATCGTCTTTCTGGTGTTGTATGTCGACGATATACTTTTAATCGGAAATGACATCCCTCTCTTATCTTTGGTTAAAGTATGGTCAAAGAACCATTTCCAGATGAAAGATCTGGGTGAGGCACAATGTATATTGGGGATCCGTATCTATAGAGATAGATCACGACGGATGTTATCACTAAGTCAGGAGTCTTATATAGATAAGATTCTTGACATATTCAGCATGACCAACTCCAAAAAGGGGTTACTTCCGATGATCTCGGGGGTGCATTTGAGTAAGGCTCAGGCACCTAAGACACCGGAAGAGGTCGAGTGCATGAGTCGCATTCCTTATGCGTCAGCTATAGGATCGATCATGTATGCCATTATATGCACACGTCCAGACGTGGCATATGCTTTGAGTATGACGAGTCGGTACCAAGGCAATCCAGGTGAACCACACTGGATGGCTGTGAAAAACATTCTTAAGTACCTACGGAGGACTAAAGATTGAGTATTGACTTATGGTGGAGGCACTGAGCTTTGCGCAAATGGTTACGCAGATGCTAGCTTCCAAACGGATCAAGATGACTCGAAATCTCAGTCTGGATTCGTTTTTACTCTTAATGGCGCTGCTGTCAGTTGGAAAAGCTCCAAGCAAAGTGTTATTGCAGATTCTACTACTGAGTAAAAGGAGATAGTGATAGACAAGATTGGGACGGATGACAACATGGCAGATCCTCTCACTAAACCATTAAGACATGATAAACATGAAGGGCACGTTATTTCAATAGGAATTAAACGTGTTCCTGAGTTGTATTAGTACTTTTTGTGAATTGGATATTGTATCTATTTCATATACTATTTATAACACCATCGATTGTGTTTTATATATTGTTTTTCATGTGGATTGTACTGACAACATTGAACACCACAAAAGTGAACTGAATTACATTACATTTTTTTTAGTCCGTAATCGCCTACACGAGCTGATAACTCTGGCAATTATTTTGTGACGTCGATTGATGGTGGGTTTAATAAACCATAAGTCAAACCGTTTACTGATCGATCACAGATACGAGATTATAACGATAACTCGTAGGACAATTTTCGTGACGACGCAATGGAGTCCTAAATGTTATTGAACATTCGGTGTCGGGTCGTGGATATGACGTCCATCGTGTTCCTTGAGTCGATTCTTTTGACTGTCGACTGTTTCTTGAGATAAAGGGCAGTTTTGGGTGACTTTGATTTCTTTCTCACTAGCTGAACGTAACTGGGGCTAAGCAGATTTTTTTGGGTCACTTAATACTGTGCTTACATCTGCAAGATTCGAGTTGAAGGAAATATCCACCCCTCATCAGGTTTTAATATTTCTCAGGGCCACTCGAGGAGTAGTAACTGAAATGCTTGGCCAAGCTCGAATAATGATTCGTTATCAGTTGAGTTACTCTCTAGTCGAGAAAACCACTCTTGATATAGATCGCTTGTAAAATACAACCTTTGTGAATACAGATTTGCAAATTGTTTTACATTGAGTGGGAGAAATTTAATTGGATATGAGAATCGGTTATCGCACCTACACTTGTACGGACTAGTGCGACAACACGTATAAATCTCTTAAAGGAACACAGGGTATACTTTGTATTTTAGCCAGTTGATTCACGTTTATCAATAACGGTTAGCTTGCTAGAAAGTTTGACGTTATTGTCATACAGATGGCGGTAATCAACTGGTCCCTAAGAGTCACACCTAAAGGATGGAATCTGAGAGATATGATTAGATGAAAATGTAATCATATTGATACCCTATACGACTAAACAGTTAGTCAAAGTAAAGATGACATAATTATTTAATACTGATTAAATAATATTAGCTAAGACGAATTAAAATGTTAATTCGTAATTAAATATAAAATGTTATATTTAATTATGTGTAATGAAATTATTTAATAAAGATTAAATGATTTTATTAAATATAAAAGGTTATATTTAATTAGTGGTGTAACATTTGCGTTTCTTAAGCGTCACTTGTGGTTGTTCATGCTTGCTAAGTGTGTCTTTACCGTTATGGGGTGGTGAACTTCGGGACGAAGTTCATTCTAAGGAAGGAAGACTGTAATACTCCGTATTTTACCTTAATATAATTACTATATTAGCGTGTTGATATTTCCTGGGCCTTTATATTCGAGGCATTCATGTTCCAAGTTAATGTTTTGTTAATGTCTGTGTTTCAAGTTCGTTTAAGTTGGTTTGATTTTTCACCTGAGTACGGTTGAACTTCAGGACGAAGTTCATTTTAAGGGGGGAAGATTTTAATACCTCGTATATTTAAGAGTTTTATTTCGAGTTTTAAATTTATAGTGATGTGTTGTTAATGTTTAAACGTTTTATTCTTATTTTCACAAGATTGTTTTATAATTGGTTGTATGAACTTGTTGTTGAGTTTAGCTTTTATTAAATAAAGTACTGTTTATCTTTCCTTTGTATCTACTGCCTCGGGAAACAGAGATGGTAACACCTTTATTTATCTGGGGAGTCCTAGTACAGGCCCTTAATAAATGGGGGTGTTACAAAGTGGTATCAGAGCGAACGATCCTCAGGCCTAAACCAAATGAATAATAATGAATATAGGAAGAGTCTAATAAAATGAACCCCGAGATGAAATTAATAGGAGCCCCAAAAAGGAACGGGATGAGTTAGGGTCCCCATCACACCAAACCTGGGCCCTTTCTGTTCTGTATCGGGAACCCAATGAGAGTAATTGAAGAGTGGGGTAGATTATATAGTGACCTAGTTATCTGGTAATAACGTTCTTGCAGGAGAAGGAATGAGGTAAGTTATGATGTGAAATATGGTTGGTAATATATACTGTGAATCATGAGATTGATGTTGAATGTTGACTGAGATATACTATTTCTGGTATTGAGAACAAGAGTTTTGAATATGAGCTTTACTTATATATGGTGATATGCATGCGGCTATATGATCCCTGAACCGTTAGGTAGAGATATAGTATAATGATATGTGTAATGAGTTGATGAGCTATAGCTACCTAAAAGGATAGATGTAGGAGAGATATGATCATGATTGATTGGAATGGTTAGTAGAGCCAGCTATGCTATGTCGTTATAGGATGTGGAACCAAGTAAAGGCTTATGGGTAAAGCTAGTAGACCGAACCGGATGTCGTGCCCGTTGATAATTGTCTGTACTATTCTATGTGTGTATACACTTCTTATTTGCATACCTTATACTTAGCAAGAGTTTACTGATAGGCATACTAGGCAAATGTGATCGGAATTTGAGATTTATGATTTTACTAATTGCTTTAGCAATCCATGTTTAGTAATATGCAGAATGTGTGTTCTAAGCTATGAATGTATATAGTCATGTGTTGCGTATATCGTATTTAAAATTTTATGCCTGTTATATACATTTAAATTCATTATGAAGTTTGTCATCAATAAGGGATACGTAGTAGTCCCTAGGTTATATTTTCGTACTTGGATACACCTGTATAACTATCAAGTTATTTAATTGATTTTATTTTCAGTTTCGAAACCTTTACCGTATTTTGATGCCAACTACAATTGAAATGAGGAATGAATGTTAATATGGTACAGAGTGATGTCTATGCTTCAAATGATTGTCAATGTGTTTGGATAAGAAAGGCTGAGTGTGGATGTAGTAATGTGTAGTTGCAAAGGGACCAAAACTCTAATAAATTTTTAGAATGTTACCTGGTTTGTCCGGACTGTCACTTTATACGTGTTTCATAATTGAGGATGAAAATTTTATGTATGATAACTAGGGATGGCAGCGGGTCGGGTACCCAACCCAGACCCTTAGGGTCGGACCCTAATGGGTCGGGTATGGGTTTGAATATTTGGGACCCGCTCGGGTATGGGTCGGGTATGGGTCCAATATAAAAAATGTAGGGTCGGGTCTGGGTCTAACTATTGAGACCCGCCCCGTCCCGTGGACCCGTGTATTTTTTTTAAAAAAAAAAAAAAAAAAATTAAAATCATAAATCAACTAGTCAACTTACGTTCCCAGGGTCATTTTTTAAATACTCTCTTCTCTTATGATGTTTGGGACTAACAGTGAATGTCATTAGAACTACATGTGAGCTAAAACAATAGCTGTGATGTCGCGTCTATCATGAAACAATTAGTCTTGCTTGTGACGGGTCGAGTGGAGAGACGGATAATGACACTCGCAAAACGAATAGGGGGACAAGGTGGGGCATCCCTATGTGCTTTCCTCTTTCCTCTAAATGATTATTTTGTGAGACAAAATGATATCCGTCTTCTCCTTGTGACAGATACCCTCCGTCTACAATGAGAATTTGTGATCATGAAATTGTTCCTTAATCAACATGGAGAGCACCTCTTTACAATTGTAAGATTAAAAATATATGCTTAGTTGCTTACAATTGGTGGTTTGCTGGTACATTGGTACCTCATGTTTCTCATAATACTTTAATAGGGACATGTGAGATTAAAAATATAAGCTTACAGTTGGTTTGATTATGTTTGTTAATTGTCAAACAATTTCTTTGTGTTTGGTATTTGTAATTTGTTAGAGATTTAAGAATTTTTCCAAGACTTTGTAATTTAATTTGAACCTTGGTACATTTTATCGAAGGATTCGTTAAAAAACGTTGGACCCTAGGGTAGACCCTACCCAGACCCAGACCCGGTAGGGTCGGGTATGGGTCCATTGATTTCAAACCCTGCCGGGTATGGGTCGGGTATGGGTCTAAGGATTTTTAGGCCGGGTCGGGTCGGGTCTTGTCGGACCCTACCCAGACCCTACCCATTGCCATCCCTAATGATAACCTTCTGAGTTGGGTTTATAATGCTAGTGTTTTATCTTGATATGAGTTATGTCTTGGGGAGGAATAAATCTTTTATTTGACAGTAGTCAGACTGTTACTGCAAAGTCCCCTTTTGACCTATCTTTTGTAACAGAAATCATTTAAAACTTGGTTATTGCTTGTGCATAGTTCCAACTCTACTGTTCAGAATGTTCGTTCACGTTTTCAAAATGTTACGCCACGTAAAATCTTAACGAGCTGTTATTCAATTGTGATTTTTGCAAGATGCCTAAAATTTTGTTGAAATGCTGTAAAGTTATTGTTCAAATCGTTCGAGTTGTAAATATTGTATTAAATAATTTCCTTGAGGTATGCATTCGATACTTTTCCTCTGTTTAACTAATTCCTTATATTTACTAAAAGATTATGTTTGCTCGCACGTTAGCTAAGCTGTTGTTTAATTATGACTTTTGTAAGTTGTTGCATAACGTTTAATTGGTGAAGTTGTGAGGCATGTAAGTTTTTTATCAAAAAGTTTAATCAAATGTGAATTATGAGAGGTGACCACGTGATATCCTGATCTGGCCTTAGTAACATGAATAGCAGGCATAGGGTATGAGTATGAACCCCACTATATGAGGGCGTAACCTTGTTTATCTCGTCAAATTCAATATAAAATCATTTCAATTATATGTCTAATTTTAAAGATGTGCTGCTCGTATGTGATGTCAAAGGCATGTTTATCCGAGAAGAGTCCTGCCAAGTGGCAGAAGGAAATTTAACTGGTAAGCTTATTGGTACGATATAGCAACCTAATGGTTATACATAATTGTGATTATTTGAACAAAGTGAATCTTGTAGATGTTCTTTCGTATATTAATGGTTATCTCTGTCTAGTTCCCTGTGATTATGATCTTCATAACTTTTCAAGTGTATTTCTATACCATACAGTGAATTGCATATTGTTATACTTAGAATCTGATCACGATGTGTTGAATTATCAAATTGTTGACATATGATTTATGGAAGTACCAGTCTGGTGAATTCGTTTAGTTTTATCGTTAATTTTATTGTCATAATACATGAACTACAAGAACAATGTTTTAGTAAGGGAGAGTCAGAATGTCTCCATGTAGTATTGTTTCGATCTATAACTTATAAAATTGTTTTGGACTCGTGTTTGTAATTGTCACAATGTTTCAAACGTTTCAAAATACTTTCAAAAGTGATAAACCGTGATAAAGCTTGAGGTTTGATCATTATGGTGATTGTTTGCAATATGACTACTATTCTGTGGCTAGGTGTCGATGAAATCCTGCTTGAATGTTAATTGCTGCGCATTGTTCAAAACCCCTATTTTGCAAGTCGGATATAGTAATAGTTTCATGATAAATGATGTAATGGGAGTGGACGGGAAATGTACATAAGTGATTTTGTTAACTTATTGATATCTGAGAATGTTACACGGTCATGTAAGTCTATGATTTGTGTATACCTTGTGAAATATGTCAATGTTCCATGTTTCATTACGTTTATTAATTTTGCTCTATGACTTTTCTAAAATATAATTCTACTTCTATAGTGTGACTAAGAGCATGAAACATTTCAATTGTCGAGTATGAACTATGAGCTTCTTGATTGTTTACATTGTTGTAAATATATTGATTTCGTGTTAAATTTCAATTGTGTGTAAGCGTTAACTACTCTTATCCTATTTTGCTGCGTAACACGATTTCTACCGATCCTAATATTCTCGCTATTGCTCGAGGTTATATATGTTTACAGACAATTAGTATGGGTTTCTTACGAGTACTTATTTGAGTTAAAAATTTGTAATTGTTCCTTTATTTTGATAATTAATCTCTCCCATTGATAAAATAATCCTTTTGTTTGTAAGACGGGTTGAATTGTGAGGTGGGTAAACTGGTGGTAATTGATTAGTTGTTTATGCATAAGATTTTTGTATTAGGTTGGTTGGTATAGCGGTCATATCCTTATTTTATGAGCTGTGGAATTGTAAGTATTCATATGAGTAAATCAATGAGTTTGGACGGTAAGTACTGATGAGATTGAGTTCGATAGGATTGAGTTGCTCGTGAGTCTAGAACAAAGGCCATGATTGATTTTGTTTTGAGATTGAGACTGCAGTGCAGTATTTTATCAAGTTGTCGTATTCTTTGACCTTGACTCGTGGGTGAGTAGCGTAGGGTTTTACTCTTAAAGCGTTGAGCAGTTCCATTAATGCAATATTTGACAGTATTTATATCAAATTTGAGATGAGAATTGGTTACTGGTTTGAGTTATGAGTTATTAAGCCGTTGGGGCCACATTGTGTTTTCGGTCAAGTATGGCCTTGATTGTTGAGTCACATACTGAATTTGAAAGCGATATTGAGATGGAAGTATTGGGTTGCGGTTTTATCCCGCCAGTTCACTCGCCCCTTGTCTTTGGTCTTAGATGCGACGATGAGTGCGATACTTGGTTACTTGGAGTTAGATTTTATGAGATAAAGTAATGAGTGAGATAGAGTACTGTGTTAGAATGTTTATGGGGTTACGGGGACGTAACCATGTTTTAAGGAGGATATGATTGTAAAATCTTAAAGATTTATGACATGGCTAACTGATATGTCGTGACTATTTGAATATACTTGATGACCCTGCTGCGTATGTTGCACTATGTCGTGATTGTTGAAGTATCATGTGTTGCAGTTGTGTGTTAAACTTTGGGGACAAAGTTTTCTTAAGGGGGATAGAATGTAACATCTCGCGTTTCTTAAGCGTCACTTGTGGTTGTTCATGCTTGCTAAGTGTGTCTTTACCGTTATGGGGTGGTGAACTTCGGGACGAAGTTCATTCTAAGGAAGGAAGACTGTAATACTCCGTATTTTACCTTAATATTAATTACTATTTTAGCGTGTTGATATTTCCTGGGCATTTATATTCGAGGCATTCATGTTCCAAGTTAATGTTTTGTTAATGTCTGTGTTTCAAGTTCGTTTAAGTTGGTTTGATTTGTCACCTGAGTACGGTTGAACTTCGGGAAGAAGTTCATTTTAAGGGGGGAAGATTGTAATACCTCGTATATTTAAGAGTTTTATTTCGAGTTTTAAATTTATAGTGATGTGTTGTTAATGTTTAAACGTTTTATTCTTATTTTCGATGTCGATAAGTATAATGTCGATGGTTGGGGTCGAACTTGTGATCGTTTGCACACACGAGCCTTGGGCCTCGTTTTGTGTACAAGTCCCAAACCAGCCCAACACGTTAAACCCTAAAAAAAATAAAAAGAAGCAACACCACTTCTCAGCATGCCGTCACATATTAGACCTTGTTTTACCTCCTTTTACCCTAATGCATACACAATCCCACTTCCACATTTGAACAACAACCACAGCAGAGAACGGGAAGTAGGTCTGAACACGCGGGTTAGTCTAGCCTAGGACCCTTCGATTTGACCGTGAAACAGGCAAGTCGCATAAGTTTTATTTATCGTTTTTCTGCCTGTGTTTGTGTCGTGGGGATTTGTGGTGTAGGGTATGGTTTTCATCAGTCTTGAGTATCACGATAGTGTTAGTATTAGTCTGGGGTGTGTCGTGGGGGTGGTGTCAGTAGGCAAGGGTGTGGGTGGTGACGTCGAAAGGGGGGTGGTTCTGAGGAGTCTGTTCACCACGGGAGAGGGGAGAAGAAAGTTTGTGGTTACGCCAGTCAGGGAGTCGGTTTTGGGGGTGGTTTTACTGTCGACTCGGGGGAGGTCCATACAGTAGTACCACCGCGGTCTGTAGGCTGGTTGTTAGAGGTGTTGTTGGTGGAAGTCAGGGGCGATGATCGTTACTGTAGCGGTGGTCGAACAGGGGCTGTTTCCAGCTAATCTGAAACACGGTTGTAAGTCAGACCTGGGTTCATGGGCTCTGACTTGACACGTCAGTGGGTGTCGAAAGGCTTGGTGGTGTCGTGGTGGTAGCAGGCCGTCGGGGGTGTTCGGTGCTGGTAGTTGTTGGTGGTCGAGGGGACTGTGCACGGTGGAATGAGGGTCTGATTTCACGGCTGTGGGTGTGTCGGGTAGGGGCTGTTTAGGGGTCCTTCGGTTTTGGGTTTTGATATTAATATGGTTATTAATATTATTATTATTATTAATATTTTAATTATCTTTATTGTTTTATTATTATTATTACTTATTACTATTGTTATTATTTATGGTTATTATTATTTACAAATATACTTAGCAATATCACTCTTTATGTTTGTGTTATAATTGGTAGATCGTTACTTTAGGTGTTGCTTCGCGTTAATTAATATATGAATCGGGAAATTATTTAAGTCATGGGAGCTTCTATATTTGGAAAGTTTCTATATTTGGAAAGCTTCTATATTTGGAAAGTTTCTATTTTAGGAAACTTTCCACTTATGGAAGGCTTCTATTTATAGTAGATGTGGTTTGTTAAGGGGTCCGGGGAGTTTATTAATTCATTATGAATACGTGTCTAGGTAGCGATTTTCGAGTGGAACATTTCTAGCGAGCTTTGGATTGTCTGCGCTTCGGCTATTCGAGGTAGGGGAATTACTGCACATATAAATGTGATTAATTACTTGGTTGATTGAGGTTAAGCATGAGTATTTTACATTATCCTATGACTTGGAATATTGTGTTATTTAATTATATATATATATATATATATATATATATATCTGTGATATGAGGTGATGAGTAATGGGCGTTGTGATCGGTGCGGAGTTATTTGGAGTTGTGATCGGTGCGGAGTTATTTGGCGTTGGGATCGGTGCGGAGTTATTTGGCGTTGTGATAGGTGCGGAGTTATTTGGCGTTGTGATCGGTGCGGAGTTAATTGGCGTTGTGATCGGTGCGGAGTAAATGGCCTTGGGAGCGGTGCGGAGTTATTGGCCTTGTGATCGGTGCGGAGAAGGGATGATTGAATCCCTATATATATATGATATTGTTCGTTTATTTAGTTTCCTCTACTCAACCTCGTGGTTGACTCTGTGTATTCGTGATCACCTGTGATGAACCAATTTATTGGGGAGCAGATTGACAGGTGTTTGAGACTATGGGAGTTAAGGGAAGGGAGAAGCTTGGATCCGGACCAGCCTAGAGTCTAGATCACTATAGCTGTCTTTTCATGAGTTGTATTTTTTTTTTCACAAGATAGTTTTATAATTGGTTGTATGAACTTGTTGTTGAGTTTAGCTTTTATTAATAAATAAAGTACTGTTTATCTTTCCTTTGTATCTACTGCCTCGGGAAACCGAGATGGTAACACCTTTATTTATCTGGGGAGTCCTAGTACATGCCCTTAAATAAATGGGGGTGTTACAAGTGGATTATAATATAAGATATTTATAAGATAAAACATTACACAAGAGAGAGATCTATAACCGATTCTATAAAGATAGAATTTCGGTCTGAGCAATTATCAAGTTGTTCAGTTGTTATGAAGTGCTGTAGGTAGAACCAAATACTGATTTGGGGAATCCTAGTTGATGTCTAATATATAGCAAGGTTGTTTGCAGCTATAAATAGGACATTCACTCTGCACTTAAAACATACGAGTTACACGACATACATACTCCCTCTCTCTCTAGCTTTCATCTTACACAAAATTAAAGGTAATTTTGCAGTTTCTAGCTCTAGAAGGGGTATTTCTTGGAACATCTTGGGTGCAACGATTAGGAGGATATCTGTTGCCTTTGCAAGGACAGAAGATTAATTCTTAATCCCAATCTTTGTATCTTGTACTTCGTTTATGACTATAAATCATATATTATAAATTTGTTATAATCCTGCATATAAAGAATTGGGATTATATACAGATATTTTCCCACAGTTATGGAAGAGATAAAGGAGTACTGTGAACATGATATATTAGGGAACAAGACAAATGTGACAACGTAGTTGTAGAAGACAAAGAACAGTACTGTTAGAGTGTTAATTAGTGACAACAAAGGCAATCCAAATAAAAGTAAGAAAAGCCCAGATAAACACGCCCCATGAAAGACGACCCATGAAAGTAGAGTAGAGTAAAAGTAAGAAAAGCCCAAATAAACACGGTCCATGAAATACAACCCATCAAAGTAGAGTAGAAAAGTCTTTTAGTAAGAGGAATAGTTTTTGTCGTACGTATAATATAAGAAGGTTTAAATCACTATTAAACGAGTATTGTCTAAATTGATCGTAGAATATATATATTTTGTTTTGATCGTACGTATAATATAATAAGGTTTAAATGACTAATAAACGGGTATTGTCTTAAATTGAACTTATGAAAAGAAAGTCGATTAATATGTACTGGGTGTGAATCAGGGGCGGATCTAGGTAGGGGCCCGGATGGGCAAGTGCCCCACATGAATTTTCAGGAATAAATTATTACAAGTATGCATAATAGACATTAAGTTAACATGGCATAGTTGGTAGATATCTATAATTTTAACTATGAGGTACATAGTTCGATTCCTGGTACCAAATATGTTCCTTCTTTTTGGGTTTTAGCCCATGTAACTTGTTGGCTATATCAAATTTCTATTAAAAAGTTGTTTGAAATGCGATTTCATCTCCCAACCATGAGGTTCCTTACCAAGTTTTAAACCATTGAACCACTTACTATTGTTGTTAATATAAGTATTAAATCGTATTAATTAAATTCTATGAAAAAGATATTACTTTTACATATACTTATAATTTAAATTATTACAGAGAAAACATTATTTTTTGAAAAAATATATCTTAGGACCAATTATGTTTTCATTATTTTATGTATATAATGACTAATTTGGGAAAAAAATACTCCAAATATAAAAATATTGTTTTTTGATAACACGTCAAAAAAAATCGTGCCCCCTTACAAAAACTTTCTAGATCTGCCACTGGTGTGAATGCAAATGACCCAAATTCATTATATGGTATTTAAATTGATAGATGGGTATTCATATACCACATGATGTGTCTGAACCTCAAGCTTCTGGTTTCGGAACCGACGACGAGTTTTCTCAACCTCCTGAGGTGCTAAGTTGTATGTTGGAAACTTGTTTGAAATTTTTTGATCATACGGCCTAAAAAAGTGAATGCATTTTGTTTGATCATACGCCCAAGACAAAAGAAGACAAAAAACAAGTTATTATTCATAATGAATAGTAACTTGTGTTGCTCATATTTTAGTAAGGGAGAAGATAAATGATAAATTATAGAAGTAGTTATTATGAGGTTAACCAAACATACCTAGTTGTTTAGCTACACCAAATATACCCTAATTTTTTCCCTCAAAAAACATACCCTAATTAAAAAAAAGGAAATTTTTTTTTTTTGAAAATTATTATTGAAAAACATAAACTTTATTTTAAAAATAGAGGTAAACATACTCTTATTATTGTTACAAGATTTAATGCCCATGCGATGCACGGTCCTGTTTGTAATGTTCTATCATGTATAATATAGTAAAAGAAGTGTTTTTATCGTCATAACTATATGTTACTTATTTAAATTTTTTAAGTTCTAGATTTTAATTAAAAGCTAGGAATATATCCCGCATCACTGGTAACTTGATAGCTTTTCCATGTCTTCAATCACTAAAATTTGATCGTATAGACCATTTAAAGGTCGTGTGTAATTTTAGGAGTTATGTTAAACTACTTATTTAAATTTTTTAAGGTTTTATATTTTAACTAGAAATAGGAATATATCCCACATCAATTTTTTTATATTTTGATTATAAGTAGCAATATATCCACATCGAAAAGTTAGATGAATAGAGAAAGAAAATAGGGTATAAAATAATTTTAGAATTTGAATAATTTTTGAGTTATAAATAGAATTGGCTTTATATCCCACATTAAACAAAATATAGAATTTGAATATTTTTTAAAATTTTAAATTATAATTAAGAGTGATAATACTAATACATCCCACATAGAAAAAAAATTAAAGGCTATTATAAACTATTTATTTAAATTTTGTAAGGTTCTAGACTTTAATTAAAAGTAGGAATATATCTCGCATCAATAGTAACTTGATAGATTTTCCATGTCTTCAATCACTAAAACTTGATCGTATAGACCATTTATAGGTTGTGTGTAATATTAGGAGCTATTTTAAACTACTTATTTAAATTTTTAAAGGTTTTATATTTAAAGAGAAAAATGAATATATCCCACATCGAAAAATTAAATTATTTTTACTTTGATTATAAGTAGCAATATATCTCACATCGAAAAGTTAGAGATATAGAGAAAGAAAATAGGGTATAAAACAATTTTAGAATTTGAATAATTTTTGAATTATAATTAGAAGCGGCTTTAAATCCCACAATAAAAAATTATGGAATTTGAATATTTTTAAAATTTTTAAATTATAATTAAGAGTGGTAATACATCCCACATCGAAAAAATTAAAGAATATTATAAACTACTTATTTAAATTTTGGAAGGTTCTAGATTTTAATTACAAGTAGGAATATATCCCAAGGTGTTTTGTAATATTATGAGCTATTTTAAACTACTTATTTAAATTTTTTAAGGTTTTATATTTTAACTAGAAATAGGTATATATCTCACATCGGATTTTTTTTTTTTTTTTTTGATTATAAGTAGCAATATATCTGACATCGAAAAGTTAGAGGATTAGAGAAAGAAAATAGGGTATAAAATAATTTTAGAATTTGAATAATTTTAGAGTTATAACTAGAAGTGGCTTTAAATCCCACATTAAAAAATTATAGAATTTGAATATTTTTAAAATTTTTAAATTATAATTAAGAGTGGTTATACATCCCACATCGAAAAAATTAAAGGCTATTATAAAATATTTATTTAAATTTTGTAAGGTTCTAGATTTTAATTAAAAGTATGAATATATCCCGCAGCAATGGTGACTTGATATCTTTTTCGTGTCTTCAATCACTAAAACTTGATCGTATGGACCATTTAAAGGTGGTGTGTAATATTAGGAGCTATTTTAAATTACATAAATTTTTAAAGGTTTTATATTTTAACTAGAAATAGGAATATATCCCACATCGAAAAATTAATTTTTTTTATTTTGATTATAAATAGCAATATATCCCACATCGTAAAGTTAGAGAATAGAGAAAGAAAATAGGGTATAAAAAAATTTAGAATTTGAATAATTTTAGAATTATAAATAGAAGTGGCTTTATATCCCACATTAAATAATTATTGATTTTGAATATTTTTTAAAGTTTTAAATTATAATTAAGAGTGGTAATACATCCAACATAGAAAAAATTAAAGGCTATTATAAACTATTTATTTAAATTTTGTAAGGTTCTAGATATTAATTAAAAGTAGAAATATATCCCGCATCAATGGTAACTTGATAGATTCTCCTTGTCTTCATGTTGGAGTAAGTGTTCTCAACAATAGTGCGATCACAAATAATTAAATCTCGAAATAAGAATACAAAGGGATGATTCACAATATATTTACATATAGTCCATTGACCAACATTAATCGGTAATGGTTGACTTTAAATAGCTTGACATTAATGTCGTACGATGGTGATGGTCAGTTGTGTGGGGAATATAACGTGTATTCGCCCTAAACTTGCAGGATTATAAGGAAAATTACAGTCGTGAATATGGTCATAAGATTAAAAAGACATGAAAAAGAGTACAACCTTTAGTCCTTGCGCGAAAGGCCTAAGAACAGGAATTAAAGCAAATTCCCTCATATAACTTGCACCCAAGACTTAGATTGAGACGATGCCGCGTGTGCTAGAAATCCTCTCCAACTGCCTTGCAATATAGGGAGAGCCTTTTTGAGTTTTAGATGTGAGATCTGGGTTATGGGAGAAGAATGCTCTCAAACCCTAATTTTTCTTTGAGATTTGTTTAGTCAGTGAAACAAGAGTCGTCTGACATAAGGAGAGTTCTACTCCTTATGTAGTACACGGCCGAAAATTTCGAATAGGGTAAGAGTGGGCTTTCCACTCTTACCTTATTCTAATTCGTGATTCGACCCATTTAGCTAAAAGTTATTCGCGGGTTTTATTTATAAATCGCATACATGTTCTCAGATATTAATGCAGTCGATGTATTAATAATGGTCTGATAAAATTACGATATTGTATAATTACCCAAATTAATATAACTGTTTATATTAATACGCGAATACAATCTTTAATTAAATATAACCGTTTATATTTAATTTACGAATTAAACATGTAATCCGTATTAGCTAAAATTATTTAATCCGTATTAAATAATAATCTCAACATCTTATTGACTAATTTAATAGTCAATACCTCTGACTAACTGTTTAGTCATATCCGGCATAAATGTGACTGTATTTTCATACCTTCACATCTCTCAAACGTGTCCTATAGGTGTGACGTATATGGACCAGTTGATCACCGCCATCTGTATGACAATAACGTCAAACTTATCTAGCAAGCCAACCGTTATTGATAAACGTGGATCAACTGATAATAATACTGAAGTATGCCCTTGTGATCCTTTAAGAGACTTAGTAAGTCATTGTACTAACTGTCAAGGACACCGGCCCCAACAATCTCCCACTTGTCCGTACAACGGTATGTGCAATGACGTTATCACACTACATGTGGAGGACACAAGGCTCCAACAAACTCTCACTTGTCCGTACAAGTGTAGGTGCGATAACCGATTCTCATATCCTTTTAAAATTTCTCCCACTCAATGTAAGACAATTTGCAAATCCGCATTCGCAAAGGTCGTATCTCACAAGCGATCTGTATCAAGAGTGGTTTCCCCGACTAGAGAGTAACTTAACTGATAAAACGAATCTGTATTCGATCATGGCCATGCATTTCAGTTACTACTCCTCGAGTGGCCCTGAGAAATGATAAAATCATGATAAGGGTTTGGATATTTCCCTCAACTCGAATCATGCCGATTTTCGCGCAGCATGACATAACCCAGAAAAAATCCTCTTGGCCCCTGTTACGATTACCGTGGGAAAGAAACCAAAGTTACCCAAAATCTGCCTTAATCTCAAGAGACAGTTGAAAGTCAAAAGACTCGACTCTAAGGAACACTATAGAGGTCCTATCCACGACCTGGCACCCAATGTTATAAAACATTTAGGACTCCATAACGTTGTCACGGGGTGTCCTACGAGATATCCGTATAACTCGCCTTCGTGATTGGTCAGTCAGCCGTGTGACTTATGGCTCGTTGAACCCACCATCAACCAACGTCACAAAATGATTACCTGAGTTATCAGCTCAAGTGGGTAATCAAGCACCAAAACGATGTAATGTTAATCAGTTCACTTTGTGGTGTTCAAAATTGGCGTACAATTCCACATGAGAAACAAAACATTATATATCATAACAATAAGGTTGAATAGAGTACACGAGAAAATGAATTATTGCATGAATTCAGAAAAGAGTACTACAACTTAGGAACACATCTAATTCCCATAGAATGAATGTGCCCTTCATGCTTATCACGTGGTAATGCTTTTGTGAGAGGATCAGCTATGTTGTCATCCGTAGCTATCTTATCAATGAATATCTCCTTTTGCTCCACGTAATCTCTGATTAGATGAGCTTTCCGTTGTACATGTCTAGCCTTGTTGCTAGACTTATGCTCCTTAGCTTGGAAGATGGCACCTTTATTGTCACAATAAACGGTGATTGGGTCATTCGAACTAGGCACTACCGAGAGTCCTTGTAAGAATTGACGCATCCATATTGCTTCCTTAGCTGCTTCCGAGGCAGCATAGTACTCGGACTCAGTCGTAGAATCTGCTGTAACACTCTGTTTAGAACTTTTCCAGCTGACCGCAGCGCCATTAAGAGTAAAAACGAATCCAGACTGAGATTTCGAGTCATCTCGATCCGTTTGGAAGCTAGCATCTGCGTAACCCGTGGCGCAGAGCGTCGAGTCGCCTCCGTAAGTCAATCCCCAATCTTTAGTCCTCCGTAGGTACTTAAGAATGTTTTTTCACGGCCATCCAGTGTGGTTCTCCTGGATGAGCTTGGAATCGACTGGTCATATTCAATGCATATGCAACGTTTGGGCGTGTGCATATCATGGCATACATGATCGATCCTATTACCGAAGCATAAGGAATCCGACTCATGCGCTCTTTCTCTTCCAATGTCTTAGCTTCTTGAGACTTGCTCAAGTGAAGCCCAGTAGTCATAGGAAGGAACCCTTTCTTGGAATTCGTCATGCTGAATCTCTCTAGAATCTTATCTATATAAGACTCCTGACTGAGAGACAACATCCGTCGTGATCTATCCCTGTAGATACGGATGCCCAAAATTCTTTGTGCCTCTCCCAAATATTTCATCTGGAAATGGTTTTTCAACCATGCTTTAACCGAAGATAAGAGAGGTATGTCATTCCCAATCAAGAGTATGTCGTCGACATACAGTACTAGGAATACAATCTTGCTCCCACTCGACTTGATATAGAGACATGGTTCCTCGACTGATCGAATGAACCCATTCTCTTTTATCACTTGGTCGAAGCGATGATTCCAACTCCGCGATGCTTGCTTAAGTCCATAGATGGAACGCTTAAGCTTGCAAACTTTCTTAGGATGTGCTGGATCAAGAAAACCCTCAGGTTGTACCATGTACAACTCTTCCTCCAAATAACCGTTTAAGAAGGCGGTTTTAACGTCCATTTGCCATATTTCATAATCGTCAAATGCGGCAATCGCTAAGATAATCCGAATGGAACGTAGCATGACTACGGGTGCAAAGATCTCATCGTAGTGCAAGCCTGACACTTGGGTGAAACCTTTAGCAACTAGTCTGGCCTTGTGGATATCTTGTTGTCCTTCCACGGCATGCTTTATCTTGTAAATCCATTTGCATTGAAGGGGACGTACCTTTGCAGGTAGGTCCACAAGATCCCACACGTTGTTCTCATACATGGAGTCCATCTCGGATTGCATGGCTTCTAGCCATAGTTTTGAGTCAGAACTGGTCATGGCACCATTATAGACGTCATCTATATCATGTTCCTCGACCATACCAATGTATCTGTCCGGAGGAATAGAGACTCTTCCCGACCTCCTAGGTTCCTCAGGAATATCTACCGCAGCCTCGGTTGAAGCAACTGTTTCCTCCAATGGTTGCTCGGTAGTTGGTTCTTGAACCTCCGATAAACCGAAGGTTCTATTACTCGACTTGTTCTCGAGAAATTCTTTCCCTAAGAACGTCGCACTAGCCGCAACAAAAACACGTTTTTCGGTTGGCGAGTAGAAGTAATGACCAAAAATTCCCTTTGGATAGCCTATAAAGTATGTCTAGACCGATCGCGGGCCGAGCTTATCCTCGTGTCTCCACTTAACATAAGCCTCGCAGCCCCAAACCCGAATAAAGGACAAGTTAGGGACCGTTCCCTTCCATAATTCGTATGGAGTCTTGTCAACAGCTTTAGACGGACTTCGGTTAAGTATTAGAGCGGCTGACAAAAGAGCATAGCCCCACAATGGATCAGGCACAACAGTGTGACTCATCATGGATCGAACCATATCAAGTAGAGTTCGATTCCTCCGTTCGGACACACCATTTAATTGTGGTGTTCCAGGTGAAGTTAACTGTAGAACGATGCCACAGTCTTTAAGGTGTTGATCAAACTCGTGTGAAAGATACTCACCACCACGATCAGAACGTAGTGCTTTAATCTTTCTTCCCAGTTGGTTCTGTACCCGATTCTGGTATTCTTTGAACTTGTCAAAGGATTCACTTTTGTGCTTCATTAAGTAGACATAGCCATATCTACTCAAATCATCCGTGAAAGTGATGAAATACCTATAGCCTTCTCGTGCGTTGATCGACATAGGGCCACACACATCCGTATGTATGAGTCCTAATAGGTCGGCAGCGCGCATTCCAACACCTTTGAAGGAAATACGAGTCATCTTACCGATGAGACATGATTCACACGTGCCATATGATTCGAAATCAAAGGGCGAGATAGCTCCATTCTGTATGAGCTGTTTTACGCGTTTCTCATTTATGTGTCCCATACGAGAATGCCATAGGTAAGTTTGATCTTTGTCACCTACCTTTAATCTCTTGTTATTCACATGTAATATCTCGGTGGTTTGATCTAAAACATAAATTCCATTCATGGAAACTGCCTTGCCATAAATCATATTGTGTAAGGAGAAAATACAGCTATTATTCTCTATTACAAATGAAAAACCGAGTTTGTCAAGTGCAGAAACTGAAATAATGTTTTTGGACAAACTAGGAACATAATAACAGTTATATAAAAATAACTCGAATCCACTTGGAAGCTGGATCACGTATGTTCCCTTCGAGACTGCAGCAACACGTGCTCCATTCCCGACACGCAGGTCAACCTCACCCTTGATGAGGGGTTCTTGGTTTCGGAGGCCCTGCACATGATTACATAGATGAGAACCACAACCAGTATCTAGTACCCAAGTTCCGCAACTTGCATGGTTAATCTCAATCATGTGAATAAAAGAAGAAGAAGACATACCAACAGGAGTAACGCGGCCTGCTTTAATGTCCTCGCGATACACGGGGCATGAGCGCCTCCAATGCCCAGTCTTGTGGGAGTGGTGGCATTCTATGCTAGTATCCTTGCTCTTTGTCTTGCCCTGTGAGTTGCTCGACTCACCTGGCCCACTCTTAGTAAATCCTGGTTTCTTGAACCTGGGCTTACCTACTGCTAGGTCGCCCTGAGCTTTAGCCTTCCCTTACTAGAGATCATGAGAACATCCTGCTTCACGCTCCCACTTAATTTCAGATCCTTCTCGGTCTGTACGAGAAGGGAGTGGAGCTCATGAGGAGTCTTCTTCATGTCGTTCATGTAGTAGTTGGCCCTAAAGAGTGCGAACCCATCATGAAGCGAATGAAGCATTTGATCAACGATTATGTTCTCACTGATCTTGCAGTTTAGGGTCTCCAGTTTCTCGATATTCTCAATCATGTTGAGAATATGTGGGCTAACAGCTTGGCCCTTCTGGAGTTTCGCCTCAAAGAAGCGACAGGTATGCTCATAAGAAACGATTCTCGGAGCTTTCGAGAATTCATTAGTGAGCGTGGTGAAAATCTTGTTTGCACCATGGGATATGAAGCGTCTTTGCAAATTTGATTCCATTGCATAGATGAGTACGTTCTTTATCGCACCCGCTTCCATGACGAAGTTGCTATGAGCGCGAACTTTGTTAGCTCTAGCTCCAGTTCCTGGGTGTGCCGGAATGGGCTCAGTTAAATACTTAAGCTTTCCGTCAGCAATGGCAGCATTCCGTAGTGCTGCCTCCCAGTCAGAGAAGTTTGACCCATCATTTCTCAGTCTAGTAGACTGATTCATGGAGTCCATGAAGGCTTTTAGCCAGGATTCACGTGCTAGCTTGGCACTTGGCATTGGGTCTTCACCAGCCATTAGTTATACAGCAGTTTAAATGAACGTGTTCTACACTGAAAAGAAGATAAAACAAAACAATATAAGCAACTCATTGTTGTGATTTAAGTCTATATTAAATTGAATTTAAACTCGTCGACTCATGCATTTATATAATTGATCTCCCTCAAGAATTATATAAACGATCCCAAGACTCAATTTCCGTATATTGATAAGCCCACAGCTTGGCTAATTCCACTGTTGGAACTCTTGGTCGATAGATTTCCGTAAATCCTATCTACTAGTCCATCATAGTTGCTAGATAGTATCTAGTGACCATAATGTTGAGATAAAATAAATCATCTGTTCCCACTTACCCGACGTAGAAGGGGTCATATTATGCCTACCGACGAAGAAGGGATTCATGGGAGTCTGATTTATAAAGACTATTCTCAATTTTAGGTTATACGAGGAAGACCCCATCAACTTATATTTATCCATTTTAAGTGAACTAATATCGAGCATATGCGTGAATGAATGAAATAAAGTGATGGCTTTGCAATTGACGTGTGACATCTGTATTGTCACAGAAAACTAACGCGTAACCTCTACATGAGTCAGTTTTCAGGCATGTTACAGGTGGTTTGGTTTTAGGCGGAATATGATGCAAGCTATTATCGATGAAAGCATAAAATAAATGCGATAAACGTAAATAAAAGTCCTAGTGTGGCCTATCCTACCAAAATAAACATAAAACAACTTGGAATCCACCGTTGGACCCTAGAAGCTTGTCTTGATGTTCCATCTTGGTCCTTGCAGCGGGAGTGAGCATCCGGTCTCCGTCTTTGGTATTCACAAAATTACTAATTTAAATTACAATATAACCCTATTTACATTGTAATCTAAATACAAAATTAATTACATGGCAAAAACCCAAAACGGAGATACAAGATCTCAAAATTACAAGCAAGACTGTGTCCCATCATTACGGTGACACAATCTTCTAAGGCCACACTAAGTTACAACCGTTTGCAAAAATTAAATATGTTATGGAAAGCATTCAAGGCATTCACAAGACGATAAATAAAATGCATCAACTAAAATTAAAATTCATTCATGACATAATACTGTTATTATGATTAACAAATTTTTACCAACCACCTTATAGGATTAAAATTATGTGATCATACCGTTTTAACCACTTTAATTTTAACAAGTTTATAATCCATTATCTTAAACTGTTTTAAAATAATATGTATCAATCGAGGGTGAACCGTATCACAAAAATAATATACTATTTCCGTATACAGTATATTATTTTAGGCCATGGGAAAATAAAAAACAAGTTATTTTCGAGAAAGGACTGCCAGAAACAGGGACACTCGATCGAGCATCAGGGACACTCGATCGAGTATCAGTGTCACTCGATCGAGTGCAGCATGGCTCGATCGAGTGACTGTTTAAAACGCTAACGCAGCACTTTTAAAATCAAAATAAGTTTATACCTTTGATTTAAAACGTGTAAATCATGAATAAACAACAACAAAAGATTCACATATTGCTAAAAATATCGATTAATTAACAATATGCAAATAAGAATCGAAAAAAAGATCGATCACAACCCTAAAAACACACGCACGATGCCTGGTACCGGGGCACTCGATCGAGTGCTACAGAGACTCGATCGAGTGTCAAGGCAGAAAGTTCCGATTTTTCAAAATTTTTAAACCTTATGAAAAACACAATTGTAAAATTTCATGGCCTAAGGCTCTGATACCACTTGTGGGGAATATAACATGTATTCGCCCTAAACTTGCAGGATTATAATGAAAATTACAGTCGTGAATATGGTCATAAGATTAAAAAGACATGAAAAAGAGTACAACCTTTAGTCTTTGCGCGAAAGGCCTAAGAACAGGAATTAAAGCAAATTCCCTCCTATAACTTGCACCCAAGACTTAGATTGAGACGATGCCACGTGTGCTAGAAATCCTCTCCAACTGCCTTGCAATATAGGGAGAGCCTTTTTGAGTTTTAGATGTGAGATCTGGGTTATGGGAGAAGAATGCTCTCAAATCCTAATTTTTCCTTGAGATTTGTTTAGTCAGTGAAACAAGAGTCGTCTGACATAAGGAGAGTTCTACTCCTTATGTAGTACACGGCCGAAAATTTCGAATAGGGTAAGAGTGGGCTTTCCACTCTTACCTTATTCTAATTCGTGATTCGACCCATTTAGCTAAAAGTTATTCGCGGGTTTTATTTATAAATCGCATACATGTTTTCAGATATTAATGCAGTCGATGTATTAATAATGGTCTGATAAAATTACGATATTGTATAATTACCCAAATTAATATAACTGTTTATATTAATACGCGAATACAATCTTTAATTAAATATAACCGTTTATATTTAATTTACGAATTAAACATGTAATCCGTATTAGCTAAAATTATTTAATCCGTATTAAATAATAATCTCAACATATTATTGACTAATTTAATAGTCAATACCTCTGACTAACTGTTTAGTCATATCCGGCATAAATGTGACTGTATTTTCATACCTTCACATCTCTCAAACGTGTCCTATAGGTGTGACGTATAGGGACCAGTTGATCACCGCCATCTGTATGACAATAACGTCAAACTTATCTAGCAAGCCAACCGTTATTGATAAACGTGGATCAACTGATAATAATACTGAAGTATGCCTTTGTGATCCTTTAAGAGAGTTAGTAAGTCATTGTACTAACTGTCAAGGACGCCAGCCCCAACAATCTCCCACTTGTCCGTACAAGGGTATGTGCAATGACGTTATCACACTACATGTGGAGGACACAAGGCTCCATCAAGTTGATCCCTTAAGGTCACACCTAAAGGGTTATTCCCGAAATGACGATTAATTGTATAATGATAAATTAAGTCGTCATTAATCGAACAAATTATTTAAGAGTAAAAATTGATTTGGAAATTATAAATGTTAAATTGCCAAATCACATTGTTTACGAAACAAATGAAGATTATGAATGACGAATTAATTATAATTGCAAAACCGTTGCGAATTATATTAAAGTAATTACGTAATGAAGTATAAATTATGATTGCTGAATTCCGAACCAAGCTTAAGTCTCGGTTCCCTTTAAGTGACGGACAAGGAACGACAAGCGGTTAATGCGATGTTTTATCATAAAACAAAAACGCACTGACCTAGAAATTGTGCAACTTCCTAAGTGTCATGGGAACACACAAAAGAGACAAGGCATTCACTCCCTTGTCCCTTGTGTATCACGGCTGCCCAAATAGCAAAAAGAAGAATTGTTCTTATTCATTCTTCATTTATTCATTCATCAATTTTACATAATAATCTTATTCTCTCTAAAATTAAGTTAGAGAAAGTTTTACTCAAAAAGTTACACAAAAACGTTTTATGCACTCGTTTCATAGACGGATAACCTTGGGTGGAACGAGAGGAGGTCTTCTACATTTAAAGACTAAATTTTGGAGAATCGACCTTGTCGATTTTAAGCTCAAGAACAAGATTAGAAAGGTGTTCTAATCTTATGCCCTAAAATCCGTTTAAGCAATGTAAGGGACATTCATCTCTTCTATTATGTTTAGCATACATAAGATTCATTAGTTTAAAATGACTTTAAAAATGTTAGGGTTTAAAGAATCCCAACAAGTGGTATCAGAGCAAAGGTTGTTGTATGCAAAATCGTTTAGATTTTACGAGTTAAATATTAACTGAAACTATGCAACATCTGGTCTTTAACTGCCAATACAGTCAAAACATTCCGAGACTTCTTCAAGGCTGGATAGGGGTGACTCTATCTAAGGACAATGATCAATCATCATGGCATAGACAAAATAGGTTCTCACGGCTCAAAAGAGGGGTTCTAAACAGCATCGTCAATGCAGCAATATATTGTGTTTGGCACCAACGGAATCTGAGTAGACATGAGCATACACTTCTGACACCTGAGAAGTGTGTTAAACAGATTCAGAATGATATCCGAGGGTGCATTATGAGGCAAATAAAAGGCAAGCTAACGCGGAAGGACAGTGACTGGCTGAAACATATCATGTAGAATGCTAGTTTGTATGAGTCTTTGTGTAATGTAAGCGTCTTTAGATTCTAAAACTGGGATGATGTATTTGTTACTTGCACTTAATAATATTTACATTTGACCAAAAAAAATGCTAACTGAAACAAAATCGTTGTCTATGATCTATAAAGATAAATCTCGAAATTGTTTTTAGCATGATATACATTCTGGTCCTAAAATGGTTTTAGGTCATTCATATGATTTATGGAATTATTTTGCTCATATATATAATTTAAGACATTTATAATATGATTATAATGATAAAAATGTCAATTTTGAACTAAAAATAGTCAATCAACGTTTTTTCAAGTGATATTTGGATATGATGTTCCTTATATTAATCACTAATAGCATGTCAAATTTCATATTAAGGAAAGTTTTCTAACATGTTTTACGAATTTTATATGATAAAATCGGATTAAAATGGTGTAATATGTTTGTATGACTTAAACATCTAATCTGGGCATGAAATTTTAGTATGTTGTCACTTATCATTTATAAAGTCAGCATGTAATTATTTAGAACCGTGTGTTTTGTATTTCATGTTTTTATGATTTTTTTAAGAAAATCGCATAATATATGACTTTATTATGAATATTTGATATAAAATGTTTCATGCCATGAGAAAAATATGTAAAGCTGCTCTTTTTAATTATATTTATCAGATCTAAAGTCATAAATTTAGCTGTTTTAATTTTAATATGCTTTAGATGTTTTATTTGATAAAACCGATAAACCGCTACGTTTTTTTCTCAATAATTTTTCGAAAATATTACCCCTTGACTTGAACATCTCGATTGTCATGGAAAAGTTCCAGAATGTTCAAGGTTTTGACATGCAAATTTTGAGTTCATTTAAAATTATTTTAAATTTATTAATGATTTACTTAATAATAATTGGTATTTAAAGTCCTAATATGAGCAATCATGTAATAATAAGTTAAATCATGTTCAAAATTTGAGTAAGACTAAATTTTGAAACCTAAATGTGTTAGGATGTTTAACTTAAACGTGAATTTGATTCACGTAATATTTGGTGTTTTTGAAATGGTGAAATCACGCGATTCCATAAAACTGGGTTATGTCGATAACAAAATTTAAATATTGGCTTAGGATTGGCATGTTAGATACATAAGCATTGCATTTTATTTTATGATTGTCATAATTATTATTTACGTAATTTGGAATTATGTATTTTGCTTAGTATGGCCTTAGTTTTAATCGATATTACCCAAAATGTATGGAATATTGATTCGGTTGTAATTAAATGTGATCGCACATCACTTTATTTTATTGCTTTTATTCTATTTTGTAATGTATAAAGTAGATAGAAAATTTGTAATTTTGAATTCCGGAAACCCTTGAAGATTGTGCCGTTCGGAAAGGAGTTCCGACCAAGACGGTGTTTGCCTTGGGATGCGTGTCTCAAGTGAAGTTTAAGGGACCAAAGGAGTTGGTTTCCGAATTCGTATTTTATATTTCATTTTCTATTTTAGGAAGGTCATACTAGGATTTTCTTCTATGCTTTTAATTCTTTGCTTTGTATGTTTGTATGCATAGCCAAATCGCCATAACATGTCATGCATTTCATCGAGTATATCGACCGTGTCAATTAAAATTATCGTCAGTTCTCCGATTTAGTTCACTCAAAAAGAGATACTCGTAGATAATAAATTGTCTCGACCTTTATTTACGTATCAAATATCGAGACTTAGCTTTACCAAAGAGTAAATAACCCCTGAGCCTCAGTCTTCATTTGGGTACGATACGATTTTTCGGGGCACCTCAATTGACGTTGAGAAGTGGGATAATAAATTTTATTACACTTTGAAATTTGGCCGATCTCGACAAAAGTATTAGCGACCATTTCCGGAATAAATTTGGGCTAAAGATAGTTTAAAATAAATTGTCGACCGAGAGTTCTAAGTATAGAATTGGTTAAACGAGTTAACCTACCAGAATCATATTAATGAAGGTGTAGAGGGCCCTTAGGCTCACATGGAAGTTGATATGAGTTTTGGGTCTTGGGATCATTTGTATAGTTGGGTAAATGTCACTATTGAAATGTCGTACTTGTTTAAAATCGTTTACAAGTATTTAAAACGATAAATGTTTATTAATTTCCTTCATGGCCGTTTTTGTAGTTATTTCACATCGCAATGGATTCCACCGACTCCTTAACTCCCATCACAATTGAATCATGTCTCGAATAGTTTGACGATATTTGCTCACTAAGCAATCTCGATACGACAAAAGAAATAAGATTTGGCATTGGTTTCGATGGAAGCCTCAGCTTTATAACTACCTCCCAACCTCCCAACTTGGTGAAAAATTATTACGAAGATAACATCACCAAGAAGCTTAAAACCTTGTCTCTAGCAGGAAAAGGTAAGAAGGCTAGTGGGAGTTCAAGCAAAGGAGGCGAGAATCTCAAAAGGAAGGAAAAGATTGAGTACCATGAAAATTCAATGAGAAGTACGACTACAAACACGTGTCTCTATTGTAAAGGCATAGGACATTGGGTAAGGGATTGCCCTATATTTTTCGAAGATTCCTAAGTTGGACAGATTTCTCCAATTGGTAACAATTCTTCCGAAATATATGTTATAGAATTAAATTATACTTCCACATCAACTTAGATATTAGATACCGGTTGTGGTTCTCACCTTTGCAATCATGTGCAGGGGCTTAGAGACGTGGAGAAGCTTAACAAGGGAGATGTTGATCTTCGACTAGGCAATGGAGCTAAGGTAGTTGCCATCTTAAAAGGAACCTACGTACTTGTATTAGCAAACAATTTTGAGTTGTATTTATATAATTGTTATTATGTACCAACTTTGTCAAAGAATATTGTATCCGTGGCTATGTTAGACATGGAAAAATTTCAATTTGCTATTAAAAACAATTGTTGTACTATATTGCGGGACAACTTGACTATTGGCCAAGGGAATTCCGTAAATAGCATATACGTTCTTCAAACCAACAACTCACAAATAGACGTCTATAACGTACAAACCAAAAGAGTCAAAACAAGTGATCCAAATGAATCGTACATTTGGCATTGTCGATTGGGCCACATAAACGAGAAACGCATCAAAAGACTAGTAACGACTGGCATTATTGAACCATTTGATTTCCAATCATATGGAGTGTGCGAATCTTGCCTCCTTGGCAAAATGCCTCGTGCTCCCTTTTCTGGCAAAGGAACATGAGCTAGTGATCTATTAGGACAAATACATACTGATGTATATGGACCATTAAGCATCACCGCCAGAGGAAATTATGACTACTTTGTCACCTTCACCGACGACTTGAGTAGATATGGGTATGTCTACTTAATCAAATACAAAAGTGAAGCGTTTGAGAAATTCAAGGAATTTCAAAACGAAGTAGAAAACCAATTGAACAAGAAAATTGAGGCACTATGATCCGATCGTGGTAGAGAATACCTCAGTATTGAATTTGATTCACACTTGAAAGAGTGTGGTATAGTATCACAACTCACTCCACCTAGAACACCTCAATTAAATGGTGTGTCCGAAAGGAGAAATCGAACCCTACTTGATATGGTTCGATCAATGATGAGCCAAACGGATCTTCCAGATTCGTTTTGGGGGTTTGCAATCCTAACCGCAATAAAATAATTGAATCAAAGTCCAAAAAAAGCTACAGATAAGACACCATATGAGATATGGAAAGTAAAGGTTCCTAACTTGTCTCACATGAAAATTTGGGGTTGCGAGGCTTATGTCAAGAACAAGTCTACCGACAAGCTCGCACCCAAATCAGACAAATGTCTTTTCGTAGATTATCCTAAGAACACACATGGTTACTACTTCTACAACCGTCATGAGAACAAAGTGTTTGTGGCTTATAAGGCTGTATTTCTAGAATTGGATCACATTTCTAGGAGACAGAGTGGGAGAAAGTTTGAACTTGAAGAAATTCAAGAACCACAAACAAGAGAGGAAGAGATTGAATATGTTCCTCATCTTCCAATCAAGATGTTGTTCCTTCCTAACCAAGGAAGTCCGGAAGAGTTATTCGATAACCCGATCGATACGTAGGTATGGTCGAGGAGAGTAACGAATTAGACGTCCTACTTTTGGAAAGTGACGACCCGATAACCTACCAAGCTGCAATCTCTAGTCCTAATTCCACTTTATGGCAAGAGGCCATGCAATCCAAAATAAATTCTATGCAAGAAAATCAAGTATGGGACTTGGTTGATTTGCCACAAGGTACGAGACCTTTGTAGTGCAAATGGATCTTTAAAGTAAAGAATGGCATAGAAGGACATGAAGATGTCTATAAGGCAAGGTTAGTTACAAAGGGTTTTTCTCAAGTTCATGGTCTTCACTATGACGAAGCTTTTGCACCCGTTGCCATGCTAAGGTCTATTCGGATTTTGTTAGCGATTGCCGCATTTCATGATTATGAAATATGGCAAATGGATGTCAAAACCGCCTTTCTGAATGGGTATTTGGAAGAGGAGGTTTATATGACTCAACCTGAGGGTTTTGTACATCCAAGAAATCCTAACAAGGTATGGAAACTTACGAAGTCCATCTATGGCCTTAAGCAAGCATCAAGAAGTTGGAATCATCGATTCAATCATGTTATAAAATAAAATGGTTTCACTCGAAGTGTAGAGGAACCATATTTATATATGAAGTTTAGTAGGAGTAATGTTGTCTTCCTAATCTTGTATGTAGATGACATACTACTCATTGGCAATAATGTTCACATACTCACCTCTGTGAAAGGTTGGCTGGGAAATCACTTCTAGATAAAAGATTTAGAGGAGACACCACTACTTGTAACACCCCGATTTATTAAGGAGCCTTTAGCAAGACATCCTCAGTAAATAGAGTTGTTACCATCTCGGAATATCCGAGGTAGTGAATAACAAAGTAAATCAAACCAAAGTACTTTATGCAAAAACTGATTAAATTAAAACTTTGTTGTTACAAGTACTGCACAGTGGAAACTAAAGTACAACGTATAACTTCGAAGTATGTGATCTAAATCTAAGTCGGTCCATCCAAGTGCTCACGCCGTCCCATGCTCCCACAGCACCATCTTTCCTGTCAAAACTGCTCCCCATCACGGATCATCACAGGTGTCACACGAATACACAGGGTCAACCGCGAGGTTGAGTAGGTAAAACAGATAAAACAGATAAAACATAAACACAATAGAACTACATCTTCCTCCATCTCCATATCGTTCGATCAACCACTTCACCTCCATCACATCACACCTTCCATCATACCACACCTCCCATCACACCACACCTCCCATGGCCATATCACAAGTCCCATATCACAAGACCCATATCACAAGACCCATTTCACAAGACCCATTTCACATCTCCGTTCTCCACAATAAGCAGTAATAAGCAATCAATCGCAATATATATCACAATTAAATATATCAATCAAATACTGAGTGTTCTCATGTCAGATCACCATCACAGTCATAGATATTCCCCTACCTCAATTTGCATAGAGACCGTCAACAGCTCCTAAAGATGTTGCACGCGGAAACCGTCACCTAAACATATATTATTCAACGATTACAACCTTTACCAAATCCCATACTTAGAATAGTAAGAGTACTAAATATAGTAACTTCCTAAGAATGGAAAGTTTCCTGAAGTAGAAACTTCCCGCAATAGCAACTTTCCCAAAATAGTAATTACCAAAGTACCGTCGCATAATTAGTTCTACACACTAAAATGATATTGACGGATACACAACAAAACCCATTTACTGAGATAATAATAATGATACTAATAACAATACTAATAATACTAATCATAAATATAATAATACTTGTATTAATATTAACGATACCCAACAATAGCAACGACTGTGTGACGATACTTAACAACAATAAGAGAAAGAAGAAAGGCAATAAGCAAACTACTAATATAGTACTAATAATAATGATAATAATAATATTAATAATATTAACAATAACATGCAATAATAACATAATAATAATACTAATCACAATGTTAATGATAACAAAATTGTAATATTAACAATGATACACAACCCACGCATCAACGCATAACAGTGACAGCCCCGAAACCGACACCGACAGCCAGCAACCAACCCACTTTCCAGCCCACTTCGACACCCTTGTGCCGCCTTAACCACCACCACGCCCTCATGACTACCATCCCTGGACTATGGTGTGTCAACCGACACCTACCGCCACCCTATACTCCTCCCCAGCAGCCAACGACGCGGCCCCAAACACCCCCTGGTCACCAGTAACCCCCAAAACATCCTTAAAAGACCCGTGTGTCACCCCTGTAACCACCCCTTTTACCACTTCCTTTCGCCACCATTACCCCCAACACTCACTGCCCTCGACACCCCATACTACCCTCGACCTCCTAGTGGCAGACACCAGGCTTCGAGACCCGAGACTCCCCTTAAACAGACGCCTCAAAACTCCCTTACCCAGCCGCGTCCCCCTACACCTTGTTCCTGTCACTCCTTTCGCGACTGATTCTCTCAACCTCCGACCACCACACGCCACCCCCAGAACCACCAACATACACTACCAACAATATAGTATCAAGACTCATGCCCCACCATAAGAATCGAACCCCCATAACATGACGAAAGGCAGTACAAACAAGACAATCTGACGTATGCAAAACAGAGTATTAATTCATCAGCTACGAACGACTTTCTCGACGGTTTTAGAGACGGTTATGGTGGTCCTATGGTGGTTTAGAAAAGATGAATATGTTATACGTATTACATAGATTAATAATATGCAAAGAACAGACCTTACAACCTTACATACAAGATGAACAACCTGATTCAAAACACGTGAAAACCACAAAAAGAGGGAAGGCACGATGAACATACCCCTTTTTCAGCGTGATTGAATGGCCCTAGACCACCCTAAACCACCGTGTTAACCTCCCTTCTTAACCTCAGATGTGGCGGCTGCAGTGTGGGTGTGATGTTCATGTGTCGATTAGGTTAGAAAGAGGTCTTAGGCCTAGTTCAAGTGTGGCGGCAGAGTAGTAGGGGTGAATATGTTGGGTGATTTGTTTTGTCTCAAGTTTTTGGGCTGTTATTGGGCTGTTTCAAACCCTAGCACGCGAAACGAGGCCCACTCCGTAACTTAACACGATTTTCTACTAATTATAATATAAGTCTCGGGTTAACTTATAATTTATCGAATGTTAATATTCAAATACGATCAATACCTCAATATAACATATAACAATGAACATTATAATGAAGTATTACGCTAATAATATATATAAAATATATAACACGCATTCGATAACTTAATTATCGAATATAAATAATCAAATATTATCAACACCTTACTAACCATATAAATTAATTACCGACAAAATGTGGGGTATTACAGTCTTCCCCCCTTAAAATGAACTTCGTCCCGAATTTCACCATCCCATGACGAACAAGTTGGTTACTAAGCACATACGAACACAAAATATAGCACCATACCACATCTCAAGTACTCTTAAACACGAAATGTTACACTCTACCCTCGTAAAAAAAAAACTTTGTCCCCAAAGTTCGACGTATACTTAAATGTATAACAGAAGTAATCAAGATTATCAAGTATATTCAAACAATCACGACGATTAAATCAAAAGATTTTACAATCCTATCCTCCTTAAAACATGGTTACGTCCCCGTAACCCCATTATAAGGATTCCAGCACATTACCCCGTCTTACCCAAGACTCTACCACATAAAATCTTACTCCAAGTAGTCAAGTATTGTATTATCATCGGCGAGCTAAGACCCAAGACAAGGGGGTGAGTGAACTGGCGAGATGAAACCGCGAATCCATACTTCATCTCAACATCGATTTCAAATTCAAATAACTCAATCAATAATCATGGTCACATTGGACCGTAAAGATAACTCGGCTCAAAGGCCTATAAATCATAACTCAATAACAGTACCCAATTTCCATCTCAATTTCAATATCCATATTGTCAAAGGTTCAAAGAACTGTGTTCAACACTTAGAGTAAATTCTAAGCTACTCACCCACTAGTCTCGGAAAAAGGAAGCGACAATTAAACACAATATAAAAAAAAAAAAAAATATGATTTTAATCACCGTAGAGCCACAATTCTTAATCAATAATAAGTTCTGCAACCCAGAATCATACACAGACTCCACCTTTAATAACATATCTCTACTCCTGCATATTTCCTTATACCATCATACATAAATTCCATAAACAAGTTGATAATACTAACATAAAATATTAGCTATCAAAATAAAGGAACAACTACTAATTTCAGCGCAAAGAAGTACTCGTATGGAACCTATAGCAATTATCATGCAAACATATATAACCTCGAGCTAAACAAGAGTACAAGGGTTAGTAGAAATCGCGTTACGCAGTAAAGCAGAATCGGGGTAGCTAACACCTACATACCTTTGAGACTTTATCACAAATTTAATATACTAACAACAATGTAAACAATTAAGAAGCTTATAGTTCATACTTGACAATTTAAATGTTTCATGCTCATGAACATATTATAGAAGCAAATCATATTTAGGAGAAGACATAGCGCAAAATTAATTAACGTAATAAACATGGAACATTGACATATTTCCCAAGACATACATAACTCATAGATTCACAAGATCGTTTAACATCCCCAGATATCAATTAGTTAACAAAATCACTTAGGTACATTTTCCACCCACTCATTTTACATCCTTTATCACGAGGCTATCATTATATATGACTTGAACAAAAAGGTTTTATTCAATGCGCAGCTATTAAACATTCAAGTAGGATTTCATCTACACATAGCTACAGGATTGTCATTTCGCAATCAATCACCATAATTATCGAACATCAAGCTTAAACCTGGTTTATCATTTTGAAAATATTTTGAAATGTTTGAAACGTTGAAAGGGTTGTTTGTGACAAAATAAATACGTGTCAAAGACAATTTCACAAGTTACAACCTGAAATAAGGCTACACGGAGGTATTAGGACTCTTCTTTATTAAGTCATTGTTCTTCTCACTCTTAAATTATGAAAATTTTAACGATATAAGTAACAATCAGAAGGCTAATACTTCCATAAATCGGATGTCAACAATTAATAACTTACACATCGTGATCAGATTCTAAATATAACAATATGCAATTCACTGTATGGTATAACAATATACTTGAAAAAGTTATAAAGATTATAATCACAGGAAACTAGGCAGTGATAAACCATCAACATCCGAAAGAACATCAACCAGATTCACATTAATCAAATAATCACAATTACGTAAATCTATTAGATTACTATATCATGCTGATAAAATGACCAGTTAAATTTCATTCTGCCACCTGGCAAGACTCCTCTCAGATAACAAGCTTTTGACATCGCATACGAGTATCACATAATTATTTTGAGGTCGTAAAATTTGACATATAATTGAAACAATTCTTTGTTAAACTTGACGAAATAAGCAAGGTTACGCTATCATATAGTGAGGGTTCATGCTCATACCATACGCCTATTATTCATGTTACTAATGCCATATCAGGATATCATGGGGTCACATCACATAAATCACATTTGATTAAACTTTTATATGGAACTTTTATATCTCACGATTTCAACAATTAATCATTACGCAGCAACTTACCAATTCATTATTAAATAACAGCTTAGCTAACGTGCGGGCGATCATAGTTTTTAGAAATATAAAGGACTAGCTAATCATAGGAAAATAATCGAATGCATATCTAAGGGAATTATTTAATACCATTTCCATAACTCAATTGGTCTGAACAAGAACTTTACAGCAATTCAACAGAAAATTAGGCAACTTGCAAGAATCACAATTAAATAACGACTCATTAAGATTTTACGTGGCCTATCATCTTGAAAACGTAAATGCATATTCTGAACAGTAGAGGTGGAATTATACATAAACAATAACCAAGTCTTAAATGATTTCTTTTACAAAAAGAATGGGTCAAAACGGAACTGTGCAGCAACAATCTAGCCATGGTCAACTAAAAGATTTATTTCACTCAAAATAGAACTCCTGTTAACATGAAACCAACAGCATTGTAACATCAACTCAGGAGGTTGTTACACATAAAATTTTCGGACTCAAATATGGAACACATTTAAGATGGCATCCTGTACAAACAAGGTAACATCCAGGAAACTTATTAAAACAATTTGGTTCTTTTACACTTCACATTGCTACCTCGAAACTCAACCATTCTTTTTCTGAAACACGTTGACATATAATTGGAGCATAGACATCACTTTGTACAGTATAAACATTCATTCCTCATTACCACGATGCTCGTTATCTGGATCACGGTAAAGATTTCAAAACTCAAAGTAGGGTCAACTAAATAACTTGATTGTTATACATGTGTATCAAAAGAAATTAGTTTCTACTAACGCATACACATAACTTATCCAGGTACGGAGATATAAACTAGAAACGACTATGAGGTCCCATATTGATTACGAACTTCACATCAACTTTAAATGCGTATACTAGACATAAAATCTTAAGTTCGATATATGCAACACATATCTATATACATTCATGGCTTATGGAAACACATTCCGCATATCACTAGACATGGATTACTACAACGTATAATTATAAGATCAACTGAATTACTCATCCTCACAAGGAGTTAAACATCAGGGTCATATACTAACGATAGTCATTTAAATGCCATATAATCATATGAACATTTCAGAATACCGAAATCATATGGTCACACCACTCTTAACTATTGCTCAACAAATACACATCTATCCTCTTGGGATATCAATTAAATCATCCAACTCGATCCACGTTTCATATCTCACATATCCTTCTAACACACGACATTAATGATAACTCACATATTACTTACCTCATTATTCACCTGCAAGAACGTTAGTACAAAATAACCAGGTCGCTATATATATATATATGTATTCTACCCCACTCTTCAGTTACTCTCATTGGGTTCCCGAGACAGAACCAAAAGGGCCCATGGTTTGGTATGAGGGGGCCCCTAACTCATCCCGTCCCTTTTTGGGGCTCCTATCAGTTTCATCTCGGGGTTCATTTTATTAGACTCTTCCTACGTTCATTATTATTCAGTTGGTTTAGGCCTGAGGATCGTTCGCTCTGATACCACTTTGTAACACCCCGATTTATTAAGGAGCCTTTAGCAAGACATCCTCATTAAATAGAGTTGTTACCATCTCGGAATATCCGAGGTAGTGAATAACAAAGTAAATCAAACCAAAGTACTTTATGCAAAAACTGATTAAATTAAAACTTTGTTGTTACAAGTACTGCACAGTGGAAACTAAAGTACAACGTATAACTTCGAAGTATGTGATCTAAATCTAAGTCGGTCCATCCAAGTGCTCACGCCGTCCCATGCTCCCACAGCACCATCTTTCCTGTCAAAACTGCTCCCCATCACGGATCATCACAGGTGTCACACGAATACACAGGGTCAACCGCGAGGTTGAGTAGGTAAAACAGATAAAACAGATAAAACATAAACACAATAGAACTACATCTTCCTCCATCTCCATATCGTTCGATCAACCACTTCACCTCCATCACATCACACCTTCCATCATACCACACCTCCCATCATACCACACCTCCCATGGCCATATCACAAGTCCCATATCACAAGACCCATATCACAAGACCCATTTCACAAGACCCATTTCACATCTCCGTTCTCCACAATAAGCAGTAATAAGCAATCAATCGCAATATATATCACAATTAAATATATCAATCAAATACTGAGTGTTCTCATGTCAGATCACCATCACAGTCATAGATATTCCCCTACCTCAATTTGCATAGAGACCGTCAACAGCTCCTAAAGATGTTGCACGCGGAAACCGTCACCTAAACATATATTATTCAACGATTACAACCTTTACCAAATCCCATACTTAGAATAGTAAGAGTACTAAATATAGTAACTTCCTAAGAATGGAAAGTTTCCTGAAGTAGAAACTTCCCGCAATAGGAACTTTCCCAAAATAGTAATTACCAAAGTACCGTCGCATAATTAGTTCTACACACTAAAATGATATTGACGGATACACAACAAAACCCATTTAGTGAGATAATAATAATGATACTAATAACAATACTAATAATACTAATCATAAATATAATAATACTTGTATTAATATTAACGATACCCAACAATAGCAACGACTGTGTGACGATACTTAACAACAATAAGAGAAAGAAGAAAGGCAATAAGCAAACTACTAATATAGTACTAATAATAATGATAATAATAATATTAATAATATTAACAATAACATGCAATAATAACATAATAATAATACTAATCACAATGTTAATGATAACAAAATTGTAATATTAACAATGATACACAACCCACGCATCAACGCATAACAGTGACAGCCCCGAAACCGACGCCGACAGCCAGCAACCAACCCACTTTCCAGCCCACTTCGACACCCTTGTGCCGCCTTAACCACCACCACGCCCTCATGACTACCATCCCTGGACTATGGTGTGTCAACCGACACCTACCGCCACCCTATACTCCTCCCCAGCAGCCAACGACGCGGCCCCAAACACCCCCTGGTCACCAGTAACCCCCAAAACATCCTTAAAAGACCCGTGTGTCACCCCTGTAACCACCCCTTTTACCACTTCCTTTCGCCACCATTACCCCCGACACTCACTGCCCTCGACACCCCATACTACCCTCGACCTCCTGGTGGCAGACACCAGGCTTCGAGACCCGAGACTCCCCTTAAACAGACGCCTCAAAACTCCCTTACCCAGCCGCGTCCCCCTGCACCTTGTTCCTGTCACTCCTTTCGCGACTGATTCTCTCAACCTCCGACCACCATACGCCACCCCCAGAACCACCAACATACACTATCAACAATATAGTATCAAGACTCATGCCCCACCATAAGAATCGAACCCCCATAACATGACGAAAGGCAGTACAAACAAGACAATCTGACGTATGCAAAACAGAGTATTAATTCATCAGCTACGAACGACTTTCTCGACGGTTTTAGAGACGGTTATGGTGGTCCTATGGTGGTTTAGAAAAGATGAATATGTTATACGTATTACATAGATTAATAATATGCAAAGAACAGACCTTACAACCCTACGTACAAGATGAACAACCTGATTCAAAACACGTGAAAACCACAAAAAGAGGGAAGGCACGATGAACATACCCCTTTTTCAGCGTGATTGAATGGCCCTAGACCACCCTAAACCACCGTGTTAACCTCCCTTCTTAACCTCAGATGTGGCGGCTGCAGTGTGGGTGTGATGTTCATGTGTCGATTAGGTTAGAAAGAGGTCTTAGGCCTAGTTCAAGTGTGGCGGCAGAGTAGTAGGGGTGAATATGTTGGGTAATTTGTTTTGTCTCATGTTTTTGGGCTGTTATTGGGCTGTTTCAAACCCTAGCACGCGAAACGAGGCCCACTCCGTAACTTAACACGATTTTCTACTAATTATAATATAAGTCTCGGGTTAACTTATAATTTATCGAATGTTAATATTCAAATACGATCAATACCTCAATATAACATATAACAATTAACATTATAATGAAGTATTACGCTAATAATATATATAAAATATATAACACGCATTCGATAACTTAATTATCGAATATAAATAATCAAATATTATCAACACCTTACTAACCATATAAATTAATTACCGACAAAATGAGGGGTATTACACTACTACAAAACGGCTCTATTGCAATACGTCAAAAATGTTACATAAGACTTCTAAAATGTTGCTATATCGTTTAAGCAACACTTTTAACTATGCTGCTTAAAGTGCCGTTGCAATAGCTCATTGCAACATTTTCTGCAACATTTTCTACTCAAATGTAACATTTTTTAAAAATGTTACACTACTTTCCTTTATGCAACACTTATTTGTGAAGCTATTGTAACACTTTAAATTTATAAATGCAACACTTTTCTAATTCCCACCAAAAGTTCGCAACACTTATTATTTCCGTAGCAACAGTTTTTTTTAGAATGACACATAAAAGCAACATTATTTCGGCTATAACGCAAAACTTTTGTTTATGTCAAAGGTAACATTATTCTAGACTTAATGCAACTTTTTTATTTTATAATGAAATTAGAATTATTTTTGCCACTTTTTGAACTCTACAAATATTATCCACACATACATGATTGAACCCAAAATATTATTAATTGATACTCCAAAACCATATGTTCATCACAACATCCAAAGATTAATCCATGTTCCGTAATACATCATGAGAAAATGTCATAAAGAAAACAAGCTAAATACTCAATATCCAACATAATTAAAAAAATATTTGAAGAATTATTGGTATATATAAAGGAACTAAACATTGTGCGAACTTAATTCTTCAACGAATCTCAATTTCATCTAACGTTGCATCCAACTTTCATATGTTGCATTAATAGGCAAAACGAGACCTGTGAGAAAAGAAACAATGTCATCTATAAATCACCACTGAATAGGACATAATTACCATACACGGTAAAATATTTCTTACTTCAAATAAATAAGCATTAAAATAATGAAAAAAACACTTTGATACGGACATGTTGGCTTACATTGAACAATAGAAGTCAGTCATAGTTTTCATAGCTTATGCCCTGCAAAAAAAAAAAGAAAAGATGTCAATAAAACTAATAAGCAATTAATCATGATGGAATGGACTAAGGTAAGCTTCAACTTGCACAAAAACAGGAGCAAGCTCCAGAACCTCTTAAATTAATCTTTGCTTATTTCTCTGATTACAGTCCAACTTACTAAGCTACTGTGAAGCTAGAAGAAATTACCAACTACTTTCATCTAACCAAAACCTAGCCTTCATCTTTTATATAATAAAAAAAACACTACTGCTAACTACTTTTAATTAATGAACTCAAATTTACCTACAATGATAGTAGAGAAAATGGCACTATCAACAACTCTTCCAAATACCAACTACCACAACATGTACATTGATAGTAGAGAAGGCGAGTAAATTTCAGAATAAACTCTTGTGTTAAACAATAAGATAAAGACATACTTTTCATATAAATATTGTTCTACAATTTCTGGTAGTAACACTAACTTCTCAAGAAGTTTATGTAAAATATCTTGGGTCACGTTTTCTCTCTCGACATATACCATATGTTTCAACCTCATATAACCCCATTTATGTTTGTTTTTGCTGATGACGAAAGAGAAGACAATGATAGTAGAGAAGGCGAGTAAATTTCAGAATAAACTATGATCATATTAGTTGATAATTCACTAAATTAAACTTGTAGATGGAGAACCACGAACCGACACCAATTTATTGGACAAAGTGAAGCATTTTATAAACAAATACTATGAAGAGAATTTGATGGACAGTTTCTATCAGTCTGATATAACCAAGGCTTTGGACAATAAGGACTCCGCTGCTAACACTTACTGGGAGAGGAATTTCTTCATTTGGGGGAATGTTTTCCTTAAGCAAGGGTGGTGTGCACTAGGGGTTGTTATGTGCAACATTATAAGATTTCATTACCATGTATTCATTGTTCATAATTTAATCTAATTGCAAACAACAAGCAATTGATTACAGAATAATAATTAATAGCAAAACATAATTCGACGAAATAAAAAAACGAAATGATCGAATTGAATTCATACCTGAGACAATTAGGAACCTTACGAATTCAAACAGAGAAGCACAATCAAATGACGGTCACTTCAGATCGAGAATCGAGAGCATATAATAATTAATATGGTTGAAGACAATTGTTGAAGATGAAGATGACTGTGGAAGGCGCCGACATAAAAATTCTATGGAGTAAGGGTTTTGAGTTTTGAGTTTTGGGTTTTAAGTTTGACGGTTGATTTTCTAAAAATTGTTGACTTTGTTTTTTTCCTCTAATTCTCATTAAGCCACCTAATTATTTGAGGTTTAAAAATTTGGTCTCTTGATTTTTAGTTTTTGATTTTTCACTAATAACCTTCTTAACATTTTGTTTCTAAATATTTTGAATATGTTAAGCATTTGATTTTCTCTAAATTTTTTCTTTTTGAAACTTTTGCTATTACATATTTTAATAAGTCTAATTAAATACCAATGCAACATATATTAAAAAGTGTTGCTAATACGGCAATTAAATGCAACACTTAAAGTATAATGTTGCTATATCAAGTGATACAATGCAACAATTGTATACAAGTGTTGCATATTAAAGTAAAATGCAACATTTCTTTTCTAAGTGTTGCTTGGCTAATATATTTACTATAAATTGCAACAAAAAAAATATATGTTACATGCAAAGTGTTGCAATAGAGCTATTTTGTAGTAGTGCACAACGCATATTAGGTATTCAGATCTATAGGGATAGATCCAAGAGGATACTGACACTAAGTCAAGAATCTTATCTTGATAAGATCCTTCGACGTTTCAACATGGACAAATCCAAGAGAGGTTTTGTACCTATGGGTACTGGGATTCAATTAAGGAGGTCTCAATCACCCACAGACCCTAAGGATGTTGAACGCATGAAATTGATCTCATATGCTTCCGCTATTGGATCAATCATGTATGCCATGATATGCACTCGTCCTGATCTCTCGTATGCTCTGAGCATGACGAGCATATTTCAAGCCAATCTAGGTGAAGGTCACTGGATAGCCGTCAAGAATATCCTTAAGTATATAAGAAAAACTAAGGATCTACTCTTGGTGTTTGGAGGTGATACTACTTTGAGTGTAAAAGGTTACACTAACTCGAGTTTCCAAACTGATAGGGAAGATTTAAAATCCCAGGCTGGGTTTGTCTTCATGGTTAATGGTGGTGCGGTTAGCTGGAGAAGCTTCAAGCAGTCGGTCGTTGCGGATTTTACAACGGAAGCTGAGTACATTGCAGCATCTGAAGCTGCCAAGGAAGCCGTGTAGATTAGGCAATTCTTGGAAGGACTAAGAGTAGTCCCTAATGCCAAGAATCCTGTCATGATCTTCTGTGATAACAATGAGGCGATCTTTCGAGCTAAAGAGCCCAAGTCTAGTAATAAGTCTAGACATGTACTTAGGAAATATCATGTAATAAGGGATTTCATTGATAGGAAGGAAGTCGAAGTTTGTAAGGTTGGGACAGAAGATAACGTATCTAATCCTCTGACGAAACCCTAATCACAAACTCAGCATGACAAACATGTCTCATCTATGGGACTTAGGCGTATGCCGAACTTGTATTAGGTTTTGAAATGAAATGGAAATGATCCCTTGTTTTTGTTCACATCTAATTGTCGCATTTATCGTTTGAGTCTTCTTAAAAGAAACTCACCTTCTACTTTGTTGTATCCAAATGGGTTGTAAGGGACAATGTTGAACCCCATTAAAGTGAACTGGAACAACTAAGTATAGCCCTTAGTCGCTTGAATGGGATGACGTCTTGAAGCGACTAGAGTGTGAGGCGATTGATGGCAAGTTCAAATGCAATAGAGTCATGTGAGATGACTAGTCGATCACATAGGCAGACTGTAGGAGACACTCTGTCGGGCAAGTGACTGCTTATAGGGTTCTGGAAATTTTATAAATAGCCTGGTCGTGGCAAGAGCTGACTCAACACGGGAAGTTACTGATGCGTGCTTATTTTATATACTTTTTGGCATCATTTAGCACGCATTTCTATGCATTTTGATGCACTTTACGTGCCATTTTGCCCCTTTTTTCTTCCTTTGGTGTATTTTCTGTTATTTTGCAGGAATTATGCAAAAGATGAAGAAACCATGCTTTTTCTATCCATTTTGAGCTCTTTTAGAGGATGAAGCAAGTTAAGGAGTCCCATAGCCCCGATTTTGCAGTACCAGGCCTAAAGGAACGGTAACTGAGGCGAAGACGAGGGACAAAAGCAAGAAAGAAGCGAAAAAGAAGCACTGCATCTGTCATTTACTCGATCGAGTAAGAACCAGAACTCGATCGAACGGATGAAGGAGGAGAAAGCTTCGATCGAGCGGTTTGGTACTCGATCGAGGAGTCTGCAGGAAGGACCCAACCTTCGAGGTTTCCGGAGTTACTCGATCGAGCAGTTGCCAGCTCGAAGTTACTCGATCGAGCACTTTTTGAAGATCAACCACTCGATCGAGTGGTTAAGTCACTCGATCGAGCAACTCACTTAAGCGTATCGGATTCGCTTTTTCCGTTTTAGGTTTAGTTTCTTCAGAGTTAACCTAATCCTTATTTAAGGATTAGGTTAGTAGTCTTTTGGATATTATTCATTCACACATTCACTTACTATTCAGTATTCAGTTTTTACTTTGCATTTTCTCTTAAGCAGTCATTAGATCTAAAAACTATTGTTTAGGGTTTTTCTCTTCATTGAAGCATTTGGATCTTGTCCTTCCTTTTCCGCCATTACTGTAATTCAATTTCTCCCTTTTAATTATTGTTCTTATTTTCATTGTTTTATGCTTTATATTAATTCATCTTTATTTGCTATGTTGACTGTTATTGTTATCACCGTTCTTATTAATGTAGTTTCCCTAAACATGCGTAGCTAATCCCCATAATATGTTAGGATGAAGGAACTCGCGGTATTTATGTCGTAGGAATTGCATGTTAGTCGTCCTTACGATGAAGTTCACCCATAAACAATTTATTTATAAAACTTGTCAAATGAGTGCACGCAGGAGGCCAGTTTACCTAGTAAAACCTTACCTGGATCGAAAGATTGGTAGGGTAGGCTTGTTTAGGTTGATTTACGTAACCTATTTAGAGATCGAAAGATTGATAGGGGAGTCCAGGGGTGATTTCAGACCGAAAGGATATTAATCGTTCCCACTTCGTTGTTACTTCGACTGACCTAATCTTTATGTGACACTAATTAGCGCGACGACCTGAATCCTGACATATTCCTCCTTTTATTGCTTGAAACTAGTTTTGTCATCTTTATTTTAAGTTCTTTCATATCCGTCTTAGTTATAATAAAAAACAAACCCCCCCAATTTGGTGATCGATAGACTGACCTTTACTTAAGACCGCGTCTCCTTGTGGAATTCGACCCTACTTCCACTAACTTCTAGTTGGTAGACCTAGGTTATCTTTGGTGCATAAACGACACGCATCAAATTTTGGCGTCGTTGCTGGGGAGGCAATAGGTTTTTTAGGTTTTTGTGTTAGTTTATTTCGTCTTAAGGAATTTCTCTTAATTTCTTAAGACCGTTCTTATCCCTTTCCCTAGTGCTGTTTTGATAGGTCTTACAGGTCTATTTCACGGCATTTCGAGAGAAGACCGCCATGTTTCGCTATGTGGAACAACGGGTGGTAATTTGTAAAAGATGTGGTTGCACAGGACACGACGCAGTTTGTTGTCTGGCAGAGCGTGACCGAGTTTATGCTTATCAACAACATAAACTAGGTTACTCTGAGGAGATTAGTGAGATGAGGTCCATCATTGAGGCCTTAACAGTTCAAATTCAGGAAAGTGAGAAGGCGAAGGATGCATCAATCAAACATCTCCAGTTTCAGATTGCTCAGCTAGCGTCGGAGGAAGAAAACATGTCCGACCAAGTAACAGCTGACCCTCAACTGGTCGATAGCGACGACGAGGACGAGGAAGATATGGGAGGAATGAGGAATTCTTTCTTTCTTTACGTAGAGCAAGCATCAGAAATGGAAGAGGAGAACGTTCAAGCTATCCCACTCGCTCGATGGATAGACTTGGATGACGACGATGATATGTTTGATGCACAACCTTACCATTCCAACGTTGACAATGAAAATCCTGACTTCATGGAGGACGAATCAGAAAACGAAGAGGAAACTGAACAAATGGACGATTGTGCCCAATCGAATGAACGGGATGCACAGTTGGTCGATCGAGCTGAAGACAGCGTTCGATCGAGGTATCCTAGCAAGGATAATACTCGATAAAGTGATGATGGTACTCGATCTAGTGAAGCTTTGGAAGAAGTTATTCGATCGAGCATCCTTCATATTCGATCGAGTAAACTTGTTGTTCGAACGAGTGATTCTGCTGCAGAAAGCACTCCATCGAGTACTACTCAGAGTCGATCGAACGCCGTGCCAGTCAAGAGCAATCATTCGATAGTTTCACCTATTCCGAACAATGATAAGGCGGTAATCTCAAACTACCGCTATCCGATTAAGGGTAATGTTTTCTCTTTCGTCATTGCCAACAGTTTTTGTTCGTCACAGTCCATTGAATTGAATTTTGCTGTCAGATTAACGCCTCCGCCCCAGTTTGGAAGCAACCTGGAGGAATATCGTCTTGTTTCCTCTTATAAAGGTTTGGACAAATTAATAGACCCTGGAGGAAAATTTGACGACCACGTTCCGCACAAGACTAGGCCGCAAAAGAGGGCTGACAGTGACCTAATCAAGAGTACAATGAACTGTTGTTTTACCATTGCCGTACTGTGGAGGCTAATGGAGAACTGGATGACCGCCGAAGTAATCGCGTTCAGTCAGCAGCCATGTCGTGAACAATACACATTTGATTTTCTGAACTTATAAGCCGGGTTTGCAACCCCGTGCAAATTGTAATAAACAGTTTACTGATTTTTAGACTTAGACTAATTTTTTTTGTGCTTAATCTGTAGACTTTTTAGTAAACCATAGGTAGAATAAGACTATGTGTGAATTCGAGACAACTTTTGTGGTTTTCCGTATGTTTGTAGTGTTTGGTCATCTTATGCAGGACTGAACTGGGAAAGAACAAAGAAAAAGAGTTGGAAACAGAAGAGTCGAGGAAAGAACAAAGCTTCACAGAAGAAAAGGCTCGATCGAGCTCTGTAATGTGCTCGATCGATTGATCACCAGTGGAGAAATACTCGATCGAGTTTGTAAGAGCTCGATCGAGGGGAACTCTCTCGAGGGAAGCTCAGAGCTGACAACCACTCGATCGAGTGGACTTCAGTACTCGATCGAACAGAAATGCCTTAAGTGAGTTACTCGATCGAGCAGTTCTCAGAACTCGATCGAGCAACTCTCAGCTATTTATAAGGGAAGTCCTCGATGCTCCCTCATTTCCTTCGATTTCAGTTTTTCGCACCTCCCTCTTTTCGATTCCTCTCGTTTTCTTTGTTTTTCAAGAATCAAACCATATAATCTTGCTTGTTATCACTTTAATTCAAGTAATCGAGTGAAAGCCCCATCATTTTCAAACCTAATTTCGAGTAATTCGAAGTTTTCGAAACCTAGGGTTTGTTCGTTCGAGTATTTCGAATTTTGGTTGTTAATTTGTGATTTTCTTGCTCTAATAGTCCTTCTAATCATCCAAGTAAGTCGTTCTATGTTTGATTCCTACTTCAATTTCATTATTTTTGCCCCAAATGTCGAAGTTAGGGTTTTGAATTAGGATTGAACGTTTTTTGCGATTTTGGGTCTGATTATCGTGATGATTAGGATTGATTGTGTCCTTACGACGAAGTTCACCCATAAACAATTTATTATAAAACTTGTCAAATGAGTGCACGCAGGAGACCAGTTTACCTAGTATAACCTTACCTGGATCGAAAGATTGGAAGGGTAGGCTTGTTTTGGTTGATTTACGTAACCTTTTTAGAGATCGAAAGATTGATAGGGGAGTCCAAGGGTGATTTCAGACCGAAAGGATATTAATCGTTCCCACTTCGTTGTTACTTCGACTGACCTAATCTTTATGTGACACTAATTACATCGACGACCTGAATCCTGACATATTCCTCTTTTTATTGCTTGAAACTAGTTTTGTCATATTTATTTTAAGTTCTTTCATATCCGTCTTAGTTATAATAAAAAACAAACTCCCCCAATTTTGTGACCGAGAGACTGACCTTTACTTAAGACCGTGTCTCCCTGTGGAATTCGACCCTACTTCCACTAACTTCTAGTTGGTAGACCTAGGTTATCTTTGGTGCATAAACGACACGTATCAGTTACGGTATTACCAAAATGGAGATACTCGTTCGTAAAGCGTGATATAAACTTTGATGCATGATCACCCCAAGTTGCGGTTATATACTCGGCTAAAGGAGCCCACTTCAAAGAAAAGTTCCTCCAAGCTACATTATACTCTTCCTCCGTATTCGAATCAATGACCAGTCTTCAACTAGATTCTGCATTGTTCAAGATAAGATTCTTAAACCACTCGTCAGGCTTGTAGATACTTATTGTTTTGAATTCGATAGCTCTGTTCACATACCATCGACACAACAAATGCTTACTGTGGGGAAATACTTCTTGGATAGCACTAATCGCACCCAACTCCCGGTCGTTCATGATAACAGAAGGACATTTACCGATGCAGCTCAGAAGGTCATGCAACCTGTTCAACAACCACACGTACGAGCTATGGGACTCCTTAGGAAAATTCTCACATGCAATTAAGAAGGAATCCCCGGATGGTGTGACACCAACAATCTCAATGAGCGGGTTCTTGTATTTATTTGTCTTAAATGTGGCATCCATCATTACACCCAATGATAAGCCCGGAACAACTTCACTACTTCAGGATGTGCCATGAACACATGCGAGATCTTTTTCGTATCGGGATCTTTCTGAGTCCAATGAAGATATTTCGCTTCTACCGCTGAAGCCAACATTTGTTGAGCGGTATTCCTTTGACCCCTTATATATCTCCCACCTAACTTTCTTTGTTTCATTACAAATTTGGTTGATTGACGGTTGAGGTTTCTCGAGAGTTTTATGATGAAGACCATTTTTTATATCACTCGGGAGAACTCCAACCTTAACTTGTTGCCTTACATAAGATTTCTCCTCGGTGTCCAACCCCGCAAAATGAAGATCTCCGTCCTTGTAAATGACAACATTATGGTTGTGTTGGCCGCCACCCTCGGAGGTAATAATGTTCCAGACTACCGTTGTTTTTCATTCTCGATAACGTTGTTTTAAACGGCTTAAATTCTAAATGGACAACGACACCTACTTGACCTCATACTGTTCTCGGGATCATCACTTGGAAGAGGTAAACCTTGCCTTGAACATCGAAAATAACATGCTAACAAACCATCCCCTTTTCGACATTTAGGCCCTTGACTTGATTTTACCAAAGCAAAACCGTTCGAAAACGCAATCGATTTTGCCCAACCAAATGCTTCATCACGAGTTTTAAATCCATGATCCGTAACGAACAAAGGATTATAATCAACCAAATTCTCGCCAAATTTCTCGAACGAATCATATTCAATGCAAATTTATTATTTGTTAGCATATAATTTTTAAATTAAGCATCATAAAATAACTTAAACGGAAAAAAAAGTACTAAATTACGTAAAAACGGGGAGTAATAAACGAAATTTAAAAAAGAAAAAGGTATGACCATGGACCAGACAAGGACATTCAACGTCCAATCCATGGCCAGACGTTGAATGTCTTCGTCTGGTCCATGGCCAGACGTTGAATGTCTTCGTCTAGTCCATGGACAGATGATGAATGTCTTCATTCTGTCCATGGACCAGACGAAGACATTCAACGCCTGGCCATGGACTGGATGAAGACATTCATCATCTCTCCATGGTCAGATGTTGAATCTCGTGGTCTGTCCATGGTTAGATAATGAAATTCATCATCCAACCACGAAATGAATGATGAATGTAGTGGTCTACCCGCAACGCATTCAAAATATCGATTTCTACCACACTACAAGAAAACAACGTATTTGCGACGGAACAATTTCCGCCGCAAATATTGGTTTGCGACGGACAAATTTTTTGTGACGGAATCTGCGTTGGATTCGAAATTTCCCTACCCGCGAAATGAAAGTCAAATGGCGGGAAGGTTTGCGACGGAATTTTCGTTGCAAAACCTTGACCACCCTTGACCAAAATCTGGTCAAGGGTCAAAGTCAGTCAAACCTTGCGACGGTATTTTGCGACGGAATTTTCGTCGGCTTGACTAGGCTTTGGCTTTCGTCAAGTTTTGCGATGGACTTTCCGTCGCATGTGTCCGTCGCAAATTATTAATATACAGCCCCGTAGGTTCTCCTTTCCCCAAATCCATTTACCTAATTTTTTTTCCCCCAAATCACAAATCCGCCTTCACCGTCTCCTTCCTTCGTTTTGCCGCCCCCACCACCGTCCGTCGCCGTCGCCGGTCGCCTCCGCCTCCGTTGCCGCCTTCTTCTCCTTCTTTCTTCCTTCCCATTCCTCTTCTTATCCTTCCTCTTCTTCGCCTTCTTCGTCGTCGCATGCCGCCCCCACCACCGTCTGCCGCCCCCACCACCGCCTGTCTCCCCTTCCTCATTCTCCTTCCTCTTCTTTCTCCTTATGTATGTATCCTAACTCTCCTTAATTATATACCGTCACAAATTAGTTATATTTAATTCCGTCGCAAATGCTTAATTATTGTTGTTTATTGTTGTTAACAATTGTTAGTTTATTTTAATTAGTTAATGTTGATTTGCTTAGTTTAGTTAGTATTGTTAGGTAATTAGTCTTATTAGTTAGTATTGTTAAGTAATTCCGTCGCAAATGCTTAGTTTATTGTTGTTAACATGTGTATGAGGAATAATTTCTGATATAAAATAGGCCGTGATATTGATTGTTAGTGTTGTTGATTTTTTTACTATATTTTTTGAATAGTACCCGTTTAATAATTACAAGTTAGGTGTAATTCTTGAATAGTCCCCGTTTTGGGATTGTCTTTGAATCTTTCATGCCATTTAGGTGGTAATTACTTGTATTTTTTCTTGATTGTGTTATGAGACAAAAAATTGGTTAACATTTCCTTTAATGTTCTCTTGATAGTTATATATAATGACAATTCATTCTATATAATATAATTGGAGAACAATAGGGAAATGCTGCACAATTTTAATCTCATTACAATCAAGAAAATATACGGGTGTTTACTAATGGTATGAAAGATTCAAAGATGGGTTTAGGTTGGACAGATAAGGACCCAGACTAATGTATCCAAAGTGTTTTTTTTTTGTAGGTTGGTGTGTTGGTGTACGTTGGTGTTGGTGTTGGTGTTATTAGTAGTTGTGATAATTGTTGTTATTAATATTGTTAGTTGTTGTTGCTGTTAGTAGTTAATTTTTTTTCTTAATAATTGTTATTTGTAAAAATATGTAGATTTACTATGAAGAGATTAGAACGAAAATAGATGTATGAAAGGTTGGTATCTAGGAAAAAGTTTAGGTAGGATTTCGTAATCGGTGTTAATGAATTCCTTGAGTATGTTAAGCAACGAGATGAATTCATTTGAAATAGATAAATTAGGTGTCCATGTTCTAAGTGCAAGAATAAAAAATATTTTGTTGAACAAGAAGTACATAAACACCTTGGTTTGAGAGGGTTTGTAATAACTATTATGATTGGGTGTGTCACGGAGAGAAATTCTCCGTTGTGGAGGAGGAAAGCTCATCAATGCACTCCGACGATCCTTATCGGGATATGGTAGAACATGCGTTACGCGATACTATTGATCAAATTAGGGAAGAACGAAGCTCTTAACACCGAGGTGGTCGATGAATCTCCAAATCCTAATGTATTACCTTTTTTTCCAAATACTTAAACATGCCAAACAACCTCTTTATGTAGGAAGTCGTATGACATTGTGTAACACCCCCATTTATTCAAGAGCCTTTAGCAAGACATTCTCGAATAAATAGAGCTGTTAGCATCTCGAAATATCCGAGGTAGTGTATAACAAAGTAAATCAACCAAAGTACTTTATATAAAAACTGATAAAATTTAAACTTTGATGTTACAAACTACTCAGCGGAACTAAAGTACAACTGACAACTACAAGGTAGGTGATCTACATCTAAGTCGGTCCATCCAATTGCTCACGCCATCCCATGCTCCCACAGCACCATCTTTCCTGTCAAAACTGCTCCCCATTACGGATCATCACAGGTGTCACACGAATACACAGGGTCAACCACGAGGTTGATTAGAGGAAAAGAAAATAAATAAATAAACCAACAATATATTAAACTCCGCACCGATCCAACGCCAAATAAACTCCGCACCGATCCAACACCAAATAAACTCCGCACCAATCACAGACCCTTTATCTCCGCACCAATCACAGACCCTTTATCTCCGCTCCATACCACAAGACCCATTATTCGTCACATCGTATCGTGTCACAGAATTATTCAATCAAATAAAGCAATATATCAATCATTCAATATAATAAGATGAACATTGTTATCAACGATTAATAATCAAATAACTCATCAACAGGCATACGGTATTCCCCTACCTCGAAACTGCAGACTGAAACGGTAATCGACAACTGCTACTAGAAATGTTCCACGCGGAAACTGCCACCTAAACATATATGATATAACGAATTAAATTCCTTCCCAAACCCCCTTCTATTCCACTTATACTTACCATAAATGGTAATTTGCCAAAAACGGAAAGTTTCCCAAAGTGGAAACTTTCCACAAAAGGAAACTCCTTAAAAAGAAGGACTCCAATTAAATTCCCGATTGAAACTTAACATTACACTAACACGAAAACATATGACTAAAAGTAATAACAAAAAAAAAATGACAATACTAATATTAATAGTAATAATACAATAAATATCATAATGATAATAATAATAATAAAACCATAAAAAACAGAATTCGAAACCCGACAGCCCCCAAACCCGACTTCAGCCCCCTTCTCCACCACCTACCACCACTTCGACCACCCACCAGCACTAGCCCCCAACACCACCGACCACCAACTGACACCACAACACCACCACACCAGTCGACACCCCCTGTCGACTCTGACCAGTGCCCTTAAACCCAGCCTGACCCTCGCCTGAGTTCTAAACAGTCCGAAAACAGACCCAAATCGAACCCCTGCAACAACCCTTGCACCACCCATAACACCCCCCAGACTAAACCTCCGACAACCCACTCTCGGACCACGGTGGTGCCACTGCTTAGACCTCCCCCGAGTCTTCAGTAGCACCACCCCCAAACCACCTTCCCTTAACATCTTCCCAGACCTGACACAACCAGGGTAACAAAACACCCTAAACGACACTGGCCTCGACACCCATACCCTACCGTGACAACCACCAGATGACCCTCCTACCACCATTAACATATGACGACACCACCCCAGCAACCACGACACTCCACCACCCTTCGAATACACAGAAAAATACAGAGACAAAAAACGATCATAAACAACGACAACAAAACGAATACACGCACCTGACTTCTGACCCGAAACGAGATGGATTAGACATGTCTAATCTGCACGTGATCACTCTCTCTCCTTTCCGTGTGGTGGCGGCAGCAAGGTCTAGGGTTTAGTTGATGAAGGTAGATCAGAAAATAGAAGTTTATGCCTCTCTAATATGACGGCATACATGATAGTATGGGTGAGGGTGAGTGTTAGAGTTGTGTTAGGGTTTGGTGTTGTCGTGGGCTATGGTTTTGTGCACGGAAAATGAAGCCAAACACACCCCCCTATAGGTCTCTAGTTCGAACCCCACAATAACCCAAGTCACTACTCTAGAGGTCCCTAGTTCGAACCGCACAAAACGCATAACACAATATGACAACTTAAGAACGAAACAAGTGCCAAAACTATATTTGACATCGAAACAAAATAAACCCATCGATTTAAACATAAAACCGTTTAAACCCTCATAACTAATTGCGATAAACATACGATATACACTAGCTTATTAAACGAAGAATATAACTATATTATCTACGCGTGAAATTATATAAAGGCTCATAATAAAAATTCCGGGTTATTACACATTGCTACAGTCGGCTTCAAGATTGATCAATTTAAAATGTGAATACAACTTAGCTGAAAAATGTGTAGATGGTTTCGCGTCATATATCGGAGATATGATTCCTGAAAATAATCTTATGACTCGTAACTACTATGAAACCAAAAAAGTTCTTAAAACTCTTCAACTTCCCCATGAAAAGATAGATGCGTGTTCGGAAGGATGTATGCTTTTCTGGATGGACGACGCTCTTCTTGAGAAGTGCAGAAAATGTGGTACGAATACGTACAAATTAGAGAAAAATGCAACTGGCAGAAGGGTTTCCGAAAATTTCTTAACTTATTTTCCAATAGGACCACAGTTGCAACGTCTTTAATCCACAAAGCACATCGGGGGAGAAATGCGTTGGCATTATGAAAACCCTCGTGTTAGTGGAACAATGTCTCATCCAATTGACGAGGAGGCTAGGAAACAGTTTGATCGGCTGCATCCTTCTTTTGCATCTGAGCCTAGGAATGTCCGTCTTGGACTTTGCACTGATGGTTTCGCACCGTTTAGTCAATTCGGGAAGCAATATTCATGTTGGCCGGTGATACTTACTCTATACAATTTACCACCCTGGCTCTGCATGAAAAGACAGTTTATGTTCTTAACATTATTTATTCCCGGTCCCCACAATCCAAAGAAAAACCTTGACGTCTATTTGCGGCCTTTAATTAACGAATTGAAGCAATTATGGGACATGGGGCTCTTAACCTATGACGTCTCAATGAAGCAAAACTTTAATCTAAAAGTCGTACTCCTATGGATGATCAACGACTTTCCTGCATATGGCATATTATCTGGTTGGTCAACTGTGTTGGAGCTAGAGTCCTCCATAGTTAGTGCGACAACATGAATAAATCACTTAAAGGTTTACAGGGTATACTTTGTATTATAATCAGTTGATTCACGTTTATCAATAACGGCTGGCTTGCTAGAAGTTTGACGTTATTATCATAAAGATGACGGTAATCAACTGGTCCCTAAAAGTCACACCTAAAGGATGTAATTTTAGAGATATGATTAAATGAAAATATAATCATATTGATGTCTTATACGACTAAAAGGTTAGTCAATGTAACGATGATACGACTATTTAATACTGATTAAATAAATATTAGCTGAGACGAATTAAAATGGTAATTCGTAATTGGATATAAAATTTTATATCTAATTAATGTATATAATGTAATTATTTAACAAAGATTAAATAATTTATTTAAATATAAACGGTTATATTTAATCATTAATTTATAAAGATAAAACATTATATACAGAAGAGGATAAATAACCGACTAAGCAATTGTCAGTCGGCTCACAACTCACACGGTTTGGAGTTGTCACTCGTTGAGTGATTATAGTCGGTTAGATGGGCAGAGTTTCGGGAGGACTCAAATACCAATTTGAGAAATCTTATCTTATGGTTATTTACTACACGATAAACAACCAAAACTCACGCCTTCCATAAGACTAAGGACTCACGACTACTCATTACTCCCTCACGCAAGATTGCTCACGGCCTCCCCTCATCTCTCATTCATCATTCACAACAAAAACTAACAGTAATTTTTCCCAGTTTCTAGCTCAAGAAAAGGCATTTCTCGGAGCATCTTGGGCACAACGATTAGGAGGATATCTATTTTGATATCTGTTCTTAGGCCTTATTGCGGGGACCAAAGGTTGATTCTTATTCTTTAACCTTTGTATATTGTTTTTCGTTTATGACTATAAACCGTATGTTGTAATTTCGTTATAATCCTACAATTGTATGTTGGGAAGTATACAAATTTTTCCTACAAGTGGTATCAGAGCCTTGGTTTACGAAATTATTTTATAATGATTCTTCATAAACGATGTTTGACATAGAAAAAAAAATTTCAACCGTGTGATTTTTTTTTGCCGTGAAAATTTTTGGGATTGTTGTTTCCTTTTGATTTATTAGTATTGTTATTTTAAATAGTTAAGATGACAGTATTATAAATTTGTAGATGTTTTAATTTGATAAGGATTAAATTAGAACGTAAAAGGGATTGTTTTTGCATGTTCTTGAACAAGATTGTTCTTTGCTAGATAATCGATTTTCATCATGATCATGATATTCATCTTAAAAGGTTAATTTGAATTATCGAGTTTAGATCAATGTTTAATAAGGATTAGATATTGATAATTGTCGATCTTGTAAAACTAGCAACCCGGAATTAATTGTTCAAATTCATGAATTTTATAAAAAAAAGGTTGTTTCTTGCGTTTTAGTGTTACAGCGCTTTTGTTTCAGCGCTTTTTGGTGTTGCAGCGCTTTCAGTTTAGAGTTGCAGCACTTTCGGTTCTCTTGCAGCGTTTTTTTTTTCGTTTTCTAGCTGTTAATTTGCAGCGTTTTTATGCGTCGAAAAGGAAGTGGCAGCGTTTTTTTAGTCGAAAGACTGTTGGAGCGTTTTTTCTCTTTGAATTGCTGTTGTTGCAGCGTTTTTGCTGTTGTTGCAGCACTTTATTTCGGCGGTTTTTGGGTCTGTTCTTGGCAATTTTTTTTAAGGGCAGTTTTTTTTGTGTTATACATTATAAAGATAATGTGTAATTATTGTTGTGAAAAGGTTCACAAATTTTTGATACCCATTTATTTTAAAACGGTTTAAAATAATGTTGGATTAATTCATATTATTCAATAATATGAATAGGATTATGATAGATTAAAATTATTGTGAGCAATTACGGAATTATCACATGATTTAAATCATTTTAAATTGGTGGTTTGGGTAAATTACTCTCCATAATTACGAAATTATGTCTTGAAAGAATAATTTTATAGTTGATGCATATTTTATTATGTTGAATGTTTTAAATGGTTTATTTTACGTTTTTTTGCAATCGGTTGTAAAATGTAATACTTAGTGTGGCCTTAGTAAATTATATTTTGGTAATGAAGGAAACATAATTTGTGACGTAATTATGAGATCTCGAATCTCCTCTTGTGTATTATTCTTTAAATTATGTTTTTGGAATTAGAATGTAATAATAGGATTATGTTATGTAATTTTTCAAATGTAATTTAAGAAGAGTCAAGATGAAGATCGGATTGCTCACTCCCACTATATCACCAAGATGGAACATCAAGACAAGACAAGCTTCTCGGGTCCATTGCTGAATGGATTCCAAAGTTGTATTTTGTTCATTTTGGTAGGATAGGCCACACTAGGACTTGTTTTATTTTCCTTTTTATTTCGTTCTTACTATTTTTATTCACATGATAGTTAGTGCATCAGATTCCGCCTACACCAAACCACCTAAGATTGCATGAAAATTGACTCATATAATATGTATGTTAATTATCATGGACATACAGATATAACTCGTATATCCCTGAAGCCATCGCCTTAGTTTATTCATTCTCGCATGCTAGATATTCATTCACTTAAAATGGATTAAAATAAAGTTGATGGGATCTTTCTCTATAACCTAAAATTGAGATTAGTCTTTTATAAGCCAAATTGCAATGAGCCCCTTCTTCGTCGGTACACATATAGGATCTTACTCTCCACATGACCCCTTCTACGTTGGGTAAGTAGTAGGTGTTGACTTATTTTAGCTCAATATTATGATCCGAATAATATTTCGTGGTTATAGTGGACTAAAGATAGAATTTACGGAAATTTATCGACCAAGAATTCTAAAGGTAGAATTAGCCAAGTGGTTGGCTTATTAATATTACAGAAAATTGAGTCTTGGGATCATTTATATAATTCTTGAGGAAGATCAATTGTATAAATGCTTAAGTCATCGCATTAAATAGTTTTTGCACTAGACTTTTCACAAAACGGTGAGTATGCTTATTACTATCTTTTATTTTCTTATTTACAGTGTAGAATTCATTTCAAATCGATAATACTGCATATAAATGTCTGGTCATACTGATGTCCCTATGCCAAGTGCCACACTCGGGCGCGAATCCTGGCTTAAATCTTTTATGGACCACATGATTCATTCCACGCGACTGAAGAATGATGGGTCCAACATTGCGGACTGGGAAGCATCATTACGGAATGTTGCCACTGCGGATGGTAAGCTCAAGTACTTGACTAAGACAATACCACCAAACCCAGGCCCCAATGTGAGAGTCAACGAATCACTCGCGTACAGTGATTTCCTTATGGAAGCGGGTGCGATAAAGAACGTACTCATCTTTGCAATGGAACCCAATTTGCAAAGGCGCTTCATAGCCCAAGGTGCAAATAATATTTTCACCACGCTCACTAACGAATTCTCCAAAGCGCCGAGAATTGTTACTTTTGAGCATACATGTCGCTTCTTTGAAGCGAAACTCCGGAAGGGCAAACCGGTTAGTCCACACATTCTTGAAATGATCGAGAATGTCGAAAAGCTGGTGGCACTTGATTGCAAAATAAGTGAGAGCATTGATGCATGTCTTTTATATGATGTTTTACACCTCATTTTACACGCATTTCAGAGCTCAATTACGAGTTTTTTGTTGTTATTTCCCTATTTCGTCTACTTTCGTATTTTTATGCACTTTTGTTGATATATGCGGAAATGAGACAATTTCAAGCCAAGTTTATCCTCAAGAGTTTTGCATGGCTAAGGGAACAAAGGAATGAAGAAGGAACGGAGTTTACTGCGCGTTTCAAGACCCGAAGGACCAATTTCAGAAGCAAAAGGAGCTGACATAGCAGATACATCAGTCAACCGACCGAGCCCATTGGTCGGTCGACCAACATACCTGTTGATCAAAGTTCAGAAACTTTTTTTTTCGAAGTCAGAAGTTGATAAGCCCGATAACTGGTCGACCGACCAGCATCACGGGTCGGTCGACCAAGACGCGGTTTTCGGAAATTTCAGTAAAAAGGATTAAAGCCCATGGACGCGTGATTAGGTCAAGGAAGTCTTCAAGGATTATTATATAAGCCTAATTACCCTCGTGTACTAAGCATCTAATCTTTTAGTCAAGTCTTAATCTCTCTTTAGCCCTAATCTTCCAATATCATTAGTTTAGTTTTTTTTTAGCTTTAGCTTTTGTAATCTTCCTGTTTCCACGCAAGGTTCAATAACAATCAGTCTTTCAGTCTCTTTCCCATCCTTGTTACGGTAATTTACTCTATTAATTCAGTTTATTCATATTTCGTTATTGTTATACCGGATAGTTAGAATCCCAAACCTTGTTTTGTTGAATTGCATAATTGTTATCGTCTTTAATGTTCCCTACTATTGCTATCGTTAATGTTATTGTTTTCATCATTGTTATCAGTAGCTAAACCCACATTTTAGGATGTGGGCGATTTGTAGCGTAGATGGCGTAGTTTAGGGCAACTCGTAACAGACCTCGGTCGACCGACTGGCTTCTTTGGTCGGTCGACTGAGGTGGTTAGTCGATCGACCGGGTTAGCTGGTCGGTCGACCGACTTCGTGTATGATCAGGCCTGTTTTTGTTCGTTAATTGCAATATCTTACAATGAGTCCGAAAGGAGACTTGTAGGATGCTTAATAATGATCAACCCGGGGATCGAAAGATAAGGGAAGGGCATTAGTTAACGTTTTAAGACAGCTAAGTTACTAAGGCCGAAGGGTATGTGACTTAGATATTAGGAATCACCTATATTGTTGACACCCAGTCTTTGTGAGACCTAGGGACTAGTAGCATAGGCCGAAAGGAGCTACTAGTTAACATAGACCGAAATGATTTATTATACCCCTTACACGACTTCAATGCATGTTGAGCTAGACCGTCTGCCATCGTAGCTACGATGACCCAAATCATCCTAACATCTCTTTTATCACATTTTTTATTCACATCTTATTTTCAGTCTTGTTCTTGTTTTAATTGCTAGACTTAGTGACAAACCAAAACACAATCATAAAACCCCCAATCGTTACCCTAAGACTTATGACTTAGAACAATTAACACTCTTAATCCTCCTTGTGGTTCGACCCTGACTTAATCTATCTATAATTTAAGTTTAGGATTATAAATTTTATCTTTGACGCCCTCAACGACGGGTATCAAATTTTGGCGCCGTTGCCGGGGAGGTAAAGCTAGTGTTAATAGTTTTTCGTTTTTGTCTTATTTTGTCTTTAAGGAACTTTGTTCCTTAAACCGTTCTCACTTTCTCCTGTAGTTTCCATCTTATGCGCAAGTCGGTTCTAAGAGAATTACTTCCCCTTGACCTTGAGCTAGAGAAGACTCTCATGACAAAGAGGAGACTGTTTCAGCAGGACAAAGAAGGAGGTTCACCTTCTTCCTTGTTCTAAGAGGACCTTTTTGAAAACCAACCACCCTCTCCTAATCAACCACCAACTCCCATCACCTTCACAAACACCGAACCACTAAAACCCGAGGAAGAAATGGCATAAGAAGCAAGCATTGTTAGTCACTCTATGCCCCAAGTAAAGGACCTCTACAAAGGGTTCACTTTACCTACGGGGACTGGGAAACCATTTGAGGCCAAACCTTCTTACATCACCATGATTAAAAGAAACCAATTTGGGGTTGCAGCTAACGAGAATGCGGCGAAGCACATTGAGATCTTCACCGATTATATCTGCTCCATTGCTCCTCCAGATGGTGTCACCGAGGACCAAATAAAAGAAACCATGTTCATTTTCTCCCTCCGTGATTCTGTAAGGGAGTGGTATCGAGATTTAGACCGCACTGCTGCGGGAGTTACAGATTGGAACACTTTAGCCTTGACTATTTACGGAAATACTATTCCGCGCCGAAAACCAATGCTTTGAGGGCTCAGATCACAAGCTTCAAGCAAGGCCCCTCCGAGGATTTCAGTGAAGCAAGGACGCGCTTCAAAAGACTTGTTTGATCCATACCCCATCATGGATTCGAGCAATGGTTTCTATGCAACCAGTTTTACAACGGGTTGTATGACGACAACAGAGCTTACTTGGACGCCGCGGCTAATGGGAGGTTCTAAGAGAATAGTGGTGAGACCAAGGGTCTCAAAATCATTGAGGATGTTGCAGTCCACTGAGCTGAACACGGGATTTCCCGTGGCAATCAAAGAAAAACCGGGCCGTCTGTAGCCGCAGTAGAGGCCCTCGTGGCCCGTTTTGAAAAGTTTGAGCTTGGTGGAGGTGGAAAAGGAGGGATGTATCAGGTAAATGTTGTATCTGATGGACCTTTTGCATGTGAAAGGTGTGGAGGAGAGGGTCATGTCTCCAATTTTTGTACAACACCGAACGAAACTTGCGCGGCATTCTAACATTACCGCCAAAATAACTTCTACGACCCAAGCAATGTCCACCCTAACTTATGGTGGACTAGTCAGAATGTTCAGAATCCACAACCCCCACCACAACAATCCCAAAACCACATCCCACCTCATAAGCAACAGTTCCAAAAACAGCCATTTGTTCCACAACAACCACAAAACCCGGCCACCCCAAAGCACCGAAGCAATGATTCAGAATCTTATGGGGATGGTTAAGAAAGAGTCCCAAGCTAGGGAGGCGGGTATGAAGATGTTGGAATCCCTGATTGCTCAACTCGCGAGCAAGAATAATTCAAGAACACCAGGACAACTCCCAACCCAACTCGACCAGAAAAAAGAGACCCTTAATATCATTTCATTAAGGAGTGGGACCAAACTTTATAGTCCAAAGGCTGTGGAGAAGGTAGAACAGAAGAAAAAGGAAGCGGGTAGTAGAGAGAGTGGCCGACCGACCACTGATGTCAGTCGGTCGACCGATAACGGGAATTCAGAAGTTGTTCCAGTACCTACTGGAAATTCGAAGGAAGCAGAGAGCGGTCGATCGACCGAGGACAGTGGCCAACCGACAACAATAACTCGCGAGGCAGAAACTTTCAGACCAAAAATGCCTGAAAACTTGAGGCAATTCTTGTTCCAAAGTGACAATGCTCCAAAATTCCTAAGGAGAGCCGCAAACGCTGAAGGCTCCACTCTTCCTCTATATCCCGAGAGGCTCATTCCCACGAAGGAACATGTATCTTTCGACAAGTTCAAAGATGTCATTAGGAGTCTAAATGTCCAAGTTCCTTTCTTAGAACTAGTTCAACAAGTCCCTGGATATATGAAATTTATGAGACAGTTGTTGACTAGGAAGAGGTCCCTAGATAAGATAGAGTCGGTTGCTTTGACGGAAGAGTCGTCAATTTTTTTAACCCATGTCATAGCTGTTGGGAAATGTGTCCTCAACAATTGTGCGATCACGACAGTGATAAAAATCATTGTCATAAATCTTATGAAAAGAATATGCAAGGGACGATCCGATATTGATTGAGTCAACTGACCAACATTAATCGGTAATGATTGGCTGACTAGAGTTTGACATTACTGTCGTATGACGGTGGTGGTCAGTTGATCCCTTTAGGTCACACCTATAGGACAGACCCCTTAAATAATATATCGATTAATTGTATAGGATGCAGATTGATCGATATTCTTAAAACCGTATATCGAGAAATCAGAGGTTGAATCTTAAAGTAAGATTTATATTTGAAATTGAAATGTGTCGATTGTCAAATATTAATCGACATTTATGAAATGTCAAAATTAGAATGAGAAGGGTTCGTGGTTATAACAAATGTTGTATATCGTATTGACGATTATTATAATAACCATAATTTGAGATGGTGATTATGAATTACTAAATAATTTGTTAAATATGATTTGATTAATTTAAAAATTATTATTTATGTGATTAATATATTTTTAAATTAATACAATTGAATTATGTCACATAGGATGTCACATATTACACAATTGTACAAATTACAATTTTGTAAAATAAGGTCCATTTTACAATATAATGAGTCGTGTATGTGCATGTGTTATGGATTAATATTGGTAATATTAATTCTTATACACATAATGATTACTATAAGATAGTCTTACATACCTATTAGTAGGTATGCATACTTGAGTGCATGTGTAAGACAAGCAACCTATTTTTGGTCTTCCTAAACACATATCACACGACATGCACATACACTACTCAACCTCACCTTCTTTATATATGTGTAGTTCACATCATTATTTGGGGCTACACTTATGATTTTTCTAGAGTAAGAAAATAAAATTTACCTATTAAATATTATTAGATAATATTCTCTAGTATACTAATATTATTATTAGCATACGGTTTTAAGGCAACCGTTTCCATCACCTAGCTCGTGTTACTGTTTCGGTGTTTAAGGGTAGGTCTTGGGTGCATCGTAAAGGAGGCAAGCTATTTTGGTTGCTCCGTGGAGGATCGTCCTAGCACAATTTCGGACCGTTTGTAAGGCCCTTTTCATTATTATTCCGCATATGTTGTTGCATGCATAAGATCTTGAGAATAAATTAATATGAGATTAATTAAAAATGTAAATAATTAGTAAGACTACATTATTAGGATTATGTTAGTATGACTACACGGTTTTCCTTCAATAGCACCCCATAAACTTGAGGACCCAAGCAGTTTTTCTGTCCTATGTAACATTGGTACCTTCCCCATAAAGAAGGCATTGTGTGACGTAGGGGCAAGCATTAGTGTCATGCCTGATGCGTGTCGTTTATGCACCAAAGATAACCTAGGTCTACTAACTGGAAGCTAGTGGAAGTAGGGTCGAATTCCTCAGGGAGACATGGTCTTAAGTAAAGGTCAGTCTATAGGTCTGATAGTATCAAATTGTGACGGGTCAATAGTTTAATTTTATCACAATAAACATGCTTGATACCGGTTTATAGCGAGACTTTCATGTAATACGCCGGTTTGCACTTTTGATTGTAATTTCGAGTTTTTGTTGTATCTTTTGTTGGGAACTCGGTTTTTATCTTTTCTATACCAAGGAGGAGAAGGAGAGGCAAAGCTTAACCAAGGGAATAAGTGCAAAGTAAAGAGAAGCAAGCAAAAAGGAAGAATTGAAGCCTTGGCATACACAAACAAGAGCCAAAATGAAGAATTGAAAACTCGGTTTCACAAGGGTCAACTTCAAACGACTATATCTCGAGTTCTAGAGCTCCTATTGATGCAATACCAAGTGGAGGTGAAAGTTTGTGATCTTAGCTTTCCAACGATAGGTCACACGCCTCATTTGGATAAGAAACGAGAGAGATATGGCCTTTCGAAGATGCTGCTGTCAGACTAAACCGCAGCCTGCGCTAAATGACGCATCCTGCGCCGATAGACGCAGCCTGCGCTTTGCTCTGGAACTTTCAGCTCTGTTACGCGTTTTGGGCTTTATTTTGGAGATGAAAAAAAACCTACATTCTCGTGCCTATATGACATATGACATCTTATCTCTAGAACAAGAACTTTTATTCTAAAAATTAAGTTGTAATCTTTCCTTATTTTCAAGCTTGTAATTATGCAAATGAGGAGCTAATCTCCTTTACTCTTGGTGTGATTCCGATCAAAGTCTCCGACTTTGACTTTGTAAGACTCAAATAACCCTTTCTTTTTATCTAATGTTGTTTCTTTAGTTTATCTTTTACATTCTAAGTAATTATTTGTGTGGATTGATCACCCTTGCATCTTAGTTGCTTAGTTTTCGCATATGTTAAGTAATCGGTTTAGTTTACTTGATGTTATTTGAAGCAAGCTTGTATGTATGTTGAGTTGGCTTAGATGAGACATATTTATGAGTAGGAAATTACATAACTCTCCTTGCTTTCATGGTTTAATGATTAGTAAGTTTAGTTTCTACATCACATCTTTTGGAATTAACGGAATTACATACACGGTTTAGTTGTGTGGTTCGTTTTCATTAGATGTTGGTTAGGGGTGGATAGTTTAAGGGGTTGTTAGAGTCGAGCAAGTCTTTGTCGGGTGACTTTGTGAAGGTTACACCAAGTTTTTCTTTCTTATTGATTATCGCACACTACGTGTTTGTGTTATTGCCAAGCCCAAATCATTTCTCATTTATTGCTCTTTATTGTCTTCATGAATGCTTTCCAAATCATTGAATCTTTGCATTTATGTTATCTCCTTGGGTGTCATTTATGTGAATATCCATAGTTTGTTGATAAGTCATTTATCTTTAGTCCTTAAGCATCATTAAGTTGTCTTTAAATCTTTGTTTAGTTTTGTTTAAAGCAAGTCTTTAGTTATTTCCTTTCTCTTGGGTTCGACCCTTTACTTGCACTTTACTACTTTTATTCCGAGTATAGTCGAGTCTAGTTTAGGATTTATAATTTGTTTGGCGAGTTAATTAGTGTAATAACGACCACTAGTTTTCCCGTGTCAAATTTTGGCGCCGTTGCCGGGGAATGGCAATATAGCTAAAGCTTGTCTGTTTGTTTTTTTTTTCTAAACTTTTGGTCTTTAATTAATGTAGTTAATCTTTGTAAATATTATGATTTTTTTTCATAGATTAATTACTAGTTTAATTAAATGGCTAATCTTTGTTTCCCACAAAATGAGTTTGAATTGTTTTGTAGTTACTTTGATAGACTTGAGGAATATGTCTTGAATTGTGATTATCATTTTGAAATATGGGAACTTTGTCGTGTTGTTTTTAATGGGTTAAATGTCAAAAGTATGTCTCATGTGAAGGACTTGAGTAATGGAAAATTTCTTGAATGGAGTTATGATGATAAATGGGAACTCTTTCACTACTTAGCTAATGATACTAGAGAATGGGAGTTGCTAAACTCTTGTCAACCCCAATATCAACAAAGTGATCTCACCCAAACAAGAATGGACACCTTTGAAAACCAAATTAGTGGTGACATTGATAGAAATGAGGTCAATGAATAGATTTTTCACACTTTAAACAATGAAGATTTTGGTGATGGTCCATTTGATAAAGAGAAGGATGTTGAGGTTGAATATCCTCCTCCCCCTAAACTTGACACGAGTTACTCATATAGAGAGTATTGTTTTTGGGATGATGAGAAAGATGCTTATGTTTTCACTACACTTCCATGTCACTCCCCCGTTGTGGTATCTACCGACACCATATGCACTTTTGATGATGGTTTCTCGAGTAATAGTCATGTGGGTGAGGACGAATTTTCGGTCCTTAGTGGCCTTGATGAGGAGTCAATGGGTCAAATTGTTGGAAAAGATGAACATGAGGGAGGTAAGGTCGCGGAAGAGGTTGTTTGCGCCTCTAATAATTCTCATTTTGACGATCTATTCGATGAGGAAGATGATATGTGTGACTTGAAACCTTCTTTGACCTTGTCATCCATTGAAACCCCTATTGATCAAATCCCTTATACCGAAGTTGGCGCCTCACATCTTGGAAACAACTCTTTCGTTTGTAGTAACTTTTACTCGGAATTGTCCTTTAAAGAATCGGGAAGTGAGGTGTTTGAGAAGAATGACCAAGGGGCAATGATTTTTGAGGTAGCTTGGATAGAAAAGAAGAAGGTGGAAACTCTTGAAAACGTGAATTGTGAACCTCAAAAGCCTATTATGAAACTTGTAAGTGTGGGGGTTAAGGAAGATGTTCAAGAAAGAATGGAAGATGAGTTTGTTGAGGTGTACCCTCTTATGGAGGAACCTCCTCAAATGTGCTTTGATGCGTCATCCAATTTATCCTCCAACAAAGCTCAAGAGTCACTTCACTCGTCATACTTGGTTTTCACCAAGTCCATTCCATCCTTCAAGGAACCATACCGTGACAAGAAACCGTCGATTAAGCATGAAAACTTGATACACTTGCCTTGTGTTTACTATTTTCTTGCTTATGCTAGCTATGTGAGTGGTTCATGCTATGATCATGCCTCTTATTTATGGGCTAGTGTGCATGACAAGTTACTAAAGGCGTTAAGTTGTTCGCCTCTTGACTTTTGAAAAAAAAAAAAAGATCTTGAAAAGGCGTCGAGCAAACGACGAAAACCAAAAGCGCTTTACGGGAGGCAACCCGTACTCCTTTCATTTCCTTTCTTTTGCATTCATATTACTCTCCTCCACATTGAGGACAATGTGGAAACTAAGTGTGGGGGAGGAATATGAATGTAACTTTTATAAGTTTTTTTTTTCATGTTTTGATGCTTTGAAAAAAAAAAAAAAAAAAAAAAAAAAAAAACTGAAAATTCCGGCTAGGTGAAAACCCACAAGGGTGGGCGCCTAGGCAAAAATGGGAAGGTGGCCGAGGACGGAATGAAAACCCGAGAGGGCATTTCGGGCAAAATGAAAAAACGAGTTGCGAGCCACCGATGAGAGGTAAGGTAAAGCTAAGGTGAAAACCCGAATGGGCACCTTAGGCAAAATGAGGGATTTTCAAAAAAAAAAAAACAAAAAAAACAAAAAAAAAAAAAAAAAAAAAAAATTGAAACACCGAAAAGATGGAGGGATAAGAAAGGAGTGATAAGGAGGGTTTTGGAAGGAGTTTAGGTATAGGTTTAATTTCTTTTTGTGTCACAAAATTTGGTTTTAAATCGGTGGTTTTCATTTGTGCTACTTGGATTGTCAATTGTTGGATGTTGGGGGCAACCAAGTAACACGATTGTGCATATTACGGAGTGATAAGGGGCGTTATAAAGGGAAGGTATGATATTTTGATGGATTTTTGAGGTCACCTCGCTATCACCTCGGGAGGTGAGAGTGGCCATCTTGTGATAGGAGTTATAAGAAGGGTGGATTTGTTGACGAGTCGGAGTTGGTGGTTTGTTGAGTCTTGTGTAGAGGGAGGCAAAAGGAGGACGAGTGAGGGAAGAGTGAATGTTAAACAATTGAGTCTAGATTTTTCTTTTTAATGGGTGTTTTGTGTTGAGGGAGAGATAAGGAGGATGTTGTGAGGGAAGAGAGATCAATGCACCTACACTTCCTTGTTGACTTTCGAAAATGCTTGTTTCGGGTTTTGCTCGGGACAAGCAAAAGTCTAAGTGTGGGGGTATTTGATAGTATCAAATTGTGACGGGTCAATAGTTTAATTTTATCACAATAAACATGCTTGATACCGGTTTATAGCGAGACTTTCATGTAATACGCCGGTTTGCACTTTTGATTGTAATTTCGAGTTTTTGTTGTATCTTTTGTTGGGAACTCGGTTTTTATCTTTTCTATACCAAGGAGGAGAAGGAGAGGCAAAGCTTAACCAAGGGAATAAGTGCAAAGTAAAGAGAAGCAAGCAAAAAGGAAGAATTGAAGCCTTGGCATACACAAACAAGAGCCAAAATGAAGAATTGAAAACTCGGTTTCACAAGGGTCAACTTCAAACGACTATATCTCGAGTTCTAGAGCTCCTATTGATGCAATACCAAGTGGAGGTGAAAGTTTGTGATCTTAGCTTTCCAACGATAGGTCACACGCCTCATTTGGATAAGAAACGAGAGAGATATGGCCTTTCGAAGATGCTGCTGTCAGACTAAACCGCAGCCTGCGCTAAATGACGCATCCTGCGCCGATAGACGCAGCCTGCGCTTTGCTCTGGAACTTTCAGCTCTGTTACGCGTTTTCGGCTTTATTTTGGAGATGAAAAAAAACCTAGATTCTCGTGCCTATATGACATATGACATCTTATCTCTAGAACAAGAACTTTTATTCTAAAAATTAAGTTGTAATCTTTCCTTATTTTCAAGCTTGTAATTATGCAAATGAGGAGCTAATCTCCTTTACTCTTGGTGTGATTCCGATCAAAGTCTCCGACTTTGACTTTGTAAGACTCAAATAACCCTTTCTTTTTATCTAATGTTGTTTCTTTAGTTTATCTTTTACATTCTAAGTAATTATTTGTGTGGATTGATCACCCTTGCATCTTAGTTGCTTAGTTTTCGCATATGTTAAGTAATCGGTTTAGTTTACTTGATGTTATTTGAAGCAAGCTTGTATGTATGTTGAGTTGGCTTAGATGAGACATATTTATGAGTAGGAAATTACATAACTCTCCTTGCTTTCATGGTTTAATGATTAGTAAGTTTAGTTTCTACATCACATCTTTTGGAATTAACGGAATTACATACACGGTTTAGTTGTGTGGTTCGTTTTCATTAGATGTTGGTTAGGGGTGGATAGTTGAAGGGGTTGTTAGAGTCGAGCAAGTCTTTGTCGAGTGACTTTGTGAAGGTTACACCAAGTTTTTCTTTCTTATTGATTATCGCACACTACGTGTTTGTGTTATTGCCAAGCCCAAATCATTTCTCATTTATTGCTCTTTATTGTCTTCATGAATGCTTTCCAAATCATTGAATCTTTGCATTTATGTTATCTCCTTGGGTGTCATTTATGTGAATATCCATAGTTTGTTGATAAGTCATTTATCTTTAGTCCTTAAGCATCATTAAGTTGTCTTTAAATCTTTGTTTAGTTTTGTTTAAAGCAAGTCTTTAGTTATTTCCTTTCTCTTGGGTTCGACCCTTTACTTGCACTTTACTACTTTTATTCCGAGTATAGTCGAGTCTAGTTTAGGATTTATAATTTGTTTGGCGAGTTAATTAGTGTAATAACGACCACTAGTTTTCCCGTGTCAAGGTCCTAAAATTGGGGGGTTTTGTTTGAAATTAAAACTAAGACGGATATAAAAAGAACTTAAAATAAAGATGATAAAAACGAGTTTCAAACAATAAAAAGGGGAATATGTCAGGATTCAGGTCGTCGCGGTAATTAACGTCACATAAAGATTAGGTTATTCGATACAACAACGAAGTGTGAACGATTAATATCCTTTCGGTCTGAAATCACCCCTGGACTCCCCTATCAATCTTTCGATCTCTAGATAGGTTAGGTAAATCAACCTAAACAAGCCTACCTACCAATCTTTCGATCCAGGTAAGGTTTTACTAGGTAAACTGGTCTCCTGCGTGTACTCATTTGACAAGTTTTATAAATATATTGTTTATGGGTGAACTTCGTCGTAAGGACGACTAACATGCAATTCCTACGACATAACTACCGCGAGTTCCTTCATCCTGACATATTATGGGGATTAGCTACGCATGCTTTGGGGAACTAAACTAACAACAACGATAACAACAACATTCAACATTGTAAATAAAAGTAAAATGCTATAAATCATGAAACAACAAAAGATAAGAACAATAAATAAAATAGAGAAGTGAATTACAGTAATGGCGGAAAAAAAGAACAAGATCTAAATGCTTGAAATGAAAGAACCCTGAGTAGAATGTTTAGATCTAAGTGACTGCTTAAGAAAATGTAGACGTACAAGAAAATTGAATGAGTAAAAGTGTCTGATGAAAAAGTGTCCTCTAAAAAAATGAAATCTGAAAAGTGTGCTAACCTAATCCTTAAATAAGGATTAGGTTAACCCTCAAAATTCTTAACCTAAAAACGGAAAGAGCAAATCCGGTACGCTTAAGTGAGTTGCTCGATCGAGTGACTGAACCACTCGATCGAGTAGCTGTTCTTCAAAAAGTGCTCGATCGAGTAACTTCGAGCTAGCAACTGCTCGATCGAGTAACTCTGGGAACCTCGAAGGTTGGGTCCTTCCTGCAGACTCCTCGATCGAATATCACACTATTCGATCGAGGCTTTCTCCTCCAGCATCCACTCGATCGAGTTCTGGTGTTTACTCAATCGAGTAGATGACAGATACATTGCTTCTTTTTCGTTTCTTTTTTTGCTTTTGTCCTTCGTCTTTGCCTCGGTTACCGTTCCTTTAAGCCTGGTACTGCAAAATCGGGGCTATGGGACTCCTTGACTTGCTTCATCTTCTAAAAGAGCTCAAAATGGACAGAAAAGGCATAGTTTCTTAAACTTTCGCATAATTCCTGCAAAATAACAGAAAATATACCAAGAGAAGAAAAAGGGGGCAAAATGGCATGGAAATGCATAGAAATGCGTGCTAAATGATGCCTAAAAGTGTATAAAGTAAGCACGCATCAAATATCCCCAAACCAAACCTTTGCTTGTCCTCAAGCAAACTAATGCAACTAAAAGAGGGAAAACGACTGACTGACTACCTAATGGAATGGAACCGCCTCAGAACCGAATATCGATCATGTTGTTGACCATGCAAATGCAGAAATTAACCATTATAGAGTTCAAAACCAAAAGCAACGAATTCATACATGCAATGAAAACAACTTGGACGACGGACTCGATTGACTTGTGTACTTTAGACTCTCCCGGATCGCTCTTCTCTCAATCAATGGGTGAACATATATGTGTAAGAGAGAAGAATAAGAAAATGAAGACACACTCCTAACTGCGACCAACATATCATGCAATGCAACTAGTATGACCAGAGATTCTAACTACCGTACACGCGCACAACAGCCTCTCAAAGTCTATCACATGCCGAATACTAGCATAAATATGGTTATGTGAGGTAAAATGGGTAAAAGGAGGTAAAAAACTGTATGGGTAAGAGAGGGTAACGGCTCGAGCTAGCTACCAAGACTCAACCAAAAGTGAAACCTTCCAAAATACTCAAAAACAATGCCATGCTCGGCATATCACACAACTAACCCCGGAAACTTGAATCGGTCAAACAATCATGCTTAGCAAACACTTTCTTTTTCTTTTCTTTTTATTTTTTTCTTTCTTTTATTTTATTTTCTTTTTCTTTTTTTTTTCTTTTCTTCTTTTGCTAAGTTCATGACAAACTTCTTTTGCTAAGTTCATGACAAAAAACATACTCCCGAATTCAAGCTCCAAAATCTCAAATACCAACTCCGAAAATGAAGATCAAACCAGAAACTGATACAATGAAAATATACCACAAAACAACACTAAGGCTAGCTCGACACAAGGTTGGCTAAATTTGGGTGTAGTTTATAGGTCAACTGACAGTTTTTTGGCTAAAAGTGGAGTTATATGGGTATGATGAGAAAAGGGAAATGCAAGTACTCTCCTAACATGTGATACCAACCACAAACCATGCGTGCAGATAGAAAGCAATCAAAAGTCATACATGTGAATGCAATGATATTAAGGGAGTACTACTCTCAATCCTAGATAAACTTGTCATGGATGTCACCAGCTATGGCTCTAAAAACTCAGAAAGTATGTGTAGTTTGCCAAATACAAGTCAAGTCAAATTCAGAAGTCCAAGTATAATTTCCAAAACGGAATTCGAGACATGCTATATGGTTTTTACAAAATGATGGTGAAAAACTACAAAAGACAACCAACTCGAAAATCCTAGAAGGCAATATCATCACAGAAAACTCCATTCCGACTCGACTATATGCAAAAGTAAACGTGCATTTTTTTGTTTTTTTTTTGTTGAAAAAAAAAATGCAAAGAGTGAAAAAAAGATAGAAATGCATAAAGGAAACGTGAATGCACGCATGAAAAATGAAAAATGCAGACGCAACGCAAAAGGATGCAACTCCTCCCCAAACCAAACTAGAAAATGTCCTCATTGGCTACAAAACAGGGGAAAGGGGGCATACAACCTAATACATGTTCCTATGGGGTGAAATATATACAAAACTAAAAAGCATAAAAGAAAAAACTAAGATGAAAGCAAGGCAAGAAATACATAACCTCCCCAAAGCAGCTGCATCTGTCACTCCGCATCCTCCGAACTCTCCGCATCACCACTACCACTCTCCTCACTCTCACTACCACTATCATCCTCCTCCGACAAGCTCTCATGTGCCTCTCCTCCTTCACTGGCACTGGCATGCTGAGCGACCTCCTCCGCACGTCGCCTCACCTCCCTCTGTACCGCTCTCCCCGGGTGCCTCAGTAGAGGTCTGGGGGTACCCGCCATCTGGGTATCGGTAAAAAGAGGGGTGAGGACCACTGGGAGGTCGGAATGTGCCAGTGCGCATCCTCGCATCGTAATACGGAAAGCTGACCAAGGCAAGGTCCCTCCTAAGAATGGACTGGGCCATGAGAAGCTCAAAAAGTAGAGGATCACGGTACCCCCGTTCTGCGGCCGGTGGTACCTCAAAAATGGGAGGTAAAATGAAATGCGCATGAAAACCTGGGCTGGATGATGATGATGAAGAAGGGGTAGTGAATGGTGAAGGTGAAGGTGTAGGTGTAGGTGTAGGAACGGTGATGGTGTGTATAGTGGTATGAGAGGTGGTCGGCTGAGAGGATGGTGATGGTCGTGATGACGGTGAAGGTCAGGGACGTGAAGTGTCTCCGACCTCTCTCTCAGGTGAGGTGCGCTTCCTCTTGGAAGAGGAAGGAGTGAAAGAGATGCGGTAGGTCGGTGGGTCTGGTCTAGGCCCCTCAACAGTGGTAAGAGGGGTGAGTGCAGGTAAAGAGTCAGAGGGGAGGACTACTGTGGGTGTCCCAACAATCCTCCAAGTCTGGCGATCAGCATGAGCAAACCAGGTCAACTGGACCATGGCCCTCATAGAAATGTATCTATCGTCGGTGATAGGCTCACCATCAGGCAAAGTCTCAAAAATGTATATGTATATCCTGGTGCCGTGTCCACCGCCTAGGATAGGCCAGTGACTCTGCGACCTATGTCGCCTAGATGGGTAACCACGAGGTAGGCTATGTTAAGGACAAAAGGGGTACCACTGTCAATGTTCAGGTACCCCGCGACTATGGCCAACTCAGGGTTACGGATGTTGTTTGGCTCAGGTCGCGCAAAAATGGTCTCTCCTAGCAAGCGGAGGAAAATACGTACTACAGGATTGTGGACGTGGGCGACCCTTCGGCTAGCGAAAGGTACGTGTGAAAGGGCCTCCCACATCTCTGGAACCAAGTTCCTGGGTGGTCTTAGGTGCCCGTCACTAGCCAGCCCTAAAACCTGTCCAAACCTAGCTAAGGTCCAGGCATACGACTCATTTCTGAGTCGAAAGTGAATACAGGGCTCAGTCGGGTGGGCCAGAAAGGTCTCAGCAGAAAAAAGAATAGGAGCTGAAAAACTCCAAAGTGGGTACTCGGTAAGTCGCCTCGGACATGGTCGCCAACCCAGCAATCCCCGTACCGGTCAAAAGGTCAACTAGGGGCCTAAGCAATCCTAGTTTATCTAAGTTCGGACGATACAAAAACCTACTACCACGGATAAGATTATCAACTAGAACCTCCATCTAATCTCTCTGATGGGTGTCAGCGAAAATTACCTCGGGGATTTCCTCAAGTGAGGGAATCGCAGGTGGAGCTGGTGGGCGTGGAGCACGTCGAGGTGGCATGCCAAGTACGGAATTTCGTCCTTTATGCCCGAGAACAAGAACCTTCTCCTTCCCCTTATCAGTTGAAGAAGAAGAACCCACTGGTGCCATGGTTGTGACGGAGGTGGCTCAGTAGGTTGTTGTGTCTGGTGGCGGTTGTCGTACATGAGCTGGAACACGGGGTGTGGAAACCACCAAAGCGGTGGTGGTTGCTGCGGTAGTGGTGGAGGGGGCACGAGCGGCTGTCTTGGTACTGGTGGTAGCTACGGTGGTAGCTTTCCCGTCCATTTCTGCATAGCAAGCATACAATCAATCAAAATCATAACTACAATCATACCAAAATCGCAAAAAACATTCAATCCCTAATTCAAAACCCTAAATTCGACATTTGGGGCAAAAATAAACAAATTGAAGTAGGAATTAAACATAAAGCAACTTACTTGACGATTAGAAAGATGATTAGAGCAAGAAAATCACAAATTAGCAACCAAAATTCGAAATACTCGAACGAACAAACCCTAGCTTTTCGAAAACTTCGAATTACTCAAAATTAGGTTTGAAAATGATGGGGCTTTCACTCGATTACTCGAATTAAAGTGATAACAAGCAAGTTTATATAGATTGATTGTTGAAAAACAAAGAAAATGAGAGGAATCAAAAAGAGAGAAGTGCGAAAATCTGAAATCGAAGGAAATGAGGGAGCATCGAAGACTTCCCTAATAAATAGGCTGAGAGTTGCTCGATCGAGTAGCAAGAACTGCTCGATCGAGTAACTCACTTAAGGTATTTTTGCTCGATCGAGTACTGAAGTCCACTCGATCGAGTGGTTGTCAGCACTGATCTTCCCTCGATTGAGTTTTCCTCGATCGAGCTCTTACAAACTCGATCGAGTATTTCTTTGCTGGTAATCATTCGATCGAGCACATTACAGAGCTCGATCGAGGCTTTTCTTCTGCGAAGCTCGTTCTTCCCTCGTCTCTTCTGTTTCCGACTCTTTTCTTTGTTCTTGCCCGGTTCAGTCCTGCATAAGATGACCAAACACTACAAACATACAGAAACTCACAAAAATTGTCTCGGATTCATGCATAGTTTTATTCTACCTACGGATTACTAAAAAAAAGTCTTAACGGATTAAGCATAAAAAAGAGTAGTTTAAGTCTAACAAAATAGTAAATTGTCTATAACAAGTTGCACGGGGTTGCAAACCCGGCGTAAAAGTAAGTTTAAGAATTCTCCATTAACCTCCACAGTACGGCAATGGTAAAGCAACAGTTAATTGTAACTTTAATCCGGCTGCTATCAGTCCTCTTTTGCAGCTTCGTCTTGTGTGGAACGTAGTCTTCAATTCCTCCTCCAAGGTTTATTAATTCGTCTAAACCTGTATAAGAAGAAACAAGATAATATTTCTCCAAGTTTCTCCCAAACTGGGGCGGAGGCGTTAACCTGATAGCAGAATTCAATTCAATTGACGGTGATGAACAAAAGTTGTTGGCAATGATGAAAGAGAAAACATTACCCTTTTTCGGATAGCGGTAGTTTGAGGTTACCGTCTTATCATTATTCGGAATAGGCGAAACTATCGAATGATTGCTCTTAACTGGCACGTCGTTCGATCGACTCTGCGTAATCCTTGATGGAGTGTTTTCTGCAGCAGAATTACTCGATCGAACGACAAGTTTACTCGATCGAATCTGAAGGATACTCGATCGAATAACTTCTTCCATAGCTTCACTCGATCGAATACCCGCATTACTCGATCGAGTATTATCCTCGCTAGGATAACTCGATCGAACGCTGTCTTCAGCTCGATCGACCAATTATGCATCCTGTTCATTCGATTGGGCACAGTTGTCCATTTGTTTGGTTTCCTCCCCGTTTTCCGATCCATCCTCTATGAAGTCAAGATCTTCATTGTCAACGTCGGAATGGTAAGGTTGTGCATCAATTATATCATCGTCATCATCCAAGTCTATCCATCGAGCGAGTGGGATAGCTTGATCGTTCTCTTCTTCCGTTTCTGATGCTTGCTCTATGCAAGGAAAGAAAGAATTCTTCATTCCTCCCATATCTTCCTCGTCCTCGTCGTCGCTATCGACCAGTTGAGGATCAGCTGTTACCTGGTCGGACATGTTTTCTTCCTCCGACGCTAGCTGAGCAATCTGAAACTGGAGATGTTTGATTGATGCATCCTTCGCCTTCTCACTTTCCTGAATTTGACTGCTAAGGTCTCGATGATGGACCTCATCTCGCTGATCTCCTTAGAGTAACCTAGTTTATGATCTTGATAAGCATAAACTTGGTCACGCTCTGCCAGACAACAAACTGCGTCGTGTCCTGTGCAACCACATCTTTCACAAATTACCACCCGTTGTTCCACATGGAAGAACATGGTGGTCTTCTTCACGAAATGCCGTGAAATAGACCTGTAAGACCTATCAAAACAGCACTAGGGAAAGGGATAAGAACGGTCTTAAGGAATTAAGAGAAATTCCTTAAGACGAAATAACCTACCACAAAAACTTAAAACCTTTTGCCTCCCCAGCAACGGCGCCAAAATTTGATGCGTGTCGTTTATGCACCAAAGATAACCTAGGTCTACTAACTGGAAGCTAGTGGAAGTAGGGTCGAATTCCTCAGGGAGACATGGTCTTAAGTAAAGGTCAGTCTATAGGTCACAAAATTGGGGGGTTTTGCTTGAGATTAAAACTAAGACAGATATAAAAAGAAATTAAAATAAAGATGATAAAAACGAGTTTCAGACAATAAAAAAGGGAATATGTCAGAATTCAGGTCGTCGCGGTAATTAATGTCACATAAAGATTGGGTCAGTCGATACAACAACGAAGTGGGAACGATTAATATCCTTTCGGTCTGAAATCACCCCTGGACTCCCCTATCAATCTTTCGATCTCTAGATAGGTTACGTAAATCAACCTAAACAAGCCTACCTACCAATCTTTCGATCCAGTTAAGGTTTTACTAGGTAAACTGGTCTCCTGCGTGAACTCATTTGACAAATTTTATAAATATATTGTTTATGGGTGAACTTCGTCGTAAGGACGACTAACATGCAAATCCTACGACATAACTACCACGAGTTCCTTTATCCTAACATATTATGGGGATTAGCTACGCATGCTTTGGGGAACTAAACTAACAACAACATTCAACATTGTTAATAAAAGTAAAATGCTATAAATCATGAAACAACAAAAGATAAGAACAATAAATACACAGTGACTAATATGACGGTCCAAATGGCGGACCGCACCTCTGTCGAACCCATAAGGATGCTAGAGAACATTCCCGTGCGCATCGATAGGTTCTTCTTTCTTGTTGACTTCGTAGTGTTGGACATTCCCGAGGATGCCCACATACTTATAATTCTAGGAAGACCCTTTTTGCACACCGTTTGCCATCGTAGCTATGATGACCCAAATCATCCTAACATCTCTTTTATCACATTTTTTATTCACATCTTATTTTCAGTCTTGTTCTTGTTTTAATTGCTAGACTTAGTGACAAACCAAAACACATTCATAAAACCCCCAATCGTTACCTTAAGACTTATGACTTAGAACAATTAACACCCCTATTATTTTTTCTTTTTGCTTTAGACTTAAGACAATTTTTGCTTTGTTGCGTAGTTGAGACATTTAGACTTGGATGGATTTTCGCGCATGTTTTGGGCGCATGTATAATGTTTTACAGGTTTGGGAAAGGTTAACTCGGTTAAAAAGAGTTAACTTCGAGAAGAAGAAGGCCACTGTACATGAAATACGGTCGACCGACCTCCATCATCAGTCGGTCGACCAGATCCCTGCAGACCAGAAGGCACTGTAACTTGCTATCTGGTTGGTCAACCAGACAGAAAGGTCGATCGACCATTATACCTGTTGCAGCTGGTTCGTGATTTCTTTGGGAAGCGTGCAAACACGATAGGGGAGTTCTTTTCCCTATTCTGTCCTTTATGCTTCCACTTCTCTTCTTTTGTTCAAACCTTATAACCATTATTTAGCACCCAAAACATAATTAATCCCCGAAAAAGGTCCTTCTTCGTATCATTTTCAGGACCTTAGAGTGGCACTGCTGGCCACTGAAACCTCCTAGCTCACGCTGGTTTGGGGAGGTTTCCATTGCGCTTAAAATCCGGTGAGTTCTTTCCATTTTCCCCTGGTTTTCTTTTTCGCATTTTCCTTTATTTTTACAAACTTTTGCTCATGCTAGTGCACAATGGGGACATTGTGCGGTTTGGTTTGGGGAATGGTTTTGTGTCACATACATTGTTCCATTGCTTTTTTTTTCACACGTTTATTGCATTTCTATCTTGCATTGTTCTTTTCTTTATTTTCCTTGCATATACAAAAATCCAAAAAAAAATCAAAAATTTCAAAAAAAATGCACGTTTATTTTAGCATATAGGTCGAGTCGGAACGAGAGTATTGCAATGATGATTTTGCAATTTTCACATGTCTATGCCTTCGCCTTGCCTTGTTAGCATGTTTTAGTATTAGAATCTTACGCATGTCTACGAGTTTTTGTCAAACAATTTGTGTTTCTTGAGACTTGACTTGTACCGTGGCAAACTACTATACATTCTGAGTTTTAGAGCCTTATTCCTGGTTTCACTCTTAAGCCAGTTGTCTAGGATGTGAGTAGTACTCCCCTTGGAACATGTTATATCAATATGCATAAACATGAACATGAATTGCTATATACCTGTTTACTATCTTGTTTTGTGAATCTTGTTACGTGCATTTGAGGCCCCTTTTTTTTCTTATTTACCCATAAGCCTTACATAGCCAAAATTGTCTTTTTATCCCCAAAAGCTAAATCCTATACTTAGCCTACCTTCCAAGCTAGTGTTTGTGGTCGATGGAATTTTTTGAGTCATTTTGGTTTGTTTGTCACCTTGAGCAAAAAGAAAAAAAAGAAAGAAAAAACGAAAAAAAAAAATCAAATGATACCTGTAAGTCAGTCGACCGACCGCACCACTTGGTCGGTCGACCAACTGACAGAAACAGGAGCTCAAATCGTTCAGAAAAAATCCCTTTCTTTTACATTTTATTACTCCTGTACTTCATTCAAAATATTTGGGAGTCTTTCCTTTATAAAATGTGAGAATTGTGTTACAAAAATAGCACTTTCATAATGTCGAAAGTCGTGAAATATGTTGTTGGAACCCGGTTTTACTAGCTTGGCTACTAACCCCCACTTGTCCAAAAACATCTTAACCTCTTTTACCTTTCACCTCACATATCCCTCATTACTTCAATGCATGTGTCAAGGTCACTTAATAAGTTTGTCTATGCACGGTTGTAGAATTCTTTTTAATGTTAGATTGCAGGCATGTTTTCATGAGTCGAGTTAGGTGAGTGTCTTTACAATATTACTTCTTTCTATCTTTTACATATACTCACCCTTTGCTTAATGTGCGATTCGAGCGATCCGCGAGAGTCCATGGTATAAAGTCTTTATAGTCGATAGGTTCGCAAGTTTGACAACTCCATAATTCGTTTGCATGATTTAAATACTTTCTCATTATTTACTTGGCATTGGTTTAGGCTAACATGTAAATTTCGCTCTGAGATTGAAATCGTTCCAATAGTTTAAGATCGAGTCCAATTCTTGCTTGAGGGCAAGCAAGGTTTGGTTTGGGGAATTTGATGCGTGTCTATTTTATGATGTTTTACATCTATTTTTACACGCATTTTAGAGCTCATTTACGATGTTTTAGCCTTTATTTCCCAACAATTGTCTACTTTCGTATTTTTATGCTCTTTTGCAGAATTATGCGGAAAAGGGGCGATTTCAGGCCAAATTACTACCATCGAGATTTCTGCATAACCAAGGAACGAGGAGGAAGCAACCCGACGCGCAAACCAAGGACCATAAGATCAATTCAAGACGAATTCAAGGCTGACACACAGGAAACTCAGTCGACCGACCGATTACCCTGGTCGGTCGACCAAGATACCTGTTATCTTAAAACCCTGAATTCAACTTACGGAAGCAGAAGTCCATTGGGCCCGATAATCGATCGACCGACCGAGACCCCTGGTCGGTCGACCACAGCGCAGTGTAAGGAAATTTTCCGCAAAAGCCCGTGAAGGATTAGGTTAATGAAAGACGCCTTTTGTAATCTCTATTTAAGCACACTTCGTGTTAAGGGTTAATCATCAGATCTTATTCATAACCAAGTCTTAGTAGTTAATTCCTTAGTTTTCTGTAATTCCAATAAATTTATTGTTCCTTAAGTTTTTAGTTTTGTTTCATTGTTCAAACAATCATTCCACGGGATCAATAAAGTTCTTCTTTTCTGCCCTAATTCCATCTCGCGGTAATTCCTCTTTTGATTTCAGTTTCTTAATTGTTATCGTAATAGAATTGCTAGCATCCGGTTTAGTGTAGAATCCCAAAACCTTTATTGTTTATCACATGTTTAGATTGTTGTTTGCTATGAATTCCGTTTTTCCTACTGCTATTATCGTTATTGTCATAGTTATGAGTAGCTAATTTCATAAGTTAGGATGTAGGGATTAAATTGCGAAGATGATATAAAGTCAGATTCGACCTGTAGCAGACCACGGTCGACCGACCGGCTTAACTGGTCGGTCGACTGAGGTAGTTGGTCGGCCGACTGGGTTAGCTGGTCGGTCGACTGACCTCGCGCATGTTTTCAGATCGTTTTGTTTCGTTAATTATAATACCCTATAATGAGACTGAAAGGAGACTTATAGGATGTTAGTAATGACTTACCCAAGGTTGAAAGATACGAGAAGGGCATTGGTTAACGCTTTAAGACGACTAGGTTACTTAAGACTGAAAGGTATGTGACCAAGAATTTAGAAATCACCTTTATTGTTGACACCCAATATTTGTGAGACCTAGGAACTAATAGCATAGGCCGAAAGGAGCTATTAGGTAGCATAGACGGAGAGGATATGTTACACCCCTTACTCGACTGCAATACATGTTGACTTAGAATTTATACCATCATAGCTTTTATCACCCGAACATCCTAGCATTCGTTTTAACATATGTCTTATCTTTATCCTATTTTTGTTTTATTCTTGTCTTTATTTTCTTTAGACCTAGTGACAAACAAACAAACAACCCCCTAATTTGTTACCCTAAAACATCAACATAGAACAATAAACATTCCCCACCTCCTTGTGGTTCGACCCTTGACTTTCACTATCTAGTTAAAGCTGAGGTTTATAAATTTTATCTTTGACGCTCTCAACGACGGGTGTCAGTACACGTCCCACCCCAACATAGACGTGTGGTTTACACGTCCCAGTCCATGATAGACTTTAAATCTGGACGTCCAGTCCATACAGGACGTTGAGTTTGCACGTCCTTGTCCATGAGGACATGTACTATTCACGTCCAGATCCATGAGGGATGTTGAATTCTCACATCCCTCTCCATTATGGATGTTGACTTTTCACGTCTCTCTTCATTATGGACATAAATTTTCGTAGGCTATGGGGAGTTTCGTGTTCAAGCTATGAGGCATGTCGTGTTGTGTTCATTTCAATACTAATTCAATACTAACATGTAATTCGATTCATATGAACTAAATGGCTTAAACATGTAATTCAATAAATACTAATTCGATTCAAATGAAAATAGCTTTTTAGTCACTTACCGATGAATCGTTGTTAGCGTTTAATGTTGATTGTTCGTTGTTTGACATTGAATCGTTGTGAGCAAATCGAGTTTTTTTTAAACGTTGTTGTTTGTTTGAGAGAAAATATGCTAGAGAGAGAGGAAGGGAAAGGGGGTAATTATTATGAAAAACGTTGACGATTGTTATAAAACGTCGACGACGTTTTATAACCCCCTAAAATAAGTAGTGTTGTGGGGTAAGGTGGGGTATTGTTGTGGGTTGAAGTGATTAAAATACGTATAAAAGTTACCAAATATAGACCTAGGTAGCACCAAAACGGACACGGACACGGACACGTACACGAACACGACACGGACACGGGACACGGCATGCCATGAAACTTAGGACACAGGACACGGCATTTAAATTTAATAAAATATACATTTTATAGTTATAAATGTTTGATTTTATTTTTGTAAAAGTATTTGATATTAATTTTAAATAAGTGAAAATAAAACTTGCCCTTGATAATAAATTTATTTTCATTCTTCATCTGAATCAATATTCTAATTAATCTCCTTCGATAGCGCATTTCTCGTCTGAAGAACATCCTTCACCGCAAATGATAACCAAATATCGTGGACACGCGACGGACATGGCTCAAATACCATGGACACGCGTCGGACACGTGCCCAAATAAATGTAGAAAGTTACACACGACTTTTTAGGTGTCGGACATGTTTCAACGTGTGTCCGTGGAGTGTCGGTGTTGGACACGGTACGGCTCATTACGAGAAGTGTCCGTGCTACCTAGATATAGACAATGAGACACTTTGACAAATAAATCGAAATAGACAATGAGACACTTATTATGGGTAGGAGGGAGTATAAATTAACAATAATTCTCTCTTAAGACGGATATAACCGTTTTTAGACTAAAATGGGTCCAATACACCCCCACTTGCATAGATAAGACAAGTCTTTTTGCTAAGATTTTGACATTTTTTTTTCTTATATATAGCTATTTGACCCGTATTATTGCTTAAAACGGATATGTTTGGTTTGAAACAAGAAATTGTGATAAATTAATTGTAGAAGTAAAACATTGAATAAATTTTAATGGTTTAGGTAGCTATTAATTAATATGTGTATTATGTTATTGTCACGTCAGTAGGTGACATTTAATTGTCAAGTCATATTTATCACGTCACATCTAATTTGTCACGTCACATTTCATTTAATATTTTAGTTAACTTTTTAATTAGATTTTGTCACGTCACATTTAATTAAATATTTTTTTATTATCATTTAATTTGTAAATCAATTTTTAATTACCATTTTTAATTTTACTGGTGTTTGTTTTTTTTAATATATGAGATAACACGTGGATATGAAGTTAACGTTGATAAATTAAAAATAGACACAAATGCTCATTTGCGATGGACATATCCGTCGCAAGCTTGCGACGGGAACCATTTTCTCTCACAAAATATCAATTTTTTCTCTCTCTCTCTCTCTCTGACACTATTCATGTGGTCGCCTTTCTCCATTAACTCATTTTGTATCAATTTTATCTCATAAAATATCCGTCACAAATGATGACCCGTCACAAACAAGAATTACTAAAACAAATGAAATAATGATGTTATCACTTTTTGTCATTTTATTGGGTATCATTCTCATTTGTGACGGACCGACCCGTCGCAAACTTGCGACGGGCCGAATACATACCATTTTAGCATGTAAACGGGTGGGGCAGCAATTAATGGGGGTGTGACATGGGGGGACATCAAAGTACAGCCACTATTTATGATTTGTACTTTGGTGATATTTAATACTAATAATTGGATTTTCATAGTACACAAAATCCCCTGGGAAATTCTACCGCCAGTTTTGCTTTCAAAATGGCTGGAAATTTTTGCATATTCATCACCACATTCACCATCTTCCTTCATTCTTCACCATCTTCATCTCCACCTACATCTTTCACCATCTTCACAACTAAGAAAGCAAATTCTGAGTATTAAATAGCTTGTACACGGAAAACACTAAACCACATATCTAATAAATTGTTTACCTCACAAGTAAACATCGTAGAAGAGTAAAATGATCGACGCTATTGATTGCGATGTAGTTACGGACGGGGATATGGTGGTTGTGATTGATGACCACACCATTGATTGTGATGTAGTTAGTAACGGAGATATGGATGGTGTGCTTGATGACAACAACATAAATCAAGCGTTTTCGTCGGTAAATGGTGGAATCAAAGGTCATACTTTTTTGAACCCTAAATTTGTGCTTCATTGTTGTGATTTTCTGATTTTTGTGTGTCAATGTTCTGAATGTATATGATGGTGTTTTTCTTGCTATATACCCTTACATGTCCATTATTGTGTTATCATAAGTTGTTTGTGTTTTTGTGAAGCTTTTCTTATACATTAACAAAAAAATATGAAGAAATATTTGAATAACAAAAACATGGTTGTTTTAAAAAAAGATGATCTATTATGATGATATGGTGTTCTTGTTTTGTTGTTTAACACAAATATAACACAACACTACTAATGACCTAAGTGATGAACACGAATACATTAGTTATGAAGATGGAAATAGGGATGGGTTTTTAGAATGACCTATGTTTTCAGATTAATGTTGCCTTTTTTGCGATTTATGTATCTCTGGCAGAAACTACCAAATGTCGGGGATGTTTTCAACGTATGCATGGCCACCTGTTTTTAATATGTCAGATTAATGTTGCCTTTTTTATAATTTTTGTATCCCTGGCAGAAATTACCAAATGTCGGGGATGTTTTCAATGTATGCAGGGCCTTTTTTTAATATGTCTGATTTTATGTCGCCCTTTTTGGGATCTATGTCTCCCTGGCAGAAAGGATGATCTTTTTCTTGTGCCCTTTTTGGGATTTATGTCTCCCTGGCAGAAAGGATGATCTTTTTCTTGTCACGCGTCTTGTGCACATCACAAGACCCTTTGTGAATGTGATGTTTCCATTTACGCTTCTGATGTGTCCCTGCATTCTTTGTTAATGTGCAGACTACTCAACGAATTTGCTGGGAAGGGAAGCTGATAAGTGGGAAGAGTTGTATGACATGTACTGCAAGCACTCGCAAGCGGTGGGGTTTAGTGTTAGGAAAGGGACCTCTCGTAGGGTTGATGGCCCAGGGACGCCACTCGTGGAGAGGTACTTCGTCTGCTCCTACGAAGGAGTCCATGGGAACCGTTCGCGCCGGGTTGAGGAGGGGTTACCTCACGTTCAGCGAAACCATACTAGGAGGGCGGCAGTTACTCGATGCCAATGCAAGGCTGCCCTACGCGCGAATGTGAACGAAGGGGGGGGAATGGGAAGTGGTTCAGCATTTTACAATGCATAACCATGACCTTACTCCCACACAATGGCAGCAACACCATCGGTCGGAGAGGAGGATTGGCGATGGGGAGGCAAAAGTTATAAGGGCTTTGACGAAAGCTCACGTTGCCCCTTTGCTTCAGTTTAAGGTCGCAGCTGCTGGAGTTGGGGGGGATGCTCTGGTGGGGCACACGATGCGAGACCATATAAATTTCGTTTACAGGCTGAAGGTAAAAGCAATTGAGGGCGGGGATGCTGCAACTCTTATCAACCTCCTAACAAAACGCCAATCTGAGGAACCAGGATTTTTCATCCGCGTCCATTTTAATGAGGAGGGGCGTCTTCATAACCTATTCTGGTGCGACGCCATGATGAGGGAGGACTACCGTCTTTACCATGACGTACTGATATTTGATACCACGTATCGCACTAACAGATACAATCTGATTTGCGGTGCGCTTGTGGGTATAAACAATCACTGGTCGAATGTCATGTTCGGTTGCGCCTTCCTGTCGGATGAGCAGGAAGAGTCATTCGAATGGTTGTTCAACGTCTTTAATGAAGCTTTGGGGGATGACGTACGCCCTATATCCATATTCACTGACCAAGACAAAGCCATGTCAAATGCGATTGAAAAGGTATGCTGGAATAGACTCATTGTAAGGAAACATAATTGTGTTTTGCCGAATTAAGCCAGGGTCACATAAATAAGAAAATTGGCAACATAATTGTTTTTGGCTGAATTTTCTGCCAGGGACACATAAATGCGAAATTTGGCAACTTTTTTTGTCTGATGTAGTTACATTGACATCTGTTTCTGCAGGTGTACCCAGAAAGTAGGCATAGGCTTTGTCAATGGCATATCCAACAGAACGTCATATCTCATTTTGGTTCTTTAAAGCATGACACGGTATTCCAACAAATGTTCAACAAATGCCTTAGTGGATGCTACCATGAAGAAGAATTTGAAGAGGCTTGGCAGACGATGACGTCAAAGTATAATATTAGTGACAACGCTTGGTTTACTAGATTGTACGGACTACGTCATAAATGGTGTACGACCCTCAACAACCTTCATTTCTCGACCGGGATTCTATCATCCCAAAGGAGCAAAAGCACCAATCATGCCATGGGTATACATGCTTCGAAGAAAACGTCGCTGACAGAATTCTTCGGGTTATTCGAGGACGTAGTCCGGAGATGGATAGGGGAGGAAGAGCGCAAAGAATTTAATTGCATCAGATCTTCCCCAACATCAGTATTCCCGCTAGTCGATCTTTTGCAGCATGCGTCCCAGATCTACACTCTGCAATTATTCCGCGTCTTCGAGCAAGAGTTCGGGCTTGCCATGGGAACGCGGCCAGCCATCGTCCATTCGGAAGACTCGACGTTTGTGTACAAAGTGGTCACATGGGGCAATGAGGGCGATGGCCACCATGTTACGTTTGATTGTTCTACGCAGATGACAGATTGCACTTGTAGGAAGTACCAAGTGATGGGTATGTTATGTTGTCACGTCATACGGGTGCTCCATATGCATTCCGTACCGCATATCCCAAATCGTTACATTCTGCGTAGGTGGACCAAATTTGCTAAGAATGAAGTCTGGAACAGGCTTCTCCCGTTAGATATGCATCGTACAGCTGCAAATGACGCCATTAATTGGCGTCGATCGATGCTTACATTACTCAACAATCTGGTCACAAAAGCTCAGTTCGTGGGGGACGCAAGGGAAGTTGTCGACAAATCGGTTGCTGGCGTTGTCGATGAAGTTGAGAAAATCCTTCGTCAGCTTTCTGTGGTGGATGATCCCAGTGACGTGCCGGTCGAGGCACCTGTAATTCTCGACCCTATCCGCGCCACTACGAAAGGGAGGGTCAAAAGGAAGGTCAAGAACTTTGGGAAGAAAAAGAGAACACAAAAAAATGGTCCCCCCTGAAACGGAGATTGATGCCTACACCCCAATCCCGAGGCTCCTATGAGTCGGGGCATGTTTCAAATTCATTTTCTCTGACAACTTTTTGGGGGTTTAATGGTAACAACTTTTTGTGTATTTTGGTCATATAATGTGTCATGTGGCTAACCATGTGGCCTACATGACATAGTATATGTACACGGTGACATAGTTGGCCGTCTTTTGTGTTTGTTTTTTGTCGGCCTCTAAACAAGTCACTTCTTTGTGCAATACAGATGTTTTCTTATTATAACCTATTTTCAGATTAATGTTTCCTTTTTTTATAACTTATGTATCCCTGGCAGAAATTACGCATTGTCGGGGGATGTTATCAATGTATGCAGGGGGGCACGTCAGATTAATGTGGCCTTTTTTGTAATTTATGTATCCATGGCATAAATTATTTGTCTTACTTGGTGAGTTTTGAAACATGGTTATCTCACTTTGTTATGTGTATATGTACAATGTTTATAATATGGGAACATTTTCTGTTCATTTATGGTGCCCTGTTTTTACATTTTGTCGTTCATTACCGTTTCTTTGTCTCCTTATTTGATGGCCGGAATTTGCCGTCACTACCGGCATCAAACACAATTTGTAAAACCCGAAGGAAAGTAGTATTTAGTTCGGGGTCGAACACAAAGATGGTGGAGACGATTGATTAGATTGGTTCCAATTAAAGCTTAAGTCGGGGTAATAGGTTGGTTTGTGAAAAGATAACTGTTGGGAAATGTGTCCTCAACAATAGTGCGATCATATAATTAAATCTCATGACTAGAATGCGCAAGGGATGATACGAAATATATTAGTCAACTGACCAACATTAATCGGTAATGATTGGCTAGCTAGAGTTTGACATTACTGTCGTATGACAGTGGTGGTCAGTTGATCCCTCTAGGTCACACCTATAGGACAATTCCCTAAATTGATAAGATGATCAAATGTAAATTGATACGATTTGATCATATTCCTTAAACTCGTATACCGAGAAATCAGAGGTTAAATCTTATTGTAAGATTTATGTTTAAAATTGAAACGTGTCAATTGTTAAACAATGAACGATATTTTACAATATCGTAATTAGAATGAATCGGGTTGTGTATTAATACAAAGGTTGTAAATCGTATTGACGATTATTGTAAATAATCATTTTATATTAGTAATTACGAATTACTTATCAATTGATAAATATGATTTACTTAATTTATAAACAATATTTATTTGATAAATGTATTTGTTTTAGATTAAGATAATTGTGTTTTATTAACTTGTGACATATAACATGTCACATGATGCACAATTATACAATTGACAAAATGTAAAATGGATGTCCATTTTATCTTAAAATGGGACGGCTAGTGAAGGTGGTTGTGTGGATGATTAGTGTGTTAATTACACTTTAATCATTATGCTTAAAGTAAAGCCTTGAGAACCCACACCTAGAGCCACCCTAAGTGCATTGAGAAGTGAAGATGTTCCCTCTTGTTCTTCCCCATACCCGGCCACACCACAACCCAAGCACCACTTCATATTTATGTGATAAGCTCACAACAAATTCATTCTAATGTTTTTGCAAAAAAATTCTAAGGTGAGAAAAACAAACAAATCCTCTAAAATTATTATTGTGAGAATAATAAGAATACTAATAATAATAAGTTATAATATTAATATATTAATTCTAATTAAAGAGATTAGAATTGTTTTAAGGAAAACCGATTTTGGTACTAGCATAATCAAATTTTCGGTTGATTTAAGGGGTGTCTAGGTGCATCACAAAGGAGGTGTTCTTGTTGAATACTTTGAGGATCATCCTAGCATAAATATTTGGACCGTGTGTAAGGGTTCGAATCTCCTCATTTCCACATAATCTTATAGCATGCATAAGATCTAAAATATGTTAATTAAAATGTTAATTAGTTTTTATTTAGTATGACTAAAAGTATTAGTTTATGAGATAACTAAACCGAACAATTGGTATCAGAGCAACTAGGTTGTTTGCATGCTTTTCGTTTTATTTTTTACGGAGTTATTAGGATAACAAAATAAAAATTGATATTTCGTTTAGTATATGATATGGCCGAAATAACTTATGCATGAATACCTACAGATTCTAAAATGTTTTTAGGATATTTGGAATATATTTTGCATATATATTGTTCTTTGGTATTTTTATTCTCGGTTTTTATTAATTTTAATGGTTAAAAATTGTTTATTTTGGGAAAAATAGTTAAAATCATCTTTTTGCCGAGATTTTTCAATATGTTTTCACATGTACATCCTATGTTATGAATATGAATTTTCGTAAATTATGGACTTATAATACATGGGATATGAATTTTAAATGTTAAGATGTAATAAGATGAATAACAATGGGTTTGTATAGATATATTTGGAATTTGACTATAAAAATTTATGAGTATGTCACATGCAATATTTATAATGTATGCTAAATTTTCCAGAAATTTATCTCACATATTGCATTATTATAGATTTTTAATGTAAAAATCGGGTAATTAGTGACATTATTTCGACTTTAATAGTTCAAGTTGGAATTTGGCCATAAACATTTAACACGATGTCATATATATTATTTCCAACATGTATAAAAATTTCGAGATTTTTATTTATTTTTATGCTTGAGAAATAATTTTAAAGGTTAAAATTGTACGATATATGACGAAAATCGTTAAAATTAGCAATAGTTGTTAAAATGGCCGGAAAATTTAACCCATATTAGTTATATATGATATGTTCATCATCATAATTATCTTGGGAGCCAAAAGTTTCTGTTTTTATTTAATTTTAATTTGTTAAAAAGTTGCATTTAAAATTGAATAATAAGAGTCATATTTATTAAAATTTCGGCTAATTGGGCAGTGAGTAATTTATTTTTCTGTCCATTTCATGTTCTTAAAGTGTTTCGGAAAGTTTAAAAATATTATTAGTATTTTATTTGCATTTATGGATATAATTATTTAATTTTCCGACTTAAAATGCTCGTTTTACGTCTTATATTTGATATATATGTTAAAACCATGTAAACTAATATTTTAAAGTTCTGAAATTTTAAGAACATTCTAGATTTTTCAAATTTTGAATTTTGAAAAAATTTTATGACTCTTTTTGACTTTTATATTATTTTTCCCGTAAAACCGAGTAATACCGAACAATATTATTAGAGTAAATTAATAAACACTACCAACTTTAGTCTTCTTTTTCAAAATCAATACCAACATAATTAATAATTAGTAATCAGTACCAAGATATTAATTTTTTTCTACGTTAGATACCAAGTGGTCGTTTTACTCTAGTTTTTTCTTACTTTAAAATGTGCTTTTATCTAAGAGAATGATTTTGGAGCTGAGTGTCTAGAGATTTGTACTTGAATAATGGCTTTTTGGACCTCTTCGAGTAGGTTAGTATAGGATTTTCACGTGACTTGGTACCTATCTTAGAAAAAAGTTAATATTTTGGTAGTGATTACTAATTATCAATTATGTTGGTAGTGATTATGAAAAAGGGTCCTTATATTGGTATTGTTTATAAATTAACTCTTATTATTATAATAAGTTAAGTCATGTTCAAAGTTTGAGTAAGACTAAATTTTGAAACCTAAAAGAGTTGGGATGATTAACTTAAGAGTGAATTCCGATTCACATTATGCATAGTGTTGTTAAACGTTAAAACACGCAATTCCATAAAATCGAGGTATACGATAACTATTTATATAAGTGATATTTAAATAGGACGATTTGGCTTAGGGTTTGCATGATAGTTCATATATTCATAAGCATTGCATATTTTAATTATGAATGTCCTAATTTTATTTACGTAATTTTGGATTATGTAATTTACTTAGTATGGCCTTAGTTTTAAATCGGTATTTCCCGTAATGTAAGGGGTTACCGATTCGGTTGTAATTTTGTGATCTCGTATCACCCAATTGTAATTTATTTCTATTTTATAATGTATAAAGTAGACTAGAAAAGTTGTAATTTTTGTAAATTCCGGAGATCCTTGAAGACCGTGCCATTCGGAAAGGAGTTCCTACCAAGACGGTGTTTACCTTGAAGTGCGTGCCTCGTGAAGTTCAAGGGACCAAAGGAGTTGGTTTCCGAATTTGTACTTTTATTATTTATTTTCTAGGAAAGGCCATACTAGGGTTTATTTTTATGCTTTTATTTTGCTTTACATATGTTTGCATGCATAGCCAAATCGTCATATATCATATCATGCATCTCTTTCGATTTAATCGACCTAGTCAATAATTTTATCGATAATTCACCGACTTAGTTCACTTAAACGGAGATAGATAATAAAATTTGACTAGATCTCTTACATATAAATATTGAGACTTAGCCTTACCAAAAAGTATGGACCATGAATCCCTTCTTCACAAGAACGTAGGCTCGGCTATACCGGGGTACTAAAATTGTCACGTTGGGTAAGTGGGGTAATAAGATTACATCTTGAAATTTGGTTGATCTCAACGAAAGTATTCGTAACCGTAGTTGCAATAAGTTCGGGCTAAAGACGATTTTTAGAAAATTATCGACCGGGAGTTCTAAGGTAGAACCGATTAAAAGGTTAATCCACCAAATTATACCAATACGGGTTGAATGTGCTATACCGTGCCCGAATTAGTATGGGTTTGGGTCTCGGGATTGTTTACTTAATTGGGTAAGAGATCATTAAGTAAATAACTAAACTTGTTTAATATTATTTACGAGTTTTGAAAATGACGTTGTTTTAATTCCTTCATTTTGTATTGTAGTTTAATTATTTCAACATCATCAATGGCAACCAACGCTCCACATCTCACTAACGTTTCATGGCTTCGATCCTTTATGGATCGTTGCAAACTCGATAAGCATGGCTCAAATTTTAAGGATTGGTGATGCGTGTCTATTTTATGATGTTTTACATCTATTTTCACATGCATTTTAGAACTCATTTACGATGTTTTAGCATTTATTTCCCAACAATCGTCTACTTTCGTATTTTTATGCTCTTTTGCAGATTTATGCGGAAAAGGGACGATTTTATACCAAATTTATGCCCTCGGGATTTTTCATGACTACGGACAAGAAGGAACGAAGCCTAGCGCACATTTCAAGGCCTGAAGATAGCTTTAACAAGCAAAGAATCGATCCACGATGTTGCAGCCTGTTTCAAATGGCTATATCTCGAGTTCTAGAGCTGATAATGGAGTGATCCCAGTTGGAAGTGAAAGCTTATCCTCTTAGCTTTCCAACCCCGCAAGAATCGCTTGATTACGATGAGTAACGAAGAAATGGCTGTTGTTTTAAGATCGACGCGCGCTGCAGTCCCGACATCAGGTCGACCGACCTACTAATTGGGTCGACCGACCTCAGCGCAGACCCAGAAGTTTCCGCGAAGCCCATTAAAGTGTTTAGGTCATTAGGAAACTCTTTAATTCCGCCTATTTAAGCTAAATTACGGGATTAGGGTTATTCATTCAGATTTCCATCAAGTTTTCTACCTAGGTTTCTATCATAGAATTACAATTTAGTTTTAGCTTTAATCTTTCAATTATCATCAAACACTTTTTATTCATTGTTCATCAATCTTTCCGCATTCATCAATAAAGTTTGTTCCTTTTCTGCCTTAATCCTATTTCCGGTAATTACTCTCCTAATTTAAGTTTTATTATTGTTCTTATAATTGCTTGTATCCGGTTAAGTTAGAATCTCAAAGCCTTTATTGTTATTGCATGCGTAGATTAATGATCACTATGATTCCTGTTTTTATCTTTGTTGTTATTATTATTTCAGTTTCCATGAGTAGCTAATTTCATATGTTAGGATGTAGGGAGTAAATATGCATAGGTAGTATAGATTCCCGAATCGACTTGTTGCAGGCAGGAGGTCGGCCGACCGGGGTAGCTGGTCGGTCGACCGACTCGTGTTTGAATTCTGTTTCGCTTTAATTTGTAGACTATAATACCCTACAATGAGACCAAAAGGAGACTTGTAGGATGTTAGTAATGACCTACCCAAGATTGAGAGATAAGGGAAGGGCATTGGTTTGCATCTTAAGACGGATAAGTTACTTAAGACTGAAAGGTTTCTGACCTAAAATTTAGGAATCACCCTTATTGTCGACACCCAATAATTGTGAGACCTAGGAACTAATAGCATAGGCCGAAAGGAGCTATTAGGTACCATAGACCGAAAGGATATGTTACACCCCTTACGCGACTGCAATACATGTTGACTTTAGGATTTATATTATCATAGCTATTTATTACCCAAACATCCTAGCATCTCTTTTATTATAGTTTTATTCTCATCTTTATTTACTTGTTTTACCTTTATCTTAGATTTAGTAACAACCAATCAAAACACCCCTCTTTTTATTATTACTTTATAGATTAAAAATTAGCAAACATAATTAACCTTGTCTCTCTGTGGTTCGACCCTTACTATCACTATCTATAGTTTTAGTTTGGTTTATAAATCTTATCTTTGACACCTACAACGACGGGTATCAAATTTTGGCGCCGTTGCCGGGGAGACGGTATAATTTTGTTTGTTAGTTTTTAGTTTATTTTCCTTGTATTAAGGAACTTCGGTTCCTTAAGACCGTTACTTACCTTTTCTTCTTGTTTTGTTTTAGAAGACAGGTTTTTGAGAGGAAGACTTGAGTACTCTCAGTGCTATTACAATCATGTCTACTATTTCTGGTAATCTCCATCCAGCAGCACACCACCTTCCACAGGAACTTACTCTCCCCTTTGAAATTCGTCTTTCCTATATCGAATTGGTGGAGCAAAAACAGTTTGCAGGTCTACCAGATGAAGATCCTTTGAAACATTTGGAGCTATTTACAGATTATTGTTGTTCCATACCCGTACCAGCTGGAGTGGCGCAAGATGAGGCTAAGGAGAGGTTGTTTCTTTTCTCCTTGAAAGATTCTGCGCGTCAATGGATTCGCTACCTTGATAAGGTAGCGGCTAGAGTTACAGATTGGACATCTCTGGCATTGGCTTTCTGCAAACAGTACATTTCGCCAGCAAAAACCAATGCTATGAGAGTTCAAATTTATATGTTCCAGCAAGGACCTGAAGAGGAACTTCATGAAGCGTGGGCCCGTTTTAAGAAGTTGGTTCGATCCGTTCCTCACCACGGCTTTGAGGAGTTGTACCTTTGCAACCAATTCTATAACTCTTTGTATGATGACTACAGAGCCATCCTTAATTCAGCTACAAACGGTGGATTTCATAATGTAGCTTATGACAAAGGTTGGGATTTTATTGAGGAGTTGGTGGTTCATAGAACTGAAAATGGAAATTCACGTGGGAATTCAATGAAAACAAGTATTGAAATAAGTCATGTTGCCGCACTTGAAACATCCAATAACGCCCGTTCCGAAGAACTTGAGAAAGATTATGAGGGACCAACCCCAGGGGATGATTCTGCCGTAGTTCAGAACGAAGAAACTGATCCCGTGCACAGGTCAGAAGGTCGACCGACCACAACATCAGGTCGACCGACCTCGACACCTGACGTGAGATTAGTTTCTGCAGAACAGAAAAATTTCAATAATACAGCACCTGGTCGATCGACCAGTATACCAGGTCGACCGACCGCATTACCTGAGCAGATTGTGGGTTCGCCTCCTAAACTACCTGACTCTCCTCTCATCAATGCCTCGACGGAGATTCTGAAGTTAAAAGAGCCGAAGATTGTTGATTCTGCGACAAGCATTGCAGTTCCGTATCCGAATCATTCGGAGAAAGTAAAATTGGAGCACGAGTTCGGAAAAATTGGAGATCGTCATGAGCCTTAAGCTTAAGAGAAAATTGGAGGACCATCCTATTATTTCTGTTTTTGCAGGTCGTGGTAAAGAGGGCATAGGAGATCCTGGTGATACTAGTGAGACAAAATTGGAGCAAGTTGCTGAAGAAGATAAGCCGGGCAAAGTAAAGAAGCGTGCCATAGCTTACGTGACACCAGATACCCTTCCTCCATCTAGGCATGTTGTCTGGAAGTCCAGAGTAGCGGTCCATACTGCTGAAAGAACCTCTTTTAGCCAAGTGCCCTACTTTGGGGTATCTTGCTGCTGAGTCGTAGTGCTAGTCAAGCGTTTTATTTCAATTTTTTGGACTATTTTTTTTTTTTTTTTGTTCTTGTTTTTAGACTTAGACTCTCTTTGTTTTTGTTGCTATGTTTTGAGACTTTTTAGACTTGGTTCTGGGATCTTGCGCATTTGTTGGGCGCATATATGATAATTTTTCAGGTTTAAAGAAGAATAACTTGGTTAATACAAGTTATTTCCGAAGAAAAGAAGGGTGATGTGCAGCAGAGGAGTCGACCGACTAGAGATATGGGTCGGCCGACCTAGTTTCTGCATTCCTGGAGTTCCTGCATTCTGCAGGAAGGTCGGTCGACCTAATACATGGGTCGGTCGACCTGCCCATCTGCCACAGTCTGTTCGTTTCTTCCTTGAAATCGTGCAACCATCTTGGGTACTTGAGTGGCACTGCTAGCCACCAAAACCTCCCAGCTTACGCTGGTTTGGGGAGGTTTTTCTCATGCGCTTCATAATCCAGTGAGTTCTTTCCAGTTTTTCCTTGGTTTTTATTTTCCTTGCATCTTCTCTTTAATTTTGTGAAACCTTCACTTAGGCTAATGCACAATGGGGACATTGTGCGGGTTGGTTTGGGGAATGGTTTCGTGTCACAAGCATTGCATTTTGTCACACGTTTATTGCATTTCTGCATTGCATCGTTCTTTTCTTTTCCTTGCATATACAAAAGAAAAATACAAAAAAATAGAAAAATTTAAAAAAAAATTCTAAAAAAATGCACGTTTATTTTAGCATATAGGTCGAGTCGGAACGAGAGTATTTCAAGGATGATTTTTGCTATCTTACATGTTTTTGCCTTTACCTTGCCTTGTCAAACTTGTTTTAGTATGAGAGTCTTTTGCATATCTGCGAGTTTTTGTCAATTTGTATATCTTGAGACTTGACTTATATCTTGGCAACCTACTATACATTCTAAGTTTTAGAGCTTTATTTCCTGGTTTCATTCTTAAACCAGTTGTCTAGGATGTGAGTAGTACTCCCCCTTGGAACATGTTACATCAATATGCATAAACATGAACTTGAATTGCTATTTACTTGTTTTACTTTCTCGTTTTGTGAGTCTTGATACGTGCATTTGGGATCCCTTTTCTCTTGTTTACCCATAAGCCCTACATAGCCAAAATTGCCTTTTTATTCCCCCAAAACTACATCCCATACTTAGCCTACCTTTCCAAGCTAGTATTTGTGGTCTTTGGTTTAATTTTTGAGGCATCTTGGTTTGTATGCTATCTTGAGCAAAAAGGAAAAAAGAAAGAAAGAAAGAAAAAGAACAGAAAAATTCAGAAAAAGAAAGAAAGAAAAGAAAAACGAAAACGAAAAAAAAATCAAAATACAGCAGAAAGTCAGTCGACCGACCCCCTTCGTAGGTCGGCCGACCACCTGACAGTGTTAGAATTCAAAATTTCGTTCTTAAATCCCTTTCTTTTATGTGTTATCACTCCCGTACTTCATTCAAAATATTTGGGAGTCATTTTCTATATAATGTGAGAGTTGTGCCACAAAAGAGCACTTCCTTAATATCAAGAATTGTGAAATACGTTGTTGGAAATCGGTTTTACTAGCTTGGCTACTAACCCCACATATCCAAAAACATCTTAACCACGTTTTACCTTTTACCTCACATATCTTTCATTACCTCAATTGCATGTATCCGAGTCACTTAATGGGTTTGTTATACATAGTTGTAGAATTCTTATTCATGTTAGATTGCAGGTATGTTTCCATGGGTCGCAGTTAGGTGAGTGTCATTACAATTTACTTCTTTCTATCTTTTACAATACTCACCCTTTGCTTCATGAGTGTCTCGAGCGTACCGCGAGAGTCCATGGTATAAAGTCTCTATCGACTCTACTTTTGCAAAGTTTGACGACACCATAACTCGTTTGCATGATTTAAATGCTTCCTCATTTTTGTACTTGGCATTGGTTTAGGCTAACATGTAAATTTCGCTCTGAGATTGAAATCGTTCCATTAGTTAAGATCGAGTCTATTTCTTGCTTGAGGGCAAGCAAGGATTGGTTTGGGGAACTGATGCGTGTCTATTTTATGATGTTTTACATCTATTTTCACACGCATTTTAGAGCTCATTTACGATGTTTTAGCATTTATTTCCCAACAATCGTCTACTTTCGTATTTTTATGCTCTTTTGCAGATTTATGCGGAAAAGGGACAATTTTATACCAAACTTATGCCCTCGGGATTTTTCATGACTAAGGACAAGAAGGAACGAAGCCTAGCGCACATTTCAAGGCCTGAAGATAGCTTTAACAAGCAAAGAATCGATCCACGATGTTGCAGCCTGTTTCAAATGGCTATATCTCGAGTTCTAGAGCTGATAATGGAGTGATTCCAGTTGGAAGTGAAAGCTTATCCTCTTAGCTTTCCAACGCCGCAATAATCGCTTGATTACGATGAGTAACGAAGAAATGGCAGTTGTTTTAAGATCGACGCGCGCTGCAGTCCCGACATCAGGTCGACCGACCTACTAGTTGTGTCGACCGACCTCAGCGCAGACCCAGAAGTTTCCGCGAAGCCCATTAAAGTGTTTAGGTCATTAGGAAACTCTTTAATTCCGCCTATTTAAGCTAAACTAGCTTAGTTTCCCGTGAAATCACGACATTTTTTAAACTCTTCATTAATAAATTTTTGCTAGCGTAAATGTTTTTTTACCGTGTTTTGTAGTAGTTTGATATTCACATCATTTTATAGTAGTATGTTTTTTTTATTATACCGTAATATTTTGTTATTCTCGTTCTCACTCTCATTACTTTTGTAATCAAATAATATAATTTTTGCTCAATGTTAACTAAAATGATATTTTTGTTAATCGAATTTTATTAAAACGATCCTAGTCTGTATTAGTAACAAAAATAATATGTAATATTAATCATAGTTTGGATGCCTCTATATTTTTCTAGTTTGGAAATAATAATGATAATATTTAAGAATTAAAATATTCTTCAATTATTTTTTATAAACTGTTGTAACGTTTAATTAAATAAAAATAAAATAAATGGGGTAAGTAATAGATAAAATAACATATGGATTCTCAAATTAAAAATAAAAAATAAAGAAATATGCTACTCATTATTATCTGTTTTTTTGGATAAAACATAAATAAATATTAAGAGAATTAATATAAACGAATTATCAAAAATCGATGGGTATATACAACGTATTTTTTCTATGTTATCATCAAAGCATCAATAAGATAACAAAATCAAATGTATCATATCTCATTAGTACTCAAATCACAAGCAATATTATAAATTTACCATTTAAACAAACATAATTAAATATATAAATAATACTATATTTATACTAAACTTGCGTTAGTCATATTTGTATTTTGTTGTTAATATCAATATTAATAAATTCACTATACATTAACAATGATGAATATATTAGAAATATTGGCAAAACAAACTATCACTATTAAAAATATGAAATTAAAAAGAGAGTTACAATTTAGTCAAGCTTTGAATTCTTTCACAAAAATTTGACAATTCATCGATAATTATATTCAATTATCAAAGGTCTCAAGTGTCTTCAAAAGCATTTGCTAATACCTAAAACGAACTATATAATACAAATGTTTGTCAAATTCCCCACTTCCCTTCTATTTCTCTCTTATTTTCTCATTTCTTGATAATTTGATTCATGCTCACGACAAAGTAAAGATATAAAAGGTGTTGAAAAATAAATCAAATGAAATAATTTGGTGAAAATAAAAAAATTCATTAATTTGCTTTTTGCTAGGAATGTGCTAAAAATTTTATAGATTCGTTTTCTTTTATAGGTGAAATTTTTTATAACAGTAGAATATTAAAAGTTTAGCTCTAAATTATATTATTAAGTATAATTTTAATGAAGGTTTAAATAACATGAGTAATTAGTCTATTATTTTGTCTTTTCATTTTCTATTCTTACTCTTTTTTAAATAATAATAAAAAATTAGTCAAACATGTGAATGTAGTGGGCCGTATGCTATTAAGTAACTACTTAATCTTGGTTTTTTATGTACTTTGTCTTTTCATTCTCTATTTTTACATTTTTTTTTAAAACTTAAAAATATAAAATTAATGTATCATGTCAATATAGTGCGCCACGTGTCAATCTAATACTACTCAATCTAGGCTTTTTATGTTATTATATAGATGTATCATGTCAATATAGTGCGTCACGTGTCAATCTAATACTACTCAATCTAGGCTTTTTATGTTATTATATAGATATAGTGCGCCACGTGTCAATCTAATACTACTCAATCTAGGCTTTTTATGTTATTATATAGATTACGGGATTAGGGTTATTCATTCAGATTTCCATCAAGTTTTCTACCTAGTTTTCTATCATAGAATTACAATTTAGTTTTAGCTTTAATCTTTCAATTATCATCAAACACTTTTTATTCATTGTTCATCAATCTTTCCGCATTCATCAATAAAGTTTGTTCCTTTTCTGCCTTAATCCTATTTCCGGTAATTACTCTCCTAATTTAAGTTTTATTATTGTTCTTATAATTGCTTGTATCCGGTTAAGTTAGAATCCCAAAGCCTTTATTGTTTGTTGAGTAATATATTCTATATATGTAATATATTGTTTTATGTTTTAATAATGACAAGTCTAAACAATTATGTTTTATATGCATATGCGTGTAATCGTGTGTTTAAGTGTACAGTTAATTATAGAGCGAAGATCGTAGTTTAACAAAGTATAATTCAATCGAAGAATTGAAGAGAGATCAAGCTCATGATAAGTGTCAAGTCTCTTTGAAGATTTACAAGACACAAGTTTTATTACAATCTCAAGAGTTATGGACCATTCATATAACTATCGAAGAAATGCGATTTGCGTAATATAAATCAAAACGTGAAGATTTATGCGTGCTATTAATATATGATTATATATTAATTTAGTAATCTTATAAACGGTTTTAAAATAGAAATATTCCTTATTTAACAAGAATTAAAATATTTATCTTATGAGGTAAATATTAATTCTAAAATACTAATGATTTTATTTTAACCGTTAGTGTCAAAATTCAAATTCCTAGAGAAACGTGCTTCGTAGAATATGTCTCGAAGAAACGTGTTATGGACGTTGGGAGTTGTGCATAGGGAAGCGTGTCTCACGTTTTCTCTATACAAATCCTAATACGTTTCATATTGTCTTTATGGTTAATTAAATAAATAAATTTGTTTATTTAATCTACTTAAAGATTGACTAGGATTTGATTAAGAATATAATTTATTATATTATTGACAAGAATTAGGATTTGATTCAAAGTAGGATTCTATATTCTATGGTGTAAGGATGTTTCCTAAATCAAATAGGATTACGGAAATATTATCTTATGTCTTAATTTATTATTATTCTATTAGAGTCCTTTCCTAATTCATATAAGATTAAGTTTTAAATATTAGCTAGAATTAGTATTCTAGATAAAGTAATATTCCTAAACTATCTAGGGTTTAACCTAGATCTAAATTAGTATATATATATGCTCTCAACTCACACGCCTAAATCACTTACGATAATCAAGCCTCACGCAAATCGAGAAGAAAATTAAACGGACGTAGTCTCTCACGCGTCTCGATATTCGTGCAAACATTGTCAAAATCTCGTATACAAGATTACAAGCATTGAAGAATATTTTCATACATTCAAAGATCATCGATACAAGAAGTTGTTAAAAGTTTATCTTACTTACTTAAGATAGATTCGAGTATTTAACGGTACTCATTGTAAGCAAGTATTTCACGGTACTTGTCGTAGCTAGATATTTTACGGTATCTAGATTGAGTTACAACTAATATCAAAGTTGTACGAGTGGGTTGATAAAATTGTAATCCGGAGAAGGTACTAATTTTATTAATCGAGAATAGTGGACGTAGGTTTCGATTTGTGAAACTGAACCACTTCAAAAGATCGTGTCTCCTTTACTTTATTGTTCTTACTTGTTACTTGCTATTACCACGCGTCATCAACATACATCGAAGAAGAATCGAAGAAGTTGGCATACTCAATTCAACCCCCCCCCCCCCCCCCCCTTCTTGAGTATATCTAGGTCAATAGACTCTTCAATTGGTATCAGAGCCTCGTGCTCTTGAAAGCCTTACAGCTTGAGATTGATCCTTCTATTGATTTCCAATGGATTCAAAACACCTTAAGTGTAACACCCCCATTTATTTAAGAGCCTTTAGCAAGACATTCTCAAATAAATAGGACTGTTACCATCCCGGAATATCCGAGGTAGTGAATAACAAGGTAAACAAACCAAAGGTAATTTATATAAATACTGATTAAATTTGAACTTGGTATTACAACAATTACGAGTCCCAAACTTGATAAAAAGAAAGTACAACTGACGATATCTAAATGTGATCTAACTCTAAGTAGGTCCATGCCATGTCTCCCTCCATGCCCAAGCTCCTGGTCCATCTGTCACTGACCTGTAAAATCTACTCCCCATTCCGGATCATCGTAGGTGTACACGAATACACAGGGTCAACCGCGAGGTTGAGTAGAAAGATAATAAGACAACAACATAAAATACTCCGCACCGATCCAACGCCAAATATACTCCGCACCGATCCAACACCAAATAAACTCCGCACCGATCCAACGCCAAATAAACTCCACACCGATCACAAGACCCAATATACTCCACACCATATCACAGACCCTTTATCTCCGCACCAAACACAGACCCTTTATCTCCGCACCAAACACAGACCCTTTATCTCCGCACCAAACACAGACCCTTTATCTCCGCACCTATCACAGACCCTTTTGTTCACATCGTATTATATCACAGAATAATATGGATAACACTAATTACGATTACATGGTATTATATCACAAACATGCTTAAAACAAATAAGAACAGTTTACACTTCATCATATACCAGTATTTCCCCTACCTCAACTGGCAGAAAGACAGTCAGTAGCTCTGAAAGATGTTCCCCGCGGAAACCGTCACCTAAACATATAATATTTAATGATCAACAACCCATACTAAACCCTATACTTAAAATCGTAACAATGTCGAATATACTAACTTTCTAAAATTGGAAAGTTTCACAAACTAGAACCTTTCCCGAAATAGCAACTCTAAAAAAAAACAACTTCCCGACTCATAAACAACCAATTACCGCCCTTCACAGATTAATGACATTAACATTGATACTAGTATTGACATGTACTAACATATTATAATAAAGCCTTGTTATAAATAATGATAAACATCATAATGCATACAATAATAATAAGAATGATAATCATGATCATAACAATAATAATGATCAAACAAACAACTACCCACTAATAATCCAACAACAACACACAACACACGGCATCATGCTATTCATAACGTAGCATCCTAAACAACACAACAACCAGCGACTTACGAACATAACCCGCGACACCGACTGCGACACTTACAGCCCCCAACGACCCACTCTTCTGCGCCTGGACCGCTACTGCCCCACCGTGGTTGCCACCAGTGCACCACGGCGAACCACTTGACACTACCCATTGGCCTTGACTCGACTACACTGGCCCTCGATAGCCCCCGCAACAGCCGCAGCAACCCATAGAACCCAGCACCGTAAACAGACTCTAAAACACGTGACTAAACCCCTGCCCAAAACCCGTCATAAAACAGTGTTGAACCGCTACCCACCACCGTGTTAACCACCCTTTGAACCTCCTGACTACCCCTTTATCCAAATATCCCAACACGCATAACAATCGTACCCAGAAACGAATTCGAATCCATACCCAATGCTACCTCCGTTTTACTCTGTTCTGATAAAATCAAAAACGTGTACTGACAGCGACATTCCGACCCCTACTGGTGGTCCTCGGTGATCAACTTACGACTCTACTAGGTTCAAAACGCAGCTACCAACATCATAGATCAACATTATAGAAAAATCAGCAACTATAACCACCATTACACAAATGAACTTACTGGATTAAAACGAAGGAGCCAAACAGGAAAAAAAAAAGAGATCGTGGTGAGCATACTTACTTCACTGCGTAATCGAGCAACCCTAGAGACCTTAAACCACCATGTAAAACCCTTGATCTCCACCGTGGATGTGGCGGCAAAAGGCGTGTGTGAGTGGTTAGGTGTCGACTAGGTTAGATATAGGGTTTGGAGAGGGTGATATATGGCGGCAGGCAACAGGTTTGCAAGTGTTTGTGTACATGTTTTATTATGTCGATAATGGGCTATAGGTGTTGTATACATTCCGAGGCCCAAAGTCATGACTTACACGCGGTTTTACTACTAATTCGAATACTCGATCTCTCACTAACACCATAAAAAAAAAATATAAAACACTTATTCGATAAATCAATTACCGAATACAACGTTCAAATACTTCATCCTTATATACTAATTATAATTAAGTATAAACCTACTATAAAAAGAAAATGCTTAACAAATACTTATTGCCAATAAAATAACTAGCAAAACTTTACAATAGTATATAAATATATCTCATCTTGATAATAATATAAAACAATTACGACTTTAAATAAAATATAGAAATTAAGTGTAGACGAGAAATAAATATAATATAGGAAATATATTTAATTATAAATATATTATTAAAATTAAAGATATACAAATAAAATGTCATTTTATGAAATGCTCATCAAATATCAAAAGATTATGAAATATAAAAATAATCGTAGGAATACGATTTATAAAATAACAACTGTTTACGTAAAAATATCTTATCAGGTTTGGCCGCCGTTAACCGAGACTAACATACGGGATATTACAATCTTCCCTCCTTAAAATGAACTTCGTCCCGAAGTTCACCATCCCATGATCCATTCTACCCTTGTTAAAGCTAAAACTAATAAAGGTACCTAAAAAAAACGAAATGTTACATTCTACTCTTGTTAAGAAAACTTTGTCCCCAAAGTTTCACGTATAACAAATTCACGAAACACAATAAAATGCATAGCAGAAGTCATCAAGTGGATGCAACCAAACACAACGTAACAATTTGCCATAAATAAAGATTTGTTAAGATTTTACAATCTTATCCTCCTTAAAACATGGTTACGTCCCCGTAACCCCATTATAAATTCTAGCCCATCACAAGGATCTTACTCTTACTCCAAGTAATCAAGTATCTTATGCTCATCGCCGAACCTAAGACCATAGACAAGGGTGAGTGAACTGACGGAATAAAACTGCGAATCAATACTTCATCTCAATATCGATTTCAAACTCATAACTCAATACCGATGACCAATTCTCATCTCGATTTCAATATCGATATTATCAAATATTTCACAAGAATGCGACAACTCGTTAAAGCACTGCGCTGCGGTCTCAAACTCAAAGCAGAACCAACCATGGCCTTTGTTATACACTCACGAGTAACTCAATCTCCTCAGTACTTACCTCCCAAGTTCGTTGATACACTTGTATATATATTTATCATTCCACTATTCATAAAACAAGAACGTGTACGCCATAAAACAAGAACTTGTACATAACTCAGACTAATCAATTACTAAAAGTTTTCCCATCTCGCAACAAAAGGATTATCACATCAATAGAAAATCTTAACTATCAAAATAAAAGGACAACTACTAAAATTCAACCCAAATCAGTACTAAAAGAGACTCATATCAATTATCATATAACATATAACCTCGAATAATAATAAAGTATTAGGGTCGGTAGGATCGTGTTACGCAGTAAAACAGATTCGGAATAGGTAACACCCATACACCCTCGAAATTTATTACAAATTTAATATAATAACAACAATGTAAACAATTGAGAAGCTTATAGTTCATACTTGACAAATTAAGTGTTTCATGCTCATAAACATATTATAGAAGCAAATCATATTTAGGAAAAGACATAGCGTAATTTAAATAACATAATTAAACATGGAACATTGACATATTTCCCGAAACATACATAACTCATAGACTCCCAAGATCGTTTAACATCCCCGGATATCAATTAGTTAACCAAATCACTTCGCTACATTTCCACCCACTCATATTACATCATATATCATATATCATGAAGCTATATTATATATGACTAGCACCATAAGGGTTTTATACAATGCTCAGCTATTAAACACCCAAGCAGGATTTCATATACACATAGCTACAGGATTGTCATTTTGCAACCAATCACCATAATTATCAAACATCAAGCTCGAACCTGGTTTGTCATGTTGAAAATATTGTGAAATGTTTGAAATATTGAAAGAGTTGTTTGTGACAATATAAATATGTGTCAAAGACAATTTTACAAGCTACAGCTTGAAACAAGGCTACACAGAGGTATTATGACTCTTCTTTCTTAAGTCATTGTTCTACTCACTCATGAATTATGAAAATTCTAACGATATAAGTAACAATCACAAGGCTAATACTTCCATAAATCGTATGTCAACAATTAATAACTTACACATCATGATCAGATTCTAAATATAACAATATGCAATTCACTGTATGGTATAACAATATAATTGGAAAGTTATAACGATTATAATCACAGGAACTAGACAGTGATAAACCATCAATACCCGAAAGAACATCAATCAGATTCACATTAATCAAATAATCACAATTATGTAGAATTATTAGGTTACTATATCATGCTGATACACTGACCATTTAACTGTCATTCAGTCACCTGGAAAGACTCCTCCCAGATAAACAAGCCTTTGACATAACATTCGAGTAGCATATAATTATTTGAGGTCGTAATATTTTTCATATAATTGAAACAATTCTATATTAAACTTGACGAAATAAACAAGGTTGCGCACGCCTTTTATTCATGTTACTAAAGTCATATCAGGATATCACGTGGTCAAGTCACATAAACGACGTTTGATTAACTTTTACATGAAACTGTTATATCTCACGCTTTCAACAATTAAACATTACGCACAACTCACTAAGTCATAATTAAATAACAGCTTAACTAACGTGCGAGCGATCATAGTTTTTAGAAACATATAAATGACTAGCTAATCATAGGGGAAAAAAAAAAAAAAATCGAATACATATCTCAAGGAAGTTATTTAATACCATTTCCATAACTCAATCGGTCTGAACAAGAACTTTACAGCAAATCAACAGAGAATTAGGCAGCTTGCAAGGATCACAACTAAAGAACGTATCATTAAATTTTACATGGCCTACCATCTTGAAAACGTAAACGCACGTTCTGAACAGTAGAGGTGGGATTACGCATAACAATAACCAAGTCTTAAATGATTTCTTTTACAGAAAGATGGGTCAGAACGGACCTGTGCAGCAACAATCTATCCATGGTCAACTAAAAGATTTATTTCACTCAAATTATAACTCCTATTAACATGAAACCAACAGCGTTGTAACACCAACTCAGGAGGTTGTCATACATAAAATTTTCACACTCAAATATGGAACACATTTAAGATAGTATCTTGTACAAACATGGTAACATCCAGGAAACTTATTAAACCATTTGGTTCTTTTACAACTTCACATTGCTACCTCGAAATTCAACCATTCTTTTTCTGAAACATGTTGACATATAATTGGAACATAGACATCACTTGAACAGTATTAACATTCATTTCTCATTACTACTATACTCGTTATCTGGGTCACGGTGAAGATTTCAAATCTGAAAGTAGGATCAACTAATAACTTGATGGTTACACATGTGTATCTAAAGAAACTAGTCTCTACTAACGCATAAACATAACTTATCCAGGTATGGTAATATAACTAGAAGCTACTATGAGGTCCCATATTGATTGCTAACTTCAAAACAACTTTAAACGCGTAGCAGCGTAAAATCCCGAGTACGATATATGCAACACATATCTATATGCATTCATGGCTTATGGAAACACATTCCGCATATCACTAGACATGGATTACTATAACGTGTAATTATAAGGTCAACTGAATTACTCATCTTTACAGGGGGTTAAACAGCAGAGTCATAAACTAACGATAGTCATTTAAATACCAGATAATCATATGAACATTTCAAAATAGTGAAATCATATGGTCACACCACTCTTTAACTATTGCTCAACAAATACGCATCCATCCACTTGGGATATCAATTAATTCATCCAACTCGATCCACATTTCATATCTCAGATATCCTTCTAACACACGACACTAATGATAACTCACATATTACTTACCTCATTATTCATCTGCAAGAACGTTAGTACAAAATTATAACCAGGTCGCTATATATAGATACATTCTACCCCACTCTTCAGTTACTCTCATTGGGTTCCCGAGACAGAAACGAAAGGGCCCAGGTTTGGTGTGAGGGGGCCCCTAACTCATCCCGTTCCTTTTTGGGGCTCCTATCAGTTTCATCTCGGGGTTCATTTTATTAGACTCTTCCTACGTTCATTTTTATTCATTTGGTTTAGGCCTGAGGATCGTTCGCTCTGATACCACTTTGTAACACCCCCATTTATTTAAGAGCCTTTAGCAAGACATTCTCAAATAAATAGGACTGTTACCATCCCGGAATATCCGAGGTAGTGAATAACAAGGTAAACAAACCAAAGGTAATTTATATAAATACTGATTAAATTTGAACTTGGTATTACAACAATTACGAGTCCCAAACTTGATAAAAAGAAAGTACAACTGACGATATCTAAATGTGATCTAACTCTAAGTAGGTCCATGCCATGTCTCCCTCCATGCCCAAGCTCCTGGTCCATCTGTCACTGACCTGTAAAATCTACTCCCCATTCCGGATCATCGTAGGTGTACACGAATACACAGGGTCAACCGCGAGGTTGAGTAGAAAGATAATAAGACAACAACATAAAATACTCCGCACCGATCCAACGCCAAATATACTCCGCACCGATCCAACACCAAATAAACTCCGCACCGATCCAACGCCAAATAAACTCCACACCGATCACAAGACCCAATATACTCCACACCATATCACAGACCCTTTATCTCCGCACCAAACACAGACCCTTTATCTCCGCACCAAACACAGACCCTTTATCTCCGCACCAAACACAGACCCTTTATCTCCGCACCTATCACAGACCCTTTTGTTCACATCGTATTATATCACAGAATAATATGGATAACACTAATTACGATTACATGGTATTATATCACAAACATGCTTAAAACAAATAAGAACAGTTTACACTTCATCATATACCAGTATTTCCCCTACCTCAACTGGCAGAAAGACAGTCAGTAGCTCTGAAAGATGTTCCCCGCGGAAACCGTCACCTAAACATATAATATTTAATGATCAACAACCCATACTAAACCCTATACTTAAAATCGTAACAATGTCGAATATACTAACTTTCTAAAATTGGAAAGTTTCACAAACTAGAACCTTTCCCGAAATAGCAACTCTAAAAAAAAACAACTTCCCGACTCATAAACAACCAATTACCGCCCTTCACAGATTAATGACATTAACATTGATACTAGTATTGACATGTACTAACATATTATAATAAAGCCTTGTTATAAATAATGATAAACATCATAATGCATACAATAATAATAAGAATGATAATCATGATCATAACAATAATAATGATCAAACAAACAACTACCCACTAATAATCCAACAACAACACACAACACACGGCATCATGCTATTCATAACGTAACATCCTAAACAACACAACAACCAGCGACTTACGAACATAACCCGCGACACCGACTGCGACACTTACAGCCCCCAACGACCCACTCTTCTGCGCCTGGACCGCTACTGCCCCACCGTGGTTGCCACCAGTGCACCACGGCGAACCACTTGACACTACCCATTGGCCTTGACTCGACTACACTGGCCCTCGATAGCCCCCGCAACAGCCGCAGCAACCCATAGAACCCAGCACCGTAAACAGACTCTAAAACACGTGACTAAACCCCTGCCCAAAACCCGTCATAAAACAGTGTTGAACCGCTACCCACCACCGTGTTAACCACCCTTTGAACCTCCTGACTACCCCTTTATCCAAATATCCCAACACGCATAACAATCGTACCCAGAAACGAATTCGAATCCATACCCAATGCTACCTCCGTTTTACTCTGTTCTGATAAAATCAAAAACGTGTACTGACAGCGACATTCCGACCCCTACTGGTGGTCCTCGGTGATCAACTTACGACTCTACTAGGTTCAAAACGCAGCTACCAACATCATAGATCAACATTATAGAAAAATCAGCAACTATAACCACCATTACACAAATGAACTTACTGGATTAAAACGAAGGAGCAAAACAGGAAAAAAAAAAGAGATCGTGGTGAGCATACTTACTTCACTGCGTAATCGAGCAACCCTAGAGACCTTAAACCACCATGTAAAACCCTTGATCTCCACCGTGGATGTGGCGGCAAAAGGCGTGTGTGAGTGGTTAGGTGTCGACTAGGTTAGATATAGGGTTTGGAGAGGGTGATATATGGCGGCAGGCAACAGGTTTGCAAGTGTTTGTGTACATGTTTTATTATGTCGATAATGGGCTATAGGTGTTGTATACATTCCGAGGCCCAAAGTCATGACTTACACGCGGTTTTACTACTAATTCGAATACTCGATCTCTCACTAACACCATAAAAAAAAAATATAAAACACTTATTCGATAAATCAATTACCGAATACAACGTTCAAATACTTCATCCTTATATACTAATTATAATTAAGTATAAACCTACTATAAAAAGAAAATGCTTAACAAATACTTATTGCCAATAAAATAACTAGCAAAACTTTACAATAGTATATAAATATATCTCATCTTGATAATAATATAAAACAATTACGACTTTAAATAAAATATAGAAATTAAGTGTAGACGAGAAATAAATATAATATAGGAAATATATTTAATTATAAATATATTATTAAAATTAAAGATATACAAATAAAATGTCATTTTATGAAATGCTCATCAAATATCAAAAGATTATGAAATATAAAAATAATCGTAGGAATACGATTTATAAAATAACAACTGTTTACGTAAAAATATCTTATCAGGTTTGGCCGCCGTTAACCGAGACTAACATACGGGATATTACAATCTTCCCTCCTTAAAATGAACTTCGTCCCGAAGTTCACCATCCCATGATCCATTCTACAATGACTTTTAAATCTCTTTAAGGATCACAAGGGCATACTTCTGTATTATTACCAGTTGATCCACGTTTATCAATAACGGTTGGCTTGCTAGATAAGTTTGACGTTATTGTCATACGGATGGCGGTGGTCAACTGGTCCCTATACGTCACACCTATAGGACACGTTTGAGAGATGTGAAGGTATGAAAATACAGTCACATTTTGCCGGATATGACTAAACGGTTAGTCAGAGGTATTGACTATTAAATTAGTCAATAAGATGTTGAGATTATTATTTAATACGGATTAAATAATTTTAGCTAATACGGATTACATGATTAATTCGTAAATTAAATATAAACGGTTATATTTAATTAAATATTGTATTCGCGTATTAATATAAACAGTTATATTAATTTGGGTAATTATACAATATCGTATTTTGTCAGACCATTATTAATATATCGACTGTATTAATATCTGATAACATGTTACGATTTATAAATAAAACCCGCGAACAACTTAAAGCTAATTGGGTCGAATCACGCATTGGAATAAGGTAAGAGTGGGAAGCCCACTCATACCTAGTCTCCAATTCGGCCGAACAGAGGCTACATAAGGAGAGGGTTTCTCCTTATGTGAAACGCTCTTGTGGCACTGTAAAATAATCTCAGGGTAAAATTAGGGTTTGAGAGCATTCTTCTCCCAAAACCTCAGATCTCACATCTAAAACCTCAAGGGCTCTCCCTATATTGCAAGGCAATTGGAGAGGATTTCTAGCTCACGCGGCCACGTCTCAAACTAAGTCTTGGGTGCAAGTTATAGGAGGGAATTTGCATTAATTCCTGTTCTTAGGCCTTTTGCGCGAGGACTAAAGGTTGTACTTCTTTTCTCATGTTTTTAATCTTATGACGATATTCACAATTGCATATTTTATTATAATCCTGCAAATTTAGGGTGAATACGCGTTTTATTCCCCACAAGTGGTATCAGAGCCTTAGGCCATGAAAATTTTACAATTGTGTCTTTCATAAGTTTTAAAAATTTTGAAAACCGTACTCTGTGCTTAGGCACTCGATCGAGTACCAGTTGCACTCGATCGAGTGCCCTCGTACCAGGCCCGTGCGTGTGATTTTTGTGAGAAATCGATCTTGTTTTTCGATTATAATTTGCATATTGTTATTTAATCGATATTTTTAGCAATATGTGAATCTTTTGTTGTTGTTTATTTATGATTTACTCGTTTTAAATCCATGTCATAAACCCGTTTTAATTTAAAAGTGCAGCGATTTGCAGTTTTTACGAGCCACTCGATCGAGCCCTGCTGCACTCGATCGAGTGACCCTGACACTCGATCGAGTGCCCCTGTTACTCGATCGAGTGCTCTCGTTTCGGGGTGTTTATTTTCGAAAATAACTTGTTTCTTATTTTCACATGGCTTAAAATAATATACTGTATACGGAAATAGTATATTATTTAGTGAAACGGTTCACCCTCGTTTGATACATATTGTTTTAAAACAGTTTAAAATAATGGATTATATGTTTATTAAAATTGGTGATTAAAGCGGTATAGTCACATAATTTTAATCTTAAAAGGTGGTTTGGTATAAATTTATTAATCATAATAACAGTATTATGTCATGTATAAATTTTATTTAGTTGATGCATTTTATTTATCGTCTTGTGAATGCCTTGAATGCTTTCAATAACGTATTTAATTTTTGCAAACGGTTGTAACTTAGTGTGGCCTTAGAAGATTGTGTTACCGTAATGATGGGACACGATCCTGCTTGTAATTTTGAGATCTTGAATCTCCGTTTTGGGTTTTTGCCATGTAATTACTTTTGTATTTAAATTAGAATGTATCTAGGATTACTTTTGTAATTTAAATTAGTAATTTTGTGAAGACCAAAGACAAGACGGAGACCGGATGCTCACTCCCGCTGCAAGGACCAAGATAGAACATCAAGACAAGCTTCTAGGGTCCAACGGTGGATTCCAAGTTGTTTTATGTTTATTTTGGTAGGATAGGCCACACTAGGACTTTTATTTACGTTTATTGCATTTATCTTTACGCTTTCATCGATAATAGCTTGCATCATATTCCGCCTAAAAACCAAACCACCTATATCATGCCTGAAAACTGACTCATGTAGAGGTCACGCGTTAGTTTTCTGTGACAATACAGATGTCACATGTCAATTTAAAAGCCATCACTTTATTTAATTCATTCACGCAAATGCTAGTTTTTAGTTCACTTAAATATGGATAAATAAGAGTTGATGGGGTCTTCCTCGTATAACCAAAAATTGAGATTAGTCTTTATAAATCAGCCTCCCATGAATCCCTTCTTCGTCGGTAGGCATAATATGACCCCTTCTACGTCGGGTAAGTGGGAACAGATGATTTATTTTATCTCAACATCATGGTCACTCGATAATATTCCAGTGACTGAGATGGACTAATAGATAGGATTTACGGAAATCTATCGACCAAGAGTTCCAACGATTGGAATTAGCCAAACTGTGGGCTTATCAATATACGGAAATTGAGTCTTGGGATCGTTTATATAATTCTTGAGGGAGATCAATTATATAAATGCATGAGTCTACGAGTTTAAATTCATTTAATATAGACTTAAATCACAACAATAAGTTGCTTATATGGTTTTGTTTTATCTTCTTTCAGTGTAGAACACGTTCATTAAAACTGCTGTAAAACTAAAATGGCTGGTGAAGACCCAATGCCAAGTGCCAAGCTAGCACGTGAATCCTGGCTAAAAGCCTTCATGGACTCCATGAATCAGTCAACAAGACTGAGGAATGATGGGTCAAACTTCTCTGACTGGGAGGCAGCACTACGGAATGCTGTCATTGCTGACGGAAAGCTTAAGTTTTTAACTGAGCCCATTCCGGCACACCCAGGAACTGGAGCTAGAGCCAACGATGTTCGCGCTCATAGCGACTTCGTCATGGAAGCGGGTGCGATAAAGAACGTACTCATCTATGCAATGGAATCTAATTTGCAAAGACGCTTCATAACCCATGGTGCAAACAAGATTTTCACCACGCTCACTAACGAATTCTCCAAGGCTCCGAGAATCGTTTCATATGAGCATACCTGTCGCTTCTTTGAGGCGAAACTCCAGAAGGGCCAAGCTGTTAGCCCACATATTCTCAACATGATTGAGAATATCGAGAAACTAGAGACCCTAAACTGCAAGATCAGTGAGAACATCATCGTTGATCGCATGCTTCATTCGCTTCATGATGGGTTCGCCCTCTTTAGGGCCAACTACTACATGAACGACATGAAGAAGACTCCCCATGAGCTCCACTCCCTTCTCGTACAGACTGATAAGGATCTAAAGTTGAGTGGGAGTCTAAAGCAGGATGTTCTCATGATCTCAAGTAAGGGAAAAGGTAAAGGAAAGGCTAAAGCTCAGGGCGACCTAGCGGTAGGTAAGCCCAGGTTCAAGAAACCAGGATTTGCTAAGAGTGGGCCTGGTGAGTCGAGTAACTCACAAGGCAAGACAAAGAGCAAGGATACAAGCATGGAATGTCACCATTGCCACAAGACTGGGCATTGGAGGCGCTCATGCCCCGTGTATCGCGAGGACATTAAAGCAGGCCGTGTTACTCCTGTTGGTATGTCTTCTTCTTCTTTTATTCACATGATTGAGATTAACCATGCAAGTTGCGGAACTTGGGTACTTGATACTGGTTGTGGTTCTCATCTATGTAATCATGTGCAGGGCCTCCGAAACCAAGAACCCCTAATCAAGGGTGAGGTGGACCTGCGTGTCGGGAATGGAGCACGTGTGGCTGCAGTCTCGAAGGGAACATACGTAATCCAGCTTCCAAGTGGATTCGAGTTATTTTTATATAACTGTTATTATGTTCCTAGTTTGTCCAAAAACATTATTTCAGTTTCTGCACTTGACAAACTCGGCTTTTCATTTGTAATAGAGAATAATAGCTGTATTTTCTCCTTACACAATATGATTTATGGCAAGGCAGTTTCCATGAATGGAATTTATGTTTTAGATCAAACCACCGAGATATTACATGTGAATAATAAAAGAATAAAGGTAGGTGACAAAGATCAAACTTACCTATGGCATTGTCGTATGGGACACATAAATGAGAAACGCGTGAAACAACTCATACAGAATGGAGCTATCTCGCCCTTTGATTTCGAATCATATGGCACGTGTGAATCATGTCTCATCGGCAAAATGACTCGTATTTCCTTCAAAGGTGTTGGAATGCGCGCTGCCGACCTATTAGGACTCATACATACGGACGTATGTGGCCCTATGTCGATCAACGCACGAGAAGGCTATAGGTATTTCATCACTTTCACGGATGATTTGAGTAGATATGGCTATGTCTACTTGATGAAACATAAAAGTGAATCCTTTGACAAGTTCAAAGAATACCAGAATCGGGTACAGAACTAGTTGGGTAGAAAGATTAAAGCACTACGCTCGGATCGTGGTGGTGAGTATCTTTCACGCGAGTTTGATCAACACCTAAAAGACTGTGGGATCGTGCTACAGTTGACTCCACCTGGAACACCACAATTAAATGGTGTGTCCGAACGGAGAAATCGAACTTTACTTGATATGGTTCGATCCATGATGAGTCACACCGTTGTGCCTGATTCATTGTGGGGCTATGCTCTTTTGTCGGCCGCTCTAATACTTAACCGAAGTCCGTCTAAAGCTGTTGACAAGACTCCATTCGAGTTATGGAAGGGAACGGTCCCTAACTTGTCCTTTATTCGGGTTTGGGGCTGCGAGGCTTATGTCAAGTGGAGACACGAGGATAAGCTCGGCCCGCGATCGGTCAAGACATACTTTATAGGCTATCCAAAGGGAACGTTTGGTCATTACTTCTACTCGCCTACCGAACAACGTGTTTTTGTTGCGGCTAGTGCGACGTTCTTAGAGAAAGAATTTCTCAAGAACAAGTCGAGTAATAGAACCTTCGAGTTATCGGAGGTTCAAGAACCAACTACCGAGCAACCATTGGAGGAAACAGTACCTTCAACCGAGGCTGCGGTAGATATCCCTGAGGAACCTAGGAGGTCAGGAAGAGTCTCTATTCCACCGGACAGATACATTGGTATGGTCGAGGAACACGATACAGATGACGTCTTACTCCTAGAGGGTAATGAACCCACAACCTATAAAGGTGCCATGACCAGTTCTGACTCAAAGCTATGGCTAGAAGCCATGCAATCCGAGATGGACTCCATGTATGAGAACAACGTGTGGGATCTTGTGGACCTACCTGCAAAGGTACGTCCCCTTCAATGCAAATGGCTTTACAAAATAAAGCATGCCGTGGAAGGACAACAAGATATCCACAAGGCTAGACTAGTTGCTAAAGGTTTCACTCAAGTGCCAGGCTTGCACTATGATGAGATCTTTGCACCCGTAGTCATGCTACGTTCCATTCGGATTATCTTAGCGATCGCCGCATTTCATGACTATGAAATATGGCAAATGGACGTTAAAACCGCCTTCTTAAACGGTTATTTGGAGGAAGAGTTGTACATGGTACAACCCGAGGGTTTTATCGATCCAGCACATCCTAAGAAAGTTTGCAAGCTTAAGCGTTCCATCTATGGACTTAAGCAAGCATCGCGGAGTTGGAATCATCGCTTCGACCAAGTGATAAAAGAGAATGGGTTCATTCGATCAGTCGAGGAACCATGTCTCTATATCAAGTCGAGTGGGAGTAAGATTGTATTCCTAGTACTGTATGTCGATGACATACTCTTGATTGGGAATGACATACCTCTCTTATCTTCGGTTAAAGCATGGTTGAAAAACCATTTCCAGATGAAAGATCTGGGAGAGGCACAAAGAATTTTGGGCATCCGTATCTACAGGGATAGATCACGACGGATGTTGTCTCTCAGTCAGGAGTCTTATATAGAGAAGATTCTGGAGAGATTCAGTATGACGAACTCCAAGAAGGGGTTCCTTCCCATGACTCCTGGGCTTCACTTGAGCAAGACTCAAGAAGCTAAGTCAGTGGAAGAGAAAGAGCGCATGAGTCGGATTCCTTATGCCTCGGCAATAGGATCGATCATGTATGCCATGATATGCACACGTCCAGACGTTGCATATGCATTGAGTATGACCAGTCGATTCCAAGCTCATCCAGGTGAACCACACTGGATGGCCGTGAAAAACATTCTTAAGTACCTACGGAGGACTAAAGATTGGGGATTGACTTATGGAGGCGACTCAACGCTCTGCGCCACGGGTTACGCAGATGCTAGCTTCCAAACAGATCGAGATGACTCGAAATCTCAGTCTGGATTTGTCTTTACTCTTAATGGCGCTGCTGTCAGCTGGAAAAGTGCTAAACAGAATGTTACAGCAGATTCTACGACTGAGTCCGAGTACTATGCCGCCTCAGAAGCAGCTAAGGAAGCAATATGGATGCGTCAATTCTTACAAGGACTATCAGTAGTGCCTAGTTCGAATGACCCAATCACCGTCTATTGTGACAATAGCGGTGCCATCTTCCAAGCTAAGGAGCATAAGTCTAGCAGCAAGGCTAGGCATGTACAACGGAAAGCTCATCTAATCAGAGATTACGTGGAGCAAAAGGAGATTTTTATTGAAAAGATCGCTACGGATGACAACATAGCTGATCCTCTCACAAAAGCATTACCACGTGATAAGCATGAAGGGCACATTCATTCCATGAGAATTGGATGTGTTCCTAAGTTGTAGTACTCTTTTATGAATTCATGTAATAATTCATTTTCTCGTGTACTCTATTCAACCTTATTGTTATGATATAAAATGTTTTGTTTCTCATGTGGAATTGTACGCCAATTTTGAACACCACAAAGTGAACTGATTAACATTACATCGTTTTGGTCCTTGATTACCCACTTGAGCTGATAACTCAGGTAATCATTTTGTGACGTTGGTTGATGGTGGGTTCAACGAGCCATAAGTCACGTGGATGACTGACCAATCACAAAGGCGAGTTATACGGATATCTCGTAGGACACCCCGTGACATCGTTATGGAGTCCTAAATGTTTTATAACATTGGGTGCCAGGTCGTGGATAGGACCTCCATAGTGTTCCTTAGAGTCGAGTCTTTTGACTTTCAACTGTTTCTTGAGATTAAGACAGATTTTGGGTAACTTTGGTTTCTTTCCCACGGTCACCGTAACAGGGGCCAAGAGGATTTTTTCTGGGTTATTTCATGCTGGGCGATATCGGCAGGATTCGAGTTGAGGGAAATATCCAAACCCTTATCAGGATTTTATCATTTCTCAGGGCCACTCGAGGAGTGGTAACTGAAATGCATGGCCATGCTCGAATACAGATTCGTTTTATCAGTTAAGTTACTCTCTAGTCGGGGAAACCACTCTTGATACAGATCGCTTGTGAGATACGACCTTTGCGAATGCGGATTTGCAAATTGTCTTACATTGAGTGGGAGAAATTTTAAAAGGATATGAGATTCGGTTATCGCACCTACACTTGTACGGACAAGTGGGAGTTTGTTGGAGATTGTGTCCTCCACATGTAGTGTGATAACGTCATTGAACATACCCTTGTACGGACAAGTGGGAGATTGTTGGGGCTGGTGTCCTTGACAATTAAGTACAATGACTTTTTAAATCTCTTTAAGGATCACAAGGGCATACTTCTGTATTATTACCAGTTGATCCACGTTTATCAATAACGGTTGGCTTGCTAGATAAGTTTGACGTTATTGTCATACAGATGGCGGTGGTCAACTGGTCCCTATACGTCACACCTATAGGACACGTTTGAGAGATGTGAAGGTATGAAAATACAGTCACATTTTGCCGGATATGACTAAACGGTTAGTCAGAGGTATTGACTATTAAATTAGTCAATAAGATGTTGAGATTATTATTTAATACGGATTAAATAATTTTAGCTAATACGGATTACATGATTAATTCGTAAATTAAATATAAACGGTTATATTTAATTAAATATTGTATTCGCGTATTAATATAAACAGTTATATTAATTTGGGTAATTATACAATATCGTATTTTGTCAGACCATTATTAATATATCGGCTGTATTAATATCTGATAACATGTTACGATTTATAAATAAAACCCGCGAACAACTTAAAGCTAATTGGGTCGAATCACGCATTGGAATAAGGTAAGAGTGGGAAGCCCACTCATACCTAGTCTCCAATTCGGCCGAACAGAGGCTACATAAGGAGAGGGTTTCTCCTTATGTGAAACGCTCTTGTGGCACTGTAAAATAATCTCAGGGTAAAATTAGGGTTTGAGAGCATTCTTCTCCCAAAACCTCAGATCTCACATCTAAAACCTCAAGGGCTCTCCCTATATTGCAAGGCAATTGGAGAGGATTTCTAGCTCACGCGGCCACGTCTCAAACTAAGTCTTGGGTGCAAGTTATAGGAGGGAATTTGCATTAATTCCTGTTCTTAGGCCTTTTGCGCGAGGACTAAAGGTTGTACTTCTTTTCTCATGTTTTTAATCTTATGACGATATTCACAATTGCATATTTCATTATAATCCTGCAAATTTAGGGTGAATACGCGTTTTATTCCCCACAAATGCTACCTCCGTTTTACTCTGTTCTGATAAAATCAAAAACGTGTACTGACAGCGACATTCCGACCCCTACTGGTGGTCCTCAGTGATCAACTTACGACTCTACTAGGTTCAAAACGCAGCTACCAACATCATAGATCAACATTATAGAAAAATCAGCAACTATAACCACCATTACACAAATGAACTTACTGGATTAAAACGAAGGAGCAAAACAGGAAAAAAAAAAGAGATCGTGGTGAGCATACTTACTTCACTGCGTAATCGAGCAACCCTAGAGACCTTAAACCACCATGTAAAACCCTTGATCTCCACCGTGGATGTGGCGGCAAAAGGCGTGTGTGAGTGGTTAGGTGTCGACTAGGTTAGATATAGGGTTTGGAGAGGGTGATATATGGCGGCAGGCAACAGGTTTGCAAGTGTTTGTGTACATGTTTTATTATGTCGATAATGGGCTATAGGTGTTGTATACATTCCGAGGCCCAAAGTCATGACTTACACGCGGTTTTACTACTAATTCGAATACTCGATCTCTCACTAACACCATAAAAAAAAAATATAAAACACTTATTCGATAAATCAATTACCGAATACAACGTTCAAATACTTCATCCTTATATACTAATTATAATTAAGTATAAACCTACTATAAAAGAAAATGCTTAACAAATACTTATTGCCAATAAAATAACTAGCAAAACTTTACAATAGTATATAAATATATCTCATCTTGATAATAATATAAAACAATTACGACTTTAAATAAAATATAGAAATTAAGTGTAGACGAGAAATAAATATAATATAGGAAATATATTTAATTATAAATATATTATTAAAATTAAAGATATACAAATAAAATGTCATTTTATGAAATGCTCATCAAATATCAAAAGATTATGAAATATAAAAATAATCGTAGGAATACGATTTATAAAATAACAACTGTTTACGTAAAAATATCTTATCAGGTTTGGCCGCCGTTAACCGAGACTAACATACGGGATATTACATTAAGTGTCCTATCTTCGATGGAAAGAACTATAGCTTGTGGAAGAACATGATGACCCACTACGTCAAAGGATGCGACTGGGATTGCTGGAAAATAATTCAAACTGGACCAAAAAAGATCTTGGTTGCATCTGCAAATGGAACCACATATGAGAAACCAGAAAGTGACTATGTGGAAGCTGACTACAAGATTGCTGAAAAAAATTCAAAAGCCATGAGTCTACTTCAAAACGGTATGATTACTTCTGAATTTGATCGCTTCTCTTCGTGTAACTCAGCTAAAGAAATATGGGATGGCCTAGAACTAGCCTACGAAGGTACTTCCGTAGTCAAGAAGCATCGCATAGACTTGCTCATTCAACGATATGAACTTTTCACTATGGAAAAGAATGAATCGATTGATAGCATGTCTGCGCGATTCTCTTGCATACTTAATGAACTACGGAACCTTGGTAGGAAATATGATTCTGAGGACATAGTCAGAAAAGTTCTTAGAAGCCTAACCAAAAAGTGGCAACCAAAAGTCACTGCAATTGAAGAGGCTCGTGATCTCACGACCTTAACTTATCAAGAACTCATTGGATCTCTAATGGCTCATGAGATCATGCTAAATAGAGACGATAATGATCATTCTACAAATAAAAACGTTGCACTACAAGCTTCTACAAGTGGAGAATGCGAACCTGAAGTGGAAGATGAAACAGTTCTCTTCGCAAGACGCTTTAAAAAGGCAGTCTTCAAAGGGAGATTTACCAAATCCAACAATAAAGCAAACGACAAGAAAAAGAGTGACTCTAAGCAAACCGTCTTCAAACGAGGGTGCTTTAAATGTGGTGATCAAGGGCATATGATCAAGGACTGTCCAAGCTGGGACAAGATTAAAGACAAATCCAAACGAGATAAGACCAAAACTGAATTTAAGAAGGTTATGCTCGCATCTTGCTGGGGAGAATTAAATTCCGAAGATGACGAAGAAGAGGAAGAAGAGGAAGTTGCTAACATGTGCCTAAGCAATGTGAGCTTGGATCTAATCTCCGACGATCATGACTCATCACAATTTTGCCTCTACAGAGAATCTGACTCAGAGGATGAAGACCAAGAGGTAAATTTTTTACAGCTTAAGAGTCAAGTTAAAAATTTATCTAAGTCTGCTTTAATTAATTATTTTGAACAAACCCTAGATCAATGTCACAAACAAAGTCTTGAATTAGACGAGCTGAAAGAACAGATTCTTGACATTGCTGAGGAAAATCAACTCCTAAAGGCCAAAGCTAAGAAACTGAAATCCAAGGTTAACATTGATACAAATGTTAAATTGGAAACAGTAATGTCTGAGAAGAAAATTCTTGAGTCTAAAGTTACAGCCAATGAAGCTGTAATCTCAAAATTAAAACTCAACATTAAAGAGCTTGAATCTAAGATTATAGCCAATGAAGCTATAACCTCAGATCTAAAAAGGTCTAATGAACTTCTAAAGAGTAAATCTGCACCAGTTGTTGTAGATGAAACTCATCTAGAAGAAGTTGAAATCCTCGAGCAAAAAATCATGGATCTAGAATTCAACTTATCCAAAGTTAAAAAGGAACATGCGCAAATCGTGTTCAATTTTAATAAAGACATTCAAGACTTGAAAAATCATAACAATGTTGACCATTCCTCCTGCATAAAAGAAATAGATTCCTTAAAAGACCTTCTTCTTCATGCTCGTAAAGTTCACGAAAAATGGGAAGGAAGTACTAACGTACTAAACTTCCTAACTGAACAATCTGATAACAACATGAAGATGGGTCTAGGACATGAGTGCTATGGTAGGAGAGACCATTCTAAATGTTAACAAAAACCTGATGAACGTGACTTCAGAAAAAGAAAGTATGTAGACTTACCTGAATACTTAATTTGCACTTATTGTGGTCATAATGGACATCTACGAGAAAACTGTGTAAAACACGCACTCGACTTCAAAACTGGAGTCAAATTTGTAAAATCTCTAGGTTTACCAAATGATTCTATATCTATCATTGACAGTGAGGAAGATGATGAAAATGTTGAAGAAAGAAACAATGACCATAGATGGTTCTATAACATGTCCTTTAATTACACAGAAAAGAAAAATAGAATCACTCAAATTCCTAAACCTACAACCTACAAACAAAACCCAAAGACTTACCCTAGACCAACAAGGCCTAACTACCACAATTACAAGAGACCTATAGTGAGACAAGTCTGGGTTAAAAAGGAAGATGTTTTCATTGTCACCAACTCAAAAGGACCCAAGTATGCTTGGGTACCTAAGACCTGTCTTTAAATTACATTGTGCAGATAATCGCTAAAGAGAATAACCTATGGTACCTCGACAGTGGATGCTCCCGACACATGACAGGCGACGCTAATCTATTCACTACCTTAAAACCTTTCGACGGAGGAAAAGTCACCTTCGGTGACAACAAAAAGGGAAAGGTAATAGGTGTCGGTAAGATAGGCATCTCATCTTCTCACTCTATTAGCGATGTGTATCTGGTAAGTGGTCTTAAACATAACTTAATTAGTATATCCCAATTATGCGACAAAGGAAACAAAGTTGTTTTTCATACAGATGTTTGTCGTATAATTATGGAAGGTACAAGTAAAGTTATTCTTGAAGGTCATAGAAAGAAAAATGTCTATATGATTGATTTAAACGTCGTGCCTACTGACTCTCTCTCATGTATGAAAGTTACGTTAGATGATCCATGTCTCTGGCATAAGAGATTTGGGCATATTAGTTCTCCTATTCTTAGCAAATTGAAGAGATGGGACTTGGTCGAAGGTCTCCCCAAGATCATATTTGATCAAGAAAAGATGTGGGACACATGTGCACGATGTAAACACGTCAGATCATCCTTCAAACCAAAAAGAATAGTAAGTACTAACCAAGCTCTTGATTTAGTACATATGGATCTCTGTGGCCCTATGAAGGTAAGAAGCAGAGGCGGTTCCAGGTATGTTTTCGTTCTAGTTGATGATTATTCTAGATTTGTTTGGCCAATCTTTCTTCATTCTAAAGATGAAACATTTGATGAATTTGTTAGTCTTATGAAACTTGTTCAAAACAAATTAAAAACTAATCTAGTAACTATTCGAACAGATCATGAAACAGAGTTTGACAACCATGCTTTTATAGAATTCTGTAAATCCAACGGTGTTGGACATAACTTCTCTGCACCTAGAACACCACAACAAAACGGAGTAGTAGAACGCATGAACAGAACCCTAGAAGACATGGCTAGAACAATGCTTCTTTGTAGTGGCTTACCTAGAAACTTTTGGGCTGAGGCTATTAGTACAGCTTGCTATATTCATAATCGTGCTATGATTAGACCTATCCTTAAAAAGACACCTTATGAACTTTTACGTGGTCGTAAACCTAATATATCTCATCTAAGATGTTTTGGGAGTAAATGCTTTGTTCATAACAATGGTAAAAATTGTTTAAGCAAATTTGACCCTAGAAGTGATGAGGCTATTTTCATAGGATATTCTGATCATAGTAAAGCCTATAAAGTTTTTAACAAACGTACTTTATGCATAGAAGAAAGCATATATGTTATCTTTGATGAGAATAATGCCTTCGACAAGCCTTTACAGGACGAAGAGGAAAACCTAGACGAACCTGACTTTAGGTTGTCAAGGGAAGATCCTCCTGAAATAGAATATAACGATGAAGGCGAAATTCAAGGAAACACTGATGAACTTGACTTGGAAGGAAATGGTGCGAGAGATGAAACTACAGTTGATGATACTGTGGATAACTCTCAAACCAATGACTTAGAACCCAGAGTTATAGCTGATGAAGCTACAACTTTGAATCAAAACCAAAGGGAAGAGGGCATAGTTATACCTGACTCTCCTACAAACCCTGGTTTGGATTCAGGGGGAACAAGTCAAAATCCCGAGTCAAGCAGTAGCAATGAAAACAATCAATCAAGAAACTGGAGATATAAAGGCTCTCACCCTCTGGATAATATCATAGGAAGCCTTACAGAAGGAGTTCAAACTCGAAGAAGCTTAAACAACTTATGTTCCTTCTACTCCTTTCTCTCCACAATTGAACCTACAAATATAAAAGAAGCTCTTGCAGAACCTGACTGGATAGTCGCCATGCAAGAAGAACTACAACAATTCGAAAGGAATAAAGTATGGCATCTTGTTCCTCGTCCAAAAGATAGATCAGTAATTGGAACAAGATGGGTATTCAGAAATAAATTAGATGACTCTGGAGTCATCGTTCGTAATAAAGCAAGATTGGTCGTTCAAGGATACAACCAACAGGAAGGGATCGATTATGACGAAACTTTTGCTCCTGTTGCTCGCCTTGAAGCGATTCGCTTGCTCATAGCATTTGCTGCACATAAAGGAATGAAATTATTTCAAATGGATGTTAAAACTGCATTCCTTAACGGATATCTTCAGGAGGAAGTCTATGTCGAACAACCTCCTGGATTTCCTGACAGCAGACTCAAGGATCATGTGTACAGATTGGACAAAGCTCTCTACGGGCTGAAACAGGCCCCTCGAGCATGGTATGACAGACTATCAAAGTTTCTGTTGGAAAGTGGATTCAAAAGAGGCTCAGTAGATAAAACACTATTTCTAAAAAACGAGAATTCCGACCTTCTAGTAGTCCAGATCTACGTTGACGATATTATATTTGGCTCAACCAACAAAAAGTTGTGCCAATATTTCTCAGAGTTGATGACATCCGAATTTGAGATGAGCATGATGGGAGAATTAAAATTCTTCCTTGGTCTACAAATTCAACAATCGAACGAGGGTATCAAAGTTCATCAACAAAAATACGTCAAAGAGTTAATAAAGAAGTTCGGAATGGAATCCTCTCATCCTATGCCTACTCCAATGGTAACAGATAAGAAACTCACCAAAGACGAGGACGGTAAGTCAGTAGATGAAACCACTTATAGAGGTATGATTGGTTCACTTCTTTATCTTACTGCAAGTCGTCCAGATATAATGTTTAGTGTCTGCGTTTGTGCTCGGTTCCAATCTGCACCAAAAGAATCACACATGATTGCGGTTAAGAGAATATTAAGATACCTAATTGGAACATCAAAATTATATCTATGGTATCCTATGGACTGTAACTTTAACCTATTAGGATATTCAGATGCGGATTATGCAGGTTGCTCTTTAGACAGGAAAAGTACTTCTGGACTTGCGACTTTCGTTGGACCATGTATTATATCTTGGGCATCCAAGAAACAAAATTCAGTCGCCTTGTCAACCGCAGAAGCAGAATATATTGCAGCAGCACTGGTATGTTCCCAACTCCTATGGCTAAAACAACAGTTACTTGATTATGGTATTGACGTGGGATGTGTACCTATACTATGTGATAATACGAGTGCTATTATAATTCTAAAAACCCGGCTCAGCACTCAAGAACAAAACACATAGAGATTAGACATCACTTCTTACGTGACCATGTAGAAAAGAAAAACATTAAGTTGGAATTTTGTAGTACGGAAAAACAATGGGCGGATATTTTTACTAAACCTTTGGCTAGAGAACGATTTGAGACTTTACGATTGGAAATTGGTTTAATTGGTGGCACCTAATCGATCTTAAGAGCTGAAAATAACCCAATGATTGACTATGAAAAGACTGAATTATGTGACTGTGTCCGTATATTCCGCTGCATGCCTATGTGTGTTATTTTTTATCAGATGCTCAAATTTTGATTATTTCATGCTACATGTTATACGAACGTACACAACCAATTTCTCAGGTCAAAATAATAATATTCAGATATTAACAAATTTAACTTAAAAATATTATTATATATATATACAAATCTATAAACACAGTTACGTATCTCAAATACGTAACTTAAAATAAAGTCGTACTTACTAAATTCACGTAACAAGAAAATCGTAACAAATTAAATATACGTACCAACAAACTTAAAAACTTAAAAACTTACCCCACCTAATTTACCTACCCCACGTGTAACCTCCCTCTATTCCTCAAAACTTACCTTACCCATTATCACACTCTACCTCTCCCCATAACCGTCGCCTCCCTCATCACTCTAACTCTACCCTCACATTAATCTCACCTCACTATAACTCTCCTTCATAAAACTTGTTAAAATCAAAATCACCATTAAAACCTCACCTATAACTCTCATCTCCAAATTAAATAAAAAAATGCCTCCCATTTCTGCCCGTCGGTCCTCACGACATAAACCACCATCTCCCACTCCGACGCCTTCGCCACCGCCATCACCTGAACCAATCACGGTTGAAGTTCCTAAATCCGAAACTAGCAAACGTCGAAAGTTAGACAAGGGAAAAGATGTTATGAAAGAAGACTCTTGTGTTCAAGAACCTCGTCCTCTGTTTCAAGACATTTCTGAAGAAGCAACTAAATAAGGGCTTGAGAAAGTTAGAATGACGAAAAAGGAAGGTATGCTCATAGACCGTCTTTTACCATATTCGGTGCATGCGGGTCGTTTTTACCCGACTTCGTGGGTAGACGGAGTTCCTGCCCTTAAGTTCTTTAAAAACTTTCTTTTATTTCAAGAATGGGTTTATATAAGTAATTTTTCGGGTCTGATTTTTCCGATTGAGTTGGTTCAGTTTTATGCTTCGGTCAAGTTAGTCGATGATGGGGTTGTGGCTGTTGTTAATGGAAGGGAAATTAGGATTACTATGGACGACATGTGTAGGGTTTTTCGGTTAAAGAACGAAGGGCTCGTTCTTGATCCGAGTAAGGAATGGTCTAATGTTACTAAAGATGAAAAGATGCAAATTAAAAAATACTTTGATAATGAAGCTACCGAAGTCAGTCCCTTGCTCACAAATTCGTTTAATCCCAAGTTAAAATTCTTTGTTAATTTTCTCTGGAACTCGGTTTTGCCACGACGGGGTGGTCGTGACAAACTTAGTTGTTGTGAAGCGGTTGTGTTGTTTAATTGGTTAACCGGTGTTAAAGTAAATCTAGCATCATTGTTCTTTGCAAAAATTGGACAGATTTCGAAAATCTTGGTTAAGGAACGTTTTAGCTCAACTCTTGACAAACCCTATGGCATGTGGGTATCGGAGTTGTTATTTGATGTCGGAGTTGTCGATGTTGGAAGCTATGGTGTTAGTCCTAAAGATAGGATGAATGATCGATTAATGAAGTTGATGGGTATTTTCGGGAAAGATGGCACTCTGTTATTTGGTAGAGAAAGTGAGGAGGTTAAGGGGATGGGAAATCTTGGTGTTCTTGAAGGAAAGGTGGATAAGTTGTGCTCGGTTGTGGCTGGGTTAAAAGACACAAAGTCCGAGAATGGTCAAGGGTCGGGAATACCGAATGGTGGTATTCGGGAATGGATGGAGAAAATTAATGGCACCCTTATTAGTCTTACCCGAGAGATCAAGTTCGTAAAAGAGGAGATAATCGCAGTGAGTGACCGTCATCAGTTTCTGACAACTCAGGGAGGGGCTCTTGTTCGTGATACGATGATGCTTCGGGAGGATGGTACTCAGTGTTTATCCGCGATTAAAGCATTGTCCCTCAAAGTCTTGAACTTCGAGCGCGCAATAGAAGGTCAAGGACGTAATGTTGCTAGTTGCCTTGATCGTTTGGACACCTTGGAGTTTCGCTCTCGTCCTGGATATGTTAATCCTAACATCGTTCATCATCCTCGTTAAGAATTAGTCGTATTTGGTGCTTCGTTTTGTTTCGTTTTGCAGGTCAGGGACGTTAGTCGTGGGCTCTGTTGGTGGCTGGTGGTATTCTTAGCCCAATGCCCTTCCTTAACAAACAAATTAGCCTTGTAACCTTTTGTGTTTCTGGCCCATTTTCCTTTACCCTAAATTCGGCCCACTAGGCTTTGTATTAAGACTCCTTTCCTTACCTATGTTTTTTTTTTACTTTCAGCCCACTACGGCTATATGCTTACTACTTTAGCCCATGTGGCGTATGCTCATAACATTCGGCCCATTAAGGCTTTACTTTTAATATCCGGCCCATATGGCATTGTAGTATTTGGTTGTGTGTCATATTTCCGTTCGTATTTCGTGATTGCATGATTTTAATTACGTTTGTGTATTTAATTTAGAATTGCATGCTTAGGTTTGTTTCGTATTATATCATTCTAGTCGTTTTATGTCTTTGTTTCCGTCTTTTCAATGATGTCAAGAGGGGGAAAAGAATGCGACCTAGATTACGAATTTGCCTAAGATTGCTCCTTGTCGTAACGTTTTGTCTCTCAAAGTTCTTTTTAGTAATTGATTTAGTCTAAAAATAGAAACCCTAGTTGATCTATATTATAAAAGACCAATATTATGTTGAGGGGGAACGTTACTACGTTACACTTAGACACGATTCTAGGTAAGACTTGCCATCATTAAAAAGAGGGAATTTGTTGAGTAATATATTCTATATATGTAATATATTGTTTTATGTTTTAATAATGACAAGTCTAAACAATTATGTTTTATGTGCATATGCGTGTAATCGTGTGTTTAAGTGTACAGTTAATTATAGAGCGAAGATCGTAGTTTAACAAAGTATAATTCAATCGAAGAATTGAAGAGAGATCAAGCTCATGATAAGTGTCAAGTCTCTTTGAAGATTTACAAGACACAAGTTTTATTACAATCTCAAGAGTTATGGACCATTCATATAACTATCGAAGAAATGCGATTTGCGTAATATAAATCAAAACGTGAAGATTTATGCGTGCTATTAATATATGATTATATATTAATTTAGTAATCTTATAAACGGTTTTAAAATAGAAATATTCCTTATTTAACAAGAATTAAAATATTTATCTTATGAGGTAAATATTAATTCTAAAATACTAATGATTTTATTTTAACCGTTAGTGTCAAAATTCAAATTCCTAGAGAAACGTGCTTCGTAGAATATGTCTCGAAGAAACGTGTTATGGACGTTGGGAGTTGTGCATAGGGAAGCGTGTCTCACGTTTTCTCTATACAAATCCTAATACGTTTCATATTGTCTTTATGGTTAATTAAATAAATAAATTTGTTTATTTAATCTACTTAAAGATTGACTAGGATTTGATTAAGAATCTAATTTATTATATTATTGATAAGAATTAGGATTTGATTCAAAGTAGGATTCTATATTTTATGGTGTAAGGATGTTTCCTAAATCACATAGGATTATGGAAATATTATCTTATGTCTTAATTTCTTATTATTCTATTAGAGTCCTTTCCTAATTCATATAAGATTAAGTTTTAAATATTACCTAGAATTAGTATTCTAGATAAAGTAATATTCCTAAACTATCTAGGGTTTAACCTAGATCTAAATTAGTATATATATGCTCTCAAATCACACGCCTAAATCACTTACGATAATCAAGCCTCACGCAAATCGAGAAGAAAATTAAACGGACGTAGTCTCTCACGCGTCTCGATATTCGTGCAAACATTGTCAAAATCTCGTATACAAGATTACAAGCATTGAAGAATATTTTCATACATTCAAAGATCATCGATACAAGAAGTTGTTAAAAGTTTATCTTACTTACTTAAGATAGATTCGAGTATTTAACGGTACTCATTGTAAGCAAGTATTTCATGGTACTTGTCGTAGCTAGATATTTTACGGTATCTAGATTGAGTTACAACTAATATCAAAGTTGTACGAGTGGGTTGATAAAATTGTAATCCGGAGAAGGTACTAATTTTATTAATCGAGAATAGTGGACGTAGGTTTCAATTTGTGAAACTGAACCACTTCAAAAGATCGTGTCTCCTTTACTTTATTGTTCTTACTTGTTACTTGTTATTACCACGCGTCATCAACATACATCGAAGAAGAATCGAAGAAGTTGGCATACTCAATTCAACCCCCCCCCCCCCCCCCCCACCCCCCCTTCTTGAGTATATCTAGGTCAATAGACTCTTCATTGTTATTGCATGCGTAGATTAATGATCACTATGATTCCTGTTTTTATCTTTGTTGTTATTATTATTTCAGTTTCCATGAGTAGCTAATTTCATATGTTAGGATGTAGGGAGTAAATATGCATAGGTAGTATAGATTCCCGAATCGACTTGTTGCAGGCAGGAGGTCGGCCGACCGGGGTAGCTGGTCGGTCGACCGACTCGTGTTTGAATTCTGTTTCGCTTTAATTTTTAGACTATAATACCCTACAATGAGACCAAAAGGAAACTTGTAGGATGTTAGTAATGACCTACCCAAGATTGAGAGATCAGGGAAGGGCATTGGTTTGCATCTTAAGACGGATAGGTTACTTAAGACTGAAAGGTTTGTGACCTAAAATTTAGGAATCACCCTTATTGTCGACACCCAATAATTGTGAGACCTAGGGACTAATAGCATAGGCCGAAAGGAGCTATTAGGTACCATAGACCGAAAGGATATGTTACACCTCTTACGCGACTGCAATACATGTTGACTTTAGGATTTATATTATCATAGCTATTTATTACCCAAACTTCCTAGCATCTCTTTTATTATAGTTTTATTCTCATCTTTATTTACTTGTTTTACCTTTATCTTAGATTTAGTAACAACCAATCAAAACACCCCTCTTTTTATTATTACTTTATAGATTAAAAATTAGCAAACATAATTAACCTTGTCTCTCTGTGGTTCGACCCTTACTATCACTATCTATAGTTTTAGTTTGGTTTATAAATCTTATCCTTGACACCCACAACGACGGGTATCAATTGGGATGCGCAATTACTTTTGGCCGCTCAAGGTGACGTTAAGACTCGTTACCTATCCGAAGCCGCTCCGACCGCTCGTTCCGCGGTCCAAACTCGTGAGGCCTATGAAGCCTACATGAAAGAGTCCTCCGCTCTTAAAAATGTGCTTATCTTCTCCATGGAGCCGGATCTCGAAAGGAGTATGATTAAGTTAACCACATCATATTATATATACACCAAGCTTGCGACAATGTTTTCGCAAACTCCAAGGGTGATTCAATATGAGGCGGCTTCCGCCTTCTTCGACGTTTGCTTGAAGGAGGGGCAAAAGATAAGCCCTCATGTGCTCAAACTAGTTGAGCTCGCGGAGACTCTAAAAGTGCAAGAAGTTGATGTTCCCGACTCACTCATCATTGACCGAGACCTTCACTCTCTCAACAAGGTGAAATCGTATGCTCAATTCCAGGTGAATTTCAACATGCGAAATCAAGAGACCACATTGGATGAATTGCATAAGATGCTCGTCCAAGCCGAGAGAGATATGGGACTTCATGAAAGTTCCACTAAGGATGTTTTGAACATCGAGAAGAAAGGGAAAACGAGCTTCAAAAGGAATGCCTTCAAGGGCAAGGGCAAGAAAACGTTCAAGCCCAAAACGACCAAAGAAAAGACCTTTTCGAAAGGTGCTTCCACCTCATCTTCGAAATCCGAAGACAAGTGCCATTATTGCACGAGGATATGACATTGGAAGCGTAATTGCCCCAAATACTTAAGCGATCTCAAAAATGGGAAGGCAACCGCCGTAAGTAATAATTCTCGTTTAAATCCATGTTGTTTATCAAATTATGTATAGTGATACAAATTTGTTGATATTTACCCTTTTTAATTGTTTTAAAGGGCCACCTCCTAACGACAAGAGCAGGGAGAAGGAAGCATAAAGTTCCTTACTTGGATGACTATGGTAGCATCCAATTGATTGAAGACTTAAAGAGCTAGGCTCTAATTTTCATATTGTCTTCTTTCGTATTTTGCATTTTATTTCTAGAACAATTTACTTTCTTGTAAGATAAGGATTTGAATCCTAAAAAAATGGTTGTAATTTTGGATATTAGTGACTTGGTTTTCAACCCAAGTCACTACTTTTGTTCTTAATCAATTACGTGATTTCTAAAATAAATTGCATACCTTGTTAAAACATGAATAATAGTGATTTTTATCACAAAATAACTCACATTGATACGATCAATAGAATATAATCAAAGTGTTGATTAAAACGGAGAACTACACCCCATGAGATACTTTCAATCAAATTAAGGAATCATTAATTCATTATACGATGATCATTTTAAGTGAAAATGAGAATGTATGCATCACACCTATAAAACTTCAAACATTCATATGCATTGGTTAAATCGAAAATTGCTATCCTTATACAAGTAAAGGTTATTGTTAAAAGGATAGAGTGGGAGAAAATATTTCGCCCGCAAACCAATGATATAAATAAAGGATCTTAGAGAAGATTCCTACATGGGAGTCTTAAGAAGAACCCTAAATGAATGAATTGAAGAAACTACGAGAGGACACTGAAGAAACTACGGGAGGACACAAGAGGAAAGTTTCGTTATGTTCATTGTTTCAGAGAGAGGATAATAAAAACCCCGTATGAAAACGGAAGGAAAACGGTTCCTTAATAAATGATTTTTCTAAATTTATAAGATAAAAGAGAAGAAATCATCTCAATTCTCTCAATGTAGTTACAAGGGAATTATCATGTCATATTCGTCTCAAGGAAACGATTGGTTGAATGAAGATAGATTACTATAGGGATAGTGATAGTGATAATGATTCAAATGATAAATAAAGATTTACATGCGAGAAATGAAAGGTTCATTTAAGAGATCGAGTGATATTATTTTTAGTGGGAGCGATATTCAATAAAGAATTGAACCTACCATTTAGAGAGGATGGGTGATTCTTTAAAGTGTAAAGAATAAGAGGATCTCAATTCTAGATGAACAAATACCTTATATCATAAGATGATGGAGCTTTACGGGAAGGTTTATTGTATTGATAATAAAAGGTCGCCCATTAAGAAATCAAAATGGTTAGATATGAATAACCTTGATAAAATAGCCAACATGATTGAAAATAATTGGAGTGATGAAATCATTAATAACTACAATATAGATTTCAGCACATGAGTGACTAGGAAATTTCGAGTGATTCATTAATCCCTCTAGTATATCAATACGTCACGAGTTATAAGATAACAGTGGGAGCTTTCCTCAGGAAAGGAAACTCAAGATCTAGAATGAGTTCTAGATATGTGGTCAAATAAGATCATATTATATGAGATAACATGAGATGGAGGGAGACCAAAATTTGTAAGTTTTAGAATCATGAATAAAAGGTTTATTCGTAAAACACTAATACAAATTGATGATCGTGCATCAAAAGCAATGAAATAGTATTGACTATTTTACATGACAATGTCATTTGAGTTATAATTAACTCAAGATGAAAGATACTTTGTCAAAATCCAAATGGGTTGTAAGAGACAATATTGAACCTCATAAAGTGAACTGGATTGACTTAATATAGCCCCTAGCCGCTTATATGAGGTGACATCTCAAAGCGACTAGAATGTGAGGCGACTGATGGCAAGTTCAAGTGCCATAGAGTCATATGTGATGACTAGTCGATCACATAGGCAGACTGCAAGAGACACTATGTCGGGCAATGTGACCGCTTATAGAGTTCTGGAAATTTTATAATAGCCGGGTCGTGGCGAGAGCTGCTATAGTATTCTTATGAGTCAATTCTTAGACTAAAGACTACTCTCCCAAGATGGTACAGTTTTGGCGTAACCTTGATCCATTCTCTACGACTTTTCGTAACTGGAGTCAAATGGGATTGCTTTGGGTTGTGACTGACTGTGACTGGTTGAAGGAAGTAGTGCGATAGAAATTGTCCATCCCTTGTCAGGGTTGTTCAAATCTCAAGGCCACTCGAGGAGAAGTTAACTGGAAATGCGTGGCCACGCTCGGAAGGTATCTATGGTAGATAATTCCGGTCAAACAGTTATTCTCCAGATCGAGGAAACCACTCATGATATGATCGAATGCAAGTACGACCTCAAAGAGACATCTTGCATTGAGTGGGAGATTGTACACTACTACAAAAACCCTTAAGGACATCGGTCAATGCACATCGGTTTTTTAAAAAACCGATGTAATAAATAATACACATCGGTTTTTTCAAAAATCCGATGTCCTTATTGAGTTATTTACATCGGTTGTTTTTACAACCCATGTCCATAACTTGCTGATTTTAATGGACATCGGATGTTTAAAAAACCCATGTCCATTAGTGCTAATTTACATCGGATTTTATTAAACCCATGTCTATTGCATTTCATTTTTTATTAAAATCCCTACTCCATCATTCCGTTTGCATCTTCATTTTCTCGCACTCATACTTTCACTTTCCCAAACCTTTGATTTTTGCCCAAACCCTAACCCCCTGACAATTCATCGTTGCTCAACTTAACCCCAAAAATTTCATTTCAAAACCTAATAATTCATCTACAACCTTCTTTCTCTCCCAAAAATCGTAATTAATTTATTAACAAAAATCTAATTCATTTACAATTCGGTTGTCGAACACTTATTATCACATTTTGATCGAAATTTTGGTAATCAGAGAATCTGACATTCACGTAGTCACGTTTCCACTTTCCAGCAGTTGAAGCACCAAATGATCCAAATTGGAGCTCATTAGTACCTGAATCCATGGCGATTCCATCAACATCATCAGATACATCAACAGCAACAGCAAATCAACCAACTACAACTCCATTACACCTTCATTTCTCGATCAATGGAGGGAGCGAATCGTCTACGTAGACATACTTAGAATCGGCCTAGGTAAGGATAAAAATTTCACATGACTAGATAAGTATCTGTCTTGAAGTAAGTATTCCTACTTTTTCTTATTTAATTTGTTAAATTCAGCTTCAATTAACGAAATTAGGGTTTTTCTTTATTTCGATTTGGGGGTTTTGGTATTAGGCTGATTTTCAGCTTCGCCCACTGCTGCTGCTGTTTGATTCACTACTACAATTTCAACTTATGGTTAATAGGAGCTTTTTATTTGAGGATTGATTTTCATCGTGCTAGTCCTGGTGGAACTGGAGGAGTCAAGACTATCGGAAACTATGCAACGGTATAGCACTCTTAGATCTTTTTTCCGCGTCATTACATATACTCTTGTGTGCACTATTTTCAGATGATTTGTTTTTCTTTTGGATTAAGCAATAAATTGTTTTCACTAAGGAAAGGCTGATTATTATCCAATAATCAATTATTTGGTTAGGTTATTCTGCACAATTGAATGTCTATAAATAAAATGCTGCGGAATACTTTTGAAATGCAGGCCTGATGGTATACTTAGCTATTTTATATAAAAGATATTGGTTAGTCGTGGGTAAAACTTGACCAAGTTGAAGTGTATTTGCAGAATTCATTAAACGCCTGGACACCACCACTATAGTGATTATTAGTTAATGCTGTTAACTTTGCTTGGTGATGCCGGATGTGTCTTACTAAGATACTCTCTGGTGTTTGTTGTGCTTTTGCATAACTTATTGCTCTACTCATGTAGGTTCTTAAGGCTCATTCTGCTGCTCAAGCCAACGGCTATTCTGATGTACTATACCTGAGCTGTCTTGGCTTATTTGTATTCTGGTAGAGTTAGGGCATTGCCCAAAGGTGTTTGTGTTTGTGTTGATGATCACTGTCCTCGTATCGCTTGTCGCCCTGCTCTTGATTTTCCTCTTCAGGTCTTGTATTTGTCTCACATTTTTCAAATTGCTGAACTCGTTGCTCTTTATCAGGTACCTACCACCAATTCATTTCTTAATTCTTTCTTTCTACTTTATTTTCATTTCCTACACTGAATTTTTTATTCATTCATTTGTTCAATATTTACAAATTAATATTGGAATATTGGATTCATTGTTGCCTAGTACAAGTTAAGTGTGAGGAGTTATTTTGATCATTCCACGTGTTTTTGGTTACTCCAATGACTTGCTGCTTTAGAACTGCATTTTTCATTGTAGTTTGGTTTGCGAGAACACCATCTCTAAAGCTGATGGTCGAGTCCCAATCAATGGTCCTATACCTTAACATGATGGTTGTGTGAAAGATGCTTATTTGGTTGCAGTAAAGGCGATTGTGATCAGCTGAATTCTAAACTTCTCATCACTTAAAGATCTTATTATCTTAAGTTGAACAATCAAGACATGCACATGATATTTGTTATTCCTCCATCCCAATTTTGTTGTCCTACTTTCTATTTAACAATCAATTTTGTTGCATTTTGTTGCATTTTGTGTTGTTCTAACAATTGAATTTCAACTATGTAGAAATTTATCCATGCTTGCGGAGGTTTGGAAGTGGTTCAATTCCGACTCACCTTATCGGAGCAGCATTGCTTCGCGGAGAGTGGAAAGCTGCTGTTGCCATCATTCACGCTCAAACCCTAGCTTTTTCGCTCAAACCCTAGCTTTTTCGCTCAAACCCTAGCTTTTTCGCCGATTACATGTAAGTTTCGCTCTTGTTCGTCTATCTTCGTCTAGTTAGAGTAATTGTTGCTAAATTGTTGTTGTTACTATGAATTGTAGCCTTAATTTCTCGTTTTAATGACTAAATATTTGTTGTTACTTGTTCCCCTTTGACATGAATGGAAGCCCTTGAGGCCTTGTTATTATTGCTGCTGTTCTATTTTCGTGTATACTTAATTTAGAATGACTAAGTCTTTGATCGAACAGTTGTTACGCCAGTGGATGTTTACCTGTCCTCGAACATAAGAAAAGGTAAATATCACAGTAAAGGTGATATTGCTGGTGATATTGCTGCTGTTCCAGGCCCTTAAGCAAGGGCTATTTAAATAATATTCATATAAAAAGAGAGTCAATTTACCCCTTTTCTTTACTGTGATATAATAACTGTTGATCTTGCTCTACTATTTAACCTCTTGAATATGTCTCGTGCTATGAATGAATTTCTTATTATAGTGACGGTGAGAGTTTCTAGAATTATGATATGTGAATCTAGTGATAGCAGTACTGATACTATAGGTCTTTCTTCCGGTTCTATCTTCGATCTTGGAATGTTAAACTCGTAACTAGAGCTAGAAAGCGGGGTTTAGTAGGCAGCATCCCCCTCCCTCTCATATTAAGTAGATAGACAAGAAAGTACCAGAAAGAGAAAGGCAGGTTAGTAGTTGTAGGTGATGTAATATCCTATTCACCCGCAGTTGTAGCAGTAGCTACATATAATGAATGTAAGGTGAGCCATGACTACAGTTATAGGTCCAAAAGATTAGTGAGTCTTATGATAATTTGCACTCCAATAACCATCTGAAGTCTCCAGGAACCTTAACCGGCTAACCCCCTTTCCTGCTTTCTAAAAAAGAGAGGCAACTTCCACTTGGGATGCAGATTCACCGGTCTGTCTGAGGTTCTTTGATACCAAGTGTTTCTTTTGATTCTCGTTCTTTTACCTATGTAGTCCCAGAGGAATTCTTAATTGTTAGTACTTGCCGAATCTTGAAGAATGGCATCATCAGCTTTTCTTGTTGACCCAAAATCTGCTGCTTTTCCTGAACTTATTTTAGCCCTTAGTTTCTTGTCACTTTGCTTGACTCACTAAGCTAAGACAATTAAGCCGCACATTAATTAAACTGGCATGTACAACTCTTTACGGATTGTGGTATTTTAAATTTGTGGTAGGACTGCATGTTATTGCTGCCTTTCTTTGTAGGGGAACAACAGTTTTACACTTTCTAGCTACATGTGAGGATTTTGATATATCTATGGAGTAAAATTTAAATTTATTTTTATTTTGGTTTAATTTGTCGTTATCTCTTTGCAGTGTGCGCGTCAGCAAGGTGACATTGAATGCGGGTACTACGTAATGAGGTACATGCTAGAAATAGTCACTCGAGCTAATCCGACTGCACCTATCGAAGAGGTCAGATTATCCTTCCACTATAAAACTCGTAAATATTTTCATAAACGTGCTTGATTCCCAATCCGGTGCCATATGTTAGTTGTGTTTAGTTAATGAGCCGTGTGTTTGTGTACTTTCGGATGGTGTCCCGTGACCATTATGGTGCCTAATGTTAGTTGTGTTTAGTTAATGAACTGTGAATTGTGACTTGTAAGTGGCGAAATATATACCCCGTATAGCGTTTACTGCGTCGATGTTTTATTTGTCAATTATTATTTGCCTGGATCTATGAAGTTAAATTATTATGTACTTCTTGAAATGAAGGCATCAACTTCCTGCCATGGATGAATTATTATGACTCTTGATTCCAAATCTTATGTTGTTTTCAAATGTTTTCTTTGGTATTACTGTATCACTTGTTAATTAATTTGTATTATTATTAAAGTTAGAATTTTGTGTATTATTTACAGGTTTTCAAACACCGACTGCCATATTCCCAAGAAGAAATCGACGAGGCCAGGGACTTGTGGGCGGACTATTTTCTAAATGCATAGTCTTTCTAGCTAGTAACGTAGTACGTACTTTGATTTTGCAAACTAAGCCGATGTTTGGTTAGTTGTTAAACTTGTGATCTCTAGACTATTTTGGATGTCGTCTAAAATGACAGATAACCCTATATATTTGGTTAGTTGATGATTTTGGATAATGTATATGAAAGCCGACCGACCTTTGTCGTGATTTGCTTTGTCCATGTTTAATGAAAGACGAACGACTTTGTCGTGCTTCGCTTTGAATTTGTGTTTGTTTGGTTGATGGTATGGTAGTCTGGCTGGCATCTGAATAATGTATACTGGTGGTACAAATTACCATCAATATCAGCTTTTTTTTTTAAAAAAAAGGCAACATCAAGGACAGCGGTTTATTCAATAGTATGATGTATATTAACATAAATGGACATCAGATTACAGCAAAAAAATGATGTGCATACATATGAAGGACATCAGACATATTAAACCTCCGATGTGCATACATATTAAGGACATCAGACATATTACACCTCCGATGTGCATACATATGAAGGACATCAGATGTGAGCTACAGAATGATATGCATAAGAATGAAAGACATCAGATTTATTAAACCCCCGATGTGCATTACCAAATGGACATCAGATGTTAGCTAAAGTCTGATGTGCATAAGGATGATGGACATCAGACTTTTGAAACATCCGATGTGCATTACCAAATGGACATCGGTTGCACAACCGATGTCCTTGACACCCATAATGGACATCAGCGAACTCTACATCGGTTGCTAATCCGATGTCCTTGTCCATAAAAGTCCGATGTCCTTAAGGCTTTCTGTAGTAGTGGTAATAGGACAAGAGAATTGGTGACGCACACTTGTCGAGGACAAGTGGGAGATTGTTGGGAAATGTGTCCTCAACAATAGTGCGATCACATAATTAAATCTCACGACTAGAATGCGCAAGGGATGATACGAAATATATTAGTCAACTGACCAACATTAATCGGTAATGATTGGCTAGCTAGAGTTTGACATTACTGTCGTATGACGGTGGTGGTCAGTTGATCCCTTTAGGTCACACCTATAGGACAATTCCCTAAATTGATAAGATGATCAAATGTATATTGATACGATTTGATAATATTCCTTAAACTCGTATACCGAGAAATCAGAGGTTAAATCTTATTGTAAGATTTATGTTTAAAATTGAAACGTGTCAATTGTTAAACAATGAACGATATTTTACAATATCGTAATTAGAATGAATCGGGTTGTGTATTAATACAAAGGTTGTAAATCGTATTGACGATTATTGTAAATAATCATTTTATATTAGTAATTACGAATTACTTATCAATTGATAAATATGATTTACTTAATTTATAAACAATATTTATTTGATAAATGTATTTGTTTTAGATTAAGATAATTGTGTTTTATTAACTTGTGACATATAACATGTCACATGATGCACAATTATACAATTGACAAAATGTAAAATGGATGTCCATTTTATCTTAAAATGGGACGGCTAGTGAAGGTGGTTGTGTGGATGATTAGTGTGTTAATTACACTTTAATCATTATGCTTAAAGTAAAGCCTTGAGAACCCACACCTAGAGCCACCCTAAGTGCATTGAGAAGTGAAGATGTTCCCTCTTGTTCTTCCCCATACCCGGCCACACCACAACCCAAGCACCACTTCATATTTATGTGATAAGCTCACAACAAATTCATTCTAATGTTTTTGCAAAAAATTTCTAAGGTGAGAAAAACAAACAAATCCTCTAAAATTATTATTGTGAGAATAATAAGAATACTAATAATAATAAGTTATAATATTAGTATATTAATTCTAATTAAAGAGATTAGAATTGTTTTAAGGAAAACCGATTTTGGTACTAGCATAATCAAATTTTCGGTTGATTTAAGGGGTGTCTTGGTGCATCACAAAGGAGGTGTTCTTGTTGAATACTTGGAGGATCATCCTAGCATAAATATTTGGACCGTGTGTAAGGGTTCGAATCTCCTCATTTCCGCATAATCTTATAGCATGCATAAGATCTAAAATATGTTAATTAAAATGTTAATTAGTTTTTATTTAGTATGACTAAAAGTATTAGTTTATGAGATAACTAAACCGAACACTAACAACTAAAGATAAACGAAGGCAAATATGTTAAGATTAAATTGATGATAAAAAAAACAACTAGGGTGTCGGGGGTTATTACTAGGGTAAGTCGGTGTCAAACATGCAAAGGGTAAAAGGTCTCTTCTACGCTAGGTCTAGGTTTATCTCGTCTATCGATTTGACTCCCCTAAAGTCGAATCATATCCAAGCTCTCGCTGCAAACAAGGCCAACTTAACATACATACATGCTCATGAGAACCCTAGACTATCGTCAAAGGCAAACAACAACAAGATTCATGCCCAACCGTCGTTGAGGCATTTCATTAAACATATAACATGCATATAATGAAAACCTAACAAAGATGGAGATCAGACCCTAACCCTAAGCACTAATCATCAACACCAACTACCCAAGAACACCCCTAACCCTAGCAAGGGAACTACTCACACATAACTAAGGCAAACATGTAAACAAATGATGAGTAAATGCTAAACATGTTGGATTATGATAAAAGTAAACAAATGAACAAAGAAAACATAAACAAATGAAATAACTAAGTAAAGAGAGGAAAGATTATACCAACAACTTGATTAAAGTGAAGAGCTTTGATTACAAAAGAAGAGTCTTCTCAAACCCTCCAAATTACAACCAAATCCCCAAATGTAAACTAATGAAAGAGATAAGAACCAACTAAGGATTATAAAACTAAAGATTCACTAGAAGATTCTATGAACAAAATAAAATTATGATTTTGGGTAGTGTCTTTGAATGTAAATGAAGAGCAATGGAACACTAGAAAACCCTAGGGATGCGTGAAAGTTATGTAAAAATTGCGTCCATGAAAATAGACTAAGTGCGTGTTTATATAGTGCGTGAAAATCTGAGAAATGACTCTCAGCCGGTCCACCGGCTGCCGGTCTGAAACCGGCTAAGAGTCAAAATGTAAACTTCTGATTTTTTCTTCATTTTCTTCAATGCACAGGCATCACCAGCCGCTGGACCGGCTGCCGGTTGGCCACCGGCTGGGGACCCTTTCTTGAGGATCTGTCTTGAAAAAGGTTGAAAGGAGGAGTGGTTAAGGGTAAGGGGGTCCCAGCCGGTCAGCCGGCTGCCGGTTGGCCACCGGCTGAGGACCCAAAATCAAGAGCCTGCAAAATTTCTTCAAATCCAAGCTGAAGGGGCTCCCAGCCGGCGGACCGGCTGCCGGCCGACCGACTGAGGACCCCACTTCGCCATTTCAGCTTCTTTTCCTCTCTTTTGCTTTGATTTCACCTCGTTTTGTTCCCGCTTTTTCATTCCCGCGTCAAGTCCTACAACATGGCAACCAAACATGTAGAAAAGAGATATCGGGCATAAAAAGGGACAATAGCGTGCAAAACGGGGGTGAAACGGGATCGAAATAAAACGAAAACAAGGGAAAATAATGACCGAATTTGGGCTCATCATTATTACACTAGCTACAAAAAACATATACCTAGTATAATGCACACTGACGCTAATAAAAGAACACATTCCACTTCAAACATAAAAATTGCAATGCTTTATACTACGGGCTCGAATGGTCAATGCCTACCCCGGCTGTCCAAAAAGTTGTCGGACCATTCGCTTCCCCCCACAAAGCCCCACACGGGGGGGGAATACGCCTCGCCAAAAAATTGTTCACAATACCTGGCCATAACACGCGACCCCTAAAATATACAATGTTAAGGCCACATACGGCCTGATAACAACGGCCTCATACGGCCAACCATAGTTTCTGGAGACTGGCAAATTTTTTTACAAGGCCTAACAATGGCCGCCAAAAACAAAACATCACCCAACACCAAATTAACAAGTTACTTTCCCCTCCCCCTGCTGACCTCCTGCCCCTTCCGCGCCCAGCCTGCTGGGAGGGAGCACCGATGTCTTCCAGCCCTAGGGAAAATGACGGGGCCTGCACCATTTCAACTTCAATCAGCTCATCCAACTTTTCACCCACTGCATTCCATGCTGCGACGAAGCCTGTGTATATGAGCCTGGGGACTGGGAACCATCCCCTTGGCTACTAGAGTAAGACCCGGAATTCGATGGCAAGCCACCCCCCTCATCATGCGCGAGCTCCTTCGGCAGCCGTTTGTGGAGGGTCGACACCATTGTCAGATTTCGCCTCGTTGTCATCCATTTCCGCACACGCAGCTATAGCGGACACCGGAGATAAATAAAAAAAAGGGGGGTCAGAAGGCAGATCTAAACTGAAAACGGTTAATACAATCTGACAAAAGGGGACTTACGTCATAGAAGCTTGCTTCCAGCTCTTCGTCAGTTGGGACGCCATCAGGTAGGGGGAGTGCAACATATCGCAGTGGGGGCTCTTGTGAAGCTGGATCAGGCTCATTCGCCCGCCTGTACAGCACCTTCGAGAGATCCGATGATATGGGGTACACATCCAAATCCCAAATCCCTATCCCAAACGCGCGGTGGTACGGGAATGCAGCTACTTCCTCCGCAATTCGTCGTTTCAGGCGGTCATACGTCCAATGACGAAAAAGTGGCAGACTTCGTCGTTCGGGCACTCTCATCCAAGTCAGACGGTGGAAGTACATAAGCTGCAGGAACAGTAAGCAACCCCCAATACTCTTCGAATCCAGCGACCTCCATGATTCAAAGGCCTTGTTGAGCCATTGAAGCACAAACGAACACCAATCCAACTTCGATATGGATTCCACTTCTTCTACAGCAGCCACCAAACGGAAATCTATGCAGATGTGGACCCTCGGTGCCAGGAATGTCCCCATTGCAAATAACACAAACAGCTTCTTAAACAATGGACCCCCCTCAGTCAGGCCCACCAGTTCCTGTCTAACTCGCTCTAGCGGCAACTCTGCTTTTGGGCGTAGCTTGAACCTCTCACGCCAAACTGATGCCAAGATCTGATCGTTTCTCGCATCAACCTCCCTATCCGTACAGGGCAACATAAAAGCGTCGTAGACGTCGTGCTTCGTCAGCACATAAGGGTGGTACCTTAACAGAAGTTACATTTGCGAGGTCGGATCGTACTTGCACAACAACCAGTCAACCATCACATGATGGAAAGCGTGCGTCTTTAGGAGCAGGAGGCCACCAAAGCCGATTTCCTCAATATCGCGCTTCTGATTTTTAGACATAAGGGCAAGCAAATTATACAAACGGGCTGGTGAGCCATGCCCTTCAACCTCTTTCTTCTTCCTGCAACAACAATTTTCAAACGGGAACGTATTAAACACAGAATAAAATTTATCAAATGTATTAGCAAGAATTACAAATAGTAACGATGGACACAAAAGACAATTCCAAGAATCAAGACATCAAAACTAAAACAAAAAAAAACTCCAATATAGTAAATAATGTACATATAAACAATTACAATCAGAATGTCAACATATTTTACTACCTCAGTTAATAACGACAAACTGAAACATATAAACGACAAATACAAGAATCAGGACATCATAAATTACAAAAAAACGTATCAAAAATAATAACTAATGAATATAGAAACAATTACCAAAACAATGTCAACATCATTTACAACCTGACAACAGTCACAAAATGAAAAACCGAGGCACCATAAATAAGCAGAAAAAGTTTCCCATATAATAACAAATGTACATATAATACAGTAACAATAAAAACATGACATCTTATGAGCATACACACATCACAAATTGACTAATTAAATGTAACCAATATAATTCAAATTGCAACCTACTATCATAACGCCAATTGAAGACAACATATGTCCATGCAACACATCACTACATAATAAACACAATATAAGAATATTTCAATGTTGCTAACCAACTACACAATGTTATGAGCATACGCAAACAACAAAATTACTAACTAAATGTACCCAATAGAACCACCAAAAAAGTAAGTCACCATTAATAAACCAAAAAGATACCCTATATAATAACCAATGTACACACACTACAATAACAAGTAAAATATGAACAAATTAAGATAACCATGTTACAAACTCACTAAGTAAATGTATTCAATATAGTAATTAATGTACATGGAAACAATTAGAATCAAAAAGTCAACATAATTTTACATCATATAAGAACGACAAACTGAACAAGCAAGCCACCATAATAAAAAAATAAAATTACCCCATAGTTGAACCATTGTACATAGACTACAATAACAATAAAAGTGTGAACTAATTGCAAAGTAAGATAACCATGTCACAATCTCACAAAATAAAAGTACCTAATATAATTCAAACTGTAACCCGCTATCATAATGCGAATTAATGCCAACATTTGTGAAAGCAAATCCATCATATATTCATATCTTCACATACTACGCATAATAGGAAACAAAAAATCCAAACAAAATGCATACAAAATAGTCATTAATGTACCCACAAACAATTACAAGTTTAATGTCAACATTTTTTACTACAATCATCTAAAAAAGACAAAACTGAATTAGCAAGACACTAAAAATGACAAAAAAATGTACCAAATATAATAAGCAATGTACACACAACAATGACATTATGAATACCAACATATTACTACACCACATGCTCATCACACAAATGTCAAATACGAAATAATGCATACACAAAAAACAAAGTGCCACAAATTCTAAACATATCAATGCTAACCATGTCACAAACTCACTAAGTAAAAGTACCTAATATAATTCAAACTGTAACCCACTATCATAATGCGAATTAATGCCAACATTTTGTGAAAGCAAATCTTATCTTCACATACTACGCATAATAGGAAACAAAAAATCCAAACAAAATGTATACAAAATAGTCATTAATGTACCCACAAACAATTACAAGTTTAATGTCAACCTTTTTTAGTACAGTCATCTAAATAAGACAAAACTGAATTAGCAAGACACTAAAAATGACAAAAAAAATGTACTAACTATAATAAGCAATGTACACACACAACAATAACACTATGAATACCAACATATTACTACACAACATGCTCATCACAGAAATGTAAAAAACACAATAATGCATACACAAAAAAACAAAGTGCCACAAATGCTAAACATATCAATGTAACAGCTCCAACACATGACAACATCCAATGTCACCAAGAAAATGTTATATGTAACCACATAAAGTAATAAGAATATTACAAAACCGTGCACAATTTAAGAAGATGTTATAGAACACTCACTTTATAACCTCAGAGGTTTCAGCTATATCTGTCTTTCGCCTCTTTGAGGACTCCCCAGTATTAGCAGGGCCTATCACCGAAAAACCCAGATGTTACTACTACATACTTTTACGATCCCATAAAATCTAAACAATATAGCAAACCAATTTTTACCTTTCCCCTTTGCTCTACTTTTTGGATCTGCAACCCTTAGCTCAGTAGTTACCACTGTCTTCACATTTTCGGCAACATGATCTATTAGAAAACAAAACATGGTCTATTAAAAAAACGGTCATAAAAACACTCAAAACAGAAAACACGTTTTCAATACAATAATAACCAAAATGCAATAACGTGCCTTCTTCTTCTTCTTCATCACCATTACCGTCCCCTTCTTCACCATTACCGTCATTTTCTTCTTCATCACCGTTACCTTCTTCTTCATCACCATTACCGTCCTCTTCATCACCATTACCGTCCTCTTCTTCTTCATCAACATTATCATTCTCTTCTCCTTCTTCATCACCGTCATTGTTACCATCTTCTTCTTCTTCGTACTCCTCTTCATAATCAGCATCTGCCTCTTTTGCTTTGCCCTTACTCTTGGGAGGAAGGTTGAATGTTACCTTCCTCCTCCGCAACACCTTACCCTCTCAGCCTCCACCGAAATGGCCTTCTTTCCTCTGCCCCTTAAGGGGGTTTTTCTCTTACTTCCCGCTGCATCCTCTACAACATCGGCGGTTACTGACAACAAAACCAAAAACATAAATTAAAATAAGAAAACAAATGAAAACACCAACTCTAAAAAAACTCTAAAAACGTGACTTGCGTATAACCAAAATTAAACAACAAAACAAAAACCAAAAAAATACCAACATTTAAACATCAAACACAGACCCTCAAATGGTAATGTTTAACTAACAAACATGCAAAAATCCAAAACACCTAAAAAATTCATACAACATTGTTATTTAAAAAACCAAAATGCAAAAATCCAAAACAAACATGAAATATCATACAACATTGTTATTTTTTCAAAACCAAAACATGCAACACGAAATATGATAATAACGAATATTTAAACGACAAATCCCATAAAATACCATACAATATTATTTTATAAAAACCCAATAAAACCACAGAACATATGATACTATTTTAAACAAACATGTAAAAAATGAAATACTATTTTAAACAAATATGCAAAAATCGAAAACAAATACTACAAAAAACAAAACGTGCAAAAAACGAAATATTATTTTAAACAAACATGCAGAAATCGATTACTATTACTAAATAAACAAGAATCCCAAAACGTAATATTATATTGGAAACCCTAAACCCTAAACCCTAAACAAACATGCAAAAAAATCAAACTTAATATTATAATAACAACCCCAAATCCCCAAAATATTAGAAAACAAAATTAAAATTATACCTTCAACACCCTCTTCTGATTGATTTCCTGGAACATTTTTTCTTAATACACGTCTTCCAGCTGCTTTCCTCACCATTTTTTCTGATTGCGTTTAATAAATTTAGAATTTTTGGTGGTCTTTTCTTTATTTTTTACAGAGAGAAGGGGGAGAGAAGGGAGGTTTTCTTTATTTTTTACGGAGAGAAGGGGGAGAGAAGGAGAGAAGTTACAAATCAGGGAGTTAATGTGGAGGGGTGGGTAAATGAGATGAGAGTGACGGTTTAGGGGGGAGGTGAAGGGACAAATTGGACTTTGGTCATTCAAATGTCCAATCAACAATTAATGCAAAAGTCAGGATAAGCATCTTACCGTATTCTCAATACATATCGTATTTAGCCAATACGGTATGTACTTGGTCCGTCGCAACCTTAAGACGGGTAGTTCCGTCTTAAGGAAAACGGACACTTTTATTGGTCTACGTGTCACTTTATTCGTCAGTGGATACAGGTAGAGTATCAATCGCTGTTTGTCACAATCCGTTGGAATTTGGATATCACCAAGTATTCCCTTTGTACATTGTTCAACTTGAATGATACCGAGTACATACTCAGTTTGAATGAAATTAAGAGTTAAGACAGGTCAAATAATTGGATATTGGTGAAATAATATTTTGCATTCCGATCATTGTTTATACAATTATAAGGTTTTGTATGGTTCATCTTCACGTTTTACAACTATGTCATCCTAAGGCCATTCTTCATCAGAAAAATGCCTTGTTGCGATAAACATCACGTAATTACACAACGGAAGTAAAGATCGTGTATAATGAGGTTGATTTTGTTTTTGTTGGAAACCAAGTTGTTAACCGTGGATAAACAATGTATAATCCCTTCACAGAGATCCAACGAATATTCTCGGGAAGAGGTACACGGCTGGGCAAAGAGCGCTCCACTCCCATCGGCATGACGAACATCAAATTGGACCTACCACTCAAGTCATGTGGTCATGGACTATGGAGTATGGTGGTGTAGTGGATAAGGTATATAGGACCAACAATCTCAAGTTGTACATTGCATAATAATACTGGAGGAAAACGACTAAAGATCTTTATTTCAATAAACCCCAAAAAAGTTTGTGGCAAACAGTAAGCCTCCCTATTATGGAATGTGTCTCGTCCTAAACTTTAAACTTAAGACGGATAATCTCATCTTAAAGGAGAATATGTGACAGATTAACATAACCATCTTAACAAGGTATAAATTCAAAACGGATAAGATCATCAGCTAACGTCAAGTAGCATGGGTAAGGGGTACACCATACAGGCGTCGTACACCATACAGGCGTCTGATTACATAATAAAGCTGACATGTAGAAGGGACAATAGCTGAGAAAGTCACCCAGATATCGGTTATAGTAGCTGTGAAACCTGTTAGCATCAACGTACCCTAGGAGTTCCTTTCCGAGTTGATGGAATGATGGGTGACGCTGAGGTTTAATCAATTAGTTTTGCAAAAATGCATAAAAATACACATTTCCAGGTACAACGCAGAATTATAGAATACACAAATCTAGAGAAAAGAAGTGATTTATATTTCATTCGTCCTCCTCCTACTCTATATCAGTAAAAAGCGCAAGTAGATCAAAAAGTTAAATAAAGCTTCATCTCCCGATAAAGCAAAAACACCCCAAGGAAACAGAAACCGATAAACTATCAGATATACATCTAAAACGAAAACGAGTACCACCAAAATGCTACTTACCTTCCTCATCTTCCGTCTGCTGAAGTGAATGACTCAGCGAATCCGTATGGACGAGCAACCATGCTACTTTGAGTATTGTCTGCCACAAAGGATGATGATGTGGAGTCCAGTTGATTAGTTCCTTCAGAATCCTTCCATCTTTTAAGGGCTTGTGGTAGAGACATATCCAAATCGATTCCATAACAGTCGTCAAAGCTTGAGGCGTCTGGTTTCCACTGCTCTACTAGAGAAGATAACACATTCACAATGTGTCCCATGTCTGGCCTTTGATATGGCTCCCTAGCGCAGCAGTGGCCTGCCAACTCAGCAACCGTGCTGACGCTCGCGAGAGTCTCCTCATCCAGATCGATAGTAGGGTCAATGGCCTTGCGGAAACTCTCCTTGTTGAGGTGCATCCTCTTGAACCATGTAACAAGGTGCATGCTTTCCTCTGGCTCTGTCTCATCTAAAGCTTTCCTTCCAGTTATCAACTCCATGAGTATCACTCCAAAGCTAAAGATATCGACTTTGGTGGTTACTCGCCCTGTCACTGTTGCAATAAAATTTAAGAGAGTGGTCAAACTAAAGAATCAAAAGCCGTAACAATACAAGCAGACCAGACAGATCATTTTGGTAGGGTACTAGCAGGATCATTTCAGATATATTATGCACTTTGGTTGGGTCATTTCACGTCGGGTTGTTACAGGTTATTTTGGCAATTGGGTTGGGTCAAGGCAAGTCATAAGAAAAGAACAGAAGTGCGGAAAAAAAAAAATTATTCCATAACTTGACAGGACAATCAAAACACTTGAGAGAATATACCTGCATATTCTGGCGCCAAGTAGCCGAAGGTTCCAGCAATCCGAGTTTCAATGGAGGCCTTGCCTTCAGGAGCCAAACGCACGAGACCAAAATCCGCAACCTTTGCCCTCATATCGTCTCCAAGTAGGATATTAGAAGGTTTTAGGTCCCTGTGTATAAAACTTTGATGAGCCAACGTATGGAGATACTCAACGCCTCTCGCTACATCCAAGGCAATGCTCAGCCTCCTAGTCCATTCCAAAGGCTTCAACCCTTCCTCCGCCCAGTTAAAGATAAATCTACTCAAGGTTCCTTGAGGCATGTACTCATATACCAGCAGTTTCTCATTCTCATCCAAACAGTACCCAAGAAGTGCAACCAAATGCCTATGTCGAACCTTGGTCAAGACTGCAATTTCAGATTTGAACTCATTCAACCCTTTTCCTGTTATTACCCCACATTCCATTCGTTTCACAGCAATCTTTGTGCCATCGTGCAATTCTCCTTTGTATACTGTCCCAAAACCACCTCTTCCCAAAATGTTGTCCTCACTGAAATTGTTGGTCACATTTTTGAGGACTTGGATGGAAATAACCATATTCCCATTTTCAGCCATTTGGACATCACCTGTTTCACTGCCCTGAAAGGTATGGCTCTCGCTAGGAGTGACAACACTGACACTTGAACCAGCAACCGTGATTTTGACACTGTCATTGTCGGACCCAGAGTGCTGTGGGTGGATTACCATGGCATTAGGACTCTGTACTCTACTGAATTTATTTTGCTTCTTTTTGTAAAGACAAAATCCCACTACACCACAAATAACCAAAAAGAGAACAGCCCCAATCACACAAATAGCAATAACTGCAGCACTAGAAAGTTTAGATTTCTTGCTGGGGTTCCCACTGTTCCCGTCAGCTACAGCTCCCGGTAAGGAACCGTCCGGACTATGTGTTATCTGGCTCAAATCCTTACCAATGTCAGGATTACCCTGTGTTTTTATAATCAAGTTTTTCTTAAATGACGGGACTTTGCCATACAGCTGATTATTTGACACATCTAGTTCAGTGAGGGACGGCAGAGTTGCGAGCTCCTGAGGAATAGTACCAGTGAGGTTATTATCAGCAAGAATTAGCCTTTGCAATGATTTGAGACTAGCAAAATCAGGAGATATAGTTCCGTTCAGACCTAGTCGCTCCAAATTAACTATCGTAATATTGCCATTGGTGCAAGTGATACCAAGCCAATCAGCACACGGGTCGTTTCCCTTCCAGTTTTGAGCAAACCTTGCTGGATAACCCATGGACTTGGCAACTGACAATAGTACATTCACTTGAGGGCTACAATCACCGGGATTTGGCAAGCAGAAACTATTCGTATTAGTAGTCGAATCAACCACAACCGAGCTCTTAAACACAGGCACAGGCCCTTGAAGTAAATTATTGGTCAAATTCACAACCGTCAACGACTCCAACTTCATTAAAGACAATGGCACAACCCCAGTTAACAAATTATCCCTTACACTCAATACTTGCAGATCATTTAAACCCGAAAAATCCGGCAAAGGACCAGAAAACCCATTATCATGCAACCAAATTTCTTTCAAAGAAGTCATATTCTGCAAAACATCAATTCTTCCACCAAGTTTACCCTCACTTTTCTGTCCATTAACCCACAATGACTGAATTCCAAACCCAATAAAACTACTTGGCAACTCACCTTCCAAACTATTAAATGCCAAATGCAAGTTAACCAAACCGGGAAACCAATCCGACCCGAAAATCTCAGGTATTTTACCAATAACATTAGCAGAATTAGCAGAAAAATTCTTCAGTGAGGAAGCATCTTTCAATGATTCAGGGATTTCCCAAGCATCAAGAGGATTATTATCAATATCAACAGATTGAAGTGAAGTTAACCCAGCAAAGAAATCATTAGGAATTGAACTAAAATTATTATTACTTAACATTATAACTTGCAATGAATTCAACCCTTTTAGATTAGGAAGTGAACCTGACAGTTTATTCCACTGAAGTTCTAACCTTTCAAGAGAAGTTAATACAGAAAGATCTGCAGGAAGTGTACCTTCAAGGTTTTGATGACCTATCTGAATCCGGGTCACCCGTTTTTCATCTGAACAACCCACATGGGCCCATTTACATGGATCCGGGTCATCCCACCCAAGTGACACAGGTGGGTTCAAGCTCTTTTTCAGTGCTAACATTACAGAAACATCAGTAGCATCAACTGTTTCTGCTGCAGAAACTGCATTTTTATCAGTACAGCAACAAAAACATGACCAAGTAGCTAAAATCAGCAACAAAATATGCCAAAGATTGTATCTTTTCTTCATTTTGTGAATAAAGTTGAAAACTTTGGAACAAAACTATAGTGCAAAGTAAGGAAAGACAGTGAATTTAGGTTTACAGGCTTTTTATGTGAGGAAAAGCACATAGGTATATCTGGGCTGTCAAAGAACTGGAAAGTAGAGAATGCCAGTATGAGAATAGCTCCTGTAAATTGCGAGATAAGGAGGGATCGGAATAGAATAACTTTGAAGCTTAGCTTAAAAATTGAGTTTGGTTAGATGACAGCTTATAACAAAGGGATGCACTGGAGTAAGTTAATTGATGATGTTAATATTATAATGGAAGTTTGTGTTGTGTAGTTCTCAGAACAGGTAAGGGTGCACATGGCCATGGTCTACCACCACTCTTGGGTCCATCAAATTATTGTTTTTTCCTTTATTTTTTTTGCAAACCTCGTAGAAAACGGTACTATTTATCACAAGTTTACGCGGATAGTTCACAAAATGCAAGTGACACTATTTTCACGATGCTCCATTTTTCCCATTTATTCTCCACTTTGTAAGAGTAACATTTTCCTTCTTCCGCTTATGATGAATAGTAACCGTCACCAACAAAACCTTCTTTTCCCTATATTAAATTAGTAATAAAATGTGATTTGGATAGGGATCTCAAATTCTCAATCTACCTTAAATTTTAATAATAGTTATATCACAAAATAATTCTGAAAATATGCAGTAGCATTTAATTTTGAGCATTCTTAATTTCTTTTCAGCTTGAATTTTGCAAGTAATAAATACAGTTGATAAACGTATTTTAAACTTTAGAGTAGTCATATTAACGTTAAATTAGTTATACAAGTTACTCTCATGAATTGATCTATATATGTAAATGGAAATTTTGGGAACATATTTAAGAGACTCTAAATAACTGTGTTGTTACTAGTTACTAAGAATGAACGCATAAAAAAGGTTTTAAACTAATACTATCTTGATTTTCAAAGTGCACGAGAATTGTTAATAGCGTGAACTTTAATGTCCATATTAAAAAACGCAAAAAGAACAAAATAAGCTACGCTTAAAGTTCACCCAATATAAAACCAACGACAAGGGTCGAATAGTCAAATACAAGAACATACGAATGAATGTCTTAGGCCTAATGGTTTAGACGTCAACTAACGCCTAATGGTGAGACGTGAAGTAACGAGTAATGTGCAACAGCCAGCAAGTATACAGGGTGCTAGCCAACATTTCTTAACCTGTCACTGACATATGCATCAATTCCTTGAAATTATACAAGTATTTTCTAACGGATAACGTTTGGAAAGCTTCATATTAAAGGATGAGTAATAATTATGTTATGTTGCATTTAGTAGTCTTACACAAGTGCATGTGTTATAATTCCTATTATTGGAATCAAATTTATTGATTCATCATTCTTGTCAGAAATAATAATTGAGTGCACAATCACAATTCACAACCTACAAATGATAGGATTCAACTCTGTTTCTTCTACAGTTGGTTTGAACCGAGTCCAAGCCCGAAAAACTTCCTGTACTCGTTCGGAATTTCAGAGTATACAATCTTTACAATGTTCAAAAGATTGCGCTATGTGACCTTGTGTAGCTTGTGCTTTCCCATCGACTCCCAGACATGTTCAGCGATGTATTTGTCCTTAATAACGACTCATAATGAACAGCCTTTCGGGTTGGTGACAGCCGCTGGCACACATTTCGCATGGTTGGTCTCTGGTCTGGATTAGAGTTAGTGCATTCAGCAGCTAGCTTGATAATTGCTGCTATTTCATCAGCCATTTCCGGGGAAGGATCGGATAATCGATGGTCTAGGAGATCTTTGTAAGTTTTGGTATGAATTTGAAGCAGAGATACGAACGAGGAAGGGTGAGGAGATGTTGAAGAATTCACTGATGAACTTGAATAAGGCGACATCAAGTTCCCAGGATGGCTTCCCATTATGATTTCTAGTGATAGAACTCCAAAGCTGTATACATCGCATTTATTGGTGGGATTCATCATGTACGCTAGCTCTGCAAACCATGAAGATCAATAGTGGTAAGGTTATGACAGAACTAAACATTGCAAATTAAATACAACATTAATCCTTCGTGTGGCTTTTTCTCAAAGATTTCCGCCTATAAAGCCCTTGAAGGAGTAGATGTACACAACTTCGCCATACTACTCGTGTTAGAAAAAAATGCCTACAGATTAGAAGCATTGCATCTTAAAATACAGACCTAGATGGCTAGTCTCTAGATAACAAGCTTATGGGTTGTGAGAAAATAGAGAAATATCATATATAACAAATTATCATTGAATTTTTAGTTAAGACCCAAGAAGTTACCCGGAGCAATATAGCCATATGTTCCAGCGACTTCAGTCAGGTTGGAGGAGTCCAGACTCAGTAGCTTGGCTGTGCCAAAGTCGGAAACCCGGACCTCAAAATCCTTGTCAAGCAGCACATTATTAGAAGAAAGATCTCTATGGATGATTGGAGGAGAACAATCATGGTGCATATAAGAAAGCGCATGCGCGATGCCTTTGATGACATGCACCCTTTTCTCCCAGTCAAATACTCTGCACTCCTTATCATCTTTCAGCAGTTTTCGCAAACTACCCCTCTCCAAGTACTCGTAAATCAACAATGATTGATCAACATTAGAGCAATACCCATAAAGCTTAACAACGTTTCGATGCCTAATCTTTGATAATGCTTCAACTTCTGTCTTAAAATTCTTCTGATCTTCAAAACATGAGCTTACTATTGATCCGAGCTTTTTAACGGCCACAACTTGGCCTGTGGATAGTACAGCTTTATAAACCTGCCCATGTCCACCAACACCAATACAATACTCATCAGCGAATCCGTCTGTAGCTTTTCTTATGTCTCCATACCGCAGCTTTCCATTGAATTTCCTTATAGAGAAGAACTCTGGTTCTAGCTCGTCTTCTTTCCTCCCAGCTTTCCGTGTGTAGTAGACAAGTGCAAAAACTACACATATGACTAGGGCAGCTGAAAAAACAGGGGAAATTATCAGAGTCGCTGTGTATTTGTGCTTCATTTTCGGCGTTTTCAAGGTTTTAGGGCAAGGGATCAAGCCGGGTATTTTCCCACATAAACCTTGATTTCCCATGAATGATGTCAAAGGAGCTTTCTGAAACACGCTGTTGTCAGGAAGAGGACCGTCAAGTCTGTTGTAGGAGACGTTAATGACTTGCAGGCTCTGGAGTTGATCAAATGTTACTGGGATTTCACCCGAAAGATTGTTATGAGAAAGATCTAGTATCTCCAAGTCGACCAAATTACCAAGTTGTAAGGGAATTTCACCAGATAGCAGGTTTTTGCTTAAATCCAGTAGTACCTGCAAGTTCACAAGATTGCCAATTTGCCAAGGAATGTTACCATACAAGTTGTTTCCATTGAGATTCAACTTGATTATTTTCGAGCAGTTGCCGAGTTCTTCAGGGATTGAACCATTCAAATAGTTCATGCCTAGATCAAGAGAGGCTAAATCCCTCAAATGACCAAGTTCTTTGGGAACAATCCCAAAAAGCTTGTTACGGCTCAGTGAGAGATTGAACAATGACTTCAAACTACCCAATTGTTTAGGAATGACCCCAACTAATCGGTTTGATGAGAGATCAAGATACTGCAACTGAATTGCATTTCCTATCTCGGGCGGTATTATACCACTTATGTTATTGTTAGAAATCTTCAGACTTGTCAGGTTTTTGCATTTTCCCCAATTGGGTGAAATCTCCCCTTCAAATCGGTTATAGCTTAAATCAACGTAACTAATATCAGGGTATGCACCAAAATCTTCTGTTATGTTACCCACAAGCTGGTTTTTTTCAATTCTCAGTCGGGTCAAGCTGGTGCAGTTTTTCAGCGATTTTGGGACACGTCCCGTGAACAAATTGTTGTTAGCACAAATGTCCACAAGTGTTCCACCTTGGCAAATATTATCCGGTAATGACCCCGAAAATGCATTTCGGGACACCAAGAACAAGGCCAGGTTAGTGAGGTTACCAATCGTTTTTGGTAATGGACCAGACAATTGGTTGCCATACACTGATAAAACCTTCAGTTTAACCAAATTACCAATTGAAGGTGGTAGTGATCCTGTAAGATTGTTAAAGTTGGCCCGAAACTCGGTTAAAGATTTAAGTTTACCGAGCTCAGAAGGGATTCCGCCTACTAACCAATTATTCCCGAGCATAAGAGAAGAAAGGTTGGATAAGTTGGCAAGAGAAGGCGGAATACGACCCGAAAGAGAGTTCCTGTTCAAGTTCAGATTCCTAAGAGCAGTCATTGTCCCAAGTTCTCCAGGTATCGTCCCAGAGAATTGGTTAGATCCTAAGTGAAGACTAGTGAGCTTAGTGAGATTAGTGATTGAAGACGGTATGTTCCCATAGAAGTTATTACCATGAAGATCAAGAATAGATAGATTAAGCAGGGCAGAGAAATTGAAGGAATACAAAGTACCTGTTAATCCCACATTTGTTAAGTTCAAGCTAGTAACACTTCCATTAACACATCCAACCCCAAGCCAAAAGCATGGTGAGGTGATAGCTTGATTATTCACAGTTCGACCTACGCTCGGAAGTGACCAAGAAGAAATAAATGACTGGCTTTCTGTATGAAGGTTTTCTTTCCATCGGATGAGAGCCTCGGCTTCTTGTGGAGTTCCTCGAGTCGAGTTAGGATTGAGTAAGAAAACCAGATTTATCAGAAGGAAAAGATGAAGAAGAGAAAATAAAGGTTTGAGTAGCATTCTCAATCTACTTTCTTTTTTTCACATGCAAGAGAAGAATAAGAGAAGGTTGCTTTCTCCATCACCTGAGGTAAGACTGAGTTCTTTATACATCAAATTTGAAGTCAATTGTTCTTTGCAGGACACTCTCTCTTTTGAAAACATCAAATGAATTGACTTGGTCTTTAAGTTATGTGGCTTGACTCTGAACTAGAGCTGGCAGACTTGACCCCACCAGAAACCCGACATGATCCGACAATTAGCGACCCAAACCCGACTCCACCCGGCACACGAAATTGACCCGAAATGATTCGGCCTGTTAACGACTCGACCCAAAAGGATAGGCTGACCAGATATGACCGACCCGGTTAACCTGATTGCCTCCTCTACACGGCTATAGTCAATGTATTTGGAAGGAATGGCACTTATCGATAATAACCATTTGTTTTTGTAAGTGTTTATTAAGACAAAATACAGAAAACTCCAATCTTTCCGAAGGTGTTTTTTTGTTTTTGTAAATAAAAGTCTGGAAAAGAATGTCAAAGCTCGAAGAAAATTCAAAGCTAAATGAGAGGTGAGCCAGAAATATGGGACAACTCACCCAAATAGCGTTCAAGGAGTACCTAGGAAACTAAGGCAAGTCCACATCGTTGGCAATATGTTGTCTGGGAAGAATTCTTTATTTGGAAACTTTTGACTCAAAATACAATCAATTGTTGACTAGAAATAAATAATCTTATGATTAGGTGCAGAAGTGCAATTAATTCTCCATTCAACATCGAGGACATGGTCAAATCCAAACTCCATTCTATATTTCTATATACTTCCAGATGTCTATAAATTCTCACTTGGAGCAGTTTCGTTTTTTCCATTTTTACCAACCACGGTGACCGGTTCGCTGTGAATATGCCCTAGCGATTCGCGATTCGCTCTTATAGAATTTGATTCGCGATTCGTAGGGTACCCGAGCGGAGCCAGTAACCCTATTACCAACCCTCCAGTATGTACAGTGGAACAGTAGATTATTTTTGGAGGACAGCAGCAATAAACATCAGCAACAACATATCAACCGCGAAGACAGAGAAAAAGCAAACAAATGCACAACAAAGGGTAAATGAAACAATAATCTGGTTCGGAATAGAGTGCTACAGGAGTAACATAGATAAGCTCTATAGTTTCTTCTTTTATCAACTAATATGATTTTATTCGTGAGTGTAAGTCGAATGAAAAGACTCAAGATGCAGTTAACAAAATACCAGCACCTAGAATAGCCCAAATCAAAGGAATGTAACCACGAAAAGCAAGTTAAGTAAAACCTCGAGTATGGTTAATAATCCTCAATTCAATTTGTGTATCAGTTCTTTACATCTAACAATGCTTCCTACAATTATCCACTATTCATTTTGCTTTGAACAGAACAGTGAGGATATGAAGTCAGTTTTCTTCTGATACTACTCACTACTCACTAGAATCTTTATCCATAGCCATCAAAAACTCTCCTTCACACACAAGTTCACCTCCAACATATGCCTTGCTTTCCATTTTTGCAATACCAAAGCGTTTTTGTAACTTGACAAGTGATGTCCGCATCACCAAGGTATCCCCTGCAACAATTGGCTTCCTAAATCTTACTTTGTCAATACCAGCAAAGACGAAATTTTCCCGAGTTCCTCCAGCTTCTGTTTGCAGCATGACCAATCCACCTACTTGTGCCATTGCCTGAATGCAAGCGATCATGTCACTGATATTTACTCAACTAAGTATTGGTCATGCCTAATCTTTGACACTTGGTCCGTTCTCCGACTCACTTAATTTCTCAAAATATTTAAGAAACTTTTAATTATGTAGTGGAATCACTGGAATGGTTTAGAGCAGACGAAGTATTTTTGTAGTATTAATTCATCCAAAAGATGAGAAATTGATGCCTTGATGGCTACAACTTCCATCAAGGAGTGACGAAGCCCTCGTAATTTATTGGGATTTTTTTACCTTGTACCCCTAAATGCTGTTAAATTCTAGCATGCACCCTCAGTTTTCAAAATCATTTAACACACCCTAAACTCAGTAATAGTTCCAAGCTTACCCTAGGACCATATTTCGGGTTTTCTAACACTTAAGTTTATCATGAAAATATGCGTAATGATGCGTAACCTAAGATTAGATTGATGGCTCTGCAAATTATGGACGAGATAATAGATTTTTTACCTGTCAAAATAGATACTATATGGATGAAAGAATACAATATATTTGAATATATGATGAACTACAAGTCTACAATGCATTAGCAAGTAATTTTAAGAGCAAATATAAAATTATCCCGCTCGGGAGTCAGGACCACACTCACCAATCACCGTTCACCAATCCTTGCATGTTTTCTTTTGGATGTAAAATGAGTCACAAGAGCCACTTAACACTAGGGGAGGGGGGATTTGAACCTAAAACCTAATATCCACAGACCACAGTATTTCCGTCCTAATCACGCTAAGACATTTTTGGCAAAGTTACAGAAATGTCACCAATTCTTACATGTTGAGAGAATATTAATCAACCAGTTACCATTTCACCAAATTTCGATCTCCTAAATCTGAGTAAAAACAATGATCATATTAATCGGAATGCACCAAAAGAAAACAAGACAGAAGTTGATCATGCAAACCTCGACCATAAGAACACCAGGCATAATTGGCCTGTGTGGAAAATGTCCTGGGAAGAAATTATCATTAATCGTCACATTCTTGATCGCCACTGCCGTCACTCCAGGGTTATACTCCACCACTCTATCCACTAGCAGAAATGGATACCTAGACATTGTAAGCAACAAACCAGGATTTTTACTTAGCTGACAATACCATAGATTACAAGTCTGTTTCCCAAATTTAACTAAAAGTTTCAAATTTTTTTCATTGTTCGTGGACTACAGCCTCTGCTAGTCCCCTTAGCTCCGCACTTTCACCAGGACAACCAGTGACAGAATCAGGATTTTTAGTTAGCGGACAATAGCTTAAATTAGAATTTTATTTCCCAAATTCTAACTAAAAGATTCAATTTTCTCATCGTTTATAAGTTGCAACCCTGCTAGCCCCCTTAGTTCTGCTACGACAATGATCAATTGCAATTTAATACAATTCCCTTATATCTAAACCCTAATTCCCCAAAATTGAGCAATTAAACTAACCGATGAGGTAAAATGTCGCGAATTTGATCAATATCCAACACCGTAGGAAATGCCGCAAATCCTGCATGGTTTGTTGAGCTAAAAATTAGGAATAATCATAAAATTAAGCAGTAAAATGAAGTAATCAAACAAATTAAAGAGTACCGACGCTTTTCAATGGGGACGGAAGGGTTAGTAGAATTGAGAGAAGCCGAAACGATGAAGGAAGAGAGATTATGCGAGGCTGAAGAGAGAGAAAGTGAGGTGAAAGTCGAAGGAGAATGGTTACGGGAGAGCGATGGGTGAAGAGAGAGAAAGCTTGGAACAATGGTGGTGGGTGAAGAGGAGAGAGATATCACTGAGGACGCCATTGTTGCTGTTTCGAGTTTGAAGACTGGTCCCACAGTTTAATTAGTGTGATAATCACCAATTTAGCAGTTGGGGAGTCTCACTAAACAGGTTTTTTATTTTACGGTCTTATTCTTTCCGACTTAATTTTGAGCAGTTTTCGATTTTCCGGTTATGGATTAGTTTCAACTTACAAGCGTAAGTCAACATAAACTCTGCGTTTTTTAGCTCAATTTAACTCGATTAAATTATAATTATAATACTCTATTTCAATAGAAAAATTAAATCAGCCTTCCAATATAGTTAAACTATGAAGCGATTTTAACGTGGAATTAACCTATCTTTTATTTTTTAACCTAGATTTGTTCCATCACCCGAAAAAAATCGCCAACAGTCCCTTCAAAACTAAAGCGGATATAATACAGACCATATGGTAATCAACTTAACTGTCCCATGGACATTAGAGTATGCTATCTTTGTTTGAATGAGAATGTTACCCTTATTGAACATTTCGTATTTGGATTCTCCCGTTGATGGGCAAGTTCAGGTAATACTTTACTAACAAGGGCCAAGGATGGACGAACAATTTTAGTAGCCTTAAACCCTTATACGTCTTAGAATTGAAAATTTGAAATCTACAATACCTTTGCCAAGACAAAGCTTTACAATTTTTCCGACTCCAATACTAAAGAGCTGAATCAATATTGTGAGAGTCATAAGACTCAACCAATACATTGCTAATCAGACCCAGCAATTAGCAGCTAGCAGCTAGCAGCTAGTATTTGGTAGTATACTAGTATTACATTGTTACAAAAACCTTTTCATTAGCTCAGTACAGTTTATAAACGCTTTTCATCATGATTACTATGTCGATTACAGTAAAATTATTGATTACTACTTTGGCTTATTAATCTGTAATTATTAATAATTTCAGTAAATTAAAACAAAGCCAAGGCTGATCATTCAACCCCTTTATTCCCTCACCCCTTGCAGTCAGAACAAACAATCGTCGGTTTTATTCAAAGCAAGAAAATGAGGAACAATCCCTAGGCTAGACACAGAAATTAGTAACTTGGACAATCTCACCCAAGACATAACCACAAAACACAGGAAAAAAAACATGAGATCCTTGAAGGTTTGCTCTAAAAGCATATCCCTGCCCTAAAAACAAATCAGTATGAGTGAAGTAAATCCTCAAGAAATCGGCTACAAAGCCCACAATCTAGTCCAACTTGTACATATCACTAAATTTTTGCAGAAATAATGCACCAACAATTTCACTTCTGCTCGTACAGCTGGCCTATCCCAACCCGACGCCACCCAACCCTGGTCAGCAACAGCTACAAGTTATCAATACCTTATCAGCTGATCGATCTACTTCGGCCATGCGAGCACATCAAACACAGTAAACAGGTCATCTACTACTTCGCAGCTACAATCACGAGCAATAAGCTATTAAATTCATCAGATAAAAACAATTAGAGCAAGTTAAGTATGCCCAACATCTGCATCAATCACAAACCTAGAAACTTACAGCAGCAGGGTTTTATACACCTACACGATAAATTGTTGATCACGGAACATTAGATTTCAACAAGACTCAAGCAGGGCCAGCTTACATGTGCACATCAATGCAATTGGCTCACCTTCTCCTCAACATCACCTCTATCTCAAAATTAAATTTCCCAATTTGACTTTTATAGTCGTGATCTAGTCAACACATAATTTTAACCAACAATTTTCCGAAATTTATGCAAGGATACATTGTACTATGGTCTATGGAGAATATGTCTAGTAAGAAGATTGCAAGGAAATGTCCGAAACGATGGTCAATTGGCAGAACCAAAGATTTTCCAAAAATCACCCGAAAATATACTCAACTTAACGTAGATTTTGAGAAAATAACAGTTGAAGTTGATCTCATTTCACAACCACATGCAAATGGGGCAGTTTAAATAAAGATAAGAGAGAGACAGCGTCGCTGCGATGAATCTCCCGCAGCAGAGACTTCCAAAATCAGCTTGAAAAGCCAAGTTCGAGCATAAAAAGATATTGTACGACCACAGGCCTCAAGGAAACACTTTATGTCAGTTTTAATTAGCCTCACCAATTTGCAGGACTAATTGATGAAAATACCAGGAAGCACTACCAGCAGTATTTCCAGGTGACAGGGCAAATATGAGGACATCATCAACGAAACAAATACAAAACAGCACCAGCATCACCAACTTTGCATCTCATCAATCTGCCTATCGACCTTCCTCAACTCTTCTCAATCTAAGGTAACAGACCAGACTAACAATGTCAAAGTTCAAAGCATAAAATAGAAATGAAAGCATTTTAAGTAATACATGGAACAATGACCACATATAACAGATGGAAATTTAGGACAAACCATAGTTATGCCTCCACAAGAGCACAACGCCAGCAGAAAAACTCAACATCTACTGCAGTCCAAGACAGTACTGAGTAAAATCAACAGACCCACAAATATTAGTTTGTAACAGCTACTAAGCCCAGTCTAATCATAAATGCTATCTCAACACTGCAAATTACTGATTCACAAGCGATTGTCAACATAGAAGATCTTGAAGACACCTCCGCCTGCAAGCAAAATGACACAACGCAGTCAAATAGTGAATCTTACAAAAAAACAAGCAACATAAACAATAACGCAGCATATCTTCACCTAATCTGACTTGTGAGGAGAGGGACTACGCGAAACACGAGGGGAGACAGAACGGCGAGGAGAAACAGAAGGTGCTTTAGGACTGTGCTTATCTGGAGAACGACTCCTAGAAACAGATGGACTGCGAGGTGAGACTCGGCGGGGAGAAGGACTTCTGCGTGTACTCCGACTTCGTCTTGGAGGAGAGGCACTATAAATAACAAGCCAGAAATAAAGAGATCAGACAATGAAAGGAGCTGACTGTAGAAGACTCGGATAAATCTTTCAATTTGATGGAGTAACCTTTTAGGAGATCTGCTTCCATAGCTCTTCTCATCATCATAACGATCTCGGCCACGGCCTCTTGAGTAGCCAGGACTGTAGCTACGACTCCTGCTGCGACGGCGGTAGCTTCTGTCTTTTTCCCTGTACCTGTCACGTTCGTACCTGTCAGCGCTTCTACTGCGGCTTCTTCTGTGGTAGTCCCTCTCCCTGTAGTCATCACGGGACCTGATGCAAATTTTCACAACCCGTCAATTATTTGTACAAATCACATGCATACTGTCAAATGACAGAGAATGGAAAGCTAGAAGCCTATGAAATACTGATAACCCAACTACAACGGAAAGCTAAATATTAAATGAAAGAGGGGGGAGAACAGCACTCAGACAAAAACAGGGGCAATCAATTTGAGACAAGTAGTACCCAAGGAAATTCCTGAGAGAAACCAAGATACAGATAAGCTTAGTCATGAGTCATGACCACTATCTCCTCCGATAAATAGAATAGGATGGCAACTTATTCTTTTAATTATGGTGATGCTAATGATGAGTAAAGGACTTGATGCAGAATGCAAGTGAAAGTAACCAACATTCCTACTGCATGATTAGGGTCGTGGTTTTGGAAGAGAATAATAACCAAGAATAGTAGAAATGCTACAGCAGCAATATTTTTAACAGAGTTGGTTAATATGTCATACTGTGTAAAAGAGAAAAACAAGTTAATTTTGTGAAGCGACAAAAATGAACAGGGCTGGAAAATTGAGGTTCTTTTTTTTGAAAAATTTAAAAACTGATTACAATTTTCCAAGTTCCCTAAATCCTGAAATTTATATGCCTTTCCATCAATGGGAGGAGCAGGCATGGAACCACGAGATGGAACATATACAGCTACATGATAACGGATAATCATATCATTCTTCACTTCAGCAAATATAGTAATATTTGAATAGTTAAAAAAACCATCATATTAATTTAGGGAAAGCCAATAACACATTTCAGTAGAAATAGAATAACATAACATCTTATCAAACTCTAAACTGTGATGGTGTGCATATGAACTATGAGCATAAATTTAAGTTTACCACAGCAATAGACACGGCTAGTTAACTAAGCTAAAAAGATATTTTACCTTGGCCTTGGGCTTCTAACCTTGGCAATAGGCTCCAGGATCCTTCCCTTGTGGCTGAAAACAATGAACAAGCATGACTGAAACCATACTTGGAGACGAGTAAAAAAGGCAATGTCATGATAATACAAACAGTAACAGCAAAACCAGCAGATGCCACATGACACAAAAATTCTAAACCTTTAAACGTATGCATTTAAATTCTTTACCAAAATCTGCACTGATGCCATCTAGGGCATACCAGCGAAGACATTGCATCAGCTCATCTACTTAAAAAAATGCGTACAAGCAATAAACACAAGGAAAGCTATTCAAAGTTCCTACAGTAAAGCAAACTGGTTGATTTAACTAGTTGCACATCTCTTGATATTAAATAGTTGTCAATTGATGCAAATTACAATGACAACTTCACTTTGATGCAAATAACCAGTCTGGTTTATTTGCTGCAAATTAAAGCTCGTCAAAATTCCCCATAGTAACACATGCACATTGCCAAAGGACAAGCACGGCTTAATTTGAACCTAATCAAAGCATATTCCTTACAAACCCTTTGTAGTGTTTGTACCAACAAAAGTGGAATCTGGTCATGCGTCTTCCAAACATTCATAAATTTCACCCCTAAACTTTTAGTCTTCTACCAAGCCGATCGATAATCAAGCTACTATGTATCGTTGATTAACATGCAACAATCACCATATCGAAATAACAAACTCTGTATAAAAAGAAGCAACAGAAGATGGCCACACAATAAACTAACAACTATTACTCACATTCTCTCGGCATTTGGGCCATATTTTGCAAACTGGACAGCAATTTCTCTACCATCCACCTGCCTCCCTAAAAAAATCAAACAATACAAGTAAAAAACACATGCATCAAAAAATATAACTACAGCATTACTAGCTTGCCAGATACTCAATTCATCTCAACCAAATGTTTACTTTTTTTCAATACTGTGAGACGTATTTCAACCATGTAAACAAATGATTGGGACGATAGAGTACTAAATCAAATCAAAGTCACAATACCATCAAGCCTATCAACAGCCTTCTGTGCCTCATCGCCATACTTGTACCGCACAAATGCAAAACCACGAGACTCACCAGTCCTACAGTATTACACAATTTCACGTTTTAATCGAATCAAAGTCGACAAATCGTTCCCCTAACCTAATACTTCCTCCGACTCAACTGATCAAGCCGGAGCGCGTAATCCGCATCAAATTACTTCACTATTAGAAAATTAATCATGGAAAAAAGGAGTAAAGGTTACAACCTTCGATCTCTAGGGATATGAATGTCGACAACTTTGCCGTATTTGTCGAACAATGGAAATAAATCATCTACAGTTGTTCCTGATCAATTAAAAGTCCATGTATAACTAACGATTAATCGAAAAACACCGCTAAAACTAAAATTCGAACAAAAAACAATAAGAGAGAGAAATTATACGGAAGCTGATGTTGAGAACGAGAAGAGAGTAAGTGTCGGTGATGTCAGGAGGTCCAGCTCTTCCGATGTGCGACATCTTCGTTCCGATTTTCCGACGATTTTTAGGGTTCGTGACGATGCAGATTGGAAAATTTAGGGTTTTTTTGGAGGGATTTTGTGATTAGGAGCGTATCCGCGTATACGTATATCTTTGGAGCTTTTGGCGAGTTTAAGAGCGTTTTATGAACCTTTGTCTTGGCTACTAGCTAGGACGTAGTTTCTCGAAGCTTTTTCCGTGCATTTTATATGTCCGATCTTCGTATCTCGTCTTGTTTCGTGTTAGGTGTGTATTAGACATTAGTCATTATGGATGGTGGTAAATTAATGTTAACTACGAAAGTAATTGAATAATTAATGTTAAACTAGTTTTGTGACCCGCTAGGTAGCATCAAAACGGACACGGACACGGCCACACGAGATACGGTATACCATTAAATTTAGGACACGGGTAGGGATGTCACTGGGGCGGGTATATGTGGATACCGCCCCGCACCCGCCCCAGTTGGGGCGGGGATGGGTGAACAACTGGCGGGTGGTGGGGCGGGTACGGGTACAAAAACTATACCCGCCATGGGTACTGGGGCGGGGCTGGTTTTAGCACGATACCCGCCCCATACCCGCCCCGCCTCGTACCCGTATATCCAAATGCGTATAATATTATTAAAAGCCCAAATATATTATAAGCCTAAGCCCATTTCTCGCCTAACCCCTTGCAAAAGTCCAAAAACCAAAAACTGAAAACTAATTCTGACTTCCTGACTTCCTTCACTCCTTCGTCCTTCACCAAACACTACCCCAAAACCCTAACTGACGCCGCAGTGCCGCATAATCACGTTTCATCACCAAATCACCACTTCCATTGATCAAACTAATCCTTTTCTTCATTAACACTAATCAGAGAACTAAGGTACATACTTTCTTCTTTTTTTAATTGTCAATTTTTTCAATTTTTCATACTTTAAATCACATATTATAAGGCTTTAATATTGTCGTTTTGGGATGAATGTTTTGTTGTTGTCGTCGTTGTTGTTGTGATGGTCTTGTATGTTTAATGGTTGAGTTGAAGGGAATTAAACCTTACAGGTTCATCAATTTTAGTACAGTGGAATTTAGGCTTAAGCATGGGTTTTCAATTTAAGGCATTTGACCCTTGTTTCTTCTCTGTTGTGGTCTCTGTATCGTGTTTCTGATGGTGCATCCAATAACAAGAGGTAGTAATGGTTTCAGAAAAAACTTGATAATGAATTTGAAAATAAGATGACACTACCAGATTTACGAACACGATACATGGCGATATGATGATGGACCACAGGTACATGAGCGTCCTCAAATTGACCTACAACCAACTTATTAAATGACATTTACAGATCTATATGTCTAAGGTAAGGCATATATGAAAGCATCGGTTCATTTTGTGTAAGAAATAAGAAACTTGTGCTTAACTAAGAAATGCAGGAAACACTACATCTCATATTCTGATGTAGATATTCGTGTTTGTTTGTGTTTGTTTGTTTGTGTTCGTAAATAAATGTAGTATAATAAGTGTAAACTTTTGATAAATTTGTAACTTAGTAATTAGTATGATAAGTGTGAACTTTCGAGGAATTTGTAATGTTGAATGAACATGCAGACATTCAGTAGTATTTTTGGCTGTTGCAGTGCTGTTCTACTGCATTTTTTGGCCAGCCTATATTGGGCAGTTTGGGAAGTCTTTGCACTCTTTGGCTGCAGTGGGGCGGGTCTGGCGGGTACCCGGCGGGGACAGGCAGGTGGCGGGTGGGTTTGGGGGCTAGATGGGGCGGGGATGGTCCCTATATTTCGCTTGCCAGGCGGGTGGTGGTGGGGGGTTTTACACCCGCCACGGGGGGTGGGGCGGGTATGGGGGTTAAAATTTGGTGATGGGTATGGGTACGGGGATCATACCCTCCGCCCCCGCCCCGCCCCAATGACATCCCTAGACACGGGACACGGCATTTAAATTTAGTAAAACTAGGTTGTAACCCGTGAAATTCACGGGCCTGTTTTTTAAATTTTAGATGAATCAATATATATATATATATATATATATAATTAAAGGAGGCTTTTTTCTAAGCGCGTGGTAGTCTCCAACTTTTACAAAACACTATTATAAAAAATTAATTAATTACAATTTTCCTATTAGAAATAGAAAATAATAAATTATTTAAAATTTTCATATTAGAACTAGGAATACAATTTTCCTATTAGAAATAAGAAATAAATTGGTAGTCTCTAACTTTTACAAAACACTATTATAAAAAATTAATTAATTACAATTTTCCTATGAGAAATAGAAAATAATTTATTTAAAATTTTCATATTAGAACTAGGAATACAATTTTCCTATGAGAAATAGGAAATAAATTAATTATCTACGATTTATTTATATTAGGACATTATCCTTTAATATTTGTTCACTTATTATTAAATTAGGAAAAAAAAACCTTTGATATACTTATAATATCCATTTTTATATTAAGTGTTAAATATGATAATTCACAATATAAAATGTTTGTTAAAGATTAACAATATAAAAAAAATTGTAATAATGTCCGATAAAAAAATAGAGGCGTTAGAAAGGCCAAAAGGCCCTCGACCGAGTTGGGTTGTGACAAATGTGCATACATAATACGTACTACATGAAATTTACTCATGTAAAGAGCAAAATAAACGCTAAAATGCGCCCCTACATCTTTTGTTATTTCTAATGTCATCATGTTCAAATATGCATAATACCCGGTTTACTTTTTCCTATTAGAAATAGAAAATAATAAAATATTTAAAATTTTCATATTAGAACTAGGAATACAATTTTCCTATTAGAAATAGGAAATAAATTAATTATCTACGATTTATTTATATTAGGAAATTATCCATTAATATTTGTTCACTTATTATTAAATTAGGAAAAAAAAACCTCTGATATACTTATAATATCCATTTTTATATTAAGTGTTAAATATGATAATTCACAACATAAAATGTTTGTTAAAGACGATAATTCACAACATATACTTATAATATCCATTTCTCCTACTAATTTTAGTGTTAATTCCCTCCCTACACACTTCAAATTCTATCGATAATTTATTATTATATTATTTACATCCATTTTTTATTTTATAAAGTATATATAAGTATGTTAATCCAAACTTAAATACGATATTTACAAAAATATTGATAACTATAAAGTTTGATATCTATTTTTTAAAGCGTATTAAAAAGGTAAAAAAAAGTTGATGCTAATTTGCGAAATGATATATCATATTATTGCAAATGAGTAAGTGTCTTAAAAACTTTATTGTGCAATTGTTTTACAATTGAAAGTAAAAATGGTGCCAAGAGATAAAATAATTCAGATGAGGGTTAAAGATAAAATATGTACATACACTTATCATAAAAATATGTATAAGGTTAGAGAGTCACTTTAAAGAACAATCAACATTAAAATAAAAGTCACAAAAACACACATAAAACGGTACTATTGAAGAATATAGACCAAACTAATTATGACAAATTTACATGCATAAAAAACGGTACTATTCAATTATATGGACCAAACTAATTATTGTTATGCTATACCATTTTATTTTATTTTTGTAAATTGAGCACATTATTATTATAATTTAGGGAGAGATATAGATTGGGAAGGATGAAACATATTATTCATACATAATTTGATGCTATAAACACCCTTAGGCAAAAACGTAAAAATAATTGAAAAAAAAATTAAAACTCGAAGGGGGTCACGCACTTAGCAACTCTTCTCTACTTATCTACTTCATTAATATTCTAATTATAGTTTATGACAATTATGTCCTATTAAAAAAAAACAAATATTGAATATACTACTTCGTATAGTTTGTGATTTTTAGTCAATATATTTGAACTTACTTAGATTTATATATTTAACTAAATATATTAGTTATAATTACGATAAAGATAGAGTTCGATCTATAACTAGAGTTAAAAAAACTCAATTTTTATTTTTTTATAATATATTGTACTAATTAAAGGGTCATAATGTAAAATAGGAAATTACACCTCAGTCTACTATTTGAATATGTCGACAATAATTAACACTCAAAATAACACATTTGTTATTTAAATAGTGTAAAAAATCTCAAAATGCTAAAAAAATGTTCAATTTGCCGTTATCAAACTAAACCTAAGTTTCTGCATTTTGTTGTCATGTTCAACTTCACCTTTATGGGATATAAAAAAGAGATTTTGAAAGTAGAGGTTAGTTTTTTGTTAGGTGGATGAACTTTTCAAAAAGAGAAATGACTTTTGGGGGTTAAGTGTGGGTGTTTCGTGAAAGAAAGGTAACTTGGATATTTTAGGTTTATCGGGGCTAAGAGAAGGGTGTCAAAACTGTCAATAATGAGTTAGATGGTTGCTTGAGATAGTAATAAGGCTAACTGCATCGAATTTGGTGGTAGTTAATTTCATTATAGGTGTAGAGGGGATGGAAGCAGGATTGGTGAAAACTTTGAATTTTAGACCGTTTTATTTGTGAACCTAATGGTTTAAGTAGTGAGTTAAAGTCGTTTCGAGTGGAAACGTGGATAATTGCGGCGAGTTGATTGGTTAAATTTTTTTCTTACTAGATTTATAAAGAGGGCCATAATTATAAGATAAAATTTGAAGTAAAAGAGATAATAAAAGTGAGATGGAGATAGTATGATATATTTATGCAAAATGAAATAAATAGCAAACTTCGTGTCTATATACTTATAATATTAAAAATTATTTGATTTACCAACATAGTACTCGAACACTTTGTTTGAGTAACAGAAATGAGGCAGTGAGAGGGGATGAGAAAACAGGGAAGGGAAAAGACTAGGAACGGAGAGAGAGAGAGGGAAAAATAAGGAAGATTGTTTCTTAAACTTTTCTTTGTTGAAAGAGAAATGAATTGTTTTCGATAAGGGTGACGAGGATCCAATTGGTGTAAGGGATTGGTGTTTTATGGAGCTGAATGCGATTTAGGATTGACGTAAAACATGTAGCAAGGTAGTGGTAGTCGTTGATTGAAGGTTGTTTCAAGTAGTAAGGACCAATAAGCTGTCCTCGATGTTCTATTTTGAGGGTAAATTTAGTGTGTGTGCGTGCGTGCGTGTGTGTGTGTGGTGGTGGTGGGGGGGGGGGGGGGGGGGGAGTGTACATTGGTGGAGGGTGTTAAGTTTGTTAATGATAGTGATCAAGAATTAAGGTTATTTATCAATAAAATATTATTTGCTTAAAATAAATAGGTATCATGAACAATGGCAAGAAACCTCTACAAATCATATGAATATACTTAATTTTCGACACCATCGATCCAAAGTAAATCTTAATCTTAAGAACATTGTCAAGAGTTAGGGTTAGTTTTCATTAGATGATGGATTTTTTAGAGGCAGGGGTTTAGTTTTTCACTTGGTTGAATAAATTTGAGATAAGTTTTGAAGAAGGATATTTCAAGGGATGAGGTTGTTTTAGATCATGTGTGAATAAGGAATATATAAATAGGGGTTTGCGAGAAATATTTTGTTTCAAACGAGAAAATGGGGCAAATTGGGGTGGTTGGTTGAGTTGATATTATGCGCGAAAAATTGATTGGGGATGAAATCATGTTGAGTTTGCAAAAGGTATATCTCAATTACTGCATGCACTGGTATGAACAGTATCATTAAACAAAGGAAGAATAGATCATTTTATCGGAGAGTAAATCAGATGTCGATTTCCGGCATAATGAATGATTATGGTGGTTGTAGTGTTATCTAATGATTGTTTTTTGGGGGGATGGGGGTGCGGGTGGTCATAAGCAGTCGTAGCCATGGGCGTTGTAGCTTCATTCACATTCAAGAGTACGTTTATAGTTTGACCAGGAGATATAACAATGTAACAACTTCTGAATGTTTTCGGTAGATGCCATTTGATCGAACAATGATTAGTTATGGTTTGTTATTCCAAAGAATTAAGGAGATTACTTACATCATTGAGCTGATTATGTAAAGTAGATATTAATGTTTTTCGGAGTATCATTTGTATAAACTTTATCTTGATTTTTTTTCCTAACAAAAAATATTTATTAATTAAACATTCATTTATTTACATGTCAATATTATGTTGATGGGAATTATTTGTTGGTCATGTGGCATATATAAAATCTTACATATAAACTATGTACCATATCCCATTTTATCGTTAAGTTTATCACACATTATTTTAGTATCCGTACAACGCACGGGCAAAAAAACTAGTATAGTTAATAATATTGGAGATAAGTAAATTAATTATTTACTGTGCCCTGTTTTTAACTTTAGATGAATACCGTAATTAATAATATCAAAGAAAGCTGATTAATTATATACATATAAATAAATTTCGAATTATTTATGAGACATGTCGGTATGACGGTATACATGAGCTATCATATAGTTGTTCATTAAGATGATCGAGACTTACAATAGAATTAGTATACTTCTAATTACCCATTGCATCATTTTTAAAATATGTAACCCATATATAAAATAAAGTTATATATTACATATCGTACAATAAAAGCAAAACGTAAATAATCTGATGAAACGTGATTAGTAAATGTATAGTTGGGTTAAAAAACGTATTTTTGATTATATTTATTAAAGATGTTCATATAATAAATAACAGTTATTGCGTGCGACGTCTTCACTACAAAAAAATACTGTATTTGCGACGGAAAATTTGCGACGGATAGAAAATCCGTCGCAAAAATGGATTTGCGACGGATTTTGCGACGGAATATTTGTTTGCGACGGATTTTGCGACGGACCTAAATTTCCCAGACCCGCGAAGTGAAAGTCAAATGGCTTTTGCGACGGAAATTCTGTCACAAAAAGATTGACCAGACTTAACCAAAATCTGGTCCAGGTCAAACTTTGACCAGATTTGCGACGGAAATTCCGTCGCAAAAGTCAAAATTATCTGGTCAAAGTTTGACCTGGACCAGATTTGCGACGGAAATTCCGTCGCAAATTTCCGTCGCAAAGTTTATTAATACACACCCCGCGGGTCTTCTTTTTTCCCCCAAATCGATTTCAATTACTCTCCTAAAACCCAAGTGGCGATTTTTCGACGACAACAACCCACCCTAACCCACCACCTTCGACGCCACCACCCACCACCCCACCACCCCTGACACCGCCGGCCACCTCACCGGAGCACTCCCTCCTTCTCCTTCCTTCCTTCCTCCTCCTTCCTCTCCTTCTCCAGACCAATATATGTAAATTGTTTTTTTTTTGCAGGTTGGTGCTGGTGTTGGTGTTGGTGTTGGTGTTAGTGTTGGTGTACATGTTGGTGTTGGTGTTGGTGTTGGTAGTTGTTGTTGTTGTTGTTGTTGTTGTTGTTGTTGTTGTTAGTTGTTAGTTGTTAGTTGTTGTTATATATATGTAGTTGTTATTTAATTGTTGTTGTTAATTAGTTGTTGTTGTTGTTGTCGTTGTTAATAAGTTGTTAACTAGTTTTTGTTGTTAGTTGCGATTATATATATGTAGTTATTGTTATTTAATTGTTGTTGTTAATTAGTTGTTGTTATTGTTTGTTAAAATATGTAGATTTACTATGAAGAGATTAGAAAGAAAATGGATGTATGAAAGGTTGGATTCTAGGAAAAAAATTAGGTAGAATTTCGTAATTGGTGTTAATGAATTCATTAACTATGTTAAGCAACAAGACGAATACGTTAGAAATAGAGAAATTAGGTGTCCATGTTCTAAGTGCAAGAATACAAAGTATTTAGTTGAGCAAGAAGTACGGAAACACCTTGGTTTGAGAGGGTTTTGTGATAACTATTACGATTGGGTGTGTCACGGAGAGAAATTCTCCGTTGAGGAAGAGGGAAGCTCATCAATGCACTCCGACAATCCTTATAGGGATATGGTAGAAGATGCGTTACGCGATAGCATTGATCAAATTAGGGAAGATGCTCTAAACGCCGAGGTGGTCGATGAATCTCCAAATCCTAATGTATTAGCTTTTTTCCAAATGCTAAAACATGCCGAACAACCTCTTTATGTAGGAAGTCGTATGACATTGCTACAGTCGGCTTCAAGGTTGATCACTTTAAAATGTGAATACAACTTAGCTGAAAAATGTGTAGATGGTTTTGCGTCATATATCGGAGATATGATTCCTGAAAATAATCTTATGACGTGTAACTACTACGAAACCAAAAAAGTTCTTAAAGCTCTTCAACTTCCCCATCAGAAGATAGATGCCTGCTCGGGAGGATGTATGATTTTCTGGATGGACGACGCTCACCTTGATAAGTGCAGAAAATGTGGTGCGAATAGGTACAAACTAGAGAAAAATGCAAATGGCAAAAGAGTTCCCGAAAAGTTCTTAACTTATTTTCCATTAGGACCACGGTTGCAACGCTTTTATGCCACAAAGCACATCGCGGGCGAAATGCGTTGGCATTATGAAAACCCTCGTGTTAGTGGAACAATGTCTCATCCAAGTGACGGGGAGGCTTGGAAACAGTTTGACCGGCTGCATCCTGATTTTGCATCTGAGCCTAGGAATGTCCGTCTTGGACTTTGCACTGATGGTTTCGCACCGGTTAGTCAATTCGGGAAGCAATATTCATGTTGGCCGGTGATACTTACTCCATACAATTTACCACCCTGGCTCTGTATGAAAAGACAGTTTATGCTCTTAACATTACTTATTCCCGGTCCCCACAATCCAAAGAAAAACCTTGACGTCTATTTGCAGCCTCTTATTCACGAGTTGAAGCAATTATGGGAGACGGGGATCTTAACCTATGACGTCTCCTTGAAGCAAAACTTTGATCTTAGAGCCGCACTCCTATGGACGATCAACAACTTTCCTGCATATGGCATGTTATCTGGTTGGACAACTGCTGGTGAGCATGCATGTCCACATTGTATGAAAAATGAGACTAAGTCAGGTTGGCTACAACATGGCAAAAAATGGAGTTGGTTTGATTGTCATCGACAGTTTTTAGACAGTAATCATGTTTTTCGCAAGGATAAGGTGCATTTTAGAAAAGGGAAAGTTGAGCACGATGTTGCTGCGAAGAGGTTAACAGGCAATGAAGTCTGGGATTGTGTCAAACATCTACCGAAAATTGTGGATGGATCTGAACGTGAACTGAATTTGCTTAAAGGGAAACGGATTGGGTGGTTGAAACAAAGCATCTTTTGGGAGCTTCCCTATTGGAGCACGCTACTAATTCGACATAACCTTGATGTCATGCATATTGAGAAAAAAAATTTCGAGCAAATAATTCACACTGTCATGGACGTGAAAGGAAAAACAAAATTAAACTCAAATGCAGAGAAAGACATGTTACTTCTTTGTTCAAGTAGAAGAAAAGGGGATTCGGTCGTTTTGAAAAAGGAACAAAAGAAGGTCCTATGTGAATGGGTATACAAACTGAAGTTTCCCGACGGTTATGCTTCAGATTTGAGAAGGTGTGTCGATATGAATGAATTGAAGATACACGGTTTGAAAAGTCATGATTGTCACGTCTTCATGGAACGATTACTCCCAGTTGCTTTGAGACATCTTCTCCCAAAAAATGAGTGGAATGCCATAACTGAAATTAGTCAGTTTTTCAGAGATTTGTGTACTTCATCAGTACAAATTGAAAAAATTACAAGTCTCGAAAATAACATTGCGGAGATTATCTGCAAATTAGAGAAAATCCTTCCACCTTCTTTTTTCAACTCAATGGAACACCTACCTATTCATTTGCCATATGAAGTAAAAGTGGGTGGTCCTGTGCAATATAGGTGGATGTATCCTTTCGAGAGGTAATGTCATCATCCTTATTCAATACTTTATATTACATAATACATATATATCATCATATTTTTCATTCTAAATTAATTTGTTTGTAGGTTTTTGAATTATTTGAAAAAGAAAATCAAAAATAAAGCTCATGTTGAAGGGTCTATATGTAATGCATATTTAATTGAGGAAATAGCAAATTTCTGTTCCCTATACTTTGAGGATCACATAGACACCAAGGCAAAGGACCTTGACATTGGTTCAAAAAAGCCGACACAATCTAACTTGCCTGAAATATTTCAAGATCATGATGGCACTACTTCTGGAAAGTGTCGTGAAAGGTTTTTGGAGGATAACGAATATGAGCGTGCACACCTCTACGTTTTATCTAACTGCGATTCTAATGAATTGAAACGCAACGAAGTGTAAGTGGTGAATCTAAATTCTTATATTTGAAACGTACTTTATTAGTTGTTCAAAAATTAATAATTCCCCTAATTTGAATATAGGTTGTTTGAAAATTTTATCATGAGAGAACATCCTGAATGTGTCGTAGGCAATGATGTTTGGGAAAAATATGAAACAAGATTTCCCAGATGGTTTAGATCTCAGGTTAATAATATAGAAGATCCAGTTCTAATTGCCTTAGCAATGGAAACGCTATTCCATCAATGGCTACAAATTTCGAGCAGGAAAAGACTTGGAAAAGTGCACAATTAACAATGGAGTTTGTGTGAGTTCCACTGAAGGAGCTGACTACTATGGGACCCTTGACGAAATTGTTGAAATGACTTATACAGGCCCACAAAGCACTTACAAAGTCATTTTGTTCAAATGTAGTTGGCTAGATAACTCCGAAAGAGGCATGCAAGTGCATAAGGAATATAAGCTTGTGGATGTTAACCGGAGTAGAAAATTTGCAAAGTACGACCCATTTGTGTTGGCATATCAAGTGGAACAACTTTACTATAGTCCTTATCCAGGTATAAAAAAAGGATCAAAGCCAATGGTCAGCGGTATTCAAAACCAAGGCTAGATCACATGTCGATGCCCCCGTTGATGAATCTTTCTTTCAAGAAAATGTTACTAATGGTGAAACAATACTGTCACCAATTGAAGTAGAAGAAGAAGATGAAGATGAAATTGTGGAGGAACCAGAATACATACAAATTGTCGCAGTGGAGCAACATGAGGATGAGGATGAGGATGAGGATGAGGACGAGGATGAGGATGAGGATGAGTATGAGGATGCGGATGAGGATGAAGATGAAGATATTATAGATTCTCTTTGTAAGGATGTAGGAATAAATTGTTCAAGTGATGATGATGATTAGGACTGCTATCTATTAGATTTGATAATCTTGTATTTGTTGAAATTATTGTAGATGCCGTATGGCTTAATGTCAATGAAATTATCTTATTAATCTTATTATTCAAGTTTTTAATTACGTAAAGCATTTCTTTCTAATTGTTGCTATATTAGTTTGATAATTATATGTCGGGCGGAAGACGACGAGGTACTGGTAGTCGTCAGCCTGAGGGAGGACGATCGGGAGCTACTGATGAGGACGAGATTGTTCCTCCTGAGCCTCAGCCGCCTACACATCGAGTACACCTCGATCCGACTGATTACGATGGTGCCAAGTGGTAAGTATCTCATTTGTTTACGGATAATTGATTGTATATATATATATTGATTATAATATGATTACTTGTTGACTATTTTATTTTCAAATTTAACTCTTTTTCAGGTTCAGTGACAAAGACGTTTCCGATCTCGTAACAGCAACCATTATTTGCAACTACAAGGAGTATGCGCCCAACTGGTCAAATGCGTCGGATGCCATCAAGGACGAGTGGTGGAATTGGTTTGAGGTATTTATTAACTGTTACCTATTTCCGTTTTATTATTTATTACCTATTTATTGTTTCATATTTATTTAACTATATATTTTTTTGAAACAGAAACATGTTACCTTTAACCCTCGTGATAGAGAAGCGGTTAAGTCGGCGTGGACCAACATGATGAAAGACCGCCTCCGCAAAGTAATCCACTACGCTATGAAGAAACCTACGGAGCAAAGGCCGTCTTGGATACCGGCCGATATTTACGAACAACTTAAGGCTAGAAAGGATGATCCAAACTTTCAAGACAAATCCGAGAAAAACAAAACCAACCGGATGTCAGGAAGTACCGAAAAAGGCAAGGCCTTAGGCACTCACATTATGGGTCGTAAAAACACCCTACAGATGATGGATGAAATGGTAATTTCTTAGTTTTTACTTCATTTTTTCTTGTCTTGAATAATTTTTAAACAATTTTCACCCTTTGACAATCTTGAGTGTTTTTTTAACAAGTGTCGTTGGATTTAAATTGCAGGCTGGACAAGATGGGAGGGATGTACCATCCGCCTTGAAGTTGCTGGAGAAGACAAAAAAGCATGCCAAGAAGGGATGGCTATCAACGAAACCCAAAGCACTCTTTGTAAGTTAACAGAAACTTTTCTTTATATTTTAGTAATTTGGTTTACTAATTAATTAACGTATACTAATCACACTTTATTTTTGTTTTGTAGGAAAAAGTTTTTTCAAGAAAGTCAAAAATGATAAGTGAAGGGGTCCCAGAGCAAGATATCGACAACGACGAGATCTACTTCGAAGAACACGGCGGTTTTAACAAGAAAGGGTTGATACTCGGTGTGGGAAATGCAGCCCCAGTTATTTACGAGCGTCGCCGTCACTCAAGTGCTGGGAACCCATCATCATACACCCCAGGTTTGTATTTTATAGTTTATTAAAAATTAAGACTAACCAATTATTTAACCGTTTACTAAATGAATATAATATCATGTTTGACTATTCATTGCAGGTATCGTCGGCAGAGTTCTTCGAGAGAATGCTCAGCTAAGAGAACGTGATCTCGAGACATCCCAAAGGCTGAAGGCAATTGAAGTGTTCTTAAGTCAACGGGGGGAGTTCACTACTCAAAGCTGCAACCCGGGAGGCTTTTCTCAGCCGAGACGCGACTTCGATGATGATGGCGGCGACAATGCTAGGGCGGCCAGCCATTTCGCCACCCCACAGCCCACCGACACGACCGTTAGATAGGTTTTATTAGGTTGTTTAGTTGGTGTACCGCGGATTATGTTTAGTTTTTAGTTGGATGATCATTTGTAAAACCTTCATTTTAGTTATGAAAAGACGTTTTAAAAACCTTGTCTCCGACAAGTTCTTTGTTGCTTGGTTGTTTTTGCTGAAATTGCAGGTTTGGAGAGTGCGCAAAAGGGAAAAATGAGTCATTTCATTGGAAATGGGGAGCTGAAAAAATAGCTGAAACCGGAAAATCATACAGGAATTTGCGACGGAAACGTCTCAATTTGCGACGGAATTCCGTCGCAAATGTTGACCAGAAGTCAAAGTCAGTCAACATTTGCGACGGACTTTCCGTCGCAAATATCCTCTTTTGCGACGGATTTTCCGTCGCAAATATTGACTGACTTTGACCTTTTGGTCAAGGTCAGTCTACATTTGCGACGGAAAATCCGTCGCAAAAGGGGACATTTGCGACGGAAATTCCGTCGCAAATGTTGACTGACCTTGACCAGAAGGTCAAAGTCAATCCGTCGCAAACCTCGGTCAATCCGTCGCAAAACTTTTGCGACGGAAAAATCCGTCGCAAAATAACTTTCTGCGACAAAAATAAGGGACAGACACAGTCCGTCGCAAATGATGATTTGCGACGGATTTCACCCTTTTTGCGACTGACCATTCCGTCGCAAATAGCGCATTGTTTTGTAGTGCTTACACGAAGACATTCCAAAATTATTAAATGACCACTCATTTACTATTTACTATATTAAATAAATACTCCGTAGTTGTTAAAATGTTTCGCATTCACGTGAATAGTCAGATGTCTTACAATAAATCTAAAATGTAGTCTAATAAATCACGACGCTCACATAAGTGTATATACCGATGAAGAGTAATTATTCCGACCTATATTTAATAAAGATTAAACCATCAAAAAATGTAGTCTAAAAAATACTTGTAGGTATTGCGACCCGTAATTATTCCGACCCATATGCAAATCGAAAATGTAGTCTTAAAAACACTTGTAGATATTTTTTGTTCGGTGATTATGGATATTCTAATTGCACATAATATTATGGAATGGGTTGTTGAACGAAATCTTTGAATTCTTATGAAATGAAATCTTTTCAGTCTCAAATTATATACGTGTACTGTACTGATTATTCCATTATTCCAGTTTTTAAGAGATTATTCCACAATATTTCTATTTTATATCTATTTTTAAAAAAATATTCCAAAAATCACGTAAATTATTGATTGGCGTTTTTTAATGATGATTGCATAATTTTTACATTATTCGTTTTTTAATGAAGATTGCATATACATGTAGAATTATATATGGAATGAAATCTTTTCAAATTCATAATTATATACGTGTACTCATTATACACGGTTAGTTGACTTTTTCAAAGGAACTAATTAATTGAAATCCATAATCACCGGTTTTAACTCATTTTTATTAATTTTTAAAATTTTTTTTGGAAATTTTGCAATAGGTCTGAAATCGTGCCACGTCAGACGAAGGTAGTTTTCTGTGAAGCCACGTCAGCGGAATATTATGCCTTAATTAATGCTAGTTAGTCTTGTCATTTTCAGACCTATATTGTAAGTATAATGTACCTATATTGTAAGTATAAACAATGGAACTTCCATTGTTTGGTTATGAAATATTCATCACATCAAACTTCATCGTACGCATTTGTTTTGTTCAAATTTAAGGGCTATCGAGATTTGTGACATTAATAAGATAGTTAGTCTTGTCATTTTATAATATTGTATAAATCAATACATAACTCAGTTGATACTTTACAATATAGTATAAATAAATGAAGAATCTAGTAATCAATATAGATGAATTATGTATTAACCAATATAAAAATGTCATGTGAATTTAAATAATTAAATGTTTTAAGTAACCTTTTAACTATATTGTAAGTATAAATATTAATAATAATGTACATTTAGTCATTATTCATATCCATAAGAATTATTTTGTCCAACTTGTTAATACGATTGAGATCTTTGTAACTCCAATTTCATTCTATGAGAGCTATTTTTCAAATGGAGAATGATGAATAAAAAGATAACACATACAAAAATAAAACATACATTTTAAAGTTTATGAAATACTAATTTTTTTCATGAAACTTAAAATAATTAATCATTAACATTCATGTTGTCAATCTTGTAGTTAGTTTATAATATAAAATTGAGAGAAATATATGGGAGAATTTGTTTAAGCAATTATAGTATTCCCTTCTTCCTATAGTTCTCTTTCTCCAATTAAGCATCCTACAAAAAAAATCCACTGAGCAATTAATAACAAACAAAACGGTTGAATTTGATTTATTTAATATTACATTATAATTATTTAATTTAATTTTTTGCTTAAATAATTATATAAATATGACATTGAATAATAAAAATAATAGTATATTTACCTTTAAAGAACACAACTCCACAAATCTTGATAGCTCCTAAATAACAACAAAACAAAATATATGTGAAGTTCAAAAATGTCATAGTACGTCATAACCAATAGAACTTAAACAAAAAAACAATGATAAGAATGATTATTAACACATACAATTCTCTCGGTGATGAGGTAAACAAAATTTTGGCTTGAATTTTGGCTTACAAATGTTGTCTTCCATCAAATATTTATAGCCAATTGATGATGCATTTTATGACTTTTGGACGACTTATATTTATAATTATTATTATTATTATTATCAAATTTAATATATACATAAATATGTAGCAATGTTTTGTGACTTTTAATCATCCTCTTTCATTATTAGCTAATTTAATGGACATAAATATGGAGTAGAGAGAAATTAAATGTAAAAACTTTGCTTTAATTATTTTTTCCCTTTTTTATATATTTTTTTTTACAAAATTTAGCTTGCATGAGAATTGTTTAGTCATTCTTTGTCTTGCCTTTTTTTATATATTATATTTATATATTTATATATGTATTAATGAAATTATATCCAATTAAATGAAATTGAGCAAGTATATAATAATAATAATAAGACTTAAGAGAAAATTGTAGAGTGATTTAAAATATATGGCAAACTAAAATATATTCTATTGAACATCACCACTATAGCAACTGTTGGGTTCTAATGTCTCAAACCCTAATATTTCAGTCATACTAATAAAATGAATAATTAACATTTTAATTATATATATTTTAGATCTTATGCATGCTAATTATAAAGCGGAACAAGGAATCGAAATCTCACTTATTTCGACAAGAAGGCACGGATGATCCTCCAAGCTTAATACCCAAGTAGGATATCTCCTCCAAGATGCACCCAAGACACCCCTTAATAACCGAGACTTGAAGTAGCTAGGGCAAGAAACGATTTTCCTTAAAACAAATTCTAATCTCTAATTAGAACTATTAAAACTAATATTATAACTTATTATAGAATTAGTATTATTATTATCTCATAATAATTTTTAGAGGTTTTGAATATATTTTCTTACTTAGAAAATTTGCCAAGACTTAGAATGAATAATTTTTGTGAGCTAATCACATTATTTAAGTGGGTTGTCTTGGGGGCGGGGATGGCCGGCTATGGGAAGAGCAAAAGGGGAAACATCTTCCCTTTTCAATGCTCTTAGGGTGGCTTGTAGCTTTAATTCTCAAGGCCCCAAGTAATGATTATGTTTAGGGTGTAATTAACACAATAATCATCCCTTAACCACCTCCCCAAACCGTCCCATTTTATGTATAAAATGGACATCCATTTTATATTATGTCAATTTGTATAATTGTACATGTGTAACATCTAAAGTGTCACATAAAAATAAGTAACAATTGATTTTAATTTAAAATGCATATTTATCAAATAAATATCATTTGTAAATTAAATAAATCATATTTATTAATTTTGACAAGTAATTCGAAATTACAATAATATAAAATGGTCATTATCATTAATCGTCAATACGATTTACAACCCTTGTGATAATATACAACCCGATTCATTCTAATTACGATATTATAAAATATCGTTCAATGTTTAATAATTGACACGTTTCAATTATAAACATAAATCTTACAATAAGACTTAACATCTGATTTCTCGATATACGAGTTTAAGGAACATGATCAACTCGTATCAATATACATTTGATCAGTTTATCAATTAAGGGAATTGTCCTATAGGTGTGACCTAAAGGGATCAACTGACCACCACCGTCATACGACAGTAATGTCAAACTCTAGCTAGCCAATCATTAACGATTAATGTTGGTCAGTTGACTAATATAATTTCGTATCATCCCTTGCGCATTCTCGTCATGAGATTTAATTATGTGATCGCACTATTGTTGAGGACACATTTCCCAACAACAACAACAACAACGACAATACCACTCAACAATAATTCTCAATATACTCATTATCGTCAAATAAATAAATTAAACCATGAAATATAATCCACAACATAGAAACTCATGGGCATTATATTTTAAATAAATAGAGTGAATAAAAACTATTATAACTATTATGGCCGGTTTTATAGACATCAGACAACCATATATTTCCATATTTTAATTTTAATCTTAATTTATTTTGTGATATTATTAGATTAGATAATTGATTGCTGAAAAATTCAAGAAATGAATTAAATAGGAAAAAAATATTAGTGCAAATTACGGGTGTTAATTAATATAAAGAGTTTTGATCAATTTATTAACATATTATATTACAAAAATTAATTAAATAAGAAAAAAATTTAATTAATTTGGTGGGGATTAAGTATTATGAAGAGTTTTAATGAATTTATTACAATGTTTAAATATAAAAATGAAATAAATAGGAAAAATGTTAATAAAAATGGTGGGTGTTAAGTAATATGAGTAGTTTTTATTAATTATTAACATGTTTTATTAAAAAAATTGCAACTATAATTATAAAATTTATTAACATATTTTATTACAAAAATTTCAATTAAATGTCAATATTAATTATAAATTACGAAATCTTGATTTAAATTTTGAAGGGTTATATAAATTTTGGAAAACAATATATTTAATATACAAAATTAATTTAAGACAAAATCTTGATTTAAATTTTGAAGGGTTACATAAATTTTGGAAAACAATATATTTAATATACAAAATTAATTTAAGAGTATTGATAATATCCATTAATATTAGGATCAATTGATGAAAAACCCCTTTAATGTTATACATTTTAAAACTTAACACCTTATCAAAAAAACTTTAAAACTTAATACCTTAATGTGAACTCCTTTCACATTTTGGCACCTTAAGTGAATTCCAGCCAAAAAAATAGGATATTTCGACAACTTTTTAATTTTCCCTCCAAATTCAATATTTTCTCCCCATTTTACCCTTATTCTGTCTTCTAGTTCTTCTCTTCTTCTTCTCATCCCTATTAAACTCCATCTTCATCTCTCAATTACAAGGTCCTTATTTCATATCTTCTTCTCCATAAGTTAATTATTTTATCCTATATTTCAGTCTTTAATTTATGTATCTGCTCATGTTCCACGAAAATGCTCATGTTCCACGAATTAACGACGCAATCAACGGTTTTAACAATCTTCAATTTGATTGGAAACCGTCACCATGAAGGGTAGGGTCCGAAATTTAACTTATGTTCGCAGCTTGAGAGAAAAAAGAATTAAGTCAACTCTTTGAAGCTTGGTAATTCGTCATCCTTCCGACAAAGCAAGCAAAACTGGTGGAGTTACACTGAGTGTGATTTCAGAGGAAGGGAAGAACACACAATGGCCTATTACTTCCCTCGAAATCTGATTATCCATCCTAACTTAATTTCTCGTGATGTCTTACCATCACGAGAAAGCGAAATGGTGATCGTTGAGTAGTTTGACGGGATTCGAGTTTCAATGAGAGTCACTTGAAACTCGAATCAGCTCAACAATGGTTGCGTCAAAGTACCTTGTAAGTTTAGGTAGCATTTATAGTCTTCATAAATTGGTATCCTCTTCATTCCGACTCGAGTTGTATTAATGAATAAAAACTTGATCAAAGGTTGTTGATGATCTTCATTGATGAACTTTAATTAATCTGATAATTGACAAAGGTAATTTGGGGAAAATTGGGTTTACGTACTCGTATTTTTACTGGGGAGTGAATGAGAGATATGCGTGAACTGTGTTGGATACAATGGTATATAAAGGCAGGGGCAAAATGGGTACTTCACATTTTTTTTTGTCGGAATTCACATAAGGTACCAAAATGTGAACGGAGTTCACATTAAGGTATTAAGTTTTAAATTTTTTTTGATAAGGTGTTAAGTTTTAAAAAGTGTAACATTAAAGGGGTTTTTCATGAATTGATCCTTAATATTATAGATAAGTGAATTAAATTATTTTATAGATAAGTGAAATAAATTAATGTCATGTAATAATAAATTGATAATTCATCACACAAATACGCCATGTCACATTTAAAATATGCTATGTCACATTTAAATATGCCAAGTCACATTAAAATTTTGCCACGTCACATTAAAATTTGTCATGTCACGTTTTTTAGTTACGCTTTTAATAAGATTTAATTATAGATTGAAAGTATTTGGGTTTATAGTGTCCACGTGGACACTTTTCAACTTTTTTTTAGATTTTCACTAAAGCCGCTGAGGTTCATAGCGGTTTTAGTGAATTTTGAGTATAAAACCAAGGATCCAATCCAGTGGCTTCTTGGAAGGAAAAAAAATTCACTAAAGACCAAAGTCGCTTAGGTCCTCAGCGATTTCAATCAAAATTTTTTTGTTAATAATTCAACAATTTTCAGTAGCTTCTGTTTCCAGGAATATAGCAAAAAGAAGGCAAAGCCGCCTAGGTCCTTGGCGGCTCCCTCTTCATTTTTTTTTGGTAAAAAGCATTCTAGTGTTGTGTGAATGAAGAAAAATCGCGTTTTTTTTTTTTATATAAAGAGCAAAGCCGCTGGGAAGCTAGGCGGCTTTGTCTTTGGTGTTTTAACTGAAGCCGCCGAGGACCTAAGCGGCTTTGGTTCTATATTATTTTTTTCGTTCCCAAAAGCTACTGGATTGGATGCGTGGTTTTTACTCAACATTCACTAAAGTCGCTATGAACCTCAGCGGTTTTAGTGAAAATCTACAAAAAACACAAAAGTTACCACGTGGACACTAGAAACCCAAATAGTTTCATTTCAACACCAATTACCCAATTAATTGGGTAAATAGCACCAATTTACCAAAAAAATCCTTTTGGCGAGTTTAAAAGCGTTTTATGAACCTTTGTCTTGGCTACTAGCTAGGACGTAGTTTCTCAAAGCTTTTTCCGTGCATTCCATATGTTCGATCTTCGTATCTCGTCTTGTGTCGTGTCAGGTGTGTATTAGACACTAGTCACACTAGTCACTATGGATGGTGGTCAAAGATTCAAAGATAGGGACCAACTTGCCATTAATTGGGCCTTAATTATTTGTCCTGATTAGTTCGATCTTTACCTCAATCTGTGACCGGGTCGAGCATAAATCTACATAATCTACCCTCCCTAGACTTGCTCCCAGTCCACTCCTTGAACCTACCTCGGGCCGACTGGGTTTACCTCCACACGGCCAAGGTTGACCTTCTCTGGCCTGACATACCCCGCCTACTTGACCGTCCCTACTGTGTACCATAATGTTGCTTTTTTTATAAATTATTAATTGATTATATATCCCGTGGTTGCATTCTTTGCTCGAACAATAAAACAAGAAAAATAGGGTGTCCTTGGTCCTTTAAATATTGTCGGTATACACTCTCGATAACAACGTATAATCTTCTTGTCATTGACACTCTTATGAATAAGGAAACGATTGGTTAAAGAGTTTGCTCCGTTTCTATTGACAGTGATCACCTCATAGTTAAAGGATGAGATGAACAACCAACATACTAAACTCATTTAATTGTTGTATGTTGTTATTGAGTTATCCGTGACAAAAAAACATATATTTAATTCTCCGGTGAATTTAGAAGGTATGTACGACGTTTTTAGTTATTATGAGGTAACGCATTGTTGCAACAATATAGTGACTAGTGAGTCCGCCGATATCATAAGATTGGGAAGCAAATTTTATTATTATCCCAACAAATTAAAGGACAATTTAACAAAAATGTCAACACTTTCACTATATAAAACGTGCATCATAAAAGAAATAGACAATATTTTCAGGTTGTTTTTTCACTTGGTCCTTTGCATAATTGCATTTCTGTGGACCTGTCGGGATGTTGGCCTCGTTTGATTGATGAATCGTGTTTTTGTTACCCCGCTTTTATTATTCATATGATCGAGTTCATTTCATACTAAAACGATCTAATGTTTATGATTTATCATTATTACTAGCGTAGCTCCCTTTCATCGATTTACACGCGCTTGATTAATTACTAATGAGTTTTTTGTGAAATAATACATAATATTTACACTGTCTGTAGAAATAATACCTAAAGTTATTTTTTTGCCCAACAACACCCAACAGTTTCTGTTATTTGTCTAATAACACCAAAATCAGTTTTCCATCAAAAAAAGTCAGGATTCCGTCTTGACTAACGGTGAAATTGATTTGACCTTATTTCTTCATTCTTTCTTTTCCACTTATGCATTGTAAAAGTAATTGACAATGATCTTATTCTTAAGTGACTTAGTTTCATTCAACAAGCCATTTATAACACTTTTGTGCCAATAAGTCATATTTTCATCAATTCACTTGAAAAAACAACACCCACGCAAACCCTGTCTCTACATTGTAAAATTTGCAAGCCATGAATCTCCTGCCCGAATTTTGATGTGTCCATGATGTTTTCTTAGCTACTGGAATGCCACAATTGTATCTCACCCGCTTTGTTGAGTTTGAGGATGAGCTTGAAAGACATATTGGGTTGAAATGATGATGTGGGAAGAGGAGAAAACTGGACAAAGTAAGCCCAATTTGGGGTTTTTATTTGAGAATGGAGGAATCATATATTTCTTTAATGCAATAGCCAATTCCGTTGACATGGCATCACACATTTTCATTTCAGTATGATGTGTCACGATATTAGTGTACTTGAAAAAAAAAACACGATAAATAATTGAAAAAAAAATTGGATATTGAATTGGAATAGAATATTCCATATTAAAAATGGCATAAAATATTTAGCTAAGATATTGCTTTTTTAATTTTGAATTTAATTTAATTACGTTAATTATGAAGATTTTCTGTTAAGAATAAAGAATAATGAAGATATTATCTTCATATATTCTCCATAAATATATTATTCACATCCCACGATTCCCTCCCACAATCATGGTGTTTGTCTTACACATTTACCATACTTAGCTTAGTGTTCACACTCTACAATACTTGTATATATATTCTATGTATGTCTCTCTGTAACTTAAGCAAATAATGAAAAGTATATTATAATATTTGCTTAAGTTACAGAGAGATATACATAGAATATATACAAGTATTGTAGAGTGTGAACACTAAGCTAAGTATGGTAAATGTGTAAGACAAACACCACGATTGTGGGAGAGAATCGTGGGATGTGAATAATATATTTATGGAGAATATATGAAGATGATATCTTCATTATTCTGTATTCTTAACATTTTCTTCCCAAATTTATTGTGTTACCCGCTAAAATAATTGAAATTAGGCTAAATCACTTATAATAATAAACTTATCTTAAGAATGCATAAATATATCTTTTCCAAATGCGTATAATAATACATCCAAAATATCACGAAAGAGTAGACCCTAAAATAACTCCTTTTAAGGTCTAAAAAACACATTACAAATACCAATATGAATTCTGAACGCCTAATTGTGTTAATTCGTTTTTTTATGTTTGCATTCCTTTACTTTACATTTTTGTTTTCTATTTTTGTTTTATACATATTCGAATATTTATTGAATAAAGGATACGGAAAAGTTGTATCTCAATACTTTGGTAAGAGATTGTTTCTTTCAAGTTTTTATGCTCGAGATTTACATCAAAATTAAGTGCTTAAGCTAAAATTTAAGTGTACGTAAGTATAAGATCGAGTTGCATGTATAGTTTGACATCAATTAAAAATCTAACTAAAATTTTAATGCAGGTCATGTTTGGGGTTCTGCGTATTAATTTCAATATAAACAGATTCAAAAACATATTATAAGTGACGAATTTTATAAAAAAAAGTTTGACCAAATTAGCAGAATTAGTTATAGGCCTTGTTAACGCCAGAAGCAGATTGATAATATTAGATAATGTTAGCATAATACGGTTAATAGATTTTAGTATCAGATTTGACTATCGAATTAAATTATAGATTAAGAAATGGTGTTTGGTAATTAGCATTATAGTATAAATAGAATGTTTTCATGAATAAATTGAATATGGTAATACAATATGTTGTTAATAGCAGCATGTTCAAAAATAGTAGATTCCGCCCAATATGAATACACCGTTTACCAAACACATGAAAATAGTAGATTGATAAGTCAACCTACTAATTAGGCCGGAGTCTACAAATTTCATTCAATATGATGTTTAACAAACAGGGCCTTCGTGTTTGGTAATTAGCAGATTAAGAATAATGAATTGTTATTTTTTCTGTAAAATGAAGTAAAATTTAAATCATGGTTATGATTACCTATAATAATTTAAAAGTTTAAAATCAGGCCCGTGAATTTCACGGGTTAAAACCTAGTTAAATAAGGAGAAGGTTACATAAGGATTTAATTGAAGGAAAATTGGGTATAGAAAAAGATGACGAAGAAGGTAATGAAATCCATCAGGGGAAAAGAAAGAAGCGCCAAATCAATATTATCGTTAGTCAAGACGGAATCTTAACTTTTTTTACGGAAAACTAATTTTGCTGTTATTAAACAAAAAAACAGAAAATATTATGTGTTGTTGGACAAAAAGAATAATTTTAGGTATTATTTCTACCGACAGTGTAAATATGAGGTGTTATTGACAAAAAACTCATTACTAATCACTAAGGCCCTGTTCTTTTCGGCTGAAACGAGCTGTAACACCCCCATTTATTTAAGGGCCTGTGCTAGGACTCTTCAGATAAGTAAGGGTGTTACCATCTCAGTTTCCCAAGATAGTAGATACAAAGAAAGATGAACAGTACTTTAATTAAAGTTAAACTCATAACAAGTTCTTACAACAGTATCCAAAAGTCTTAACAAAATAAATGAAGTACAACTCATGCTAAACTGACTAAGGTGATCTAGACTCTAGTCTGGTCCGGATCCAAGCTCTTCCTCCCATAGCTCCCCCTTAGTCTCAGCCACCTGTCAATCTGCTCCCCAATAATTTGGTTCATCACAGGTGATCACGAATACACAGGGTCAACCACGAGGTTGAGTAGGGAAAAAGAAATAGATATGCCAACAGTATAATAAACTCCGCACCGATCCAACGCCAAATAAACTCCGCACCGATCCAACACCATATAAACTCCGCACCGATCCAACACCATAAAACTCCGCACCGATCCAACACCATATAAACTCCGCACCGATCCAACGCCAAATCACAAGACCCAATATATATTCACATCGTATTATATCACAGTATAATATAGATACACAATATAACGATCACATGGTATTGTATCACAAACATACTTAATAACATATAAGAACAGTTTACACATTATCATATACCAGTAATTTCCCCTACCTGGAATAGCAGGTAAAGCAGATAAATCCGAGGCTTGTTTAGAAATGTTCCACGCGAAACCCGCTACCTAAACAAATATTATTTAATTAATAAACATCCTAATTCTCGTAATACGCGTACACATTCTATTTATAGAAACTTCCTATATTTAGAAAGTTTACCAACAACCGAGGTTACCCAAAATAGTAACTTTCTTAATATAATAACTTCTAAAAATAGTAATTTCCAAAAATAGGTTCTTTGGTTTTGAAATACAATTTATTCTAAAAAAAATACATTAATACCCTTATTAAAACTTCCCATAAAACTCCCAAAACATATCCCTTAAAATATCTTTACCATTAATAAAAATATAAAAACCATAAATAACAATTATAATACTAATAATAATAATAATAAGGGTAATATTAAGAGTAAACTAATAAACAACCCTAACCAACACCCACGACACCCTATACCGCCCCAACCTTATACGGCCTGAACTAAGCCGTGACTGCCCTCCTTGCTGTCGGCAGCCACCACTCTCAATCTAAGTTTTGGGTGCAAGTTATAGGAGGGAATTTGTGTTAATTCCTGTTCTTAGGCCTTTCGCACAAGGACCAAAGGTTGTACTCCTTTTCATGTATTATTTATCTTATGACTATATTCACAATTGTAATTTTCATTATAATCCTGCAAGTTTAGGGCGAATCCATGCTTTATTCCCCACAAGTGGTATCAGAGCCAGGCCATGAAAATTTTACTTTTGTGTTTTTCATAAGTTTTAAAATCTGAAAATTCGTGTTCTGTCGCTGAGTCGGTCGATCGACCCCCTGTTGCGGTCGGTCGACCGCCTCCTGTGTAATTTTCTGTTTCGAAAGTTTTTCTTTTGTGAGTAATCGATCTTGTTTTTCGATTCCTGTTTACATATTGTTAATTAATCGATATTCTTGACAATATGTGAACCCTTGTTGATGTTAATTTTGATTTACTTGTTTTAATCAAAGTTTAAAAGGGAAAAACTTGTTTTGATTTCAAAAGGTGCAGCGTTTTGCGTTTTCTGAAATTCGTTTTTACTGCCTGTTGGTCGGTCGATCTAATTGATAGGTCGGTCGACCGATTTTGCTGTTGCAGAAAGTATCTGTTTCTCGTCTGGAGGTCGGTCGACCACTTGTTTAGGTCGGTCGACCTCCCCCCTGTAACAGACTCGTTTTTTTTTTTTTTTCGAAAATAACATGTTTTATTTTCACATGGCCTTTAGTAATATACTATATACGGAAATAGTATATTATTAATTTTGTGAAACGGTTCACCCTCGTATGGTACATATTATTTTAAAACGGTTTAAGATAATAGGATTATAAATTTATTAAAGTTGGGTGATTAAAACGGTATAATCACATGATTTTAATCCCATAAGGTGGTTTGGTAAAAATTTGTTAATCATAATAACAGTATTATGTCATGTATGAATTTTATTTAGTTGAAGCATTTTATTTATCGTCTTGTTGAATGCCTATTGAATGCTTTCTATAACGTATTTAATTTTGCAAACGGTTGTAACTTAGCGTGGCCTTAGTAGATTGTGTTACCGTAATGATGGAACACAGTCTTGCTTGTAATTTTGAGATCTTGAATCTCCGTTTTGGGTTTTTGCCATGTAATTGCTTTTGTATTTAAATTAGAATGTAAATAGGTTTATATTTGTAATTAAATTAGTAATTTTGTGAAGACCAAAGACGGAGACCGGATGCTCACTCCCGCTACAAGGACCAAGATGGAACATCAAGACAAGCTTCTAGGGTCCAACGGTGGATTCCAAGTTGTTTTATGTTTTTTTTTTTGGTAGGATAGGCCACACTAGGACCTTTTATTTACGTTTATTGCATTTATTTTATGCTTTCATCGATAATAGCTTGCATCATTTTCCGCCTAAAACCAAACCACCTATAACATGCCTGAAAACTGACTCATGTAGAGGTTACGCGTTAGTTTTCTATGACACACAGATGTCACGTGTCACTTGCAAAGCCATCACTTTATTTAATTCATTCACGCATTTGCTAGATTTTAGTTCACTTAATATGAATAAATAAAAGTTGATGGGGTCTTCCTCGTATAACCAAAAATTGAGACTAGTCTTTATAAATCAGACTCCCATGAATCCCTTCTTCGTCGGTAGGCATAATATGACCCCTTCTACGTCGGGTAAGTGGGAACAGATGATTTATTTTATCTCAACATCATGGTCACTCAATAATATCTAGCGACTGAGATGGACTAATAGATAGGATTTACGGAAATCTATCGACCAAGAGTTCCAACGGTGGAATTAGCCAAGCTGTGGGCTTATCAATATACGGAAATTGAGTCTTGGGATCATTTATATAATTCTTGAGGGAGATCAATTATATAAATGCATGAGTCTACGAGTTTAAATACAATTTAATATAGACTTAAATCACAACAATGAGTTGCTTATATGGTTCTGTTTTATCTTCTTTTCAGTGTAGAACACGTTCAATTAAACTGCTGTATAACTAATGGCTGGTGAAGACCCAATGCCAAGTGCCAAGCTAGCACGTGAATCCTGGCTAAAAGCCTTCATGGACTCCATGAATCAGTCTACTAGACTGAAGAATGATGGGTCAAACTTCTCTGACTGGGAGGCAGCACTACGGAATGCTGCCATTGCTGACGGAAAGCTTAAGTATTTAACTGAGCCAATTCCGGCACACCCAGGAACTGGAGCTAGAGCTAACGAAGTTCGCGCTCATAGCGACTTCGTCATGGAAGCGGGTGCGATAAAGAACGTACTCATCTATGCAATGGAATCCAATTTGCAAAGACGCTTCATAGCCCATGGTGCAAACAAGATTTTCACCACGCTCACTAACGAATTCTCAAAGGCTCCGAGGATCGTTTCTTATGAGCATACCTGTCGCTTTTTTGAGGCGAAACTCCAGAAGGGCCAAGCTGTTAGCCCACATATTCTTCACATGATTGAGAATATCGAAAAACTGGAGGCCCTAAACTGCAAGATCAGTGAGAACATAATCGTTGATCGAATGCTTCATTCGCTTCATGATGGGTTCGCCCTCTTCAAGGCCAACTATTACATGAACGACATGAAGAAGACTCCTCATGAGCTCCACTCCCTTCTCGTACAGACCGAGAAGGATCTGGAATTAAGTGGGAGCGTGAAGCAAGATGTTCTCATGATTTCCAGTAAGGGTAAGGGTAAGGGTAAAGCTAAAGCTCAGGGCGACCTAACAGTAGGCAAGCCCAAGTTTAAGAAGTCAGGATTTATTAAGAGTGGGCCAGGTGAGTCGAGCAACTCACAGGGCAAAATAAAGAGCAAGGATACTAGCATGGAATGCCACCATTGCCACAAGACTGGGCATTGGAGGCGCTCATGCCCCGTGTATCGTGAGGACATTAAGGCAGGCCGCGTTACTCCTGTTGGTATGTCTTCTTCTTCTTTTATTCACATGATTGAGATTAACCATGCAAGTTACGGAACTTGGGTACTAGATACTGGTTGTGGTTCTCATCTATGTAATCATGTGCAGGGCCTCCGAAACCAAGAACCCCTAATCAAGGGTGAGGTTGACCTGCGTGTCGGGAATGGAGCACGTGTTGCTGCAATCTCGAGGGGAACGTACGTGATCCAGCTTCCAAGTGGATTCGAGTTATCTTTATATAACTGTTATTATGTTCCTTGTTTGTCCAAAAACATTATTTCAGTTTCTGCGCTTGACAAACTCGGTTTTTCATTTGTAATAGAGAATAATAGCTGTATTTTCTCCTTACACAATATGATTTATGACAAGGCAGTTTCCATGAATGGAATTTATGTTTTAGATCAAACCACCGAGATATTACATGTGAATAATAAGAAATTAAAGGTAGGTGACAAAGATCAAACTTACCTATGGCATTGTCGTATGGGACACATAAATGAGAAACGCGTAAAACAGCTCATACAGAATGGAGCTATCTCGCCCTTTGATTTCGAATCATATGGCACGTGTGAATCATGTCTCATCGGTAAGATGACTCGTATTTCCTTCAAAGGTGTTGGAATGCGCGCTGCCGACCTATTAGGACTCATACATACGGACGTATGTGGCCCTATGTCGATCAACGCACGAGAAGGCTATAGGTATTTCATCACTTTCACGGATGATTTGAGTAGATATGACTATGTCTACTTAATGAAGCACAAAAGTGAATCCTTTGACAAGTTCAAAGAATACCAGAATCGGGTACAGAACCAACTGGGAAGAAAGATTAAAGCACTACGTTCTGATCGTGGTGGTGAGTATCTTTCACACGAGTTTGATCAACACCTTAAAGACTGTGGCATCGTGCTACAGTTGACTCCACCTGGAACACCACAATTAAATGGTGTGTCCGAACGGAGAAATCAAACTCTACTTGATATGGTTCGATCCATGATGAGTCACACCGTTGTGCCTGATTAATTGTGGGGCTATGCTCTTTTGTCGGTCGCTCTAATTCTTAACCGAAGTCCGTCTAAAGCTGTTGACAAGACTCCATTCGAATTATGGAAGGGAACGGTCCCTAACTTGTCCTTTATTCGGGTTTGGGGCTGCGAGGCTTATGTCAAGTGGAGACACGAGGAGAAGCTCGGCCCGCGATCGGTCAAGACATACTTTATAGGCTATCCAAAGGGAACTTTTGGTCATTACTTCTACTCGCCAACCGAACAACGTGTTTTTGTTGCGGCTAGTGCGACGTTCTTAGAGAAATAATTTCTCGAGAACAAGTCGAGTAATAGAACCTTCGATTTATCGGAGGTTCAAGAACCAACTACCGAGCAACCATTGGAGGAAACAGTTCCTTCAACCGAGGCTGCGGTAGATATTCCTGAGGAACCTAGGAGGTCGGGAGGAGTCTCCATTCCTCCGGACAGAAACATTGGTATGGTCAAGGAACATGATATGGATAACGTCTTACTCCTAGAGGGTAATGAACCCTCAACCTATAAAGGTGCCATGACCAGTTCTGACTCAAAGCTATGGCTAGAAGCCATGCAATCCGAGATGGACTCCATGTATGAGAACAACGTATGGGATCTTGTGGACCTACCTGCAAAGGTACGCCCCCTTCAATGCAAATGGCTTTACAAGATAAAGCATGCCGTGGAAGGTAAACAAGACATCCATAAGGCAAGACTAGTTGCTAAAGGTTTCACCCAAGTGCCAGGCTTGCACTACGATGAGATCTTTGCACCCGTAGTCATGCTACGTTCCATTCAGATTATCTTAGCGATAGCCGCATTTCATGACTATGAAATATGACAAATAGACGTTAAAACCGCCTTCTTAAACGGTTATTTGGAGGAAGAGTTGTACATGGTACAACCCGAGGGTTTTATTGATCCAGAACATCCTAAGAAAGTTTGCAAGCTTAAGCGTTCCATCTATGGACTTAAGCAAGCATCGCGGAGTTGGAATCATCGCTTCGACCAAGTGATAAAAGAAAATGGATTCGTTCGATCAGTCGAGGAACCATGTCTCTATATCAAGTCGAGTGGGAGCAAGATTGTATTCCTAGTACTGTATGTCGACGACATACTCTTGATTGGGAATGACATACCTCTCCTTTCTTCGGTTAAAGCATGGTTGAAAAACCATTTCCAGATGAAAGATCTGGGAGAGGCACAAAGAATTTTGGGCATCCGTATCTACAGGGATAGATCACAACGGATGTTGTCTCTCAGTCAGGAGTCTTACATAAATAAGATTCTAGAGAGATTCAACATGACGAACTCCAAGAAAGGGTTCCTTCCTATGACTACTGGGCTTCACTTGAGCAAGTCTCAAGAAGCTAAGACATTGGAAGAGAAAGAGCGCATGAGTCGGATTCCTTGTGCTTCGGCAATAGGATCGATCATGTATGCCATGATATGCACACGTCCAGACATTGCATATGCATTGAGTATGACCAGTCGATTCCAAGCTCATCCAGGTGAACAACGCCGGATGGCCGTGAAAAACATTCTTAAGTACCTACGGAGGACTAAAGATTGGGGATTGACTTATGGAGGTGACTCAACGCTCTGCGCCACGGGTTACGCAGATGCTAGCTTCCAAACGGATCGAGATGACTCGAAATCTCAGTCTAGATTCGTTTTTACTCTTAATGGCGCTGCTGTCAGCTAGAAAAGTTCTAAACAGAGTGTTACAGCAGATTCTACGACTGAGTCCGAGTACTATGCCGCCTCAGAAGCAGCTAAGGAAGCAATATGGATGCGTTAATTCTTACAAGGACTATCAGTAGTGCCTAGTTCGAATGACCCAATCACCGTTTATTGTGATAATAAAGGTGCCATCTTCCAAGCTAAGGAGCATAAGTCTAGCAATAAGGCTAGGCATGTACAACGGAAAGCTCATCTAATCAGAGATTACGTGGAGCAAAAGGAGATTTTCATTGATAAGATCGCTACGGATGACAACATAGCCGATCCTCTCACTAAAGCATTACCACGTGATAAGCATGAAGGGCACATTCATTCCATGGGAATTAGATGTGTTCCCAAGTTGTAGTACTCTTTTATGAATTCATGTAATAATTCATTTTCTCGTGTACTCTATTCAACCTCATTGTTATGATATATAATGTTTTGTTTTTCATGTGGAATTGTACGCCAATTTTGAACACCACAAAGTGAACTGAATAACATTACATCGTTTTAGTCCTTGATTACCCAATTGAGCTGATAACTCAGGTAATCATTTTGCGACGTTGGTTGATGGTGGGTTCAACGAGCCATAAGTCACGCGGATGACTGACCAATCACAAAGGCGAGTTATACGGATATCTCGTAGGACACCCTGTGACAACGTTATGGAGTCCTAAATGTTTTATAACATTGGGTGTCAGGTCGTGGATAGGACCTCCATAGTGTTCCTTAGAGTCGAGTCTTTATTCTTTCAACTGTCTCTTGATATTAAGGCAGATTTTGCGTAACTTTGGTTTCTTTCCCACGGTCATCGTAACAGGGGCCAAGAGGATTTTTTCTGGGTTATTTCATGCTGCGCGATATCGGCAGGATTCGAGTTGAGGGAAATATCCAAACCCTTATCAGGATTTTATCATTTCTCAGGGCCACTCGAGGAGTAGTAACTGAAATGCATGGCCATGCTCGAATACAGATTCGTTTTATCAGTTAAGTTACTCTCTAGTCGGGGAAACCACTCTTGATACAGATCGCTTGTGAGATACGACCTTTGCGAATGCGGATTTGCAAATTGTCTTACATTGAGTGGGAGAAATTTTAAAAGGATATGAGAATCGGTTATCGCACCTACACTTGTACGGACAAGTGGGAGTTTGTTGGAGCTTGTGTCCTCCACATGTAGTGTGATAACGTCATTGCACATACATACCCTTGTACGGACAAGTGGGAGATTGTTGGGGCTGGTGTCCTTGACAATTAAGTACAATGACTTATTAAATCTCTTTAAGGATCACAAGGGCATACTTCAGTATTATTACCAGTTGATCCACGTTTATCAATAACGGTTGGCTTGCTAGATAAGTTTGACGTTATTGTCATACGGATGGCGGTGATCAACTGGTCCCTATACGTCACACCTATAGGACACGTTTGAGAGATGTGAAGGTATGAAAATACAATCATATTTATGCCGGATACGACTAAACAGTTAGTCAGAGGTATTGACTAATGAATTAGTCAATAAGATGTTGAGATTATTATTTAATACGGATTAAATAATTTTAGCTAATACGGATTACATGATTAATTCGTAAATTAAATATAAACGGTTATATTTAATTAAATATTGTATTCGCGTATTAATATAAACAGTTATATTAATTTGGGTAATTATACAATATCGTATTTTATCAGACCATTATTAATACATCGACTGCGTTAATATCTGATAACAAGTGTGCGATTTATAATTAAAATCCCGCAAATAACTTATAGTTAAATGGGTCGAATCACGAATTAGAATAAGGTAAGAGTGGAAAGCCCACTCTTACCCTACTCGAAAATCTCGGCCAAGTATACTACATAAGGAGAAGAATTCTCCTTATGTTAGGTTACTCTTGTTGCACTGTAAAACAAATCTCAAGAAAATTAGGGTTTGAGGGCATTCTTCTCCAATAACCCAGATCTCACATCTAAACTCAAAAAGGCTCTCCCTATATTGCAAGGCAGTTGGAGAGGATTTCTAGCACACGCGGCAACGTCTCAATCTAACTCTTGGGTGCAAGTTATAGGAGAGAATTTGTGTTAATTCCTGTTCTTAGGCCTTTCGCACAAGGACCAAAGGTTGTACTCCTTTTCATGTATTATTTATCTTATGACTATATTCACAATTGTAATTTTCATTATAATCCTGCAAGTTTAGGGCGAATACATGCTTTATTCCCCACAATCATATACCAGTAATTTTCCCTACCTGGAATAGCAGGTAACGCAGATAAATCCGAGGCTTGTTTAGAAATGTTCCACGCGAAACCCGCTACCTAAACAAATATTATTTAATTAATAAACATCCTAATTCTCGTAATACGCGTACACATTCTATTTATAGAAACTTCCTATATTTAGAAAGCTTACCAACAACCGAGGTTACCCAAAATAGTAACTTTCTTAATATAGTAACGTTTAAAAATAGTAATTTCCAAAAATAGGTTCTTTGGTTTTGAAATACAATTTATTCTAAAAAAAAAAATACATTAATACCCTTATTAAAACTTCCCATAAAACTCCCAAAACATATCCCTTAAAATATCTTTACCATTAATAAAAATATAAAAACCATAAATAACAATTATAATAATAATAATAATAATAATAATAATAATAATAATAAGGGTAATATTAAGAGTAAACTAATAAACAACCCTAACCAACACCCGCGACACCCTATACCGCCCCAACCTTATACGGCCTGAACTAAGCCGTGACTGCCCTCCTTGCTGTCGGCAGCCACCACTCGACAACCCCCACACCATCTACTTCCACCAGAAACCGTGCCCAGCCCATCGACTCCCGCCGACAAGGAAGACAAGGGTCTTCAACAGGCCCGACTCTACACGCAACCCACTCCTTACCCGCCTGTACTACATACCGCAGCCACCACCAAACACTACCAGACCACCCTAGACCGCCACCACAGCCTGCCCAGACAACAGACTCACCAACCATGGTGGTACCACCGCACCGACCTCCCCCTAGTCATCGGTGGTACCACCCCAAACACCCGTGTGCAACCAGGACCCAGATACACTACTGAAACTTTCTCTGTTTCCCTTCCCGTACAGCCATCGATCACCACCCTAACAGCCACCCTGACCACGCCTGGTCACCATGAGAACCACCATCCTCTCCCTGACTCACCCTTGACTCTAGAACCATAACCCAGACGCAACCCACAAGCTAATCTTAACGGAAACAGACTCAAAACTCCACACCCACAAACAACTCAGAAACGCGTTTTACTGACAGCCTCCCTAAAACACTATACACGGCGGTGTTAGGGGGGTCAAAGACGACATGGACTGGTACCTATCTGACCCTTAAACAACATATATTACAAATATACGAAGGTCAGATCCTCTAGGCAAAGTACACGATTGAAAACAAGCAATTAAAACAGACACTAGGAACCTTGAAAACAGAACAACGTGAACATACCGACTTTCTAGCCAAAACGAACCACCTTAGACCCGTGTTTGACTACCGTGAACGCCCTTCCCTCCTTCCTTGGTGTGGCGGCTGTCTTTTTGTGTAAAAAGTTGAGTGTTTAGAGTAGGGTTTAGAGTGCCACAAGGTGTTTAATAAGGCGGCTGGAAGGTAGGGTTTACTAAGGTGTTTCACGGGCTGCAATACTTCACACAAATCGAGGCCCAAAACCTTGTTGCCAAAGGTCCGTGGTTCGAACCCCGCTAGTACCCACAACTAATATTATTATATGATGCCCAAGTTCCCTCTTCGAATCCCACCGAGGTCCAAAATACTTATCATAAAAACGAGTTACACTAGCATGTTAAACGGCCATTGAAATCAATTATATCATCTAGCCATAATATTATTATATTTAATAATAACTATACGAATAATAATACGGGTTATTACAGTCTTCCCCCCTTAAAATGAACTTCGTCCCGAAGTTCAACCACGCCCCGATGACAAAACAATTCACGCAAAACGAACTTGGAACACAAAAAGTCACAAAAGGATCACTTAAAACACAGAATGTTACATTCCAGCCCCCTTAAGGAAAAGTTACGTCCGCGTAACTTACCTCAATCGAACAAATGTGGATAACGCTCTCTCATGGATGCCCCAGGCTCCCACGTAGCCTCCTCCTGATTATGATTAGTCCACAAGACTTTCACCAAGGACGTCTCCCCATTGCGAGTCTTTCGTACTTTCATGTCCAGAATTTCTTTCGGAGTCTCAATGTATGCCAACTGCTCATCTACCTCAATCACCTCGTGCTGAAGCACATGTGATGGATCACTCACATATTTCCTCAACTGGGACACATGGAACACATTATGGACCTTGGATAGAGCTGGAGGTAAAGCTAATCGGTACGCCACCTCCCCAACTCTGTCCAAAATCTCAAACGGTCCAATAAACTTCTGACTCAATTTGCCACGCTTCCCAAACCTCATCACACCTTTCATCGGAGATACTTTCAGCAGTACTTTCTCTCCCGCCTCGAATGAAATCTCACTCCTCTTCAGATATGCATAACTCTTCTGTCTATCCTGAGCGGCCCTCATCCGCTGTCGAATAATCTGAACCTGCTCCACCATCTCCTGGATCATATCGGGACCTAAGGTCACAACATCGGCTCGATCATCCCAACACACAGGGCTCCGACACTTCCTCCCGTACAAAGCCTCGAAAGGGGCCATCCCTATACTGGCATGATAACTGTTGTTATACGAAAACTCTATCAAACCGAGTCGATCCTCCCAAGATCCTCCGAACTCAAGTACACATGCCCTCAACATATCCTCAAGGGTCTGAATCGTCCTCTCAGTCTGACCGTCAGTAGCTGGATGGAAAGCAGTACTCATCTTCAATTGGGTACCCAAAGCTGCCTGCAGTTCCTGCCAAAATCTGGATATGAACCTCGAGTCTCGATCGGAAACAATGTCCTTGGGTACACCATGCAATTTGACCACATTCTGCACATATGACTTAGCCAACTCAGCTTTACTCCAGGTATCTTCCATCGGAATAAAGTGAGCAGACTTAGTCAAACGATCCACGATCACCCAAATCATGTTGTTGCCCCTCTGAGTTCGAGGCAACCCCAAGATAAAGTCCATCGAAATGTTCTCCCACTTCCACTCTGGTACATATAAAGGTTGAACTGTTCCTTGTGGTCTCTTATGTTCCCCTTTCACTCTCTGACATGTCAAACATCTGGACACAAAATCTGCGACTTCCTTCTTCATATTAGGCCACCAGAATGTCTTCTTAAGGTCTTTATATAGCTTATCACCCCCTGGGTGAACGGAATAAGGAGTAGCATGAGCTTCAGTCAGGATTTTCTTCTTTAGCTCCTCATTATCCGGAACACACCATCGCTCACTGAACCTCAAACTACCGTCGGTATGAATACTGAACTTGGATGCAGCCTCTCCATTCTCACTCTCCATTCTCACTCTCCACCATCTTGCGCCATTTCTGAATTCTCGCATCATTCTTTTGCAACTCACGAATCTCCCCATACAACTCAGGCTCCACTGTTAAATCACTAAGAGCATCCCCTTTTCGGATCATGAATATTCCCATCTCCCTTAATTCACCAAGCAACCTCACTCTCGACCTGGCACAACTCAATGCATGAACTGACTTCCTACTTAGGGCATCAGCTACCACATTCGCCTTGCCCTCGTGGTAGACAATCTGCATATCATAGTCTCCAATCAACTCTATCCACCTCCTCTATCTCATGTTCAGCTCCTTCTGGGTGTAGATATACTTCAGGCTCTTATGATCAGAGAACACCTTAAAAGTGGCTCCATAAAGGTAATGGCGCCACAATTTAAGTAAAAATACGACTGCGCCCAATTCCAAATCATGAGTCGGATAATTTTCTTCATAGGTCTTCAACTGGCGAGAAGCATACGCGATCACTCTTCCATTCTGCATTAGTACACAACCCAACCCATACTTCGAAGCGTCAGTATAAACTTCGAAGTTATCACTCCCAACCGGCAAAGCAAGGATAGGAGCTGTTGTCAGGCGTTCCTTAAGGGTTAGGAATGCCTTCTCACAACTCTCGTCCCAGACAAAACGGTTCTCTTTGCTCATTAACGACGTCAACGGCTTCGCTATCTTTGAAAAATCCTTGACAAATCTCCGATAATATCCAGCCAATCCCAGAAAGCTCCGAATCTCACTCACATTCTTCGGACTTTGCCACTAAGTCACAGCCTCGATCTTACTTGGGTCGACAGACACCCCTTCCTTTGAAATTACATGCCCCAGAAATGCGACTCTCTCCAACCACAACTCACACTTACTCAACTTAGCATTGAGTTTATGTTCTTCCAGGGTCTGAAGTACTTTCCTCAAATGGTCTTCGTGCTCTTCTGCATTCTTGGAGTACACCAGGATATCGTCTATGAATACCACCACAAACTTGTCCAGATATGGGCTGAAGACTCGGTTCATCAACACTACAACAAAATGGCACTTGCGCCACGATTTATGTCACGGGAATTCATAATTTGTGACCTAAATTTGCTTAGTCACGGGAAAAAAAAGTCCCCTTTCTTCAAAATTAATTGGTAAAAAAATTTATGTCACGGGAAATATATCCGTGACAAATAATTGTTTTTAGTCACGAATTAAGCCATGACCGTGGCTAACAAATGCGTTTAGTCACGCATCAAGTCACGAACGTGGCTAATAATTATTTTTAGCCACAATATCGTGGCTAATTATGATTTATTGTCACAGGTAAGTTAACCGTGACTAATTAGTGTGCTTAGCCACACTGAATTCTTAACGTGGCTAATTATGATTTATTGTCACAGCTAAATTATCCGTGACTATATTGCTCTTAGTCACACACTGAATTTTTACCGTGGCTAATTGTGATTTATTGTCACAAGTAAATTACCCGTGACTAATTATTGCTGTTAGCTACGCACTGGATTTTTACCGTGACTAATATTTTTGATATGATAACAAATAATAATACAAAATTATTAGTGCAACATGGTGTGTACTGTGAAATCAAAATGATTAAGCCGTATTATTGCGAGATGTGAACAATATTCGTACTTAATGTTCTTCACACACAAAATAACTCTAAAAAGGTAAAACTATTTAATAGCCACACACAAAATAACCCTAAAAAGGTAAAACTATTTAAAATTCCTAATTAACCAACCACTACGTCTTTTTCTTTTGTACACACTAAAGAAAATGGTTCCGTAATAATCGTAACTATTTTTAATAGGATAAAGTCCACAAATATTGAAGTATAACTACTCTTTTTATTCTGTCAAAGTATAATATTATCGTCTCCACTGTCATAAACCTTATTTTAGAAATGAGTTACTAAATTCTATCAATTTTCAACATTTCAATTTTATTCAACATCAATCAATGAATATTTTCTGAAGGTGTAAGATTGTACTCCCTCCATTTTTTTCCATATGGTACATTTACCTTTTTCACGTTTGCCAACGCACATTTTACGTGCTTACTATCTTTAGCTACGTATTTGTAAACATTATAAAAGTTATATATTTTCAATTTACTTGTAAAGACGAATTAAATAAGACCCTACAAGGCCTACATGAATATTTTTTTTTTTACGTATTGAGAGAAAATTGAAATTAAAGCTTACTTTATTAATAGTGTACAAAAGATAAATGTATCACCTGGAAAAAAAATGGAGGAAGTACTGTATTAAATAGTAGAAAAACAGTAGCGAAGACGTTTTATATATAGACAAAGGTAATGGCTCTTGCTTCTTTATATCCGTAGTCGTTTTTAATACATAAGTTCCACAAACATTAGAGTACCATATATACTTTGTACCATGTCCCCTAAAATCTCCCCTCACTCACAAACCCTAATTCCCCTTTTCCTCGATTCAAGCCTCTCAAATCAACAAAAACTAACCACCACAAAACAAGACCATCCTCAATCTTCTGCTACTCCTGCTGCACCACAATTGCCGCCGACATCGGAAAAAATCTAAAATGGAGATGAACGACCTCAACATCGACATTTCCACTGGCTTAAATTCGAACTTCCGAACATCAAAGACCATTGCGCCACTATCTTGTACTGTAAGTTTGGTACTCTTATTTTTGCGTCAAAGCATTATTAAGAATTAACTGATGTGAATATGCCTTACTGTGCCTTCCCACTTGAATTTTGATGGATTTTAGAAATTTGGTACACATTTTCTTAGCACCAATTTATTTTTCGAGTATGGTTATCAACTATTCGATAAATTGTCCCAACTAAAATTGAAATGCTTTTCGTTTCAGGCATTTATAACAAAAACTCTGAATTTATTTACCCTTAATCTTGTGTATACACATTCTTAAAACCAATGATGTCTTGGGTGTTTTTTATACGCCTTTTTTCTTCACATGTACCTTGTTCAATATAGTTATTCTCATCTTTTATGGTTGTTCAAATTATGTAAGTTTCAGGGCCATATATCTGTGGAGAAAAGGTACTCTCTTTATTGAGTGTTAAAATGTAGCGCAAAACAGACCACTAGCTTCTTTTATTCCGAACAATATAGCATCCTAGCTACTATGAAAGACTCCATAGAAAAGAACGCGCAACAAGACCCTTTACACATTATAATTCTGCCTAAACTCTTGGAACAGGTATACCTGATATGTCTGTGACTGATTGATCTTATATAAGAAAGTTGTCAAACTAACTACTCTAACAGGATATTCGCTACGGGACAGCACACATTCGGGCAAGGGATAAGAATGTTATACTATATTTTTGGAAAGGAACGTTGAACTTCCTGAAAGAATATATTTCACCACCTACTATAAGTATATGAGCTATGTCTCAAATGCTCTCAGATTTCTGTATGCCTACTTCTAGTTATAACCTTGTAGTGTTTAGAGTTCTAGATTGGGTGGCATGTCACCGATTGGGCATTTCCCTCTTTTGCTAATGGCTTTACCTAGTACTTGGTTACGCTGCAGGCATTCCGCTCTGTGGGCCCGTACTAGGTATTACTCTCGCAAACCCAAGTTGTACCATCTTGAAGTAGTTCTCAGCCATTTTAAAAGTTGGTATGTTCCTGAAAATCTAACCCATGTTTTTAGCTTCATGAAGGAGAGAAATTCTACTCTTTTATCTTGAGTGCTCCCCTATACTACTTGATGCATGCTAGTACTTCACGAAAAATAAGACACACAATTGTGCCATTTTGTTGATCCCTTATTTTTAACAGTTCCTGAAAAATAAATTGTACGAATATTAAGTAGACAATTGGACGTTAGAAAAGTTATCACTAATTTAACTTGGTACATTTTTTTCCATGAAGATGTCGAATTTAAAAGCCCCTTCTGCAATAAAATTTAGATTTTCGCAAAAATTGTGCACTTTTTTTTATTTGGTAGGTCATACTCATCATTACTTACGGCCTATTCATTATTCTGAAATGCGCTTCTTTTATTTGGTATGTCATACTCATTATGTATCTGATTATCACTTTAGCAGTATAAGCATAATTGTAATCTTGTACCAAATACTTCATGCTCTCGTACCAGTTTGACGGTAATTCAATTATCTTAAAGGTAAGCTCGTATACGCACTATATTATGCCGAGTATTATTACGAATAGTGTATGTAAGAAGGAAAACGCTTTCATACAAATATTCTCATGATTCACTTATACGGAGTACTTTACTAAGTTCATAGAGCTACCAAAACCTGCTAAACCCTTCTATTCGTCTTCACTCGTTTTGTCTTTATTGTCGTTTATACACTCACTGTGCACAGGAAAATATACGGGCACAAGTAAGTCGTCTTATGTTGAATATTCAATTACATTACATGTAGATTATGAGTTGTTAATTATTTTCTTGTTAATTATTGATTGTGGGATGATAATTGGGGATTGTGAATTCCGTATTTCGAATCGGGAATTGTGAATTGGGGATTATAAGTTATGAATCTTAATTATTTCATTTATTTACTTTTCAATTTCATTCTTTTTTTAATCGAATTTGGTTGTTCCTAATATATATATACATTGTGGAATCATATGATTTTTGTTATAACTATATTTTGTTAGAAAGAAGGTCTGTGTTTGTTGAAAATATGTGTAATTGTATTTTCTTCATTGTCATATTTAATCAGTGACATTAAATTTTGTTTGGGTATCCGATTCAGGGTGATAAACTATTGGTCCATATGCCAATAGAGATAACCTCTTTTAGCGAAGAACTATCCCTCTTCAAGCTCATTTTTCATTATTGTTTTTTACTCCAATGGTCACTATTATTTGTTACCTCAATATGAATTGTTATATGGCACATAGCTGAGCATAAAACTAGGAAAAAATTAATCTTAGTCGTTAGAAATAATTAGTCAAATGATGCGATGTTGTATGTAACTTACTTCGTAGCTAGGGAACTGCTATTATTTCGTTTGTGCCCGTGTGTTGCTCTAGATTCATGGGATCATTCTCACATCTGCTCACCTAGAATTATTTTAATTATGATGAGTCCTTCAGGGTGTGTTTGAATTGAGAGATTTGGAGGGAAAGGAAAGGGAGGGAGAGTATGAGATTAAAAATCTATTTTTTGGATACAAATAAGGGTAGAGAGAAATGGAAGGGGGGAGAAATTAAGGAAGGAACAATAGCACTTATGTTACACATGACATGGCATCATCATCATCTCGTATTACAAAGCTCTTTTCTGATATTACACCCATTTGAATTTTGTTGTCCTCAATATGAATAATGTGTGTGTCTCTTATCTACGTGCAGGTCCGTGAAGAGAACATAATAGATGTGCAATTCTTCTATTACCATGCTCTTGTTGGAAAATATACCTACCTTTAGCAGACAAATGCAACCATGACAGCTAAATCATTCGTGCTACATGACTGCATGACATACACTACACTACAATCTTGAGGTAATGTCATTGTGAATTTGTAAGAACTCATGTGTATAAACTCGATTTCAATCCTTTATGCTAGCTTTTTAGCTTGAGATTGTAAATACCTGATTGATTTTGATAACATGAGTAATAGCATGAATTATTTTTATTAATGAACCCCTTTTTTGGTTATAGGTGTTTGATTTGATCTCCTCAAGCACTGGAAGGGCAAATATGGAGTGCAAATATCTGAAGAAGCAATCACTCACTTTTCTAGTTGTTGAAGACATGTATTTGACAATACGTATATGTTTTTTTAACACTTAATTAGTTGTTGTAAAAGACAAGAATATTGTATTTTGATTAATGGATAAGATGATATTTATTTGTGTACATGAGCCTGTAAGTTTTCTCTGAAAATATACATGTATCTAACAAAATAACAGTCACGTGAAATAGTTTTAGCCACGTGAAATAGTTTTAGCCTTGATAGTATTTACTCATTGCAATGTGCTAGCCACAGAGGTATTTCTTTAGCCAGATTATAGTTTCGTGGCTAGTAATAATTAGCCACGAGAATTTTTTTGTCACGTTACTGTTTTGTGGCTAATATCTTTCAGCCACGAACATTTTATTTGTTAGTCACGATAAATTTCGTGGCTGTTATTATTTAGCCACAAGAATTTCTCTTTTGTCACGTTACTATTTCGGGGCCAGTAGTATTTAGCCACAATTTGTTTTAATTTGGCCACAATAATACCTTGTCACTAAAACAATATTAGTCACGGGAAACTTGTTTAGCCACGCTATTTTAGTCACGGGGAATATCGTGACAAAATTGCTAATTTAAGTCACGTCGCAGTTTTTCCCGTGGCTAAAATTTTGCCACGGCTACTTGGGTCACGGCTGATTTCCCGTGGCAAAATTGCATAGTCACGGGAATTTGCCACTTGCGTCACGTATTTAAACGTGACGCAAGTGTCATTTTGTTGTAGTGCAAGTCCATGAACACAGCTGGAGTATTAGTCAATTCAAATGGCATAACCACAAATTCATAGTGGCCGTACCTCGTTCGGAAAGCGGTCTTTGGAATATCTTCATCCTTTATTCTCAACTGATGATACCCGGATCTCAAATCAATCTTGGAGAAAACCCCAGCTCCACTTAACTGATCGAACAAGTCGTCAATTCTCGGTAAAGGATAACGGTTCTTGATGGTCACATTACAAAGTCTCAAACTACCATCCTTCTTCTTCACAAACAAAACGGGTGCTCCCCAGGGCGACACACTGGGTCGAATGAACCCTTTCTCAGCTAGTTCATCCAACTGCTTCTTCAACTCCTCCATCTCCTTCGGTCCCATACGGTACGGTGATTTAGATATTGGTCCCGCCCCTGGTTTTAGGTCAATGGAAAATTCCACTTCCCTCCTTGGCGGCAACCCTGGAACGTCGTCTCGAAATACTCCCTCAAACTCTCGTACCACAGGTATCTCACTAGTCTTTGGAGTCTCAGCCTCAAAATTCCACATTTGGCACAAGATCAGGCTCTCTCCTTTCGTCAAGCTAGACTTCAGGGTATTGACAGAAATGAATTTGATTTTTGGTTTGACTCGATATCCCTTGTAAGACACCCTCACTCCCTTAGGTCCCTTCAAGGAAATTTTCTTTTGATGACAGTCGATGAAAGCTCGATACTTCCCTAGCCAGTCCATCCCCAGAATCACCTCAAAGCCCCCAGTGGAAATTCTATGAGGTCACAATAGAAAATTGCTTCCCCGATTTTGATGGGTACACTACCATATACTCTATTACAAACTATCGACTCGCCTGATGGTATGGTCACTGAGTCCGCGACCCAATCAAATCTCTCAAGTCCCAAAGCCTTAACATGATCTCTAGAGACAAACGAATGGGTGGCACCAGAATCGAAAAGTACGAAAGTAGGTCTAGAGTTTACAAGAAAAGTACCGGTTACCACATGAGCATCCTCTTTAGCTGCTTGCTTTCCCATGGCATAGCGCTTGCCACTGGATTTGACCCCACTCTGACTGGCACTAGATGTCCCAGCCTACTGGTTCCCTTCTGGTCCAGTCTTCTGATTGCTTCCATTCCCATGGTTTTGGTTCTGGTACGAGCGGTTCTGATAGTTGTTGAAGTTCCTCTGATAATTGCTGCTCCCTCCAGACTTCGCACCCCCACCATAGTTGGTCGTGGGTGTGCGATAGCCACTGCTACCATAAGATTGGGTGCGAGACCCCTGATATCCGGATGTAGGCGTACGATAGCCCCCAGACTAATTCCCTCCAGAAGAGCGCCACACTGCCTGCTTATGTCCCCTCTTTCCACAGCCAAAACACACTATTCCCGCTGAACCACTGCCCGAAACTCCACTCATGTGATTGCCCCCACTCTGATTTCTCGCACCTCCGGAAGTGTTGTTACTGAAGTAACCACTATACTTGTTGGTGCTTGGTTTCTTTGACCCAGAACTTTCCGTTACTGCCTCAGCCTTCCTCTTCTCTGATTTTGACTTCTTTTCTTCATTAATCATATCAGAGAGCCTCTCCGCCGCCCCAGCCCTTAAGTAGATGTCCCGGACTGTGGTAGGCGGAGCCGCAATCAGTCTCTTCTTGATAGCGATTGATAACCCTCTCTCGAACTTCATTGCCAGCATGGCATCATCAAACCCCATGTCCCCCACGTAACTCACCAGCTGAATAAACTTTCTGTAATAAGCCTCCATTGTTATGTCCCCCGTCATCCTGAATGTATCAAACTCCTCCCTTAGTTTGCTTTTCTGGAATTCTGGTAGAAACACGTCATACAAGATCTTTTTGAATGCGATCCAAGCAACAAACTCGGTCCCATCCTCTTGAGCTGCCTCCCGGATCTCCCCTTGTTCCGGGTCCACCAGTCTCCAGCCATACCCCTCAGATAATGGGCTGCTTGGTCAACCCTCAATTCTTCAGGGCAATCCACCAACTCGAATAGGTTACTGAATTCCCGGCACCAAGCTCCCAGCAGGTGAGGTTCCCCCTCCCCAATAATTGGGTAGGGTGATGCCTCGCGATGATTGTGCTCATTTTTGCGGAGTCCATGCGTTTGGCCTTTAAGGCCTCATTCTCAGCTATCAGACGATCCAATTCCTCTTGCGTGATATTAGCGAGATTGTCTCTTCGCGGAGGCATACTATAATACAACAGAAAAGAAATGAGTCCCGACTCATGTGGGTACCCATTTGGATTAAGGCTATGTTCCCTAAGCATTAAAGTCTATAAACTCTTATCATATAAAATAGTTCTCTTCTATAACATGGCTCAGGGATCACATAACCGCATTTCACTAGACATGATGAGAGAAGAATCACTAACATGTTTCAAATCACTTCACATATCATATTAATATACACCTCTTTATTCAAACAATTACAGATTCTTTCATGCTCATGCCCCTTCCGGCTTTTCCAACTGTCACTTATACTCAGAATTCTCATAAAATACTTATCACAGTATACCATTACTTCCATCTTTTCTTAACCTACCATTTTCTCTTGTATATTCACTCTGGGTTCCCGGGTAAAACTGATAGGGCCAATGGTTCGGTGTGAGGGGCCCCAGACTCATACTTTTCCTTTAGTGTGCTCCTAACAGTCCTATCCCGGGGTTCATTTTATTTAGACTCTCCTACATTCATTGGGTTCATTAGGTTAGGCCTGAGGATCGTTCGCTCTGATACCACCTTGTAACACCCCCATTTATTTAAGGGCCTGTGCTAGGACTCCTCAGATAAGTAAGGGTGTTACCATCTCAGTTTCCCGAGGCAGTAGATACAAAGGAAGATGAACAGTACTTTAATTAAAGTTAAACTCATAACAAGTTCTTACAACAGTATCCAAAAGTCTTAACAAAATAAATGAAGTACAACTCATGCTAAACTGACTAAGGTGATCTAGACTCTAGTCTGGTCCGGATCCAAGCTCTTCCTCCCATAGCTCCCCCTTAGTCTCAGCCACCTGTTAATCTGCTCCCCAATAATTTGGTTCATCACAGGTGATCACGAATACACAGGGTCAACCACGAGGTTGAGTAGGGAAAAAGAAATAGATATGCCAACAGTATAATAAACTCCGCACCGATCCAACGCCAAATAAACTCCGCACCGATCCAACACCATATAAACTCCGCACCGATCCAACACCATAAAACTCCGCACCGATCCAACACCATATAAACTCCGCACCGATCCAACGCCAAATCACAAGACCCAATATATATTCACATCGTATTATATCACAGTATAATATAGATACACAATATAACGATCACATGGTATTGTATCACAAACATACTTAATAACATATAAGAACAGTTTACACATTATCATATACCAGTAATTTCCCCTACCTGGAATAGCAGGTAAAGCAGATAAATCCGAGGCTTGTTTAGAAATGTTCCACGCGAAACCCGCTACCTAAACAAATATTATTTAATTAATAAACATCCTAATTCTCGTAATACGCGTACACATTCTATTTATAGAAACTTCCTATATTTAGAAAGCTTACCAACAACCGAGGTTACCCAAAATAGTAACTTTCTTAATATAATAACTTCTAAAAATAGTAATTTCCAAAAATAGGTTCTTTGGTTTTGAAATACAATTTATTCTAAAAAAAATACATTAATACCCTTATTAAAACTTCCCATAAAACTCCCAAAACATATCCCTTAAAATATCTTTACCATTGATAAAAATATAAAAACCATAAATAACAATTATAATACTAATAATAATAATAATAATAAGGGTAATATTAAGAGTAAACTAATAAACAACCCTAACCAACACCCACGACACCCTATACCACCCCAACCTTATACGGCCTGAACTAAGCCGTGACTGCCCTCCTTGCTGTCGGCAGCCACCACTCGACAACCCCCACACCACCTACTTCCACCAACAACCGTGCCCAGCCCCTCGACTCCCGCCGACAAGGAAGACAAGGGTCTTCAACAGGCCCGACTCTACACGCAACCCACTCCTTACCCGCCTGTACTACATACCGCAGCCACCACCAAACACTACCAGACCACCCTAGACCGCCACCACAGCCTGCCCAGACAACAGACTCACCAACCATGGTGGTACCACCGCACCGACCTCCCCCTAGTCATCGGTGGTACCACCCCAAACACCCGTGTGCAACCAGGACCCAGATACACTACTGAAACTTTCTCTGTTTTCCTTCCCTTACAGCCATCGATCACCACCCTAACAGCCACCCTGACCACGCCTGGTCACCATGAGAACCACCATCCTCTCCCTGACTCACCCTTGACTCTAGAACCATAACCCAGACGCAACCCACAAACTAATCTTAACGGAAACAGACTCAAAACTCCACACCCACAAACAACTCAGAAACGCGTTTTGCTGACAGCCTCCCTAAAACACTATACACGGCGGTGTTAGGGGGGGTCAAAGACGACATGGACTGGTACCTATCTGACCCTTAAACAACATACATTACAAATATACGAAGGTCAGATCCTCTAGGCAAAGTACACGATTGAAAACAAGCAACCAAAACAGACACTAGGAACCGTGAAAACAGAACAACGTGAACATACCGACTTTCTAGCCAAAACGAACCACCTTAGACCCGTGTTTGACCACCGTGAACGCCCTTCCCTCCTTCCTTGGTGTGGCGGCTGTCTTTTTGTGTAAAAAGTTGAGTGTTTAGAGTAGGGTTTAGAGTGCCACAAGGTGTTTAATAAGGCGGCTGGAAGGTAGGGTTTACTAAGGTGTTTCACGGGCTGCAATACTTCACACAAATCGAGGCCCAAAACCTTGTTGCCAAAGGTCCGTGGTTCGAACCCCGCTAGTACCCACAACTAATATTATTATATGATGCCCAAGTTCCCTCTTCGAATCCCACCGAGGTCCAATACTTATCATAAAAACGAGTTACACTAGCATGTTAAACGGCCATTGAAATCAATTATATCATCTACCCATAATATTATTATATTTAATAATAACAATACGAATAATAATACGGGTTATTACACGAGCTGAATTGAATTAATTGGAATAAAGGTTAATTGAACTAAATTGAGTGAACCTGAGGTGAGGTGAATTTAGTTGAATTAAAAGTTAATTTTGTGAAGAGATTAACTTAGTATAATTGATTGAATGTAAATAAAACTTAATGCAATACAGCCAAACAAAATTGAACGGAGCTAAAATTAAGCTAGAAAGAACATGACCTAAATAATTAAATTTGAATATAATACAATCTCCACAACTTCCGTCACCTCTTTTATTAGAACACGAACCGAACTGAAAGAAGGTTTATTTAAGGAGCTACAATAACATTATAACATGAATACATCATGATCATGGAAGCATATATGCATGCATGCATGCATGCATCGATGAGGCTTCTAACTCCTTACTATTCTTGGTTAACGGCATGCGATGCATGCATTTGGTTGTTCGATGCCATCAGCTATTGCATTAATTCCCTGCATATATATATAGTTAACTAAGGTCAGTAAAATACCACTCCATTTCAAAAATACAAATGTATTTCTCGAGCTGAGTCTTTAACTTTATTTATAATTTTACGAAACATTAATTTTCGTAAAATCATGGACCAAATGAGAGGAAATAATACCAAAGAGAAAGTGAAAGAAATTGATCTTTTACTCCCTTTACTTTAGTTACGGAGTATTTGTTTACCTTTATGTTAGAGTATATTTTAATTAAAAGTAAACAAATAATCCGTAATTTGATAGGTTATTAAAGATATACGAGACAATTGTGAGACAAATTACAACCTCACGCTCCAAGACCTGTAAATCCGTCTCCATTTTCCCGTCATCAGGCTCCTACACATTATAAATGGCGATTAAAAAAGAGAAAACTGTAGTTTTATTAGTAGAGTTTGATTACGGGGTGTAATAATGTACCTCCGATGTTAGAGGCTGAATGTCGTATCTGAACTCAACACCATATTCCGATTCTATCTTAAAAACACCGTCATGGAGATATTGAGTTTCCGTATCACCCACTTTAAACTCGTCAATTTGTTGGTAGGAGAAGGGTATCTCATAAGTGGCCATATTAATAGACAGAGTTGCAATGACTTTTGACCTTGGTGGTAGCACAAGTCGCGCGTAATCTTTCTCAATCGACGCAACGGATTTAGTGTTTCCCCAAGTAGTAATAACATCTGTGGCTACATCTGTAAACTCTAGTTCACCAGTCGAATCGATTTTCGGAATCCGGCCGTTGAACAGGGTCGTATTCCCCTGAACTAAGGGAAAACTATGACTAAATGTAAGTTTTGTAAACTTTTGATATTGTGTAGGAATATCACGTTCAAATTCGGTGAAATTTGTATTGGTTATATTCACTCTCCTTACATTCCGAAATGACTTGGGTCCGGTCCAAGCGTGACGGAAACTTTTAATATTGATTCGACTTTGACTTGCCGTGGCCAACTGCTTAGGCCGGAGCCAGGAATTTAAGACATGGGGCGTGTTTGATTCCGTCACCAAATGATCATGTTGATCAATGCTGAGAAATTTATTGTAGACGAGGGAACGAAAAGCAATGCCATCTATGCACGCGTTAGGCGGGGAAGACACGGCCGCATCAAACAACGTGCATAGGTGGAATTTAGGGAGGGTGGTTGTCATAACCCGTGTATCAGTCGGTAACACACACAAGAATTCGTTGGTACTCATCGACTTAATTCTTAAGTCGCCGCTATGGTTGTACAAGACCTCAAAACCAATGTCACGGCTCGTGGGGATATCATTATATTCCGCAAGATGTACGTACCCTGAATTTTCGTTATCTTTTCTTGTGCTCAAATACTTGTTATTGTCACCCGTGAACATTACGTATCTTGGAAGCTTGGTCTTACTTAACGGGGCGAAATCAATGTAGCTGAAATTAGTTGGCGCGGCATGATCCAGGTACAATTTGTGGGCACGCATGTCGCCGTCTGGACGCATCACGACGTTCAGGCCGCTTTGCACGTGTACGAATCCTACTAAGTCGTTTCCAGGGCTTATAATTGGCCGGAACAAGGTGCACTCGTCTTTCGACGTGTCCTCCACTTTTTCCGGAACTGATGCCACCAACCACGGCTCTAATTTTGATGCTTTGCCACTGTGGCGATCATAATTTTTTACTCAACAAATTAAACTCAAGTTTGAAAAAACGAAAAAGATTTATATAATGACTTTCTTGAATTAAAATGATGGTAGCATTGTTAATATTCTATCCTATTTTGGGTTTCTTCCCTTTGGAGGGGAACAATAAAGGGTAGAGTGAGTTTGAAATAAGAGTGAGGGATGAATAATTAGGGCTTAAATAATGAATTGTGAGCCACAAATATTAATGAAATGAATAAAATAGGAATAAAAAAGTTTGGTGAGGTTGGGTGATATGGGAGGGATGAATAAAATATAATTAAAAGTTATAAAAATAGCAAAAGGGAAGAAAAACTGAATAATCCGTTTAAGGAAATAGGGAAGAAAACAGTGAATATGAGGGAGTATGATTTATTTATTTTTGATAGTAGTAGTAGCCGGAGTAATAGAAGTAACAATTGTAGCAACAAGAGCGGTGAAATAGCGATAATAGCTACACGGGCGGTGAAAGTAACCATAATAATAACAAAAGTATTAAAAGTAACATTAATAACCAAATGAATAGTGAAAGTATGAGTAGTAGTAAAAAGAGTTATCGATTTGTCCCATAATTTGATTGATAAATTTTATATTAATTTAAGAATTGTCACAATTACAAATATAAATAAATGGAAAAATGTAAGTAAAATGTAAGTAAAATTTAAAATGATAAATTTAGATAACTCAGATGACACAGGACACCAATATCATGCGGCATATTGAATATTTGAATGTAATCAATATCTAGGTAGCACGGACACTTCAACTAGTTAGCCGTCCCGTGTCCGACACCGTGTACGACACTCGGACACCCGACACTCGTTGGATACATCATACATGTCTAAACATATTATAGTTTAGACGAGGAATAAAATTCTAAAAAAAGATCAATTAAAAGATGAATTTAGGTGGAAAATGAGAATTAGTTATAATAAAGGTCGAATTGTATCTTTACTTGTTTAGATTTAGCTTCAAATACATGATAAAAAATATAATTATACATTATTTATAACCACGAAATATATATTTTCTTATATTTAAATGCCGTGTCCCGTGTCCTAAATTTCATGGGATGCTGTGTCCCGTGTCTGTGTCGTGTCCGTGTCCGTGTCCGTGTCCGTGTCCGTGTCCGTTTTGGCGCTACCTAGATCAATATGTAGAATCTATGTGTTGATACAATTCCAACAACTAGGTTTTGGTGAATATTTTGTATCTAATTGTAGGCTATATAATGTTCACTTATGTATTTACGATATAATTCTATAACATGTACTCTGTAATCTATATAATGGAGTAACAAATGTCAACTAACTTGGCTAACGGAGTTATTCGAGAAGAGATATTCAATCTTGACTTGGTTTAAAGTTTGTCGATATATAGTAAAACCGCCTTAACTTTGTGACATTCCGACAAACACGAAAAAGAAAAATAAACCAAGCATATATAGTGCTTAGATTTAATTTACCTAGCCCAATAGTAGTTCTCGTAACAGGATCTAATGTGAACGAGACCATCTCCGGCCGACTCAACGGCAAACTTAACGGTGTCACTATATACGCCTTCTTCAAGACGAAACCGGAGTAATCTATGAGGACCGAAAAAACTCAAGTATCTTACCCCATTATTCGCTTCCCTCACTGAGAAAACCACTAGCTCAGGCAAAGACATTTTCCTACTTTTGTTCTTGCACTAATTAACTAACGTTGCATTATTTATAGGCAAGAGGGATAAGATGTAAGTGGTAACTAAGGCCGTAGGGGCCAACGATATTGGATTTTGGAAAAAAATAGTGGTTTTCAGTTATTAGTTGGATTCCGCGATGATAATGATTCGGCGCTACCTGGTGGTATCCATCCAATTATCTCGGTGTCACCAGCCCTCTCATATGTACCCGTTATTTTAGAAGTCATCACTTATTGCATGAGGGAGGGTGTTGTCGAGATTGGGTGTCCCCTAATGACACCAACTAATTTTCCTTCCACGAAATTGTTAAACTGTGTGATAAAACCGTCTCCAGAAAGACTATCTCTCCCAACTAAATTATTGAGATATCAAGAGTAGTACGAGAAAGATGGTTTACTAATAAAAATGATCACAATCCACAATAAACTTAGTAAGTTCATTACGAAAATATGTATAACATGAAAGATTTTCAAAATCCGAGACTTGTCAAAGTATAGATGTCTGATTACAACTCTTGGAATACGTTTAAAGTTTTTAAAATCCTCGAAATATTCTACCGCAATGAAATCAGTTACTCTATATATTGGTCGAAAGACAAAGTTGATATCATTTTAGTGCCGTAGTCGATTGGGATGGAGGTAGCACTGCTCAATGTTTGTACATCTTGTGATCTTGAACAAGCTAGCTACGCGCTTTTCCTACTTTATTCGGTAATTAAAATGCATTTCGATTCAGATTTTTGATGGTTTGATTTACTTGTGTTCTGGACAGGCTACTGTGCTAAGACATCCCTCAGGCTGTTCCAAGTTTACTGGTCATGTTGGGGGATGTGGATGGGGATGGGGATGGTTTAGCGTCTTGTTAACAATGTAAATACTGCGTTCATTTAATGATTATAATTTCTACCGTTTTTAAGTCACTACTGCAGTCACATTTTGTAAGACTTGAGATTCTTTGCATGGGATAATCGTCTTAACGTGTGAACTACTTGCTTTGGCTCTCAGATTGTTATTTTGCCTCGGAATCTATCTGTTTACCTGTTTTTCTTCCTTAAAATTCATGGTTTAGATGTATGCTTGCCATTTCACTCTTTCTTTTCCTCATCTGTATGTCTTTGAAAACTTTAAACGTAACTTCAGGACCAGACTAATATCGGGGGTAACCATTGTTAATTTCTCTTCCTCTAATCTGTACTCTGGTCAATTTTGTGAACAATGCAGATTTCATTACGTGTTATTCAAAATAGCCTCTCTCTGTTATTGACATGGGGAAAGACGACTTACATCTGGCCTCGCTAACCTCTCCATAGGGCCTTGATTCGTTTTATATTCTAACACTCCCCCTCACACGAAGGCCCTTTTTTTTTCTTTTTGGGCTTGAAGTGTGGGTGCAGGCGGGATTCTCTGGCCTGTTCTGATTATCCACTTTAGAATGGAGGGGGGTGGGATTCGAACCCGTGACATTTGGTCACATGGCTCTGATACCATGTCAAGAAACCAACTCAACCAAGAGTCATTGTTTGATAATTGTGTAGAATTACTTGATTCAAACTCGAGGTATTTATACAAGGCTAATTCATAGCCCGGGATATACCAAGAGTCATTGTTTAATATAATTTATTATCTTACTAATTACTAGGAATTAGGTTCTTTGTACCATAATTCCCCTAGTAACTCCTAATACCCTCCCTCAATCGTAAAGGCAGTATATAGTACGAACTTTACGATTGGAGAATAATTGCAAGAAACCATAGCCAATAAAAAAAAAAGTCTTCATTTCTTTGTCTCAATTTTCTTCATAATTCTTCACATCTTCACAAGGGGATAAAAGAACGAGTATAAGACTCGATAGAAAATTCATTCGAACAAGAACGTTAAGCTTTTCGGACTTGTCGAATATCAAATAATTTGTTAGGAACACTAATCGGACCTAAACAAATTTCAGCAAAACGGAAACTTATCCGTCAATTTCAACATTTGGAGAACGCTAAGTTTTTCGAACTCCAAACAAATTTGGACCACCATCATGGTGATTATGGTTGCGTAACTCGCCAATAATTTTGTCATTTTGTACCACCTTGATCAAACTTGAAGACGTATGAATCAAATTTCAAAATAGAAGAATCAACATTTTCTTCGTGCCGGTTTTGGAATAGAAACGACATATTCCGGCCATAACTTTGAAAAAAAAAAAAAATCATTGGAAACAAAAAAAATCAGAACAACCACACTATAAGTTTGCTCTTACGTCATAATTGTTCCATCCATGAACTGATAATGAAAAGCAAATTCTTAATTGTTTGCTTTTGAATTTGCCTTACATTTCACTTTTTTTTTTGTTCTACGTTTTTGTTTTTTTTGTTTTTTTTTTCTTTGAGATTTTTCGTTCGAAAAAAAATAGTTTTGGGAGTTTATTTTTAATGAAATTCCACCGGTGGGTGTCATAGTTTTTCACCCACCGGCAAGAAACGGAAGCAAGTTTAGAGTCCTCAAGAAAGAGGCTCTGATACCATGTCAAGAAACCAACTCAACCAAAAGCTTAAGCCGATGGTTGGAGTTCCTTGATTCGTTTTATATTCTAACACGTCCAATAGCCTGTCCCCAAAACCCGAAATTCTCTTACCCTTCCCCCGGTTAACAATGATGGGTAATCAAGGAAAACCCGATTTTACGACTGTTCTTGTATACTCCGTATTATGTTTATGTAATGCGCTCAATAATATAGTAAGTCTCTCTTAAGATCCTCGTAAATGTAAGACAATGGTAAAATCTCTCTTCTTCTCTAACCACTTGGGACACTCACCTCTGGGTGGTTTATATTCTAACAGTTTGCTGATATTAAATTAGCAAATTAAAGCAGCTGAATTTGATGAGTAACATGCAGTCAGTTGTAATGTTCTTCTGTTTTTCATTCAGTCGATAAAGATTGATGTTGCGAATTAAATAATGAAATGACACACATTAATACGACATCCTGAATTCATCTTATGTGGCTCAGTGGCTGTTCCCATCTAGGAGGGATTAACGCGATGATAACATATGCGAACCTAACTTCGAAGATAACGTGGACTCATTTTCAGTAATAATTAAGTTTATCTTAACCTCACTTTGTTTCAAAAAAAAAAATCTGATATGATATTGACGGTGCATTTGAGCTCGACTTATAAGTATCATCCCTTATTATTTTAATTTACAAAATATTTCAATTTGTGTTTGACAAGAGTAGTGACTTAGAAATGATTACAACCAGGGACGAAGCTAGGAAATTTTTTGCACCCGGGCCAATTTTTATTTTCCGATATATACTCATTCATTAGGGCTTACCAATATGTCAATGTTTTTTATATTTAATATAAAACATACTTCTTGAATTATTGAATTATGTATTACTTTTTTTCTAACAAATTTACTCGGTATTAATAAAGCATTCTTGATACTAGCTTAAATAATGAATAAAATTTTAAACATAAACAACTTTTTTTCTAACAAATTTACTCCATATTAATAAAGCATTCTTGATACTAGCTTAAATAATGAATAAAATTATATACATAAACAATAATAAATTTCTCAAAATGGCCTTTATGATAAATTAAGATGGGAATAAAATCATATAAATAGTGCAAATTGTTAACAAAAAAGAAGGTTTAAATGATAATCTAAACAAATGAAACAAATTGTTAAAAATTCAAAACTCAAAAAATAATCTTAAAATGCAATTTACCTCCCTCCCCCAGACCTCTTGCACAAGAGGACGTACTTACCCAACTTACCATCTACCACTATGGCAGATGAATTTTATTGTAAATTATTCAAGTTATTTAATACTTGTGCTTAGAAAGCTAGCCTGGGCAGTGGCCCGCCCGGCCCAGGCATAGCTTCGTCTTTGATTACAACATAGCGTTTATGACACTGAAGTTGCTACGTACATATTGTAATAGACACTTTCAAGTAGCTACTGTTGGTTATTAATCTGGGTTCTTTAGTGGATGTTGAGGATGCATTTGGAATATTTGATGATTCTCAAGGGTTTTGACTTTTACTATTTATCAGTTTACCTTTTGACATGATGATCTGAATGGCGAAAGCAATAGACGTGATTTCAAGTTGGAATTAATGTTGTGTCCTTACATTTTCATGTTGGTTTGCGAGTTACATGGTCATGGAATGTGATGCTTCTTCAGAATCTTTAAATTTTCAGAAAGCTTCTTCATTATTTCTGATCTACTAATTTTGGATTCTTCGGTGCGAATTCTTACAATCTCATCTCCTTTCTATGTATGTGTATAAGAGGGGATCAAGGCCTGGGTTGATCGTCTAGACTGTTCAAATGCCAAGTTTTTGCATGATCCTCTTATGAGAAGACAATGGGTTTTCTCATATCCTATATTGTGGTTTGGCACATATATAGACTTCTTATAACTACCTTCAATATCTTCGCCTTTATTGTTTTCCCAGAGTCAAGTTATTTCTAGGAGGACTCTTATAATACTTTCCCTGTGTATAGAATAAATATATGGGTAGACGACCTTTACTCCTCTCCGTACTTCACTTTCTTTCGTTCACGAGTGAGAAAATCGAACCCCTGACCACCTGTTTAAATGATAGAGCCGTCATTGCTACGCCAGTCAGCTTTTGTTAATTAGCCAAACGTGTGATAAAGTACTGTTGAAGCTATCGGTAGCACAATTGCCAAAGGAAAGTTAAAACCTACCATAACGCGTATAAATTTGTGATATGTGAGCTACTCATCTGCTTGATTGGATTGTTGTTGACATCTGTTTGTGTTGCAGGTTAATACGAGAGACTGTGAGATAGTTGCCACAGGCATCCAGTTCGGTCTCATGGGCTGTTTGAGCACCGTCTAAACTTTAATGGCGGAGTTTAATGCACTGAGAAAGAGCAACCATCTCTTGAGAGAATATGCATATGCATCCAGGCCATGACAATTGGAATCTCATTCGGTCTAGGAACCTTGATATAATACTCAGTCCCTGTGTGGACTAAGGGATACAATTAGACCGGACAAAACTGACTTGACCTAGATTCAAAAGTAACAACCCGAATCAACCACAACCAAGCCTCCATTATTGATGATAACATTGTTGATTGTTGATGTCAAATTTCTTTTTGCTCGATATCAAAGGCGACATATTATCCGTTTTGTATTTTGGAGCAATGCAAAATAAAATAGTTTGGAAAGACTTACGACTTACGAGGTCCTGGAGAAGACGTAGCAAGAGTGAAGTTACAATTTCATAAATTTGAAAATTTTGATGATGAGGCCTCTACTTGTTTGTTAATGTTTGCAATGAGAATATTCTGTGGTAGGCATTGTGACATCTGTCATGTTATCTACACATAGTCATCAACGTTTGGGAACTGGTTTGGGAATTAGGTTCTCAAACTGAGTGTGGGGATGTTAGGTGTCTCAAAGATAGTTACAAGTTATAGGGTAAAGGTATTGGGAAGGAGAAGTATCGAGCTATGGTCATGTACGGTAGATAGTAGTCCTAAGCACAATGAGATAGTTCCTAATACCCTGGAAATTAAGGGACATTAATTATTATGTGAAAAAAATGAGTGAGGGACGGTTAGATTTGATGCAAGGAGATCTTCAAAAATAGAGGATATGATGGATGATTATTGTTTATGGAAAATTCATTAAATTTATTCTATTGTTCTAAATTGTTTGAATTTGGTATCCGTTAATGGGACTCATTCCTACCAAAAGTGCACAAGGTTACAACTCAGATAGTTCTATGATCACTTGCGGTTCTGATTTCTGGACTTCTCGAGAGTTTTGGGAAGTGTGAATGAATGACTGTTTGAAAGCTACTTCAATAGCTTGGTTGCGAAGGGTTGAAATAATACGAAAGCGTAAATAGCTAAATAATTTTGGGTAGTCCAAAAAAAAGGATTTCATTCACTTTAAGGATAGTCGTAATAATGGATTTTTGATCATGTTCCGATTATTTAATTACCTTTGAATCTTTGATCAAAATACCTCAAACAAAGATTTAATGAGTAAACAATTGACTAAAACGAAATGAGTGTGCTCTATGTTAAGCGATATGTTGGAGTTGCATTCCATCATTATGATGTACTGGACCTGTATGACCCTTTTAAAGTGCAGCTGCGTTTCTTCAGGTTATTAGCACTAGATCTTTACCTTTACCCATATGTTGTTAGCCAAATCTAAAGTTATTAGCACCGTGAAAGTCAAGAGAAGCCTGAAAAAAATTGGCTTAGTGCAAGTATAAAAAGGCCTAAACAAGATATTTGTCTGCAATTCCATTTAGAAAACCTGCTCTGAAAGATAACCATCAAATTAAATGTGAAGTTGGTTATAGGTTCTACTAATTCCATAATGGTTGTAATAGTCTAATAAATATTGTAGTCAGTTGGGGTGTAAATTCTTCTGGAGACATTTGAAAGCTTTATAAATTCCTTGTTGGTTGAGCACGTTCTCTATTATGCCAATGGGCGTACGCCCTTGGTGCAACAGTCATCGGTACTGTCTCAACAAAAGAGAAAACAATTCAAGCCAAAGAGGATTGATGCCAACAATAGTTACAGAGACATTTCAGTGATAAAGTTAAAATTACCTTCACGTACACTGTTTTATAAGCGTTGATGTACCGGTGTAATTTGTCCACTCAGTCGAAAATTGTGAACATATATAATATCACGTAACGAAATGCTACGGGGATAGGCTGCAACCAACCAACTAGTATTAAAAAAAAGTGTTATGTTCATTTTGCCAATAATCATTATTAGTGTCCATCTTAGTAATTTATAACATAAATAGTGGGTTTTCTTGTTTGTAAGGGTGAAGTTTAGTAGTTAAAATTTACGGGAAATTGTCAAAGATATCAAGTTAAACGTAATTTTACAAGCCATCATATATTTTTGATATAATCAGATTTTCTAGATTGAGACGGTGTTAGGTCGATATAACCTTATCCGGACAAATGACATATTGACAATATAACAAAAATGTAATTCATTTACGTGATTTTATTGAGAACGTGCATTACATAAAAGAAGAAGACAATATTTCCAAGTTGTCATTTGAATTGGTCCCTAGCATTTCCGTGGCCTCATATGAATGACTTGTGTGATATTCCGTTTTCGTATGTACAAACTGATGTTCAGGCTAATGGTGAACTCATTAGGACGGGTGTTCACCAGTTTGGACTGATATTATTTTACAAGGCTAATTATTATTTTTTTTTAATGTGGATTGGATCGGACTAGAAATTGCGTGATCACCCTATTTTTTGCGACTTGGACCAAATTAGGACTAACCTTAGGTTTCTTCTAATTAACCCCAAAATAGGAAAAATAGTGTGTTTCATGTGTGTTGTACGGATTCCAACGCACTCAAAAATAATTAGTAGTGGGACTTTTATTAGAACACAAAATACATTTAACTTAAGAGTACATATTGCAACAATAATGACAAGAAGCTGCGATAGCTTAATTAAAATCCAGAAATTAGAAGCAGGCAAACGGAAAAGCACGGGAAAGAAGATAGTTTTATCTGGGAGCTAAAATAACATGCCGATAACAGCCTATGTTTCTTGTGGTTCTTGTTCGACCTGATCATGATGAGCTGCATTTGATTCAATGCCATCGTGTACATTAGTTTCCTGCACAGTCGAACAAGTGTTAATTAATGTTATTAGCATACTCGACAACGCCAATTTGCTCATGTACAATCTCGTTATATCAATTTGTTTGTTTAATTATTACTCTGTTGTTGTAAAAGGAGGATCTCAATAGAATCGGCACGTAGCAGGACGGTCCTAGCTAGGTCATCCTCCACACATCATGCCGAGGACTACCCGTTAACGATAGCCAAATCCACACTTATACCATTATGGAAGTATCACGTGTATTTTGCTTTCTTCCATCTCCGCATCACAAATAATTCAATCTAAAAGGATACCAACAAATTATAGGTAGATATGGACCATTTATGTAATAATGTATGTAAATTTGATGGACCATTGCTTCATTTAATTCCTAGCTATCCTATTGAATCACAACCATGCTTATTTAAGATGGGCAGATTATCCGTCTTAATTTAAAGACATGTCACATACGACCATATGAGACGAATACAAAAGCACAATAATGCGTTGAAGAAGGTAATTATGAGATGATATTTAACCGTTTTAAACTCAAGACTGAAAGTGTCGTCTTAAACAAGACTAGCAGATTTGGTTGTCTATGGCAACGATGAAGGGGAGAAAATATCTTACAGAATAATATCCAAGTCTTAGGGGCCTTAGCTTATAAATATCACATCGAGATGGCTCAAAGGAACATAGCTAAATTAAAAGGGAGAAATATTTATACACGGAGAAGTTCAAAAATGTCATTGTATGAAATAACAGCATTTTCATTGAACCATAATGGTCCAATTAGAAACTTGAGTCTCATAACCACGGGTTTCTTGAGATACGAAGAACGGGAAGTTTATAGCTCCACGGCCAAGTTCGGTTATGAGGAGGCTCGATCTGGCCTTGGCCGTGGAGTGCACTTTCGATGCCTCCACAACAATAAGTACTTGGTTAGGTACAGTTCTTTTTGTTACTCCTTATCGTTTTCTTTATTTTTTATTGCATATTTTAATTAATTCTCTTATAATTTAGGTTATTTCTAATTTCTACCTAGTACAAAAGCATTATGAGATTGTATCATAAAGATGCTTAATGACATGTACTGACTACTGACCATGATAATTGAAGTTCGATGACTCAATAACTCTACGTGACCGGTCTAATACAAGACGAATCTGAGATTAATTGTTATCATTGACATTGAATGACAATGGACCAAATATAAGTGAGCGATAAATTAATGCGTAGAAAGTATTATAAAAAAATAAAAACTTAAAAAAATTAACCATATACATAAGCTCAATTAAATTAAAAAGAATATAATTGTAAATTTTTTTATATAACCGTTTTGATGACACGTCTCTACTATGGATTTAATGAGTAATGTTACTGTAAAACAACTACAACAAATTTACTATGTACCCGGCAAAGAAATACTGATTTGTTTTTTTGTTAGGAGATGATTACATTTACCAATTAATACGATTGATAGATAACATGTTTTTTGTTAGGAGATCATTGGATTTATCACATTATTTGACTGTGTTTTATTGTAAAAATTACGTATCAGGCAAAGAAATACCGATTGGATAACTGCAACGGCTAGCGAGCCAGAGGAGGACACGAACAAACGAGAATGTACGCTGTTCCGAGTGAATATATTGACAAGCACAGCAATTTCGTGGGTTCACGTCAATACAGGAAGGACCGTGTCCATCGCTCTACCGAGCGACCCGGTTTACGGTTTCTATTTAACCATAAGGACCAACAGCATTAGCAATGTCCAGTGTACCCCAATTGACGTCGAACGAATCATCAAACTCCCGAAAATCGTGGTGTTCAAGGGCGACAACGGCAGGTATCTTGGGACGCAGGGCGATCCACGTTCCTTCCTCGGGACGGACCGACACAGGAAGGATTCGTGGTACGAGACATTTCCTGTCAACAATGGGGACGTGCGTTTCAGGTCCGTTCAGAATAGCAGGTTTTTGACACGAGACCGCGATGGGTGGATCGTGGCTGACTCGACCGACACGAGCTCTGCGAATTCTGATACCGTCTTTCAGATTGCTCGTCTCAATGACAATGCCATTGCGCTCATTAACCGAGGTAACGGTAGATTTTGCCAACGAATGCCTTCTAATAATCGGCTTAAGGCCGAGATTGACAGCGGGGTAAGGGAAGCCCAGCTTTCCGTGGAGGAGCCTATCATCGAAAGGTAACTTACGATAATAATTACTCGTATTTATTTGAAACTTTTTATATCAGACCGTATTACGTATAGTTAGACGCGTCACCTTCCCCGTGGAGGAACCCATCAACGACAGGTAACGTAAAATAATGACTCGTATTTATTTGAACCGTTTTCTTTTATGAGACGGTTTTACATATAGATAATTAGAAGTTATAATGTTAATAGGAATATCGAGGTGGAGTACAGGCTTCATGACGCTAGGATCTATGGTGAGCAACCTCGCTCGTGGCTATCGCAAGTAGCCTTCAACGGTGCCAAAGAGGGGGACTTGGAAACGACCTTATCCATTTCATATACCGAGTCTCTGAGTTATACTTTCACTACCACGAAAACCGTAACCACCAACGTGACGTCCACGACCACAATCGAGGCTGGCGTCCCTCTCATAGCTAGTGCTACACAAACAATTGAAATATCCAGCGGAAGTGAGACGCAGACAGGATTCGAGGAAACCGAAGACAAAAGTGAGAGCTATGAATTTAGTTGCACTGTTTCTGTGCCTCCTGGCCAAAAAAGGCGGGCACGAGTTTTGGCACTTGAAGCCAAATGTGATGTTCCATTTTCCTATGTACAAACCGATGTTCAGGCTAACGGCGAGATTATCCGAACTAACCTTCAGGATGGTGTTTTTAAGGGAATGAATGGTTACGAATTCCATGTCCAAGTCTATGATCCGGATGAACCCACTGCACTCATATTTGACGAACCTGTTGCCACACGTACCTTACCCGATCCATTAGCAAGGTAAGAGTAGTATTCGATTTCTTCGTGGTACTCGATTTCTTGAATCATTTTAGAAATTACGACATATATAATAAAGTCGTCGCAATTGCAGAGAAAAGATATACTTGAAGAAAAATTGATGGACACCTATAACTTGTTAAAAATCGGAGCAAATGACGATGTTGGTAAGCACGTAAATATAAAATCCGGACTCTCGAATTAATCATTTGTTTACATTTATTTAACACGGACTTTTGGTCCATGCGCAGGTATTCAAGCACAGGGGATGTGTGCACTCCAAAGTTCGGATAAAATTCGGGTTTGTTACACAGCAAGCGCAAAATTAAGTACTAAATAAACGCGAGTTGTGTGTAATTGTATGATTAAATTGTGTTTGTGTGTTTTTTCTTGCTTTAATTTCGTGTTATGTCTTTCGGTCCCTTGTACTTAGATCGGGTTGTGTTTGATTTTGTTTTTTTGTTGTAATTTCATCTAAATAAAAACTACTTATTAATAAAATTAAGTGAATAACTTTTGTGGTAGAAAATTAATTTGTCCAATATTATTTCCATATTGTTAATGAGAATACCATCTCTAGTAAATTTTTCTACTAAATTAGCTAATATTTGTACATAGGGTCGTTAATCATAAAATGGTGATATCTCTCGCCATCCCAACTCCTAAAGAGATTCCAAAGATGACTCATTCCGTCTATTAATACAAATTTTACGAGTCAGCGCAGACGACACACTTGTTTAATTTGCAGGTCTCTAATTTTCCATGGATATCCATTTAGATAAAAAAAAAAGACGATATTTTATTTCCCTGACAAGTAACAAGTCTAAAACGTAAATTTTTGACTTCGAGAAGTATTGGATTCGGTAAAATGACTCATTCCGTCAATTCATACAAATTTTGCCATAGCATCAGTATGTCGTGGGTCAGTTCACACATCTCCACAGTTAAATACGGAATATATGATATGATATCGATCAAGATATAAAAGTGGATCACCAGGAGTAAATAAATAACAAGATTCATATTAAATATTTAAATGTAATACCCAACAACAATAATAATAAGCACAAGTTCATACACCCGTACAACCTTCTAGCAACGACCTTATTTGAACAGGATTTGATCTATAGGATCGTACCTCGAGATATAACCTCGTATCACAATACAAATACACATTATATAATTTGCTCAGGGAGCTAATACAACATGCAATCTTCATACATTGACATTCTTTTCTTATTCTTTGTTTACTTCAACATCTGCATTTGGTTTGATGTCATCTTCTGGATTGCCTCCCTGCACAGTTCATCAAGCAAAAAAAGATTAAATTAAATTAAAAAAAAAACTTTAGTTTAAGAGTTTCATCGAGAATGGATTACCTTGGACGAGAGTGGTTGGATATTATAGCTAACCTCAATCCTATACTCGGATTCGATCTTAAAAACACCGTCGTGAAGATCCTGATGATTTTCAGTAGCATCAAACGGAAACTGGTCGATTTGTTGGTAGGAGAACGGAACCTCATAAGTGGCTCTACTGACAGACAGAGTAACACGCACGGATGACCTTGGCGGCAATACGACTTTTACGTCCTCTTTGGTAGGCACGTTAATCGTTGCTGATAATCCCCAAGAAGCAGTAACATTTGTGGCCTTATCTGGAATGTCCAGTTCCCCTGTTGGGAGAATAGAGGGCATCCTACCGTTGAACACGGTCGGATGCCCTTTAACCAAGGCAAAACTGTTCCTAATTGTTGTTGTCCTACGAGCCTGATATTCAGTAGGTAAAACCGTCTCACGTTCCTTGGACTCCGAGTTTAAAATGACCTCTTCTTTTAAAAATCGAGTTCCCTTGTTTCCCTTCCAAGCATGTCGAAAACTCTCGATGGTGACACGACCTTTGCCGGCGCTGGCCAAGTACCTAGGCCGGAGCCAGGCGCCTAGCGTGTGGGGTGTGGATGATCCAGCAAAATACTCTTGTTCAGTGCTGGTAACTCTCTCACAATATTGGTTGTAGGTGAGGGAACGGAAGGCAATACCGTCTTCGCTCGCGTTCTGTGGGGAAGACACGGCAGCATCAAAAAACAAGTCGCTCTGGGAGTATTGGGTTACCAAAATCCGTCTTCCAGGCAACATCACATGCCAGAAGTGGTTAAGACCCATGGACTTGAGTCTAATAGTGTCGCCGCTTCTGTTGTAGAACACTTCGAACCCCACGTCACGGCTCGTGGGGTTATTATATTCGGCAAAATGTAAGAAGGCCCAATCGGGAAGGGTGCTTTTGGGGCTCATATACATGTTGTTGTCACCTAGGAACATCACGTATTTTGGAAGCTTGGTCTTACTTAAGCGAGCATAGTCGAGGAAACTGAAGTCGGTTGGTGCCCCCTGCTCAACACACAAGTTGTAGGCATGTGCGTCAGTGGATGGACGCATCACAATGTTCAACCCGCTTTGTGCGTGTACGAATCCTACAGAGACATTCCCGGCACTCATACGAGGTCGGAACAGCGTACACTCGTCCTTCGACATGTCCTCCACTTTCTCTGGCGCTGATGCCAATAACCACTCTTCATGTCTCGATGCCCTGCCATTTTTCCATGTGTATTAAGTTATTAACATTGCCTTTTCAACAAACAAACAAACAAACAAACAAACAAACAAATACCAAGAGTAGTCGGGTTTACCTAGTCCAATAACAGTTTTCGTAGCCAGATCGAATGTGAACGAGGCCATCTCCGGCAGGTTCGACAACAAAATTAACGATGTCACTAAAGACATCTTCTTCGGTACCACACCGGAGTTGTCGTTGAGGACCCGTAAAACTCAAGTATCGTACCCCATTACTCGAGTCTCTCACTGAAAAAACCACAAGCTCAGGCAAAGACATTGTTTTTTTCTTCTTTAGCTTTGTTCTTGCATTTGCTGCACAAACAAACGTTGCATTATTTATCAAGGCAGAAATCCTACTCTACAACGTGCGACCAACCATAAAATAACTATTCTTTGATAAATAGTTACCACTCTGGATTAAATAAGGACCATCTGTTGGGTTAAAAATTAACCTATTTTTCAGAGGGATAACTATTTATCAAAAAATGGTTACTTTCTACCAAAAATGTCACATTTTGTAAAAAAATTAATAGAATGAGACCGTCGCATAAGATAACTATTGTTATCGAGGCATGAAAGAACGATACGAAATAACAAAGGCCAAATGTAATATGGTCCAGACTCCAGCCCACGCTGTGTGCATAGAAACGTTGTTGTAATTGTAGTCCCAGACCCCTATCTCCTCACTAAATTATTGTAATTTTTGGTCCCTCGCAAGACGTATCATCGTTTTCATAGAAATTTTGGTTATTGTATTTGGATGACAGGTCAGTGATTGATATATACTCCCTTCGTCTCGATCAATTGTTATCTATTACTTTTGACACAAAAATTAAGAAACGTAGTATGCGTGAATTTGGACCACACAAATTACATGGCCTACATACAATGAAATGTGATTCAGAAAAGATCGCCAAAAATGGAAATTAGATAACAATTCAATGATACACCCAAAATGAAAATAGATAACTATTGACCGTAACCGAGGGATTAGCTTTGATTGAATTGTCAATTACACCCGCACCTACTCCACTTTTTTTTTATCACTTAATCCGCTTAATTTTGGTTATTACTTAGGCCATATTTATGCATTTATATATTTATTGTCGAAATTATTTTTTTGCGGAAGATTTGTAAGTCGTATATGTAGTATGTTTAGATCAAAATATTAAAAACGTAAATGGGAAAAAATAAAAAATCGATATGATATTTGCAGAAATGACGATGAATGTTTCGGATCTCGTATTAGCGCTTATTTTGACCCGCATTAAGAGACGAGGCGGATTACCTCCGCTTCGAGCAGTACAAGTTGATGAATGCTCAATTCGAATGACTTATGGTGTTGAAGATGGTAACATAATGTTACCATTTTTGTTGGTGTTACGGTCTTTTCTTTTATCACGCTTTTGTACTTTTTTTTGAATCGTCGTAACTGGAATTTTTCTAAATTTCGTTCCAAGCTAAACGCAGTATGTTATCATTAAAACCTGGTATGAAATGATTGAAACAGAGGAAGCGATAGAATTTGAAAAATGGAAGTACAATGGTTACGCTACAACATGATTGATAATTGAAGGAGCATAGTAGTACAAAATCATTGATCAGTTGTAATCCTATATATTGAGTAGCCATACACCATTGCTACGAGTTTGGCTACTAAAATTGATCATGACGCAACGATTTATTCTCGTTTATTACAACAATTACGCTTTTATTGAGATTGTCGATGATTATTAATAATATTAATCATCGGTCGCTCAAGCAAGTCTTAGGAAAATAAAGTAAAACTCGAAAGATAATAGAAAAGGGAAAGCAGAAACGGAAAGGAAAGTGCATGTCGTCGTCCTTCAGATTGCTGGACTACTTAATCTGATTCTGATCCACGGTAACTTTTTCATCAGAGTCCTAAACATGATAGAACAGTTAATCGACGGGTACTTAAAGTCAAATGAGGATAATATAATAAAAAAAAATGGAACGGCGAGTAAATAAAAGGAGAGCAATTCCCAAACCTGTTGTGCGGCAAGGGGCTCGACTAGATCAATACGGACCTCAGTTGCATAAGTGTAGACGCCAGTGAAAACACCATCGTCGAGATTTTGAGTAGCAGAGCCGCCACCAAAGAACTCATCAGACACCTGGTAGGAAAACGGGACCTCACAAGTGGCAGTTTTAGCGATCAAACTAGCAGTCACTCGTGTGCGTGCAGGTACCACGTAGCTCTTAACCACATCTTTTGTGGATGAAGAGTCTGAAGTACTTCCCCATCCTTTGACGCCAAGGAAGGCAATGTCTTCGGGAATGGCAACCTGACCGTCTACTGAGATGAAGGGTATCGGACTGAAAAACTTGGCCTCGCCTGGCTCATGGTTGACGCTGTTAGAAAAGGTTTGTTTGGTGGTATGAATATGTCCATCCTTTCTGATGTATGCCACCAAATCCTGGTCGTTTCTGTTTTCGAGCACCTGATTGGTTGATAGCTCTTCGGTTTTTGTGTTGTAGACGCTAGGGTGACGGAAACTCTTGACAGTGACTTCGCTTTTACTTGGATCTCCGAGCGAATGGATTGATCTTCGGGTGATTGGGTTTCAGCGGCTAAGCAGCTTACTACCCCAGCACTGGTAAGTCTCTTGCACAAATGGTTGTTACCTAGACAACGCAAAGAGAGAACAGGGGACCGTACGACCTCAAACAATGTGTTTGGGTTAGTGGGGTTCGACTCTGGTGCGTAGTCAGCTAGAATCCAGCCAGAGGGAGTGTCTGGCGATTTATCCAGACACCAGAACTTGCCGGATACAAGGGACTTGATCCGAGTGTTACCATTTCTGGTAACAAACGTTTCAAACCCACTTGCAGGGTCTGCTGGATCATCCGATTCAATTTGGATGAATTGCTTGTTTTGAATGGTACGAACAGTAAGACACCTTGCATTATGCCCTTTGATCAACGCGTATTTGTGAAGCTTCACAAGGGACGCGTAGTTGATGCACCCGAATTGGGTTGCAGGAGATTGCTGCACGCACAAATTATAGGCATCAGCATCTCCTGCTGGACGCATCACCACGTTCAGTCCGCTTTTCACGTGGCGCAATGTCACAAAGTGCTTATCACTGCTCATTTCTGGCCTGAACAATGTACAATCTTCCTTCAACTGGTCTGACACTGGCTCTGGCGCTGATGCGCTTAGCCACGGCTCAGAAACCGAGTACCTGCCATTCAAACGAGTTATTAATATTTATTCAAAATATTACTCCCTCGCTCCAACTCAACAGACCCATTTACGTTTCATTAAAAAGCCGAACCAAAAAAATTACATACCTAACCCAGTAATGGTTATCGTAACAAGAGCGAATGTGAAACAGACCATTAGAAGCAGGTTCAATAGCGAACTTAGCAGTGACGCTAAACACTCCTTCCTCAGGACCGAACCGAAGTCGTTTCTGCTGATCACCTGTAAAGCTCAAGTACCTCACAGCCTGGTTTGCGTCGTTCACTGAGAAAACAACGTTTTCGGGCATCGACATTTTTGTATTTCTAAGCTTTTTTTTTCAAGTTCGTCAACTTTGTGGTGATGTGCCAAGACATGTAACGTTTCATTATTTATAGGCAACTTCCGCCATAGCAGCTTCGCTAAACCCGTAATTACCTATATTTTAATCGTACTATTCCCACATGTAATTATCGCTTCTTCAATCCGAATTATTTATTTCTTCATCGTTGCGCCTGTTCACATTTTTGAACATCGACAAATATCATTTTATGCCCTCTGTTGATCACAAATTCCCGTCTTAATCCGGCTAAATATTAGCAAAAGATTTGTGTTTACCTATACAATTAAGTACCAAATATTTAACTCGTATTAATCTTAAGACTGATATATCTGTTTTAAAAGAGACTTGTTGAAGGATGATAGTGAAATTTAGTATCGCTCGACAACGCTCTATCTGCCTTCGTTCCGATCAATATCATTTGTTGTCATATTTTATTTTGGAGTGTATCCGTCAATTGATGATCCTTTCTATTTTATAAATGTATTTAGCGAGTGATTTGATCAATCATACCGTCATACCCTTCTCTCTGTCAAAAACAAAGAATAACATTGACCGAGACGGAATGGGTATAAATTATACATGTGTTTATTTGATTTTAAAAACGTGGTAGTGCACTGCAGCAGCAGGTTAATCGCTGCATGTTGCTTATTATAAATGCCCGAAGGTTCGTGTCATGTGACACTAACGCGAAATCAGGATTATTATTCTGATCCGACCGTGCTCTTCTGGGCTACAAATCTGGATCTCCTTTATAATCTTGCTTTATTTTATTTTTGGTTTAATATAATTTGTGTTAGTTTGAATTTGAGTTTAGTTAAAAAATATCTACAAGTGCGCTGCAGGAGGGAAGTCTAGGTGGTAGATGGCGGCTATGCACGGGGTTGGGAGGGAAGGGGTCAAGGGGGTGAGTGGTGAGTGGTGGTGGTTGGTTGGATGAGTGAGTTGAGTTGTATTGAGATTGAGTGAGGGAGATGAGAAAACATGACAGATAAATTATAAAGGCGTACGTGAAAGAGTAAAATTCGTATGTGAAAAAGTACAGCCTTTCTTTAATTGTTGACCCCAAAATCTCGTGTTACCATTCCTCAGCATAGCTCTGGCCTCTGAGCTTATGTGCAATTTGCGATAGTCTGTTGTCATAAAATCCAACATAATGTACAGCAAAACGTTTTGAGGTTTCAGACGATTTCACGTACAACACAAGTTACAAGTCACGACGGAGAACATAGTATCAAAATTTAGGCGTGACCTTTTCATAGAGTAAGATATAGCCATGCTCCGAGTTGCTAGAAAACTCCTGTGCCGATCCAAAGAATGTCTGAACAGCTGACTCGTCGATTATATCAACATTCTCGTCATCAAAGAACAACCAGTGGTTATGGCTTTTCACCAGGCTAACATAGTGCCCATGGTTTGGACCAGTACCCACGTGTACAACAACGGCAAATAAGGAGTATTCTGAGTCAGCGTCCTCCATTGTGTTGCTCAACTTGAGCTCGAGTGGGAACACAACTCGATATGAGAGCTTTTTGTACCGACCTAGACTCTCAATGTACTTGAACCTTTTAAGGTGGATCACAAGGATGTGAGGTGGTTTTCTGATCTTCATTCTTTTTTGAGCCTCTTGCAAACTGTGATGGATAAAGTAGCTTATTCAAACGGTGATGCATCATGTAGTATCGTATTACGGAGTAATTTCTATGACTTTAAACTCTATGCTTTGAACAATTTCAATTTTGAAACTTTAGATGAAAAAAGTATGTCATTTAATTAAATTTTTTTCAACACAGTGTCACGGGATCATATGGTAGACGTATCCTCATCTTAGGATAGAATCCCTGAGTCCCAAAATATGGGTCATGATGGGTTTGGCACTTGGATATATACTTCTGTGTCGTGTCCGACACCTATACTGGAGTCCGAGTCACATGAGAGGCAGCATACTCAGAAATATAAAGTAACGGATCATTTAAGAAGAATTTGTTTCATTAAAGACATCATGTAGCAAGTAAGGGAAGGAGACAAAAACATACCTGCAACACTTGTCACAGAAGAATTTATCTTCGGCATTTAGAGTTTCAGTAGAGCTAAAATTCTTCAGGCAGCTTGTAATAGAGCTGTTCTGTTCAATATCAAGACTTAGATCGAAGAACGTCTCATCCCTGGCTGTTACAGTTTCACACCTCAGGCACTTTGTTTCATTCGTCAGTATACCCTGCGTACATAAGTCTGTATGTTACCATCAGATATACTTCCAGAAATATAAATAATTCAATTCCATATCAAATCTAATCAATATAAGTTGAAAACCACAACTCGTCGTGTAACTCTGTAAGCAAATCATATAGCATCACAAGAAAGTCATGAGAAAACCGCTAGCCAACTTTAATATTCAATTAGAATATAACATGCTTACATGCCTACTCGGAGAAAATGTAAGATCACAGCTCATAATAAGAGGGTTATTCATATACTGATGGAGGTATAAAACTAAAGCACCATAAATATATGTGGACCGACCTGAAAATTTTTATGAACCCATGTAGCAAGGGGCTCCTGAGCAGTAGCACTATTAGTGTCCCCATTTCTTGGCCCATTTGGAAGCTTTTCAGAAGATGAACCATCTATAGTATCTTTAGCTGCAGAAGATTCTTTCTCCAGAATATCAACAAGTTCATTCAACAAAAAATTTAGGAACTCATGAGCATCCTGTTTAGAGGCAGCTTAAAATTAGCTCTGCGAAGGGAAATTCAAGAAACTAGTCTCAAAATCAAAACAGTACAGTTGCCATTTCCCTGCAACTTATGGCACAAATAAAAAATGATAATTTAACTTCTAGGGATTGCGTGTGCATTTTTGCCAGTATGGGATACCAACTACAAGAGGGCCTTAACCGAAAACTGACACTGACATCTAAAATGGGAAGGAAAAAAGCAAAATAGGAAAAGGGAAAGCGAAAGGAAAAGGAAAACACGATACATAGCCGGCATAGAAGATGGAGAAATTCATGACGGCTTTTCAGTAATCAATTCCAAAAACACTCAGAGAGGCATACCTGATGCATGTAACCACGAAACAACTCATTTTCTTTCCGCACTCGCTGTACAAATCGTTTGGGAGCAATTACACCTGTTTTCTTCTTTTGTATACTTATCTGCAAATAGAATCAGAGGTTAATTAGGATGTGTCAGACAAAGTAGGTTTGATATAAAAGAAGTTGAATTATCTCCAATCATCCATCAACCCTCCTGGAAACTGAAAACATGACCGCAGGAATCATACATGAATGCTCTCACACTTAAAGCCAGCTGAAACTGTCAACATTGTTTTTCTTTGACTATCAATTAAGCAAATACGATCGCTATTTTAAATGTAAGCTCCACCACAGATTAATATATTAAATTGCTATTGAGTAATATTCACCTTACTGTTGTCTTCACTGACTGTATAATATTACAATCAACATTTATCCAAACTCGCACAAATTAAGCAAATACGATCGCTATTTCAAATGTAAGCTCCACCACAGGTTAATATATTAAATTGCTATTGAGTAATATTCACCTTACTGTTGTCTTCACCGGCTGTATAATATTACAATCAACATTTATCCAAACTCGCACAAATTACTTCCAAATCCCCATGCAGACCAAATGAAACATATTTCCAGCAAAAACCCTAAAGTACACTGATAACTATATAATGCAGTACCTGTGTGAATAAATCAGCCAAACATGTAAGCAAATTTTCTTCTGGATCAGCCGGATTTTTGTTCTTCTCATAGTATTCCAGCAATTTCTCACGGAATGGCACGCAGAAGTAGAGAGCCTAAAACAATTCACAAAATAAATTTAGATACCGAACTAAAGTCGAATACTTGTACGGTCAACAAACAATACATTTTATTTACAAACCAATTTCTTTTCACAACAATAATACCCTCCAATTTCAAAAATTCCCACTTACAGCATTAAAAGGAAATAGATGTAAGCAACCTGACCCCTTTGTCGCACTTTCAAAAACATCAACAACCACTCACACAAATATCATATGCAAGTAAAAGGCAATATATTTTCCTTTTCCCAAACCAATTTCCACCACAAAAACTCTACTTGTGTACAAAATCTCATTTGAGACCATCTTAAGCTTAAAGACTGCATCTTTCCATACTACGCGGTTCATTCAACAATAGCTATAGACTATAGTAACTAAGTTCAAAGTTTAAGACGACTATCTTAACCAAAAATATATTTTTCATCATTTACAATTGACAAGCAACAAACTTGGCTCCGCTCACTTCCTTCCCCTAAAGGTATTTACTTCAACATCATTTCCGATAACACTCTAATAATCTCAAATCAAAAGCTGCAACCTTTTCCACTCAAAAGTCAAAACAATACTCAACAAAGTACATTAATTCACTACCCTCAAAAAAAAAAAGTACATTAATTCACTTAATGATAGCTATAGTAACTACGTTCTAAGTTTAGGACGGCGACCTTAAGCAAAACTATCTTTTCATCATTTACACTTGACGGGCAACAATCTTCACTCCGTTCACTTCCTTCCCTAAAAGGTCTTTCCTTCAACATCAATCAGACATAACACTCTAATAATCTCAATTCTTGAGTCAAAAGCTGCAATCTTTTCCACTCAAACAATACTCAATTGAGTAAAACGTAATTCGTTTGGATAAACTTTCAATACCTCGAAATAAAATCAATTTATACAGTAAGACTACAGATTATACATAATCATGATCATTAATTCATTATAATTATGATTCAACTACCACAATAAGCAACCGAGTACATATAATTCGTTCTGATACCTCGAAATACAGTCAAATTAACTAACATATCTCAATTAATTACCTGTCAAACAACACAAATCATCAAAATCAATCAAAACACAAATTATACATAATCATCCAGATAATATTCAACCGACTGCATATAATTCTTTCCGATAGCTCGAATTACAATCAAATTAACTAACTCATCACAATTATTACCTATCAAACAGCACAAATCATCAAAATAAAGCAAAATATACATAATCATCCATATAATATTCAAACGAGTACATATAATTCGTTCCGATAGCTCGAACTGCAATCAGATGAACTAAATCAATACAACAAAAACCTAATTTCTGCAACAAACATTAATTAAAGTAAAAATTGAAGAAATAACCTGCAAAACGCTGTTACAATAGCAAGTATTGCCGAAATTCTCGAGTCCGAAATATCGTTCACCTTCAGGAAAATGATCGCCGAGAGCTTTTTCCAATTTTGACCCTGCTGCACCCATTTTTAGCAAGGTTTTTCGTGGAATTCCTCTTCCTTCTCTCGAATTTTGACTTTTGTTGTTCTTTTCCTTCAATATTCCTCGAATTTTCTCCAATTTTTTAGGTTTAATTTTGTTTGATTGTTCAATTTAGTATGATCGATGAAGGGGAGTAGAGTGGTGGTTTTTTTTTGAGCTCAGAGATGATCAGAATGAATGAACAAGGACACTTGCTTCCCTATAAACAAATTCTCCTATTCCGTCTTAATCATAAAACGGATAAAATAATACGAGTAACCCACGTTTATAAATAGGACAAATATCTTGTTATTTCGTAGGCATTGTTTTTGTTATGCGCGAGACTCTATTTTATGGACGGTGGATGATCACATATACCTATGATTTTGAATTTGTTAGTGTATTTAAAGACGGAATTGTAATTTGTTAGCTTGTAATATAAATTAAATTATAGTAAAAGGTATTAATTTTTTATTTAATTGGTACTTATTAACTAGTGGACCTTTGTATTTTGAGTAATAAATAGTTTGGTCTAAATTGAATGTGCTCTCCCATGCCATGTTAAATAAATTAACACGAAAATGATAGTTTTATTACTTTATTTTGATCTATATTTTATCAGGGTGTTTGACGGTCCGTTATATGTTGAAACTTAAAACTCATCTTATTAATTCTGAGGTTTTCAAATGTCAACTTGTTTTACAAGTAAATCCATTGATGTATAACAAACACTTTGTCATTAACTTTATTTTGATCTATACTTTTTCACATACGGATTTTACTCTTTCACATACACTTTGTCATTAACTTTTCATCTATTACCCTTCATTGTAACCTTGAATCTAATCAACCTCAAAAAATTTCAACAATGAATCTTAATTCACTAATAGATGAAAACTTATTTATTTAACAATTATTAATGCTATTCAGTGCAACCTCTATCAATTATTAATTTGTTTTTGTTTGTTAATCATAACTATATATTATTGAAATTAGGGTTATAAGGTCAATTTCAAATTGTCGAAGCCAATTGACGAATTCATCGTCAAAACTTGCGATGAACGAGTTATTATAATACATGGTGCTTTTAGGCGGCTGTTTTTTGTACAAATTAGATAAGATCCCATTCTTTTTTTTAATTTGAATCATCCGCAATGTTTACCATTGTTACTTTGTGCTTTGCTAAACCTTATTTTTTTCATATACAAAAAAATACTTAAGAGTTTGATGATACATAAGAAGTTTTGTTTATCATGGGAGATGGTGATGTTAGGAGGGAAGTCAGGGTGGTGGTCTGGTGGACTGGTGGGTGGTGGTGTACGGTGGTTAAAGTTGTTGATGAATGGGTAGGTTAAAAGTATTGCAGTTTGGGGAGGAAGATGAAAAAAAAAAAATAAAAAGGATAAAAGTTTAAAATTCGTATGTAAAAGAGTAAAATTCGTATGTGAAAAAATACGTCCCATAACAAATTACCTTTACCAGTTGCAAACCTGCAATATCTTCCTTATATTTCGTCCCTTTTTTTGGCCCATCGATTTTTATTTCACAAGAGATAATATTGTAGAATCGTGCCCGAACAATCATAGATGGCTTATCAAATAAGCGATAAGCCAGATTAGAAATGTAAGAACAATTCAAACAATGTGAACTAGTGATGAATGATCTAAATGACTTTCTATTGCATATGTCACAATTCTTTAACATTCCCCATTTTCCTTGGCCAAAAAACATTGATATTTATTCAACTTTACAACGTTATCTGGATCGTTTACATCGCAATCATGCAAATCACCGGTTAAGCTTTATTTGAAGAAAGATTTATCGTCTTGTATAGAGAACGGAAAAATCTACAAAACAAAGTTCCCACAGCATCTCTGGCTGAAAAACGCGTACATGTGGTGGTTACACAGCCAACATGCATAGCATCAATGACAAATTCCGATACAAACTTACAGAACTACTGTAGCAAGGACAAGAACATGGCCACAGTAGCTCCTTGAGTGAAGTTTATACAACATCGACAAACTGACTATAAATCCGCTAACATGAAAGATAATTCATCACACATTCGGGTTTATTCCAGGATCACATAGATTGAAATTCAGAGATGAATATGGAGAAATTGGCTACATGAATCTACACACATAAATATATGGAATCTCTGCAACTATGTCAAGCATGATCACACCACCTAAAAACCCGACCAATTCAATCCCTTTTTACAAAGCCTGTAAAATCCTCGCCTCAGAAGCCAATAAATAGCCCGAACCTTTCAGTATGGTCTATACTCTATTATATAACAGCCCCCCACATTTACAAATATTCACGTCCACACGACATGACTGTTTTATCCTCAGAAACGAACTACAATACAAGATATGTCGTCTTTGCTGTCACGGTTCAAAGCTTCTGTGGATAACTGCTTGGCTGCCTTGACTGGATCTTTGATTTTCTTTGCAATGTCAACTGCCTCTTGATTAGACATTACCTGTATTTGTTTGACACTCCACAATTTAGAAGCGACATTTAGTCTCCTAAAAGACGATATCATGTTAATATAGCGTAAGACCAATCCATTAATTTAATAACCTCTACCCATATATATAATAAAAATCCATGACCAATCACCGATTCACTGACGTGGCTGCCTTGAAAAGGTTTGATAAAGACCGCAGGCTGCAACTATAATTTACCGCATTTGAAGGTGATATTCTGAATTTCTTAATATGGAACAGTCTCATATGAGAATTTATGCGATGATATATGCTTTGCTCAGAACACTCAGAAGACGTGAACGAGAGAGTCGGGAAAGGAGCAGTAGAACGTACCTTCCATACACCGTCACTCGCTAGGATTAAAAGGTCGGTATCAGCATTGATTTCGACATATTTTATGTCGGGATCAGACCGTAAGTGTGTCTTCAAGTTCCTGTCTCCAAAGGCTCTGGAAACTGCAAGTTGCCCATTGACCCTGGCAACATCCCCTAATTCAAGGGCACCGCAAAGATTAAATCAACCTCAAGAAGTGATAAGTGCATATTTTATCCCCTCATTTTAGCTCGGATTTTATTGTCTTCTGACACTTATCATAGTGATGTATGAGCTAATATGTGTATTTTAGTATGTTTGTTTATCATGTTTTGTAGGTATTTGAGCTTTTAGGAGCCCAATTCTACTAATATTGCAAGTCTAGAGTACAAGGCTAAGTCAAGAGCAAAGTGATGGACTAAGAATAGAGTTTTGTATGAGATTTTGCATGGAGATTTAATTAATGAATTGAAGATTGATCTCAAAATCAAGCCCCACATAAAAAAGTGCAAAGTAAAAGGAAGAATTAGTCAAACATTAGATGCTTTTGGATGCTCTTAAAGGTGTTGATTAGAATCTTTAATCGGGTTATTAATCAAGCAATAAACACCCACCATAAGATCCCATATGCATTGAATAAGAGAAGAGAAAATATCGAGGTTATCGCGTCCCCGATCGGGGATGGCAACCCCGATCGGGGTTGACTGTTATTTGTCTCTTGGACTTTCCTTTCGTTTCTCCGTTTCTCCTCCTAATATGAGGTGTTACACATCTTTTTACCACCAACCTTGTACATATTTTTCATACACTTATCCATATTATTTCTTAGCTTAGTTTTACATAATCTCTCATAGAATTCTCATATAATTTAGTTTTACATCTTATCATTAGTTTACATTTTCTTTTAATTCCTTTTAATCAAGTAATCTTTTGGGTTTAATGTTTTCCTTCCTTTACAAGTTTTAATTCTTCCATTTCGGTATTGTATTTTTTCCCTTAGTTTTATTTATATTTTCATTATGTTTAACTCATCATTTTATTTTAGCTTTTATTTAATTATGAATAGCAGCCGACCCCAAAACATTTTGGGACTAAGACTCTGATGTTGTTGTATTTAATTATGAATAGCTAATTTTTCTAGTCTAGGGATTAGGGAATCCATGCAATAATATAAATATGTAAATTGATAAATTAATATATTAGTAATTTTGTTTATATTGCTATCTCACATGTTTGTACTTAATTATTAATCTTTGGTTTATGTATACTAATCCAAGATTAAACCTTATAATTCGATCTGGATGTTGAGAGGCAAGGAATCGAATAGACCAAACATCTCAGTAGGACGACCTAGTTATAACGTAAGTGACTTAGGTTTCGGTCTAAGGGTTATACCGATATCGTAGGTTTGGTATCTTTAATAAACCTACAACAATTAAACAATATCTACTAATTTCCGAGTTTATCTAATTATACGTTTTTATATTTGCATGCGTGACCCGAATTACCTAAATTATCTTGGCGTCGTGTGCGATAGCCTTTCAAATTTTTGTATAGGTGTGCCGTGTGCGATAGCCTATCAAATTTTGGCGCCGTTGCCGGGGAGCACGGTTTTGTTTGCTATTTAGTTGTTGAGTTTTATCTTGTTTTCTTTTGTCTTGAGGAACACTTGTTCCTTGATATCTTCTCGCGGTTTCTTTGTAGTTTTAGTGCTTATTTTGTAGGTGCTAAAGCTTGGTCTATTTCATACTGATGGATCAATTTATCTCGCAACAAGTGGATGAACCTTTCATGACTATCTCGATCGATTTTATGCCTATACTAATTATCTTTACTCTCTTGGCCACACTTATAGTGAACTCCATGTGGGTATTGTTGTACCTCAAGGCATGTACTTTGAGACCCGGGAAATGGCTTTTCACTTGTGCAATGGGAACATCTTCGACATGGTTGGGATGGAGGATCTATGGAATTTCTTGAATTACATGGCCTGCGAAAGTCGGGAGAAAGCTCGCCAACAATCTTGGTCGAGTTCTATAAAGGAAATAATTGAAATTATGGCTCAAAACACCAAAATGATGATGGAGATAAGTGCTCATTCTCAACATATGCTAGAGGAAACTCTCGCTCGAGCCTATCAAGAAGCGCATGATAAACTGATCCTACGTGTGATTAACCCAGTCATGAGCCATGCTGTAAAAACCAAAGATCACAAAAGGAACCCTTGCCTATACTTTTTACAAAGAAGCCATAATGCTAAATAGAGAAGTGGACTGTAGAAAGAATCTGAAATAAAGTTTGCAGGTCACAGCATTGCCATTAGACATTGCGCATCACCTCAACTACTATCGAATCCTAGCTCCCTGGGGATCCCTCCATAATTGACACAATACAAAGTAAAGCCACAAGTCTATAAAAGAGGGATAAGGCCTAACGCTAGCATGAAATTCCAACAATCGTGAACAGGTAGCCGAAGCTATTACCTGATAAATGCGTAGAAACAATTCATATTTGAATGGTAAAGGCGAAAGTACCTGGCAGATTTGAAACAAAGCCACCTTTGTCCTCGATGCTACTCCGTTCAGTATTAGGCTCATGGTCAGTAGACATCTGTGCTGCTTGACCTTTTCTAGAAAGGACGGCTCGGGAATCTCCCACATTGGCTACCCATAACTTTTGCCCATCCACAAGAATAGCAGTAACTGCAGTTGAACCACCTCTTCCCAAGTCAGGATTGTGGTTAAGAATAGCTTGATCCGTACTCTCGTAGGCTTTCAATATGGACCTGGTTGGATCAGACCAGAAATCTTCCTGCAAGAACAAGGTATCATAAGGCTACAGATATTTCAATAAAGATGAAGGTATAGCGTAGCCACAACACGAATCAGCAAAAAATATTATTCCAGCGTATTGAGGGATCCTGCATATTGCGGGTAAGGGGGTTGGATGTACATAGCCTTACCTCTGTGTTAACAACGTAAAGAGGCTATTTTCTGATATTCATACAGAAAATTGTGTCAAGAATTGCATCAAATGATGTCTACTTTACACTAGAAACGACAGCCAGTTTATTAACTCATTTACTTTATTCCATCATAACCAAGAAACAGAATATCGAGATTCAAGCCTGTGACTGGGGGGGGGGGGGGGGGAATGGAAGTGACCATAACATGACTTTTTCACCAGGAAACACTGTGTTCTTTCCCATTTACTTATTGCTGCAGAAATGGCCAAAATCAAATTGTAGGAAACAGTTAGAATGAGGCACACATGGCTGGGTAGGAGCAAAGAAATTTGTTTGCGACTTCTAAAAAACGATATGAAATACAAGTAAAATATAAGAACATTGCAAGAACCCACCTCTTTCAGAATATTGGCAAACAAATGCTTTTGTAGATAACCTGGCACCGTATCACCCAGATGGCCATCATAGATAGCAAAGAGGCCAAGCTCATGTCCATGGACATAAACAAATTTAGCAACATGATAATCCTCCATGGGATGATTTGCCTTGCCTTTCACTAAATGAAATCCATACTTTGCAGCACCTTGGTGACTTCTTCCCTTCCCAGAACCACCGGAGGACCGTCCTCCAATCTACATCAAAATAGAAGCTTTTTACTACAAATGTGTTCTAGGTAACAAACATGTTATAAAGATAGACATATCACCAAAAGTGGTGTTCAAAACCTATGATGGTTTCATACCACAAAAATTGCAGAGAACCCTTTATTAAAAAAAGTTCATTCACACTTAACTAAACACTATTACAGGCCTTTGGAAATCAAACAGCGCTGCCGTTTCCAGTTACAACCCAGCAATCAGTAACAGCCATGTAAAGCCCCTTTCGAAAGCACAGTCACACAGAAAATCCCCCTCATGCACAAGTGAAACACAATCAAACATTGACACCGAATCCATTATTCACCCATTTGAACACTTCCTGCCTTGTTAAGCTTTTTTCTCAGCAAGTATCCCAATTCACACAACTCTATACTAGCATTATGGAGCATTCATGTCTATTGACTAAATGATTCTCTCCAACAGAAATCACGATTCCCTTATTAACTTGAAGATGAAAAATGAGAGCCTTGGTAAGTTAAGATTGCTCTTCTCATGCTAGTGACAACATCTCCTAAACATTGAATGACATCGCACAGTCATAGAATTTGAATCTGTACACTACTTCAGTGATTGCCCCAATACATTAACAACGAAATCAAGACACTACATATCTTATACTCCATACAATTAAGCACTCACGGTGTCTGGTGTCTACAGCTCATCAATTTGGTTAACTTCTGAAATTCCTGACCTTGAAGCACTCTACCAAGTGTAGAGAACAATTACCAGCTTACAACAAGAATGATTCTGACGAAGCCGTTTAGTTGCAAAAACTGAGGCGGCCAGCACAGTTTCTCATCATATGAGATTCCATTTCCTTTGTGATGGTTCAACACTTCTAAGTTCTACCCCAAACCCTAAAGAAACCAACTACCCACAATTCATCAAACCAGCAATCCCTGATACAACAACAATATTACCCCAATGCTTCAACGGCTCCCGCAAATTGTTGGGGTAGGGGGTCGGATTTATGCAGTCTTACCCTCGTGTTAGCACATCTCTAATCCTCGATAACTTGAATTAATTCATAAATAAAAACACAGCTCTAATCCATGCAGAAAAAAGTCATCAATTGTTGAGCACTTACATCACACAACCAACAACTATTGCATCAATGATCATAAAAACACAGCAGATAATATTACTACTACTTATACTAGAAGTAGAGAGAGCAAGAAGCTCATACCTGAGAACCCGAATTGAAACAGCATAAACTATCCATACAATTATTTGGTTTTGTGCTCCACCTTCACCTTCTATCTCCCTTGATATTCAACATCCACCTTTCCAAACAAACCCACCTACACAAATCCAAATAGTTAGGTGAGACGGTCTTTTATTGGTTAAAAACTCGCATATGAGTATCATCAATAAATAAGTGTGTCTATATATAGAATTACCGTCTCACACTGCAAGACCGTCTTTTATCTTATTTAAGAAACTTACCCACCAAATCACAGAACCCCAGATGATCTAACAAAAGTTAAATGAAAGATTACAACTTTACACTGAATTTGATCAGAAAGTTTGCTTCTTTAACTGAAAATTCTTTAACAAGGGATTTTTTTCTAAATTTTTCTGGGTTTAGCTGAAAGTTCAAGGTTTTCACGTTTATTGAAGAGAGAGAAGATTGCTAGATACCTTGAAGAATAAAAAAATTGAATTTTTAATATGGGTATATGCCAAAAAGCATTGACTTTCTCAACTTGGTTTGTATGATCATAATTTTCAGAAAGATGCAAATTCTTCAACTATGCATACATGCAATAATCATTTCTGGGATGCTGGCTTTAAAAATTGCATTCAATTTATGTCAGCTGTACGCCTGTACAGCACACCATTCATTTGGTTGATCAGATTTCGCTTACTATAGAATAACACGGTTTCATATTTGTTATCCATATCTATAAAAATATTGTTCATAATTGATAGAATTGTCGCATGGTATGAGATCGTTTTCACTAATAATTGATTAGTTCGGGAATTCTACGGCCGTTTCGTTTTACTTTCGTAGTAGGTCTACTGTTACATGCCTCCATTTGAGAAAAAAAGCATTGCTTGTTGACTTCTTGTAGACTTTGTACAAGTTTTGTATAAATATGGTGTAGGCAAGTAAAATTTGTACAAGTGTCACGTCGGAAGACAAAAGTTAAAGGTTGATTCGTCAAAAGAAATGTACACTAATAAAATTGATTTGGACGAAAATTAATTGAAGATAGTCCAATTTGATTTAGCTTTAGTTGATCCATTTCTACAAAGTGGCAAAATCCGGTAAATGGGTCAAATTCATTAGACGGGTCAAATTCATTAGACGGGTCAAGATGACTACTAAGTCCATTAAAAAAGGAGAAAGACTACCAAGTCCATAAAGGGTGAAAGAAGCATTTTCATTTCCTATAAATACAGGCCCTATCTCTCACCTTGAGACTAGTGAGAAAATTACAAAAGAAAACCACACTACAAACAAAACCTCTCTACAAATTCTCTCCCAAGAGAAAACTAGAGAAAAAGGAAAACAACCCTTCAATCCGACACCAAGCATTCATCGTCGTCAATTGAAGAAAAACAAGTCAAGTCAACTAAGGAGAATTAAGTCTTCAAATCAAGACCCTCCTTTTCATTTACATTTGCGGAAATTGAATAAGTAGAATACCTAGAAGATTGTACCCTGAATCCTTTAAATTAATAAAATTATTATTTTGTTACATTTGTTTGTGTTTTATCTACGTGTGTACAGATTTAACGCAAATTTGTTGTTACAAATTTGGCACGCCCGGTGGGACAACCTCTACTACTCATCTCTTTTTCCGCACAATCAAATTTCGCAACAAGCATTTCAATGGTCTTCAGCAAAATCTCTGACATTTTGAAGAGGATGACATCGAGATCTGACAATGAAAGTTTAACCCGTCTCTGCGCGACTCTTGACAGATCTCCCATTGGTGTATCCGCAAGAAGGAGGACTAGATCCATCGTCATCTGTAGCGCTGCAGCGAGACTCCGTTGATTCCCTTTCCCTCCCCGTTGATGATACTGACTTGGATTTAGATACAGCTAGGAATTCACCCCTTGACTGACCCACCTATTTTTGTAGGTGTTAGTAATGAACATGTTCCTGATACGTTTGAACCTTCGGTTAATGAACCTTGTTCTGTGCAGGATTCAATTGTTGACATTTCTGATGTTTTTGATAATATTAGTGAATCTTCCGCACAAGGATCCTTTACAAAGGATCCTTCGGAGGCTTTGATGTGTTTTGAGACATGTGCAGGTGAATCTCTTGCTCAGGAGGCTGATTTGAATGCTCCAGAAATTGCAACACTAGGGACAAAGTCTATAGGCGGTAGGAAGAGAGATGTTCTCGATCGAGTAGTACCACTTACTCGATCAAATGATGTAGAGAACGAGGTCACTCAAGCAAGTGATCATTTGGCTGAAGAGAAGAGCCCGAGGAAGAAGAGACCGAGGAAGGTGTCAGCCCGTGACTTGGGAGCTGACGACCCCGGAAGATGGGAGGATAGGGCTAAGGATGATGACCCATCTATCTACGTGGTGGAGAGAAACTCATCTACCCAAATCACCATAGCTGAAGGGGTAGCCTGCAGTCAGAGCCCTTGGTCAAAGAAATCCAGCATCGTTCGCGGATAACTTCTTCTTATTGCTCGTTTCTGTTTTTTAAGACAATTTTCGTGTTTCCGTTAAGACTTTTAGTTTCGTTTCGCGTTAGACTTAGACAATTTTTGCTTTTGTTGTTTTGTTTGAGACAATTAGACTTAGTACCGTGGATTTTGCGCATGTTTTGGGCGCGTATATAATGTTTTTACAGGTTTGAGGGAGGATTAACTCGGTCCAACGAGTTAATTTCGAGAAGAAAAAGAACACTGCACAGGAAGAGTGGTCGACCGACCTGAAGCATCAGTCGGTCGACCAAGCCCCTGCAGCACAGAAGGTTCTGTAACCTGTCTCTTGGTCGGTCGACCAAGTGATGTGGTCGGTCGACCACTTAAGCTGCTACAGCATGTTCGTGTTTACCTCGGGAAGCGTACAAGAACGATTAGGGAGTCTCTCTCCTTACTCTTTCCTTTCTGTTTTCGATTTTCTTCTCAGTTTTCAAACCTTTAAAACATTATTTATCACCCAAAACATCATTAATCCCCGAAAAAGTTTTTTTCTTCATCTTCTTTTTCAGGTTCTTGGAGTGACACTGCTGGCCACCAAAACCTCCTAGCTCATGCTGGTTTGGGGTGGTTTCCATTGCGCTTAAAATCCGGTGAGTTCTTTCCAGGTTCCTTTGGTTCTCTTTTCCGCATTTTCCTTTATTTTTACAAAGTTTTGCTCATGCTAGTGCACAATGGAGACATTGTGCGGTTTGGTTTGGGGAATTGCTTTGTGTCCATGCATTGTTCCATTGCATTTTTGTCACACGTTTATTGCATTTTTGTCTCGCTTGTGTTCTTTCTTTATTTTCCTTGCATATACAAAAATCCAAAAAAAAAAAAAAAATTCGAAAAAAAAAAAAAATCAAAAAATGCATGTTTATTTTAGCATATAGGTCGAGTCGGAACGAGAGTATTTCAATGATGATTTTGCAATTTTCACATGTCTATGTTAGGTTTTATTAGTTACTCATAAACTAAATTTAGTCATACTAAACAACCTTGTGATTAACATTTTAAACTTACATGTTAAAACGATCTTTATGCATGCTAATAATGCGAAAATAAGGAGAGTATTTGAACCCTTACACACGGTCCAATTGTTTAGCAAGGATGATCCTCCGAGTACCCAAAATAGAATACCTCCTTTGGATGCACCAAGACAACCCCTCAATCAACCGAGACTTGAACGAGCTAGTTACAAAATCGGTTTTCTCCTTAAACTTATTCTAATCACTCTTATTAGAATATTCTTTCAATACTACTAAATAGTATGTATATATTATCTTATAATATGTAATTAGAGGTTGGAAAAATTCTCTCTTCACTTGTGATTTTTTCGGCTAGAGTGAGAGATTTTATTTGATTTCTACACTTAGAAAATTTTTATCCAACATTAGGAATGAATTGATTTTGTGAGCAACACACATATAAAACAAGTGGTGCTTGGGTTGTGTGTTGGCCGGGCATGGAGAAGAGCAAAAGGGGAGACAACTTCTCTTACCCATGCTTCTTAGGGTTGCTTAGGTAGTGTTTCCAAGGCCTTTGTCTAAGCATAATGATTATGGTGTATTAAACACACTAATCATCCACATAACCACCTCCATTTATCCGTCCCACTTAATCCATAAAATGGATTTCATTTTATAAACTTGTCAATTGTATAATTTGTACAATGTGTGACATCTTATATGTCATAAGGTAATAAAATTACAATTATACAAAACATGTAAATATTTATCGTATAAATATTGTATCAAATAAATCATATTTATTAATTGACAAGTAATTCTAAATTACAATTATAAAATGATTATTTACAATTATCGTCAATACGATTTACAACCTTTGTAATAATTATAACCCAATTCATTCTGACAACGATATAATAAAATATCATTTACTGTTTAACAATTGACACATTTCAATTTTAAACATAAATCTTACATTAAGATTTAACCTCTAATTTCTCGATATACGAGTTTAAGGAATATGATCAAATCGTATCAATATACATTTGATCAATTTATCAATTAAGGGAATTGTCCTAAAGGTGTGACCTAAAGGGATCAACTGACCACCACCGTCATACCACAGTAATGTCAAACTCTAGCTAGCCAATCATTACCGATTAATGTTGGTCAGTTGACTAATAATTCGTATCATCCCTTGCGCATTCTCGTTATGAGATTTAATTACGTGATCGCACTATTGTTGATGACACATTTCCCAACAATCTCCCACTTGTCCTCGACAAGTGTGCGTCACCAATTCTCTTGTCCTATTACAATCTCCCACTCAATGCAAGATGTCTCTCTAAGGTCGTACTTGCATTCGATCATATCATGAGTGGTTTCCTCGATCTGGAGAATAACTGTCTGACCGGAATTATCTACCTTAGATACCTTCTGAGCGTGGCCACGCATTTCCAGTTAACTTCTCCTCGAGTGGCCCTGAGATTTGAACAACCCTGACAAGGGGTGGACAATTTTTATCACACTACTTCCTTCAACTAGTCACAGTTAGTCACAACCCAAAACAATCCCATTTGACTCCAGTTACGAAAAGTCGTAGAGAATGGATCAAAGTTATGCCTAAATTGTACCATCTTGGGAGAGTAGTCTTTAGTCTAAGAATTGACTCACAAGAATACTATAGCAGCTCTCGCCACGACCCGGCTATAAAATTTCCAGAACTCTATAAGCGGTCACATTGCCCGACATAGTGTCTCTTACAGTCTGCCTATGTGATCGACTAGTCATCGCATATGACTCTATGGCACTTGAACTTGTCATCAATCGCCTCACACTCTAGTCGCTTCGAGATGTCACCTCATGTAAGCGGCTAGGGGCCATACTAAGTCAATCCAGTTCACTTATGGGGTTCAATATTGACTCATACAACCCACTTGGATTCTGACAAAGTATTTTTCATTTTGAGTTAATCATAACTCAAATGATGTTGTCATGCAACAATAGTCAATACTATTACATTGTATTTGATGCACAATCATCTATTTGTATTAGTGTTTTGCGAATAACCCTTTATTCATAATTTGCAAAACTTACAAATTTTGGTCTCCTTTATTCTCATATTATCCCATATAATATGATTCTATTTGAGTACATATCTAGAACTCTTTCTAGATTTTGAGTTTCCTTTTCGGAGGAAAGCTCCCACTGTTATCTTATAACTTGTGACGTATCGATATACTGGAGGGATTAAAAATCACTCTCTACAGTCACTTATGTACTGAAATCTATATTGTAGTTTATTAGTGATTTCATCACTCTTACAATTTTCAAACATCTTGGCTATTTGATAATGGTTTCATTCATCGTTATGAATAATGTATCCAACCATTCTAACTTCTAGTGGGCGACCTTTTATTATCCATATAATAAACCTTCCCGTAAGCTCCATCATCTTATGATATAAATTATTTGATCATCTAGAATTTCAAACCTCTTATTCTTTACACCTTAAAGAATCACTCATCCTCTCTTAATGGTAGGCTTAATTCTTTTAATGAAAATCGCTCCCACTAAAATCAATATCTCTCGGTATCTTTAAATGAACCTTTCATTTCTCGCATGTTAAACTATTACTTGAATCATTATCACTATCACTATCCCTATAGTGATCTGTTTCCATTCAATCATTCATTACCTTCTTATCATGTCTTCGTTTCCTCGAGACGAAAATGACATGATAATTTCTTTATAACTACATTGAGAGGATTGAGATGATTTCTTCTCTTTTATCTTATAAACTTAGAAAAATCATTTATTAAGGAACCGTTTTCCTTCCGATTTCATACGGGGTTTCATGTTTCCTCTCTATGAAACAATGAACATAAAGAACCTTTCTTCGAGTGTCCTCCCGTAGTTTCTCCAGTGTCCTCTCGTAGTTTCTTCAAATCATTTAGGGCTCTTCTTAAGACTCCCAAGTAAGGAATCTTCTCTAAGATTCGTTATTTATATCATTGGTTTGTTAGCGAAATATTTTCTCCCACTCTATCCTTCTAACAATAACCTTTATTCGTATAAGGATAGCTATTTCGATTAACCAATGAATGTTTGAAGTTTCATAGGTGTGATGAATACATTCTCATTTTCACTTAAAATGAAAATCTTATAATGAACTGATATAGTCTCATTTTGATTGAAATTATCTCATGGGGTGTAGTTCTCCGTTTTAATCAACTCTTTGATTATATTATATTGATCGTATCAATAGTTTGTTGCGTGATAAAATCACTATTATTCATGTTTAAATAAGGCATGCAATTTATATGAGAAATCAAAACATTGATTAAGAACAAAAGTAGTGACTCGGGTTGAAAAACCAAGTCACCAATATCCAAAATTACAACCATTGTTTCAGGATTTTAATCCTTGTCTTACAAGAAAATAAATTGTTCCATAAATAAATGCAAAATATGAAAGAAGACGATATGAAAATTAGAGCCTAGCTCTTCAAGTCTTCGATCAATTGGATGCTACCGGAGCCATCCAAGTAAGGAACCTCATGCTTCCTTCTCCTTGCCCTTATCATTATTAGGAGGCGCCCCTTTAAAACATTTAAAAAGGGTAAATATCAACACATTTGTATCACTATACATAAGTTGATAAATGACATGAATCATAAACGAGATTTATTACCTATGGCGGTTGCCTTCCCATTTTTGAGATCGCTTAAGTACTTGGGGCAATTTCTCTTCCAATGACCGATCCTCGTGCAATAATGGCACTTGTCTTGCTCTTTTGAAGACGAGGTGGAAGCGCCTTTCGAAAAGGTCTTTTCTTTGGTTGCCTTGGGCTTGAACGTTTTCTTGCCCTTGCCTTTCGAGGCATTCCTCTTGAAGCTCGTTTTCCCTTTCTTTTCGATGTTCAAAACATCTTTGGTGGAACTTTCATGAAGTCCCATGTCCCTTTCGGCTTGGACGAGCATCTTATGCAACTCTTCCAACGTGGTCTCTTGGTTTCGCATATTGAAATTCACCCGGAATTGAGCATACGCTTTAACCTTATTGAGCGAGTGAAGAACTTGGTCAATAATTAGAGAGTCGGGAACATCAACATTTTGAGCTTTTAGAGTCTCCACGAGCTTAACGAGTTTGAGCACATGAGGGCTTATCTTTTGCCCTTCCTTGAAAGTAATGTCAAAGAAGGCGGAAGCCGCCTCATATTGAATCACTCTTGGAGTTTGCGAAAACATGGTCGCAAGCTTGGTGTATATCTCATACGATGTGGTCAACTTAATCATACTCCTTTGGAGATCCGGCTCCATGGAGAAGATGAGCACATTTTTAAGAGCGGAGGACTCTTTCATGTAGGCTTCATAGGCCTCACGAGTTTGGACCGACGAACGAGCGGTCGGAGCGGTCGGAGCGGCTTCGGATAGGTAACGACTCTTATCGTCACCTTGAGCGGCCAAAAGTAATTGCGCATCCCAATCTTAAAGTTTGAACCATGCTTATCGAGTTTGCAACGATCCATAAAGGATCGAAGCCATGATACGTTAGTGAGAGGTGGAGCGTTGGTTGCCATTGATGTTGTTGAAAATTAAACTACAATAATAAGGAAAAACAACATCATTTTAAAATTCTTAATTTAAACTAGAAACTTTAACAAGTTTAGTTATATATTTACTTAATGATCTCTTACCCAATTAAGTAAACAATCCCGAGACCCAAACCCATACTAATCCGGGCACGGTGTAGCCGATTCAACCCGTATCGGTATAATTTGGTGGATTAACTCTTTAATCGGTTCTACTCTTAGAACTCTCGGTCGACAATTTTCTTAAAATTATCTTTAGCCCGAACTTATTGCAACTACGGTTACGAATACTTTCGTTGAGATCAACCAAATTTCAAGGTGTAATCTTATTACCCCACTTACCCAACGTGACAATTTTAGTACCCCGGTGTAGCCGAGCCTACGTCCTTGTGAAGAAGGGATTCATGGGTCCGTACTTTTTGGTAAGGCTAAGTCTCAATATTTATTTGTAAGAGATCTAGTCAAAATATTATCTATCTCCGTTTAAGTGAACTAAGTCGGTGAATTATCGATTGATACCCGTCGTTGTGGGTGTCAAAGATAAGATTTATAAACCAAACTAAAACTATAGATAGTGATAGTAAGGGTCGAACCACAGAGAGACAAGGTTAATTATGTTTGATAATTTTTAGTCTACAAAGTAACAATAGAGAGGGGGTTTGATTGGTTGTTGCTAAATCTAAAACGAATATAAAATAAAACAAGTAAATAAAGATGAGAATAAAAATATAATAAAAGAGATGCTAGGATGTTCGGGTAATAAACAGCTAAGATACTATAAATCCTAAGTCAACATGTATAGCAGTCGCGTAAGGGGTGTAACATATCCTTTAGGTCTATGCTATTAGTTCCTAGGTCTCACAATTATTGGGTGTCAACAATAAGGGTGATTCCTAAATTCTAGGTCACAAACCTTTCAGTCTTAAGTAACCTATCCGTCTTAAGATGTAAACCAATGCCCTTCCCAAATCTCTCAATCTTGGGTAGGTCAATACTAACATCCTACAAGTCTCCTTTTGGTCTCATTGTAGGTTATTATAGTCTACAAATAAAAGCGAAACGGAATTCATACGCGTGTCGGTCGACCGACCAACTAACCCGGTCGGCCGACCTCCACCCTGCAACATGTCGATTCGGAATTTATACTACTTTCGCATATTTACTCCCTACATCCTAACATATGAAATTAGCTACTCATAACTATTGAAACAAAAATAAAAGTAGGAATAAACATGGAAATTATAAAGAACATAAATCTAAACATGCAATAGTAATAAAGGAAATTAAAATAAGATGAAAAGGAGATTAGGAACTTCGGTTCCCCATGGTTAAAACAAGTTAATGAAAGGTAAAATAATCAAATAACACAATCCCAAGGAACAAAGAATAAACCTTTAGGTCAATATTCTACCCAATCCTTACGGTCTTAGGGTTCCTAGAAAAGCACTAAACTTTCGTTCAAGGGCAATCCCAAAGTTGTTGTTAAACTAATCCTAACAATCTTTCAATCAAAAAGAATTAGTTTACCAACAACAATGGGGAATTGGTAATTTAATCATAAAACTATCAAAATCAAGTCTTTACCATGGTTCCCCTAATTCCTAATCACAAGAATTAGCTATGCATAATCTTAATCATAAAATTAACAATAACAAGAATTAAGAATATCAAAGGAATTAACATAATTAAAGATGATAATAAAGAGGAAACATGAATTGAGAAATAACAAATAAGATGAACAACAAGATTAATTGAAAAGGAAAGATTGAATTGTAGCAAACTTACAACTTAATTGGAAATCTAAGAACAAAGATGAAAACTTGGACTTGATTATTCTATGATAGAAAACTAGATTAAAAACTTGATGGAAATCTGAATGCATAACCCTAATTACGAAATTTGGCTTAAATAGGCAGAATTAAAGAGTTTCCTAATGACCTAAACACTTGTATGGGCTTTTCGGAAACTTCTGGGTCGGTGCTGTGGTCGGTCGACCAATATTTTCGGTCGGTCGACCGCTTTACGGATTTTATGCAATTCCTGGGCTTCAGGCAAATTCTGGGCTTTTCCAATAGGCACCTGGTCGATCGACCTACTTTGTTGGTCGGTCGACCAACTGTCGGGACTGCAGCGCGCATCGTTCTTAAAACAGCTGTCATTTCTTCGTTACTTATCGAAATCAAGCGATTCTCGCGGCGTTGGAAAGCTAAGAGGATAAGCTTTCACCTCCAACTGGAATCACTCCATTATCAGCTCTAGAACTCGAGATATAGCCATTTGAAACAGGCTGCAACATCGAAGATCGATTCTTTGCTTGTAAAAGTTATCTTCAGGCCTTGAAATGTGCGCTAAGCTTCGTTCCTCCTTATCCTTAGTCATGAAAAGTCCCGAGGGCATAAATTTGGTATAAAATCGTCCCTTTTCCGCATAAATCTGCAAAAGAGCATAAAAATACGAAAGTAGACGATTGTTGGGAAATAAATGCTAAAACATAGTAAATGAGCGACAAAATGCGTGTAAAAATAGATGTAAAACATCATAAAATAGACACGCATCATCGATAAAATAAAAGACTAGGTCGACTAGGTCGAAACATGCATGATACGATGTATGACGATTTGGCTATGCATGCAAACATATAAAAAGCAAAATAAAAGCATAAATAAACCCTAGTATGGCCTTTCCTAGAAAAGAAATAATAAAAGTACAAAATCGGAAACCAACTCCTTTGGTCCCTTGAACTTCACGCGGCACGCACTTCGAGGTAAACACCGTCTTGTTCGGAACTCCTTTCCGAATGGCACCGTCTTCAAGGAACTCCGGATTTTACAAATATTACAACTTTTCTAGTCTACTTTATACATTATAAAATAGAAATAAATTACAATTGGGTGATACGAGATCACAAAATTACAACCGAATCGGTAACCCCTTACATTACGGGAAATACCGATTTAAAAACTAAGCCATACTAAGTAAATTACATAATTCCCAAAATTACGTAAATAAATCCTGACATTCATAATAAAGTATTCAATGCTTATGTAAATATGAATTAACATGCAAACCCTAAGCCAAATCGTCCTATTTAAAATGCTTATTTAAATAGTTATCGTAAACCTTGGTTCATGGAATCGCGTGTTTTAACGGTTAACAACACTATGCATTTTATGAAACGGTTTTCATCCTTAAGTTAATCATCCTAACTCGCATAGGATTCAAAATTTAGTCTTACTCAAACTTTGAACATGACTTAACTTAATATATATTTCAATATTGATCGGTATTACTCGGTTTTTCGGGAAAAATAATATAAAATCCAAAAGAGTCATAAAAATTTCGAAAATTCAAAATTCAAATTTTGAAAAATCCAGAATGTTCTTAAAATTTTCATAAAGTTAAAATATTAGTATTTTATACGGTTTTAACATTATTTCGTAAATAAGACGTAAAACGAGCAATTGAAGTCGGAAAATTCAATAATTAACTTCATAAATGCAAATTAAATACTAACAATATTTTTATACCTTCCAAAATATTTTAAGAACACAAAACGGACAGAAAATTAAATGGCACATTGCCCTATAGCCGAAATTTTAAATGCATGACTCCTTTTATTTAATTTTAAATGTAACTTTTTAACAAATTAAAATTAAATCAAATATGAAACTTTTGGCTCCCAAGAATATTTTCATGATGAACATATCACATATGACTAATATGGGTTACATTTTCGGCCATTTTTAACAACATTTGCAAATTTTAACGATTTACGTCATATATCGTACGATTTTAACCCTTAAAATTATTTCTCAAGCATAAAATAAGATTAAATTCTCGAAAATTTTATACATGCTGGAAATAATATATATGACATCGTGTTAAATTTTTATGGCCAAATTCCAACTCAAACTATTAAAGTCGAAATTATGTCACTAATTACCCGATTTTTACATTAAAAATCTATAATATTGCAATATTTGAGAGAAATTTCTGGAAAATTCAACATAAATTTTAAATATTGCATGTGACATCCTCATAAATTTTTATAGTCAAATTCATAATATAACTATTTTAACCCATTTTTATTCATCTTATTGCATTTTAACACTTAAAATTCATATCACACGATTTATAAGTCCATAATTTACGAAAAATCATATTCATATTATAGAAAATACATGTGGTAACATACTGAAAAATCTCGGCCAGAAGCTTATTTTAACTATTTTTCCCAAAAATTAACATTTTTAACCATTAAAACATATTAAAACCGAGATATAAAATACCAATGATCAATATTCATGCAAAAATTATTCCAATTATTCTAAAACATTTTAGAAAACAGTAGGTATTCATGCTAAATTAATTTCGTGCATATCATATATCAAACGAAAAATCCAATTTTATTTTGTTATCACTATAACTCCGTAAAAACGTAAACGGAAAGCATGCAAACAACCTATTGCTCTGATACCAATTGTTAGGTTTTATTAGTTACTCATAAACTAAATTTAGTCATACTAAACAACCTTGTGATTAACATTTTAAACTTACATGTTAAAACGATCTTATGCATGCTAATAATGCGGAAATAAGGAGAGTATTTGAACCCTTACACACGGTCCAATTGTTTAGCAAGGATGATCCTCCGAGTACCCAAAATAGAATACCTCCTTTGGATGCACCAAGACAACCCCTCAATCAACCGAGACTTGAACGAGCTAGTTACAAAATCGGTTTTCTCCTTAAACTTATTCTAATCACTCTTATTAGAATATTCTTTCAATACTACTAAATAGTATGTATATATTATCTTATAATATGTAATTAGAGGTTGGAAAAATTCTCTCTTCACTTGTGATTTTTTCGGCTAGAGTGAGAGATTTTATTTGATTTCTACACTTATAAAATTTTTATCCAACATTAGGAATGAATTGATTTTGTGAGCAACACACATATAAAACAAGTGGTGCTTGGGTTGTGTGTTGGCCGGGCATGGAGAAGAGCAAAAGGGGAGACAACTTCTCTTACCCATGCTTCTTAGGGTTGCTTAGGTAGTGTTTCCAAGGCCTTTGTCTAAGCATAATGATTATGGTGTATTAAACACACTAATCATCCACATAACCACCTCCATTTATCCGTCCCACTTAATCCATAAAATGGATTTCATTTTATAAACTTGTCAATTGTATAATTTGTACAATGTGTGACATCTTATATGTCATAAGGTAATAAAATTACAATTATACAAAACATGTAAATATTTATCGTATAAATATTGTATCAAATAAATCATATTTATTAATTGACAAGTAATTCGAAATTACAATTATAAAATGATTATTTACAATTATCGTCAATACGATTTACAACCTTTGTAATAATTATAACCCAATTCATTCTGACAACGATATAATAAAATATCATTTACTGTTTAACAATTGACACATTTCAATTTTAAACATAAATCCTACATTAAGATTTAACCTCTAATTTCTCGATATACGAGTTTAAGGAATATGATCAAATCGTATCAATATACATTTGATCAATTTATCAATTAAGGAAATTGTCCTAAAGGTGTGACCTAAAGGGATCAACTGACCACCACCGTCATACGACAGTAATGTCAAACTCTAGCTAGCCAATCATTACCGATTAATGTTGGTCAGTTGACTAATAATTCGTATCATCCCTTGCGCATTCTCGTTATGAGATTTAATTACGTGATCGCACTATTGTTGAGGACACATTTCCCAACAGTCTATGCCTTCGCCTTACCTAGTTAACATGTTTTTGTAACACCCCCATTTATTTAAGGGCCTGTACTAGGACTCCCTAGATAAATAAGGATGTTACCATCTCGGTTTCCCGAGGCAGTAGATACAAAGGAAGATAAACAGTACTTTAAATTGCTAAGTTATCTCAAAGAACAAGTTTATACAACTGAATTAAAACAAACTGTCTTGATAAAATAAAAGTACAACTCATAAGTAACTACTATGGTGATCTAGACTCTAGGCAGGTCCGGATCCAAGCTTCTCTCTTCCCCTAGCTCCCATGGTCTCAACACCTGTCAATCTGCTCCCCAATAATTGGTTCATCACAGGTGATCACGAATACACAGGGTCAACCACAAGGTTGAGTAGAGAAAACTGTAAACAAACCACATTACTATAAATAGAAAGTCGAACTTCTCCACTCCGAATCACAAGACCCATAATTCTCCACACCAATCACAGACCCTTTATCTCCGCACCAATCACAGACCCTTTATCTCCGCACCAATCACAGACCCTTTATCTCCGCACCAATCACAGACCCTTTATCTCCGCACCAATCACAGACCCTTTATCTCAGTTTCCGCATCATAAGAATATATAGCCAATATATAATATCACAACATTAATCAATCAACAAGATATTCACATATAATTCACCATAGTTAATGATCATGCTCCACAACATAAACAAATGCACCGTTAATTCCCTACCTCGAAACTGCAGAAGAAAATGGTAACTGAGCAACTGCTTCTAAAAGTGCTCCACGCGAAAACTTCCACCTAGATATATAATATAAGGAATTAAAATCCTTCCCAAACCCCTTCTATTTCATTTACACTTACCAAAAATGGTAACTTCCTAAAAGCGGAAAGTTTCCCAAAATGGAAACCTTCCCAAAGAAGGAAATTCCTTAAAAAGGAAACCCCAGTTAAATTTCCCGACTCATCATTACGCTAACACCAAAGCATAAACTAACAAAGATAATAATTAATAAAACAATAAAGATAATAATAATAATAATAATAATAATAATAATTAAAATAATATGTGTAGTATTTGTAGTAATACTACTATTACTCACGACAAAACCAAAAACCGCCCCCATGAACCCTTGACAACCAAGCTCAACCTTCACTACCACCACCTCCTCGCCGGCAACCACTGCAACTCACTTCACTCTCCTCGACTTGTCCCATCACCAACGCCCAACAGCCGCCAAACACCATCGACGCGTCGGAACGAGGCCACAACCAGGCCTGGTTGTATACTATCACCACAAACGTACACAACCTACCCCTGCAGCCACCACAGACGCCCCTGACACCACCCAAGAACACCACCGTAACCACCGTTAACAAAGACTACCACCAACAACTATGGCTAACACGAAAACTGACCAAACACGTACACCCGACGCCAACCATGACTACCACCAACAACCATGGCTGCCACCACACCCAGACGCTCACACATGTATCTATCCCACAACCACCTCGACACCCTAACCATGAAAACCAAAAACGAAAACGAAAAACGAAAAACGAAAGAACTCACTAGCCCCCACGGCCGCCACCATCCCCGATACCCACGACCCCCACTTGTGCTCCGACCATCACCAGAACCCGACCCCACGTTGCTTTACCAAGACAGACGCGAAAAGCGAGTAAAACGAAACAATAGGGCACGACACTCACCTTAAGCTTGCGGAAACCGATTCGAAAGCTCCCTGAAAACACGCTCGCCACCGCACTCTCTCTCTTGTGGCACTGCCGGCGTTGCTAGCCTAGTCGAGGCAGCCGCTGTGAAGGGGGTAGGGTTTAGGATCGGGAAAGGCAAAACGGTTTTTACTGCGTGTTAAACCGTATTTTTGTGGTATATGGGAAGTAGGTTTGTGGTAGGGTTTGTAGGGGGACGTAGGGGGACGTGTAACATATGGGCCGTGTAAACTCTTGGCCTTATAGGTTACATATGGGCCGTGTAAACTCTTGGCCTTATAGGTTATTATGATTATACACACAAATCTTTTACGTACATGGAACCGAGCCCAACTAGTTATACACATAACATTATTAATTGATATATCCGCTTACGATAATAAATAATATAAATCCGTAGCGTAAAATAAAAGCACTGCGAGTCAAAACCCGAGTTTCCAAAATGAGAGCTATTACAGACTGCTCATGTTAGGCGTGCATTCCAAGGCCTAATGCAAACATTTAAGATACGGTTTACTACTAGCACGCATATACAACATAATATTAGCAACATATAAAAATACAAACACTTATCTGATAATAAACTTTTGAATACTAATGTTCAAATAAGACCACTATAAACAATAATAAATATTATAATAGAATACGAGGTATTACAGTCTTCCCCCCTTAAAATGAACTTCGTCCCGAAGTTCTCATCCAGCGGTCAACAAACCGATCACTAGGAACATAACGAATTCAAAGTGCGACACCCAATTCCACCGAACTACTCAAAATACTTTAAAACAAGAAATAACCCACGAGATGTTACATTCTACCCTCGTTAAGAAAACTTTGTCCCCAAAGTTTAACGTATAAGTAAATTAAAGGATACTTTAAGAAACACAATAAAATGCATAACAGCATGAGTAGTCAAGATTATCAGGTATATTCAAACAAGCACGACATACTACTTAGCCATGCCACAACAATCAGCCACATCATAAAATCATTAAGATTTTACAATCCTATCCTCCTTAAAATATGGTTACGTCCTCGTAACCCTTATCACAAAATTCCAAGTAACAAAGTATAGTATTCTCGCTGTCGAACCTAAGACCAGAGTCAAGGGGTGAGTGAACTGGCGGGTTAAACCGCAATTCCATACTTCCATCTCAAAAACGATTTCGAACTCATAAAAAAAAATATAACTCAATAACCATGGTCACTCTAGACCATAAACATAACGCGGCACAAGGCCCACAACTCGATAATAGCACCCAATCTCAATCTCCCTCTCCATATTAGTATCAATATCGTCAAGATTCACAGAATCGCGCTCAACACTTAAAGTATGAACTTTAAACTACTCACCCACAAGTTAAGGTCAAAGAGAACGATAAAAGAAAATGCAATACCAATCATACACAATCCAAAATATCAATCCCCTGTAGCCCGAAAACTCGGATTCGGTCCTAAACTAGCAATATAAAGATTCTCAAAAGACATACCGCGTGTTCATTCGTAACACAACCAAACTACTATCAATATTCATATGTTGCAAAAACAAATTTCCATCTGCAACACTAGCCCAATGCTCACATTCCCGCACAAATAATAGTGAGATTAACATCAGTATTCCACATTAGTGTCAACTATAAAATCAATTGTTTGAGTATCTTCAATCTATACTCTATATCTCATACTTTTTATCCTCCCTTATAGCACAACCAACTCTCACAATAAAAACACAATTAGTGACTCATAACATATGGATACTACTATACTTTCAATAATATTCACAATACTAATTCCTCAAAATTACCAACATATAATTAGTCATCATACATGTCAGGTTGAATGAAAATTGAGGCACATAGACCCCGGCACATCAATGAGTACCTAAACATATATCCCCAAACAAGACTAAAATAATAAGATTGGTAGAATCATGTTACGCAGTAAAACAGAATCAGAGTAACTAACACTTATGTACCCTTGAAATTTATCACAAATTTAATATACTAACAATGTAAACAGTTAAGAAGCTTATAGTTCATACTTGACAACTTAAATGTTTCATGCTCATAATCATATTATAGAAGCAAATCATATTAGGAAAAGACATAGCGCAAAATTAATTAACGTAATTAAACATGGAACATTGACATATATATTTCCCAAGACGTACATAGCTCATAGACTCACAAGATCGTTTAACATCCCCTGATACCAATTAGTTAGCAAAAACACTTAGGTACATTTCCCACCCACTCATATACATCCTTTATCATGAGGCTATTAATATATATGACCTGCACAAAAAGGTTTTCATGCAATGCCCAGCTATTAAACATTCAAGCAGGATTTCATCTACACATAGCTACAGGATTGTCATTTTGCAACCAATCACCATAATTATCAAACATCAAGCTTAAACCTGGTTTATCATTTTGAAAATATTTTGAACTGCTTGAAACGTTGAAAGGGTTGTTTGTGACAAAATAAATACGTGTCAGAGACAATTTCACAAGTTACAGCTTGAAACAAGGCTACACGGAGGTATTATGACTCCTTTTTATTAAGTCATTGTTCTTCCCACTCATGAATTATGAAAAATTTAACGATATAAGTAAAAATCACAAGGCTAATACTTCCATAAATCGTACGTCAACAATTAACAACTTACACATCGTGATCAGATTCTAAATATAACAATATGCAATTCACTGTATGGTATAACAATATACTTGGAAAAGTTATAAAGATTATAATCATAGAAACTAGACAGTGATAAACCATCAACATCCGAAAGAACATCAACCAGATTCACATTAATCAAATAATCACAATTACGTAGAACTATTAGATTACTATATCATGCTGATAAACTGACCAGTTAAATTACATTCTGTCACCTGGCAAGACTCCTCTCAGATAAACAAGCTTTTGACATTACATACGAGTAGCACATAATTATTTTGAGGTCGTAAAAAATTTGACATAAAATTGAAACAATTCTATATTAAACTTGACGAAATAAACAAGGTTACGCTATCATATAGTGACGGTTCATACTCATACCATACGCCTATTATTCATGTTACTAATGCCATATCAGGATATCACGTGGTCACATCACATAAACCACATTTGATTAAACTTTTATATGAAACTTTATATCTCTCGATTTCAACAATTAAACATTACGCAGCAACTTACCAAGTCATAAATAAATAACAGCTTAGCTAACGTGCGAGCGGTTATAGTTTTTAGAAAAAAAAAATAAAAAAATAAAGGACTAGCTAATCATAGGAAAAGAATCGAATGCATATCTCAAGGAAATTATTTAATACCATTTCCATAACTCAATTGGTCTGAACAAGAACTTTACAGCAATTCAACAGAAAATTAGACAACTTGCAAGAATCACAACTAAATAACGAATCATTAAGATTTTACATGGCCTATTATCTTGAAAACGTAAACGCACATTCTGAACAGTAGAGGTGGAATTATGCATAAACAATAACCAAGTCTTAAATGATTTTCTTTTACAAAAAGGTGGGTCAAAACGGAACTGTGCATCAACAATCTAACCACGGTGAACTAAAAGATTTATTTCACTCAAAATATAACTCCTATTAACATGAAACCAACAGCTTTGTAACACCAACTCAGGAAGTTGTCATACATAAAATTTCCATACTCAAATATGGAACACATTTAAGATGGCATCCTGTACAAACAAGGTAACATCCAGGAAACTTATTAAACCAATTTGGTTCTTTTACAACTTCACATTGCTACCTCGGAACTCAACCATTTTTTTTTTGTTTTGAAACACGTTGACATATAATTGGGGCATAGACATCACTTTGTACAGCATTAACATTCATTTCTCATTACTACGATACTCGTTATCTGGATCACGGTAAAGATTTCAAAACTGAAAGTAGGATCAACTAAATAACTTGATTGTTATACATGTATATCTAAAGAAATTAGTTTCTACTAACGCATAATCATAACTTATCCAGGTACGGAATTATAATCTAGAGGCTTCTATGAGGTCTCATATTGATTACGAACTTCACCTCAACTTTAAATGCGTATAGCAGGCATAAAATCTTAAGTACGATATATGCAACACATATCTATATATATCCATAGCTTGGGGCAACACATTCCACATATCACTAAATATGGATCACTATAACACACGTTAATAAGATCAACAGAATTACTCATTCTTACAAGAAGTTAAACCATCAAAATCATATAATAACGATAGTCATTTAAATAACAGATAATTGTATGAACACTTCCAAAATATCAAAGTCATATGATCACGTCACTCTAATCATGGCCCAACCAATACAACTCCGAACTCTGATAATTTCAATTCACTTATCCATATCAATCCACAGTTCATATCACACATATCCTTAATCAGAATTCACATACGACTTACCTCATTCTTCTCCTGCAAGAACGTTAGCACAATATAACCAGGTCATTACATAGCCTACCCCACTCTTCAATTACTCTTTTTGGGTTCCCGAGGCGGAACAGAAAGGGCCCAGGTTTGGTGTGAGGGGGCCCCTAACTCATCCCGTTCCTTTTTGGGGCTCCTATCAGTTTCATCTCGGGGTTCATTTTATTAGACTCTTCCTACGTTTATTATTATTCAGTTGGTTTAGGCCTGAGGATCGTTCGCTCTGATACCACTTTGTAACACCCCCATTTATTTAAGGGCCTGTACTAGGACTCCCTAGATAAATAAGGATGTTACCATCTCGGTTTCCCGAGGCAGTAGATACAAAGGAAGATAAACAGTACTTTAAATTGCTAAGTTATCTCAAAGAACAAGTTTATACAACTGAATTAAAACAAACTGTCTTGATAAAATAAAAGTACAACTCATAAGTAACTATTATGGTGATCTAGACTCTAGGCAGGTCCGGATCCAAGCTTCTCTCTTCCCCTAGCTCCCATAGTCTCAACACCTGTCAATCTGCTCCCCAATAATTGGTTCATCACAGGTGATCACGAATACACAGGGTCAACCACAAGGTTGAGTAGAGAAAACTGTAAACAAACCACATTACTATAAATAGAAAGTCGAACTTCTCCACTCCGAATCACAAGACCCATAATTCTCCACACCAATCACAGACCCTTTATCTCCGCACCAATCACAGACCCTTTATCTCCGCACCAATCACAGACCCTTTATCTCCGCACCAATCACAGACCCTTTATCTCCGCACCAATCACAGACCCTTTATCTCAGTTTCCGCATCATAAGAATATATAGCCAATATATAATATCACAACATTAATCAATCAACAAGATATTCACATATAATTCACCATAGTTAATGATCATGCTCCACAACATAAACAAATGCACCGTTAATTCCCTACCTCGAAACTGCAGAAGAAAATGGTAACTGAGCAACTGCTTCTAAAAGTGCTCCACGCGAAAACTTCCACCTAGATATATAATATAAGGAATTAAAATCCTTCCCAAACCCCTTCTATTTCATTTACACTTACCAAAAATGGTAACTTCCTAAAAGCGGAAAGTTTCCCAAAATGGAAACCTTCCCAAAGAAGGAAATTCCTTAAAAAGGAAACCCCAGTTAAATTTCCCGACTCATCATTACGCTAACACCAAAGCATAAACTAACAAAGATAATAATTAATAAAACAATAAAGATAATAATAATAATAATAATAATAATAATAATTAAAATAATATGTGTAGTATTTGTAGTAATACTACTATTACTCACGACAAAACCAAAAACCGCCCCCATGAACCCTTGACAACCAAGCTCAACCTTCACTACCACCACCTCCTCGCCGGCAACCACTGCAACTCACTTCACTCTCCTCGACTTGTCCCATCACCAACGCCCAACAGTCGCCAAACACCATCGACGCGTCGGAACGAGGCCACAACCAGGCCTGGTTGTATACTATCACCACAAACGTACACAACCTACCCCTGCAGCCACCACAGACGCCCCTGACACCACCCAAGAACACCACCGTAACCACCGTTAACAAAGACTACCACCAACAACTATGGCTAACACGAAAACTGACCAAACACGTACACCCGACGCCAACCATGACTACCACCAACAACCATGGCTGCCACCACACCCAGACGCTCACACATGTATCTATCCCACAACCACCTCGACACCCTAACCATGAAAACCAAAAACGAAAACGAAAAACGAAAAACGAAAGAACTCACTAGCCCCCACGGCCGCCACCATCCCCGATACCCACGACCCCCACTTGTGCTCCGACCATCACCAGAACCCGACCCCACGTTGCTTTACCAAGACAGACGCGAAAAGCGAGTAAAACGAAACAATAGGGCACGACACTCACCTTAAGCTTGCGGAAACCGATTCGAAAGCTCCCTGAAAACACGCTCGCCACCGCACTCTCTCTCTTGTGGCACTGCCGGCGTTGCTAGCCTAGTCGAGGCAGCCGCTGTGAAGGGGGTAGGGTTTAGGATCGGGAAAGGCAAAACGGTTTTTACTGCGTGTTAAACCGTATTTTTGTGGTATATGGGAAGTAGGTTTGTGGTAGGGTTTGTAGGGGGACGTAGGGGGACGTGTAACATATGGGCCGTGTAAACTCTTGGCCTTATAGGTTACATATGGGCCGTGTAAACTCTTGGCCTTATAGGTTATTATGATTATACACACAAATCTTTTACGTACATGGAACCGAGCCCAACTAGTTATACACATAACATTATTAATTGATATATCCGCTTACGATAATAAATAATATAAATCCGTAGCGTAAAATAAAAGCACTGCGAGTCAAAACCCGAGTTTCCAAAATGAGAGCTATTACAGACTGCTCATGTTAGGCGTGCATTCCAAGGCCTAATGCAAACATTTAAGATACGGTTTACTACTAGCACGCATATACAACATAATATTAGCAACATATAAAAATACAAACACTTATCTGATAATAAACTTTTGAATACTAATGTTCAAATAAGACCACTATAAACAATAATAAATATTATAATAGAATACGAGGTATTACAGTTTTACTATTAGAATCATACGCATGTGTACGAGTTTTTGTCAAGCAATTTGTGTTTCTTGAGACTTGACTTGTACCTTGGCAAACTATTAAACATTCTGAGTTTTAGATCTTTATTCCTGGTTTCACTCTTAAGCCAGTTGTTTAGGATGTGAGTAGTACTCCCTTTGGAACATGTTACATCAATATGCATAAACATGAACATGAATTGCTATATACCTGTTTACTATCTTGTTTTGAGAGTCTTGTTACGTGCATTTGAGGGCCCTTTTTCTCTTATTTACCCATAAGCCTTACATAGCCAAAATTGCCTTTTTATCCCCAAAAGCTACATCCTTTACTTAGCCTACCTACCAAGCTAGTGTTTGTGGTCGATGGAATTTTTTGAGGCATTTTGGTTTGTTTGTCACCTTGTGCAAAAAGAGAATGGAAAGAAAAAAGGAAAAGAAGAGAACATAAAAAGAAAGAAAAACGAAAAAAAAATCAAATAATACCTGCAAGTCAGTCGACCGACCGCACCACTTGGTCGGTCGACCAACTGACAGAAACAGGAGCTCAAATCGTTCAGAAAAAAATCCCTTTCTTTTACATCTTATTGCTCCCGTACTTCATTCAAATTATTTGGGAGTCTTTCCTTTATAAAATGTGAGATTTGTTCTACAAAAATAGCACTTTTATAATGTCGAAAGTCGTGAAATATGTTGTTGGAACCCGGTTTTACTAGCTTGGCTACTAACCCCACTTGTCCAAAAACATCTTAACCTCTTTTACCTTTCACCTCACATATCCCTCATCACCTCAATTGCATGTGTCAAGGTCACTTAATGAGTATGTTTATACACGGTTGTAGCATTCTTTTTCATGTTAGATTGCAGGCATGTTTTCAAGGGTCGAGTTAGTTGAGTGTCTTTACAATATCACTTATTTCTATCTTTTACATACACTCACCCTTTGCTTAATGAGCGATTCGAGCGACCCACGAGAGTCCATGGTATAAAGTCTCTATATTCGATAGGTTTGCAAGTTTGACAACTCCATAATTCGTTTGCATGATTTAAATACTTTCTCGTTATTGACTTGGCATTGGTTTAGGCTAACATGTAAATTTCGCTCTGAGATTGAAATCGTTCCAATAGTTTAAGATCGAGTCTAATTCTTGCTTGAGGGCAAGCAAGGTTTGGTTTGGGGAATTTGATGCGTGTCTATTTTATGATGTTTTACATCTATTTTTACACGCATTTTAGAGCTCATTTACGATATTTTAGCCTTTATATCCCAACAATTGTCTACTTTCGTACTTTTATGCTCTTTTGCAGAATTATGCGGAAAAGGGGCGATTTCAGGCCAAATTACTACCCTCGAGATTTTTGCATAACCAAAGAACGAGGAGGAAGCAACCCAAAGCGCAAACCAAGGACCATAGGATCAATTTAAGACGAATTCAAGGCTGGCACACAGGAAAACCGGTCGACCGATCGACTACCCTGGTCGGTCGACCAAAGTACCTGTTATCTCTAACGCATAATTCAACTTACGAAGACGGAAGTCCATTGGGCCCGATAACCGGTCGACCGACCGCATCACCTAGTCCGTCGACCAAGGCGCAGTTTCAGAAAGATTTCCGCAAGCCCGTGAACGCATTAGGTCCAAGGAGAAGCTCTTTTGTTTTCTTATTTAAGCTTAATTCGTCATTAGCTTTAGATATCGAATAATTATCCAGTTTCCTATAATCAATTCTTAGCATCTAATTCCTTAGTTTAATTCTGTAATCAGAATAGTTACTGTTTCTTTAAGTTTTAGCATTGTTCTCTTTCCATTGTTCAAACATTCATTCCACGGAAATCAATAAGTTCTTTCTTTTGCCCTAATTCCTATTCGCGGTAATTCCTCTTTTGATTTCAGTTTCTTAATTGTTCTCGCAATAGAATTGTTAACATCCGGTTTAGTGTAGAATCCCGAAACCTTGTTTGATTATCGCATGTTTATGTTATCATTATTTATGAATCCTAATTTCTTAATCGTTATTATTGTTATTACTGTAGTTATGAGTAGCTAATTTCGTACGTTAGGATGTAGGGATTTGTTAGGTTTATTAGTTACTCATAAACTAATCTTTTAGTCATACTAACATAAACCTAATAAACTCTTTAATAAACATTTTAAGATACTTGTTAACGATCTTATGCATGCTATGAAATGCGGAAATGAGAGAGTTTTCGAACCCTTACACACGGTCCGAATATAAAGCAAGGATGATCCTCCTAGTACCCAAATAAGAATACCTCCTTTGGATGCACCAAGACAACCCCTTGAATGATCCGAAATCTCGAGTAAGCAAACACAAGAAAACGGATTTCCTTAAACAACTCTAATCTCTCTAATTAGAATGTTATTACAATACTACTATTAATATGTTTATATTATCTTATAATATGATTTTGAGGTTGTAAATATTCTCTCTTCTTATGTGATTTTTCGGCTAGGCTAAGAAGAAGAAGAAGAAAAAGAATGAGGGTGTTAGTATATATTATATATCATCTAAACCCTAGCTTAAGGAACAATTCACTTAAGAGCATGGGGAAGGGGGGAGCCGGCTATGGGATGTGCAACAAGGGGACATCATCACTTCTCAAGGCATTATAGGGTGGCAATAGGTACTCTTTCAAGACACCTTTAATGATTATGTTTTATTAACAATAATAAACACTAATCATGCTCTTAAAACCACCTAACAAAACCGGCACCCTTAATCCATAATATGGATTTTATTTTACAATTTGTCAATTGTATAATTTGTATAAAATGTCACATCTAATATGTCACAAGGTAATACAATATAATTATCTTATCTTAAAACATATAAATATTATATTTATCAATTGATAAGTAATTCGAAATTACAATTGTAAAGAGATTATTTATAATTATCGTCAACGCGATTTACAACCTTTGTATTAATTATAACCCATTTCATTCTAATTACGATATAATAAAATATCGTTCAATGTTTAACAATTGACACGCTTCAATTTTAAACATAAATCTTACAATAAGATTTAACCTCTAATTTCTCGATATACGAGTTTAAGAAATATGATCAAATCGTATCAATATACATTTGATCACTTTATCAATTAAGGGAATTGTCCTAAAGGTGTGACCTAAAGGGATCAACTGACCACCACCGTCATACGACAGTAATGTCAAACTCTAGCTAGCCAATCATTACCGATTAATGTTGGTCAGTTGACTAATATAAAATCGTATCATCCCTTGCGCATTCTCGTTATGAGATTTAATTACGTGATCGCACTATTGTTGATGACACATTTCCCAACAATCTCCCACTTGTCCTCGACAAGTGTGCGTCACCAATTCTCTTGTCCTATTACAATCTCCCACTCAATGCAAGATGTCTCTTTGAGGTCGTACTTGCATTCGATCATATCATGAGTGGTTTCCTCGATCTGGAGAATAACTTTTGACCGGAATTATCTACCATAGATACCTCCCGAGCGTGGCCACGCATTTCCAGTTAACTTCTCCTCGAGTGGCGTTGAGATTTGAACAACCCTGACAAGGGGTGGACAATTTCTATCGCACTACTTCCTTCAACTAGTCACAGTTAGTCACAACCCAAAACAATCCCATTTGACTCCAGTTACGAAAAGTCGTAGAGAATGGATCAAGGTTATGCCTAAACTGTACCATCTTGGGAGAGTAGTCTTTAGTCTAAGAATTGACTCACAAGAATACTATAGCAGCTCTCGCCACCACCCGGCTATTATAAAATTTCCAGAACTCTATAAGCGGTCACCTTGCCCGACAGAGTGTCTCTTGCAGTCTGCCTATGTGATCGACTAGTCATCACATATGACTCTATGGCATTTGAACTTGTCATCAATCGCCTCACATTTTAGTCGCTTTGAGACGTCACCTCATGTAAGCGGCTAGGGGCTATACTAAGTCAATCCAGTTCACTTATGGGGTTCAATATTGTCTCATACAACCCATTTGGACTTTGACAAAGTATCTTTCATCTCGAGTTAATTATAACTCAAATGACATTGTTATGCGAAATAGTAAATACTATTTCATTGCATTTGATGCACGATCATCTATTTGTATTAATGTTTTGCGAATAAACCCTTTTATTCATGATTGCAAAACTTACAAATATTGGACTCCTTCCGACTCATATTATCTCACATAATATGATCTTATTTGAGCACATGTCTAGAACCCATTCTAGATCTTGAGGTTCCCTTCCCGAGGGAAGCTCCCACTGTTATCTTATAACTCGTGACGTATCCATATACTTAGAGTGATTAAAAATCACTCGGAATTATCTAGTAACTCATGTGCTTAAATCTATATTGTAGTTATTAGTGATTTCATCACTCTAACTATTTTCAAACATCTTGGCTATATGATAACGTTTTTATCAATATGAATCATATCTAACCATTCTTATTTCTAATGGGCGACCTTTTATTATCAATACAATAAACCTTCCCATAAAGCTCCATCATCTTATGATATAAGGTATTTGATCATCTAGAATTGAAAACCTCTTATTCTTTACACCTTAAAGAATCACCCATTCTCTCTAAATGGTAGGCTTAATTCTTTTAATGAATATCGCTCCCACTAAAATCAATATTACTTGATCTCTTAAATGAACCTTTCATTTTTTGCATGTAAGTCTTTATTTATTACTTGAATCATTATTACCATCACTATCCCTATAGTGATCTTTCATTCAATCAATCATCACTTCTTTCATGTCTTCGTTTCCTCGAGACGAATATGACATGATATTCCCTTATAACTACATTGAGAGAATTGAGATGATTTCTTCTCTTTTATCTTATAAATTTAGAAAATCATTTATTAAGGAACCGTTTTCCTTCCGATTTCGTACGGGGTTTCATTGTATCCTCTCTTTGAAACAATAAACATAAGGAACCTTTCCTCTTGTGTCCTCCCGTAGTTTCTTCAGTGTCCTCTCGTAGTTTCTTCAATTTATTCATTTAGGGTTCTTCTTAAGACTCCTATGTAGGAATCTTCTCTAAGATCCTTTATTTATATCATTGGTTTGCGAGCGAAATATTTTCTCCCACTCTATCCTTTTAACAATAACCTTTACTTGTATAAGGATAGCAATTTCGATTTAACCAATGCATATGAATGTTTGAAGTTTTATAGGTGTGATGTATACATTCTCATTTTCACTTAAAATGATCATCGTATAATGAATTAATGATTTCTTAACTTGATTGAAAGCATCTCATGGGGTGTCGTTCTCCGTTTTAATCAACACTTTGATTATATTATATTGATCGTATCAATGTTTATTTCGTGATAAAATCACCATTATTCATGTTTTAATAAGGTATGCAATTTATTTTAGAAATCAATAAATTGATTAAGAACAAAAGTAGTGACTCGGGTTGAAAACCAAGTCACTAATCTCCAAAATACAACTATTGTTTAGGATTTAAATCCTTGTCGTACAAGAAAATAAATTGTTCCATAAATAAAATGCAAAATATGAAAGAAGACGATATGAAAATTAGAGCCTAGCTCTTCAAGTCTTCGATCAATTGGATGCTACCATAGCCATCCAAGTAAGGAACCTCATACTTCCTTCTCCTTGCCCTTATCTTTATAAGATACCCCTTTAAAACAATTTAAAAGGGGTGATAGTCAACAACTTGTATCGCCATACAAAAGTTAACAAAATAACATGAAAGTAAACGAGAATTATAACCTACTGTAAGAACATTTCCATTTTTGAGATCAGTCAACTACTTGGGGCAATTCCGTTTCCTAAGATTTATCCATGTGTAATAAAGGCACTTGTCTTCAACCTTTGAAGATGAGGTGGAAACGCCTTTCGAAAAGGTCTTTTCTTTAGTCGCTTTGGGCTTGAACGTTTTCTTGCCCTTGCCTTTAAAGGCATTCCTTTTGAAGCTCGTTTTCCCTTTCTTTTCGATGTTTAAAACATCCTTGGTGGAACTTTCATGAAGTCCCATGTCCCTTTCGGCTTGGACGAGCATCTTATGCAACTCATCCAATGTCGTCTCTTGGTTTCGCATATTAAAATTCACCCGGAATTGAGCATACGATTTAACCTTATTGAGCGAGTGAAGAACTCGGTCAATTATTAGAGAGTCGGGAACATCAACGTCTTGCGCTTTTAGAGTCTCCGCGAGCTCAATGAGTTTGAGCACATGAGGGCTTATCTTTTGCCCTTCCTTCAACGTAATGTCAAAGAAGGCGGAAGCCGCCTCATATTGGATCACCCTTGGAGTTTGCGAAAACATGGTCGCAAGCTTGGTGTATATCTCATACGATGTGGTCAACTTAATCATACTCCTTTGGAGATCCGGCTCCATGGAGAAGATGAGCACAATTTTAAGAGCGGAGGACTCTTTCATGTAGGCTTCATAAGCCTCACGAATTCCGACCGCGGAACGAGCGGTTGGAGTGGGAGGAGCGGCTTCGGATAGGTAACGACTCTTATCGTCACCTTGAGCGGCCAAGAGTAATTGCGCATCCCAATCTTTAAAATTGGAACCATGCTTATCGAGTTTGCAACGGTCCATAAAAGACCGAAGCCATGAAACGTTAGTGAGAGGTGGGGCGTTGGTTGCCATTGATGATGTTGAAAATAAACTACGATAAAATGAAGGAAATAAAACAACATCATTTAAAATTCACAATTTAAATTTAAGAAACTTAAACATGTTAAGTATATTTACTTAATGATCTCTTACCCAATTAAGTAAACAATCCCGAGACCCAAACCAATACTAATCCGGGCACGGTGTAGCCGATTCAACCCGTATCGGTATAATTTGGTGGATTAACCTTTTAATCAGTTCTACCTTAGAACTCTCGGTCGACAATAAGATTATAACCCATTTCATTCTAATTACGATATAATAAAATATCGTTCAATGTTTAACAATTGACACGCTTCAATTTTAAACATAAATCTTACAATAAGATTTAACCTCTAATTTCTCGATATACGAGTTTAAGGAATATGATCAAATCGTATCAATATACATTTGATCACTTTATCAATTAAGGGAATTGTCCTAAAGGTGTGACCTAAAGGGATCAACTGACCACCACCGTCATACGACAGTAATGTCAAACTCTAGCTAGCCAATCATTACCGATTAATGTTGGTCAGTTGACTAATATAAAATCGTATCATCCCTTGCGCATTCTCGTTATGAGATTTAATTACGTGATCGCACTATTGTTGAGGATACATTTCCCAACAGGATTAGTTTGCGAAGATGGTATAAAATCAGATTCGACCTGTAGCAGACTTTGGTCGACCGACCGGCCTAACTGGTCGGTCGACTGAGGTAGTTGGTCTGCCGACTCGTTAGCTGGTCGGTCGACTGACCTCGCGCATGTTTTCAGATCGTTTTGTTTCGTTAATTATAATACCCTATAATGAGATTGAAAAGAGACTTATAGGATGTTAGTAATGACTTACCCAAGGTTGAAAGGTACGGGAAGGGCATTGGTTAACGCTTTAACACGGCTAGGTTACTTACGACTGAAAGGTATGTGACCTAGAATTTAGGAATCACCTTTATTGTTGACACCTAATATTTGTGAGACCTAGGAACTAATATCATAGGCCGAAAGGAGCTATTAGGTAATATAGAACGAGAGGATATGTTACACCGCTTACGCGACTGCAATACTTGTTGACTTAGAATTTATACCATCATAGCTCTTATGACCCGAATATCCTAGCACTCGTTTTATCATAAGTCTTATCTTTATCTTATTTTTGTTTTATTCCTGTCTTTTTCTTTTCTTTGGACCTAGTGACAAACAAACAAACAAACAACCCCCAATTTGTTACCCTAAAACATTGACTTAGAACAATAAACATTCCCCACCTCCTTGTGGTTTGACCCTGACTTTCACTATCTATAGTTAAAGTTTAGGAATATAAATTTTATCTTTGACGCCCTCAACGACGGGTGTCACAGACCCTTTGTTCAAGCCATTAACCGTCGAGGATAGCCACAATAGCGCCTTTTCGTCTCCGTCGTCACCAAAAAGGCAAAGCCAAGAGATGTCAAGCCAACAGTCATATTCCTTAGTGGCACCCGTCATGGTCATTGAGGGTAAAGATATGGAGGTGCAACTCAACAAAATGAATACCATCATCGACGAACTCAAGAGGGAAAGCGAACAAAAAACCAAGCAGATCGACGCTTTGACAAAAAAATTGGAGAAACAGCATGCGTCGTCGTTTCACAATGACGACAGTGATGAACCCAGCGACGAAAATGATTATCGTGACAAGGATAAGTCGTTTACTGCCAAAGACGTCCAAAAGATGATCGCGGAGGCCTTTAAAAGACAGTTCGAGGGAAACTTTCACTCCGTCGGCAATCATCGTTACGTCAAGCCGTATAGTAAGAGGATTGACTACTTGAAGATGCCAAACGGCTACCAACCACCGAAGTTTCAACAATTTGATGGAAAGGGAAATCCGAAGCAACATATCGCCCATTTCATAGAAACTTGTAACACTGCTGGTACCGATGATGATCTACTTGTCAAACAATTTGTTCGATCGCTAAGGGGATCGCTTTTGATTGGTACACGGATCTAAGCGTCGAGTCGATCGACAGTTGGGACCAAATGGAGAAAGAGTTTCTCAATAGTTTCTACAGTACCAGACGTATTGTAAGCATGGCGGAACTCACTAACACAAAGCAATGGAATGATGAACCCGTTATCGACTACATCGGTAGGTGGCGCGCGTTAAGCCTCGATTTCAAAGATTGTCTGGCGGAGACTTCAGCTGTGTAAATGTGCATCCAAGGAATGAATTTGGATCTCGTCTATATCCTCCAAGGCATCAAGCCAAAAACATTCCAGGATTTAGCCACTCGAGTTCATGATATGGAAATTACCATCGTTAGCCATGGGGACGACTTTTCACCCATTCCGAAACAAACAAAGATAGAAAAGAGTTCAAGAAAAATGACGAACGGTATAGTGGCACTTCAAGGGAGGTCATGAAGATTTCTACTTCCAATACGGTGAAAATCTTGGGTCAACCTAAAACAGACAAGAAGGTGGCAACCTATTTAAAGGATGCACGAAAGTCACGCCCAAGTTTGAAAGACCTTGAGAAGAAGACGTATCCTTTTCCGGATTCCGATTTAGCCGGTATGTTGGATGATCTCTTGGAGAAGAAGGTAATTGAGCTTCCTGAGTCTAAACGACCAAGTGAAGCCGGACGTACAACCAATCCGAAATATTGTCGATATCATAGGGTCGTGAGTCATCCGTTAGAGAAGTGCATAACCCTCAAAGAGAAAATAATGCAGTTAGCCTAGGATGGGAAAATTCTCTTGGACTTCGACGATGCCGTTGTAGGAAATAATTTCTTAAATTACTTATAAAAGTATTAATCATACTAATACTGCCAAGGATTATATCAAAAACGATTCAATAAAACCTCAATTGCAAGAATTAAATAGTCAAGAATATAGAATTAACCTTTAGTCCTATATGAGACCTGAGAACAACCTAGTATAAACCCAAATTTCAAGGTAGAAGTTCTCCTTAGATTGCACCCAAGATGACTGAGAAAGATCCCTTCAAAGCTCCTCCTAAATTACTATTAATTATTTTAGAGGATTTATTTTGCGATTTTAAGATGATAAACTAATCAAAGAAAATAAGAGAGAAAACAACTTATGTTTTTCGTCCTTTTACCACACGGCCGAAAACCATTCTTATAGGGTTTTGGTTTGTGTTGGTATTGTACTTCTATTAGAAAACCTCCTGATATTATAATATTCTAAGTCAGTTTCCTAGAAACCTCCTTATATTATAATATTCTAAGTCAGTTTCCTTATTCCAAATTTCCTTAAAATATCATACATATTTTAATAATTTTCGGTGTACAATTATAATTTTTGGAGAACATTAATTAATTATCTTATAATTAGTTAACTCAATTATATTATTATGAAATATCATATATTAAAATATAATTAATAAATATAATATTTATATATATTTATTAGAATTAACATTTAATTCATTTCTCCTAATTATTATTAAATGTTTATCATCTACCTAACTACATTTAGCTAAGTTTAGCATTTACGTAATTATATCAATATATTGTAACAACCCGTATTTTCGTAAATTATATTTTAAGGGTTTTAATTTATTTTACGGAATAAAATGATACTTTAATATTTATTGATAAGATAATCTTAAATATTTCCTTGAGATCCGTCTTAAGAACCTTAAGTCCTTAAGACGAATACAACTTGGCAAGCTTAAGTCCGTATCATAGAAAACCCGTTCAAATTCAAAGGTCCGTTCCACTTAAACGGGAAAGGACACTTAAAACCCCTAACCCTTTATTGAATGTCGACATATTGCCTTTCACAAAAATAAGAACTCAGCATCCTTATTTCTCTTTTTCCTCCTAAAACCTTCAATCTCTTAATCCATTTTTCATCATTATCCGATCTCCGAATCAAGATAATTTATACATTTTCGCAATCCTTATGAAATTTGCAAGACATCTATCACTTTCAATTTTGGTTTCGTTCCACTTCGAAAACGGACTGTTTTTAGAGAAATCCGTTTCTAGCTTATAATAATCGCTTTTCCTGTTGTAGGAAAGGGTTTAGAAGATCCCAATGTGGTTGGTTTCGAGATTGAAGAGGAGCTAGGAGCATAATCGCTTAAGAGGTGACGATAATGAGAAACTCGGCCTTATTTGTGATATTAGCACTTTACTTGTTTAAGATGGCTTAAGTTTCTGATTTTTCATGTTGTGGTTGTTAATGGGACTTAGTATCATGCTAGGAACCCTTAAGAAAGACCTTCATATGCTTGTTTATGCTATACATGCTTGTTGTTAAATTTCAGAAATGGTATGCTTGCGACGGATACAAAGTATTATCTTATTGAGGCTTATTTGTGAGATTTAATGGTTGTATTTGGTGTAATTGATGATTTCATATGCTGGGTAAACATTTGATGTTGCGATTTTAGAAGTCTTGAATCGATTAGAGGAGTTTTGTATATTGTGGAGAAAGGCGTTTTTGCGTACAACGGACTCTGAGCCGGTAGGCTGACCGGCAGCCGGTCGGCCGGCTCAGAGTCGGGGTGTTCATTGTTTCGGTTGTTCAGAATTTAGGAGAAAGGGTCCTGAGCCGGTAGGTCGGCCGCCGGTCGACCGGCTCAGGATACCTTTTGTGTGTTTTAGAAAATTTGCAAAAGGCTTGGGAAGTGACTCCCAGCCGGCGGGCCGGCAGCCGGTCCAGCGGCTGAGAGTCACTCCTTATATTTTGGATTTTCAAAGATTGGCTATGGGAAGGGACCCCCAGCCGGCTGGCCGGCGGACGGTCCACCGGCTGAGAGCCTCTTCTCATTATTTTTCAGGTTTTTTAAAGGCTTAGGGGAAGGGACCCCCAGCCGGTGGGCCGACAGGCGGTCTGGGAGCGGCTGAGAGCCCTTGTTCCCATTGTTTTGCTTATAACTTTCAAACGGTTATTCAGTTTTGATCGAGATTCGTTCCGTGTACCTTTGATGTGTGCTTGAGGTCCCCGGAGGATGGGCAACACTATATTGGGTTCGGGAATGGAGAGAGGATAAAGACCCCCCGGTCGGGTAACCGAAAAGGAAACCGGCTCTCCCTCAACTTAGTTCCCGGGATCAATTAATTGTTGATTAGATGTGTAAAGGATTAGAACTATAGATTAGTGTCTATATTTGGATAATATTGTATTGATGCGTATTAAGGTATGCCTTAAGCTGGCCTCTGAGCTTAATACGTGAGCTTGTTGTCATATGTGGGGATATGCCTTAAGCTGGCCTCTGAGCCCTATATGTGTATGGTTGTCGTGTCTGGGATATGCCTTAAGCTGGCCTCTGAGCCCAGACATGTTTGTTGTGATCGCGTTGGAACATGCCTTAAGTTGGCCTCTGAGTCTGACGAGTAGAGCAGCTGCACAACGGGGCATTTAGGTCGTAACACCTCACCCGGAGTGCAGATGTTTGATGCTAGAACATGCCTTAAGCTGGCCTCTGAGTCTAGTGTCTTGCTGATTGGCAGGTCTATGCCTTATGTTGGCCTCTGAGTCCTTGCTTGCTGAATGATTGGTATTTAGGTTATGTCTTAAGTTGACCGCTGAACCTTTATACTTGCTGAATGATTGGTATTTAGGTTATGTCTTAAGTTGACCGGTGAACGTTATACTTGCTGAGTCTTATCTGCTTGCCTTGAGTTGGTACAGTGTCAGATATGTGTGATGATAATGATGTTTACCGTACCTTGACTTTGTTATTGTTCACCCAAGGCATTGGGTGACTCTTTACTCAGTTTCGTAAATGGTTTGGACTGAAAGACCCCCTGACCGGGCAACCGGTAGGGAAACCGGCTCTCATTCCAAATAGTTTCCGAAGTTGGTTTAGAGCCGTGCATTAATGATTGCATGATAGTATGCGATTCAGTTGATGAGATATTTATACTTCACATGTTTATGTATACTGGAGTATTCTGTTTGCATTGTTGTGTTACGTGTCGTTACAAAAGGTGGCTAGGAGAACTCTAGTCACTCCCCACTGATTGTGGCGTACATGTTTACATGTATGTAGGTACATGCAGGTTGGCAGGGGTTGCTGAGAGCTAGCGAGCGATGATCCGTTTATCATCTTATGACATACACCTTCGATTAGCTAGACTCTAGTTTGATACTGTTTATCTTTTGGTGCCTGTAGGGATGTTCCATCCCAGGCTTTGTATATATATTTGGTTTCAGTTTTTAAATCCTTCTTGCATGTTGTTTATGTTAAAAAGTTTAAATTCCGCTGCATTTTTAGTACTTTGTGTGTTTATCTTTTCCGCTTTTGCGAGGGGTTTTACAGTTGGTATCAGAGCGTTATCGCTCCCGACGCACTCATGTAACCCCCAACCTTAACTTGACCATATAATTGAATAATGAATGAGAGATGGGGTAGATTTAAGGACTTATATTGAAGCCTGTTTTGTGATTGCTTTTATTAGGCTCTAACGTGTTTGTTGATTGTCATTGATCCTAATTTTATACCTTCTAATTGACGAACCGCGAGCTTATCCATTCGGCGATCAAGACCGGAGTTTCTACCGAAGATAGAAGGTCCGTGCTACTGATGGAGAATGCTTCTGAGCCTTGAAGATAATCCTCTTTCTTTGTGCATCACCTTCTTTGATAACTCTGGATGCACATCCTTCTTTTAGAATATTTGTCTATCTTTCTTGAACAGATCTTCATATCTTTTCAACTTAACCCTATTGCTTACTTTCTCAAGGTGCCCTGTAGGTAGTCTTCTATTTTATTGGATTTGGAGGAACTAGTCTTAGGATAACCGTAAGTTGTGTTCTGAGAGATATGGTTATTTGAGGAATAACTTAAGAGGTATCGAGAGACATGTTTTGGTAATTCAAGTGTCTAGTTGTCTATCCAATTGGGAGAGTGAAAGTGAGTGATAGGATACTTGCTTGAAGGTTGAGTTGTATACTTAGTATTCGGGGAGCTTAATCTTGAGAACCATACTTAGATTGTAAAAATATGTGGATTGAAGAGTACCGTTTAAGGAGTTAGATAAGATATTTGAGGATATAGAGCGACCTAGAAGAATAGGCTTAAGATGCTAAGGATGATGAGTGGATGAGTGAAGTGAGTTAGTATCACTTGACTTAGGTGAGTGATTGAGCTGGGAAAGGCCGTTGTTGGGGAATGCGAATCATTGGCTATAATAGTTGAATACTTGAAGAGTTTATGACTTAAGCTTAGAAGAAGTGAACCACTATTCGACCCTAGAATGCTTATTGAATCTTAATGTTTATTTACTGAAAAACTTAAGAGAAATTTGAGGATGCACCACCGGTCTGTGGATAGGATAAAGTAATCTATAGGGAGACGAGAATTCAGAAAACTTGATGGTTTAGGAATTGTTATCTGGTGGACAGTAAGGTAAGTAAATAAAGTGGATATAGCATATAGGGGTGATGACCTGAAAGTGTTATTGAATTGTCATTTGTGGAACTAGCAGAGATGTGACATCTCAAACTTTTGGGAATAGGTAGTTGTAATGATGATATCGTTTAAAGTTTGGAAGGTTAGGGTATATAAATCATAGGAGGAATTGTTCATGAGAACCGATAATTGAATGACTGGATTTGGAAAGTAAGAAGTGAGAATCCCGCGAGAATAGTGAGAGACCCGCACCTTGGAAGATTCCGCAATCGTTCTTTTCACATCGCTTCTCTCCTTTCTTCTCCTTTGCTTCTCCTTCCGATCATGGCTTCAATTTTATTGGAGTTCATAGCCTAAGTTCCTTACCTTGACATATCGTTGTTCCTCGAGCCGTCTTCCGTGCGTCTCTCTCGAGACCTATGTCATGGTTATCCCTGAAGTTCGTATCTCATCTCCTCTTCTGTGAGCCTTGTTCCTTTTCATTTAGATTAAGTGGCGGGATTGACTTGTTCTTGGAGTAGTGATACATGCCCTGAGGAATGCTTGGTTTTGCGTTGTCAAAATTTGGTTGAGAGAGTTTGTGCTAATAATATTTGGGTGATATTGGATAGTATGCCGTCTTGAAAGTTTCATGTTAGATGGCTAGATGTAAGTGGTAATTGTAAATTTGGAAGTACTATTTGAGGATTTAAATACGATACTTGGAGTCCTAGGGGATTTTGGAGGTACATGCTTAAGATGATGATGATGATGTGGTTAAATGGATGAATTAGGTAAGTTAGTGCTACTTGATCTTGAGGAATCGCTTAATTGCAGACAGGATCACAAACTTGAGGAACGAGGGTTATTGGTAACGGTGTAAGGATGTTGAGACATTTACAAGTGGACTTATGGAGCTGACTGAGTGTTGACCTTAAGTTACTTATGGAACCTCAGCGTTTACCTATTGTGATACTTAATGGAATTAGGAGATGCACCCTGGCTAGGTGGATCGTTTTTGATAGCTTGTTGAATAATGGAAGCTTGTTGGCTTAATAATACTTCCGGGGTGGTTGACAGGAAGCCATTGATGTTTGAGGCAATCATAGTGTAGGGATTCGCAACTTATAGGTGTTCATGAATATCATTTGAGGAATATCAGAATTTGAATAACTAAACCTTATGGAAACGGTAGGAGTGAAAGTGGTTACTTCTTTGGAACTTTTCCTTGGGATGTTCGCTTTATGGTAATAGATGATTTTGAGGAAACTTAAGATTTCGATGTACTCCTATAGAGTAAATTTGATGGATTGAACTACGTAGGACTAAAGGGTATGGGTGATTTCGGCTATGACCTGATTGATTGGGAAGAGTTATGGGGATAGAATTCTGGTCTAGAGTTCGGAAGTGCGTGAACCTTGGTCTGAGGTATGTGTATTAGGCTTCCACCTTGAGTGAGAGATCCTTACCCTTGATCTAACAGATTTTTGAGTGGACTGAGTGAGAGTTTTGGGAACCTTCTTGTTGAGGAATACCTAGTTTTGAGGATGAGGTGATAGTAAGAGGGATCGGGAAACCATTGTGAGTCTAGAGATTACTGAAATCGCCCTTCTTGGGATATACTAGAAATCGTTGTAACGATGTTTTGATTATGGATTGAGCGGTTAGTGTACCCATGTTTGGCAAAGGCTACCGTCTCCTTTAACCTCCAACTTGGTTGTTCCGCCCCTTCGACCCTCCTTTTTGGGTTCCGACAGCCGCGAAGCTTGAAACCCATAATTCTTCGTGCTGAAAATAAGCCCTGCGTCTGTTTCCGCGCTCTCAAACGTCTGTTTTGAAATTTGTTCCCCAATTGGTTAACTTTAAATTCACTGTTTTTGGAAAAAGCTTAGTTGTTTTGAGAATTCGAAACTGCTTCCTCTCCCGTTAGAAGTGACTTTTAGTCATTGTTACAATTTTACCTTTTCAAGAATTTAGGAGTAGTGGTTTATTTGAAGAAAAACTTGGTTTTAAGGAACGTAACGTTTTACGATTTTGTCGGATTTCAGCGTTGACCGCCACTAGAACTTGTTATTGGAGACGTCCGATAACCTGTGCTGTGCTTGTCAACACCGAATCAATCTAATTTTGAACTTTATTTGAACCAAATTTTAGGACTTGTCTCAGATTTGGAATGTCGGACTCTTGAATACGTAACGAGAATCCCAATATCCATTGACAAGACACGTGCCTGGAAACCTTTTGCTTCTTGAAACCTTTTTGGAAGATAAAGTTTTGGGTTACCATAACCCGTGTGGTACATTTTGAAAGTTAGAGTTGTTTTCGTACTTATTTCTGTCTTCAAGTTTCGAGGACGAAAATTTTTGAAAGGTGGGGTGATTGTAACATACCGTATTTTCGTAAATTATATTTTAAGGGTTTTAATTTATTTTACGGAATAAAATGATACTTTAATATTTATTGATAAGATAATCTTAAATATTTCCTTGAGATCCGTCTTAAGAACCTTAAGTCCTTAAGACGAATACAACTTGGCAAGCTTAAGTCCGTATCATAGAAAACCCGTTCACATTCAAAGGTCCGTTCCACTTAAACGGGAAAGGACACTTAAAACCCCTAAACCTTTATTGAATGTCGACATATTGCCTTTCACAAAAATAAGAACTCAGCATCCTTATTTCTCTTTTTCCTCCTAAAACCTTCAATCTCTTAATCCATTTTTCATCATCATCCGATCTCCGAATCAAGGTAATTTATACATTTTCGCAATCCTTATGAAATTTGCAAGACATCTATCACTTTCAATTTTGGTTTCGTTCCACTTCAAAAACGGACTGTTTTTAGAGAAATCCGTTTCTAGCTTATAATAATCGCTTTTCCTGTTGTAGGAAAGGGTTTAGAAGATCCCAAAGTGGTTGGTGTCGAGATTGAAGAGGAGCTATGAGCATAATCGCTTAAGAGGTCACGATAATGAGAAACTCGGCCTTATTTGTGATATTAGCACTTTACTTGTTTAAGATGGTTTAAGTTTCTGATTTTTCATGTTGTGGTTGTTAATGAGACTTAGTATCATGCTAGGAACCCTTAAGAAAGACCTTCATATGCTTGTTTATGCTATACATGCTTGTTGTTAAATTTCAGAAATGGTATGCTTGCGACGGATACAAAGTATAATCTTATTGAGGCTTATTTGTGAGATTTAATGGTTGTATTTGGTGTAATTGATGATTTCATATGCTGGGTAAACATTTGATGTTGCGATTTTAGAAGTCTTGAATCGATTAGAGGAGTTTTGTATATTGTGGAGAAAGGCGTTTTTGCGTACAACGGACTCTGAGCCGGCAAGCTGACCGGCAGCCGGTCGGCCGGCTCAAAGTCGGGGTGTTCATTGTTTCGGTAGTTCAGAATTTAGGAGAAAGGGTCCTGAGCCGGTACGTCGGCCGCCGGTCGACCGGCTCAGGATACGTTTTGTGTGTTTTGGAAAATTTGCAAAAAGCTTGGGAAGTGAATCCCAGCCGGCGGGCCGGCAGCCGGTCCACCGGCTGAGAGTCACTCCTTATATTTTGGATTTTCAAAGATTGGCTATGGGAAGGGACCCCCAGCCGGCTGGCCGGCGGACGGTCCACCGGCTGAGAGCCTCTTCTCATTGTTTTTCAGGTTTTGTAAAGGCTTAGGGGAAGGGACCCCCAGCCGGTGGGCCGGCAGACGGTCTGGGACCGGCTGAGAGCCCTTGTTCCCATTGTTTTGCTTATAACTTTCAAACGGTTATTCGGTTTTGATCGAGATTCGTTCCGTGTACCTTTGATGTGTGTTTGAGGTCCCCGGAGGATGGGCAACACTATATTGGGTTCGGGAATGGAGAGAGGATAGAGATCCCCCGGTCGGGTAACCGAAAAGGAAACCTGCTCTCCCCCAACTTAGTTCCCGGGATCAATTAATTGTTGATTAGATGTGTAAAGGATTAGAACTATAGATTAGTGTCTATATTTGGATGATATTGTATTGATGTGTATTAAGGTATGTCTTAAGCTGGCCTCTGAGCTTAATACGTGAGCTTGTTGTCATATATGGGGATATGCCTTAAGCTGGCCTCTGAGCCCTATATGTGTATGGTTGTCGTGTCTGGGATATGCCTTAAGCTGGCCTCTAAGCCCAAACATGTTTGTTGTGATCGCGTTGGAACATGCCTTAAGTTGGCCTCTGAGTCTGACGAGTAGAGCAGCTGCACAACGGGGCATTTAGGTCGTTACACCTTACCCGGAGTGCAGATGTTTGATGCTAGAACATGCCTTAAGCTGGCCTCTGAGTCTAGTGTCTTGTGATGTAGTGAAGGGACATGTCTTAAGCTGGCCTCTGAGTCCTTTACTTTTGGGTGCTAGTCTATGCCTTAAGTTGGCCTCTGAGTCTAGTGTCTTGCTGATTGGCAAGTCTATGCCTTAAGTTGGCCTCTGAGTCCTTGCTTGCTGAATGATTGGTATTTAGTTATGTCTTAAGTTGACCGCTGAACCTTTATACTTGCTGAATGATTGGTATTTAGGTTATGTCTTAAGTTGACCGCTGAACCTTATACTTGATGAGTCTTATCTGCTTGCCTTGAGTTGGTACAGTGTCAGATATGTATGATGATAATGATGTTTACCGTACCTTGACTTTGTTATTGTTCACCCAAGGCATTGGGTGACTCTTTAGTCAGTTTCGTAAATGGTTTGGACTGAAAGACCCCCCGACCGGGCAACCGGTAGGGAAACCGGCTCTCCTTCCAAATAGTTTCCGAAGTTGGTGAGAGCCGTGCATTAGTGATTGCATGATAGTATGAGATTCAGTTGATGAGATATTTATATTTCACATGTTTATGTATGCTGGAGTATTCTGTTTGCATTGTTGTGTTACGTCGTTACAAAAGGTGGCTAGGAGAACTCTAGTCACTCCCCACTGATTGTGGCGTACATGTTTACATGTATGTAGGTACATGTAGGTTGGCAGGGGTTGCTGAGAGCTAGCGAGCGATGATTCGTTTATCATCTTATGACATACACCTTCGATTAGCTAGACTCTAGTTTGATACTGTTTATCTTTTGGTGCCTGTAGGGATGTTCCATCCCAGGCTTTGTATATATATATTTGGTTTCAGTTTTTAAATCCTTCTCGCATGTTGTTTATGTTAAAAAGTTTAAATTCCGCTGCATTTTTAGTACTTTTTGTGTTTATCTTTTCCTCTTTCGCGAGGGGTTTTACATATATAATCACATTTCTCAGTACTATCCTATAGGTGTGACCTTTAGGAATCAGCTGATTATCGTCATCATATGACAGTAGCGTCAAATTACTAGTGAGCCAATCGTTACCGATAAACGTTAACCAACTGATTAATATACTAAGTATTCCTGTGTGATCCTGTAAAAGATTTATTCAAATAATCACACACTGTGGAGGACATTTATTCCAACAATCTCTCACTTGTCCTACAAGTGTGTGTGCGATTACGATTCTCATATCCATAAATTATTCTCCCCCTCAATGGAAGACAATTTGCAAGGTCTCACCTTACAAGGTCGCATCTCCCAAGTAATCATATCAAGAGTGGTTTCCTCGACTTGAGAGTAACATAACTGATACGAATCATATTCGAGCATGGCCATGCGTTTAAGTTACTACTCCTCGAGTGGCCCTGAGAAATGTATATAAAACCTGATAAAGGCTGGATATTTTCCTTGACTTATAACCTGTCGATGGAAGCAAAACATGAAATGGCCCAGTAAAAGTCCGATTGGCCTCCTTTTACGGTGCGACCTAGGACAGAAACCTAAACCACCCAAAAACTGTCTATATCGCATGAAATAAACAATGGTCAAAAGAACCGACTTTAGGAATCACAATAGACGTCCCATCCACGACCAGGCGCCTAATGTATCTTAACATTTAGGACTCTATGTTGTGGTCACTATGTCTTATGCGATATCATATACCCATATTTGTTATTGATCAGTCAAACGCTTGACTTATGGAATATTGAACCTTCCCTCCTTCAACTAACAAAATAATCACCTGAGTTATCAGCTCATATTGGTGTTTACGGACAGTGCAGACATATGAAGTAAAACAGTTCACTATGTGGTGTTCAAAATTGTCATACAATCCACATGTAATACAATATAAAGAAATTCAATGATTTTATTAAGTAATAATTGAATTGATCAAATACCAATCAAATGATGTTTATTACAACTCTTTGATCAGATGAGCTTTTCTGAGTACATGTCTAGATTTGTTGCTAGACTTAGGCTCTTTAACCTGGAAGATGGCACCACTGTTATCACAATAAAGGGTGATTGGATCTTTCACACTAGGTACTACCTTTAGTCCTTTTAAGAAATAACGCATCCAAATAGCTTCCTTTGCAGCTTCGGAAGCTGCCAAGTACTCAGACTCTGTTGTACAATCCGCTGTAACGCTCTGCTTGGAACTCTTCCAGCCGACTGCTCCACCATTAAGAGTAAAGACAAAACCCGACTGAGATTTGGAATCATCACGATCGGTTTGGAAACTAACATTTGTGTAACCCTTAGCACAAAGCTCCGTGTCTCCACCATATACCAGAGCCCAATCCTTAGTCCTTCGTAAGTACTTAAGGATGTTCTTGACGGCTATCCAGTGACTTTCACCTGGATTATTTTGGTAACGGCTGACCATACTCAATGCATATGCCACGTCTGGACGTGTGCACATCATGGCATACATGATCGACCCTACTGCCGAAGCATAAGGTATCGGACTCATGCGTTCGGTTTCTTCCGGTGTTGTAGGTGATTGTTTCGTACTCAGATGCACCCTATGAACAACAGGAAGGTAACCTCTCTTGGAGTTTGTCATACTGAATCTATCAAGAATCTTATCTATATAATCTTCTTGACTCAATGCCAACATCATTTTCGATCTATCTCTACAGATACGGATGCCTAGAATCCTCTGTGCCTCACCCAAATCTTTCATTTTGAAATGGTTCTTTAACCATGGGAATGTCGTTTCCAATCAGTAGTATGTCATCTACAAACAATACTAGGAACACGATTTTACTCCCACTTGACTTGATATACAGACATGGTTCTTCGACATTTCGAATGAATCCGTTCTGTCTTATCATGTCATCAACACGATGATTCCAACTCCGTGTTGCTTGCTTAAGTCCATAGATGGAATAACGCTTAAGCTTGCACACTTTCTTAAGATGTTTAGAATCGATGAAACCCTCAGGCTGTATCATATACAGTTCTTCTTCAAAAAACCCGTTTAGGAAGGCGGTTTTCACATCCATTTGCCAAATCTCATAATCATGAAATACGGCTATTGCTAAGATAATCCGAATAGATCTAAGCATAAAGACTGGAGCAAATATCTCATCATAGTGCAACCCGTGTACTTGAGTGAAACCTTTTGCCACCAATCGTGCTTTATAAACATCTGGTTGTCCATCTAATGCACGCTTTATCTTATAAAGCCATTTGCACTGAAGGGGTCTTACCTTTTCATGCAAATCAACCAAATCCCATACTTGATTCTCTTGCATGGAATCTATTTCAGACTACATGACTTTCAACCATAGCTTGGAGTCGGAACAGGTCATGGCTCCTTTGTAGGTAGCTGGTTCGTTACTCTCAAGGAGTAAAATGTTTTCTACACCACCTTCCTCAACCATACCAATGCATCGGTCTGGGGGGTGAGAAACTCGAACCGACCTCCTAGGTTCCTCTGGAATGGATACCATAGCAGATGTGGAAGGAACACTTTCTTCCATCACACTGTTGGTTTCTGGTTCTTGAACCTCTGACAGATCAAAAGTTCTACTACTCTGTTTGTTCGAGAGAAACTCTTTCTCTAAAAACTTCGCACTAGCCGCAACAAACACTCTTTGTTCGGTAGGTGAATAAAAGTAGTGACCAAAAATTCCTTTTGGATAACCTACAAAGTAAGTCTTGACCGAGCGTGGGCCTATCTTGTCTTCGTGTCTCCACTTGACATAAGTTTCACAGCCCCAAACCCGAATATAAGACAAGTCAGGAACTTTTCCTTTCCGCATCTCATATGGAGTCTTGTCCGCTGCTTTAGTCGGACTTCGGTTAAGTATTAGAGCAGCCGATTGAAGAGCAAATCCCCATAATGAATCGGGCACAACCATGTGACTCATCATGGATCGAACCATATCTAATAAATTTCGATTTCTCCGTTCGGATACATCATTCAATTGTGGTGTTCCAGGTGGAGTTAACTGCGATACAATACCACAGTCTTTCAGGTGTTGATCAAACTCAGTCGAAAGATACTCCCCACCACGATCAGATCGAAGTGCTTTTATCTTCCTATCCAATTGGTTCTCAACCTTATTTTTGAATTCCTTGAACTTGTCAAAGTTTTCACTCTTATATTTCATTAAATAGACATACCCGTACTACTTAAATCATCCGTAAAAGTGATGAAATATCTATAGCTGTCTCTTGTTGTGATTGTCATAGGACCACACACATCTGTATGTATGAGTCCTAAAAGATCACTAGCTCGCATTCTAATACCTTTAAAGGAAATACGAGTCATCTTTCCGATGAGACATGATTCACACGTACCAATTGATTCGTAATGAAATGGTGGTATTGACCCATTCTTAATGAGTTTCTCTACGCGTTTTTCATTGATGTGTCCCATTCGACAATGCTATAAATATGTTTGTTCTTTATCACCTGTTTTAACCCTTTTATTATTCACATGATAAACCTCGGTGGTTTGGTCTAAAACATATATTCCGTTTACGGAAACAACCTTTCCATAAATCATATCGTTTAATGAAAAAGTACAACAGTTGTGCTTAATATTAAAACAAAATCCTTCCGTATCCAAAACAGAAATAGAAATAATGTTTTTCGACAAACTAGGAACAAAATAACAATTATTTAACAATAACTCGAAACCACTATGTATTTTGAGTACATAAGTTCCTATGGAGACAACTGCAACCTTTGCTCCATTTCCAACGCGAAGGTCTATGTCCCCCTTCTCAAGTTTGCGGACGTCCCTTAAACCCTGCAAGTGATTACACAAGTGAGAACCACAACCAGTATCAAATATCCATGTTGTTGAACTTGTATGGTTTATTTCAATCATATGAATAAACGAAGATATACCTGTGGCTGTCACACGTCCAGCCTTGATATCATCGAGGTACTTAGGGCAGTTCCTCTTCCAATGCCCAGACTCGTGGCAATGGTGGCATTCTCCCTCTTTCCCTTTGCCCTTAGCTTTGGCCTTTGAGTTACAGGTCTCATCAGGTCCACTCTTGGGCTTCGGCTGCTTCTTTTTTAACTGAGGCTTCTTAACATTTAAGGGAGCCTTTGCCTTTCTCTTCCCTTTCCAATTAGCTTGTATGATAAGGACGTCCTTCTTAGCACTCCCACTCAAATTGAGATCTTTCTCAGCTTGCACGAGCTGAGAGTGGAGCTCATGAAGACTTTTCTTCATGTCATTCATGTTATAGTTCACCCTAAATTGGGTGAACCCATCATGAAGAGAGTGTAAGATTCAGTCTACAATGACTGACTCCTCAATATTGCAACCAAGAGACTCCAGAACTTCCACATTCTCAATCATCTTGAGGATGTGTGGGCTAACAGCTTGGCCCTTAGACAGTTTAGCTTCGAAGAAGCGAACTGCTGCGTCATACCTCATGATTCTCGAAGCTTGCGAGAATTCATTGGTAAGGGTGGTGAAAATCTTATTTGCACCTTGTGAAATGAAGCGGCGCTGCAAATTGCTTTCCATTGCATAAATAGGTACGTTCTTAATCGAACCAGCTTCACGAACGAACTCATCATATGCAGTTCGGCTCCAGTCCTAGTGGTTGGTTCAGCCGGCATTGGCTCAACTAAATACTTTAATTTACCATCAGCAATGGCAGCATTCCGTAATGCTGCCTCCCAATCGGTAAAGTTACTCCCATCATTCTTAAGGAGGGAGTTCTAATTGTAGGAGACGTGGTCCATAAAGGAGCGTAACCACGACTCCCTGGTGAGGGTGGCGCTAGGGCCCGGAGTTGCATTTGCATCAGTCATTTTTAATAGCAGATATTAAATAATCTACAAATGAGAAAATAAATAAACATGAGCTAAATCATTGAATTTAAAATCTTTTTAAACAAAGATATACGACATAATATAATCGATCTCACTCAAAGAATTATATAATGTATCCCAAGACCCAAATCCCGATTTGTTGAGTTAACCCTTTAACTGGTTCTACATTAAAACCCTCAGTCGACAAATTTCTTAAATTTATCTATTAGTCCACAATGACTTTAATAACTTGATTGAATCATTGTGTTGAGTTCAAGTAGGTCACAACACACTACTTACCCGAGGTAGAAGGGGTCCATATGGAGATAACAACAGATCCTATATGCCTACCGACAAACAATGAATTCATAGTTGTTTGATCTAGAAAGGCTAATTTCTCAATTTTATGTAGAGTGAGATCCCATCACTATTTTAAACTCATTTAAGTGAACTATTTTGAGATGAGTAGGAATAAGTGATGGCATAAATAAAACATCATATGTCAAAATGCAAAATAATCTACATGAGTCATTTTACATGCATATAGGTGGTTTGGTTTAGGCGGAATATAATGACATGCAACATTCAAGCAATGAAGAAAAGAACATAAAACATAAAATCCTAGTGTGGCATATCCTATGAAAAACAGTAAATACAACTTGGAATCCAATCACATGGACCCTAGAAGCTTAATGGATCACTGTTCTTCATCTCGTGATGTAAACTGGAAATAGAGACCCGGACGCACCAAACTCTTCTTCTTCTTCTTCTTCTTCTTCTTCTTTATTCGTTCTAAGCTATTACAATGCAAATCCTATTTACATTTGATCTAAAAATAAAGAATAAATAAAATACAAGGCGGAGATGCGAGATTTCATAAATTACATCACTTGATTACTTTCCACCATAACGGAAAAGTAACCCAAAAACTAAAGCCACACTAGACTACATAATTAAACTTGACAACAATTGTAAAAAATGATACATTCAACCTTCATTGAAAAACAATATCATTAACAATATAATAAAAACATTCATAATGCAATATTATCCAAACCACCATTAACCTTAAAATTACATGTCACACATGTAAACCATTTAAAATATATAAATGATTAAATAACCGAAAAATTATCAAATAATTTTCGTTAATTTTCGTTTATTTCCTTACTTTTCACGGCAATCACACGTTTTCTTTCCTTGTCTTTCGAAAAAAAATTTGTTACAATTACAAAACATCTTTTATAATTTTAGTTAATATAAAATATTATCTCATAATATAAATAAAAACGAAAACAAATAAATTAACCCTAAAATCCAATTTTACGGTTTTAATATCCCTTTTATTTTTTTTATCTTTATATATTTGTTCTAATTATAAATCGTTATTTATAATTTAGTTAATACAAATATCATCATATAATATTAATAATAACAAAAGCAACAAATCACAAAATTAAGGAAAGGGCCGAAAAAATAAAACTCACTGTCCAAAATACACGTGTTTTTTTTTTTTTTTTTTTTTTTTTTTTAATATTAAATTAGCTAATAACACATATTATCAAATAATATCATGTACATCAACATCTTTATAAGATATTATACTATTTCCTTAAATAGTATAATCAAGGTAGAAATAGATTTTGGAAACTTTACTAATTTGTGAACTTTCTTAAAATTACTCATAGTAGCACAAAAATCATCTCATAATTTATGTGTTAGAGTTCTAATCATATTAGATCTTAAAAATTTCCAAATATTGTCATTAAGGTTAACTTTTAATTCATATGAACAATATTCATTCATCTTAACAATTTAAAACAAATCAATCTAATTCTAAAATTATGTTGATTGAACTTTTAACAAACATTGATCTATATCATTGTTATGAGCATCATCATATGATAATTGTTTTAACAATTAAAATAACAAAATCAAAAAATTAAAAAAAAAACGAAACCCAAAAAACGCCGTGAAGCATCAGCCTTGGCTATTTGCGGCCCCCTTATTTGCTGCTGCACCAAAAACGCCGCAAATAGCCACTATTTTGACGCCGCAAAAAGCTTTTTTCTACTAGTGGAGACATCACAAAAAAATTTTGAACCGTGGAAAAAAAAAAATTTGTGCCGTGGGATTTAATTCTCAATTAATTATCAAAACGATTTTGAACAATGGCTCTGATACCACTTGTAGGAAATAATTTCTTAAATTAGTTATAAAAGTATTAATCATATTAATACTGCCAAGGATTATATCAAAAACGATTCAATAAAACCTCAATTGCAAGAATTAAACAGTCAAGAATATAGAATTAACCTTTAGTCGAGATAGGCCTAAGAACAACCTAGTATAAACCCAAACTTCAAGGTAGAAGTTCTCCTTAGATTGCACCCAAGATGACTAAGAAAGATCCCTTCAAAGCTCCTCCTAAATTACTATTAATTATTTTAGAGGATTTGTTTTGGGATTTTAAGATGATAAACTAATCAAAGAAAACAAAAGAGAAAACAACTTAAGTTTTTCGTCCTTGTTCCACACGGCCGAAAACCCTTCTTATAGGGTTTTGGTTTGTGTTGGTATTGTACTTCTATTAGGAAACCTCCTTATATTATAATATTCTAAGTCAGTTTCCTTGAAACCTCCTTATATTATAATATTTTAAGTCAGTTTCCTTATTCCGAATTTCCTTAAAATATCATACATATTTTAATAATTTTCGGTGTACAGTTATAATTCCCGGAGAACATTAATTAATTATCTTATAATTAATTAACCCAATTATATTATTCTGAAATATCATATATTAAAATATAGTTAATAAATATAATATTTATATATATTTATTAGAATTAACATTTAATTCATTTCTCCTAATTATTATTAAATGTTTATCATCTACTTAACTACATTAGCTAAGTTTAGCATTTACGTAATTATATCAATATATAATCACATTTCTCAGTACTATCCTATAGGTGTGACCTTTAGGGATCAGCTGATTATCGCCATCATATGACAGTAACGTCAAACTACTAATGAGCCAATCGTTACCGATAAACGTTAACCAACTGATTAATATACTAAGTATCCCTGTGTGATCCTGTAAAAGATTATTCAAATAATCACACACTGTGGAGGAGATTTACTCCAAAAGCCGTTGAATCCAATTACGTCGTAGCACAGGTAAACGACGGAAATGTCAAGTCATACTCTCCTTCTGTAGCTAAGGAATGTGTGCAATTGATTCATTTTGGAACTCTCGAGCCGGTGATTTTCATCTTGCCGAAAGAGTATAAGTCTGTCGTATCATCAACTCCTGAGACTCGGAATCTAGAGGAGAGCAACGACGACAAAGGGTGGACCCTTACGTCTATGCCTCGACGAAAGATGAAAAACGGAGGGGTGTTAGTACCCCAAGTACCCAAACGTCGAAGTTCAACTCGTCGGAGAGAAAGACGATCTTCAAACAAGAAATACGGAGGAATTGTCATGAATTCTTCGCAAGATGCCGTATCGTCTAAGACGTTCAAGACAAAGTCACGACAAGTCATAACGTTACAAGAATATTTTCCTAAGCATTATCTTGAACAAGTTTCGGTAAACATCGCGTCTACTGCCATTGTTAAGGATAATCAAAGCGAAGGCGAGAACACATAAATATTGCCACAAAAGTCTGTCTTCGACAGGCTGGTCGACCAACTTCTACATCTCGCACTTTCGTGTTCGACAGGCTCGGAGAAAGGGAAGATACCGTCCGTGCGCAAGTAACAACAAATGGCAAACCCGTAGTGTTCACTCGCAATGGAGAAATTGAGGAAAGGAAATCAGTCTTCAGTCGCATTGGTAACTCTAACGTGCAGAAGAGGCCTCAACGAAAGCAAAACAAGTCTTCAAAGACAAAAGTTGTAGTCGACCTCGGCAAAGATACCCAAAGTGTAATTCTCTCTCGAATGAAACGTCATCTTGAAGTGGAAATAACCACGGGAAAGTCGCTGAAAGTAAAAGGACGTACCGTCATCTTCAAAAATCCACAAGAAGAGTCGAGTCAAAGAAAAATCGCTCAGGATTTTGTCCAAGAGTGCCAAGAGTCCGATGAGATAAAAGTTCGTAAAACTCCCAAAATTTCGAAGATGGTGTCCAAACGATGCTGGTGATTGAAAAGAAATCAACCTAGGCACATGTGCCATCGACTTCCAAGTCACAAAAAAAACAACAAAAAAAATCAAGAAATTCCGTCACGACTGATCATTCGCTAAGTTAGATAAAGACAAGGTGGCGTCCAAAAAAAAAAAAAGCATTACCTTTACGACAAATTTTGGTATGCCTTGACTTCCAAGTCACAAATTCGTCAACAAAGTTAGATAATGACAGAGCGATATTACAAGAAATATAGATCATCTTTACGATAAGTTAGGGTGCTTATTATTGACTTAAGTCAAGCCAAGTGTTCGTCATCGACTTCCAAGTCAAAGCAAAATGGATCGAAAATTCGAAACCTCGTCACGTTAAGACACAAAAAAGGGGGGGCATGTAACAAGGTCCCGAGGGGGCAATACTCCGGACGGAAACCCATCATCACGCCTTGTAAGGAAAAAAAACAAAAAAAAACAAGTTCACTTCCAAGTTCTTGCTATTATGCGTAAGAGGACGATTGTGCAACAAGCTCCTGAGCACGAGCCTAAATTGCATACAAAAAACATTCCCAAAAAAAAATCAACAGAAAAAAAAACTCCTTCCACAAACTCTCTTTAAGGAACTACGTTGGCTTGATCCTGCTGAATATTCCCAAAAAAAATCAACAAAAAAAAACTTCTTCCACAAACTCTCTTTAAGGAACTACGTTGGCTTGATCCTGCTGAGTATTATTACTTTGTAGGTACGTAGGCAGTTTGAGTAAAATCTGTTTACTTAAGTGCGGCCAAAACCCCCAAACAAAATCAACTTTGTTTCGTTCAAATTACGTTGGCTTGATATCGCGGTCAACACACATGCTTACAAAGATGAATTCTCTTGAGTCAAAGTCTTAAAAATTGACGCTTGATCGAGTTTCTTTGATAGTATTTAGCGAGTCATCCATAAACTTAGGGAGCAGCAAAGTAGTCGTCATCATTGTCAGGCGTTGCCGAAGTAGAAATGTCATTCAAACCTCAATAAATGCTCGCAAGTATTGGTATTGCCAAAGAGATCATTTGGTTGTTCGCCAGCAAAGGGGAAACCTTAAAAAAAAGGGTCGCTCGTATATGCCCTAGGTCACGAATGGGAAGAACAAATACGCAGAGCCAGCAAAAGAGGAGGTTTTCAGAGTACGTCTGCCGCCTTTCTGCCTTTGGAACGCCTAAAATAAGAATAAAGCCATGAATGGTCTCATCCCATTGCGAAAGCTCCCCGTATGAAGAAAAGTCTTGTCACAGAGTCGGAAAATGTCCCTTCTTTGACGCATTAGACGCAGGAAAATACTTAGAGGTGATTTTAAACCAAAAACGACCCCGGTCTTCAAAAAGTACTTTGCCATTTTTCTTCGCCGAAAGATAAATTCGATGAAACGCAGATAAATACTTGCAGCTTGGGGGCAAGCAGTCATTAAGGCCTTGAAGTTTTGAATTGAGGGCACTACTTCGTCGTAATATATTCTCGTTAGGGGTAGTCCAGTGATCGAGCGGATATCCCAAAGGTCGATCAAAATTTATCCCGCCACTCTCTATAAAGTGTTAGTTTGTGGGCACCATTGTTGTTAAACTCCCGATCCGGATCGTCGGAACTTACGATTCTACGATTCAAAAACCGATCCCGATCCTAGGTAGGATCTTACGATTTAGCTAGCGTCAAATTTTTTTAGAGTATAATCTTAACCCGATCCTACGATTATACAACCCGATCCAACATTATTAACCATTTAATTTTTTTTAGTTACTAAAATTTTATATATGACTTTCAAGATAGAAATCTACTATAAACGAAAATCAGTAGGCACACGCTAAGATAAAAAAAAATGTATTGAGATTTAAGCACAAAATAACATATTTTGGTAAAACAATTATGTATTTTAGTTAATTTGTAGGATCTTACGATTCTACGATCCGATCCTGCCGATTCGATCCTACGGAGCTCATCGATCCAAAGTAGAACCCGATCCTAACAACATTGGTGGGCACCACAAATCGCAGAATGACTCAACTAGCTCTTGATTACGCCGATAAAGGAAAAGTGAAGCATAAACTGCTTCATAAATATGGACGGATCTCAGACTTTTGGACACTCGCAAATAATGTCTTCCAACCACTCCCAGTGGTGCGGATATAATGAAATTCATATCCAAACTGAAAATTGATGTTTCGTTGTATTTCCCCCTTTGAGTATCGAGAGTTTAGCATGTTTGAGAAGGACGGCGTATCAACAGTTTCTCGATGATGTGACGAAAGGAGAATTAGCAGAGGTTTTTCGAGATTTTCCCACCAACAATCCAAATTGGGTGGATATAACAGCGGCAACCACGACTCAGCAAAGGGACCCGTCATAGAAGGAAAGAGGGTCTAATTAACTTCATTTGTCGCTTCGTCGTCAACGAAGTCGATCGTCGCTAAGTACCTTTTGCCAGTCGTCTGGGACACGCTCGTCTTGAAATGTACCATAAACTAGTAGAAAAAAGGCTTTTTGCGGCGTCAAAATAGTGGCTATTTGCGGCGTTTTTGGTGCAGCAGCAAATAAGGGGGCCGCAAATAGACAAGGCTATTTGCGGCGAAAAAAAAATGCCGCAAATGAAAAGCTATTTGAGGCGTTTTTCCCAAAAAACGCCGCAAATAACAATTCTATTTGAGGCGTTTTTTAAAAGAAGCGCCGCAAATAGATATTTTATTTGAGGCGTTTTTTGGGAAAAACGCCGCAAATACGTCAGTAATTTTTTTTTTTTTTTTTTTTTTTTGGTTTTTTTTAACAATTTAAATGATGTAAACAAATTATTTAAATATAACAACTCTTAAATATATTTTTCCCAAAGAGAATCTTACATGGCTTTTGTAATTATTCTAAATATCACATACAAAAATATACAATGCTCAAAGGCTAATTACGTCACTAGGCGAAAAAAACACATCAAATAAGGCGCCGCTGAATGCTCAAAGGCTAATTTTTGTACTAGTGTACAATGCTAAAAGAACTCCAATAGAACTAATACATACAAAAATATACAATGCTCAAAGACTCAAGAATTTGCTGTTGAAGTCCTTCAGAATCAGCTCTGCATTTCAAACACAAGTGAGTAAGCATTTCATCTTGGAGTCTTACTGAAAGTTTGTGCCATGGAAGTCTGTGCCGCTGAATCAGAGACTCAACAACACCTGTTTTTTGAATGCCAATACATCAGGTGATAATTGCAGTAGAAAACTGGGCTGGCTTGAATACCTTCAGCTTCTTAGGACTCATTGCACAAGCCTACGCCTATACTTGGCAGACAGATACTTCCAGGTAAAATAGTTACTGAACGGCCTATATATATGAGTTCCAAAGACTCTCAACAAGCTAAAAAAAAGAGAGGATATTTATGTAGATGATTTATAGCCTTTACCTTTGTAGTTTGTGTTATTAAAAGACAATATGGGTGAGCCATCCTAGACAAATGGAAAGTAAAGCAACAAAAAAAAAACATATTTTGAAAAGTGACCATACCCTGCCAAGACCTGCAGCATTCTTCTGCAAACTTTCCGCAAGGAAACCCTGCAAGTAGGTAACCAACATTAGTATCATATTGCAAATCTTAAAGAATAACATACTAATAGACCAAAAAAAACAACAAATGTTTTCATCTTCACAAGGAAAAATACATTGCCTCGATCATGAGTAATATTCAGTCACCTCATAATAACTTTCAACCCAAAAGGGGGCACGAAAAAGTTTCAGCAAAATATATCCGGAAACTGTAAAATGGCAAGTAACAACATATAAATTGTAAATCAAGGACGTCTTTGAACTTGCGCCAAGCCAATACCATAATAACAGATTCTATACCAAAAATGTGGTTAAAGCAAATCCCATGAACCAAGTAAAATGATTCTGCAACTAATGAACCATCAGTTGTGACATATCTCATCACTTTCGTTTAGTAATTCGTACTCCGTATTACATTACACCATAACACTTTAAGAACAACTCTTGTTCTTACAAAATAATTTGAGAGATTATGACAGGATAACCACTTGGTGGTCCACCTACTCACGTCTCACTAATATAGCCAAGGTGTCAGAGGATCTGCAAATGAAAGAAGCGGGATAAACATGTGCTAGTAAATCAGAAACAAGTGTTTTTCTTAGCAAACGTTGCAAATGTAGCATCAGCCTTCAGACTAGTATATTAATAGATGGACATTAATCAGATGATAAACACTCTACAAAAATGCTCAACACTCTTTCCTCAAAAAAAAAATCTCAAAGCTCATGCTTAGTATTGTCTTCCCAGAATTGTCAAGCTTTTCTGAAGGTTCCCTTACACCATGCCACTTTCAAGGAAGAAATATTTTCCTTCAGCTGTTTCTGTTGTCGTACTATCCCACAGTCTCACAGTTCCTACGTTAACATAGCACATACAATCAGCCACAGATCGTCTTTCAGCCTCCGGTACAGAGATCGCTTCCTCAAATTTAAGCTTTGTTACAGCCTTCTCACATTCTCTCAACTTTTTGGCAGCATTGGGATCATTTACAGATGCAAACATGATTCAAATTGTCACCGATAAGCATACTACAGATGTAAAAAGACGTGACTCAAAGAATGCTATAGAAAGTCGTTACCAATAACGCCAAACAAGTGTGTCAAATAAGTTTTAGAAACAACAGAAAAATACTTTTAGTAAACTACCTGCTGAAAATCCTTTAGCGCCTCTTTAAATCTGCCCATAGCAAGGTATGCTACTCCTCTTCTACAATAACCCTGTGAAGCACCACCATGTAAGCATTTAACCATGACAATTGACAATTGAATAAACGTTAAATATTGCAAAGACAAAAGACAAAACCAATATCATATTATCATGTCTATTTTCTAATATTTTTAAAGCTTGTAAGCATGTCAGAATAACATGCCTTCGAATACTTGGAATCAACATCAATAGCATTTGTTGCATCCTGAATTACACTACTATATTCTTCCAATTTGGTGTTTGCAAATGCACGATTTGCAAAGCATACAACATACTGACTATTCAAGTCAATTGCTTGAGAGTAGAGATCAATTAAACAATTTGATAATAAAATTCAATAAGCAAGGTGCTAAAAGCAATCATTTGCAATAGAATGATTTTTCAATAAGCAAGGTGCTAAAATCATTCTATTGTATAAGGGATAGACGATAAATCTGTAATAACATCACAATGATTTAAAACAAGCTTTTTAGGACCCCTAACACAAGGGGTGAGAAAGGGAGAAAACATACCCCTAAAACCAAAAGATCCCAAATCAGATCTCCGTACTGAGCAACAATTAAACAGATTAACACCACTACTGCGAAAACCGACGTTACTCAAACCCTAGAAAAATAATACAGTAACCAACAGTACAAATTAGTAAACTTGAAATGCGAAAATCATAAAAATCATAAAAGATCGAAAAATTTCGCTAATTTAAACTCAATTAATTGAAAATAGTTAACCCTAAAAGTCAATTAATCAATTAATCAATTTAAACAGGAAAGTAAGATTGAGAGACCATAAAAATGAATCGAATTAATCGTATTGTATTTCCCTAATTCAAATTCCAATTAATCGAAAATAGTTAACCCTAAAAATAAATTCACATACCTAAAATAATAGAAATAGAGAAGATAGTGAGGTGGCGAGTTCCGTCAATTCCGTCGATTTCCAGTGGCGGTGAGGTTGGCAGATTTGCGGAGATGCTGAGGTTGGCAGATTTGCGGAGATGGTGAGAAATACAGGAGGTGATGTATGGTTCTACTGTTTTCGGGTTGACAGAATGAAAACATATAATATTATTCGTCCTTCTTTTGTTTTTATTTTTAATACCTTCTCATTTGCGGCGTTATTTCACAAAAAACGCTTCAAATAACTTATTTGCTGCGTTTTTCTACAAAACGCCTCAATTAGAAAGGAGATTTTTAAAAAAACCCATAAATTATTTGCTGCTATTGGGCTAAAACGCCTTAAATAGATAGCCGCAAATAGATGTTTTTCTACTAGTGATATTATCTCCTGTGACAGAAGACAACCAAAATTACAAAAAAAATTAAAAAAAAAAAGAAAAGAAATAAGTGGGGCCGTGTGTTTTTGTGGTTGTGAACCACGTATTACACAAACAAAAAAAAAAAGGTCAGAAATTGATTTGAAGACGACAATGCAGGTACACAAATAAGCAAGGCAAAACCAATTCATCATCCCCAAATTAATTTGACACCAATAGACAAAGCAAACCAAAAATCACCCAAAACCTAATTATTATCCTCGCCATTCGCCGCTGCCCAACTGAGTCTGGGTACTTGCAGTAAACGGCTCACATGTCGATGCCTCGGAGCTACTGAAGCGGATCTTTGGTTCCAAAACAAACTGATTGAGTCTCAAAAGCGGGGCATCATTATTGGCGAAGTACCAGATCATTCAAAGACGATTATGAATTGGGTTTAAGTCGGAAGCTGCTTTCGCCGTTGACGGAGTGATGTGATCGGAAAATGAGACGGATGGAAAAGGATAGGAAAGCAACTGTTCAATATTATTGATAGGTTGCTAAGGTGAAACTGTGATGATGATTATCATCTAGGTTCCAAATACACTGAATATACTCAGACGATTGTTCATAAATTTTGACATAAGGAGTAAGCTACTACCACCTCTTACTTATATAGCCTACATTGCCTTGGGGAATAAGAAATAAAAGGCAAAATGACTAAGCTACCCTTAGTCTCATTTTTGATGTGTATCACGGAGATGACGAGCCCTTGCTGTGTACGAAGACCATGGCGGGAAAAAGCTTTTTCACTTAGCCCAGAAGTAGTAGTCATCGTTTCGTCAAGAAATGACAGAAGAAGTTCGTTCGTCGCGTCGCACCGATGAAAAAACACCTTACTGCATACATGGAAAATTGGTAAATGAATAAAAAAAATACTCACCAATAAACGCAGAAGCGTCGGCTCGGAGCAGTATAGACGAGGGTTATCCGGTTTGTCTCGAAATTTGATGAAAAAAAATACCAAATGAGGAAATATCGCTGTCACGGGATTCGGTCTCGCGTCGTCGGCACCGGATGTAAACAGGAAGCTCTTGCGTCGTCAATGGTGAACAAATATAGAGCCTTCCTTTTCCTTTTATACTCATACAATAAGACGGAATTATGGAAACGAAATATTCTCGAGACCATAATATGGATATTCATGTAAAAAAAAAGTCCTCTGGTCAGAATATTCTAAGGGATGGAAAGCTTTGAATTTGGAAACTACTGACAAAATTGTTTGAATTTTGGCATTTGAATATAATTGCGTCCAATATCCAAGTATTCTTTTGCGTAAATTTATGGACAATGGCAAAGGATTCAGTGGATTGAAAGTCCACGCTTACCGCACAAGAATTTGTAAAATAAAAAAATAAAATAAAGCATTCATTTGTTTAACGGCATAAAATGAGCAAAGGCGCTCGCATTCGGACGGTCGTAGCTGTTGTGATTCGTAAGTCGAGACCTGAATCACCAGATCATGTACTACCTAAGTCACGTACATGACCAAGTCTCGAGGGGGCAATTTGTAGGCACGTAAAATTTGTACAAGTGCCACGTCGGAAGTCAAAGGTCAAAGGTTGACTCGTCAAAGGAAATGTAAGCAAATGAAATTGATTTGGACGAAAATTGATTAAAGATAGTCCAATTTGATTTAGCTTTAGTTGATCCATTTCTAAAAAGTGGCAAAATCCGGTAAATGGGTCAAATTCATTAGACGGGTCAAATCCACTCAAATGGGCCAAGATGACTATCAAGTCCATTAAAAAAGAAGAAAGACTACCAAGTCCATAAAGGGTGGAAGAAGCCTTTTCATTTCCTATAAATACAAGCCCTAGCTCTCACCTTGAGACTAGTGAGAAAATTACAAAAGAAAACAACACTACAAACAAAACATCTCTACAAATTCTCTCCCAAGAGAAAACTAGATAAGAAGGAAAACAACCCTTCAATCTGTAATACCCCGTATTTTAGCCTCGATCAACGGCAGTCAAACCATGTTTTATACAAGTATTTTAAATGGAATGTTTATAAAGTATTTTTAGGTAAACTGTTATTATTTTATAAATCTTATTTCTACGATTATTTCGTATTTCATAATTATTTTATATTTGATGATTATTTCATAAAATGACATTTCATAAAATGACATTTCATCCGTATTCCTTTAATTTTGATAATATATTTATAATTAAATATATTATAACTATATATTTATTCCTCAAATATACTTGTGTTATTATTTTATATAAGTGCTAATAATTTTATATCCTTTTAAATTATTTAATTAATAATTACTAATACTAAAGTACATAATTTAATTATAATAAATAATTTATGCGTACTCGTTATTTTAAATTACGAGCCGGGAACGGAGTGTAAGACCTTGAGTAACGTGATGGTTTTGGGCTCGAATAGATTATGAGAACCAAAAACCCTAGCTAGTCTACAACACCCGTCGACATGTACTTCATTAATATATCCATCGATATCCAAAAACACAATCTTACCCTATTGTCCCTATACTGCTCATACCTCGTACAAAAATAAGAAAAGGAAACCCTAATCACTTGTCACAGCCGTGGGTTGGAGGAGAACATCAAAGAGAGGCAGCGCATCATCACCATCTTCGTTTTCATTCATGCGTTTATGTGACGATTTTGAAGTGGCATAATTCTGTTTACTTGCTAGCTTGCTATTGGATCATATTGTTATCCAGGTAGGATACACTGGCACTATACTCTGAGATGTGTTATGAATGGATGTTTACTCTGAGATGTGTTATGAATGGATGTTGCCTTGTATGTTATGGATGCAAGTATGAGTTATATGAGCATGATATTCAATGGTTATTTATTTTAGTGTTGCATTCATGAGCATGACATATGCATTGGTTACTGAGAAAGATATGGATCAGATATTGTTCTGAGATAAAGCCCAAGGTGGTTCTGCAGACCAGGCCTGGTGTCTTATCAGCTATTGAGCTGGTGTTCGGCGACGGCCGATTATAGTCTGCCGGGAGGTTCGGTATGGCTGGGTGTTACGGGTTTGAGAATGAGATTGAGATTGAGCTCGAGCATATCATGGCATTGCATATCATTATTTGTTGCATTATCATTTTGTGTTATCCTACTCAACCGCGAGGTTGACAGTGTATTCGTGTGCACCTACGATGATCCGGAATGGGGAGTAGACTTTACAGGAAGTGACAGATGAGCTAGGAGCTGGGCCAGGAATGTGAGATGCAGACTTTGGACCGACTTAGAATTATGTCACATCTAGAGAAGTCATCAGTTGTATTTTCTTTTCCCGTTGAGCAGTAATTGTAATAACAAAAGTTTAAATTTTATCATTTTTATATAAAGTACTTTGGTTGTTTTACTTTGTTATACACTACCTCGGACAATCCGAGATGGTAACAACTTTATTTATTTGAGAATGTCTTGCTAAAGGCTCTTAAATAAATGGGGGTGTTACAAAGTGGTATCAGAGCGAACGATCCTCAGGCCTAAAAACAAATGAATAAAAAAATAATGAACATAGGATGAGTCAAATAAAATGAACCCAGGCTAGTAACTGTTAGGAGCCCCCAGGATTGGGATGAGTTAGGGGCCCCCTCAAACTAAGCCACTGGCCCTATTAGTCTAACCTGGAAACCTCGAGTGATGTAGAGAGTGGTTAGTAATGAAATAATGGAACAGACCTAATTATATTGTACTAACATCCCTGCAGGAGAAGAATGAGGTAAGTCATAATGTGAGTTATGGTTAATGGTGTGTATTGGAAGAATGTGATTGATACTGAAATGCTGACTTATCTGAATGATTAAATGTGGAATTTTCAGAGAATGGATGTATATTTATTGGACAATAATAATTTAGGTGATAAGATCATATGATTTTGCTGTTTCGAAATATCCATATGATATCTGGTTATTAAATGACTATCGTAACTATGTAATATATTTGGTTGGTATTTGGATATGAATGATCATATTTATATGCTATAGTACTCCATGTCTAGTGATATGTGAAATGTGTTACCCCAAGCCATGAATGTTATATGGTTGTGTGTTGCATAGGTCGTACTTACAGTTTACATGGCAATTTCTATTTACACACAATTAGTTTAGTTACAGAGACAGTATTCAATAAGTGACACCTTGGTGATTTTAGGATATATAATTACATACTTTTATGTTGTGATTGTTACGATGGTAAGAACTAATGCATTGTTCATACATGTATAACTATTGAATTAATTCGTTGACGCTACTTTTCAATTTCGCAATCTTTACTGTTTCGTAGATGACAATTTCAGTTTAAAATAATGAATACCTGTTAAATTGGTGCAATGTGATTTCAATGCTTCAAATGATATGTCAACATGTGTTGGAAGAAGAATGATTGTATTTAAATGTGATAATGTGAAGTGATTTTAAGGAACAAAAAAAATGTTTTTTAATAAATTTCCAAAATGTTACCTTGTTTGTACGGCCTACCATTTAAAATGTGTTATCTATATGAATATGAAAATTTTATGTATAATAACCTTTTGAGTTACCTTCCCAATGCTTTTGGTTTCATATGTATACAAGTTATATTTTGCGAGAAATAAATATTTTAGTCGACAATGCTCAGATTGTTACTGCACAGTTCTGTTTTGACTCATGTTTTTGCAAACGAAACCATTTAAAACGTATTTATTGTTTATGCATAGTTCCAACTCCACTATTTGGAATAATCATCCACGTTTTCAAAATGATAAGCCACGTAAAATCTTAACTAGTCGTTATTTAATGGTGATTTTATTTTTTGCAAGTTGCTCAATTTTTTGTTTAATTGCTGTAAAGTTTTTGTTCAGACCAACCGAGTTGTAAAAATTGTTATAAATAATTCCCTTAAGCTTTGCATTTGATTCTTTTTCCTATGATTAGTTAATTCCTTATATTTTCTAAAAACTATAATATCTCGCAAAATAGCTAAGCGGTTATTTAATTATGATTTTTGGAAATTGTTGCGTGATGTATGATTGTTGAAATGGTAAAGTTGTAGATATAAAAGTTTAATCAAATATGCATTATGTGATGTAACCATGTAATACTCTGATATGGCATTAGTAACATGAACAATTGGCATATTATATGTATATGAACTTTGTTATATGATAATATGACCTTGCTTATTTTGGTGAGTCTCATATAAAGTAGTTTCCATTATACAGACGACATTACCTCGCTTGAATTTTTCCTATTATTTTTCTCTAAACCGATGTGTAGAAATATGAATTTTACTTCTATAATGTGAATAATAATATAAAATGGTTTAAGTCGTCATGTATGAACCATGAGTTAACTGATTGTTTACATTGGTGTAAATGTGTAAAGTTTGTGTCAAAATTTCCAAGGGTATAGGTGTTAGTTACCTTGATTTTGTTTTATTGCGTAGCATGAAATTGACAAATATGTTTTGTTGCTTTAAACGCCGGATGCTAGTTGCCCAATATAGAGTACTTAACGTATCGGATGATTGTGACTATTGTTTTGGCGATTTTCTTGAACATTGACTGTGAGATTTTATAATAGGGTTACGGGGACGAAACCATGTTTTAAAGAGGATAGGATTGTAAAATCTTGATGTGTTACGATCTGGCTAAGTGGTATGTTATGATTGGCTGACTGAGATTGACCATGCATGGAGTCAGCTGTTTTAATTTGTTATGTTCTGTCAATGTTGTGATTCTGTAGGTGTCATGTACTTCTGTTGTATGTTAAATTTTGGGAACAAAGTTTCTTAAGGGGGATAGAATCTAACACTTCGCGTTTTAGAGCTTATGTATATGTGCTACTTGTGGTTGCCTTATGCTTGTGGGGTGTTTTGTTATCGTTACGGGGCGGCGAACTTCGGGACGAAGTTCATTTTAAGGAGGGAAGACTGTAATACCCCGTATTTTAGCCTCGGTCAACGGCAGTCAAACCATGTTTTATACAAGTATTTCAAATGGAATGTTTATAAAGTATTTTTAGGTAAACTGATATTATTTTATAAATCGTATTTCTACGATTATTTCGTATTTCATAATTATTTTATATTTGATGATTATTTCATAAAATGACATTTCATCCGTATTCCTTTAGTTTTGATAATATATTTATAATTAAATATATTATAATTTTATATTTATTCCTCAAATATACTTGTGTTATTATTTTATATAAGTGCTAATAATTTTATATCCTTTTAAATTATTTAATTAATAATTACTAATACTAAAGCACATAATTTAATTATTATAAATAATTTATGCGTACTCGTTATTTTAAATTACGAGTCGGGAACGGAGTGTAAGACCTTAAGAAACGTGATGGTTTTGGGCTCGAATAGATTATGAGAACTGAAAACCCTAGCTAGTCTACAACACCCATCGACATGTGCTTCATTAATATATCCATCGATATCCAAAAACACAATCGAACCCTATTGTCCCTATACTGCCCATACCTCGTACAAAAATTAGAAAAGGAAACCCTAATCACTTGTCACAGCCGTGTGTTGGAGGAGAACATGAAAGGGAGGCAGCGCATCATCACCATCTTCATTTTCATTCCTGCGTTTATGTGACGATTTTGAAGTGACATAATTCTGTTTACTTGCTGGCTTGCTATTGGATCATATTGCTATCCAGGTAGGATACACTGGCACTATACTCTGAGATGTGTTATGAATGGATGTTTACTCTGAGATGTGTTATGAATGGATGTTGCCTTGTATGTTATGGATGCAAGTATGAGTTATATGAGCATGATATTTAATGGTTATTTATTTTAGTGTTGCATTCATGAGCATGACATATGCATTGGTTACTGAGAAAGATATGGATCAGATATTGTTCTGAGATAAAGCCCAGGGTGGTTCTGCAGACCAGGCCTGGTGTCTTATCAACTATTGAGCTGGTGTTCGGCGACGGCCGATTATAGCCTGCCGGGAGGTTCGGTATGGCTGGGTGTTACGGGTTTGAGAATGAGATTGAGATTGAGCTCGAGCATATCATGGCATTGCATATCATTATTTGTTGCATTATCATTTTGTGTTATCCTACTCAACCGCGAGGTTGACAGTGTATTCGTGTGCAGCTACGATGATCCGGAATGGGGATTAGACTTTACAGGAAGTGACAGATGAGCTAGGAGCTGGGCCAGGAATGTGAGATGCAGACTTTGGACCGACTTAGAATTATGTCACATCTAGAGAAGTCATCAGTTGTATTTTCTTTTCCCGTTGAGCAGTAATTGTAATAACAAAAGTTTAAATTTTATCAATTTTATATAAAGTACTTTGGTTGTTTTACTTTGTTATACACTACCTCGTACATTTGTTTGTGTTTTATCTACGTGTTTACAGATTTAACGCAAATTTTTTGTTACAAATTTTTAGAGATGGAATCAAGAGAATTCTGAAAATTGTAATTCCACAATCTTTCGACAATAAAATAAAATTCTTGTTTTCCTATTATTTTTGTTCCTCTTTTTATTATTGCAGGTTTCAAATTTTATGGTTTACAAATTGGCACGCTCGGTGGGATAATTTTCGCTCTTCATCTCCATTCTCCAAAGGTGAGTTTAGTAGCAAGTTTCGAGACAATTTTGCAGACGAAATCAAAGTCTCTACATGTCTCGAGGGGCATCTGTAGACACCGAAAATTTAATATTTCGGTATCTTTTCATGATTTGGTATCTTTAGCATTTAAAGATAAGTATCAAAAATATTGTGATAATATCTTAGCATATTTCAGAATATTTATAACTTCTCCTCCAAGCCGCTTCACTATAAATACGGATGTTGTGTTTAGGGTTAAGGGAGGGCATGGATCAAGTCTAAAAAATGAAAATTGTAGGTAAGATGAATAAGTCGCACAAGAGAGCCTTAAGTCGATAAGACCCTCGTAGCACTATCAAAACCCCAAATCCCCTAGAGATGGAATCAAGAGAATCCCGAAAATTGTAATTCCACAATCTTTCGATAATAAAATAAAATTCTTGTTTTCCGTATTATTTTTGTTCCTCTTTAATTATTATTGCAGGTTTCAAATTTTATGGTTTACATATGGTTGTCTCATTAATCAACTAACTAGCATACAAATATGGAATCGAAGTTAACTCTATACCTTTACGGTATTAGAATTTATTTTAATCAATTTTGGTACTTTGAACTAAACGACAGCTAACGGTTTATATATATCTCAATGATTTGTAGGTTGGTAATTGGAGTTACCAAACCTTCAAATTTTACTACTTTAGTGGCGAAAAATATTTTGTTGGATCATGGTAATGAGTCGAAATATTTTTTTTGATATTTCTTGGATACGAAAGACAAGTTAATAAACTCTAAAAGTTGAAGTTCATTGTTTTCATTTAAAAAAGTAAATAATCAAAGTCACATAACCCGAATTTCTTTTAAAAAAATGTTTACGATTTGTTTATACTCATATATTATTATAGATTTAATCATGGTTGATTTAACAAGTTTAAAATGACACTAACAAATCATGAATAAACACAACCTACTAAAAAGGCACGAATGCAGATCACCCATGTAGTTACATCAAATCATTATTTTTTTTTTTTTGTCAGCTGTAAAATAAGAAACCTAGAAACTACATATCCATCGCACTTTTCGCAAGGTTGTGAACAACCTTATTCAAGTTACGAGGGATAAAACGAAAACTTAGACAATGAAAAAGAGAAAAAAGACTAGCAATATTGATAATAAGATCCTTCGTCTGCATATGGTACTGTTCACTTCAAGAAATCTGCAAAAACAATTGAAGACAATCCGATGCAATTTGAAGGTGATAAATATTCCGCTTAATGGCCTAGAGAAGAATATCACGGATAACCCATGCTTCAGCCTAACAGGGTGACTCAGCAAAAAAGGTGAAAGTGTGCTGAAATAGAATATTGTCATGAAGATCATAAGAAATCCAACCACCAGCACCATGAAGTGAAGAAATCCAATTAGCATCTCCTAAAACCTTGATAGTGGCACAGTTGGAATCAGATCCCACAACAAAGAAAGGTAAACCATTCCTTAAAAGATCCGCAGAGGAAAATTCCTTGAGAGGCAACAGAGATTGAAGAATTTCTTTAACATTTCCATAATGATTGATAGCATCAATCGATACCTTAGCAACATTGTTTTGAAATCTGAAAAAACCAGAAATAGAGAAGGTTGTTTCTTCAAAAATAAATTTATTGCGAAATATCCAAATACTCCAAAGAATAGAAAGAAAGATAATTGTCTTAGAAAGAGAGTCCTTCTTTTTAGTGACAAGCTAAAGGTTCTTCCACCTTCCCAGGACAAGACAAAGATTTTTTATTCTTCATAAGTCCATCAGATTTAGAGGTGGGATTATTAGCCAAAAAATCATTATTAGCAAAAGAAGACATGCCCTCGTCCTTATCTGCAGACAGTGGAGCAGTATTGTCCATGCCAGCAGGGTCATTTCCTTCAGAGTCATTAGTGGAGAAGGGCCATTCAGGAGTTGAATAGACAGAGTCAGACGAGTCTTCAATATTAATCACCAGAACTGGACTATCAATAGGTCGAAAAAACGGATGATTATGATGAAAAGCTGTAGCAGGAGCATCTAATGCATGTACAGCAGCCTGAGGAATATTATCATTGCCATTTAATGACATCACATTAACTGCCTCTTCAGAGTGAGAAGGATTAACCAGAGGCGAAGCATTGGAATTATAAAACTGATAATGATAAACAATGGGTAGACCACCTGGAGGTGGATCAAAGGTCTGATTATACCCACGGCCTTCATCATCAAGGCGACTCCAATTAAAACCATTCTCAACTCTTCGAAGTATTGTTTCCTGGATATTAAGGTCTAGGTCAAAAGGGATAGTAGAACCTGCATAATTTGAGTAAAGAGAAATTGGATCATTCTCCATATTGATATATATGTCCAAAAACATCAGTAACTGTGGGAAAATATCTGTATATATTCACAATTCTTTATATGCAGGATTATAACAAATTTATAATATACGATTTATAGTCATAAACGAAGAACAAGATACAAAGATTGAGATTAAGAATTAACCTTCTGTCCTTGCAAAGGCCTAAGATTAGATATCAAAACAGATATCCTCCTAATCAATGCACCCAAGATGTCCTGAGAAATACCCTTTCCTGAGCTAGAAATTGCAAAATTACCTCTAATTTTGTGTAAGATGAAAGCTAGAGAGAGAGGGAGAGAAGTATTCATGTAACTCGTGCCCTTTAAGTGCAGAGTGAATGTCCTATTTATAGCTGCAAACAACCTTGCTATTAGACATCAACTTGGATTCCCCATATCAGTATTTGGTTCTACCTACGGCACTTTACAACAACTGAACAACTTAATAATTGCTCAGACCAAAATTCTATCTTTATAGAATCGGTTATATCGCTCTCTCTTGTGTAATGTTTTATCTTATAAATATCTTATATTTATAATCCACTAATTAAATATAACTTTTTATATTTAATTAAATCATTTATTCTTTATTAAATAATTTCATTACACATAATTAAATATAACATTTTATATTTAATTACGAATTAACATTTAATTCGTCTTAGCTAATATTATTTAATCGGTATTAAATAATTATGTTATCATTACATTGACTAACCGTTTAGCCGTATAGGGTATCAATATGATTACATTTTCATCTAATCATATCTCTCAAATTTCATCCTTTAGGTGTGACTCTAAGGGACCAGTTGATTACCGCTATCTGTATGACATAACGTCAAACTTTCTAGCAAGCCAACCGTTATTGATAAACGTGAATCAACTGGCTAAAATACAAAGTTTACCCTGTGTTCCTTTACGAGATTTGAACGTGTTGTCGCACTAACTGTTGAGGACACTAGCTCCAACAATCTCCCACTTGTCCGTACAAATGTATGTGCGATAACCGATTCTCATATCCAATTAAATTTCTCCCACTCAATATAATGTAAAACAATTTGCAAATCTTTATTCACAAAAGGTCGTATTTTACAAGCGATCTGTATCAAGAGTGGTTTTCCCGACTAGAGAGTAACTCAACTGATAACGAATCATTATTCGAGCTTGGCCAAGCATTTCAGTTACTACTCCTCGAGTGACCCTGAGAAATATTAAAACCTGATAAGGGGTGGATATTTCCTTCAACTCGAATCTTGCAGATGTAACCACAGTATGAAATGACCCAAACAAAATCTGCTTAGCCCCAGTTACGGTCAGCTAGTGAGAAAGAAATCAAATTCACCCAAAACTGCCCTTTATCTCAAGAACAATCGACAGTCAAAAGAATCGACTCAAGGAACACGATGGACGTCTTATCCACGACCCAGCACCGAATGTTCAGTAACATTTAGGACTCCATTGCGTCGTCACTAAAATGTCCTACGAGTTATCGTTATAATCTCGTATCTGTGATCGATCAGTCAACGGTTTGACTTATGGTTTATTGAACCCACCATCAATCGACGTCACAAAATAATCACCACAGTTATCAGATACTGCCAAGTTGTTCACAAAGTTCTAAAAACTGAGAGATCAATGGAGGTAGACATGTCAAAGCAGTTGTTGTCATCTCTTGAAGATAGGTTTCAGACCCATAAACATGTTTTTGTTTTAATTTTTTTAGTTGTCTTGCTTCATTGCACGAGTGATCGCAAAAGTAGTGTTTGATAATTTGTGCAGACAATGAGAGTCCTCGATTTTGAGCTTAATAGAAGCAATAACAGCGGTTTCAGCAACAGCAATAGGTTCAGTTGCCTCAATAACATCAGTTTCAGTAGCCTCAAGATTTAGCCGTCGGGAAAAAGATGAGGAGAACTAAATGATTTTTTTTTTCTGTTTTGCACGTATTTTTGTATTTTTTGTCTAAAAACATTTATTCATCATGAATTCAAATTAAATATAATAAAGGTTTTGGTTGCGTAAAACATGTTGGAGTTTCTGAATTGTAATGCAGATTTAATTATTATGAGCTTTACGATTCAATCGTGTAGGGGTTACGGAAAAAACAACATTATTTTAAAAACAAAAAAGTTGGAACAACAAGGACGGTTCCTTACATAGCATGTTCTCTTTGACAATAACAAACAGAACGGTTGTAACATTGATCGCTCTCTTTGAAAAAAACAAATTAAAGGCGCCAAAAAAATTAATCATATCAAAGAGACCGGTGTCGTGTGAAACTTTCCTCTATGATATATCAACGAGCACGGCTAAGAAGCGTAACTGGTCTTATTGTTGTTACAATGAGACCGGTTCCGTGTTACACCGTGCTCAATGATATATCAACGAGCACGGTTGTGGTGGGTAACCGTTCTTATTTTAGTTACAACGAGACCGGGTTGACTTAATTTCAACCGTTCTCTTTGATCAACGAGAACGCCTGGCCACAGGACGGTCCAAAACGCCTTTAAGGACGCTTTCGAATAACCGTTCTCGTTGAGCAAATTTGTAGCAGTGGACTAATATATTTTTCATACCCGAACTTGGGCCAAGTTTTCTTTTTATTTTATTTGTGACGGCGGTATCCATCACAAGGTTGTGACGGATACTGTTTCCTCTCACAAAATACCCATGAGAGGTGAGTGGGAAAGCACATGGAGGGTGCCCCACCTTGGCCCCTCTCCTTTTTTGTGAGAGGTCACAAGCTGTGACGAGATTAGCCCGTCACAAGTAAGACCTATTCTAAAATTTTTTAAAGTGGTGACTTTTTATAGATTGACGAGTTTTACATTTTTTATCTGGAAAGAAAAATTTTAGTTTTTGAAATCGTGGCAAGAATTACGGTTAGTAAACTTTTAAACTTTCACTGATCGTACCTCTTTATTTTTTCAAATTATTTGCGTTTATAATATTTTCGATTTGAAAAAAGTATCTTGTGACTTATGGCCATTGAAAGTCTTTTTTTTTTTGAAAATGAGGTTAGCATGTAAGTAATAAAAAAACATTATTTATTGGAAAAAAAATATTGGTATTTGGAGTCGTAATTGTTCTTTTACTAGCTTTATTTTAACCCGTGAAATCACGGGTTTGTAATTAAAATTTAAAATTAATATAATAATTATAGTTAATATATAATGGATGAATTTCGATGAACCGTTAAAAAAACATGAATCAGTAACTCCAAACTGTTACGAAACAAAAATTCTGTGACAAGCGAAATCAAATCCTCGAAAAACAGATGAATTTCGATGAACCTTTAAAAAAAATTGAAGAAAAAATCAAACCTGATTGAGAAATGGAAGTTGATGACCTGCGACGATTTTGTACCATTAAATTCACCTGGGGATAAGGTTAAGTTTGGGTTTCATGGTGAGTTGAGAAAAGGGTTAAAGCCTTAAAGGTGTACAGAAGAGTAAAGTTATTAGCAGAAGAGTAAAGTAATTTGGAGATAAAGTAAATTTTGTAGAGAATATTTTTCAATAAGACTAATCCAAATACTAAGCAAATTTCCTCTTTTTCGTTGTGACGAGGAATTGTGTATTTAATTTGACAGTGCGTGATGATCTTGATGATGATTATTTGATTTTTTTTCAAATAGTAAATAATTCTTTTGTTTCGCATTAAATTATTGAGAATTGTTATTAATAATTCTTTTGTTAAGTTAATTGTTAGACATTCGTATGTATACTTGTATACGGTATTATTTGTTTTATTATATACGCGATAAACTGATAAAAAATGTTATTTTTTACAAAGAGGACGGTCTTATATAGTAAGGGTTATCTTTGTTAATATATTAAATATTAAGACGGTCATACATAATAAGCGTTCTCTTAGTTAATCTACGAGAACGGTCGTACATGTTCAGCGTTCTCTTTGTTAATCTACGAGAACGCTCATAAATAATAAGCGTTCTCTTTGTTAATATATTGTATATAAAGACGGTTGGTCAAACATTACCGTTCTCGTTGTTAATCTACGAGAACGGTTCATACACATAACCGTTCTCTTTTGGAGTCATATATGAGCGCCAAAAAGAAAGTGACAAAACAGACCGGTTCCGCACTAAACCGTTCTTAAAGTGGCGTTCTATTAGCCTTAAATTGTAGTAGTGTATGTCCAAAAACATCAGTAACTGTGGGAAAATATCTGTATATATTCCCAATTCTTTATATGCAGGATTATAACAAATTTATAATGTACGATTTATAGTCATAAACGAAGAACAAGATACAAAGATTGAGATTAAGAATTAACCTTTTGTCCTTGCAAAGGCCTAAGATTAGATATCAAAACAAATATCCTCCTAATCATTGCACCCAAGATGTCCTGAGAAATACCCTTTCCTGAGCTAGAAATTGCAAAATTACCTCTAATTTTGTGTAAGATGAAAGCTAGAGAGAGAGAGGGGAGAAGTATTCGTGTAACTCGTGCCCTTTAAGTGCAGAGTGAATGTCCTATTTATAGCTGCAAACAACCTTGCTATTAGACATCAACTTGGATTCCCCATATCAGTATTTGGTTCTACCTACGGCACTTCACAACAACTGAACAACTTAATAATTGCTCAGACCGAAATTCTATCTTTATAGAATCGGTTATATCGCTCTCTCTTGTGCAAAGTTTTATCTTATAAATATCTTATATTTATAATCCACTAATTAAATATAACTTTTTGTATTTAATTAAATCATTTATTCTTTATTAAATAATTTCATTACACATAATTAAATATAACATTTTATATATAATTACGAATTAACATTTAATTCGTCTTAGCTAATATTATTTAATCAGTATTAAATAATTATGTTATCATTACATTGACTAACCGTTTAGTCGTAAAGGGTATCATTATGATTACATTTTCATCTAATCATATCTCTCAGATTTCATCCTTTAGGTGTGACTCTAAGGGACCAGTTGATTACCGCCATTTGTATGACAATAACGTCAAACTTTCTAGCAAGCCAACCGTTATTGATAAACGTCAATCAACTGGCTAAAATACAAACTATACCCTGTGTTCCTTTAAGAGATTTGTACGTGTTGTCGCACTAACTGTTGAGGACACTAGCTCCAACAATCTCCCACTTGTCCGTACAAATGTATGTGCGGTAACCGATTCTCATATCCAATTAAATTTCTCCCACTCAATATAATGTAAAACAATTTGCAAATCTTTATTCAAAAAGGTCGAATTTTACAAGCGATCTGTATCAAGAGTGGTTTTCCCGACTAGAGAGTAAATCAACTGATAACGAATCATTATTCGAGCTTGGCCAAGCATTTCAGGTACTACTCCTCGAGTGACCCTGAGAATTATTAAAACCTGATAAGGGGTGGATATTTCCTTCAACTCGAATCTTGCAGATGTAAGCACAGTATGAAATGACCCAAACAAAATCTACTTAGCCCCAGTTACGGTTAGCTAGTGAGAAAAAACTCAAATTCATCCAAAACTGCCCTTTATCTCAAGAACAGTCGACAGTCAAAAGAATCGACTCAAGGAACACGATGGACGTCCTATCCACGACCCAGCACCGAATGTTCAGTAACATTTAGGACTCCATTGCATCGTCACTAAAATGTCCTACGAGTTATCGTTATAATCTCATATCTGTGATCGATCAGTCAACGGTTTGACTTATGGTTTATTGAACCCATCATCAATCGACGTCACAAAATAATCACCACAGTTATCAGATACTGCCAAGTTGTTCACAAAGTTCTAAAAACTGGGAGATCAATGGAGGTAGACATGTCAAAGCAGTTGTTGACATCTCTTGAAGATAGGTTTCAGACCCATCAACATGTTTTGTTTTAATTTTTTTAGTTGTCTTGCTTCATAGCACGAGTGATCACAAAAGTAGTGTTTGATAATTTGTGCAGACAATGAGAGTCCTCGATTTTGAGCTCAATAGAAGCAACAACAACGGTTTCAGCAACAACAACGGTTTCAGCAACAGCAACAGGTTCAGTTGCCTCAACAACATCAGTTTCAGTAGCCTCAAGCTTAAGCCGACGGGAAAAAGATGAGGAGAACTGAATGATTTTTTATTTCTGTTTTGCACGTATTTTTGTATTTTTTGTCTAAAAACATTTATTCATCATGAATTAAAATTAAATATAATAAAGGTTTTAGTTGCGTAAAACATGTTGGAGTTTCTGAATTGTAATGCAGATTTAATTATTATGAGCTATACGATTCAATCGTGTAGGGGTTACGGAAAAAACAACATTATTTTAAAAACAAAAAAGTTGGAACAACAAGGACGGTTCCTTACATAGCATGTTCTCTTTGACAATAACAAACAGAGCGGTTGTAACATTGATCGCTCTCTTTGAAAAAAACAAATTAAAGGCGCCAAAAAAATTAATCATATCAAAGAGACCGGTGTCGTGTGAAACTTTCCTCTATGATATATCAACGAGCACGGCTAAGAAGCGTAACTGTTCTTATTGTTGTTACAATGAGACCGGTTCCGTGTTACACCGTGCTCAATGATATATCAACGAGCACGGTTGTGGTGGGTAACCGTTCTTATTGTAGTTACAACGAGACCGGGTTGACTTAATTTCAACCGTTCTCTTTGATCAACGAGAACGCCTGGCCACAGGACGGTCCAAAACGCCTTTAAGGACGCTTTCGAACCGTTCTCGTTGAGCAAATTTGTAGCAGTGGACTAATATATTTTTCATACCCGAACTTGGGCCAAGTTTTCCTTTTATTTTATTTGTGACGGCGGTATCCATCACAAGGTTGTGACGGATACTGTTTCCTCTCACAAAATACCCATGAGAGGTGAGTAGGAAAGCACATGGAGGGTGCCCCACCTTGGCCCCTCTCCTTTTTTGTGAGAGGTCACAAGCTGTGACGAGATTAGCCCGTCACAAGTAAGACCTATTCTAAAAGTTTTTAAAGTGGTGACTTTTTATAGATTGACGAGTTTTACATTTTTTATCTGGAAAGAAAAATTTTAGTTTTTGAAATCGTGGCAAGAATTACGGTTAGTAAACTTTTAAACTTTCACTGATCGTACCTCTTTTTTTTTTCAAATTATTTGCGTTTATAATACTTTCGATTTGAAAAAAATATCTTGTGACTTATGGCCATTGAAAGTCTTTTTTTTTGAAAATGAGGTTAGCATGTAAGTAATAAAAAAACATTATTTATTGGAAAAAAAATATTGGTATTTGGAGTCGTAATTGTTCTTTTACTAGCTTTATTTTAACCCGTGAAATCACGGGTTTGTAATTAAAATTTAAAATTAATATAATAATTATAGTTAATATATAATGGATGAATTTCGATGAACCGTTAAAAAAACATGAATCAGTAACTCCAAACTATTACGAAACAAAAATTCTGTGACAAGCGAAATCAAATCCTCGAAAAACAGATGAATTTCGATGAACCTTTAAAAAAAATTGAAGAAAAATTCAAACCTGATTGAGAAATGGAAGTTGATGACCTACGACGATTTTGTACCATTAAATTCACCTGGGGATAAGGTTAAGTTTGGGTTTCATGGTGAGTTGAGAAAAGGGTTAAAGCCTTAAAGTTGTACAGAAGAGTAAAGTTATTAGCAGAAGAGTAAAGTAATTTGGAGATAAAGTAAATTTTGTAGAGAATATTTTTCAATAAGACTAAACCAAATACTAAGCAAATTTCCTCTTTTTCGTTGTGACGAGGAATTCTGTATTTAATTTGACAGTGGGTGATGATCTTGATGATGATTATTTGATTTTTTTTCAAATAGTAAATAATTCTTTTGTTTCGCATTAAATTATTGAGAATTGTTATTAATAATTCTTTTGTTAAGTTAATTGTTAGACATTCGTATGTATACTTGTATACGGTATTATTTGTTTTATTATATACGCGATAAACTGATAAAAAATGTTATTTTGTACAAAGAGGACGGTCTTATATAGTAAGGGTTATCTTTGTTAATATATTAAATATTAAGACGGTCATACATAATAAGCGTTCTCTTAGTTAATCTACGAGAACGGTCGTACATGTTCAGCGTTCTCTTTGTTAATCTACGAGAACGCTCATAAATAATAAGCGTTCTCTTTGTTAATATATTGTATATAAAGACGGTTGGTCAAACATTACCGTTCTCGTTGTTAATCTACGAGAACGGTTCATACACATAACCGTTCTCTTTTGGAGTCATATATGAGCGCCAAAAAGAAAGTGACAAAACAGACCGGTTCCGCACTAAACCGTTCTTAAAGTGGCGTTCTATTAGCCTTAAATTGTAGTAGTGTATGTCCAAAAACATCAGTAACTGTGGGAAAATATCTGTATATATTCCCAATTCTTTATATGCAGGATTATAACAAATTTATAATGTACGATTTATAGTCATAAACGAAGAACAAGATACAAAGATTTTAGTTGTCTTGCTTCATTGCACGAGTGATCGCAAAAGTAGTGTTTGATAATTTGTGCAGACAATGAGAGTCCTCGATTTTGAGCTTAATAGAAGCAATAACAGCGGTTTCAGCAACAGCAACAGGTTCAGTTGCCTCAACAACATCAGTTTCAGTAGCCTCAAGATTTAGCCGTCGGGAAAAAGATGAGGAGAACTAAATGATTTTTTTTTCTGTTTTGCACGTATTTTTGTATTTTTTGTCTAAAAACATTTATTCATCATGAATTCAAATTAAATATAATAAAGGTTTTGGTTGCGTAAAACATGTTGGAGTTTCTGAATTGTAATGCAGATTTAATTATTATGAGCTTTACGATTCAATCATGTAGGGGTTACGGAAAAAACAACATTATTTTAAAAACAAAAAAGTTGGAACAACAAGGACGGTTCCTTACATAGCATGTTCTCTTTGACAATAACAAACAGAACGGTTGTAACATTGATCGCTCTCTTTGAAAAAAACAAATTAAAGGCGCCAAAAAAATTAATCATATCAAAGAGACCGGTGTCGTGTGAAACTTTCCTCTATGATATATCAACGAGCACGGCTAAGAAGCGTAACTGGTCTTATTGTTGTTACAATGAGACCGGTTGCGTGTTACACCGTGCTCAATGATATATCAACGAGCACGGTTGTGGTGGGTAACCGTTCTTATTGTAGTTACAACGAGACCGGGTTGACTTAATTTCAACCGTTCTCTTTGATCAACGAGAACGCCTGGCCACAGGACGGTCCAAAACGCCTTTAAGGACGCTTTCGAACTGTTCTCATTGAGCAAATTTGTAGCAGTGGACTAATATATTTTTCATACCCGAACTTGGGCCAAGTTTTCGTTTTATTTTATTTGTGACGGCGGTATCTATCACAAGGTTGTGATGGATACTATTTCCTCTCAAAAAATACCCATGAGAGGTGAGTGGGAAAGCACATGGAGGGTGCCCCACCTTGTCCCCTCTCCTTTTTTGTGAGAGGTCACAAGCTGTGACGAGATTAGCCCGTCACAAGTAAGACCTATTCTAAAAGTTTTTAAAGTGGTGACTTTTTATAGATTGACGAGTTTTACATTTTTTATCTGGAAAGAAAAATTTTAGCTTTTGAAATCGTGGCAAGAATTACGGTTAGTAAACTTTTAAACTTTCGCTGATCGTACCTCTTTTTTTTTCAAATTATTTGCGTTTATAATATTTTCGATTTGAAAAAAATATCTTGTGACTTATGGCCATTGAAAGTCTTTTTTTTGAAAATGAGGTTAGCATGTAAGTAATAAAAAAATTATTTATTGGAAAAAAAATATTGGTATTTGGAGTCGTAATTGTTCTTTTACTAGCTTTATTTTAACCCGTGAAATCACGGGTTTGTAATTAAAATTTAAAATTAATATAATAATTATAGTTGATATATAATGGATGAATTTCGATGAACCGTTAAAAAAACATGAATCAGTAACTCCAAACTGTTACGAAACAAAAATTTTGTGACAAGCGAAATCAAATCCTCGAAAAACAGATGAATTTCGATGAACCTTTAAAAAAATTGAAGAAAAAATCAAACCTGATTGAGAAATGGAAGTTGATGACCTGCGACGATTTTGTACCATTAAATTCACCTGGGGATAAGGTTAAGTTTGGGTTTCATGGTGAGATGAGAAAAGGGTTAAAGCCTTAAAGGTGTACAGAAGAGTAAAGTTATTAGTAGAAGAGTAAAGTAATTTGGAGATAAAGTAAATTTTGTAGAGAATATTTTTCCATAAGACTAAACCAAATACTAAGAAAATTTCCTCTTTTTCGCTGTGACGAGGAATTGTATTTAATTTGACAGTGCGTGATTGTAATACCCCAAATAATTGTTATCTAAAAGACGTAATTCATGAGTAATCTACGAAAGAGCGATGAGTTATTTTTAAAGGTAGTCGTTTTATAAGCTTGTGTATACCCGTTTTAGATGTATGTTTAAGGGCTGATGTGGGGCTGATTGGTGTACCGCGAATATGGGAGAGCTCCGAGAAGCAGCTACAGAGGGTGGATCTGCGTTTGTTCCGTGGGAAGCATTCCAGGGGGTTCTGAACGAGGCGTTTCTACCAGAATTCCAAAAGAGCAAGCTGAGGGAGGAGTTCGACTCATTCACGATGTCGGAGGACATGACCGTAGAGGTTTACTACAGGAAATTCATCCAGTTGGTACACTATGTGAGAGATATGGGATTTGATGATGCTATGTTAGCCATGAAGTTTGAGAGGGGGTTATCAATCGCCGTCAAGAAGAGACTGATTGCAGCTCCGCCAACCACAATCCGTGACATCTATTTGAGGGCTGGGGCGGCGGAGAGGCTTTCGGATATGATCAAAAAGGATAAACAATCCAAGTCAGAAAAGAGGAAAGCTGAAACAGTAGCTGAGGGCTCAGGATCGAAAAATCAAAGTAATAACAAGTACAGTGGGTATTTCGGGAGTAGTGCCTCTGGTGGCGGGAGGAACCAGAGTGGGGGCAACTTCAAGAGTGGAGGTTCTGGTAATGGTTCAGTAGGAGTGGTCTGTTTCGGTTGCGGGAAAATTGGGCACAAGCAGGCAGTGTGTCGCTCGTCTGGAGTGAACCAGTCCGGGGGCTATCGTACACCTACATCCGGATACCAGGGACCTCGCACTCAGTCCTATAGCAGCAATGGCCATCGCACACCCATGACAAACTATGGTGGGGGTGCGAAGTCTGGTGGCAGCAGCAACTACCAGAGGAACTACAACAACAACAATCAGAACCGTTCATATCAAAATCAGTACAATGGAGGTGGGAACAGCAACAAGACGGGGACGGCAGGAAATCAGCAGGCTGGGACATCTGGTGCCAGTCAGAGTGGGGTCAAGTCCAGTGGCAACCTCTTTGCCATGGGAAAGCAGGCCGCTCAAGAGGACGCTCATGTTGTTACTGGTACTTTTCTTGTGAACTCTAAACCTACTTTCGTGCTTTTCGATTCCGGTGCCACCCATTCTTTTGTGTCTAGAGACCATGTTAGAGTTTTGGGGCTCGAGAGGTTCGACTGGGTCGCAGACTCAGTGACCATACCCTCAGGAGAGTCAATAACTTGTAATAGAGTCTATGGTAGTGTACCCATCAAAATCGGGGAAGCAATTTTCTATTGTGACCTCATAGAATTTCCTCTGGGAGGTTTTGAGGTGATCCTAGGGATGGATTGGCTGGGGAAGTATAGGGCTTTTATCGACTGTCATCAAAAGAAAATTTCCTTGAAGGGACCCAATGGAGTGAGGGTATCCTACAAGGGGTATAGAGTCAAACCAAAGATCAAATTTATATCTGTCAATACCCTGAAGTCTAGCTTGCGGAAAGGAGAAAGCCTAATTTTGTGCCAAATGTGGGATTGTGAGGCTGAGACCCCCAAGACTAGTGAGATACCTGTGGTACGGGAGTTTGAGGGAGTTTTTCGAGACGACGTTCCAGGGTTACCGCCGAGGAGGGAAGTGGAATTTTCCATCGACCTCAAACCAGGAGCGGGACCAATATCTAAATCACCGTACCGTATGGGACCGAAAGAAATGGAGGAATTGAAGAAGCAATTGGATGAGCTAGCTGAGAAAGGGTTCATCCGACCCAGTGTGTCGCCCTGGGGAGCACCTGTTTTATTTGTGAAAAAGAAGGATGGGAGTTTGAGGTTGTGTGTTGACTACCGAGAACTGAATAATGTAACCATCAAGAATCGCTATCCGTTGCCGAGAATTGACGACTTGTTCGATCAGTTAAGTGGGGCTGGGGTTTTCTCCAAGATTGATTTGAGATCCGGGTATCATCAATTGAGGATAAAGGATGAAGATATCCTGAAGACCGCTTTCCGAACGAGGTATGGCCACTATGAATTTGTGGTTATGCCCTTTGGATTGACTAATGCTCCAGCTGTGTTCATGGACTTGATGAATCGAGTCTTCAGCCCGTATCTCGACAAGTTCGTGGTAGTATTTATCGATGATATCCTGGTATATTCCAAGAATGCGGAGGAGCACGAAGATCATTTGAGGAAGGTACTTCAGACTTTGGAAGAACATAAACTCAATGCTAAATTGAGTAAGTGTGAATTCTGGTTGGAGAAAGTAGCGTTCTTGGGGCATGTCATTTCCAAAGAGGGGGTATCTGTTGACCCTAGTAAAATTGAAGCTGTGACTAAGTGGCAAAGTCCGAAGAATGTGAGTGAGATCCGAAGTTTTCTGGGGTTAGCAGGTTATTACAGGAGATTCGTCAAAGATTTTTCGAAGATAGCAAAGCCGTTGACGCCGTTGATGAGGAAGGAGAATCGTTATATCTGGGATGAGAGTTGTGAGAAGGCATTTCTAACCCTTAAGGAACGCCTGACAACAGCTCCTATCCTTGCTTTGCCAGTAGGGAGTGATAATTCGAAGTTTATACTGACGCTTCCAAGCATGGGTTGGGTTGTGTGCTAATGCAGAACGGGAGAGTGATCGCGTATGCTTCTCGCCAGTTGAAGACTTATGAAGAGAATTATCCGACTCATGATTTGGAATTGGGCGCTGTGGTCTTTGCACTGAAATTGTGGCGTCATTATCTTTATGGGGCCACTTTTAAGGTGTTTTCTGACCATAAGAGCCTGAAATATATCTACACCCAGAAGGAGTTGAACATGAGGCAGAGGAGGTGGATAGAGTTAATCGGAGATTATGATATGCAGATTGTCTACCACGAAGGCAAGGCAAATGTGGTAGCTGACGCTCTCAGTAGAAAGTCAATACATGCTTTGAATTGTGCCAGATCGAGAGGGAGGTTGTATGATGAACTAAGGGAGATGGGAATATTCATGATCCGAAAAGGGGACACTCTTGGTGACTTGACAGTGGAGCCTGAATTGTATGGGGAGATTCGGGAGTTACAGCAGAACGATGAGAGAATCCAGAAGTGGCGTTTGATGGTGGAAGGTGGGAATGGTGATGGGGTATCCAAGTTCAGTATTCATACGGATGGCAGTTTGAGGTTCGGTGGGCGATGGTGTGTACCAAATGTTGAGGAGCTGAAGAAGAAGATCCTGACTGAAGCTCATGCTAATCCTTATTCTGTTCACCCAGGGGGTGATAAGCTGTATAAGGACCTTAAGAAGACGTTTTGGTGGCCGAATATGAAGAAGGAGGTCGCAGAGTTTGTCTCAAGATGTTTGACTTGTCAGAGGGTGAAAGGGGAGCATAAGAGACCTCAAGGGAAAGTTCAACCGTTAGATGTGCCAGAGTGGAAGTGGGAGAACATTTCAATGGACTTTATCGTGGGGTTGCCTCGAACTCAGAGGGGCAACAACATGATTTGGGTGATCGTGGATCGTTTGACCAAGTCAGCTCACTTTATTCCCATGAAAGATACCTGGAGTAAAGCCGAGTTGGCTAAGTCATATGTTCAGAATGTAGTCAAACTACATGGCGTACCCAAAGATATTGTTTCTGATCGAGACTCGAGGTTTATATCCAGATTTTGGCAAGAGTTGCAGACTGCTTTGGGTACCCAGCTGAAGATGAGTACAGCTTTCCATCCGGCTACCGATGGTCAGACTGAGAGGACAATTCAGACTCTCGAAGATATGTTGAGAGCTTGTGTACTTGAGTTCGGCGGATCTTGGGAGGATCGACTGGGGTTGATCGAGTTTTCTTATAATAACAGTTATCATGCAAGCATAGGCATGGCCCCTTTCGAGGCTCTATACGGGAGGAAGTGTCGGAGCCCTGTGTGTTGGGATGATCGAGCTGATGTTGTGACATTGGGGCCAGATATGATTCAGGAGATGGTGGAGCAGGTTCAAATTATTCGACAGAGGATGAGGGCCGCTCAAGATCGACAGAAGAGCTATGCAGATCTGAAAAGGAGTGACATCTCATTTGAGGCTGGAGAGAAAGTATTACTGAAAGTCTCTCCGATGAAGGGAGTGATGAGATTCGGCAAGCGTGGCAAACTGAGTCAAAAGTTTATTGGACCATTTGAGATTTTGGACAGGGTTGGGGAGGTGGCATATCGCTTAGCTTTACCACCAGCTCTCTCCAGGGTCCATAATGTGTTCCATGTGTCTCAATTGAGGAAGTATGTGAGTGATCCCTCACATGTGCTGAGCCATGAGGTGATTGAGGTCGATGAGCAACTTACTTATGTTGAGCTTCCAAAGGAAATTTTGGATAGGAAGGTTCGGAAGACGCGAAATGGAGAGACAGCGTTGGTTAAGGTCTTATGGACCAACCACAACATGGAGGAGGCCACTTGGGAGTCTGAGGCCTCCATGCAGGAGCGTTATCCGCAACTTTTCGTTTGAGGTAAGTTACGAGGACGTAACTCTTTTTTTTTAGTGGGGTAGAATGTAGCATTTCATGTTTTAGTGCGTATGTGTTAACGTTATGAGTGGGTGAACTTCGGGACGAAGTTCATTTTAAGGGGGGAAGACTGTAATACCCCAAATAATTGTTATCTAAAAGACGTAATTCATGAGTAATCTACGAAAGAGCGATGAGTTATTTTTAAAGGTAGTCGTTTTATAAGCTTGTGTATACCCGTTTTAGATGTATGTTTAAGGGCTGATGTGGGGTTCGAAATTGGGACCAAGACATCATGTAGTAATATTTGATGTATGTTAGTTGGGTGTCTCGAACCAGGGACCTATGGGTGGCCTATAGTGGGCCTCGATAGGCGTGCCAATGAGGCAGCCCACACGGAAATTCTGAAACCCTTTCTAAACCCTTCTTCAGCCGCCTTATATAACATAGGATTTCTTACACTAAACCCTATGCAAACACAACCTCGACTTCACAAAAACCTAGCTGACATATTGGAGAAGAGAAGGGGGCTGCTCACGGTGGTTGACGGTCGTCCTAAGGTGGTTCGTTTTGGGCTTGATTCTGGTATGCTCACAAGATCACTTTTAGCCCTTGTCGGCTGTATGTTTTGTCGTGTGTCTATAGGGAGTTATTAGGGATGCTTTGTTGTTGTTTTTACATATTTATATACTGGGTGATGTAGGGAACGAAAGTATGATTTTATTTCAGTGTCGTTGGTGGTCTAGGGCCCTCTTCGAGGGTGGTTAACTGGAGTCAGGGGGTGGTTATGGTACGTTGCATTCTGATGGTTGTTTTCACACGTTTTGGAGTCGGATCTGGAGGTGTCGTAGGTCTTTTAATTCTGGTTTTGTGTTAGTTTTGTTAAGGGTCGTGGGTTATGATGTCAGGTGGTAGTTGGGTGGTTTAGATGGTGGTTATCACGGTGGTTATAGAGGGTTGTTACGGTGGTATAGGGGGTTTTTGATAAGGGTCAGTGTTTGTTATTTGTACAGGGTGTCAGCGGGGTTGTTTGGGTTGGTACCACTGCCGACTAGGGGGAGGTCCATGCGGTGGTACCATGGTGGTTGCAGGCCCTGATGTCAGTGGTGGTGTCTGGGGTGAGTGTCGCCGGAGTTGGCCACGTCAGTGGTGGTTTCAGGCGTCTTTGTGGGAGTGTTGAGTGTGTAATGTACAGGGGGTCGTGAACCAGGCCTGTTCATGGCTCTGGTTCACTCGGTCAGAAGGAGTCGACGGTGCTGGTGGTAGTCGGTGGTGCAGGGGGCTTTGTGGGTGTCGCGTCTGGTGGTTGTCGGTGGGGCCTGGGCTGGTCTCGTGGTTGGGTCAGGCTGTTGGAAGTCGCGGGTTGGAAGGGTAGTAGAGTAGGTTACTTTGTTGTTTTATTTGTTTTATTCTTTATGTTTTATTCTTTTTAAGGTAATAATATTTTATTACTTATCATTATTATTATTATTAGTATTATTATTATTATTGTTATTTTTATTATTTTTATTAAAGATATTATTACCATTATTATTTGATTTTGAATGAATATCTTTTATGGCAAGTATATTAATATTTATGGTAAAGTATATTATTTATTAAGGAAATGATTTTGGGCATTTAATGTAAGATTTAGTATTTATGTACATCTCAATAATTTGAATTTCAAATCAAGTTACTATTTTTGGCAGTTGCTATTTATAGGAAGTTACTATAAATGGAATGTGTGTACGTGTTACGTGGGTAGGAAGTTTATTAATTAAATAATATATATATTTTAGGTGGCAAGTTTCGTGTGGAACACTTTTAACGCGCTTGGACGTATCTGCATTTACTACCATTTCAGGTAGGGGAAATACGATGCATATCATTATTATTACTCAGTTGTTAATAACGATTACCATGAATGTTTTATACTAATACTTGGTTGGTATATTATGATATTTGTTTATATATATTCTGTGATACGATATGAGATGAGGAGATAAAAGGGTCTGTGTGGCGCGGAGATAAAGGGTCTGTGTTTGGTGCGGAGATAAAAGGGTCTGTGTGGCGCGGAGATAAAGGGTCTGTGTTTGGTGCGGAGAAAAGGGTCTGTGATTCGGAGTGGAGATATTCAGTTTTCTATTTATAGTAATGATTTCTATTTATGGTTTTCCCTACTCAACCTCGTGGTTGACCCTGTGTATTCGTGATCACCTGTGATGAACCAATTATTGGGGAGCAGATTGACAGGTTAAAGTCTATGGGAGCATAGGGAAGTGAGAAGCTTGGACCTGGACCAGTTTAGAGCATAGATCACTTGAGAATAGTCTACGAGTTGTACTTCTTTTTGAGCAGAACAGTTTTATCTTTTGGTTATGTAAGAACATGTTGAGTTTAAATTTAATTTAAAGTACTGTTTATCTTCCTTTGTATCTACTGCCTCGGGAAACCGAGATGGTAACACCTGTATTTATCTGAGGAGACCTAGTCCAGGCCCTTAAATAAATGGGGGTGTTACAAAGTGGTATCAGAGCGAACGATCCTCAGGCCTAACCTAATGAACCCAATGAATGTAGGAGAGTCTAAATAAAATGAACCCCCGGGATAGGACTGTTAGGAGCACACTAAAGGGGAAGTATGAGTCTGGGGCCCCCTCACACCGAACCATAGGCCCTATCAGTTTTACCCGGGAACCCAGAGTGCATATATGAGAGAAAAGGGTAGAATAGGAGGTGGTGAAAGTGATAGCATACTGTGATAAGTGTGTTATGAGATTTTGAGAATAAGAGACTTATGGAAAAGCCGGAAGGGGCATGAACATGAATGAATCCTTATTTGTTTGAATAAAAGGTGTATATTGTTGTGGTATAATAAGTAATGTGGAACGTGCTAGTAATTTTTCTTCATCATGTCTAGTGATATGCGGTTATGTGAACCCTAAGCCATGTTATGGAATAGAATTACTCTATATTATAAGTGTGGATAGATTTTGATGCTTAGGGAACATAGCCCTAAACCAAATGGGTACCCATGTATGTCGGGACTCATTCTTTTCTTGTTTTATAGTATGCCTCCGCGAAGAGAGAATGCCGTTAACATCACTCAAGAGGAGGTGGACCGGTTGATAGCTGAAAATGAGGCCCTAAAGGCCAAACGAATGGACTCCGCGAAAATGAGCACAATCATCGCAAGACACCACCCTACCCAATTCACTGGGGAGGGGGAACCTCATCTGTTAGGAGCTTGGTGCCGGGATTCGATAACCTGTTCGAGTTGCTGGATTGCCCTGAAGAATTGAAGGTAGACCAGGCTGCCCACTATCTGAGGGGTATGGCTGGTGATTGGTGTACCGCGAATATGGGAGAGCTCCGAGAAGCAGCTACAGAGGGTGGATCTGCGTTTGTTCCGTGGGAAGCATTCCAGGGGGTTCTGAACGAGGCGTTTCTACCAGAATTCCAAAAGAGCAAGCTGAGGGAGGAGTTCGACTCATTCACGATGTCGGAGGACATGACCGTAGAGGTTTACTACAGGAAATTCATCCAGTTGGTACACTATGTGAGAGATATGGGATTTGATGATGCTATGTTAGCCATGAAGTTTGAGAGGGGGTTATCAATCGCCGTCAAGAAGAGACTGATTGCAGCTCCGCCAACCACAATCCGTGACATCTATTTGAGGGCTGGGGCGGCGGAGAGGCTTTCGGATATGATCAAAAAGGATAAACAATCCAAGTCAGAAAAGAGGAAAGCTGAAACAGTAGCTGAGGGCTCAGGATCGAAAAATCAAAGTAATAACAAGTACAGTGGGTATTTCGGGAGTAGTGCCTCTGGTGGCGGGAGGAACCAGAGTGGGGGCAACTTCAAGAGTGGAGGTTCTGGTAATGGTTCAGTAGGAGTGGTCTGTTTCGGTTGCGGGAAAATTGGGCACAAGCAGGCAGTGTGTCGCTCGTCTGGAGTGAACCAGTCCGGGGGCTATCGTACACCTACATCCGGATACCAGGGACCTCGCACTCAGTCCTATAGCAGCAATGGCCATCGCACACCCATGACAAACTATGGTGGGGGTGCGAAGTCTGGTGGCAGCAGCAACTACCAGAGGAACTACAACAACAACAATCAGAACCGTTCATATCAAAATCAGTACAATGGAGGTGGGAACAGCAACAAGACGGGGACGGCAGGAAATCAGCAGGCTGGGACATCTGGTGCCAGTCAGAGTGGGGTCAAGTCCAGTGGCAACCTCTTTGCCATGGGAAAGCAGGCCGCTCAAGAGGACGCTCATGTTGTTACTGGTACTTTTCTTGTGAACTCTAAACCTACTTTCGTGCTTTTCGATTCCGGTGCCACCCATTCTTTTGTGTCTAGAGACCATGTTAGAGTTTTGGGGCTCGAGAGGTTCGACTGGGTCGCAGACTCAGTGACCATACCCTCAGGAGAGTCAATAACTTGTAATAGAGTCTATGGTAGTGTACCCATCAAAATCGGGGAAGCAATTTTCTATTGTGACCTCATAGAATTTCCTCTGGGAGGTTTTGAGGTGATCCTAGGGATGGATTGGCTGGGGAAGTATAGGGCTTTTATCGACTGTCATCAAAAGAAAATTTCCTTGAAGGGACCCAATGGAGTGAGGGTATCCTACAAGGGGTATAGAGTCAAACCAAAGATCAAATTTATATCTGTCAATACCCTGAAGTCTAGCTTGCGGAAAGGAGAAAGCCTAATTTTGTGCCAAATGTGGGATTGTGAGGCTGAGACCCCCAAGACTAGTGAGATACCTGTGGTACGGGAGTTTGAGGGAGTTTTTCGAGACGACGTTCCAGGGTTACCGCCGAGGAGGGAAGTGGAATTTTCCATCGACCTCAAACCAGGAGCGGGACCAATATCTAAATCACCGTACCGTATGGGACCGAAAGAAATGGAGGAATTGAAGAAGCAATTGGATGAGCTAGCTGAGAAAGGGTTCATCCGACCCAGTGTGTCGCCCTGGGGAGCACCTGTTTTATTTGTGAAAAAGAAGGATGGGAGTTTGAGGTTGTGTGTTGACTACCGAGAACTGAATAATGTAACCATCAAGAATCGCTATCCGTTGCCGAGAATTGACGACTTGTTCGATCAGTTAAGTGGGGCTGGGGTTTTCTCCAAGATTGATTTGAGATCCGGGTATCATCAATTGAGGATAAAGGATGAAGATATCCTGAAGACCGCTTTCCGAACGAGGTATGGCCACTATGAATTTGTGGTTATGCCCTTTGGATTGACTAATGCTCCAGCTGTGTTCATGGACTTGATGAATCGAGTCTTCAGCCCGTATCTCGACAAGTTCGTGGTAGTATTTATCGATGATATCCTGGTATATTCCAAGAATGCGGAGGAGCACGAAGATCATTTGAGGAAGGTACTTCAGACTTTGGAAGAACATAAACTCAATGCTAAATTGAGTAAGTGTGAATTCTGGTTGGAGAAAGTAGCGTTCTTGGGGCATGTCATTTCCAAAGAGGGGGTATCTGTTGACCCTAGTAAAATTGAAGCTGTGACTAAGTGGCAAAGTCCGAAGAATGTGAGTGAGATCCGAAGTTTTCTGGGGTTAGCAGGTTATTACAGGAGATTCGTCAAAGATTTTTCGAAGATAGCAAAGCCGTTGACGCCGTTGATGAGGAAGGAGAATCGTTATATCTGGGATGAGAGTTGTGAGAAGGCATTTCTAACCCTTAAGGAACGCCTGACAACAGCTCCTATCCTTGCTTTGCCAGTAGGGAGTGATAATTCGAAGTTTATACTGACGCTTCCAAGCATGGGTTGGGTTGTGTGCTAATGCAGAACGGGAGAGTGATCGCGTATGCTTCTCGCCAGTTGAAGACTTATGAAGAGAATTATCCGACTCATGATTTGGAATTGGGCGCTGTGGTCTTTGCACTGAAATTGTGGCGTCATTATCTTTATGGGGCCACTTTTAAGGTGTTTTCTGACCATAAGAGCCTGAAATATATCTACACCCAGAAGGAGTTGAACATGAGGCAGAGGAGGTGGATAGAGTTAATCGGAGATTATGATATGCAGATTGTCTACCACGAAGGCAAGGCAAATGTGGTAGCTGACGCTCTCAGTAGAAAGTCAATACATGCTTTGAATTGTGCCAGATCGAGAGGGAGGTTGTATGATGAACTAAGGGAGATGGGAATATTCATGATCCGAAAAGGGGACACTCTTGGTGACTTGACAGTGGAGCCTGAATTGTATGGGGAGATTCGGGAGTTACAGCAGAACGATGAGAGAATCCAGAAGTGGCGTTTGATGGTGGAAGGTGGGAATGGTGATGGGGTATCCAAGTTCAGTATTCATACGGATGGCAGTTTGAGGTTCGGTGGGCGATGGTGTGTACCAAATGTTGAGGAGCTGAAGAAGAAGATCCTGACTGAAGCTCATGCTAATCCTTATTCTGTTCACCCAGGGGGTGATAAGCTGTATAAGGACCTTAAGAAGACGTTTTGGTGGCCGAATATGAAGAAGGAGGTCGCAGAGTTTGTCTCAAGATGTTTGACTTGTCAGAGGGTGAAAGGGGAGCATAAGAGACCTCAAGGGAAAGTTCAACCGTTAGATGTGCCAGAGTGGAAGTGGGAGAACATTTCAATGGACTTTATCGTGGGGTTGCCTCGAACTCAGAGGGGCAACAACATGATTTGGGTGATCGTGGATCGTTTGACCAAGTCAGCTCACTTTATTCCCATGAAAGATACCTGGAGTAAAGCCGAGTTGGCTAAGTCATATGTTCAGAATGTAGTCAAACTACATGGCGTACCCAAAGATATTGTTTCTGATCGAGACTCGAGGTTTATATCCAGATTTTGGCAAGAGTTGCAGACTGCTTTGGGTACCCAGCTGAAGATGAGTACAGCTTTCCATCCGGCTACCGATGGTCAGACTGAGAGGACAATTCAGACTCTCGAAGATATGTTGAGAGCTTGTGTACTTGAGTTCGGCGGATCTTGGGAGGATCGACTGGGGTTGATCGAGTTTTCTTATAATAACAGTTATCATGCAAGCATAGGCATGGCCCCTTTCGAGGCTCTATACGGGAGGAAGTGTCGGAGCCCTGTGTGTTGGGATGATCGAGCTGATGTTGTGACATTGGGGCCAGATATGATTCAGGAGATGGTGGAGCAGGTTCAAATTATTCGACAGAGGATGAGGGCCGCTCAAGATCGACAGAAGAGCTATGCAGATCTGAAAAGGAGTGACATCTCATTTGAGGCTGGAGAGAAAGTATTACTGAAAGTCTCTCCGATGAAGGGAGTGATGAGATTCGGCAAGCGTGGCAAACTGAGTCAAAAGTTTATTGGACCATTTGAGATTTTGGACAGGGTTGGGGAGGTGGCATATCGCTTAGCTTTACCACCAGCTCTCTCCAGGGTCCATAATGTGTTCCATGTGTCTCAATTGAGGAAGTATGTGAGTGATCCCTCACATGTGCTGAGCCATGAGGTGATTGAGGTCGATGAGCAACTTACTTATGTTGAGCTTCCAAAGGAAATTTTGGATAGGAAGGTTCGGAAGACGCGAAATGGAGAGACAGCGTTGGTTAAGGTCTTATGGACCAACCACAACATGGAGGAGGCCACTTGGGAGTCTGAGGCCTCCATGCAGGAGCGTTATCCGCAACTTTTCGTTTGAGGTAAGTTACGAGGACGTAACTCTTTTTTTTTAGTGGGGTAGAATGTAGCATTTCATGTTTTAGTGCGTATGTGTTAACGTTATGAGTGGGTGAACTTCGGGACGAAGTTCATTTTAAGGGGGGAAGACTGTAATACCCCAAATAATTGTTATCTAAAAGACGTAATTCATGAGTAATCTACGAAAGAGCGATGAGTTATTTTTAAAGGTAGTCGTTTTATAAGCTTGTGTATACCCGTTTTAGATGTATGTTTAAGGGCTGATGTGGGGTTCGAAATTGGGACCAAGACATCATGTAGTAATATTTGATGTATGTTAGTTGGGTGTCTCGAACCAGGGACCTATGGGTGGCCTATAGTGGGCCTCGATAGGCGTGCCAATGAGGCAGCCCACACGGAAATTCTGAAACCCTTTCTAAACCCTTCTTCAGCCGCCTTATATAACATAGGATTTCTTACACTAAACCCTATGCAAACACAACCTCGACTTCACAAAAACCTAGCTGACATATTGGAGAAGAGAAGGGGGCTGCTCACGGTGGTTGACGGTCGTCCTAAGGTGGTTCGTTTTGGGCTTGATTCTGGTATGCTCACAAGATCACTTTTAGCCCTTGTCGGCTGTATGTTTTGTCGTGTGTCTATAGGGAGTTATTAGGGATGCTTTGTTGTTGTTTTTACATATTTATATACTGGGTGATGTAGGGAACGAAAGTATGATTTTATTTCAGTGTCGTTGGTGGTCTAGGGCCCTCTTCGAGGGTGGTTAACTGGAGTCAGGGGGTGGTTATGGTACGTTGCATTCTGATGGTTGTTTTCACACGTTTTGGAGTCGGATCTGGAGGTGTCGTAGGTCTTTTAATTCTGGTTTTGTGTTAGTTTTGTTAAGGGTCGTGGGTTATGATGTCAGGTGGTAGTTGGGTGGTTTAGATGGTGGTTATCACGGTGGTTATAGAGGGTTGTTACGGTGGTATAGGGGGTTTTTGATAAGGGTCAGTGTTTGTTATTTGTACAGGGTGTCAGCGGGGTTGTTTGGGTTGGTACCACTGCCGACTAGGGGGAGGTCCATGCGGTGGTACCATGGTGGTTGCAGGCCCTGATGTCAGTGGTGGTGTCTGGGGTGAGTGTCGCCGGAGTTGGCCACGTCAGTGGTGGTTTCAGGCGTCTTTGTGGGAGTGTTGAGTGTGTAATGTACAGGGGGTCGTGAACCAGGCCTGTTCATGGCTCTGGTTCACTCGGTCAGAAGGAGTCGACGGTGCTGGTGGTAGTCGGTGGTGCAGGGGGCTTTGTGGGTGTCGCGTCTGGTGGTTGTCGGTGGGGCCTGGGCTGGTCTCGTGGTTGGGTCAGGCTGTTGGAAGTCGCGGGTTGGAAGGGTAGTAGAGTAGGTTACTTTGTTGTTTTATTTGTTTTATTCTTTATGTTTTATTCTTTTTAAGGTAATAATATTTTATTACTTATCATTATTATTATTATTAGTATTATTATTATTATTGTTATTTTTATTATTTTTATTAAAGATATTATTACCATTATTATTTGATTTTGAATGAATATCTTTTATGGCAAGTATATTAATATTTATGGTAAAGTATATTATTTATTAAGGAAATGATTTTGGGCATTTAATGTAAGATTTAGTATTTATGTACATCTCAATAATTTGAATTTCAAATCAAGTTACTATTTTTGGCAGTTGCTATTTATAGGAAGTTACTATAAATGGAATGTGTGTACGTGTTACGTGGGTAGGAAGTTTATTAATTAAATAATATATATATTTTAGGTGGCAAGTTTCGTGTGGAACACTTTTAACGCGCTTGGACGTATCTGCATTTACTACCATTTCAGGTAGGGGAAATACGATGCATATCATTATTATTACTCAGTTGTTAATAACGATTACCATGAATGTTTTATACTAATACTTGGTTGGTATATTATGATATTTGTTTATATATATTCTGTGATACGATATGAGATGAGGAGATAAAAGGGTCTGTGTGGCGCGGAGATAAAGGGTCTGTGTTTGGTGCGGAGATAAAAGGGTCTGTGTGGCGCGGAGATAAAGGGTCTGTGTTTGGTGCGGAGAAAAGGGTCTGTGATTCGGAGTGGAGATATTCAGTTTTCTATTTATAGTAATGATTTCTATTTATGGTTTTCCCTACTCAACCTCGTGGTTGACCCTGTGTATTCGTGATCACCTGTGATGAACCAATTATTGGGGAGCAGATTGACAGGTTAAAGTCTATGGGAGCATAGGGAAGTGAGAAGCTTGGACCTGGACCAGTTTAGAGCATAGATCACTTGAGAATAGTCTACGAGTTGTACTTCTTTTTGAGCAGAACAGTTTTATCTTTTGGTTATGTAAGAACATGTTGAGTTTAAATTTAATTTAAAGTACTGTTTATCTTCCTTTGTATCTACTGCCTCGGGAAACCGAGATGGTAACACCTGTATTTATCTGAGGAGACCTAGTCCAGGCCCTTAAATAAATGGGGGTGTTACAAAGTGGTATCAGAGCGAACGATCCTCAGGCCTAACCTAATGAACCCAATGAATGTAGGAGAGTCTAAATAAAATGAACCCCCGGGATAGGACTGTTAGGAGCACACTAAAGGGGAAGTATGAGTCTGGGGCCCCCTCACACCGAACCATAGGCCCTATCAGTTTTACCCGGGAACCCAGAGTGCATATATGAGAGAAAAGGGTAGAATAGGAGGTGGTGAAAGTGATAGCATACTGTGATAAGTGTGTTATGAGATTTTGAGAATAAGAGACTTATGGAAAAGCCGGAAGGGGCATGAACATGAATGAATCCTTATTTGTTTGAATAAAAGGTGTATATTGTTGTGGTATAATAAGTAATGTGGAACGTGCTAGTAATTTTTCTTCATCATGTCTAGTGATATGCGGTTATGTGAACCCTAAGCCATGTTATGGAATAGAATTACTCTATATTATAAGTGTGGATAGATTTTGATGCTTAGGGAACATAGCCCTAAACCAAATGGGTACCCATGTATGTCGGGACTCATTCTTTTCTTGTTTTATAGTATGCCTCCGCGAAGAGAGAATGCCGTTAACATCACTCAAGAGGAGGTGGACCGGTTGATAGCTGAAAATGAGGCCCTAAAGGCCAAACGAATGGACTCCGCGAAAATGAGCACAATCATCGCAAGACACCACCCTACCCAATTCACTGGGGAGGGGGAACCTCATCTGTTAGGAGCTTGGTGCCGGGATTCGATAACCTGTTCGAGTTGCTGGATTGCCCTGAAGAATTGAAGGTAGACCAGGCTGCCCACTATCTGAGGGGTATGGCTGGTGATTGGTGTACCGCGAATATGGGAGAGCTCCGAGAAGCAGCTACAGAGGGTGGATCTGCGTTTGTTCCGTGGGAAGCATTCCAGGGGGTTCTGAACGAGGCGTTTCTACCAGAATTCCAAAAGAGCAAGCTGAGGGAGGAGTTCGACTCATTCACGATGTCGGAGGACATGACCGTAGAGGTTTACTACAGGAAATTCATCCAGTTGGTACACTATGTGAGAGATATGGGATTTGATGATGCTATGTTAGCCATGAAGTTTGAGAGGGGGTTATCAATCGCCGTCAAGAAGAGACTGATTGCAGCTCCGCCAACCACAATCCGTGACATCTATTTGAGGGCTGGGGCGGCGGAGAGGCTTTCGGATATGATCAAAAAGGATAAACAATCCAAGTCAGAAAAGAGGAAAGCTGAAACAGTAGCTGAGGGCTCAGGATCGAAAAATCAAAGTAATAACAAGTACAGTGGGTATTTCGGGAGTAGTGCCTCTGGTGGCGGGAGGAACCAGAGTGGGGGCAACTTCAAGAGTGGAGGTTCTGGTAATGGTTCAGTAGGAGTGGTCTGTTTCGGTTGCGGGAAAATTGGGCACAAGCAGGCAGTGTGTCGCTCGTCTGGAGTGAACCAGTCCGGGGGCTATCGTACACCTACATCCGGATACCAGGGACCTCGCACTCAGTCCTATAGCAGCAATGGCCATCGCACACCCATGACAAACTATGGTGGGGGTGCGAAGTCTGGTGGCAGCAGCAACTACCAGAGGAACTACAACAACAACAATCAGAACCGTTCATATCAAAATCAGTACAATGGAGGTGGGAACAGCAACAAGACGGGGACGGCAGGAAATCAGCAGGCTGGGACATCTGGTGCCAGTCAGAGTGGGGTCAAGTCCAGTGGCAACCTCTTTGCCATGGGAAAGCAGGCCGCTCAAGAGGACGCTCATGTTGTTACTGGTACTTTTCTTGTGAACTCTAAACCTACTTTCGTGCTTTTCGATTCCGGTGCCACCCATTCTTTTGTGTCTAGAGACCATGTTAGAGTTTTGGGGCTCGAGAGGTTCGACTGGGTCGCAGACTCAGTGACCATACCCTCAGGAGAGTCAATAACTTGTAATAGAGTCTATGGTAGTGTACCCATCAAAATCGGGGAAGCAATTTTCTATTGTGACCTCATAGAATTTCCTCTGGGAGGTTTTGAGGTGATCCTAGGGATGGATTGGCTGGGGAAGTATAGGGCTTTTATCGACTGTCATCAAAAGAAAATTTCCTTGAAGGGACCCAATGGAGTGAGGGTATCCTACAAGGGGTATAGAGTCAAACCAAAGATCAAATTTATATCTGTCAATACCCTGAAGTCTAGCTTGCGGAAAGGAGAAAGCCTAATTTTGTGCCAAATGTGGGATTGTGAGGCTGAGACCCCCAAGACTAGTGAGATACCTGTGGTACGGGAGTTTGAGGGAGTTTTTCGAGACGACGTTCCAGGGTTACCGCCGAGGAGGGAAGTGGAATTTTCCATCGACCTCAAACCAGGAGCGGGACCAATATCTAAATCACCGTACCGTATGGGACCGAAAGAAATGGAGGAATTGAAGAAGCAATTGGATGAGCTAGCTGAGAAAGGGTTCATCCGACCCAGTGTGTCGCCCTGGGGAGCACCTGTTTTATTTGTGAAAAAGAAGGATGGGAGTTTGAGGTTGTGTGTTGACTACCGAGAACTGAATAATGTAACCATCAAGAATCGCTATCCGTTGCCGAGAATTGACGACTTGTTCGATCAGTTAAGTGGGGCTGGGGTTTTCTCCAAGATTGATTTGAGATCCGGGTATCATCAATTGAGGATAAAGGATGAAGATATCCTGAAGACCGCTTTCCGAACGAGGTATGGCCACTATGAATTTGTGGTTATGCCCTTTGGATTGACTAATGCTCCAGCTGTGTTCATGGACTTGATGAATCGAGTCTTCAGCCGGTATCTCGACAAGTTCGTGGTAGTATTTATCGATGATATCCTGGTATATTCCAAGAATGCGGAGGAGCACGAAGATCATTTGAGGAAGGTACTTCAGACTTTGGAAGAACATAAACTCAATGCTAAATTGAGTAAGTGTGAATTCTGGTTGGAGAAAGTAGCGTTCTTGGGGCATGTCATTTCCAAAGAGGGGGTATCTGTTGACCCTAGTAAAATTGAAGCTGTGACTAAGTGGCAAAGTCCGAAGAATGTGAGTGAGATCCGAAGTTTTCTGGGGTTAGCAGGTTATTACAGGAGATTCGTCAAAGATTTTTCGAAGATAGCAAAGCCGTTGACGCCGTTGATGAGGAAGGAGAATCGTTATATCTGGGATGAGAGTTGTGAGAAGGCATTTCTAACCCTTAAGGAACGCCTGACAACAGCTCCTATCCTTGCTTTGCCAGTAGGGAGTGATAATTCGAAGTTTATACTGACGCTTCCAAGCATGGGTTGGGTTGTGTGCTAATGCAGAACGGGAGAGTGATCGCGTATGCTTCTCGCCAGTTGAAGACTTATGAAGAGAATTATCCGACTCATGATTTGGAATTGGGCGCTGTGGTCTTTGCACTGAAATTGTGGCGTCATTATCTTTATGGGGCCACTTTTAAGGTGTTTTCTGACCATAAGAGCCTGAAATATATCTACACCCAGAAGGAGTTGAACATGAGGCAGAGGAGGTGGATAGAGTTAATCGGAGATTATGATATGCAGATTGTCTACCACGAAGGCAAGGCAAATGTGGTAGCTGACGCTCTCAGTAGAAAGTCAATACATGCTTTGAATTGTGCCAGATCGAGAGGGAGGTTGTATGATGAACTAAGGGAGATGGGAATATTCATGATCCGAAAAGGGGACACTCTTGGTGACTTGACAGTGGAGCCTGAATTGTATGGGGAGATTCGGGAGTTACAGCAGAACGATGAGAGAATCCAGAAGTGGCGTTTGATGGTGGAAGGTGGGAATGGTGATGGGGTATCCAAGTTCAGTATTCATACGGATGGCAGTTTGAGGTTCGGTGGGCGATGGTGTGTACCAAATGTTGAGGAGCTGAAGAAGAAGATCCTGACTGAAGCTCATGCTAATCCTTATTCTGTTCACCCAGGGGGTGATAAGCTGTATAAGGACCTTAAGAAGACGTTTTGGTGGCCGAATATGAAGAAGGAGGTCGCAGAGTTTGTCTCAAGATGTTTGACTTGTCAGAGGGTGAAAGGGGAGCATAAGAGACCTCAAGGGAAAGTTCAACCGTTAGATGTGCCAGAGTGGAAGTGGGAGAACATTTCAATGGACTTTATCGTGGGGTTGCCTCGAACTCAGAGGGGCAACAACATGATTTGGGTGATCGTGGATCGTTTGACCAAGTCAGCTCACTTTATTCCCATGAAAGATACCTGGAGTAAAGCCGAGTTGGCTAAGTCATATGTTCAGAATGTAGTCAAACTACATGGCGTACCCAAAGATATTGTTTCTGATCGAGACTCGAGGTTTATATCCAGATTTTGGCAAGAGTTGCAGACTGCTTTGGGTACCCAGCTGAAGATGAGTACAGCTTTCCATCCGGCTACCGATGGTCAGACTGAGAGGACAATTCAGACTCTCGAAGATATGTTGAGAGCTTGTGTACTTGAGTTCGGCGGATCTTGGGAGGATCGACTGGGGTTGATCGAGTTTTCTTATAATAACAGTTATCATGCAAGCATAGGCATGGCCCCTTTCGAGGCTCTATACGGGAGGAAGTGTCGGAGCCCTGTGTGTTGGGATGATCGAGCTGATGTTGTGACATTGGGGCCAGATATGATTCAGGAGATGGTGGAGCAGGTTCAAATTATTCGACAGAGGATGAGGGCCGCTCAAGATCGACAGAAGAGCTATGCAGATCTGAAAAGGAGTGACATCTCATTTGAGGCTGGAGAGAAAGTATTACTGAAAGTCTCTCCGATGAAGGGAGTGATGAGATTCGGCAAGCGTGGCAAACTGAGTCAAAAGTTTATTGGACCATTTGAGATTTTGGACAGGGTTGGGGAGGTGGCATATCGCTTAGCTTTACCACCAGCTCTCTCCAGGGTCCATAATGTGTTCCATGTGTCTCAATTGAGGAAGTATGTGAGTGATCCCTCACATGTGCTGAGCCATGAGGTGATTGAGGTCGATGAGCAACTTACTTATGTTGAGCTTCCAAAGGAAATTTTGGATAGGAAGGTTCGGAAGACGCGAAATGGAGAGACAGCGTTGGTTAAGGTCTTATGGACCAACCACAACATGGAGGAGGCCACTTGGGAGTCTGAGGCCTCCATGCAGGAGCGTTATCCGCAACTTTTCGTTTGAGGTAAGTTACGAGGACGTAACTCTTTTTTTTTAGTGGGGTAGAATGTAGCATTTCATGTTTTAGTGCGTATGTGTTAACGTTATGAGTGGGTGAACTTCGGGACGAAGTTCATTTTAAGGGGGGAAGACTGTAATACCCCAAATAATTGTTATCTAAAAGACGTAATTCATGAGTAATCTACGAAAGAGCGATGAGTTATTTTTAAAGGTAGTCGTTTTATAAGCTTGTGTATACCCGTTTTAGATGTATGTTTAAGGGCTGATGTGGGGTTCGAAATTGGGACCAAGACATCATGTAGTAATATTTGATGTATGTTAGTTGGGTGTCTCGAACCAGGGACCTATGGGTGGCCTATAGTGGGCCTCGATAGGCGTGCCAATGAGGCAGCCCACACGGAAATTCTGAAACCCTTTCTAAACCCTTCTTCAGCCGCCTTATATAACATAGGATTTCTTACACTAAACCCTATGCAAACACAACCTCGACTTCACAAAAACCTAGCTGACATATTGGAGAAGAGAAGGGGGCTGCTCACGGTGGTTGACGGTCGTCCTAAGGTGGTTCGTTTTGGGCTTGATTCTGGTATGCTCACAAGATCACTTTTAGCCCTTGTCGGCTGTATGTTTTGTCGTGTGTCTATAGGGAGTTATTAGGGATGCTTTGTTGTTGTTTTTACATATTTATATACTGGGTGATGTAGGGAACGAAAGTATGATTTTATTTCAGTGTCGTTGGTGGTCTAGGGCCCTCTTCGAGGGTGGTTAACTGGAGTCAGGGGGTGGTTATGGTACGTTGCATTCTGATGGTTGTTTTCACACGTTTTGGAGTCGGATCTGGAGGTGTCGTAGGTCTTTTAATTCTGGTTTTGTGTTAGTTTTGTTAAGGGTCGTGGGTTATGATGTCAGGTGGTAGTTGGGTGGTTTAGATGGTGGTTATCACGGTGGTTATAGAGGGTTGTTACGGTGGTATAGGGGGTTTTTGATAAGGGTCAGTGTTTGTTATTTGTACAGGGTGTCAGCGGGGTTGTTTGGGTTGGTACCACTGCCGACTAGGGGGAGGTCCATGCGGTGGTACCATGGTGGTTGCAGGCCCTGATGTCAGTGGTGGTGTCTGGGGTGAGTGTCGCCGGAGTTGGCCACGTCAGTGGTGGTTTCAGGCGTCTTTGTGGGAGTGTTGAGTGTGTAATGTACAGGGGGTCGTGAACCAGGCCTGTTCATGGCTCTGGTTCACTCGGTCAGAAGGAGTCGACGGTGCTGGTGGTAGTCGGTGGTGCAGGGGGCTTTGTGGGTGTCGCGTCTGGTGGTTGTCGGTGGGGCCTGGGCTGGTCTCGTGGTTGGGTCAGGCTGTTGGAAGTCGCGGGTTGGAAGGGTAGTAGAGTAGGTTACTTTGTTGTTTTATTTGTTTTATTCTTTATGTTTTATTCTTTTTAAGGTAATAATATTTTATTACTTATCATTATTATTATTATTAGTATTATTATTATTATTGTTATTTTTATTATTTTTATTAAAGATATTATTACCATTATTATTTGATTTTGAATGAATATCTTTTATGGCAAGTATATTAATATTTATGGTAAAGTATATTATTTATTAAGGAAATGATTTTGGGCATTTAATGTAAGATTTAGTATTTATGTACATCTCAATAATTTGAATTTCAAATCAAGTTACTATTTTTGGCAGTTGCTATTTATAGGAAGTTACTATAAATGGAATGTGTGTACGTGTTACGTGGGTAGGAAGTTTATTAATTAAATAATATATATATTTTAGGTGGCAAGTTTCGTGTGGAACACTTTTAACGCGCTTGGACGTATCTGCATTTACTACCATTTCAGGTAGGGGAAATACGATGCATATCATTATTATTACTCAGTTGTTAATAACGATTACCATGAATGTTTTATACTAATACTTGGTTGGTATATTATGATATTTGTTTATATATATTCTGTGATACGATATGAGATGAGGAGATAAAAGGGTCTGTGTGGCGCGGAGATAAAGGGTCTGTGTTTGGTGCGGAGATAAAAGGGTCTGTGTGGCGCGGAGATAAAGGGTCTGTGTTTGGTGCGGAGAAAAGGGTCTGTGATTCGGAGTGGAGATATTCAGTTTTCTATTTATAGTAATGATTTCTATTTATGGTTTTCCCTACTCAACCTCGTGGTTGACCCTGTGTATTCGTGATCACCTGTGATGAACCAATTATTGGGGAGCAGATTGACAGGTTAAAGTCTATGGGAGCATAGGGAAGTGAGAAGCTTGGACCTGGACCAGTTTAGAGCATAGATCACTTGAGAATAGTCTACGAGTTGTACTTCTTTTTGAGCAAAACAGTTTTATCTTTTGGTTATGTAAGAACATGTTGAGTTTAAATTTAATTTAAAGTACTGTTTATCTTCCTTTGTATCTACTGCCTCGGGAAACCGAGATGGTAACACCTGTATTTATCTGAGGAGACCTAGTCCAGGCCCTTAAATAAATGGGGGTGTTACAGTGATGATCTTGATGATGATTATTTGATTTTTTTTTTCAAATAGTAAATAATTCTTTTGTTTGGCATTAATTATTGAGAATTGTTATTAATAATTCTTTTGTTAAGTTAATTGTTAGACATTCGTATGTATACTTGTATACGGTATTAATTGTTTTATTATATACGCGATAAACTGATAAAAAATTTTATTATTTACAAAGAGGACGGTCTTATATAGTAAGGGTTATCTTTGTTAATATATTAAATATTAAGACGGTCATACATAATAAGCGTTCTCTTAGTTAATCTACGAGAACGATCGTACATGTTCAGCGTTCTCTTTGTTAATCTACGAGAACGCTCATAAATAATAAGCGTTCTCTTTGTTAATATATTGTATATAAAGACGGTTGGTCAAACATAACCGTTCTCGTTGTTAATCTACGAGAACGGTTCATACACATAACCGTTCTCTTTTGGAGTCATATATGAGCGCAAAAAATAAAGTGACAAAACAGACCGGTTCCGCACTAAACTGTTCTTAAAGTTGCGTTCTATTAGCCGTAAATTGTAGTAGTGTATGTCCAAAAACATCAGTAACTGTGGGAAAATATCTATATATATTCCCAATTCTTTATATGCAGGATTATAACAAATTTATAATGTACGATTTATAGTCATAAACGAAGAACAAGATACAAAGATTGAGATTAAGAATTAACCTTCTGTCCTTGCAAAGGCCTAAGATTAGATATCAAAACAGATATCCTCTTAATCATTGCACCCAAGATGTCCTGAGAAATACCCTTTCCTGAGCTAGAAATTGCAAAATTACCTCTAATTTTGTTTAAGATGAAAGCTAGAGAGAGAGAGAAGGGGAGAAGTATTCGTGTAACTCGTGCCCTTTAAGTGCAGAGTGAATGTCCTATTTATAGCTGCAAACAACCTTGCTATTAGACATCAACTTGGATTCCCCATATCAGTATTTGGTTCTACCCACGGCACTTCACAAAAACTGAACAACTTAATAATTGCTCAGACCGAAATTCTATCTTTATAGAATCGGTTATATCGCTCTCTTTTATGTAATGTTTTATCTTATAAATATCTTATATTTATATTCCACTAATTAAATATAACTTTTTTTATTTAATTAAATCATTTATTCTTTATTAAATAATTTCATTACACGTAATTAAATATAATATTTTATATTTAATTACGAATTAACATTTAATTTGTCTTAGCTAATATTATTTAATCAGTATTAAATAATTATTTTATCATTACATTGACTAACCGTTTAGTCGTATAGGGTATCAATATGATTACACTTTCATCTAATCATATCTCTCAGATTTCATCCTTTAGGTGTGACTCTAAGGGACCAGTTGATTACCGCCATCTGTATGACAATAACGTCAAACTTTCTAGCAAGCCAACCGTTATTGATAAACGTGAATCAACTGGCTCAAATACAAAGTATACCCTGTGTTCCTTTAAGAAATTTGTACGTGTTGTCGCACTAACTGTTGAGGACACTAGCTCCAACAATCTCCCACTTGTCCGTACAAATGTATGTGCATAACCGATTCTCATATCCAATTAAATTTCTCCCACTCAATGTAAAAAAATCTGCAAATTTTTATTCACAAAGGTCGTATTTTACAAGCGATCTGTATCAAGAGTGGTTTTCCCGACTAGAGAGTAACTCAACTGATAACGAATCATTATTCGAGCTTGGCCAAGCATTTCAGTTACTACTCCTCGAGTGACCCTGATAAATATTAAAACCTGATAAGGGGTGGATATTTTCTTCAACTCGAATCTTGCAAATGAAAGCACAGTATGAAATGACCCAAAAAAAATTTGCTTAGCCCCAGTTACGGTCAGCTAGTGAGAAAGAAATCAAATTCACCCAAAACTGCCCTTTTATCTCAAGAAACAGTCGACAGTCAAAAGAATCGACTCAAGGAACACGATGGGTGTCCTATCCACGACCCAGCACCGAATGTTCAGTAACTTTTAGGACTCCATTACGTCGTCACTAAAATGTCCTCTGAGTTATCGTTATAATCTCGTATCTGTGATCGATCAGGCAACGGTTTGACTTATGGTTTATTGAACCCACCATCAATCGACGTCACAAAATAATCACCACAGTTATCAGATACTTTCAAGCTGTTCACAAAGTTCTAAAAACTGGGAGATCAATGGAGGTAGACATGTCAAAGCAGTTGTTGTCATCTCTTGAAGATAGGTTTCAGACCCATCAACAGGTTTTGTTTTAATTTTTTAGTTGTCTTGCTTCATTGCACGAGTGATCGCAAAAGTAGTGTTTGATAATTTGTGCAGACAATGAGAGTCCTCGATTTTGAGCTCAACAGAAGCAACAACATCGGTTTCAGCAACAGCAACAGGTTCAGTTGCCTCAACAACATCAGTTTCAGTAGCCTCAAGCTTAAGCCGTCGGGAAAAAGATGAGGAGAACTGAATGATTTTTTATTTCTGTTTTGCACGTATTTTTGTATTTTTTGTCTAAAAACATTTATTCATCATGAATTCCAATTAAATATAATAAAGGTTTTGGTTGCGTAAAACATGTTGGAGTTTCTGAATTTTAATGCAGCTTTAATTATTATGAGCTATACGATTCAATCGTGTAGGGGTTACGGAAAAAACAACATTATTTTAAAAACAAAAAAGTTGGAACAACAAGGACGGTTCTCTTTGACAATAACAAACAGAACGGTTGTAACATTGATCGCTCTCTTTGAAAATAACAAATTAAAGGCGCCAAATAAATTAATCATATCAAAGAGACCGGTATCGTGTGAAACTGTCCTCTATGATATATCAACGAGCACGGCTAAGAAGCGTAACTGTTCTTATTGTTGTTACAATGAGACCGGTTCCGTGTTACACCGTGCTCAATGATATATCAACGAGCACGGTTGTGGTGGGTAACCGTTCTTATTGTAGTTACAACGAGACCGGGTTGACTCAGTAGTAGAGTCTGCAATAACACTCTGCTTGGAGCTTTTCCAACTGACATCAAAGCCATTAAGAGTAAAAATGAATCCAGACTGAGATTTCGAGTCATTGCGATCCATTTGGAAGCTAGCATCTGCGTAACCGTTTGCGCAAAGCTCAGTGCCTCCACCATAAGTCAATACCCAATCTTTAGTCCTCCGTAGGTACTTAAGAATGTTTTTAACAGCCATCCACTGTGGTTCACCTGGATTGCCTTGGTACCGACTCGTTATACTCAAAGCATATGCCACGTCTGGACGTGTGCATATCATGGCATACATGATCGATCCTATAGCTGACGCATAAGGAATGCGACTTATGCGCTCGACCTCTTCCGGTGTCATAGGTGCCTGAGACTTACTCAAATGCACCCCCGAGATCATCGGAAGTAACCCCTTTTTGGAGTTGGTCATGCTGAATCTATCAAGAATCTTATCTATAAGACTCATGACTCAGTGATAACATCCGTCGTGATCTATCTCTATAGATACAGATCCCCAATATACATTGTGCCTCACCCATATCTTTCATCTGGAAATGGTTCTTTAACCATAATTTAACCGAAGATAAGAGAGGGATGTCATTTCTGATCAAGAGTTTGTCGTCGACATACAACACCAGAAAGACGATCTTGTTCCCACTCGACTTGATATATAAGCATGTTTCTTCGACTGATTGAATAAAACCATTCTTTTTTATCACTTGGTCGAAGCGATGATTCCAACTCCTAGATGCTTGCTTAAGTCCATAAATGGAACGCTGAAGCTTGCACACTTTCTTAGAATTTTTGGGATCGGTGAAACCTTCGGGTTGTACCATGTAAAAGTCCTCCTCCAAATAACTGTTTAAGAAGGTGGTTTTCACATCCATTTGGCATATTTCATAGTCATGAAATGCAGCAAATGCTAAGATAATCCGAATGGAACGTAGCACGACTGTGTAAAAATCTCATCATAGTGCAACCCTTGCACTTGAGTGAAACCTTTTGCCACTAGTCGCGCCTTATAGGTGTCTAGTTGTCCCTCAATGGAATGCTTTATCTTATAAAGCCATTTGCACTGAAGAGGTCGTACCTTATCAGGCAAATCAACCAACTCCCATACGTCATTTTCGTACAAGGAGTCCATTTCGGATTGCATGGCATTAAGTCATAGCTTTGAGTCGGAATAGGTCATAGCACCTTTATAGGTCACGGGTTCGTTACTCTCTAAGAGAAAAAGTCAACTCGTCAAGTTCCTCGATTATACCGATGTATCTATCTGGAGGAATGGAGTGTCTACCCGACGTTCTGGGTTCCTCAGGAATACTGACTGCAACAGAAGATGAAGGAACGATTTCCTTCATTGGTTTCTCAGTAGTTGGTTCTTGAACCCCCGACAAATCAAGGTTCTATTACTTGTCTTATTCTCGAGAAACTCTTTCTCTAAGAACTTCGCACTAGCCGCAACAAAAACGCGGTGTTCGGTAGGCGAATAGAAGTAATGACCAAACATTCCTTTTGGATAACCAATAAAGTATGTCTTGACCGATCGCGGGCCGAGCTTATCCTCGTGTCTACACTTGACATAAGCCTCGCAGCCCCAAACCCGAATAAAGGACAAGTTAGGGACTGTTCCCTTCCATATCTCATATGGAGTCTTGTCAACTGCTTTAGACGGACTTCAGTTAAGTATAAGAGCAGATGATAATAGAGCAAAGCCCTATAATGAATCTGGCACAACTGTGTGACTCATCATGGATCGAACCATATCTTATAGTGTTCGATTTCTCCGTTCGGACACACCATTTAACCGTGATGTTCCAGGTGGAGTTAACTGTAGTACAATAACACAGTCTTTAAGGTGTTGATCAAACTCATTCGAAAGATACTCACCACCATGATCTGATCGTAGTGCTTTAATCTTTCTATCTTGTTGGTTTTCAACCTTCGCCTGGAATTCCTTGAACTTTTCAAAGAATTCACTTTTATGCTTCATTAAGTAGACATATCCGTTTCTACTTAAATCGTCCGTGAAAGTGCTGAAATATCTATAGCCGTCTCACGCGGTGATTGACATAGGTCCACATACATATGTATGTACGAGGCCTAATAGGTCAGCAGCGCGCATTCCAATAACTTTGAAGGAAATACGAGTCATTTTGCCTATGAGACATGATTCACGTGTGCCAAATGATTCATAATCAAATGGAGATATATCGCCATTCTGTATTAGCTGCTTTACACGTTTCTCATTTATGTGTCTCACACGACAGTTCCATAGATATATTTGATCTTTGTCACCAACCTTTAGTTTCTTATTATTCATGTGTAATATTTCAGTCGATTGATCTAAGACATATATACCATTCATGGAAATTGCTTTACCATAAACCATTCCATTTAAAGAAAAATACAGCTATTATCCTTTATTAATAATGAAAATCCGTCTTTATCGAGTACGGAAATTGAAATAATGTTCTTAGATAAACTGGGTACATAATAACAGTTATACAGATATAACTTGAATCCGCTCGGTAGCTGGATCACATATGTTGCAATGGAAGAAGCAGCAATTTTTGCTCCATTCCCGACTCGCAGGTCGACATAACCATTTGCGAGAGGTGTAATGTTTTTTAGGCCCTGCTAATGATTACACAGATGAGAATCACAACCAGTATCAAGTACCCAAGTTCCGAAACTTGCATGGTTAATCTCAATCATATGAATATAAGATGACATACCAACAGGAGCGACGTCGCCTGCTTTTATGTCCTCACGGTACGCTGGACAGTTCCGCCTCCAATGCCCAGTCTTGTGGCAATGGTGGCACTCAATGTTACCGTCTTTGCTCTTTGTCTTGCCTTGTGAGCTACTTGTCTCACCAGGCCCACTCTTAAATCCGGCCCTTTTGTATTTAGGAGGCTTAGCTACTGTTAGCTCTGCTTGAGCTTTTCCCTTACCCTTTCCCTTTTTCGCAATCATGAGAACATCTTGCTTCATGCTCCCACTCAATTTAAGATCCTTCTCGGTCTGTACGAGAAGGGAGTGTATCTCATGAGGACTTTTCTTCATGTCATTCATGTAATAGTGCCCTGAATAAGGAAAAACCATCATGAAGTGAATGAAGCATTCGATCAATGATCACGTTCTCACTGATCTTGCAGTTCAGGGACTCCAACTTCTCGACATTCTCAATCATATTGAGAATGTGTGGGCTAATTGGTTGGCCCTTTTGGAGTTTCGAATTGTAGAAGCGACAGGTGTGCTCATATGAAACGATTCTCGGTGCTTATGAGAACTCGTTTGTGAGCATGGTGAAAATATTATTTGCACCATGGGAGATGAAGCGTCTTTGCAAATTGGATTCCATTGCAAAGATAAGTACGTTCTTTATCACACCCGCTTCCATAACGAAATCACTATAAGCTTGTGATACGTTAACTCTAGCAGTAGGGCATGGGTTAGGCGGTAACGGCTCAGTCAAATACTTGAGTTTACCATTAGCTACAGCTGCATCCCGTAATGCAGCCTCCCAGTCCGCAAAGTTGGACCCATCATTTTCAGTCGCGTGGACTGATTCATGTGGTCCAAAAAAGCCTTAAGCCATGTTTCTTTTCTTAGTGTGGCACTAGGCATAGGGGCATCATTATGACCAGCCATAGTATTTGCAGTATTATTGTTTTGTTTAGATGAATTCTACACTATAAAGAAGAAATTAAAACATAATAAGCATATCAACGTTTTGTATAATTGATCTTCCTCAAGAACTATATAAACGATCCCAAGACTCAATTTCAGTAAATTGATAAGCCAACCTCTTGGCTAATTCTACATTTACAATTCTTGGTCAATAAATTTCTGTAAATTCTATCTTTAGTCCACCATAACCACAGGATCGTACGAGGGTCATGATGTTGAGGTAAAATAAGTCAACGGCTACTACTTACCCAACGTAGGAGGGGTCATATGGAGAGTAAGGTCTTATCTGCCTGGCGACGAAGAAGGGATTCATAGTAATTTGGAAAGACTAATCTCAATTTTAGGTTATAGAGGAAGATCTCATCATCTTTAATTTTAATTCATTTAAGTGAACAAATATCTAGCATGCGAGAATGAATAAACTAAGGTGATGGCTTTAAGAAAAACGTGTGACATCTGTATGTCGACATAGACTAGTATACATACTATATGAGTCAATTTTCATGCATTCTCAGGTGGTTTGGTTTAGGCGGAAAAATGATGCAAAAAATGTGAATAAAAAGTAGAACGGAAATAAAAACGAAAATAAAGCAAGTCCTAGTGTGGCCTATCCTACCAAAAAGAACAAAAATACAACTTGGAATCCATTCAGCAATGGACCCTAAAAGCTTGTCTTGACTTGATGTTCCTTCTTGGTGATGTAGTGGGAGTGAGCAATCTGATCTCCGTCTTGGTTTTCTTAATTACATTTGAAGAATTACATAATAAAATCCTATTATTACATTCTAATTCCCAAAAACGTAAAAAAAAAATATATTACACAAGGGAGATTCCAGATCTCATAAATACATCACAAATTATGTTTCCTTCATTACGAAAACATAATTTACTTAGGCCACACTAAGTATTACAAATTACAACTGAATGCAAAAACGTAACTAAATTCATTCATTCATTCAACAATATTATATAATATATAAAATACTGTTGGGAAATGTGTCCTCAACAATAGTGCGATCACGTAATTAAATCTCATAACGAGAATGCGCAAGGGATGATACGAATTATTAGTCAACTGACCAACATTAATCGGTAATGATTGGCTAGCTAGAGTTTGACATTACTGTCGTATGACGGTGGTGGTCAGTTGATCCCTTTAGGTCACACCTTTAGGACAATTCCCTTAATTGATAAAGTAATCAAATGTATATTGATACGATTTGATCATATTCCTTAAACTCGTATATCGAGAAATTAGAGGTTAAATCTTAATGTAAGATTTATGTTTAAAATTGAAACGTGTCAATTGTTAAACATTAAACGATATTTTATAATATCGTAATTAGAATGAATTGGGTTATAATTATTACAAAAGTTGTAAATCGTATTGACGATTATTACAAGTGACCATTTTACATTTAGTAATTTCGAATTACTTGTCAACTTGATAAATGAGATTTATTAATTTATTATAATATTTATTTGATAAATATGTATGATTAAATTAAAACAATTGTTATATTTTGACATATTGTATGTCACATAACATAAAATTGTAAGGTTGATAAAATTGTAAAATAAGGTCCATTTTAAGTGTGGTTGCACCGGTTTTGGGATGGGTTGAGGATATGTTGTGTGTTATTAAATTAACACAAACATGTTGGTTAAAGCATGCTTAACTTTAATTAAGGTGCTACCTAGAGCCACCCTATCTACATGGGAAAGTGTTGTGTTCCCCCTTGGAGCCCTCCCATACCCGGCCACCCACACCCAAGCATCACAAAATATTAAGTATAAGATGCTCACCTAAACTAACCCTAATTCTTCTAATGCTTGTATAATTTTGTAAGTGTAGAAAAATCAAATAAACTCTCTTCTCCTCTTAGCCGAAATATACTCTAAATAAAGAGAGATTATTAACCTCTAAAACTCATATTATAAGATAATATTTACATACTATTTGTAGTATTCAAACAACATTCTAATAAGAGAGATTAGAATAAGTTTAAGGAAATCCGGTTGTTGATCTAGCATACTCGAGATCGGATTATTGAGGGGTTGTCTTGGTGCATCCAAAGGAGGTATTCTATTTTGGGTACTTGGAGGATCATCCTTGCTAAATATTTGGACCGTGTGTAAGGTCTCAAATACTCTCTTATTTCCGCATTATTAGCATGCATAAGATCGTTTTAACTAGTAAATTAAAAGGTTAATTACAAGGTTATGTTAGTATGACTAAAATATTAGTTTATGAGTAACTAATTAAACCTAACAATTGGTATCAGAGCAATAGATTGTTTGCATGCTTTCCGTTTACGTTTTTACGGAGTTATAGTGATAACAAAATAAAATTGGAATTTTCGTTTGATATATGATATGCACGAAATAATTTAAGCATGATTACCTACTGTTTTCTAAAATGTTTTAGAATATTTGGAATATATTTTGCATGAATATTGATTAATGGTATATTAAATCTCGGTTTTTATAAAGTTTTAATGGTTAAAGTCGTTTATTTTGGGAAAAATAGCTAAAATCATCTTTTGGCCGATATTTTTCAGTATGTTATCACATGTATTTTCTATAATATGAATATGATTTTTCGTAAATTATGGACTTATAAATCGTGTGATATGAATTTTAAGTGTTAAAATGCAATAAGATGAATAAAAATGGGTTAAAATAGTTATATTATGAATTTGACTATAAAAATTTATGAGGATGTCACATGCAATATTTAAAATTTATGTTGAATTTTCCAGAAATTTATCTCAAATATTGCAATATTATAGATTTTTAATGTAAAAATCGGGTAATTAGTGACATAATTTCGACTTTAATAGTTTAAGTTGGAATTTGGCCATAAAAATTTAACACGATGTCATATATATTATTTCCAGCGTGTATAAAATTTTCGAGAATTTTATCTTATTTTATGCTTGAGAAATAATTTTAAGGGTTAAAATCGTACGATATATGACGTAAATCGTTAAAATTTGCAAATGTTGTTAAAATGGCCGAAAAATGTAACCCACATTAGTCATATATGATATGTTCATCTTGGAAATTATCTTGGGAGCCAAAAGTTTCAGATTTTATTTGATTTAATTTTATTAAAAGTAGCATTTAAAATTAAAATAACAAGAGTCTTTAATTTAAAGTTTCGGCTTGGGCAGTGTATAATTTATTTTTCCTGTCCATTTTGTGTTCTTAAAGTGTTTTGGAAAGTGTAAAATTATTATTAGTATTTAATTTGCTTTTATGAAGTTAATTATTGAATTTTCCGACTTAAATTGCTCGTTTTACGTCTTATTTACGAAATAATGTTAAAACCGTGTAAAATACTACTATTTTAACTTTCTGAAAATTTTAAGAACATTCTGGAATTTTCAAAATTTGAATTTTGAATTTTCGAAATTTTTAAGACTCTTTTCGATTTTTATATTATTTTTCCCGTAAAACCGAGTAATACCGATCAATATTGAAATATATTAAGTTAAGTCATGTTCAAAGTTTGAGTAAGACTAAATTTTGAATCCTATGCGAGTTAGGATGGTTAACTTAAGGATGAAAACCGTTTCATATAATGCATAGTGTTGTTAACCGTTAAAACATGCGATTCCATAAACCGAGGTTTGCGATAACTATTTAAATAAGTGTTTTAAATAAGACGATTTGGCTTAGGGTTTGCATGTTAATTCATATTTACATAAGCATTGCATATTTTATATTATGAATGTCATGATTTATTTTTACGTAATTTTGGGAATTATGTAATTTACTTAGTATGGCCTTAGGTTTAATCGGTATTTCCCGTAATGTAAGGGGTTACCGATTGGGTTGTAATTTTGTGATCTCGTATCACCCAATTGTAATTTATTTCTATTTTATAATGTATAAAGTAGACTAGAAAAGTTGTAAAATCCGGAGTTCCTTGAAGACGGTGCCATTCGGAAAGGAGTTCCGATCAAGACGGTGTTTACCTCGAAGTGCGTGCCGCGTGAAGTTCAAGGGACCAAAGGAGTTGGTTTCCGAATTTGTACTTTGTTATTTCTTTTCTAGGAAAGGCCATACTAGGGTTTATTTATGCTTTTATTTTGCTTTTTATATGTTTGCATGCATAGCCAAATCGTCATACATCGTATCATGCATGTTTCGACCTAGTCGACCTAGTCTTTTATTTTATCGATAATTCACCGACTTAGTTCACTTAAACGGAGATAGATAATAATTTGACTAGATCTCTTACATATAAATATTGAGACTTAGCCTTACCAAAAAGTACGGACCCATGAATCCCTTCTTCACAAGAACGTACGCTCGGCTACACCGGGGTACTAAAATTGTCACGTTGGGTAAGTGGGGTAATAAGATTACACCTTGAAATTTGGTTGATCTCAACGAAAGTATTCGTAACCGTAGTTGCAATAAGTTCGGGCTAAAGATAATTTTAAGAAAATTGTCGACCGAGAGTTCTAAGAGTAGAACCGATTAAAGAGTTAATCCACCAAATTATACCGATACGGGTTGAATCGGCTACACCGTGCCCGGATTAGTATGGGTTTGGGTCTCGGGATTGTTTACTTAATTGGGTAAGAGATCATTAAGTAAATATATAACTAAACTTGTTAAAAGTTATAGTTTAAATTATGAATTTAAAATGATGTTGTTTATCCTTTTATTATTGTAGTTTAATTTTCAACATCGACTATGGCAACCAACGCTCCACCTCTCACTAACGTATCATGGCTTCGATCCTTTATGGATCGTTGCAAACTCGATAAGCATGGTTCAAACTTTAAGGATTGGGATTCGCAATTACTTTTGGCCGCTCAAGGTGACGATAAGAGTCGTTACCTATCCGAAGCCGCTCCTCCCGCTCCAACCGCTCGTTCCGCGGTCGGAACTCGTGAGGCCTATGAAGCCTACATGAAAGAGTCCTCCGCTCTTAAAAATGTGCTCATCTTCTCCATGGAGCCGGATCTCCAAAGGAGTATGATTAATTTGACCACATCGTATGAAATTTACACCAAGCTTGCGACCATGTTTTCGCAAACTCCTAGGGTGATTCAATATGAGGCGGCTTCCGCCTTCTTTGACATTAGTTTCAAAGAAGGGCATAAGATAAGCCCTCATGTGCTCAAACTCGTTGAGCTCGCGGAGACTCTAAAAGCTCAAAATGTTGATGTTCCCGACTCTCTAATTATTGACCGAGTTCTTCACTCGCTCAATAAGGTTAAGGCGTATGCTCAATTCCGGGTGAATTTCAATATGCGAAACCAAGAGACCACGTTGGAAGAGTTGCATAAGATGCTCGTCCAAGCCGAAAGGGACATGGGACTTCATGAAAGTTCCACCAAAGATGTTTTGAACATCGAAAAGAAAGGGAAAACAAGCTTCAAGAGGAATGCCTCGAAAGGCAAGGGCAAGAAAACGTTCAAGCCCAAGGCGACCAAAGAAAAGACCTTTTCGAAAGGCGCTTCCACCTCGTCTTCAAAGGTGCAAGACAAGTGCCATTATTGCACGAGGATCGGTCATTGGAAGCGAAATTGCCCCAAATACTTAAGTGATCTCAAAAATGGGAAGGCAACCGCCGTAGGTAATAATAATTCTCGTTTAAATTCATGTCATTTATCAACTTATGTATAATGATACAAATGTGTTGATATTTACCCTTTTTAAATGTTTTAAAGGGGCGCCTCCTAATAATGATAAGGGCAAGGAGAAGGAAGCTTGAAGTTCCTTACTTGGATGGCTATGGTAGCATCCAAATGATCGAAGACTTGAAGAGCTAGCCTCTATTTTCCATATCGTCTTCTTTCATATTTTGCATTTATTTATGGAACAATTTATTTTCTTGTAAGACAAGGATTAAAATCCTAAAACAATGGTTGTAGTTTTGGATATTGGTGACTTGGTTTTCAACCCGAGTCACTACTTTTGTTCTTAATCAATGTTTTGATTTCTCAAATAAATTGCATACCTTGTTTAAACATGAATAATAGTGATTTTATCACGCAACAAACTATTGATACGATCAATATAATATAATCAAAGAGTTGATTAAAATGGAGAACTACACCCCATGAGATAAATTCAATCAAAATGAGACTATATCAGTTCATTATAAGATTTTCATTTTAAGTGAAAATGAGAATGTATTCATCACACCTATCAAACTTCAAACATTCAGATACATTGGTTAATCGAAATAGCTATCCTTAAACGAATAAAGGTTATTGTTAGAAGGATAGAGTGGGAGAAAATATTTCGCTCGCAAACCAATGATGAAAATAAAGGAAGGATCTTAGAGAAGATCTAAGATTCTTACTTGGGAGTCTTAAGAAGAGCCCTAAATGATTTGAAGAAACTACGAGAGGACACTGAAGAAACTACGGGAGGACACTCGAAGAAAGGTTCTTTGGGTTCATTGTTTCATAGAGAGGAAACTTGAAACCCCGTATGAAATCGGTAGGAAAACGGTTCCTTAATAAATGATTTTTCTAAGTTTATAAGATAAAAGAGAAGAAATCATCTCAATCCTCTCAATGTAGTTATAAAGAAATTATCATGTCATTTTCGTCTCGAGGAAACGAAGACATGATAAGAAGGTAATGATTGATTGAATGGAAACAGATCACTATAGGGATAGTGATAGTGATAATGATTCAAGTAATAGTTTAACATGCGAAAAATGAAAGGTTCATTTAAGATATCGAGAGATATTGATTTTAGTGGGAGCGATTTTCATTAAAAGAATTAAGCCTACCATTTAGAGAGAATGGGTGATTCTTTAAGGTGTAAAGAATAAGAGGTTTTCAATTCTAGATGATCAAATACCTTATATCATAAGATGATGGAGCTTTACGGGAAGGTTTATTATATGGATAATAAAAGGTCGCCCACTAGAAGTTAGAATGGTTGGATACATTATTCATAACGATGAATGAAACCATTATCAAATAGCCAAGATGAGTGAAAATTATTAAAATGATGAAATCATAAATAGACTACAATATAGATTTCAGTACATAAGTGACTATAGAGAGTGATTTTTAATCCCTCCAGTATATCGATACGTCACAAGTTATGAGATAACAGTGGGAGCTTTCCTCCGGAAAGGAAACTCAAAATCTAGAAAGAGTTCTAGATATGTACTCAAATAGAATCATATTATACGGGATAATATGAGAATAAAGGAGACCAAAATTTGTAAGTTTTGCAAATTATGAATAAAGGTTTATTCGCAAAACACTAATACAAATAGATGATTGTGCATCAAATGCAAGATAATAGTATTGACTATTGTTGCATAACAACATCATTTGAGTTATGATTAACTCAAAATGAAAGATACTTTGTCAGAATCCAAATGGGTTGTATGAGACAATATTGAACCCCATAAGTGAACTGGATTGACTTAGTATGGCCCCTAGCCGCTTACATGAGGTGACATCTCGAAGCGACTAGAGTGTGAGGCGATTGATGACAAGTTCAAGTGCCATAGAGTCATATGTGATGACTAGTCGATCACATAGGCAGACTGTAAGAGACACTCTGTCGGGCAATGTGACCGCTTATAGAGTTCTGGAAATTTTATAGCCGGGTCGTGGCGAGAGCTGCTATAGTATTCTTGTGAGTCAATTCTTAGACTAAAGACTACTCTCCCAAGATGGTACAGTTTAGGCATAACTTTGATCCATTCTCTACGACTTTTCGTAACTGGAGTCAAATGGGATTGTTTTGGGTTGTGACTAACTATGACTAGTTGAAGGAAGTAGTGCGATAGAAATTGTCCACCCCTTGTCAGGGTTGTTCAAATCTCAGGGCCACTCGAGGAGAAGTTAACTGGAAATGCGTGGCCACGCTCGGAAGGTATCTATGGTAGATAATTCCGGTCAAACAGTTATTCTCCAGATCGAGGAAACCACTCATGATATGATCGAATGCAAGTACGACCTTAGAGAGACATCTTGCATTGAGTGGGAGATTGTAATAGGACAAGAGAATTGGTGACGCACACTTGTCGAGGACAAGTCGGAGATTGTTGGGAAATGTGTCCTCAACAGTAGTGCAATCACGTAATTAAATCTCATAACGAGAATGCGCAAGGGATGATACGAATTATTAGTCAACTGACCAACATTAATCGGTAATGATTGGCTAGCTAGAGTTTGACATTACTGTCGTATGACGGTGGTGGTCAGTTGATCCCTTTAGGTCACACCTTTAGGACAATTCCCTTAATTGATAAAGTAATCAAATGTATATTGATACGATTTGATCATATTCCTTAAACTCGTATATCGAGAAATTAGAGGTTAAATCTTAATGTAAGATTTATGTTTAAAATTGAAACGTGTCAATTGTTAAACATTAAACGATATTTTATAATATCGTAATTAGAATGAATTGGGTTATAATTATTACAAAAGTTGTAAATCGTATTGACGATTATTACAAGTGACCATTTTACATTTATAATTTCGAATTACTTGTCAACTTGATAAATGAGATTTATTAATTTATTATAATATTTATTTGATAAATATGTATGATTAAATTAAAACAATTGTTATATTTTGACATATTGTATGTCACATAACATAAAATTGTAAGGTTGATAAAATTGTAAAATAAGGTCCATTTTAAGTGTGGTTGCACCGGTTTTGGGATGGGTTGAGGATATGTTGCGTGTTATTAAATTAACACAAACATGTTGGTTAAAGCATGCTTAACTTTAATTAAGGTGCTACCTAGAGCCACCCTATCTACATGGGAAAGTGTTGTGTTCCCCCTTGGAGCCCTCCCATACCCGGCCACCCACACCCAAGCATCACAAAATATTAAGTATAAGATGCTCACCTAAACTAACCCTAATTCTTCTAATGCTTGTATAATTTTCTAAGTGTAGAAAAATCAAATAAACTCTCTTCTCCTCTTAGCCGAAATATACTCTAAATAAAGAGAGATTATTAACCTCTAAAACTCATATTATAAGATAATATTTACATACTATTTGTAGTATTCAAACAACATTCTAATAAGAGAGATTAGAATAAGTTTAAGGAAATCCGGTTGTTGATCTAGCATACTCGAGATCGGATTATTGAGGGGTTGTCTTGGTGCATCCAAATGAGGTATTCTATTTTGGGTACTTGGAGGATCATCCTTGCTAAATATTTGGACCGTGTGTAAGGTCTCAAATACTCTCTTATTTCCGCATTATTAGCATGCATAAGATCGTTTTAACTAGTAAATTAAAAGGTTAATTACAAGGTTATGTTAGTATGACTAAAATATTAGTTTATGAGTAACTAATTAAACCTAACAAATACAAGATGCATCATACTAATCAAATTAATATTTCACGACATAGTTCCGTAATTATGTAGAGTAATTTACCCAAACCACCATTTAATGACTTAAATTATGTGATAATTCCGTAATTAATTACATAATATTAATGAAACAAACATATTCATATTATCGTATAATATGGATTAATCCAACATTATTTTAAATCGTTTTAAAATAATTAGGTATCAAAACTAGTGTACTTTTTCACAACAACATGTATACATTATCCTTATAATGTAACAAGGAAAAAAAACAAGACGAAATTCCCCGGAAAAAAAAACAGCCGAAATAAAAAATAAATAAAAACGGGCTGCTCGAGAAAAAAAACAATCAAAAAATTTTTTTTTTTTATCGTGGACAGTACGTCGGGCGTGAACAGTTCCGTTTTTTTTTTAAAACAAAAAAAAATGAACTTGAAAAATAATGTCGGGTTGCTAAAATACAAGATCGATAACATTCAAAATCTAATCCTTATTAGACATTGACATAATCTTAATAATTCAAATTAACCTTTTAAGACGAATATCAAGATTATCATGGGATCGATTATTTAGCAAATTATTTCGTTCAAGAACCTTCAAGACGATTTCGTTTTACGTTTTAACTCAATCCTAAAATAAATAAAACATCTAAAAATTTATTATTTTGTCATGATAACTGATTAATACAACAACAATAATAAATCAAAAAGGAAAACGAAAAACACAAAAAAATATGTCTCGGCTAAGAAAATTGCGACGACTGTTTTTTTTTTTCTCAAAACGTTTATGAAAATCATAAAAAAAATAAAATTCGTAAGCCTTATGCTCTGATACCACTTGTGGGAAAAATATCTGTATATATTCCCAATTCTTTATATGTGGGATTATAAAAAATTTATAATGTACGATTTATAGTCATAAACGAAGAACAAGATACAAAGATTGGGATTAAGAATTAACCTTCTGTCCTTGCAAAGGCCTAAGATCAGATAACAAAACAGATATCCTCCTAATAGTTGAACCCAAGATCTCCTGTGAAATACCCTTTCCTGAGCTAGAAATTGCAAAATTACCTCTAATTTTGTGTAAGATAAAAGCTAGAGAGAGAGAGAGAGGGGAGAAGTATTTGTGTAACTCGTGCCCTTTAAGTGCAGAGTGAATGTCTTACTTATAGCTGCAAACAACCTTGCTATTAGACATCAACTAGGATTCCCCTTATCAGTATTTGGTTCTACCTACATAACTTCACAACAACTGAACAACTTAATAATTGCTCAGACCGAAATTCTATCTTTATAGAATCGGTTATATCGCTCTCTCTTGTGTAATGTTTTATCTTATAAATATCTTATATTTATAATCCACTAATTAAATATAACCTTTTATATTTAATTAAATCATTTAATCTTTATTAAATAATTTCATTACACATAATTAAATATAACATTTTATATTTAATTACGAATTAAAATTTTAATTCGTCTTAGCTAATATTATTTAATCAGTATGAAATAATTATGTCATTATTACATTGACTAATCGTTTAGTCGTATATGGTATCAATATGATTACATTTTCATCTAATCATATCTCTCAGATTTCATCCTTTAGGTTTGACTCTTAGGGACCAGTTGTAACATTTTGGGTTTTAAAGTACCTTTATTAGTTCTTGACATTATGTGGTGCCATAATTTGAATTTGTTATGTGTCTAGTGACCAGTCGATGGATCATGGGAAAATGAACATCGGGACCCTGTGTATTCGTGATCACCTGTGATGAACCAATTTATTGGGGAGCAGATTGACAAGTACTTGAGTTTACGGGAGCTAATGGGAGTGAGCTTGGATCCGGACCAGACCAGACAGTGTCTAAATCACTTTAGTAGTTCTATCAGGAGTTGTAGAATTTTCTTTATCTTTTGAGACAGTTTTGGAAACAGCTGTAGAACTTGTCCTTTTTGAGTTTAACATTTAATAATAAAGTACTGTGTTCTTTCCTTTGTATCTACTGCCTCGGGAAACCGAGATGGTAACACCCACATTTATCCGGGGAGTTCTAGTACAGGCCCTTAAATAAATGGGGGTGTTACACCAGTTGATTACCGCTATCTGTATGACAATAACGTCAAACTTTCTAGAAAGCCAACCGTTATTGATAAATGTGAATCAACTGGCTAAAATACAAAGTATACCATGTGTTCCTTTAAGAGATTTATACGTGTTGTCGCACTAACTATTGAGGACACTAGCTCCAACAGTAACCACATTGTCTTCCATTGTCTGATTGAGCTGTTCATCATTAAAACTGTAATTAGCATCCAGAAAAGGTCCATCAACACCATCAACATCCCTTCTTCGAGAACCTTCCCCAACCTCAAATATTGATCCAACAACAGGTGTTGATTGTAACATCCCGTATTTTCGTAAAATATATTTTTAAGGTTTTAAATTATTTTAAGGAATAAAATAATATTCTAATATTTATTGAGAAGGTATTTTAAATAAATTGTTAAGATCCGTCTTAAGAACCTAAAGTCCTTAAGACGAATACAACTTGGCAAGCTTAAGTCCGTATCATAAAACCCGTTCATATTCCAAACCCGTTTTCATTTAAACGGGAAAGGACAACATAAACCCTACAACTCATTTGCATATGTCGACATTTTCATCAACCTCAAAATAAGAACACTGCTCCTTCATTTTTCTCCATTTCTCTTCAAACCTCCAAGCTTCTTTTCGATTTTGCATCATCATCCGAACTCCAAACCAAGGCAAGTTATATATTTTCGAAATCCTCATGAAATTTGCAACTCATCTATCAATTTCAATTTCCATTTCCTTTAACTCAAAAAAGTGGCTGTTTTGGTAGAAATCCGTTTTTAGTCCCTTAAATCCGTTTTTCTTATTGTAGGTGAAGGCTTAGAAGACCCTAACGTGGATAGCTACATTATTGAGGAGGCGCTTTGATCAAAATCGCTTAAGAGGTGACAATTAAGAGAAACTCGGCCTTATTTGTAATATTAGCACTTTTCCTGCTTAAGATGATTGTGTTTCTGATTTTTCATGTTATGAATGTTATAGGGACTTAGTAACATGCTAGGTTTACATAAGAAAGACTTTCAAATGCCTTGTTTATGTTTCATATGCTTTGATGATGAATTTCAGAAATTTTAAGCTTAAGACGAATACAAAGTATGCATTTGTTGAGGCTTTATTGTGTTGTTTAATACTTGCTTTTGGTGTATTTGGGACTTACATATGCTGGGTAATCTTTAGATGTTGCGATTTTAGAAGTTTAGGATCAATTTGAGAAGATTTGAATGTTTTAGGAAATGGCGATTTTGCGTACATGGGACTCTGAGCCGGTAGGCTGACCGGCAGCCGGTCGGCCGGCTCAGAGTCATAGTTGTGTATTTTGCGATATTTAAGTCTGAGGAAGGGTTCTGAGCCGGCAGGTCGGCCGCCGGTCGACCGGCTTAGAATCCCCCTTTGGTTTTTGGAAAAAATTGTAAAGGCTTGGGAAAGGACTTCCAGCCGGCAGACCGGCAGCCGGTCCATCGGCTGAGGGTCTCTCCTTGTTGTCTTGGATTTTGAAGAAAGGTATTTGGAAGGGACTCCCAGCCTGCTGGCCGGCGGACGGTCCACCGGCTGAGAGCCTCTTCTCATTGATTTGGCTGATTTTGGTAAAGGCATGGGAAGGGACTCCCAGCCGGTGGGCCGGCTGAGAGCCCCTGTTCTCGTTATTTGGTTTATAACTTTTAAACGGTTATTCGGTTTTGTTTTAGATTCGTTCCGTGTACCTTTTATGTGTGTTTCAGGTCCCCGGAGGATGGACGACACTATATTGGGTTCGGGAATGGAGAGAGGATAGAGACCCCCGGTAGGGTAACCGAAAGGGAAACCGACTCTCCCTCAACTTAGTTCTCGGGGTCAATTAAGTGTTGTTTAGAAATCTAAGAGATAAGAACTAAGATTTAGTTCTTGAGTTGAATGCTTATAGTGATGCGTATTGAGTTATGCGTTAAGATGTCGCCTCTGAACTTAGTACGTAGATTGGTTGTCATATATAGGGGTATGCGTTGAGATGTCGCCTCTGAGCCCTATATGTGTTTGTTTGTCATGTATGGAGGTATGCGTTGAGATGTCGCCTCCGAGCTCCATACATGTTTGGTTGTCGTGTCTAGGGTATGCGTTGAGATGTCGCCTCTAAGCCCGGACATGTTTGAGTGATCGCGTCAGGACATGCCTTAAGCTGGCCTCTGAGTCTGACGAGTAGAGCAACTGCACAATGGGGCAGTCAGGTTTTCATACCTTACCCGGAGTGCAGGTGTTGGATGCTAGTCCATGCGTTGAGTTTTCGCCTCTGAGTCTAGTGTCTTGTGATGTAGTAGGGGAACATGCGTTGAGTTTTCGCCTCTGAGTTCCTTACTTTGATTGTGAATTGACTGCTAGTCCAGGCGTTGAGTTTTCGCCTCTGAGTCTAGTATCTTATTGATAGCCGGTCCATGCGTTGAGTTTTCGCCTCTGAGTCCTTGCTTGAGATTGTGAACTTGGTATCTAGGTTATGCGTTAAGATGTCGCCTCTGAACCTTTATACTTGTTGATTGATTTAGTATCTAGGTTATACGTTAAGATGTCGCCTCTGAACCTTTATACTTGTTGTTTTATATCTGCTTGCCTTGAGCTTGGTACTGCGTCAGATATGCATGATGATATTGATGATTATATTATCTTGGTTATAGTTGTCCATCCAAGGCACTGGATGACTCTTTGGTCAGTTTCGTAAATAGTTTGGACTGAAAGACCCCCCGACCGGGCAACCGGTAGGGAAACCGGCTCTCCTTCCAAATGGTTTCCGAAGTTGGTTGAGAGCCGTGCATTAGTGATTGCATGATAGTATGAGATTCAGTTGATGAGATATTTATACTTCACATGTTTATATATGCTGGAGTATTCTGTTTGTATTTCTGGGTTACGTGTCGTTACGAAAGGTGGCTAGGAGAACTCTAGTCACTTCCCACTGATTGTGGCGTACATGTTTACAGTATGTAGGTACATGCAGGATTGGCAGGGGTTGCTGAGAGCTAGCGAGTGATGATCCGCTTATCATCTTATGACTTACACATTACGGTAGCTAGACTCTAGATTTTGATACAGTTCTTATTTTGAGTGCCTGTAGGGATGTTTCATCCCAGGCTGTTGTATATATTTTGCTTCCGTACTTAGAACAATTATACTTATTTATTTCTGTTTATATCAGTTTCAGTTTTCAGTTTTAATTCACCTCGCATGTTTTATGTTAAAAAGTTTTAATTCCGCTGCATTTTTAGTACTTTGTATGATTTTATTTTCCGTTTTCGCGAGGGGTTTTATAGTTGGTATTAGAGCATTATTGCTCCTGACGCACTCATGTGACCCCCAACCTTAACTTGACCATATAAACAAATAATGAATGAGAGATGGGGAAGATCTAAGGATGTATATTGTAGTCTATTTGTGATTGCTAATTGCTAAGTTAACACTTTCTTTTCTTTTGAAGGATGGTGAGGACCACGGCTGTTGAGAACACTATAATGCAAGCACTTCATCAGTTGCTTGAGAACCAGAGACAGCAGGCAGAGACTGTTCCACCTCCTCCACCGCCAGGCAATGCGGCCAATCGGCCTGGTAGCTTCTCTTGCATAACATCACAGATGTCCAGGAGCCACGTGAGGACTTATGGAGGCGAGGTTGATCCGGTAGCTCTTACTGAGTGGTTCCGTGAGATGGAAAAGAGCTTCACCATGTACTCGGTTGGCAGAGAGGATAGAGTGCGGCTAGCCACTCACTTTTTGACCTTAGAGGCCGATAGATGGTGGGCATTGACCGGACCGACTTTCATTCTGGATCCTTTATTTGACTGGGAGGCTTTTAAGGATAAGCTCGAGATAAGATTTTATCCTAAGGAGCTTAGATCACATAGGCTTAAGGAGTTCATGGACTTGAAGCAGGGAAAGATGTCCGTTCAGGAGTACACCGACAAATTTAACCAGCTTGCACATTTCGCTTCGAAGTTCGTCAGGGATGAGGCTGAGAGAGTTTACTTCTATCAGGGGAAGAGACCATTTGTTCCATCCACTTCTTCTCCTTCTTCTCAGAAGAAGCGATTTGAGAGGTTTTCTGCTCCGGTCGCTAAGACCACAGTTCACACTGATACTGATTCTAGTGTTTGCCGCCGTTGTGGTAAACCACTTCATCCGGGTTTTGACTGTTTCAAGAATGCCTATAAGTGTTATACTTGTAATGGATTTGGGCATAGATCCTTTGATTGTCCTGAGAGGAACACCGCACTTGGCAAGGCTGCCACTGCTGCTGCAGTGACTAGGGGAGGAAAGGCTAAGGGGAAGATCTTTGTGATGACTAGAGCAGAGGCTGAGGCTCATCCTGACATCGTTGCTGGTATCTTTTCTGTTCTTGGCGCCGAGTGCCTGATTTTATTTGATACTGGTGCTTCTCTATCGTTCATATCGACCCAGTTTGCCGACAAGTTAGCTCTAGAGTCTTCTGTTGTTGAGGAGACTTCTATTTCACTGCCTTCGGGAGATGTTTTCTCCTGCTCCTCTTCCGATACGGATGTTCCGATTATTATTGTTCAAGCCACATTTCCAGCGGACTTACTGAGATTTCCTCTCGAGGAATTTGACATTATCCTCGGTATGGATTGGTTATCGCGATACCATGCTCGCTTCGAGTGTCGCGACCAGAAAATCTGCTTGAGGAGTTCTTCAGGAGTTCGTGTTTCCTATAGGGGAACTCGCCCTAAAAAGGGTGTTCGTGTTGTTTCTTCGATGAAAGCTTCTCATCTTCTTAGGAAGGGTTGTCAAGCCTTTCTGTGTGTTGTTTCAGCTGCAAAGCCATCGCTACCGAAGCTTGAGGATGTAGCTATTGTTCGTGAGTTTCCAGATGTTTTCCCAGAAGAGTTGCCAGGGATACCGCCAGTGGAGTTTACTATTGAGCTTGTTCCAGGTACCGGACCTATATCTAAGGCTCCCTACCGTATGGCTCCACCTGAGTTGAAAGAGTTGAAGCAGCAATTAGAGGAGATGATCGAGAAAGGGTTCATTAGACCGAGTGCTTCTCCTTGGGGTGCTCCAGTTTTATTAGTCAAGAAGAAAGATGGTTCCATGAGACTTTGCATTGATTACCGAGAGTTGAACAGAGTCACCGTGAAGAACATATATCCTTTGCCTAGGATTGATGATTTATTTGATCAGCTTAGAGGTTCTTCCAGATTCTCGAAGATTGACCTTCATTCCGGTTATCATCAGATTCCAGTGAGAGAGGCTGATATTGCAAAGACTGCTTTCTGTACTAGATATGGGCACTTTGAGTTCGTTGTCATGCCTTTTGGTTTGACGAATGCTCCTGCTATCTTCATGGATCAGATGAACAGGACGTTCAGTGAGTTCTTAGACACTTGTGTTGTGGTGTTTATTGATGATATCCTCATTTATTCGAAGACTGATGCTGAGCATGCCGAACATCTTCGATTGATACTTGGGATTTTACGTCGACAGAAGTGGTTCGCGAAGTTCTCTAAGTGTGAGTTTTGGCTATCTAAGGTTGCATTTCTTGGACATGTGATATCTAGTGAGGGAGTTATGGTTGATCCCGCAAAGATTGAGGCCGTTGTTGATTGGGAGAGTCCCAAAGATGTGGGAGAGATTCGTAGTTTCCTCGGTTTGGCTGGATACTATCGTAGATTTGTTGAGGATTTCTCTAGATTGGCTCGTCCGATGACCCACTTATTGAAGAAGGAAGCTAAGTTTGTTTGGACAGATAAGTGTGAGAGCTCATTTCAGGAATTGAAGACCAGATTAACTTCTGCTCCAGTACTTGCTTTGCCAGAGATAGGTGTTGACTTTGATGTTTACTGCGATGCTTAGATGTTAGGGCTTGGATGTGTGTAGATGCAGAGTGGTAAGGTGATTGTGTATTCTTCGAGACAGTTGCGAGTTCACGAGGTGAACTATCCTACGCATGATCTTGAGTTGGCTGTTGTTGTTCATGCCCTGAAGATGTGGCGCCATTACTTGATTGGATCTCATTGTCGCAGTTTCACGGATCATAAGAGCGTGAAGTACATTTTCACCCAGAAGGACCTTAATATGCGACAGAGTCGATGGCTAGAGTTGGTTAAGGATTACGATATTGAGTTGTTGTATCATGAGGGAAAGGCCAATGTGGTTGCTGATGCGCTTAGCCGCAAGACTTCTCATTCGATGAGTGATATGCGTGTTCTACCTGGGGAGCTTTGTTCTGAGTTCCGGAAGCTGGGATTAGAGATGGTTGGTAGTGGTTTTGATTGGTTATCTGCTATGACTGCCGAGCCGACATTGTATTGGGAGATTCGCCAGGGTTTGCCTACAGATGTTGTTTTCCGGAAGTTCGAGGCCAAGATTGCGAGTGGTGATGCACAGGACTTCGTGACTGGTTTTGATGGTTTTCTTCGGTTTCGAGGCAGGATGTATGTTCCAGATGTGCCAGATTTGAGGAAGAGGGTTTTAGATGAGGCTCACCTGATGCCTTATTCTGTTCATCCGGGCGGCGACAAGATGCACAAGGACTTGAGACTTCTATTTTGGTGGCCCGGGATGAAGAAGAACATTTTGGATTACGTGAGTAAGTGTCTGACTTGTCAACAAGTCAAGATCGAGCATAGGAGGCCAGGTGGTTTGTTACAGCCGCTCCACGTACCTCAGTGGAACTGGGAGTGCATTTCGATGGACTTCGTGACTGCATTGCCTAAGACAGTTGGAGGCAAGGATGCGATTTGGGTTGTGGTTGATAGGTTGACTAAGTGTGCCAGATTTGTACCTATCCGCGAGACGTGGGATATGGACCGCTTAGCCCGAGCTTATATTGCCGAGATCGTCCGTTACCATGGTGTCCCGAGAGTGATCGTTTCTGATCGTGATCCTCGTTTCTGTTCCAGATTTTGGAAGGCTCTACAGGAGGCTATGGGTAGCCGTATGCTGTTGAGTACAGCATTTCATGCCGCGACTGATGGACAGTCCGAGAGGACTATTCAAACATTAGAGGACTTGCTCCGTGCTTGTGCACTTGATTTCCAGGGCTCTTGGGAACAGTGTCTACCGTTAGTTGACTTTTCCTACAACAACAGCTTTCACTCATCTATTGGTATGGCTCCGTATGAGGCGCTCTATGGTAGGAAGTATCGTAGCCCGATCTGTTGGGATCAGGCGAGCGACGTGCACGACCTAGGACCGGACCAGTTAGCTGCGACGATTGATCACGTCCAGCTTATCAGAGGTAGGATGAAGGTCGCACATGATCGGCAGAAATCCTATGCAGATGTCCGTCGTAGACCTCTCGAGTTTGAGGTGGGTGACAGAGTTTTCCTGAGAGTTTCACCGATGAAGGGCGTCAAGAGGTTTGGCGTTAAGGGCAAGCTGAGCCCTAAGTATATTGGGCCATTTGAGATCGTGAAGAGGATTGGTGTTGCTACTTACCGTTTGGACTTGCCTCCTAGTTTGGGCAAGGTTCATAGTGTCTTTCATGTTTCTCAGCTCCGCAAGTATGTCAGTGACCCTAGTCGTGTGCTTCATAGAGAGATCGAGAACCTAGAGCCGAGTCTTGCTTTCGAGGAGCGTCCCGTGAAGATTCTAGACCGTCAGGACAGGAAGCTTAGGAGCAAGGTGATGCCCTTAGTGAAGATTCTTTGGCGTTGCGGTGATGTTGAGGAGCAGACATGGAAGACCGAGGCATCGATGCGTGCTACGCATCCTTCTCTTTTCGATTGAGGTATAGTTATCTAGAATTTATCTTCGTTCGAGTTTCGAGGACGAAACGTTTTGAAGTTGGGGTGATTGTAACATCCCGTATTTTCGTAAAATATATTTTTAAGGTTTTAAATTATTTTAAGGAATAAAATAATATTCTAATATTTATTGAGAAGGTATTTCATAAATCGTTACGATCCGTCTTAAGAACCTTAAGTCCTTAAGACGAATACAACTTGGCAAGCTTAAGTCCGTATCATAAAACCCGTTCATATTCCCGTTTTCATTTAAACGCGAAAGGACAACATAAACCCTACAACTCATTTGCATATGTCGACATTTTCATCAACCTCAAAATAAGAACACTGCTCCTTCATTTTTCTCCATTTGTCTTCAAACCTCCAAGCTTCTTTTCGATTTTGCATCATCATCCGAAATCCAAACCAAGGCAAGTTATATATTTTCGAAATCCTCATGAAATTTGCAACTCATCTATCACTTTCAATTTCCATTTCCTTTAACTCGAAAAAGTGGTTGTTTTGGTAGAAATCCGTTTTTAGTCCCTTAAATCCGTTTTTCTTGTTGTAGGTGAAGGCTTAGAAGACCCTAACGTGGATAGCTACACTATTGAGAAGGAGCTTTGATCAAAATCGCTTAAGAGGTGACAATTAAGAGAAACTCGGCCTTATTTGTAATATTAGCACTTTTCTTGCTTAAGATGATTGTGTTTCTGATTTTTCATGTTATGAATGTTATTGGGACTTAGTAACATGCTAGGTTTACATAAGAAAGACTTTCACATGCCTTGTTTATGTTTTTTATGGTTTGATGATGAATTTCAGAAATTTTAAGCTTAAGACGAATATAAAGTATGCATTTGTTGAGGCTTTATTGTGTTGTTTAATACTTGCTTTTGGTGTATTTGGGACTTACATATGCTGGGTAATCTGTGGATGTTGCGATTTTAGAAGTTTAAGATCGATTAGAGAAGATTTGAATGTTTTAGGAAATGGCGATTTTGCATACAAGGGACTCTGAGCCGGTAGGCTGACCGGCAGCCGGTCGGCCGGCTCAGAGTCATAGTTCTGTATTTTGCGATATTTAAGTCTGAGGAAGGGTTCTGAGCCGGCAGGTCGGCCGCCGGTCAACCGGCTTAGAATCCCTCTTTGGTTTTTGGAAAAATTTGTAAAGGCTTGGGAAAGGACTCCCAGCCGGCAGACCGGCAGCCGGTCCATCGGCTGAAGGTCTCTCCTTGTTGTTTTGGATTTTGAAGAAAGGTATTTGGAAGGGACTCCCAGCCGGCTGGCCGGCGGACGGTCCATCGGCTGAGAGCCTCTTCTCATTGATTTGGCTGATTTTGGTAAAGGCATGGGAAGGGACTCCCAGCCGGTGGGCCGGCAGACGGTCCAGGACCGGCTGAGAGCCCATGTTCTCGTTATTTGGTTTATAACTTTTAAACGGTTATTCGGTTTTGTTTGAGATTCATTCCGTGTACCTTTTATGTGTGTCTGAGGTCCCCGGAGGATGGGCGACACTATATTGGGTTCGGGAATGGAGAGAGGATAGAGACCCCCCGGTCGGGTAACCGAAAGGGAAACCGGCTCTCCGTCAACTTAGTTCTCGGTGTCAATTAAGTGTTGTTTAGAAATATAAGAGATAAGAACTACGATTTAGTTATTGAGTTGAATGCTTATAGTGATGCGTATTGAGTTATGCGTTAAGATGTCGCCTCTGAACTTAGTACGTAGATTGGTTGTCATATATAGGGGTATGCGTTGAGATGTCGCCTCTGAGCCCTATATGTGTTTGTTTGTCGTGTATGGAGGTATGAGTTTAGATGTCGCCTCCGAGCTCCATACATGTTTGGTTGTCGTGTCTGGGGTATGCGTTGAGATGTCGCCTCTAAGCCCAGACATGTTTGAGTGATCGCGTCAGGACATGCCTTAAGCTGGCCTCTGAGTCTGACGAGTAGAGCAACTGCACAACGGGGCAGTCAGGTTGTCATACCTTACCCGGAGTGCAGGTGTTGGATGATAGTCCATGCGTTGAGTTTTCGCCTCTGAGTCTAGTGTCTTGTGATGTAGTAGGGGAACATGCGTTGAGTTTTCGCCTCTGACTTCCTTACTTTGATTGTGAATTGAGTGCTAGTCCATGCGTTGAGTTTTCGCCTCTGAGTCTAGTATCTTATTGATAGCCGGTCCATGCGTTGAGTTTTCGCCTCTGAGTCCTTGCTTGAGATTGTGAACTTGGTATCTAGGTTATGCGTTAAGATGTCGCCTCTGAACCTTTATACTTGTTGATTGATTTAGTATCTAGGTTATGCGTTAAGATGTCGCCTCTGAACCTTTATACTTGTTGTTTTATATCTGCTTGCCTTGAGCTTGGTACAGTCTCAGATGTGCATGATGATATTGATGATTATATTATCTTGGTTATAGTTGTCCATCCAAGGCACTGGATGACTCTTTGGTCAGTTTCGTAAATAGTTTGGACTGAAAGACCCCCCGACCGGGCAACCGGTAGGGAAACCGGCTCTCCTTCCAAATGATTTCCGAAGTTGGTTGAGAGCCGTGCATTAGTGATTGCATGATAGTATGAGATTCAGTTGATGAGATATTTATATTTCACATGTTTATATATGCTGGAGTATTCTGTTTGTATTTCTGTGTTACGTGTCGTTACGAAAGGTGGCTAGGAGAACTCTAGTCACTCCCCACTGATTGTCGCGTACATGTTTACAAGTATGTAGGTACATGCAGGATTGGCAGGGGTTGCTGAGAGCTAGCGAGTGATGATCCGCTTATCATCTTATGACTTACACATTACGATAGCTAGACTCTAGATTTTGATACAGTTCTTCTTTTGAGTGCATGTAGGGATGTTTCATCCCAGGCTGTTGTATATATTTTGCTTCCGTACTTAGAACAGTTATACTTATCTATTTCTGTTTATATCAGTTTCAGTTTTCAGTTTTAATTCACCTCGCATGTTTTATGTTAAAAAGTTTTAATTCCGCTGCATTTTTAGTAGTTTGTACTATTTTCCGTTTTCGCGAGGGGTTTTACAGTTGGTATTAGAGCATTATTGCTCCTTACGCACTCATGTGACCCCCAACCTTAACTTGACCATATAAACAAATAATGAATGAGAGATGGGGTAGATCTAAGGATGTATATTGTAGTCTATTTGTGATTGCTAATTGCTAAGTTAACACTTTCTTTTCTTTTGAAGGATGGTGAGGACCACGGCTGCTGAGAACACTATAATGCAAGCACTTCATCAGTTTCTTGAGAACCAGAGATAGCGGGCAGTGATTGTTCCACCTCCTCCACCGCCAGGCAATGAGGCCAATCGGCCTGGTAGCTTCTCTTGCATAACATCACAGATGTCCAGGAGCCACGTGAGGACTTATGGATGCGAGGTTGATCCGGTAGCTCTTACTGAGTGGTTCCGTGAGATGGAAAAGAGCTTCACCATGTACTCGGTTGGCAGAGAGGATAGAGTGCGGCTAGCCACTCACTTTTTGACCTTAGAGGCCGATAGATGGTGGGCATTGACCGGACCGACTTTCATTCTGGATCCTTTATTTGACTGGGAGGCTTTTAAGGATAAGCTCGAGACGAGATTTTATCCTAAGGAGCTTAGATCACAGAGGCTTAAGGAGTTCATGGACTTGAAGCAGGGAAAGATGTCCGTTCAGGAGAACACCGACAAATTTAACCAGCTTGCACATTTCGCTTCGAAGTTCGTCAGGGATGAGGCCGAGAGAGTTTACTTCTATCAGGGGAAGAGACCATTTGTTCCATCCACTTCTTCTCCTTCTTCTCAGAAGAAGCGATTTGAGAGGTTTTCTGCTCCGGTCGCTAAGACCACAGTTCACACTGATACTGATTCTAGTGTTTGCCGCCGTTGTGGTAAACCACTTCATCCGGGTTTTGACTGTTTCAAGAATGCCTATAAGTGTTATACTTGTAATGGATTTGGGCATAGATCCTTTGATTGTCCTGAGAGGAACACCGCACTTGGCAAGGCTGCCACTGCTGCTGCAGCGACTAGGGGAGGAAAGGCTAAGGGGAAGATCTTTGTGATGACTAGAGCAGAGGCTGAGGCTCATCCTGACATCGTTGCTGGTACCTTTTCTGTTCTTGGCGCCGAGTGCCTGATTTTATTTGATACTGGTGCTTCTCTATCGTTCATATCGACCCAGTTTGCCGACAAGTTAGCTCTGGAGTCTTCTGTTGTTGAGGAGACTTCTATCTCACTGCCTTCGGGAGATGATTTCTCCTGCTCCTCTTCCCATACGGATGTTCCGATTATTATTGGTCAAGCCACATTTCCAGCGGACTTACTGAGATTTCCTCTCGAGGAATTTGACATTATCCTCGGTATGGATTGGTTATCGCGATACCATGCTCGCTTCGAGTGTCGCGACCAGAAAATCTGCTTGAGGAGTTCTTCAGGAGTTCGTGTTTCCTATAGGGGAACTCGCCCTAAAAAGGGTGTTCGTGTTGTTTCTTCGATGAAAGCTTCTCATCTTCTTAGGAAGGATTGCCAAGCCTTCCTGTGTGTTGTTTCAGCTGCAAAGCCATCGCTACCGAAGCTTGAGGATGTAGCTATTGTTCGTGAGTTTCCAGATGTTTTCCCAGAAGAGTTGCCAGGGATACCGCCAGAGAGAGATGTGGAGTTTACTATTGAGCTTGTTCCAGGTACCGGACCTATATCTAAGGCTCCCTACCGTATGGCTCCACCTGAGTTGAAAGAGTTGAAGCAGCAATAAGAGGAGATGATCGAGAAAGGGTTCATTAGACCGAGTGCTTCTCCTTGGGGTGCTCCAGTTTTATTTGTCAAGAAGAAAGATGGTTCCATGAGACTTTGCATTGATTACAGAGAGTTGAACAGAGTCACCGTGAAGAACATATATCCTTTGCCTAGGATTGATGATTTATTTGATCAGCTTAGAGGTGCTTCCAGATTCTCGAAGATTGACCTTCGTTCCGGTTATCATCAAATTCCAGTGAGAGAGGCTGATATTGCGAAGACTTCTTTCTGTACTAGATATGGGCACTTTGAGTTCGTTGTCATACCTTTTGGTTTGACGAATGCTCCTGCTATCTTCATGGATCAGATGAACAGGACGTTCAGTGAGTTCTTAGACACTTGTGTTGTGGTGTTTATTGATGATATCCTCATTTATTCGAAGACTGATGCTGAGCATGCCGAACATCTTCGATTGATACTTGGGATTTTACGTCGATAGAAGTGGTTCGCAAAGTTCTCTAAGTGTGAGTTTTGGCTATCTAAGGTTGCATTTCTTGGACATGTGATATCTAGTGAGGGAGTTATGGTTGATCCCGCAAAGATTGAGGTCGTTGTTGATTGGGAGAGTTTCCTCGGTTTGGCTGGATACTATCGTAGATTTGTTGAGGATTTCTCTAGATTGGCTCGTCCGATGACCCACTTATTGAAGAAGGAAGCTAAGTTTGTTTGGACAGATAAGTGTGAGAGCTCATTTCAGGAATTGAAGACCAGATTGACTTCTGCTCCAGTACTTGTTTTGCCAGAGATTGGTGTTGACTTTGATGTTTACTGCGATGCTTCGATGTTAGGGCTTGGATGTGTGTTGATGCAGAGTGGTAAGGTGATTGCGTATTCTTCGAGACAGTTGCGAGTTCACGAGGTGAACTATCCTATGCATGATCTTGAGTTGGTTGTTGTTGTTCATGCCCTGAAGATGTGGCGCCATTACTTGATTGGATCTCATTGTCGCAGTTTCACGGATCATAAGAGCATGAAGTACATTTTCACCCAGAAGGACCTTAATATGCGACAGCGTCGATGGCTATAGTTGGTTAAGGATTACGATATTGAGTTGTTGTATCATGCCCTGAAGATGTGGCGCCATTATTTGATTGGATCTCATTGTCGCAGTTTCACGGATCATGAGAGCCTGAAGTACATTTTCACCCAGAAGGACCTTAATATGCGACAGCGTCGATGGCTAGAGTTGGTTAAGGATTACGATATTGAGTTGTTGTATCATGAGGGAAAGGCCAATGTGGTTGCTGATGCGCTTAGCCGCAAGACTTCTCATTCGATGAGTGTTATGCGTGTTCTACCTGAGGAGCTTTGTTCTGAGTTCCGGAAGCTGGGAATAGAGATGGTTGGTAGTGGTTTTTATTGGTTATCTGCTATGACTGCCGAGCCGACATTGTATTGGGAGATTCGCCAGGGTTTGCCTACAGATGTTGTTTTCCGGAAGTTCGAGGCCAAGATTGCGAGTGGTGATGCACAGGAATTCGTGACTGGTTTTGATGGTTTTCTTCGGTTTCGAGGCAGGATGTATGTTCCAGATGTGCTAGATTTGAGGAAGAGGGTTTTAGATGAGGCTCACCTGATGCCTTATTCTATTCATCCGGGCGGAGAGAAGATGCATAAGGACTTGAGACTTCTATTTTGGTGGCCCGGGATGAAGAAGAACATTTTGGATTACGTGAGTAAGTGTCTGACTTGTCAACAAGTCAAGATCGAGCATAGGAGACCAGGTGGTTTGTTACAGCCGCTCCACGTTCCTCAGTGGAACTGGGAGTGCATTTCGATGGACTTCGTGACTACATTGCCTAAGACAGTTGGAGGCCAGGATGCGATTTGGGTTGTGGTTGATAGGTTGACTAAGTGTGCTAGATAAGTGCCTATCCGCGAGACGTGGGATATGGACCGCTTAGCCCGAGCTTATATTGCCGAGATCGTCCGTTACCATGGTGTCCCGAGAGTGATCGTTTCTGATCGTGATCCTCGTTTCTGTTCCAGATTTTGGAAGGCTCTACAGGAGGCTATGGGTAGCCGTCTGCTGTTGAGTACAGCATTTCATGCCGCGACTGATGGACAGTCCGAGAGGACTATTCAAACATTAGAGGACTTGCTCCGTGCTTGTGCACTTGATTTCCAGGGCTCTTGGGAACAGTGTCTACCGTTAGTTGAGTTTTCCTACAACAACAACTTTCACTCATCTATTGGTATGGCTCCGTATGAGGCGCTCTATGGTAGGAAGTGTCGTAGCCCGATCTGTTGGGATCAGGCGAGCGACGTGCACGACCTAGGACCGGACCAGTTAGCTGCGACGATTGATCACGTCCAGCTTATCAGAGGTAGGATGAAGGTCGCACATGATCGGCAGAAATCCTATGCAGATGTCCGTCGTAGACCTCTCGAGTTTGAGGTGGGTGACAGAGTTTTCCTGAGAGTTTCACCGATGAAGGGCGTCAAGAGGTTTGGCGTTAAGGGCAAGCTGAGCCCTAAGTATATTGGGCTGTTTGAGATCGTGAAGAGGATTGGTGTGCTGCTTACCGTTTGGACTTGCCTCCTAGTTTGGGCAAGGTTCATAGTGTCTATCATGTTTCTCAGCTCCGCAAGTATGTCAGTGACCCTAGTCATGTGCTTCATAGAGAGATCGAGAACCTAGAGCCGAGTCTTGCTTTCGAGGAGCGTCCCGTGAAGATTCTAGACCGTCAGGACAGGAAGCTTAGGAGCAAGGTGATGCCCTTAGTGAAGATTCTTTGGTGTTGCGGTGATGTTGAGGAGTAGACATGGGAGACCGAGGTATCGATGCGTGCTACGCATCCTTCTCTTTTCGATTGAGGTATAGTTATCTAGAATTTATCTTCGTTCGAGTTTCGAGGACGAAACGTTTTGAAGTTGGGGTGATTGTAACATCCCGTATTTTCGTAAAATATATTTTTAAGGTTTTATATTATTTTAAGGAATAAAATAATATTCTAATATTTATTGAGAAGGTATTTTATAAATCGTTAAGATCCGTCTTAAGAACCTTAAGTCCTTAAGACGAATACAACTTGGCAAGCTTAAGTCCGTATCATAAAACCCGTTCATATTCCCGTTTTCATTTAAACGCGAAAGGACAATATAAACCCTACAACTCATTTGCATATGTCGACATTTTCATCAACCTCAAAATAAGAACACTGCTCCTTCATTTTTCTCCATTTCTCTTCAAACCTCCAAGCTTCTTTTCGATTTTGCATCATCATCCGAACTCCAAACCAAGGCAAGTTATATATTTTCAAAATCCTCATGAAATTTGCAACTCATCTATCACTTTCAATTTCCATTTCCTTTAACTCGAAAAAGTGGTTGTTTTGGTAGAAATCTGTTTTTAGTCCCTTAAATCCGTTTTTCTTGTTGTAGGTGAAGGCTTAGAAGACCCTAACGTGGATAGCTACATTATTGAGGAGGAGCTTTGATCAAAATCGCTTAAGAGGTGACAATTAAGAAAAACTCGGCCTTATTTGTAATATTAGCACTTTTCTTGCTTAAGATGATTGTGTTTCTGATTTTTCATGTTACGTGATGCGTGTCTATTTTATGATGTTTTACATCTATTTTCACACGCATTTTAGAGCTCATTTACAATGTTTTAGCATTTATTTCCCAACAATTGTCTACTTTCGTATTTTTATGCTCTTTTGCAGATTTATGCGGAAAAGGGACGATTTTATATCAAATTTATGCCCTCGGGACTTTTCATGACTAAGGGCAAGAAGGAACGAAGCCTAGCGCACATTTCAAGGCCTGAAGATAGCTTTAACAAGCAAAGAATCGATCCACGATGTTGCAGCCTGTTTCAAATGGCTATATCGCGAGTTCTAGAGCAGATAATGGAGGGATTCCAGATGGAGGTGAAAGCTTATCCTCTTAGCTTTCCAACGCCGCAAGAATCGCTTGATTACGATGAGTAACGAAGAAATGGCAGCTGTTTTAAGATCGACGCGCGCTGCAGTCCCGACATCAGGTCGACCGGCCTACTAATTGGGTCGACCGACCTCAGCGTAGACCCAGAAGTTTCCGCGAAGCCCATTAAAGTGTTTAGATCATTAGGTAACTCTTTAATTCCGCCTATTTAAACTAAATTACGGGATTAGGGTTATTCATTCAGTCATATATCAAGTTTCCTACCTAGTTTTCTATCATAGAGTTACATCTAGTTTTAGTTTTAATCTTTCTATAATCATCAAACACTTTTCTTTAGTTTTATACATTGTTCATCATCAATCTTTCAACAATAATCAATAAAGCTTGTTCTTTTCCGCCTTAATCCTTATTTCTGGTAATTCCTCTCTTAATTTCTGTTTTATTATTGTTAGTTTATAATTATTGCATACGGTTAAGTTAGAATCCCAAACCTTTATTATTATTGCATGTTTAGATTGATGTTCTTTATAATTTCCATGTTTATTCCTATTTTTATTATTGTTTCAATAGTTATGAGTAGCTAATTTCATATGTTAGGATGTAGGGAGTAAATATGCATAGGTAGTATAATTCTCGAATCAACATGTCGCAGGCAGGAGGTTGACCGACCACCATTATAGGTCGGCCGACCGACTCGTGTTTGAATTCTGTTTCGCTTTAATTTGTAGACTATAATAACCTACAATGAGACCAAAAGGAGACTTGTAGGATGTTAGTAATGACCTACCCAAGATTGAGAGATATGGGAAGGGCATTGGTTTACATCTTAAGACGGCTAGGTTACCCAAGACTGAAAGGTATGTGACCTAGAATTTAGGAATCACCCTTATTGTTGACACCTAATAATTGTGAGACCTAGGAACTAATAGCATAGGCCGAAAGGAGCTATTAGGTAGCATAGACCTAAAGGATATGTTACACCCCTTACGCGACTGCAATACATGTTGACTTAGGATTTATATTATCTTAGCTATTTATTACCCAAACATCCTAGCATCTCTTTTATTATAGTTTATTCTCATCTTTATTTACTTGTTTTATTTTATATTTGTTTTAGACTTAGCAACAATCAATCAAACCCCCTCTCTATTGTTACTTAATAGATTAAAAATTAGCAAACATAATTAACCTTGTCTCTCTGTGGTTCGACCCTTACTATCACTATCTATAGTTTTAGTTTGGTTTATAAATTTTATCTTTGACACCCACAACGACGGGTATAAAATTTTGGCGCCGTTGTCGGGGAGGCGGTATAATTTTGTTTGTTAGTTTTTAGTTTATTTTCCTTGTCTTAAGGAACTTCGGTTCCTTAAGACCGTTACTTACCTTTTCTTCTAGTTTTGTTTTAGAAGACAGTTTTTTTTTAGAGGAAGACTTGAGTACTCCCAGTGCTATTGCGATCATGTCTACTATTTCTGATAATCTTCATCCAGCAGCACACCACCTTCCACAGGGATTTATTCTCCCCTTTGAAATTCATCTCTCCTATATCGAATTGGTGGAGTAAAAACAGTTTGCAGGTCTACTGGATGAAGCTCCTTTGAAGCATTTGGAGCTATTTACAGATTATTTTTGTTCCATACCCGTACCGGCGGGAGAGGCGCAAGATGAGGTTAAGGAGAAGTTGTTTCGTTTCTCCTTGAAAGATTCTGCGCGTGAATGGATTCGTTACCTTGATAGGGTAGCGGCTAGAGTTACAGATTGGACATCTCTGGCATTGGCTTTCTGCAAACAGTACATTTCGCCAGCAAAAACCAATGCTTTGAGAATTCAAATCTCAAATTTCCAGCTAGGACCCGATGAGAAATTTTATGAAGCGTGGGCCCGTTTTAAGAAGTTGGTTCGATCCGTTCCTCACCACGGCTTTGAGGAGTGGTACCTTTGCGACCGATTCTATAACTCTTTGTATGATGACTACAGAGCCATCCTTGATTCGGCTACAAATGGTAGTTTTTATAATGTAACTTATGATAAGGGTTGGGATATTATTGAGGAGATGACGGTTCATAGAGCTGAAAATGGAAATATACGCGGGAATTCACTGAAAACAAGTATTGAAATAAGTCATGTTGCCGCACTTGAAACATCCAATAACGCCTGTTCCGAAGAACCTGAGAAAGCTTATGAGGGACCAACCCCAAAGGATGATTCTGCCGTAGTTCAGAACGAAGAAACTGATCCCGTGCACAGGTCAGAAGGTCGACCGACCACAACATCAGGTCGACCAACCTCGACACATGACGTGAGATTAGTTTCTGCAGAACAGAAAAATTTCGATAATACAGCACCTGGTCGATCGACCAGTATACCAGGTCGACCGACCGCGTTACCTGAGCAGATTGTGGGTTCGCCTCCTGAACTACCTGACTATCCTCTCATCAATGCCTCGACGGAGATTCTGAAGTTAAAAGAGCCGAAGATTGTTGATTCTGCGACAAGCATTGCAGTCCCGTATCCGGATCATTTGGAGAAAGTAAAATTGGAGCATCAGTTCGGAAAAATCTTGGAGATCGTCAAGGGCCTTAAGCTTAAGAGAAAATTGGAGGACCATCCTATTATTTTCTGTTTTTGCAGGTCATGGTAAAGAGGGCATAGGAGATCCTGGTGATACTAGTGAGACAAAATTGGAGCAAGTTGCTGAAGAAGATAGGCCGGGCAAAGTAAAGAAGCGTGTCATAGCCTATGCGACACCAGATACCCTTCCTCCATCTAGGCCTGTTGTCTGGAAGCCCAGAGTAGCGGCCCATACTGCTGAAAAAACCTCTTTTAGTCAAGTGCCCTGCTTTGGGGTATCTTGCTGCTGAGTCGTAGTGCTAGTCAAGCGATTTATTTCAATTTTTTGTTGGACTATTTTTTTTGTTCTTGTTTTTAGACTTGGACTCTCTTTGTTTTTGTTGCTATGTTTTGAGACTTTTTAGACTTGGTTCTGGGATCTTGCGCATTTGTTGGGCGCATATATGATGATTTTTCAGGTTTAAAGAAGAATGACTTGGTTAATACAAGTTATTTCCGAAGAAAAGAAGGGTGCTGTGCAGCAGAGGGGTCGACCGACTAGATATATGGGTCGGCCGACCTAGTCCCTGCATTCCTGGAGTTCCTGCAGTCCGCAGGAAGGTCGGTCGACCAGAAACATAGGTCGGTCGACCTACCCATCCGTCACAGCCTGTTCGTTTCTTCCTCGGGAATCGTGCAACCATCTTAGGTACTTGAGTGGCACTGCTGGCCACCAAAACCTCTCAGCTTACGCTGGTTTGGGGAGGTTTCTCATGCGCTTCATATATCCAGTGAGTTCTTTCCGGTTTTTCCTTGGTTTTTATTTTCCTTGCATCTTTCCTTTAATTTTAATAAACCTTTACTTAGGCTAATGCACAAATGGGGACATTGTGCGGGTTGGTTTGGGGAATGGTTTCGTGTCACATGCATTGCATTTTGTCACACGTTTATTGCATTTCCGTATTGCATTGTTCTTTTCTTTATTTTCTAAAAAAAAAAAAAAAAAATAATAGAAAAATTTCAAAAATTCCAAAAAAATGCACGTTTATTTTAGCATATAGATCGAGTCGGAACGAGAGTATTCAAGGATGATCTTTGCTATCTTACATGTTTATGCCTTTACCTTGCCTTGTCAACTTGTTTTAGTATGAGAGTCTTTTGCATATCTACGAGTTTTTGTCAATTTGTATATCTTGAGACTTGACTTATACCTTGGCGACCTACTATACATTCTAAGTTTTAGAGCTTTATTTCCTGGTTTCATTCTTAAACCGGTTGTCTAGGATGTGAGTAGTACTCCCCTTGGAACATGTTACATCAATATGCATAAACATGAACTTGAATTGTTATATACTTGTTTTACTTTCTCGTTTTGTGAGTCTTGATACGTGCATTTGGGATCCCTTTTCTCATATTTACCCATAAGCTTCACATAGCCAAAATTGCCTTTTTATTCCCCCAAAACTACATCACATACTTAGCCTACCTTTCCAAGCTAGTATTTGTGGTCTTTGGTTTATTTTGAGGCATCTTGGTTTGTATACTATCTTGAGCAAAAGGAGAAAAGAAAAAAAGAAAAAAAAAGAAAAAAAAAACGAAAAAGAAAAAAAAAATCGAAAAGTACAGGAAGTTAGTCGACCGACCACACCCTGAGGTCGGTCGACCAACTGATAGAATCAGTGTCAAAATTTCGTTCCAAAAACCCCTTTCTTTTATATGTTATCACTCCCGTACTTCATTCAAAACATTTGGGAGACCTTTCTTATATTTAATGTGAGAGTTGTGCTACAAAAGAGCACTTTCTTAATATCAAAAGTTGTGAAATATGTTGTTGGGAACCGGTTTTACTAGCTTGGCTACTAACCCCACAAATCCAAAAACATCTTAACCACTTTTTACCTTTTACCTCACTTATCTTTCATTATCTCAATTGCATGTATTTGAGTCACTTGATGAGTATTGTAATACATAGTTGTAGAATTCTTGTTCATGTTAGATTGCAGGCATGTTTCCATGGGTCGTAGTTAGGTGAGTGTCATGACAATATAATTCTTTCTATCTTCTACATATACTCGCCCTTTGCTTCATGAGTGTCTCGAGCGTACCGCGAGAGTCCATGGTATAAAGTCTCTATAGTCTCTAGTCTTGCAAAGTTTGACGACACCATAACTCGTTTGCATGATTTAAATACTTTCTCATTTTGTACTTGGCATTGGTTTAAGCTTACATGTAAATTTCGCTCTGAGATTGAAATCGTTCCATTACTTAAGATCGAGTCTATTTCTTGCTTGAGGGCAAGCAAGGTTTGGTTTGGGGAATTTGATGCGTGTCTATTTTATGATGTTTTACATCTATTTTCTCACGCATTTTAGAGCTCATTTACAATGTTTTAGCATTTATTTCCCAACAATTGTCTACTTTCGTATTTTTATGCTCTTTTGCAGATTTATGCGGAAAAGGGACGATTTTATATCAAATTTATGCCCTCGGGACTTTTCATGACTAAGGGCAAGAAGGAACGAAGCCTAGCGCACATTTCAAGGCCTGAATATAGCTTTAACAAGCAAAGAATCGATCCACGATGTTGCAGCCTGTTTCAAATGGCTATATCTCGAGTTCTAGAGCTGATAATGGAGTGATTCTAGTTGGAGGTGAAAGCTTATCCTCTTAGCTTTCCAACGCCGCAAGAATCGCTTGATTACGATGAGTAACGAAGAAATGGTAGCTGTTTAAAGATCGACGCGCGCTGCAGTCCCGACATCAGGTCGACCGACCTACTAATTGGGTCGACCGACCTCAGCGCAAACCCAGAAGTTTCCGCGAAGCCCATTAAAGTGTTTAGGTCATTAGGAAACTCTTTAATTCCGCCTATTTAAACTAAATTACGGGATTAGGGTTATTCATTCAGTCATATATCAAGTTTCCTACCTAGTTTTCTATCATAGAGTTACATCTTGTTTTAGTTTTAATCTTTCCATAATCATCAAACACTTTTCTTTAGTTTTATACATTGTTCATCATCAATCTTTCAACAATAATCAATAAAGCTTGTTCTTTTCCGCCTTAATCCTTATTTCTGGTAATTCCTCTCTTAATTTCTGTTTTATTATTGTTAGTTTATAATTATTGCATACGGTTAAGTTAGAATCCCAAACCTTTATTATTATTGCATGTTTACATTGATGTTCTTTATAATTTCCATGTTTATTCCTATTTTTATTATTGTTTCAATAGTTATGAGTAGCTAATTTCATATGTTAGGATGTAGGGAGTAAATATGCATAGGTAGTATAATTCTCGAATCAACATGTCGCAGGCAGAGGTCGACCGACCACCATTATAGGTCGGCCGACCGACTCGTGTTTGAATTCTGTTTCGCTTTAATTTGTAGACTATAATAACCTACAATGAGACCAAAAGGAGACTTGTAGGATGTTAGTAATGACCTACCCAAGATTGAGAGATATGGGAAGGGCGTTGGTTTACATCTTAAGACGGCTAGGTTACCCAAGACTGAAAGGTATGTGACCTAGAATTTAGGAATCACCCTTATTGTTGACACCCAATAATTGTGAGACCTAGGAACTAATAACATAGGCCGAAAGGAGCTATTAGGTAGCATAGACCTAAAAGATATGTTACACCCCTTACGCGACTGCAATACATGTTGACTTAAGATTTATATTGTCTTAGCTATTTATTACCCAAACATCCTAGCATCTCTTTTATCATAGTTTATTCTCATCTTTATTTACTTTTTTTATTTTATATTTGTTTTAGACTTAGCAACAATCAATCAAACCCCCTCTCTATTGTTACTTAATAGATTAAAAATTAGCAAACATAATTAACCTTGTATCTCTGTGGTTCGACCCTTACTATCACTATCTATAGTTTTAGTTTGGTTTATAAATTTTATCTTTGACACCCACAACGACGGGTATCATTATGAATGTTATTGGGACTTAGTAACATGCTAGGTTTACATAAGAAAGACTTTCACATGCCTAGAACACATTTACTTCAAAAGCTACGATTCTTACCCAGAGTATCTAGATCAAGTTGAAAAGCCGGTCTAGACCTTGGAAACCTCCATGAACTTGCATGCATGGCATTAGAAGGCTGAAAAGAAGCATAAAGAAGGATTTGTGAATCTTGATAGAATGAAAAGGCCAATAAGGGAAAAGAAGTTTTAAGGGTGTAATGATCAAAGCTCTCGCATGGAGAGAAGAAAACTCTCATTGTAGAGAGAGAAGTTAACTTAACTCTAATTCTTAATTATGAGTAGTAATCAAATCATTGTTGAGTTGAAGTGATCACTACAAAAAAACACTGTATTTGCGACGGACAGAAAATCCGTCGCAAAAATTGGTTTGGGACGGAATTTATTTTTGCGACGGACCCAAAATTCCAAGACCCGCGAAGCAAAAGTCAAATGGCGGGAAAGTTTGCGACGGCAAATCCGTCGCAAATATTGACTTTTGCGACGGAATTTCCGTCGCAAATAATTGACGAGAATTGACCAAAATCTGGTCCAGGGTCAAAGTTTGACCTGATTTGCGACGGAATTTCCGTCGCAAAAGTCAAAATTTGCGACAGAATTTCCGTCGCAAATCTGGTCAAAGTTTGACCTGGACCAGATTTGCGACGGAAATCCCGTCGCAAATTTCGGTCCCAAAAATTTTTTATACAGACCCCGCGGGTCTTATTTTTCCCCAAATCAATTTACAAAACTTAAAACCTAAAACCTAAAACGCGATTTGCGACACCCAATTGCAACCACCACCACCCCTAATTGCAACCACCACACCACCACCACCCTCCCACGCCGCCGTCGGCCACCTCCTCCTCCTTCCTCCTTCTCCTTCCTTCCTCCTCCTTCCTCTCCTTCTCCTTTCTTCTCCCTGCCACCTGCCACCTCACCGCCGCCACCACCTCACCGCCGCCACCTTGCCGCCGCCACTTCCTTCTTCCTTCTCCATTTCTCCTTATGTATGTATACTAACTTTCGTTATTTATATACTGTCTTAATTAGTTATGTTTAATCCGTCGCAAAATTCCGTCGCAAATTCCGTATTATTGTTTTTTATTGTTATTAGGAATAGTTAGTTTAGTTTAATTGTTATTTGATTAGTTTAATTAGTATTGTTAGGTGATTAGTAATATTAGGTTAGTAGCTAATTTCGTCCCAAATCCGTCGCATATTGTTGTTAAGATGTTTATGACGAATGATTTTGATATAAAATTTCCATTGTTGTTGATTGTTACTGTTGTTGATTTGTTTAGAATATTCTTGAATAGTACCCGTTCAATAATTACACATTAGGTGTAATTGTTGAATAGTCCTAGTTTTGGGACTGTCTTTGAATCTTTCATGCCATTTAGGTAGTAAACACTCTTATATTTTCTTGATTGTAATGAAACAAAAATTGGGCAACACTTCCTTATTGTTCTCCAAGTACATTCTATATAATGTATTTGGAGAACAATGGGAAGTGCTGCCCAATTTTTGTCTCATTACAATCAAGAAAATATAAGAGTGTTTACTAATGGTATGTGATGCCCGTCGTTGAGGGTACCAAAGATAAATTTATAATTCCTAAACTTAAACTATAGATAGTGAAAGTCAGGGTTGAACCACAAGGAGGTGGGGAATGTTTATTGTTTGGTGTTAATGTTAAGGTAACAATTTTTTAGGGGTTGATTGGTTGTTTATTAAGTCTAAAGCAAAGATAAAAATAAAAACAAGAAAATAAAGATGAGATTAAAACTATATTAAAAGAGATGCTAGGATGTTTGGGTAATAAATAGCTAAGGTAAAATAAATCCTAAGGTCAACATGTATTGCAGTCGCGTAAGGGGTGTAACATATCCTTTCGGTCTATGGTACCTAATAGCTCCTTTCGGCCTATGCTATTAGTTCCTAGGTCTCACAATTATTGGGTGTCAACAATAAGGGTGATTCCTAAGTTCTAGGTCACATACCTTTCAGTCTTAAGTAACCTAGCCGTCTTAAGGTGTAAACCAATGCCCTTCCCGTATCTCTCAATCTTGGGTAGGTCACTACTAACATCCTACAAGTCTCCTTTCAGTCTCGTTGTAGGTTATTATAGTTTACGAATTAAAACGAAATAGAATACATACGCGAGTGGGTCGACCGACCGGCTAGCCCAGTCGGCCGACCACTGCCTTGGTCGACCGACTCATTATTTGAGTCGGCCGACCACGGCTCTGCTACAGGTCGGTCTCGGAATTTTATTACCTATGCATATTCATCCCCTACATCCTAACATATGTATTTAGCTACTCATAATTACTGGAATAATAATGAAAACGGGATTTAATATGGAAAACATAATGAATGATAGTATAAATATGCAATCTATAATAAAGCTTGGGATTCTATCTTAACCGAATGGAATAATAAAAGAACAATGATGAAACTAAATTAAGAGAGTAATTACCAGAGATAGGATTAAAGCAGAAAAGGAACAAACTTTATTGAATGCTTGAGAATTATTGAAAGATTACAATTGAACTAAAAGACGGAATAAAACTAAATTACGAACTTTATTATTATGATGGGTGATAATCGATAAAAGCTGGAGGATAAACCCTAAACAAAAGATTAGTTTATATAGGGCAGAAATTAAGAGTTTCCTAAGGATTCAAACACTGATAACGGACTTTCCGAAAAACCTTCTGGGCTTCGCTGAGGTCGGTCGACCAGATTTGTGGGTCGGTCGACCTCTTTACGGGCTTCAGGAATTCTGGGCTTCTTAGAACAAAGACCTGGTCGGCCGACCCACATAGTAGGTCGGTCGACCCGTTACTTTATAAGATTGCTTTGATTCGTCTCGGGTTTGACATTTGATACTTGATTAATGATTCCTGTTGACTTTCCTTCGTTCCTTAATCATGCAAAAATCCCGAGGGCATAAATTTGGTGCAAAATCGTCCCTTTTCCGCATAAATCTGCAAAAGTGCATAAAAATACGAAAGTATACGAATTTTGGGAATTTATGGCTAAAATATAGTAAATGAGCGACAAAATGCGTGTAAAAATAGATGTAAAACATCATAAAATAGACACGCATCAGTATGAAAGATTCAAAGATGGGTTTAGGTTGGAGAGATAAGGACCCCAGACCAATATATCAAATTGTTTTTTTTTTGCAGGTTGGTGTTGGTGTTGGTGTTGGTGTTGGTGTTGGTGTTGGTGTTGGTGTTGGTGTTGGTGTATGTGTTGGTGTTGGTGTTGGTGTTGGTGTTGGTGTTGATATTGTTGTTAGTTGATGTTGTTGTTTTTGTTTTTGTTGTTGTTGTTAGTTGATGTTGTTGTTTTTGTTTTTGTTGTTGTTGTTAGTTGATGTTGTTGTTTTTGTTGTTGTTGATGTTGTTAATTAGCTAGATAGTTGTTAACTAGTTGTTGTTATATATGTAGTTGTTGTTATGTAGTTGTTGTTGTTAATTAGTTGTTGTTGTTGTTGTTTGTTAAAATATGTAGATTTACTATGAAGAGATTAGAAAGAAAATGGATGTATGAAAGGTTGGATTCTAGGAAAAAAATAAGGCAGGATTTCGTAATTATTGTAGATGCCGTATGGCTTAATGTCAATGAAATCATCTTATTTCATTTATTATTCAAGTTTTTAATTACGTAAATCATTTCTTTCTAATTGTTGCTATATTAGTTTGATAATATGCCGGGCGGAAGACGACGAGGTACTGGTAGTCGTCAGCCTGAGGGAGGACGATCGGGAGCTACTGATGTAATACTCCGTATTTTACCTTAATAGTATTTATTATATTAGCGTGTTAATATTTCCTGGGCAATTATGTTCGAGACATTCATGTTCCAAGTTAATGTTTTGGTTAATGCTTAGTTAATGTTTTGGTTAATGTGGGTTTGGTTGTCACCTGACTGTGGTTGAACTTCGGGACGAAGTTCATTTTAAGGGGAAAAGACTTTAATACCTCAAATTTTGAGGTACGATGTTATCCTAAATTTTGACGTAATGGTAGTTTAAGCGGTTTTATTTGATTACGATATTAAGTACGATACTAGTACTTGTTTCATTTATAGATTCCTTTTAATGTGTGTCATGCCTCTCGTGGGGTTCGAACAAGGGATCTATCGGGAGGAGTTGGGCCTCTAATGTTGTCACAATATCGAAACCCTAGCGAAACCTACCAACACTCAAATCTCACGCTTACCTCTCTATGCCGTCAAACAAGAATGACCTTTACCCTAATTTGTGACCTACCATCAACGTACCTCATACCTTTGTGCTGCCGCCACCACCTAGAAAGGGTAGAGTAGTCGCACGGTGAGGCCAGTCGTGCCTAGCACCCCTCGAAACCACCCAGAACCAGGTATGTGTCCTTAAAACGTGAGTCTTGCATGTTGTGTTTAGGGTCTGTCTCCTTAAAATCGAAGGGCTGTAGGGTTTCACTTTTACCCTGTGGTGGTCGTCAGTGGTTATGGGTTGTTGGGGGAGTGTCAGGGAGGTGGTCACGGCGGGTATAGGTGGTCAGGTAGGTGTCGACGGTCTGTTTCGTGGGTCTGGTCAGAAGGGTTTTCATTTGTGTTGTTTGTCAGCGATAGGTTGAGGGTGGTACCACCGTTGACTCGGGGGAGGTCGATGCGGTGGTACCACCGTGGTTTGTAGATTGTGTATCGGAGAGGGGATTGGTGGTGGTCACGGATGGTGTCGGTGGTGGAAGTTGTGGTGGCAGGAGGCTTCGTTTGATATGGAACAGGGGGTGTAGCAGCGGCAGGGGTGAGAGGCTGTCATCGGTGAGGGCTCCGGCCACCTCACCGGCGGTCGGCGATGGGCTTCATGGTGTCGTAGTGGTGGCAGGTTGCCGGTGGTGTCGGGATGTGGTGGTGGTTGGTGTTCGAAGGGGTTGTGGATGGTGGTGCGAGGGGTTGAAGTCGGGTTGTGTATTCGGGTTGTTGGGGCTGTTTTGCGATATTATTATTACTATGATTATTTTGTTATTATTATTATTATTTTGTTATTATTATTATTATTATTATTATTATTATTATTAATGTTAAGTAATAGTAATATGATATTAGGGTTGTTTTACTACTTTGTTAATATGTTACGGTTTTGGGTCGTGCTAATTAATGATGCAAGTCGGGAAATTATTTAAGTCATGGGAGCGTCTATATTTGGAAAGTTACTATATTGGGAAAGTTTCTATTTATGGAAACTTTCCACTTATGGAAAGTTGCTATTTATAGTAAGTGTGTTCGTTAAGGGGTTCGGGAAGTTTGTTATTTCGTTACGTATATCTGTTTAGGTAGCGAGTTTCGCGTGGAACGTTTCTAACAAGCATCGGATTTATCTGCGTTTCCTGCTAATTCAGGTAGGGGAATACTGTATACATGATGACGAGTGATCTGTTATTATTATGTTAACTATTTATATATCTCATTGGATGATTGGTATTATATTGGGTTTGATTGTCTTATATATTTCTGTTATATAATATGATGTGAAAATATTGAGTCTTGTGATACGGTGCGGAGTTATTTGGTGTTGGATCGGTGCGGAGTTTATATGGTGTTGGATCGGTGCGGAGTTTATATGGTGTTGGATCGGTGCGGAGTTTATATGGTGTTGGATCGGTGCAGAGTTTATTTGGCGATGGATCGGTGCGGAGTATATTATATTGTTGGTATATTTATTTCTTTTTCCCTACTCAACCTCGTGGTTGACCCTGTGTATTCGTGTGACACCTGTGATGAACCAATTTATTGGGGAGCAGTTTGACAAGTGACTGAGACTAAGGGGGAGCTATGGGAGAAAGAGCTTGGATCCGGACCAGACTAGAGTCTAGATCACCTTAGTCAGTTTAGCATGAGTTGTACTTTCTTTATTTTGTTAAGACTTTCGGATACAGTTGTAAGAACATGTTATGAGTTTAATTTTAATTAAAGTACTGTTTATCTTTCCTTTGTATCTACTGCCTCGGGAAACCGAGATGGTAACACCTTTATTTATCTGAAAAGTTTTGCGACGGAAAAATCCGTCCCAAAATTACTTTTTGCGACAAAAATAAGGGACAGACACAGTCCGTCGCAAATCCGTCGCAAATGATGTTTTTGCGACGGATTTCACCTTGTTTGCGACGGACCAGTCCGTCGCAAATAGAGCATTGTTTTGTAGTGGATATTTACTTTTAACTATTGATCACTGATTTATAACTTGTATCTAATTTAAGCCCGACAACAACATACGGAGTACAATTTATGACATCCTATCAATAGAAAAGAAATCCATAAAAGAAAAAGGGTGTTGCTCATTCATGGACATATTTTACTCTTTCATGGACAGAAATGACCATATTACCCTTTTATTTCAACCCTTTTTTCCATCCCAAAACTCATCTTCTCCTTCCTTCTCGTAGCAGCAAACCAGCAATGCAAGCAATTCTCCTTAATCCATTAAATTATTCCTTTAATAATGTATATATTCATACAAATTTATACTTATTTCATCATTATTAATTATATACTTCTCTGTTTCCATTGATGAGCAAGCCCAAGCTCTCCTTCAATGAAAATAAACCCTAAAAACATCATCTTTACATGTTTTGGATATTTTCTAATAATTACCCTTTTAATTAGTTTGGTGTAAAATGTGTCAAAATGGTGATGTTGTTGAATTAAGTATCAAATCAATAAACTTACAACAACATTACCATCAAATTGTGGTTTTTGAAATTGCTATCAAAACTTGTGACGAGAATTAGCCTCACGTCACCCCTCTCATAAATACGGTAGTATTAATAAAGGCAATTGGCCAAGCAATTCCTACCTATGCAATGAGCGTGTTTCGTTTACCGGCTAACTTTTGTAGTGATCTTCGCTCGATTGTCTCTCGTTTTTGGTGGGGGGTGGAGAATGGCCGTCGGAAAATTCCATGGGTTGCTTGGACTAAGATGTGTAAGCCGAAGAGCCAAGGAGGCATGGGGTTCCGTGATTTCGATAAATTCAACATGGCGTTACTTGGGAAACAAGCCTGGCGACTCGTGACGAACGATTCATGCCTGATGGCGCGTGTCATGAAGGGACGCTATTTCCCCCACGGTTCGTTTTTGGAGGCTGATTTGGGCAATTTACCTAGCTATACATGGAGAGGAATATGGGAGGCTAAAACGGTGCTGAAGTTGGGCTTGCGTAGGAGAATCGGGGATGGGCTGAGTACTCATGTTTGGACCGATCCCTGGATTCCTGCCACGCAAACGAAGCGCATTATTTCACCAAGAGGGGAGGCAGCAGATGATATGTGTGTTGCTGAACTCAGGTCCACGACTGATTGCGGCTGGGATCGCACGAAGGTACAGTCTCTTTTTTTACCTTTTGAGTGCGACAGGATTCTCAATATTCGTCTCAGTGACTCTAATGCGAAAGACGAATGGTGTTGGGACCCGGAAAAACATGGTGATTATTCTGTGCGAACAGCCTATGCTTTGCTATCGCGAGATGATGAGAATGCGATTGGGCAATCTGAGGCAACGCGGGACACATGGTTATGGAATAAGATTTGGAAACTGCCGGTTCTTCCGAGAATAAAAATCTTTTTCTGGCAACTTTGTCGCGATGCGTTACCTACCAAACGTAACTTAACAGTCCGGACGGATTTGACGGATGAGACTTGTCCTTGTTGCCATAATCATATGGAGACTAGTCTCCATATGGTACGGGATTGTGGGTGGGTACAGGGGGTCTGGGAGAGATTGGCGCTGGATGTTACTGGGGCTGGTTCAGGGGAGAGCGTGAGGGAGTGGGCTGAGTGCGTTTTGAAGGAGCTAGATGAGGACGAAGGAGCTACTTTTGTGGTGGGGTGCTGGGCTGCTTGGGAATGACGCAACAAAATGGTGTTTGAGGATGGAGTGTTGAGTGATGAGGGTGTGTGTAAGCGGGTATGGGACCTTATTTGGGAGATGAGGGAAGCGAGAGATGCGGGTAACAGAGCCGAGCAACGGGAGAGCGAGGTGGGGAGATTAGGAGGGTGGAAGAAGCCTAGGAATGGCGTGTGGAAGCTCAACGTAGACGCAGGGGTAAAAGAGGGTGTCGGGACTTGCTGGGGGGTTGTTTGCCGAAAAGAGGAAGGAGAGCTTCAATGGGGACTGTCTATTCACAGAGATTTGGTGCTCGGGCCAGCTATTGCGGAGGCTGTGGGTGTACTTGAAGGCTTGAAGGAGGCACGCGTGCGGGGGCTGCGACGGATCGAGGTGGAGAGCGACTGCTTGACGGTGGTGACTGACATTGAGAAGAGGACAAGAGGACGGAGTGACTTATGCTTTGGTCTATGAAGACATTTATCGTTTAGTTGAGTTTTTTGATGTAGTTTCGTTTCATTTTGTTCGTAGAACTTTTAATCGAGTAGCGCATGAAGTAGCTTATGTGATACCTAGTAGTACGGGTATTCGTAGATGGGAGAAGGATTTCCCAAACTTTATCTGTGATCTTGCTGTTTCTGATTTAATGGAAAATGAGTAAACCTCTCGAGGTTTCCCTTCAAAAAAAAAAAAATACGGTAATACCAATTTAAACAAATTGTAAATTAATTAGTGTAATTGAGACGAGAATTAGCCTCACGTCAACCCCTCTCCAAATACGGTAATACCAATTTAAACAAATTGTAAATTAATTAGTGTAATTGAGACGAGAATTAGCATCCATAATTAGGTGACTTGACAGATTTGAATAATTTTGTGAATTTGATTGATTTTGGAAGGAGGAGAATTAAAGAGGCTTTTTTTCTGTCTAGGCAAAGGGCAAATGAATGGAAAAGTAATGTAAAAAAGTTCATGAATGAGTAAAATCCGTATATGAATGAACAATTACGAAGAAAAAATGAAATAATAATGAATATTCTGATCAATCTCTCACGTTAAATAATACTTCCTCCATTTAATCCAAATACCCAATTTGCTTTTTGTATACTATTCACCAATCAACTTTCAATCTCAATTTTCTCTCAATACATAAGAAAAAATATATTCATGTGGGGTCTTGTTTAATTACTCTTTACGAGTACATTGAAAATATATAACTTTTATAATTTTTACAAATACGTAGTTAAAGATACAAAGCACGCAAAACGTGCGTTGACAAACATGAATAAAGCAAATTGGGTATTTGGATTAAAATGGAGGAAGTACAAAATATATCGTAAAACAATTGTATCAAGACTCAATATCACTCGATAATGGTCTGGTCGGCAAGTGTGGCCAAAGTCCGTCACATTTTCTCCTGCTTTCTTAAACCCTGGTTAAACCTTGGACAACAATCCACCCAACGGATTCCCATCTAACGAACCCCTAACCTTCCCCAGAAATCCCCAATTTACTCCCTAATTCATTTCAAAACCCTAATTACCTCAATCACTAGCTCACTACCATGAAAGTGATGGAAAAGCTGAGATTAAGCGTATCGGAAAACCCTAAGACATGGATACTGATCGCCGGCGTCGGAGTTGTCGGTGTCGCCGCCATCGCTGTCGTAACTTCTAAAGAAATCAATCGGCGTAGACTGATGAAGAAGGTTATAGAAGATGGTGATTTCGGCGCGTTTGTTGATCGTTTTGTGCTTTTACCATTTCCGCCTCCGCCACCACCTGCTGCTCCTCTGCCGCTTCACGGTCTTACTTTCGCCATCGAGGATATGTTCGTCTTTTCACATTTTGTCCTCCCTTTGCTCTTTTTGTCTGATCATTTGTTTATCTATGATTTGATTGAAATACAGCTCACAAATAATAGGTTGATTTTTGTTTTCATTTGATTGATTTTGATATTCATCGATGTCAACATTTGATCAAGAGATAATGTAGAAATTGTTAGCTTTGATATATTAATATAAGTGCTTCTGATGATCGTGTTATTAGTTTTGAGAAGTTACAGCTTTTGTACATTGCGAGAAAGTATCGGTCAAAATACGTGTTTCGGATGATCGTATTATTAGTTTTGAAAGGGTATAAATTTTGTAATAACTACTTCTGATGATCGTATTATTAGTTTTGAAAGGTTATAGCTTTTGTATATTATGAGAATTCGGTAAAAAAAAAGTGCTTTTGATTATCGTATATTAGGTTTGAAAGCTCATAGCTTTTGTATATTGTGAGAAAGTACTGGTCAAAATAAGTCTTTCTATCGAGTTATTAGCTTGGAAAGGTTATAGCTTTTGTATTATGAGAATCGGTTAAAATAACTAAACAAGTGCTTCTGATGATCGTATTATTAGTTTTGAAAGCGAGAGAGTATTGGTCAAATAATTTTTTTTCCATTAAATTAAATGAGGACGATAAATTTGAATGAATGTGTTGATTGAGGGTTTGATCGAGTGCAGATTCGAGATAAAGGGAAGAGTAACAGGGTTTGGAAGTAAAGAGTGGAAGAAGACGCATGAAGAAGGAGGGACGACGGCGGTGGTTATAACAACCTTGTTGAAGAAAGGTGCTACCTGTGTTGGATCCACTGTTTTGGACCAGTTTTCCTTTGGGTATACGCTTTTTCCTTATCTTCTGCTCCCTTATTGTGTGTGTGAAAGCTAGTACAAGATCTCATTTGAGGCAGTTTTAAGCTTAAGGCGGTATCCTTCCACGATGTGGTTTGTTTAATGACAACCATAATGACTACTCCCTTTGTCCTCATTTCTTTACCTTTTTTTATTCGCTGTGAGTGGTATTTAATCAAAGGTACAAGTGATTGGGACGGAGGGAGTATGTTTTAAGCTTGAGACGGTCTGAAACTAGACCACAGCTCAAGCTTAGAGCTGTTACGTGCGAACTCACGTTGTATTTTGGTCATATAGTTATGGATTTTTGTAGAAGCTTAGAGAGGTTACATGCAGGGGGATAAAATCTTTTATGAGACTGTCTTAGATCCTCTTAAGTATTAAGTTTAGAGGATACTGCTAATTTGCCTTTTCAGCCTTAAATGATTGATATCAGTTGATTCTTGAAATTTAATGGTATATGAGCTATTATTCATCTATAGCTCCTATGTGGGTGTCCAATCAATGAATTGACTCTAAAGAGTTACTATCATGATGTCTGGTGGCCACGTGAGGCCCGGTGAGGGATGTCTGTTTTAATTTGTAATAGAGACATTTTTAATGTTGTTTGTAGGAAGCAAATTAGATTAATTTGTTATACATATATGTCATAGCCGAAGTACTGAATCTCATCGTGTTTGGAAAAAAAAGTTGTGCCGGATAGGCAGTTTTAGCTATTTTTCTATTTGTGCTCTGTGGCAAGATCAACTAGAGAATTTGCAAGCTGCGGTCTTTTAGTTCTCTCACAATTCACATTAAACAATGGAATTCTTTAGTTGTCAGTGGACGTTGGCTATGAGTCTTGACTAGTTAGGGGCTGGCTGAGGGCCTTGCTTTAGAACTTAATTTACCAATGGATCTCCATGCTCTAAGGAATGATATGTTTATTTGTTTTTGTGTATTTTTATTCTCTGTTTGCTTAGTGCTTACACTCTCTTTAGTTTTGAGGTGTTATTTTAAATCATGGAAAAGCATGTTGAGGTGAAGCAGTGTTGTCTTTTAGGATCACTGGAGAAAATGCGCATTATGGAACTCCTATCAACCCGCTGACACCACAATATGTTCCCGGGGGGTCTTCCAGTGGCTCAGCTGTTGCAGTTGCTGCTCAACTTGCTGAATTTGCACTTGGTACGGGAATATTTCCGAGACTTCTGTATTTTGTGAAGTGCTCATAGTAAAAATAACCCTTTGCCCATCGATTTTTCTACGACGATTGAAACTGCAAAGAAAGCATGCATGCTCTCTCTCAGAGAGCAATTTTTTGCGAGGGTGGTTGCCTGCTCCTTGAGTTTGCTAATGCACATTCCTTCTGTATTTGTTTTTTCCTTCTACGTGGCTCTGTTTCCGTGCGGTTTGGTTGTTAGCACTTAGCACATATAGTTGTGGTGCATGCTCATATGATCTAATCACTTTCTTTGGAATAAACTGAATGCAGATTGTTTTTAGTGGATCTAGTGTTAAAAATAATTAGTCAAGAGTATTTTGTTTCAGTGAAGATTTTCTGGATGAGTAGTCTTATTACTTATTAGATTCCCTTTAAGTGCAGGCATCGATACAATTGGTGGTGTGAGGATTCCAGCAGCCTTTTGTGGTGTATTTGGGTTCCGTCCGTCTCATAGAGCTATATCTATGATTGGCATCTTGTCAAATTCACAAAGTCTAGATACTGTTGGTAACTTTCTGCTCTATCCATCTCTATTTTGCTGCGTTCACCATCCTTTATTCTTTGTGAGTTGCATAAATGGAATAACTTTAGTCTTTGAAATACCTATCTAAGTCGGGAATTTGCTTCCTGAATTTTTTGCAGCTGAAACCGACCTTTAGTAGAACCCATAACCAGTGTCAATGTTCTGCTATGTTCTGCTGTGATTCATTTTGCATATCCTTCCCCAATTTCCATATTAGTCCAGTTAAGTGCGTTATTAAATTGTAAGTTAAGGAAGTAAGATTGCTAATGGCAACATTATGACAAAACCGAGTTCAACTGAGTCGAGGAACTTTACCAATCTTATCAAATCGTTCACCTATAACTTTTCAGTGAACTCGTAACTGGTCTTTAGGGATGTCATAGTATTGCCGAAAGACTGTATACCAACTACCAAGCTAGATGCAAGAGCCTATACATCATATTTTATTACTTCCCTTTGGTAGTGTATCACATGTCAACACAACATTCCTTCCAACAAACTTTACCAATATTATCCTTTTTTAGTCTTATTTTGACACTGATCATGCAATATCGTTGGCACGATGCAAATCTAATCTTCATGTTTGTTTCTGAGCATGTCCTGATTGTAACCTGGAATATCGGTTTTTAGCTTTTGTTCACCTAATGTCTTCATACAGGATGGTTTGCAAGGGATCCCTCTACTTTACATCGTGTTGGACATGTCTTGCTCCCAAGCAATACTCAATCTAGAAGGTCAAGGAGATTCATATTTGCGGATGATCTTTTCGAACTTTCAAAAGTTCCAAAGCAGAAGTCTTCATATGTGGTGAGCAAAGCAACAGAAAGTCTATCTGGATGTAAGTTGACTGTTTGGTTAGTTTGTAGGGTTCTCTTACTCTTACTTATGTCAAACAGTGGAAGTTGTACATCAATAGATTCATATGTAATAATATCTGGATTCAGAATGTAGCCAAGCAGGATTGTTTGTTATTATGTTGTTAATCAAGCTTTATTGATTGTACAGACCAGAGTCCCAGGCATGTGAACATGGGCGAGTTTATTGCTTCAAACGTTCCAAGTCTAACAGGGTTTTTGGAAAAGTCCTCAAATGTGAAAAATGGCGTCGCTGTCCTTAAAGCACTCGCATCAGTAATGGATCTACTTAACAGGTATAATATTTTAAAACACTTATGTGTACGTACATGTATGTATATCTATGCTACACATATCATTAGTCAACAATTGTGATTAAGAAGTTGGGACTTGGAATAACTGGGATCATGTTGCCGCTTCCCTATTTGCGCTTTGTATTCTCCCCAGTGCAGTAAAGGGAAGCGGAAATTAGCTTGCTGCATTTAATTACAATACAGCTCCATTTGGAATTCATACTGAACCTAAAAGACCTTTTGTTCTGCTTATATTATCAAGCGCTTATATTTAAGTGCGGGACCTATGTGAGGAGATAAGTGTGTTAAGGAGATATGGAATTGAACAACTGGAGTGGCTGTCACACTCTTTATTTGTATTTTCTCCTAATGTCATAAGTGTGTCTTCCGATTCCCCTGCTGCTTTAAAATGGCAAGGAGAAAGGTCCGTGGTGAAGCTTGAGTTGGGGATGAATCATATAATAGAGGAAGAGTGTTGAGTAAAACTTTATATACTTTGTTTTTGGGACTGATTTTCTTTCTATGGCGAATCAGGAAGTCTACTCTTAAGTTACTCTCTCCTTTTAGTTGGTGCATCATGGGATTTTATTTCACTTAAGCTAAATAAAATTGTCGTGAACGGAGACTACCCTTCAATTTGGTAACTGAAATCTTCTTATCATGAACAACAAAGAGGGGAAGCTGATGAAGTAGTTGGTCAGGCATTTTGTTGCACACCTATCCCGGATTGTAGTCCTCAACGTAACTGAATGACACAGGAAGTATTTTTTGTGGAGGTTTAAACACTCAGTGAGATATATTGTGCACTCAGATTAGACCGTAATAAATAAGAAATGAAACTTTCTGTGACCGGCTTCTGTCCTTCAGGCACTGTTTTTATGCGAAGTCACTCCTAGAGTCCTAGTCCTCGGTCAGACTTGATCTAAATTAATTTAGTATATAACAACTAGGGTTGAAAAGGGACGTCAGTTTCATTTTGTTTATCCCACACCTAGTTTTGGTTCATCGGTCTAGATATTCTCAGGGCAAGGGACGACCTTTTTTTTCCGGTTTCTTACATCCATTTAACTTCATAAAGGTGTGTAATTTGTTTTCTAAAGCACATGACCCAATCTTAAAAAGTCAGAACTTCGCTTTACTTTAAACACAAAATTTATTATTGAGATCACCCTACAGTGCAAAAAAAGCTTGCTTCTTGCTACAGCCTACAGGCAGGCCATATTGTGTTGTAGTGGAAGAAAATTTGTTAAAGCTGTTTTTTCTTCCGCTGCTCTGCTTTTTTAATGCAGGATTTGTTATTCTGGTTTATATTTTTCGCTGTCCTTGTGGCTTGTAGTTGCAACTTGTTTTATGTGGTTAATATCTGTTTTGTTCTGATCGGCATATACTGCCTCTCAGGTATGAGTTCAAAACAAATCATGAAGAATGGTTTACTTCTGTGAAACTGAAGTTGCCACCTGATGTTTCTGGACTTGTTCGCAAAGGTTCTGATTCAATACCTGATAAGCTAAAAAATATATATAAAGTGAAGTCTGAAATGAACTCGGCACTGCAGACCCTTTTAAAGGTTGTTAACTTTCCCTTAATATGTGTGCTTTTTTACTGCTATGTGGAGGCAAAAATGTGTCGCATTTCATTGGCTTGTTAAAGTTACAGTTTAGAGTTTCTTTTTGTTTTTTTACTTTGTCAGAGAAGGACTTTTCCCGCGAGGAATGTAATACATTAGGACTAAGATAGGCAGAAACTTAGGGTGAGACATCAGAGTGAATTGAATACAATGGGACATTTGTTGAGGATAATAAGGTAGTATGGACATTGAGTCTATATCAGTGTAACCTTCACTCAAGCAGTTAATAGGCATAAGTTTCTCCACAGTGCCTTGTAATTGAATAGCACATGGTTGAAAGCTAATGAGTGTTATTGTGTGGGACTCTTGAGACATTTACAACTTCCCTAATTTTGCTGATTAGGTGAGCGGTAGTGGTTGCTCCTGTAGCATATTAGGCTTCTGACCTTTATTTACATATCATATAGCCAGTGACTTCACTGGCGACCTATCTTACTTTGATACTTCATATGAGCTCGCGTACCCTTGTCCGACATTTGACACTTGGACATTGGTATGACACCCCGACGCTTCATTTTAGACCAAAAACTTGACAACCGAGTCTGACACTTGGGTACACATCCGTGTCTTACCGTTCTAACTGAATCTGAGTAACATAGGTGGCGACTACTGACTACTAACTAGGACTTGGAAAGTTGGAAGTTATGAGTAATGATCGAGCAAGCAAAACACATCATTACTTGATCAACATCTATTTAGCTGAACAATTTGGAAACTTACTCTGAAATAGTGAAGTGCGTTTCTTGAGTAGCTCTTGTGATTTTGACTTCAGATAAAAACGTCACAAGATTGTGTGTTAGTGGTTAGCTCCATCCAATTGCATATGTACTTTTTCAGATTAAATTCATAAAACTGTAAAAGCTGCTAATGTTTCTTAATTTGAGGAATATTTTTGGGCCATATTTGTTTTTTAGCTACATGCTAACAAAAGCCTGTTGGACTTCTTTTCTTTCTTGCCGACGTTATCAGGTGTATCATAATCAGATTCAATCTTTGTTTTGAATGCTTTGACATTGTCTCATACTTTTCTCGTTTCATTTTCCACCCCAACGGTTCCATATGGATGCCTCATGTTAGCGTAACTCAAATCATCTTTGGTTTCACTGTTGTTTTGTGAAAGTTGGCCATAATTTAACTGTGATGATTCACATCATTTTTGATAAATACTTTTCTTGCAGGAAGATGGAATACTCGTTCTTCCAACTGTAGCTGATCCTCCCCCCAAATGTAACTCCAGAAAAGGCCTGCCTATTGAGTTTTATGATAGAGCACTACTCTTATCCAGCCTATCAAGCATGTCAGGGTGTTGTCAGGTAATTAAGTAATGTCTTCTGTTTTGTATGGTTTTATTTGCGTATGATATGGTAACCTATATGCTTTCTCTATTTCCCAGGTTGCTGTTCCACTGGGCGAGCACGCTGGTTTTCCAATATCAGTTTCATTTATTGCATCTCCTGGAGCTGATAAGTTTCTGCTTGATACAGTTGTGGACTGTTACTCCTCACTTCGGCAACAAGCAAGTCTTTCTGCTGAGTCTTTGTCAATGGCTGATGCTAACGATAACTTGGATGCTGCTGAACTGCTGAAAGAAAAGGTGGGTGTTTCGACATTGCACCACTAGAATTTTGAAAAAAAGGCTTATGTTATTGTTTTGAGTTGATTCTTCTCTCTGTGAATGGGCTTACCTGTTGACAACTGGCGTTGTTACATTGCTGCAAATACAATTTGAGCTGCTTTCCTTGTAACTTCACCTGTGCATCTTTTACACTAATAACTTATGTTTACACTTTACAGATTGGCGAATCGTAGAAATCTTCACTCTTATTCTTTGCTATGCATATATATGTTTATTATGTACTAATAATTTAGTAAATGCCTAATTAATAGTAGATGACCACTGACATTTTACATGGGTGGTTTCTCAAATAGTAGTGGTACCTTTCTGATCCAATTTCTGACTGGCTTTGTTCAAAAACTAAAAATCAAGTGTTTTTTTTTATTGTACTCTAGAGGCAGGTCCATCTTAAAATTAAAATTGTTGAAACCCCTCCCCTCAACCAAAAAAAATAACATAAAAAAGTCTACTTTCTTTTTACTGTAGTGTTTTAAACAATAATTAATTCAGATCCTGAGATGCTGCAATTTGTTTACTGTGTTGCTAGTAATTTGTGAAACTGTAACGTGTTCATTTGGGGTTTTGTTTTCTTGGAGTTTAAAAGTTACGGTATATTATGACATGAGTTAGTGACTTCCGTATATTCAAAGGGCTTCTTTGATTTTGTTTAAATGTTTTATACTTTTCTGTAATGTATGTATGAACTAGTTTCAGTTAGTTTGTGGCATGCCTGCTTAGTCCTTACTAGAATGGAGCATACGAGAGTTTTATTTCTTATTGCAACTCTGTTAATATAGGAGTGAGTCCTCAATACTCGTAAACTGATGTCTTGGGCAACATAGACAATCATGCATTATTTGTCACACAATTGACACAAGCTTGTTTACTATGCTGCGTTTTTGTTAATCATGTTATGTGGTGTCGTCTTTTAGAAAACATATTCCATAGATATGTCGAAGGAGCCATTTAAAATTTGTTTATTGTTGATGGTAGGGTAATAGTGCATACAAGGGAAGACAGTGGAATAAGGCTGTTAATTATTACACTGAAGCTATCAAGCTGAATGACATAAATGCAACTTACTATAGCAACCGAGCAGCTGCGTATTTGGAACTCGCTAGGTAATCAATGCCTCCTTTTATTACAAACATGTCAGGCCCCGATTCTTTTGTACAAATATATCAAGATTTACTAAGATGAAAGTTGAAGCATTTTGCTGAAGTGAACTGGACTTAATATTTTGTGCCTTAGTCATGTCGTAAATGATAAATCAAGTTCATGAAGTTCTAATAGTGAAATCTAAGAAGTCCAAGTATGCAGTCTTAAACCACTTGTTACAGTGCCACCATTTTACTTTGCTCCCCTCTACATTTTTAAGCCAGTTTCTGAAACTCAAGAATAAGTTGAGAGCATAATGAAGTTTGTAGGCTTAGAGTGATTGCAGCAGATTCCGTATTCCATCACCCCAGGTGCCTTAATTAAGCTTATTGGTGTTTTGACATGTCGTTCCTTTCTGTGTAGCTTTCAAAAAGCCGAGGAGGATTGCACGAAAGCTATATCACTTGATAAAAAGGTGACTTTCACTTCATCTTCGTCACAGTATGCTTTTTCATTTACATTATAGTGTTGATTAGTTGTGATTTATTCCTGCATCAAGATGGTTCAATGGTTATACCATTTTCTAGTCTGGATCTAGACCTTTGGATCATTATTCATTCATGCTCACTCCCCTTGCTGGAGCATCATCAATGTTCCTGTAGGTCGTACGAAGTATAAGTTCATAATCGTCATATTTTGGCTAGAAATTTAGTTTTGCTCTTATTCCTGTCCACAATCCGGTGATTATTAATAGTTGATGCTCCGTGCAGAATGTGAAAGCATATTTACGCAGAGGGACTTCTAGAGAATCACTTCTTCGATACAAGGATGCAGCAGAAGGTGATAACTGATAACTCGTACTCATTCTCCTTTCGATTATTGATATATCTATCATTACCGTGGCTCCTCGAGTTTAACTGACACCCATGAACAAACAGAAGCCTTCCTTGTGACATGGATGCTTATGACGGTAATTGTAATTGCAGATTTCAAGCATGCTCTTGTTCTCGAGCCTCAGAACAAAGTTGCCAATGTCGGAGAAAAGAGATTGAAGAAGCTCTTGAGCTGAAGCCAGACGAAAATTAAATCATTGTTGAAGAACATTTAACGATAGAGAAGTGAATCAAGTAAACGGTGTTCCGTAGGTTTGTGCATCTACTTCCGGTCATTTTTACCTGTCCATAGAATTACCGGCATCGTTAAAATCAATGTTGAAAATTTTGGATCTTATCTTCTGTGTTATAAATTAGTCACGAATTGTACACAGTGATTCAAAAAATACAAAGTTTGAGTATTGATCAAGATGTTTGTTCCATCATTTGAAAACTCGGTCTCAGTTGAGTTCAGTTTCGTTCACCCAAAAGAATTGGGCCTAAGACCATCTTAATTGGAGACAGCTTTTACACAATAGAAGAATGTTATATACCGTCTAAGTTAAGACAGTCTTAATCGAGACTAGCAGTTAAGTAATAATGTTTCATCACTTATATCTTACGTCCACCTTCTCCCTCCAACTTTTTCCTATTACCCTCTTACAATTGATTAATCTAATACATATATATCGGGTGGAGTCGAAAGGTGAATGGAAGAGTCAGGATATATAAGATTTTAATGGATTATTAGAGTAGGTAAAAAGAAGGTAAATATGCCTTCTAAAGAACGGGGAGTGCCATTTCTCGTATCCCCAGATAGTCTATCTAGTAGTCTAAGTCCATTCGGTCGGGAACTCCAGTAAGGTAAGACATGTAGTTAGTTCCAAACCCGCTCTTACTAGAATATGAGGTATTATAACTAGTCCCTATTAGTTTAAGGCCTAATCGGATTCTTTCTTATATTCATATATGATAATGATGAATTCTTTAGCACGCAACAGAATTAAAGAATGTCGTTAAGAAGGAAAAGGAACGGATATTATGGGGCATTAAGTTGAGTCGAAACACCAGGGAAATTTCACACCATTTTTTTGCGGATGACTCCACTTTTTTCTTGAAAGATAGGAACAATGCGTGTGGGATGCTTGACAGGGTTATCGGGCCTCAGGACAACTCTTGAATACACTAGTAGAAAAAAGGCTTCTTGCGGCGTCAAAATAGTGGCTATTTGCGGCGTTTTTGGTGCAGCAGCAAATAAGGGGGCCGCAAATAGACAAGACTATTTGCGGCGAAAAAAAAACGCCGCAAATGAAAAGCTATTTGAGGCGTTCTTTAAAAGAAGTGTAAAACCCCTCGCGAAAGCGGAAATATAAACATACAAAAGTACTAAAAATGCAGCGGAATTAAAACTTTTAAGGTAAACAACATGCGAGAAGTCTTAAACTGAAACAGAAACTGAAACAGAAATAAAACCAACATAGATAAGTAGCAGTTCTAAGTACTGAAATGAAATATATACACAGCCTGGGATGGAACATCCCTACAGGCACCAGAACGTAAAGTATCAAAAGTCTAAGAGTCTAGCTAACGATAGGGTATATGTCATATGATGAAGGATCATCACTCGCTAGCCCTCCTGTGAACCCCGATCCAATCCAGCATGTACCTACATACATGAAAACATGTACGCCACAATCAGTGGGGAGTGACTAGAGTTCTCCTAGCCACCTTTTGTGACAACACGTAACATGTAAAGCAATACAGAATACTCCAACATATAACCACATGTGAAGCATAACATCTCATCAACTGTCTCAACTATCATGCGATACTAATGCATAGCTCTCAACCCAACTTCATAAACCGTTAGGAAGGAGAGCCGGTTTCCCTACTGGTTACCCAGTCGGGGGTCTTTCAGTCCAACTATTTATGAAACCGATCAAAGAGTCATCCAATGCCTTGGATGAAGAATACTAAAGTCAAACATAAGACTCCTCAACGACAGCATCTGAAACATCGGTAACACATCTATATCTGACACTGTACCACACTAGGCAAGCAGATAAATTCAGCAAGTATAAGGTTCAGCGGTCAGCTTAAGACATAACCTATATACCAAAACATTCAGCAAGTAAGAAGGTTCAGCGGTCAACTTAAGACATAACCTAATTACCAAAACATTCAGCAAGCAAGGACTCAGAGGCCAGCTTAAGGCATGGACCTGCCAATCAGCAAGACACTAGACTCAGCGGCCAACTTAAGGCATAGACTAGCATCCAAAAGTGAAGAACTCAGAGACCAGCTTAAGGCATGTCCCTTCACTACATCACAAGGTACTAAACTCAGAGGCCAACTTAAGGCATGTTCTAGCACCAAACATCTGCACTCCGGGTGAGGCGTTACGACCTAAATGCCCCGTCGTGCAGCTGCTCTACTCGTCAGACTCAGAGGCCAACTTAAGGCATGTTCCAACGCGATCACAATCATACATGTCTGGGCTAAGAGGCCAGCTTAAGGCATATCCCAGACACGACAAACATACACATATAGGGCTCAGAGGCCAGCTTAAGGCATATCCCCATATATGGCAAACAACTCACGTATTAAGCTCAGAGGCCAGCTTAAGGCATACCTTAATACGCATCAATACAATTTCATCCAAGTCTATGAACTAATCTATAGTTCTACTTTCTTAACTCCTAATCAACACTTAATTGATCCCGGGAATTAAGTTGAGGGAGAGCCGGTTTCCCTTTCGGTTACCCGACCGGGGGGTCTCTATCCTCACTCCATTCCCGAACCCAATATAGTGTCGCCCATCCTCCGGGGACCTCCAACATACATCAAAGGTACTAGGAACGAGTTTCAATCAAAACCGATCAACCGTTTAAAAGTTATAAACAAATTACGATTTCCAAAACATAGGCTACAGGGGCCCCTAACCGGTCGGCAGGCAGCCGGTCGGCCGGCTGGTGGTCCTCTCAGCCTACTCTTTTCTTTCAAAGTAACACAACACAAGGACTCCCAGCCGGTCGACCGACTGGTGGTCCTCTCAGCCTACTCTTTTCTTTCAAAGTAACACAACACAAGGACTCCCAGCCGGTCGGCAGGCAGCCGGTCGGCCGGCTGGGAATCCCTTTCCTAGCCTTCGCAAAATACGCATCCCATTCCCACATGCAGTCCCAGCCGGCTGGCAGGCGGCCGGTCTGCCGGCTGGGATCCTTTTCTACTTACGGTTTTCGCATAACACAAGCAACACAAGGAGACCACCAGCCGGTCGGCAGGCAGCCGGTCGGCCGGCTGGCAGTCCCAAGTCTTATTTCTTCCAAAAAAACGCAAAACACACAAAACACTCCCAGCCGGTCGACCGGCCGCCGGTCGGTCGACCGGCTCAGAGAGCCTGATACGCAAAACGCAACTTTCCAGATTACGCAAAACATCAAAATTCGACACCAATCTTTAAGAATTACTACAAATGATGTTTACCCAACATTATCAATCATCCAATACTATTTCCTAGCAGCACATAAATCCCATAACGATCCTCAAAACGGTTATAACAAGTATCCGTCGCAAAACATGAGTTTTTCAGAAAATAACATATGAGTATAAGAACATCAACAAGCATGAATTCTTCGCAACAAGACATTCCTAAGCATGTTACTAAGTCCTTTGATCATTAAACATTGACAAAAATCAGAAACAAACATAAGAACACATCAAAACTTGCTAATATTCACATTAAGGCCGAGTTTCTCATTATCGTCACCTCTCAAGCGATTCCGGCTAAAAATCCTCCTCAACTAAGTTGCTAACACCCTCTGGATCGTCTAAGCCCTCACCTACAAACATAAAAACGGAAATTTAGGACAGAGACAAATCTTTACCAAAATGGACAGATTTTTCGGAGTGAAAGAAATGAAAAACTAAAGTGATAGATGGCTTGGAAATTTGATGAGGATTCCGAAAATGTTATTGTTACCTTGATTTGATCGACGGATGATGAAGAAAAGCTTGGAAAGAGATGAATAAAAATGGAGGTTTTGTGGAGTTTGGTTTACAGTGGAAATGTTTTTCTTGGAGAAGAAGATGTCGACAAAGGCCTTTAAAAGGGTACAAGAGTTGTCCTTTCCGTCACATTTAAAACGGGTTCGGATTTTAGAACGGGTTTGAGTTGTGAAATGAATTTACCAAGTTTGCATTCGTCTTAAGGACTTAAGGTTCTTAAGATGGATCTTACTTATTATTAAAATATCTCACGAACATTAATAAAATATTTTCCGTTAAGTTATTAAAATATTATTTTATTACAAAAATAAATCTTAAAAGCCTTTAAGTATAAGCCACGAAAATACGGGATGTTACAAGAAGCGCCGCAAATAGATATGTTATTTGAGGCGTTTTTTGGGAAAACGAAAAACGCCGCAAATAGGTCACTAAATTTTTTTTTTTTTTGGTTTTTTTTAACAATTTAAATGATGTAAACAAATTATTTAAATATAACAACTCTTAAATATATTTTTCCCAAAGAGAATCTTACATGACTTTTGTAATTATTCTAAATATCACATACAAAAATATACAATGCTCAAAGTCTAATTACAACGTCATTAGGCGAAAAAAACGCATCAAATAAGGCGCCGTAAAAGAATATTTTTGTACTAGTGTACAATGCTAAAAGAACTCCAATAGAACTAATACATACAAAAATATACAATGCTCAAAGACTCAAGAATTTGTTGTTAAAGTCCTTCAGAATCAGCTCTGCATTTCAAACACAAGTGAGTAAGCATTTCATCTTGGAGCCTTACTGGAAGTTTATGCCATGGAAGTCTGTGCCGCTGAATCAGAGACTCAACAACACCTGTTTTTTGAATGCCAATACATCAGGTGATAATTGCAGTAGAAAATTGGGCTGGCTTGAATACCTTCAGCTTCTTAAGACTCATTGCACAAGCCTATACTTGGCAGACAAATACTTCCAGGTAAAATAGTTACTGAACGGCCTATATGAGTTCCAAAGACTCTCAAGCAAGCTAAAAAAAGAGAGGATATTTATATAGATGATTTATAGCATTTACCTTTGTAGTTTGTGTTATTAAAAGACAATATGGGTGAGCCATCCTAGACAAATGGAAAGTAAAGCAACAAAAAAAACAGATTTTGAAAAGTGACCATACCCTACCAAGACCTGCAGCATTCTTCTGCAAACTTTCCGCAAGGAAACCCTGCAATTAGGTAACCAGCATTAGTATCATATTGCAAATCTTAAAGAATAGCATATTAATAGACCCAAAAAAACAACAAATGTTTTCATCTTCACAAGGAAAAATACATTGCCTCGATCATGAGTAATATTCAGTCACCTCATAATAACTTTCAATCCAAAAGGGGGCACGGAAAAGTTTCAGCAAAATATATCCGGAAACTGTAAAATGGCAAGTAACTACATATAAATTGTAAGTCAAGGACGTCTTTGAACTTGCGCCAAGCCAATACCATAATAACAGATTCTATACCAAAAATGTGGTTAAAGCAAATCCCATGAACCAAGTAAAATGATTCTGCAACTATTGAATCATCAGTTGTGACATATCTCATCACTTTAGTTTAGTAATTCGTACTCCGTATTACATTACACCCTAACACTTTAAGAACAACTCTTGTTCTTACAAAATAATTTGAGAGATGGCTAGACTTGTCGCGAGTCTCCAAATTCACAATTTATAATCCACTACGAACTCTAACAATAGCGAGGGTAAGTAGGGGTCGATCCCACAAGGAAGGTCTATGTTTAATGTGTGTTTGTGTAAATAATTCTAATGTCACCAATTGGGGGTGTTTGCAGTTTTAAATCTAAATCTAACAAAGCAAAATGTTAAAAGATTCGAGCAAATGAAATTATAAAAAGAAGTCTTGGGTCTTACAATTTCCACAAATGATATAGGTTTGATCATTGACACTTTTAGACTATATTTACTTTTGAATACTTTGTTGTGAAAACATGATTTTCTACTTCTCCTTATTTTTAGTTGTTTACTGCGAAAAGCGCACATAAACAACCCTTATGGTGATGACAATCTAGTCCAAGCGTATCTAAATTCAATCATGCCATAGATTATAACTAGAGAAGCCAACAAAGAAGAACAAATGCATACACAAGCGGTTCTACATTTTAATTCTTATGATTATTATTCTCCTACAATTCAACAATGATGAAAAGCATACAATTGATGAACAATAGTTGCTACTAATGTCTAGATAATTGAACAAAAGATTCAAATTCCTAAACTAGCAAAAGATTATAGATAATATAAACTAGGTGATCAAACTAGTAAAAACTATCGATAATCGCAATAATGAGTTGAGAATAAATATCAATATTCAAGAGATAAAAATATAGAGTAAAGAGTCTTACAAAACACTAATTAATTTGCTTCAATTGCTTGATCCAAGACGAATAAATTACTCTTCCATACAAATAAAACTAACTAAAATAAACTATGAAAATTATATTCTAATGATTAAAAGGTAGAGAAAGTATCTATATGAGAAGTGTGTAAGAAGTGCCCCTCCATTGATCAACAATACCTCTTTTTATAGGTCTTCAAAGAACATAATTATAAAGTCCCATAAATGAGTATCTCCATAAACTCTCATAAAGAATGAACATAATTGTCAAAATAATGGAGAATTAAGGAGTTGTTGGAATTCATTATGGAATTCAATGTCACTTTGTCTTGGATGTTCAATGCTTTGTCTTAGTCTTTGGGCTTTGACTTGCTTTAGAATTCACTCACATAACATCTTTAGCCCAATACCAACACCAAAGAAGACCATCTTCATTCCTAATAAGAAATCAATCCATTTATCCCATGAAAATGCACAATTCCATCTCTAACCAACACCAAAGACATATGCACTAAAATCCAATAAAATACTTCCCAATCCATCAATTAATCATCAAAATAACCTTTATTAACATCTACTAAACTAGACTAATCAAACTACCACGCGCTTAGACCTTTACTCATCCTCGAGTAAAACTCGAAGATAAGTCAATGAGAACCCACACACCAAAGTCTAAATAGCGAAACGTGAGTAGCTTGCTTCAACTTCAAACACATCACAAACCCACTCCTACTCCAACCTAATTCCATTCACTAAGCACACCAGAAAATCGCCACTCAACTATCACTTCTCCTTCTAACGATCTTCCTCAAGTAGGCAAATGCATAAACAAATCCAAATAGGACCATGTGACCCTTGCTTTCGTCAGAACAACTCAATACAACCACAAAATATACATCCAAATATGAAGATGAAAAGGAAAATGTAGTATATGTTAAAATACATAACAAACACCACTCATTCCCTTCTTATCTCTCCTAAGCAACAATAAACCTAACCCGAACCACCCTTCAAACCTCCTTATGTCGCCATTTCCAAGATAGAATAAGTAACGAAGTAACTTTTTTTCTTTCTTAAATCTCTCATTTTGCCTAGATCGCCCGCCCTTGCGGGTTTTCAATCTAGCTTTTATTCCTTACACTACTCTCATGGCACGCAACTCAATTCTTCATTTTACCCGGAGCGCCCTTTCGGATTTTCACTCCGTCCTCGGCCATTTACCCAATCTTGCCTAGGCGCCCGCCCTTGCCGGTTTTCACCTAGCCGGGTTATTTAGTACTTTTTATTCTTTTTATTCTTTTTTCCTTTTTTTTCCTTTTTTTTTCCAAACGAAAATAATGCATATACAAATGGTATTTCCTCCCCATGCTTAAACTTCACATTGCCCTCAATGTGCGGTACAATAAAAAGTAAGGCAAGGAAAAGGAAAAGAAAAACGGGGTGGAGGTATTATTTGTTGTCTGCTTTTTTTTTTTGTTTTTTTTTTGTTATGGATTTTTTTTCTATTTATTTTTTTGGGTTTTTCTCTCATTTTTTTTCGGGTTGTTTTGAGGTAGTTTGACAACAAGTGATTTTCATCCCGACGACAACAATTCTCAACAAAGACACAACAAAACACCAACGCATCTTCCTTACAACTCCAATTCTCCCTCAACAATGAACAATTCTAACAATTCCAATCCCAAATTCCGATAAGTCACCAACAAATTCCCGATAAACAATTATAGTACCTTTAAATTAAAGCTAGAATGAAAATCCTAGCAAATAATTGAAAGGAAGAGACAAAATATGAAATTTCATCAAAAGATGATAAATTCGTCTCTTAAACACGAGAATCAATTGGCATACTCCATATTGGTGACACAAACCCCATTTTCGACTCAATCAAACCAAAGTTCGAAAAAGTCGAATCCCCAAATGCTAAGGTTGCAGAAATTCGAAAATTTCTACAAATTAGAAAAATGGACGATGAAAATGGGTAATAGGAAGGAGAAATCATATATTAGAACCAAATTTGTGTGATTTAGAATGTATGAGCAATCTCGAATGAGGAACAATGTAGCTGAGCCGGGTTTTTGTTGTGTTTCCATTTTGTTTTTGTTTTTTGTGTTTTCTGTTTGAAGGAAGAAAAAGTAAGAGAAGAAGGAAGGGATACCTGGTGGAAGTGGAGGTGGCCGCGGTGGTCAGAAGCAGCAACCGTGAATGTTGACCCATGGAGTTGAATGAAGAGGAAACATGAGAAAATGAAGGAGCAGTGAGTAGTTGTGGGTTTGTGGAATGGAGCGGGAATAGGTAGCCAATAGGGCTGAGGGAGGCCGTGGGTAGTGGTGAAAGAAAGAGAAGGGAAGGTTGTTGGTGTTGGAAGGAGACCGAGTAGCGCGGTTGGAGAAGCAAACTAGGGAGCCGCGGGGTGTTGCGGTGCTGTGGCCGCGTGATGCTGCTACGGCTGCACGATGCGGCTCTGGCCGCATTACAGCTTTTGCGAGGGCTGTTTTGGCCGCACCATGCGGCTATGGCCGCACCAAGCTTTTCTTGTGTTTCCTTCTTCTTCTGTTTCACGTTTCAGCTTTTGTGTTTTGTGTTTTTTTTTTCTTTTTTTTTTATTTGTTTTTTTTAAGCTTTTGTTGTTATTTTGTTAGTCTTATCTTCAAACTCACAAAAGAAAACATCCAAACTTGTAAATCCGCCCTCCATCACCACCCATGTAGCCTAATGTGAAAAACTTCAAACGACCTTATTCAAAACTAAAACAAAAGCGTTAAAATAACAAAAATCGGGCTGCCTCCCGTAAGCGCTGGTTTAAAGTCCCGCACGACGCACATTAAAGCTCAAGAACCAGTTACGGGGTCACGCAGTACTACCCCTTTAATCAAAACAATAATCAAATTAAGAGCGGAAGATGTCAATGCCCTTAGGAGAAGATCATATAAGCTATCAAACGAGTGAGGTAAAACACTATAAAAGCTTATAATGATAAGAAACCAAATATACCTCATAAAGATATAATCATGAAAAACATTTTTTCACGATTCTATTGGCATATGAAAAATAACCACATACTCATGGTGTAGTTCTTTATGCAATCGGGTCGTCTTAGCCAACATGTTTTCTCCATTCCTAACAAAATTGTCTTCTAAATTCCATAATATATCACCCGAATCTCCACCCAAAAAGTCGTCATCAAATTGCGGGGGTATGGTAAAATCTATGTCGGGTTCAATATAGGACAAGTTGAACAAATCAAAGTCATGACTATCTTCTTCATCACAAATTGGAGTATTCACATCAAAAGTAAGAGACATAGAATCATCAAGGTTGTTCATATCATCATTTGGACTCAAATCATTATTCGTTGGGCTATCAAAACAAGGATTAAGATTTAAAGTTGATTTAGTCACTTCTAGTTTTCGGGAATTTTCAACCAAAAGATCAAGCACATCCCATTTTTTTTCATGTTTCACTTGAAAAATCCACCCTCGCTTTCTACTTGAACATCTATTTGAGTACTTTGATTAAAACTATGAAAGAGACCAACCCAAAAATCTTGACCCTTACATAAAGATGGGTGTTTTACCAAGTATATCTCTAGCCTTTCAAAGTAGTGATAAAGTAATTCATGCTCATGTTGGGGGAAATGAAAACACATTTTCTAATTAAAAGACACAAGACCCGTATTAAAAAAAAATGACAAGAAATATTTACAAGCACACAAAAAAAACAATTGCCTTCCCCGGCAACGACGCCAAAATTTGGCTAGACTTGTCGCGAGTCTCCAAATTCACAATTTATAATCCACTACGAACTCTAACAATAGCGAGGGTAAGTAGGGGTCGATCCCACAAGGAAAGTCTATGTTTAATGTGTGTTTGTGTAAATAATTCTAATGTCACCAATTGGGGGGTGTTTGCAGTTTTAAATCTAAATCTAACAAAGCAAAATGTTAAAAGATTCGAGCAAATGAAATTATAAAAAGAAGTCTTGGGTCTTACAATTTCCACATATGATATAGGTTTGATCATTGACACTTTTAGACTATATTTACTCTTGAATACTTTGTTGTGAAAACATGATTTTCTACTTCTCCTTATTTTTAGTTGTTTACTGCGAAAAGCGCACATAAACAACCCTTATGGTGATGACAATCTAGTCCAAGCGTATCTAAATTCAATCATGCCATAGATTATAACTAGAGAAGCCAACAAAGAAGAACAAATGCATACACAAGCGGTTCTACATTTTAATTCTTATGATTATTATTCTCCTACAATTCAACAATGATGAAAAGCATACAATTGATGAACAATAGTTGCTACTAATGTCTAGATAATTGAACAAAAGATTCAAATTCCTAAACTAGCAAAAGATTATAGATAATATAAACTAGGTGATCAAACTAGTAAAAACTATCGATAATCGCAATAATGAGTTGAGAATAAATATCAATATTCAAGAGATAAAAATATAGAGTAAAGAGTCTTACAAAACACTAATTCATTTGCTTCAATTGCTTGATCCAAGACGAATAAATTACTCTTCCATACAAATAAAACTAACTAAAATAAACTATGGAAATTATATTCTAATGATTAAAAGGTAGAGAAAGTATCTATATGAGAAGTGTGTAAGAAGTGCCCCTCCATTGATGAACAATACCTCTTTTTATAGGTCTTCAAAGAACATAATTATAAAGTCCCATAAATGAGTATCTCCATAAACTCTCATAAAGAATGAACATAATTGTCAAAATAATGGAGAATTAAGGAGTTGTTGGAATTCATTATGGAATTCAATGTCACTTTGTCTTGGATGTTCAATGCTTTGTCTTAGTCTTTGGGCTTTGACTTGCTTTAGAATTCACTCACATAACATCTTTAGCCCAATACCAACACCAAAGAAGATCATCTTCATTCCTAATAAGAAATCAATCCATTTATCCCATGAAAATGCACAATTCCATCTCAAACCAACACCAAAGACATATGCACTAAAATCCAATAAAATACTTCCCAATCCATCAATTAATCATCAAAATAACCTTTATTAACATCTACTAAACTAGACTAATCAAGAGATTATGACAGGATAACCACTTGGTGGTCCACCTACTCACGTCTCACTAATATAGCCAAGGTGTCAGAGGATCTGCAAATGGAAGAAGCGGGATAAACATGTGCTAGTACATCAGAAACAAGTGTTTTTCTTAGCCAACTGATGCAAATGTAGCATCAGCCTTCAGACTAGTATATTAACAGATGGACATTAATCAGATGATAAACACTCTACAAAAATGCTCAACACTCTTTCCTCAAAAAAAAATCTCAAAGCTCATGCTTAGTATTGTCTTCCCAGAATTGTCAAGCTTTTCTGAAGGTTCCCTTACACCATGCCACTTTCAAGGAAGAAATATTTTCCTTCAGCTGCTTCTGTTGTCGTACTATCCCACAGTCTGACAGTTCCTACGTTCACATAGCACATACAATCAGCCACAGATCGTCTTTCAGCCTCCGGTACAGAGATCGCTTCCTCAAATTTAAGCTTTGTTACAGCCTTCTCACATTCTCTCAACTTTTTGGCAGCATTGGGATCATTTACAGATACAAAGACATGATGCAAACATGATTCAAATTGTCACCGATAAGCATACTACAAATGCAAAAAGACGTGACTCAAAGAATGCTATAGAAAGTCGTTACCAATAACGCCAAACAAGTGTGTCAAATAAGTTTTAGAAACAACAGAAAAATACTTTTAGTAAACTACCTGCTGAAAATCCTTTAGCGCCTCTTTAAATTTGCCCATAGCAAGGTATGCTACTCCTCTTCTACAATAACCCTGTGAAGCACCACCATGTAAGCATTTAACCATGACAATTGACAATTGAATAAACGTTAAATATTGCAAAGACAAAAGACAAAACCAATATCATATTATCATGTCTATTTTAAATATTTTAAAGCTTGTAAGCATGTCAGAATAACATGCCTTCGAATACTTGGAATCAACATCAATAGCATTTGTTGCATCCTGAATTACACTACCATATTCTTCCAATTTGGTGTGTGCAAATGCACAATTTGCAAAGTATACAGCATACTGACTATTCAAGTCAATTGCTTGAGAGTAGAGATCAATTAAACAATTTGATAATAAAATTCAATAAGCAAGGTGCTAAAAGCAATCACTTGCAATAGAATGATTTTTCAATAAGCAAGGTGCTAAAATCATTCTATTGTATAATGGATAGACGATAAATCTGTAATAACATCACAAAGATTTAAAACAAGTTTTTTAGGACCCCTAACACAAAGCATGAGAAAGGGAGAAAACATACCCCTAAAACCAAAAGATCCCAAATCAGATCTCCGTACTGAGCAACAATTAAACAGATTAACACCACTACTGCGAAAACCGACGTTACTCAAACCCCAGAAAAATAATACAGTAACCAACAGTACAAATTAGTAAACTTGAAATGCGAAAATCATAAAAATCATAAAAGATCGAAAAATTTCGCTAATTTAAACTCAATTAATTGAAAATAGTTAACCCTAAAAGTCAATTAATCAATTAATCAATTTAAACAGGAAAGTAAGATTGAGAGACCATAAAAATGAATCGAATTAATCGTATTGTATTTCCCTAATTCAAATTCCAATTAATCGAAAATAGTTAACCCTAAAAATCAATTCACATACCTAAAATAATAGAAATAGAGAAGATAGTGAGGTGGCGAGTTCCGTCAATTCCGTCGATTTCCAGTGGCGGTGAGGTTGGCAGATTTGCGGAGATGCTGAGGTTGGCAGATTTGCGGAGATGGTGAGAAATACAGGAGGTGATGTATGGTTCTACTGTTTTCGGGTTGACAGAATGAAAACATATAATATTATTCCTCCTTCTTTTGTTTTTATTTTTAATACCTTCTCATTTGCGGCGTTATTTCACAAAAACGCCTCAAATAACTTATTTGCTGCGTTTTTCTACAAAACGCCTCAATTAGAAAGGAGATTTTTAAAAAAACCCATAAATTATTTGCTGTTATTGGGCTAAAACGCCTCAAATAGATAGCCGCGAATAGATGTTTTTCTACTAGTGATATAGGGAAATATGGGGTGTTGTTTAACCCTTCAACAAGTATGGCGGGTGCGAGTAGATGCCTGAAAACCCTTAATATACGGAATAACAAGGGAACAGGGAAATACCTCGGGATTCCTACGGAAATTCAGCAGAGTAGGAGGGATTTCTTTAGTGGCCTAGTTGAGAAGGTGTTGGATAGAATTTCATCCTGGAATGAAATTTTTCTATCCGCGGCAGGTAGACTGACGTTGACTCCATCTGTCTTGTCCAATCTCACCACTTTCTGTCTATCGGTATTCAAAATACCGATAAGTGTGGTAAATAAGATTAATGCTTTGCTATATGATGGATGATTTGATGTTCTGGATAGGGAGTAACACAGGGAGTTATACGGTGAAAAGTGGGTACAGAAAGGTCTTTGATGAGTTTTCCGAGAACATGAAAACGAGCAGGGATGTAAAGAGAATGATGAAGCTGAGAGGGGATTTCTTTTTAAAAAAAAGGCTTTGGAAGCTTCCTGGTCCTAAGATGTGGACGATCCTGGTGTGGAAAATTGTTACGGGAACATTACCTGTGGGTGAGGAGTTTGGGAAAAGATGGCTTGTTTATGACCTTTTTGCTGTCTCTGCAAAAGGGACTTTGGGGAAATTGAATCTCTTCAATACTTGTTCAGGGACTGTCTGGTGACTACACGAATATGGAAAGGCTCGATTCTGGGTTTATGCTGTGAGGGGGCAAAAGACATTAGTATTGAGGATTGGGTGGTCAACTGGTTGATCTACTTTGGCAAGGCGGGAGATCAGGAGAGGGGTTGTATTATGTTTCTCGCTATTCTTTGGAATATTTGGACCCTAAGGAATAATGCAGTTTTTTGGGGATTGGTTTTATTCTCGATGTCGTTTTTAAGAAGGTGCAGGAGGAGTATGAGATGGTGTGGCAAGCAAGGACTGAAAAGGGAGAGGGAGTGGACCTCCGGGTTAGTGAGGGGGGTGGGGACTCGAGTCCTATGGAGGAGCGCAAGAATGTAATTCGGCAGTCTGTTCCGGTCTTTTATTGGGAAACACCATTAGGGGGTGTGGTTCGTATTAAGGTGGATCTCGTTTGGAGAAGAGAGGGGAGCGGCTGCAGGGTGGGTGGTTTACGAGCCCGATGGCCTTGTAGTGGCATAGGTGGGGGAACGGTTGGCGGCTGAGTCGACTCTACAGGCTGAAGCAAGAGGGATTCAAAGGGCGTTGCAATGGGCAATAAGACAACCTTTTGTGCACCTCAGCATCTTGTTAGACTGCCTACAGATTATTATGAATGTCGTGGAAGTGGAGGAGGGTCATTATCAGGTCAAGAGTATCCTCGCAGACATTAAAATGTTAGCCCGTTCTTTTCATTGTCTATGTTTTAGTTACATATTAATGTTAGCCCGTTCTTTTCATTGCCTATGTTTTAGTTACATTTCTAGGGCACTTAATAAGAGAGCTCATAATATATCTCAAGTAGCGCTCACGATATAGCCATCTTTATTTACTGCTGTCAAAATTTTTAAAAAAAAATAGAATAAAGAGTCAAAGACCCATTCAGGACTCGTGATGAATAAAACACAAATAACTTGACGACAAGAGTTCAATCATGCAAGTACGTACAATATATAGTCACGTGCATCAATGCATTATCATGCAAGACAAGTACGTACAAATGTAGAATCATGCAAGTAGTATTGGAGTTCATATACGCATAACGTATGTCATCCTGTCACCACATATTTGTATGGATAACAATTTCTGGTACGGAGTATTTGTGTGCGTCACTTCCTTTTAAAACATGACAGGATTTACACACGCATTCATTCCACTTCAAAAATCCATGGAGAAGTTGCTAGTTTCAAGTTGGTGCCACGGCATGACAGTCGTGCCGGAAAATTATGTATTTCCACAGGAATTGAGACCCGGTGATAATCTTTACCCTAAAACCAATGTTGCTATACCTATTATTGACCTTAGCAACTTACACGGACCTGATCATGAATCTGTTGTCAACCAGATTATGGAGGCTAGTAAGGAATTTGGAGTATTTCAGGTTTGATGTCCTTTTTTTTTTTCTTTTTTTAGTAAAACATATTCGGCCTTTTATATCCCCTTTTTATTGTCCTTCTTTACAGGGGCGAAACCACCTTGTAGCAAGGGGTGGCGGCCGCTACCCCAAACTTAAAAAAATTGGTTTAGAAGACGGATTTTTGCTACCCCAAATATTGTTGAATAATAGATAAGTAAATTCTATCTCATTAAATGTACAATAAACAACTTGTGGTTCAATGGTAAACATTTTGGTTTCCTACATATTGCCCCGAGTTCGAACCCACTACTTGCATTTTCCCTTTTTATTTTTTTTTTGCTACCCCAAATATTCATTCCTGGGTTCGCCCTTGCTTCTTTAATAGACTTTCTTAATCAAAACATACAAATCTATCAACTCTGACCATTGTCTCACTATATATGAGCTGCTTGTTATATTCTCTCATTAATATTATTAGGGTTGAGATTCTACTTTTGTATTGATAGGATCAGATTGTAGAATCATAAGCAGGGGCGATTCTAGAATTAGGTCATAGGGGTGCAAGAAATTTAACAATGATTTCGGCGATGGGAGCTAAAATTTGAACAAAAAAATATCGTGAGTCCAAAGCACACAAAATTTAAAACATTGGATCTAAATAATTCAAGAAAGTATAAATAAAATACTTTGAATAATTTGTAAGTATATACATCTTTTTAATGTGAAACGAGTACGTTTTATAATATATCCAAATCATTGTAGTTAAATAAGAAGATATTTGAAAGTCACGACATTAAAACAACAACATTAAAGTAACAATTTATGACTAAATAAGATAAAAGTACAAAAATGAAATGTAAATCGTAGGGGTCGAACTCATAACCAAACGAATTAAAACTTGGTATCTAACCAGTACACCATTATATATTTCATGAACTTTATCGAAACTAATTTGTCAATGTTTCCGAACAAAGGGGGTGCGGGTGAACCCCTGCACCCTCAAATACGCCACTGATCATAAGATCCTATAAATTAAATAAAATACATAATTATGTTATCCAAATATGTAAAAATCTCGTGCTTAATCTTTAAACATGATTATGCTATTAGCACGTGTGTACTAACTATTCCCGTTTATAGTGGATTTCTATCCTAAAAGTGCTTATATAAAATTTTATAGAAAAAAATTGAAAGGTTAATAATGTAGAATCGGGTTAAGATTTTTTACGTTAAAAATTTTTGACTTAAGTTGAATCGTAAACCCTACAAAATTAAAATCCAAGTAAGATCGGCGTCGGTCACCACTTTTTGGATCATAGAATCATAAGATCATACGATTCGGATCGCGAATTTAACGACTCTATTCTCATATTTATCAAATTATTTGTGAACATGAAGACACTATTGTGGGCTTAAAGTTCCGTTTTTAAGTTCAAAAGAGATCAAATCTTAACAAGTTTTTAACTCAGGTCATAACTCATAAGTATCAACTAGATACTCTCAAGATATGCATCTGTAGTAAAAAGGTAATTAGTGATTTAGTGTCATGTAATACCGTCTTACATAGGGTCGTGTTAAATATCGTCGACACATTACTAATTATCGTCGACACATTAACATGAAATACCCATTTTGCCCCTAGCAATCCTCTATATCTACAACTTCATTTTCGGACTAAAAAACTATATCGGGTTTTTTCGAGATTCAAAAACTCGGTTTTTTTTGAAAATACAAAAATCGGTTTTCCTAGAAAATACAAAATCCACGTTTTGAAGAACGGTTTTCAACGATGAGCGAGAATGACGAGGTTAGTTTACGATTTTAAATTGTTTGAAATTTACTATTTTTAGTTGTTTGAAATTTAGGATTTGTAATATTGTAGAACGGATTAGCGTAGATTCCCGAAGCCGGTTTTTTTTTTAAAAAAAAAAAAAAAAAAATTGGAAAAAATGTCGGATGAAGAAATGTTTCGTCTAAGGTGGGTGTGGGACGAATGGGATTTTCGTCCGGGGTGGGTGTGGGACGAAAATCCCACCCGTCTGGCCATGGTTTGGGACGCAGATGGTCCACGTCTGGGACTGGTTTGGGACGAACCAGTGCCACGTCCCAGACCTGTTCTGGACGTGTCCCTTCTTTGTCCCAGACCTGTTCTGGACGTAAATGTTCTTTGTCCCAATTTTTTTTTTTTTTTTTTTTTTAAATTAACCGTAACCGTAACCGTAACCCTAACCCTAACCCCTAAACCGTAATCATGAACGTAATTATCGAACCGTGTGCAGGTTTATGATGATGGAGACGGTGTTGACTACTCTAGTCATTTTACCACCGATAATATTTTGTTGGGAATAAAACGCGTATTCACCCTAAATTTGCAGGATTATAATGAAATATGCAATTGTGAATATCGTCATAAGATTAAAAACATGAGAAAAGAAGTACAACCTTTAGTCCTCGCGCAAAAGGCCTAAGAACAGGAATTAATGCAAATTCCCTCCTATAACTTGCACCCAAGACTTAGTTTGAGACGTGGCCGCGTGTGCTAGAAATCCTCTCCAATTGCCTTGCAATATAGGGAGAGCCCTTGAGGTTTTAGATGTGAGATCTGAGGTTTTGGGAAAAGAATGTCTCAAAACCCTAATTTTTACCTTGAGATAATTTAACAGTGCACCAAGAGTAGTTGATATAAGGAGAAGGACTCTCCTTATATACTACATGAGGCCGGCCGAAATAGATGTCGGGTAGGAGTGGGCTTTCCACTCTTACCTTATTCCAATGCGTGATTCGACCCATTTAGCTTTAAGTTGTTCGCGGGTTTTATTTATAAATCGTAACATGTTATCAGATATTAATACAGTCGATATATTAATAACGGTCTGATAAAATACGATATTGTATAATTACCTAAATTAATATAACTGTTTATATTAATTCGCGAATACAATATTTAATTAAATATAACCATTTATATTTAATTTACGAATTAATCTTGTAATCCGTATTAGCTAAAATTATTTAATCCGTATTAAATAATAATTCTCAACATCTTATTGACTAATTTAATAGTCAATACCTCTGACTAACCGTTTAGTCATATCCGGCAAAATGTGACTGTATTTTCATACCTTCACATCTCTCAAACGTGTCCTATAGGTGTGACGTATAGGGACCAGTTGACCACCGCCATCCGTATGACAATAACGTCAAACTTATCTAGCAAGCCAACCGTTATTGATAAACGTGGATCAACTGGTAATAATGCAGAAGTATGCCCTTGTGATCCTTAAAGAGATTTAATAAGTCATTGTACTTAATTGTCAAGGACACCAGCCCCAACAATCTCCCACTTGTCCGTACAAGGGTATGTCCAATGACGTTATCACACTACATGTGGAGGACACAATCTCCAACAAACTCCCACTTGTCCGTACAAGTGTAGGTGCGATAACCGATTCTCATATCCTTTTAAAATTTCTCCCACTCAATGTAAGACAATTTGCAAATCCGCATTCGCAAAGGTCGTATCTCACAAGCGATCTGTATCAAGAGTGGTTTCCCCGACTAGAGAGTAACTTAACTGATAAAACGAATCTGTATTCGAGCATGGCCATGCATTTCAGTTACTACTCCTCGAGTGGCCCTGAGAAATGATAAAATCCTGATAAGGGTTTGGATATTTCCCTCAACTCGAATCCTGGCGATATCGCCCAGCATGAAATAACCCAGAAAAAATCCTCTTGGCCCCTGTTACGGTGACCGTGGGAAAGAAACCAAAGTTACCCAAAATCTGTCTTAATCTCAAGAAGCAGTTGAAAGTCAAAAGACTCGACTCTAAGGAACACTATGGAGGTCCTATCCACGACCTGGCACCCAATGTTATAAAACATTTAGGACTCCATAACGTTGTCACGGGGTGTCCTACGAGATATCCGTATAACTCGCCTTTGTGATTGGTCAGTCATCCACGTGACTTATGGCTCGTTGAACCCACCATCAACCAACGTCACAAAATGATTACCTGAGTTATCAGCTCAAGTGGGTAATCAAGGACCAAAACGATGTAATGTTAATCAGTTCACTTTGTGGTGTTCAAAATTGGCGTACAATTCCACATGAGAAACAAAACATTTTATATCATAACAATAAGGTTGAATAGAGTACACGAGAAAATGAATTATTACATGAATTCATAAAAGAGTACTACAACTTAGGAACACATCCAATTCCCATGGAATGAATGTGCCCTTCATGCTTATCACGTGGTAATGCTTTTGTGAGAGGATCAGCTATGTTGTCATCCGTAGCGATCTTTTCAATAAAAATCTCCTTTTGCTCCACGTAATCTCTGATTAGATGAGCTTTCCGTTGTACATGCCTAGCCTTGCTGCTAGACTTATGCTCCTTAGCTTGGAAGATGGCACCACTATTGTCACAATAGACGGTGATTGGGTCATTCGAACTAGGCACTACTGATAGTCCTTGTAAGAATTGACGCATCCATATTGCTTCCTTAGCTGCTTCTGAGGCGGCATAGTACTCGGACTCAGTCGTAGAATCTGCTGTAACACTCTGTTTAGAACTTTTCCAGCTGACAGCAGCGCCATTAAGAGTAAAGACAAATCCAGACTGAGATTTCGAGTCATCTCGATCTGTTTGGAAGCTAGCATCTGCGTAACCCGTGGCGCAGAGCGTTGAGTCGCCTCCATAAGTCAATCCCCAATCTTTAGTCCTCCGTAGGTACTTAAGAATGTTTTTCACGGCCATCCAGTGTTGTTCACCTGGATGAGCTTGGAATCGACTAGTCATACTCAATGCATATGCAACGTCAGGACGTGTGCATATCATGGCATACATGATCGATCCTATTGCCGAAGCATAAGGAATCCGACTCATGCGCTCTTTCTCTTCCACTGACTTAGCTTCTTGAGTCTTGCTCAAGTGAAGCCCAGGAGTCATGGGAAGGAACCCCTTCTTGGAGTTCGTCATACTGAATCTCTCCAGAATCTTCTCTATATAAGACTCCTGACTGAGAGACAACATCCGTCGTGATCTATCCCTGTAGATACGGATGCCCAAAATTCTTTGTGCCTCTCCCAGATCTTTCATCTGGAAATGGTTTTTCAACCATGCTTTAACCGAAGATAAGAGAGGTATGTCATTCCCAATCAAGAGTATGTCGTCGACATACAGTACTAGGAATACAATCTTACTCCCACTCGACTTGATATAGAGACATGGTTCCTCGACTGATCGAATGAACCCATTCTCTTTTATCACTTGGTCGAAGCGATGATTCCAACTCCGCGATGCTTAAGTCCATAGATGGAACGCTTAAGCTTGCAAACTTTCTTAGGATGTGCTGGATCGATAAAACCCTCGGGTTGTACCATGTACAACTCTTCCTCCAAATAACCGTTTAAGAAGGCGGTTTTAACGTCCATTTGCCATATTTCATAGTCATGAAATGCGGCGATCGCTAAGATAATCCGAATGGAACGTAGCATGACTACGGGTGCAAAGATCTCATCGTAGTGCAAGCCTGGCACTTGGGTGAAACCTTTAGCAACTAGTCTAGCCTTATGGATATCTTGTTGTCCTTCCACGGCATGCTTTATCTTGTAAAGCCATTTGCATTGAAGGGGACGTACCTTTGCAGGTAGGTCCACAAGATCCCACACGTTGTTCTCATACATGGAGTCCATTTCGGATTGCATGGCTTCTAGCCATAGCTTTGAGTCAGAACTGGTCATGGCACCTTTATAGGTTGTGGGTTCATTACCCTCTAGGAGTAAGACGTCATCTGTATCGTGTTCCTCGACCATACCAATGTATCTGTCCGGTGGAATAGAGACTCTTCCTGACCTCCTATGTTCCTCAGGGATATCTACCGCAGCCTCGGTTGAAGGAACTGTTTCCTCCAATGGTTGCTCGGTAGTTGGTTCTTGAACCTCCGATAACTCGAAGGTTCTATTACTCGACTTGTTCTCGAGAAATTCTTTCTCTAAGAACGTCGCACTAGCCGCAACAAAAACACGTTGTTCGGTAGGCGAGTAGAAGTAATGACCAAACGTTCCCTTTGGATAGCCTATAAAGTATGTCTTGACCGATCGCGGGCCGAGCTTATCCTCGTGTCTCCACTTGACATAAGCCTCGCAGCCCCAAACCCGAATAAAGGACAAGTTAGGGACCGTTCCCTTCCATAACTCGAATGGAGTCTTGTCAATAGCTTTAGACGGACTTCGGTTAAGTATTAGAGCGGCCGACAAAAGAGCATAGCCCCACAATGAATCAGGCACGACGGTGTGACTCATCATGGATCGAACCATATCAAGTAAAGTCCGATTTCTCCGTTCGGACACACCATTTAATTGTGGTGTTCCAGGTGGAGTTAACTGTAGCACGATCCCACAGTCTTTTAGGTGTTGATCAAACTCGTGTGAAAGATACTCACCACCACGATCCGAACGTAGTGCTTTAATCTTTCTACCCAGCTGGTTCTGTACCCGATTCTGGTATTCTTTGAACTTGTCAAAGGATTCACTTTTATGTTTCATCAAGTAGACATAGCCATATCTACTCAAATCATCCGTGAAAGTGATGAAATACCTATAGCCTTCTCGTGCGTTGATCGACATAGGGCCACATACGTCCGTATGTATGAGTCCTAATAGGTCGGCAGCGCGCATTCCAACACCTTTGAAGGAAATACGAGTCATTTTGCCGATGAGACATGATTCACACGTGCCATATGATTCGAAATCAAAGGGCGAAATAGCTCCATTCTGTATGAGCTGTTTAACGCGTTTCTCATTTATGTGTCCCATACGACAATGCCATAAGTAAGTTTGATCTTTGTCACCTACCTTTATTCTTTTATTATTCACATGTAATATCTCGGTAGTTTGATCTAAAACATAAATTCCATTCATGGAAACTGCCTTGCCATAAATCATATTGTGCAAAGAGAAAATACAGCTATTATTCTCTATTACAAATGAAAATCCGAGTTTGTCAAGTGCAGAAACTGAAATAATGTTTTTGGATAAACTAGGAACATAATAACAGTTATACAAAAATAACTCGAATCCACTTGGAAGCTGGATTACGTATGTTCCCTTCGAGACTGCAGCCACACGAGCTCCATTCCCGACACGCAGGTCCACCTCACCCTTGATTAGGGGTTCTTGGTTTCGGAGGCCCTGCACATGATTACATAGATGAGAACCACAACCAGTATCAAGTACCCAAGTTCCGCAACTTGCGTGGTTAATCTCAATCATGTGAATAAAAGAAGAAGAAGACATACCAACAGGAGTAACACGGCCTGCTTTAATGTCCTCGCGATACACGGGGCAGGAGCGCCTCCAATGCCCAGTCTTGTGGCAATGGTGACATTCCATGCTTGTATCCTTGCTCTTTGTCTTGCCTTGTGAGTTGCTCGACTCACCAGGCCCACTCTTAGCAAATCCTGGTTTCTTGAACCTGGGCTTACCTACTGCTAGGTCGCCCTGAGCTTTAGCCTTCCCTTTACCTTTCCCCTTACTGGAGATCATGAGAACATCTTGCTTAAGACTCCCACTCAACTTAAGATCCTTCTCAGTCTGTACGAGAAGGGAGTGGAGCTCATGGGGAGTCTTCTTCATGTCGTTCATGTAGTAGTTGGCCCTAAAGAGGGCGAACCCATCATGAAGCGAATGAAGCATGCGATCAACGATGATGTTCTCACTGATCTTGCAGTTTAGGGACTCCAGTTTCTCGATATTCTCAATCATGTTGAGAATATGTGGGCTAACAGCTTGGCCCTTCTGGAGTTTCGCCTCAAAGAAGCGACAGGTATGCTCATAAGAAACGATTCTCGAAGCCTTGGAGAATTCGTTAGTGAGCGTGGTGAAAATCTTGTTTGCACCATGGGTTATGAAGCGTCTTTGCAAATTGGATTCCATTGCATAGATGAGTACGTTCTTTATCGCACCCGCTTCCATAACGAAATCGCTATGAGCGCGAATTTCGTTGGCTCTAGGTCCAGTTCCTGGGTGTGGCGGAATGGGCTCAGTTAAGAACTTGAGCTTTCCGTCAGCAATGGCAGCATTCCGTAGTGCTGCCTCCCAGTCAGAGAAGTTTGACCCATCATTCCTCAGTCTAGTGGACTGATTCATGGAGTCCATGAAGGCTTTTAGCCAGGATTCACGTGCTAGCTTGGCACTTGGCATTGGGTCTTCACCAGCCATTTTAGTTTTACAGCAGTTTTATTGAACGTGTTCTACACTGAAAAGAAGATAAAACAAAACCATATAAGCAACTTATTGTTGTGATTTAAGTCTATATTAAATAGAATTTAAACTTGTAGACTCATGCATTTATATAATTGATCTCCCTCAAGAATTATATAAATGATCCCAAGACTCAATTTCCGTATATTGATAAGCCCACAGTTTGGCTAATTCCAATCGTTGGAACTCTTGGTCGATAGATTTCCGTAAATCCTATCTATTAGTCCATCTCAGTCACTGGAATATTATCGAGTGACCATGATGTTGAGATAAAATAAATCATCTGTTCCCACTTACCCGACGTAGAAGGGGTCATATTATGCCTACCGACGAAGAAGGGATTCATGGGAGGCTGATTTATAAAGACTAATCTCAATTTTTGGTTATACGAGGAAGACCCCATCAACTTTTATTTATCCATATTTAAGTGAACTAAAAACTAGCATTGCGTGAATGAATTAAATAAAGTGATGGCTTTTAAATGACATGTGACATCTGTATTGTCACAGAAAACTAACGCGTGACTCTACATGAGTCAGTTTTCAGGCATGATATAGGTGGTTTGGTTTTTAGGCGGAATATGATGCAAGCTATTATCGATGAAAGCGTAAAGATAAATGCAATAAACGTAAATAAAAGTCCTAGTGTGGCCTATCCTACCAAAATAAACATAAAACAACTTGGAATCCACCGTTGGACCCTAGAAGCTTGTCTTGATGTTCTATCTTGGTCCTTGCAGCGGGAGTGAGCATCCGGTCTCCGTCTTGTCTTTGGTCTTCACAAAATTACTAATTTAAATTACAAAAGTAATTATATGGCAAAAACCCAAAACGGAGATTCAAGATCTCAAAATTACAAGCAAGATCGTGTCCCATCATTACGGTGACACAATCTTCTAAGGCCACACTAAGTTACAACCGTTTGCAAAAATTAAATACGTTATTGAAAGCATTCAAGGCATTCACAAGACGATAAATAAAATGCATCAACTAAAAACAATTTATACATGACATAATACCGTTATTATGATTAATAAATTTATACCAAACCACCTTTTAAGATTAAAATTAAGTGACTATACCGTTTTAATCACCAATTTTAATAAACATATAATCCATTGTTTTAAACTGTTTTAAAAACAATATGTATCAAACGAGGGTGAACCGTTTCACTAAATAATATACTATTTCCGTATACAGTATATTATTTTAAGCCATGTGAAAATAAGAAAACAAGTTATTTTCGAAAAGGGAGCCCAAAACAGGAGCACTCGACCGAGCAGCAGAGGCACTTGATCGAGTGCCAGTGTCACTCGATCGAGTGCAGCAGGGGCTCGATCGAGTGACTCTTTAAAACGCAATCGCTGCACTTTTAAATCAAAACGGGTTTATAACATGGATTTAAAACTTGTAAATCATATATAAACAACAACAAAAGATTCACATATTGCTAAAAATATCGATTAATTAACAATATGCAAATTATAATCGAAAACAAGATCGATTTCTCACTAAAAACTCACGCACGGCAGCCTGGTACGATGGCACTCGATCGAGTGTCACAGGGACTCGATCGAGTGCCTTCGACAGAAGGTACGGTTTTCAAAATTTTAAAACTTATGAAAGACACAATTGTAAAATTTTCATGGCCTAAGGCTCTGATACCACTTGTGGGGAATAAAACGCGTATTCACCCTAAATTTGTAGGATTATAATGAAATATGCAATTGTGAATATCGTTATAAGATTAAAAACATGAGAAAAGAAGTCCAACCTTTAGTCCTCGCGCAAAAGGCCTAAGAACAGGAATTAATGCAAATTCCCTCCTATAACTTGCACCCAAGACTTAGTTTGAGACGTGGCCGCGTGTGCTAGAAATCCTCTCCAATTGCCTTGCAATATAGGGAGAGCCCTTGAGGTTTTAGATGTGAGATCTGAGGTTTTGGGAAAAGAATGTCTCAAAACCCTAATTTTTACCTTGAGATAATTTAACAGTGCACCAAGAGTAGTTGATATAAGGAGAAGGACTCTCCTTATATACTACATGAGGCCGGCCGAAATAGATGTCGGGTAGGAGTGGGCTTTCCACTCTTACCTTATTCCAATGCGTGATTCGACCCATTTAGCTTTAAGTTGTTCGCGGGTTTTATTTATAAATCGTAACATGTTATCAGATATTAATACAGTCGATATATTAATAACGGTCTGATAAAATACGATATTGTATAATTACCTAAATTAATATAACTGTTTATATTAATTCGCGAATACAATATTTAATTAAATATAACCATTTATATTTAATTTACGAATTAATCTTGTAATCCGTATTAGCTAAAATTTTTTAATCCGTATTAAATAATAATTCTCAACATCTTATTGACTAATTTAATAGTCAATACCTCTGACTAACCGTTTAGTCATATCCGGCAAAATGTGACTGTATTTTCATACCTTCACATCTCTCAAACGTGTCCTATAGGTGTGACGTATAGGGACCAGTTGACCACCGCCATCCGTATGACAATAACGTCAAACTTATCTAGCAAGCCAACCGTTATTGATAAACGTGGATCAACTGGTAATAATGCAGAAGTATGCCCTTGTGATCCTTAAAGAGATTTAATAAGTCATTGTACTTAATTGTCAAGGACACCAGCCCCAACAATCTCCCACTTGTCCGTACAAGGGTATGTTCAATGACGTTATCACACTACATGTGGAGGACACAATCTCCAACATATTTTTCTTTCGAGTCGAGAAGGGTTTAGTTGGGCATATGCGATAGCAATGAGACTCGGGTTTGGAATTAAAAGAGCGAGCAACAAAAAAGTCGGTCGTCACACGAGTTTGAGACAGGACTATTTTGTTTGTCGGATGGGTGGACGACCTCCCTTAAATGGTGATGCTGATACTTTGAGAAGGAGTAACACGGGTAGCACCTGGTGCAATTGCAAATTCAGAATGAAAGCTGTTGAAATAACAGAAGGTAGATGGAGGGTGGTCATGATTTTCGGGTATCATAATCACGGGTTTGTGACGTATAGAGATGGTGATAGATATCACGCACGGTTTGATGAAGAAGAGTTGGCTTTCATCGATGCCCAACTTAGAGCTCATGTTACACCGGCTGTTATTAGTGCGGGTTTGCATCAGAGAAATCCTGAGAAGTCTAGGCCAAATCGGCGACAAATCTACAATCGTTCTCAAAAAATAAGGGCCGAGGAAAGAGATGGGAGAAACCCGGCACAACAGATGTTGGCACTCGCGGTTCAGCATAAGTATGTCCATTTTTGGGTTACCGATCCGGAGGAAGACGAGATTACCCACGTGTTCATGGCTCATCCAGAATCAGTTAAGATGTTTCGATCATACTACTATGTTGCGTTGATCGATTCCACCTACAAGACAAACTTGTACGGTCTTCCGCTAATTGAGATTGTGGGTGTTACACCAGTTGGGAAGAGCTTTGTGATCGCTTATGCGATTGTTACTCATGAGTCCGAGGAGGGGTATGTTTGGGTTTTAGAGCGACTGAAGTCACTTCTCAACGACGACGTTCAGCCTAATGTAATTGTCACAGATTTTGAACGGGGTTTGGTGAATGCGATTCCGACTGTTTTTCCTGAGTCGGACCACTTGTTATGTCTTTGGCATATATATTCTAACGTGGAGACCAAAGCACTCAATATCACGGGCAAGGATCATTGGGCTAAGTATCTTCATCAGTAACCCGACAACTTCGACCATCTACCCGAACACCTAAGATTTGCGCAACATCATGAAGGAGTATGCTGATCTCCCCAAAAGGCATGTGGAAGCTGTTGGTGTCGGGTTGCCACCTCTCAACGAAAGCAGAAATAAGCGGCATGTTAAAATACTCGGTCATGGAACCAACAAGGTGAGCAAGACCACTATCGTCATACATAGACTGAACGGTCGGAGATAGTGGCCAGTTAGTCAACACCTTCGCCTTACCGAATCGGTGGTAGCCCGTCAACACTGGTCGACCTACATCGTTAGGCGTCGTCCATAACTGGTTGGCGATGTGCCCCAAAAAGCTCGGAATCACGGTACTAACAGTTGGGCCTCCAGGAACAGGACGGGTAGCCACCCAAGAACTATCCTTAGCGGATCTCTTCTTCTTCGGAGCCGCTACACTGCTAGAACCCTCCTCACCCACAAAACAACCGTCACCCCGTCTACGGGGACCCCTCCTAACCCGCTCCTCATCCCCAACCCTCTCCGAACCCCTCTCCTCAAACCGGTCCTCAACCCGCTCCTCAACCCGCTCCTCAGAACCGTGTACTCCCGACTCGTCGGCTAAAATCTCTGCAGCAGCAGCTAAATCCTCCGGCTCAAACCGTAACTGTTTCCCAGCCCGTGCTGATGCTGTCACCTTTCGACCTCTCACATTTCTGTCATTTCCTCCCCCGGCCATCTATTCACAAAATAATTAAACATTTTAGAATAAAAATTATTCGTTATTACGTTAACTAAGCAAGACGGAAATAATAAAATTATTTTTAAAAAAAAAAAAATATTTACTAAACCCTAACCCTAAACCCTAAACCCTAAACCCTAATTTTAAAAAAAACTCTAAACCCTTATTTGAAAAAAAAAAAAAAAAACAAAAAAAACAATAAATTCCGGACGAAAAACAAACCCGTCCCCAACCTACCCCAGACGAACCCCGTGTTTGTCCGTCCACCTCCCCAGACGAAAACCCCCAACGTCCGTTACCCTCCCCAGACGCAATTCATCTACGTCCGTCCCCCACCCCAGACGAACCGCCTCTTCGTCTGTCCCCATTCCCAGACGAACGGGTTCTTCGTCCCAGAATTTCTGCGCCTTTTTTTTTTTTTTTTTTCTTTTTCTTTTTTATTTTCCGAGCTAATTCAAAGCAATAATTCGACACATAACCGGGTGAATCACTACTACAAATCCAACAATCAAACTACAATTCAATCCTAATTCCATACAAAACTAAGGCATCTATCCTAATTCCGTTTCTAATCTATCAAATTAACAAAAAAATAACATATAAACAAAACTACGAAGTAAAGAATACATACCGTGTTCAAGTTTCGGAATTGAGACGGAAAAATTGTTGTTGAAAAAATACGGTTTTTGAATTTGAATTTGAAATTGAATTTTGTTGAATGAAAAATGAGTTAGTTTTATTTGAATATAAAGGGAAAAGAAAGGGGATGGAAAGGGTAGTTTAGGTAGTTCATTAATTTGTGTCGACGATATTTAGTAATGTGTCGACGACGTATAGTAGGCTGGCTTACATAAATACCAAAATCGATTTAGACATGCATACTCCGTATAACTTATAAGTAGTTAATAACAAGAGTTAAATCGGACAATGTATGAATTAATGGGGTATATAATGGTCGGCCAAATTAATGGACAAGTTTCGCTGTATTAAAATTACGTGAAACGGTCTCATATAAGAACAAGATGTATGAAGATCGGATAAAATTCTGTAAGCATGCAGGTTATTAATCATGGAGTGTCAATGGAAACAATGGATGAGACAAGAAGAATGTTTAGTGAGTTTTTCAAACTTCCAGCTGAAGATAAATCGAACTTCATCTCTTGGGACCCGAGTTCAAAGTTCGGTTTGTACACGAGTAATTATAATTTCAATGAAGAAAAGATTCATTTTTGGAGGGATGTTGTTACTCAAAAATGTCATCCTTTGGACGAATGCGTTCCTTACTGGCCTCAGAAACCTGACGGATATAGGTTAGTCTGTTCAATCGACTTTTTATATATTTCCACAAGTGTCATATTAGTCGCTGAATCATTTAGCTAAATGATTCAACGACTAGTTACTGACCTGGCCAGGTCAGTAGCCAAGCACATATGAGTATGGTTTATAATCCCATTAAAGAAAAAAATTCAAAATTTTTGGATTGGTGACTGTGTAAATGTGAGTGTAGGGAAATTGTCAAAGAATACAGCGTAAAAATGATCGAGTTGGGATCAAGAATATTGGAGGTGATAGGCGAAGGACTAGGGCTCGAACCAGGGTATTTCGAGAAGGAATTAAGCCAAGACGCGAAGGTGAATTTGAATCACTACCCACCGTGTCCCGATCCCAGTCTCACTCTTGGAACATCAAAGCACAATGATCGTAGTCTTCTAACAATACTCTTGCAAGGCCGCGACAATGTACCTGGTCTTCAATATTGTAAAGACGGTGATGAATGGACTACAATTGATCCCAGTCCGGACGCCTTGGTTGTTTTCATGGGCCATATCATGAAGGTACATACTTCTTCAACAGGGCCGCCGTCTCACCCAATTATTTGTATTCTTTCATACGCGTGTTAATCAATTTATTTTCGAGATCTATCTTGCAGATTGTTAGCAATGGGAAGCTGAGAAGTGCAGATCATCAATCAGTTACGAACAAAATAGAAGCTCGAGAAAGCAGTGCCTTTTTCCTGTGTCCGACACAAGACTGTGTTATAGAACCCGCGAAAGCTCTGATCACGCCCGAGAATCCTCCACTCTTTAAGAGCATAACATACAAGGAGTTTCTCAAAGCTCACAACGCAACTCGAAACTTAAAAGCAAATCCCGAGGATGTCGTCAAAACCTTTTCAATGAAAGCCTAAATACCATGTTAGATCCTTTTAATCAAGAATTGTTTGTCTTGCATTGTGTGTGATTGTTTTTTTTTTCGTAAGAAACTTTGATCAAGCTCTTCAAAGTCTGTCTAATAATTCGGTTGTGGAGGATTAATTCGGGATGATAGGGGTAATTTTGTTTCGGCTTTCCCTTTTCTTGTGGTATATTATATATGCACATCCATGCAAGCGGAGATGAGGGCTCTTGTAGTAGGACTCGATTCTCGAAAGAGCAAGGGCTATGGGTTTGAATAAGGTTTTGGTTCACCTGAATAACAAGACTTGTATCAATTTTATTCGGAAGGATCAATTACTTAGTAACAACATTCGACCTCTAGTTTTTCGTTGCAAGGAATTGATACAATTGAGCGGGTGGACAGTTAAAATTGATCATGTTTTCAGAGAAGCAAATCAAACAGCGGATTCGCTTGCAAATGTAGGGATTCATTCCACCACTACTGCAACGGTCCTTGACATCCCACCGGACAACCTTCATTCTATTCTTAGAGAGATTTATCAGGGATTGTTTCTCCTCGTCTAGTAATTGTACCTTCGAAAAGGTGAGATTACAAGACTACATAAACTAAATACATAGAATAATTAAACGTGTTTAGTGTGGTAGTTGCTCAGCTCATCCCTTAATTATGAAATCAAGGTTCGATCTCTCTACCGTGGAATGGAGCAAACTCTTTGGCTAGTGAACGGTGGACATCCATATACATATGATGGTAGAAACGTGATTGCTAATAATATGGGGTAGTTGCTAATTCCAAATCATGAACAGTAACTTGATTATATATTAAGGCGACTAATAATAACTAATGTATGATCATAGAAACATGATTGCTAATAATTTGGGGTAGTTGTTAACTAGGTAGGATCAAAATGGACACAGACACCATACGAACACGTGATACGACATATTATGAAATTTAGGACACAAAACACGTTATTTAAATTTAATAAAATATTTATTTATAGTTATAAATGTTTGATTTTATTTTTGTAAAAGTATTTGACATTAATTTTAAATAAGTGAAGAAAAAACTTGCCCTTGATAATAACTCATTTTCATTTCTCATCTGAACCAATATTCTAATTAATCTCTTTCGATAGCGCATTTCTCGTCTGAATAACATCATTTACCCCAAATGATGACCAAATACCGTGAACACGACTCAAATACCATGGACACGCGTCGGAAACGTGCCCAAATAAAGGTAGAAAGTTAGACACGACTTTATAGGTGTCCGAGGTGTGCGTCCGTGAATTGTCGGTGTCGGACACGGTACGGCTCATTACGTGAAGTGTCCGTGCTACCTAGATTGCTAATTCCAAATCAATGAACAGTAACACGATTATATATCCGATGTAGCATCAATTTCGTGTCCTACTTTTTTGAGGTGGGTTAAGAGTAGATGTCTCTAACTCTCGTTTCTCATCCGAAAACATAAGATAAATTGGTCATATTCTAAAAAAATTAACCTTCTTAAGAAAAATAAAATAAAAATAAAAAGTGGGCTGATTGATTGATACTTATAAAACAGATTAGGTATTGTGTCATTGTGTGATGGAGACGGGTCTTACCATGAGATCGTTTCATTTTGTGGGTCTTAATAATGAATTGCTCAGTCTTTGTGTGATTGACTTTTATTTGTCGGTGTCGGCCACAAAATCTGTTACAAAAAATCCTCCGTAAATTTATAACGTGCGAAAAATGATATGTGGGAGCATAAATTGGAAAACATTATTAAAGATTACAAGTTTATGACTGTTATAACTAAAATAAATTGATCAATTATTGGATATGGTTATTTTTTGCGAAATTTTCTATTTTTTAATCAAAAATGATTGCAGAGGTGTTACTCCAGTTTTTAATGGAGTTAAAAGACTATATTATTTATTTGAATATAATTTTAACACAATTTCTTATTTGTGACGACCGTTATCCGTCACAAATTTGTGACGGGTCAAATAAAACCCACATGCGAAGATAAAGACAAATAAGTTATGATTCCCTATGCATAGTACTTTTTGTCTTATTTATTTTTATGGTTGAATTGAGTATGCTACTCCAGATTAATAAAACTAGTACCTACTCCAGATTACAATTTTATCAACCCTATTCGTACAACTTTGATGTTAGTTGTAACTCAATCTAGATACCGTTAAATATCTAGCTACGACAAGTACCGTTAAATACTTGCTTACAATGAGTACCGTGAAATACTCGATCTATCTTACGCTAATAAGATAAGTCTTCAATGTTCTTCGATGTCACAATCTTGGATGAATAAGATCAATGCTGGAGCACTTGAATCTTGAAACGAATATGACAATTTAAGCTCGAATATTTAAAGAATGATGACCGGCGGTTTGTCTCGATTTGCGTGATTATATGTGTGTGTGATTTAGTGTTGATCAATGTGTCACAAGTAATCTATTTATATGGAATTGTATCTAGCTTTATAAAACCCTAGATGATTTAGGAATATTACTTAAACTAGAATTCTAGTCTTTAGGTAATACTACCATAAATCTAATCTTAATATATTTAGGAAAGATTTAAATAAGATATTTAAGTATTATATATGGAATCTATTTCCTAATATTAAATAAATAGCAACCTTATTAAAATGAACTTCCTAAACCTTGTCAAAATATAATTCTAAATTATATTCCATAATACAATCTAGAATGCTTTAGATTATTTAAATAAACACATTATTTATTTATTTAAACAACCCTTACACGTTTAAGAAATCGTGCCATGTTACACGACTTTCCAAACCGTTTCAAACAAGATCTAGAATTATATTACTTGACAAAAAGTTAAATAAAAAATCATTTAGTTTATTAGAAATAAATAATTAAATCATAAGAGAATTATTTATCCCTTTAACTATGAGATATTTTATATTAACCTATTAAGATTAATAATTCCATATTCTAAAAATAGAATACCAATTAAACATTAATTGTTCACGATGACTTTGGAAACTTAAAATCGTTTCAATCACCACAAATATTTCGATCATTTCTTCTTTATGGAGTTATAGCTATGAGCTATAACTTGAACCAATCTCATACTAATGTCATAGTTGATAAGTATAACTTTAGTTCAATATGCACTTGTGATCTACTTTCAATTTTCGACTTAGTCAATCCATTGACTAATATTCTTAAATCTTTTGTACTTGATTGATAAGATCCTTTAGACTAATGTTATGTACACTTAACACACGATTACACGCACGAGTATATAATATATATAGCTAGACTTGTCATTATCAAAACATAAACATATATACTTAATATATATATTTGAATACATGGTTCAACACTCACCTTAAATAGTTCACTTTAATGAGTTTAAAATGATGATGGGATGTCACTCTACATAAAATTGAGAAATTAGCCTTTCTAAGTCAAAACTACTATGAATCCCTTTGTTGAACCATATATTCAAATATATATTAAGTATATATGTGTATGTTTTGATAATGACAAGTCTAGCTAAATATATTATATACTCGTGCGTATAATCGTGTGCTTAGCGTACAATTTATAGAATGGGAAGATCTCGTCAATCAGCATAAAAGATTCAAGATAATTAGTCAAAGATTTGACTATTCGTAGATTGATAAGAAGATCGATGACAAGAAATAGAAGATAAACTAAAGTTATACTTTTCAACATTAACTTTAGTTTGCAATGATCTTAAGTTATAGCTCATAGCTATAACTTTATAAAGAAGAAATGATCGAAGATTCTGTGATGGTTGAAACGATTTTGTTTTACAAAGTCGTCGTGATCAATTTATGTTTAATTAGTATTCTATTTTTAGAATATGGAATTATTAATCTTAATGGGTTAATATAAAATATCTTATAGTAAAAAAGGAATAAATAATTTTCTTATGAGTCAATTATTTATTTATAATAAACTAAGAATTTTTATTTAACTTAATTGTCAAGTAATATAATTCTAGAAATCGTGTAAAGCGGTTTTGGAAATCGTGTATAATGACACGTTCCTTAATTGTGTAGGATTGCTTCAATAAATATTATGTATTTATTTAGATATCCTAAAGATTATATTATGGTAATATAATTTATTATATTTTTTGACAAGGTTTAGGAATTTGGTTTTAATAAGGTTAGTATTTATTTATTATATAAGATTTTTCCTTAATATGAATTAGGAAATTGATTTTATCTATAATACCTAAATATTCCTAAGTCATCTAGGGTTTGAATAACCTAAATAAATTAAGATTGGATTTATGGTAGTATTACCTAAAGACTAGAATTCTAGTTTTAGTAATATTCCTAAGTCATCTAGGGTTTGAATAACCTAGACATAATTCTATATAAATAGAATACTTGTGACACATTAAAAGATAAAAAAAAACCATACACACTTGCACGCAAATCAAGAAACCTGCCGCCGTTATTTTTCTTCGAGATCCGAGCTTTAATTGTCATATTCGTTTCAAGATTCAAGTGCTCTAGCATTAATCTTATTCATTCAAGATGGTGACTTTGAAGAACTTATTGAAGACTTATCTTATTAGCATAAGATAGATTAAGTATTTAACGGTACTCGTTGTAATCAAGTATTTCACGATACTTGACGTAGCTAGATATTTAACGGTATCTAGATTGAGTTACAACTAATATCAAAGTTGTACGAGTAGGGTTGATAAAATTGTAATCCGGAGAAGGTACTAATTTTATTAATCGAGAATAGTGGACGTAGGTTTCGAATTATGAAACTGAACCACTTCAAAAATATCGTGTCTATCTTTTGTTCTACTCGACATCCATCATACAAGCGAACACATCGAAGAAGATTTGAAAAAGTAGGCATACTCAATTCACCCCCCCCTTCTTGAGTATATTCATATCAATAGACTCTTCAATTGGTATCAGAGCCTCGTGCTCTTGATCGCCTAACCGCCTGAGTTTGATCCTGCTATTGATTCTATATTATATACTCTATCAACAATGGATTCCAAGCACCTCAAATGTCCTATCTTCAATGGTAAAAACTATAGTTTGTGGAAGAACATGATGACTCACTACATCAAGGGATGTGATTGGGAATGTTGGAAGATCATCCAAACCGGACCAAAGAAAATCTTGGTCGTCGCCGCCAATGGTACTACCTATGAAAAGATGGAAAGTGATTATGTAGAAGCCGACTACAAGATAGCAGATAAAAATTCAAAGGCTATGAGTCTCCTACAAAACAGTATGATAACTTCAGAATTTGACCGATTTTCATCTTGTAATTCCGCTAAGGAAATATGGGACGGTCTTAAACTTGCCTACGAAGGAACATCCGTAGTCAAGAAACATCGTATAAATTTGCTTATTCAAAGATATGAACTTTTCAATATGGAAAGAATGAATCTATTGATAGCATGTCTGCACGATTTTCCTGTATTATTAATAAACTACGGAACCTTGGTAGGAAGATCGATTCTGAAGATATCATTCGAAAGATTCTCAGAAGTCTTACTAAAAAATGGCAACCCAAAGTCACGGTCATTGAAGAAGCGCGTGACCTATCACAAATGACTTACCAAGAACTCATAGAATCTCTGATGGCTCATATGATCATGCTAAACAAAGATGACGATGACCCTAAAGGAAACGGCGGCGCACTACAAGCCTCTACAAGAGAGGAATGCGAACAAGAACTTGAGGACGAAACAGTTCTATTCGCAAAACGATTCAAGAAAGCGGTTTTTAAAGGAAGATACAAAAACCCTAATAATAAAACGGTTGACAAAAAGAAAACTGACTCTAAACAAACATTCTTCAAAAGAGGATGTTTCAAGTGCGGTCAGCAAGATCACATGATCAAGGATTGTCCAAGTTGGGACAATATCAAAGACAAATCCAAGAGGGAAAAGACCAAAACAGAATTAAAAAAGGTGATACTTGCGTCATGTTGGGGAGAATTAGAATCTGAAGATGACGAGGACTCATAAGAAGATCAGGTAGCAAACCTATGCTTAAGCAACGTCAGTCTAGATCTAATCACCAAAGAACATGATGAAGACGACGCATCTCAAATGTGTCGCCTTGGAGAATCTGACTCAGATGACGATGACCAAGAGGTAAATTTTCTACAACTTAAGAGTCAAGTTAAAAATCTCTCTAAAGCTATGCTAATTAAATACTTTGAGAAAACTCTAGAACAGTGTCATGAACAAAGTCTTGAGTTAGATGAGTTGAAGGAAAAATCCTCGATATCGCTGAGAAAAATCAACTTCTTAAAGCCAAAGCTAAGAAACTAAAATCCAAAATAAACATTGAAACCAATGTTAAGTTGGAAACAGTGTTGTCTGAGAAAAAGGTTCTTGAGTCTAAAGTTATAGCTAATGAAGCTATAACCTCAAAACAAAAACTCAACATTAAAGAGATTCAATCTAAAGTTATAGCTAATGAAGCTATAACTTCAGAATTGAGAAAGGCAAATGAGCTTCTAAAGTCCAAATCTTCAACAGTTGTTGAAGATGAGACTCATCTAGAAGAAGTTGAGATCCTCGAAAAGAAAATCATGGATCTAGAATTCAACTTATCTAACATCAGAAAGGAACATGCCAATATAGTTTCTGACTTTCACAAAGACATTCAAAATGTAAAAGAGTCTAACAACATAGACTATAGTGCCTGTAAAAAGGAAATAGACTCTTTAAAGGACCTCCTTCTTCATGCACGGAAAGTTCACGACAAATGGGAAGGAAGTACTAACGTACGAAACTTCCTAACTGAACATTCTGATTATAACATGAAGATGGGATTAGGTCACGAATGTTATGGTAGAAGGGATCACTCTAAATGTAAACAAAGTCCCACAGACCGAGACTTTAAAAGAAGAAAATATGTCGACCTTCCTGAGTATTTGATATGTACTTATTGTGGTCATACTGGACATCTCCGTCAAAACTGTGTAAAACACGCACAAGATTTTAAAACCGGAGTTAAGTTTGTTAAATCCTTAGGTATACCAAACGACACTATGTCTATTACTGACAGTGATAATGACGAAATTGAGGAAAGAAACATTGACCACAGATGGTTCTATGACATGACGTTTGATTACGAAGAAAAGAAAAATAGAACCAAACAAACTCCTCAACCTACGGCACACAAAAAATGGTCACCAAGATTACAACCTAAGACATAAATAAAAACATCAAAACCCAACTATTACAAATACAAAATATCTCATGTAAGACAAGTTTGGGTTAAAAAGGAAGATGTATTTGTGATTACTAATTACAAAGGTCCCAAGTATGCTTAGGTACCTAAATCTTGTCTTTAAATTTTTGTGTGCAGTTCGTCGCTAAGGAAAATAACTTATAGTATCTCGACAGTGGATGCTCAAGACATATGACAGGCGACGTAAACCTATTCCTATCCCTAAAGCCATTTGATGGAAGAAAAGTTACCTTCGGTGATAATAAGAAGGGAAAGATTATAGGGATTGGTAAGATTGGTATTTCATCATCTCATGCTATAAATGATGTATATCCTGTAAGTGGTCTTAAACATAACCTAATAAGTATATGTCAATTATGCGACAAAGGAAACAAAGTTGTTTTTCATGCAGATATATGTCGTATAGTTATTGAAGGTACAAGCAAAGTAATCCTTGAAGGTCATAGAAAGAAAAACGTTTACATGATTGATTTAAATGCCGTACCTACTAACTCTTTCTCTTGCATGAAAGTTACGTTAGATGATCCATGTTTATGGCATAAGAGGTTTGGACATATTAGTTCTCCTATTCTTAGCAAATTGAAGAGATGGGATTTGGTTGAAGGTCTTCCAAAGATCAAGTTTAACCAAGACAAGATGTGTGATACATGTGCACGATGCAAACACGTCAGATCATCCTTCAAACCAAAAAAAATAGTAAGTACTAACCAAGCTCTAGGATTAGTACACATGGATCTATGTGGCCCTATGAAGGTAAGAAGCAGAGGTTGTTCCAGGTACGTTTTCGTTCTAGTTGATGATTACTCTAGATTTGTTTGGCCAATCTTTCTTCATTCTAAAGACGAAACATTTGATGAATTTGTTAGTCTCATGAAACTTGTCCAAAACAAGTTAAAATATAACCTAGTAAAAATTTGTACTGACCATGGAACTGAGTTCGACAATCATGCTTTTATTGAGTTCTGTAAAACCAATGGTGTTTGTTATAACTTCTCGGCACCTAGAACCCCACAACAAAATGGAGTAGTAGAACGTATAAATAGAACACTAGAAGACATGGCTAGAACAATGCTTCTTTGTAATGGTCTACCTAGAAACTTTTGGGCTGAGGCTATCAGTACAACTTGCTATATTCATAACCGTGCTATGATTAGACCTATCCTTAAAAAGACACCTTATGAACTTCTTCGAGGTCGTAGACCTAATATATCTCATTTAAGATGTTTTGGGAGTAAATGCTTTGTTCATAATAATGGTAAAAACAGATTAAGCAAGTTCGACCCTAGAAGTGATGAAGCAATTTTTATAGGATATTTTGATCATAGTAAAGCCTACAAAGTTTTTAACAAACGTACCTTATGCATAGAAGAGAGTATTCATGTTATCTTTGATGAAAATAATGCCTTCGATAAGCCTTTACAGGACGAAGAGGAAAACCTAAACAAACCTGACTTTCGGTTGTCAAGGGAAGATCCTCCTGCGTTAGAAAATGAAGAAGGTGAGATTCAAGGAATTCATGATGCACTTAACTTGGGAGAAAATGGTACGAGAACTGAAACTACAGTTGATGATACTGTGGATCAGTCTCAAACAAATGACTTGGAACCTAGAGTTATAGCTAATGAAGCTATAACTTTGAATCAAAACCAAAGGGAAGAGGTCAGAGTTATACCTGACCCTACTATAACCCCAGGTTCGGATTCAGGGGGACAAGTCAAAATCCCGAGTCAAGTAGTGGCAACAATCAATCAAGGAACTGGAGATATAAAGGGCTCTCACCCTTTGGACAATATCATAGGGAGTCTAACAGATGGAGTCCAAACTCGAAGGAGTTTAAACAACTTCTGCTCATTCTACTCCTTTCTCTCCACCATTGAACCTTCAAATATAAAGGAAGCTCTCGCAGAACCAGACTGGATAGTTGCTATGCAAGAAGAACTCCAGCAATTTGAAAGAAACAAAGTTTGGTAATCAAAATAAGATGCATGAGAAACAAAATTGTTCAGATTGAGGATAAGCATGGTCACCTTTGCACTGATAGAGAAAGTATACAATCAGTTTTCCTTGAGTTCTATACAGACTTACTTGGCAGTAATGCTCCCACAGAGAATGTCAGACTAGAGGTCCTGCAACATGGATCATTCTGCACTGAAGCTCATATCACTAACTTAAATGTTGTTGTAACTACAGAAGAGATTAAGGCAACTGTCTTTTCCATTCCCATTGATAAAGCCCCTAGGCCTGATGGGTTTACTAATGCCTTCTTCAAGGATGCCTGGGACATAGTAGGAGCAGATCTCTGCAAAGCAGTTATGGACTTCTTTGCTCATGGTCAACTGCTCACTCAACTAAATGCTACCAACATCACTCTTATACCTAAACATGACAGACCTTCATCAGTAAGTCATTTCAGACCCATTGCATGTTGTAATTTGGTGTATAAGGTTATATCAAAGCTGCTTTGCAACAGACTAGCAACTGTCCTCCCTGATCTTGTTCATGAAAACCAAGGAGCATTTATTACAGGCATATCAATTATGGAAAATGTGCTCATTTGCCAAGACATCATTCATTTATATGGCAGAAAAAATGTCACCCCAAGATGTCTGTTCAAAATTGATCTCCAAAAGGCCTATGGCACAGTTGAATGGGCTTTTTTGGAACAACTGTTGCAGGGAATGAAGTTTCCTACTCATTTTATTAGAATGGTGATGCAATGTGTGTCCACCACATCTTTCACCCTTTCTCTGAATGGCAGTAACTTTGGTTATTTCAAAGGAAAACGAGGGCTTAGACAAGGGGATCCAATATCACCTCTCCTCTTCACCTTATGTATGGACTACCTCACCAGGTTAATCAAATATGCAACACTGAAATGGCCATTCCAGTACCATCCTCTGTGCAAAAATCTGAAGCTGACTCATCTCATGTTTGCTGATGACTTGCTAATGTTCTGTAAAGGGACTTCTACCTCTATATGGCTGTTAATGAGGGCTTTTGCTTCTTTCTCTCATGCAACATGGCTTAAACTCAACAACTCTAAATCTGAGATATTCTTTAATGAGGTAAATGAGGAGCTGAAATCTGGGATTGTCCAAGCTAAAGGCTTCAAAGAAGGGACCTTCCCTTTCAAGTACTTAGGGGTCCCAATCCAGCCTGGCAAACTGACCAAAAATGACTACAACTCTCTGACAGAAAGGATGGTATCTAGAATCAGGAGCATTGGTGCTAAGAAACTGTCTTATGTAGGGAGGATTACCTTAATCAATTCTGTGTTGAATACTCTTCATAATTACTGGGCACAAATGTTTGTGATTCCTAAGAATGTCATCAACAGAATCACTGCTATCTGCAGGAATTTTCTTTGCGCTAGCACTTCTGAATACCATAGAGTTACACTTGTGGCTTGGGAGAGGGTCACTCATATTAAAGCACAGGGAGGCCTAGGCATCAAAAATGCTGAGCTCTAGAACATGGCAGCAGTGGGGAAGCTTGTGAATTGGATATACACTAAGGAGGACAGACTATGGATCAAGTGGATCAGTAATGTGTATCTCAAAGACCAGAGTTGGGATGATTACTTGCCTGCCAATAACACACCTTTGGTATGGAAATCAATCTGCAAAGTGAAGAAAAGAATAAAAGATGGTTTTGTTATGAGCAATAAGGACATCAACACCAAAGGATACACCATTAAGAGCTGTTATCAATGGCTCTGTACAGATCAACCAAACCAAACCTGGTCTGACATTGTTTGGAATAGTTTTAATATCCCAAAGCATTCCATGATCACATGGTTGAGGCTCCAGGAAGGTATGAATACTATGACCAAGTTACACAAGATTGGTTGTTGCCCAAATGACTTGTGTTTGCTTTGCCAAAGACATTCGGAAACTATTGATCACTTATTTGAGGACTGCATTTATACCACCAGAGTTCAATGTTTACTGCTGCATTGGTTTGGAGCTCAGTTCCCCACTATATCCATTCTAAGTGCAGGGGATAGGAAACCGGTGCAATGGAAAGTACGAGCTGCTGTTTTTAATGCCCTCCAATATCACATATGGCATCAAAGAAATAATGCTAGAATGCAAGACTGTCTTCTCAGGCCTGAATTTGTTGCTGCCCGTGTTGTTTCTGAAATAAAGAATAGAATGAGGAATAGACTGAAAACTATGGATGATCAAACCAAAGTTTGGTTTGATAATTGTTGCACTTGATTGGTAATGCCTGCCCTGGGGCTTGAACCAGGGACCTCTTGAAACCTATTTTCTTATATATATATATATATACAACACACTCACATTTCACCAAAAAAAACGTTTGGCATCTTGTTCCTCGACCTAAGGACAAATCTGTCATTAGAACTAGATGGGTATTCAGAAACAAATTGGATGACACTGGAGTCATTGTGAGAAACAAGGCCAGATTAGTGGTTCAAGGATACAACCTGGAGAGTCTATTGATATAATATACTCAAGAAAGAGGGGGGGGGGGGGGGGGTGAATTGAGTACGCCTTCTTTTTAAAATCTTCTTCGATGTGTGTGGATGTATGATGAATGTTGAGTAGAGCACGAATAAAAATAGAGACACGATATTTTTGAAGTGGTTCAGTTTCACAATTTGAAACCTACGTCCACTATTCTCGATTAATAAACTTAGTACCGACTCCGGATTACAATTTTATCAACCCTACTCGTACAACTTTGATGTTAGTTGTAACTCTATCTAGATACCGTTAAATATCTAACTACTACAAGTACCGTTAATACTTGCTTACAATGAGTATCGTGAAATACTCGGTCTATCTTACGTTAATAAGATAAGTCTTCAATGTTCTTCGATATCACAACTAGGGCTGTGCACCGGTCCAAAACCGGACCGGACCGGACCGGAACCGGTTTGGACCGGAACCAGAATTGGCAAAATTGATGGACCGGGACCGGACCGGAATATAAAAAATCCGGACCGGAACCGGACCTGTAAAATTCCGGTCCAAGACCGGACCGGACCGGTTGGACCGGAATTTGAATATTATGAACCGACAAAATTATGAATTGGTAAAATTATGGACCGGAATTTGAATATTATGGACCAGTTGGACCGGTTTGGACCGGTTAGACCGGTTTGGACCGGTTAGACCGGTTTGGACCGGATTTTAATATATTTTTGAGGAAAAAAATATAAAAACATAAAATCCGGTCCAAACCGGTCCGGACCGGAAAAAACCGGTCCTGGACCTGACCGGACCGGAACCCGGAACCTTAAAAAATGGTGGACCTGAGACCGGACCAGATTTTTTAATTCCGGTTCCGGTCCGGTCCATTTTTCCGGCCCGGACCGAATTTTGCACACCCCTAATCACAACTTTGGATGAATAAGATCAATGCTGGAGCACTTGAATCTTGAAACGAATATGACAATTATGAGCTCGAATCTTTGAAGAGTAACGAACGGCGGTTTGTCTCGATATGCGTGAATATGTGAATGTGTTTTCGTGTCTATTAATGTGTCATAGGTAGTCTATTTATATAGAATTATATCTAGGTAATTTAAACCCTAGATGATTAGGAATATTACTTAAACTAGAATTCTAGCCTTTTAGTAATACTACCATAAATCTAATCTTAATGTATTTAGGAAAAGATTTAATAATATACTTTGGGTATTATATAAGGAAGCAATTTCCTAATTCATATTTAGAAAAGATCTTTATATAATAAACAATTACTAACCTTATTAAAACAACTTCCTAAAACTTGTCAAAATATAATAAATTATATTCCATAACATAATCTAGATTGTTTTTCGGATATATAAATAAATACATATTTATTTATTTTAATCCACCCAACACGATCATGGAACGTGTCATGATACACGTTTTCCTAAACCGTATCAAACAATATTTAGATTATATTATTTTGACAAAAGCTAAATAAAAATCCTAAGTTTGTTAGAAATAAATAATTAACTCATAAGAAAATTATTTATTCCTTTTTAACCAAAAGATATTTTATATTAACCTATTAAGATTAATAATTCCATATTCTAAAAATACAATACCAATTAAACATTAATTGTCCACTATGATTTTGGAAACTAAAATCGTTTCAACTATCACACATATATTGATCATTTCTTCTATATGAAGTTTTAGCAACGAGCTATACTTTGAACCAATCTTATACTAAAGTTATAGTTGATAAGTATAACTTTAGTTCATTATGTGCGCTTGCGATCTTCTTTCAATCTTCGATTTAGTCAATCCATTTACTAACATACTTGAGTCCTTTATACTTGATTGATTAGATCTTGTTACGAATATTCTGTACACTTAGCACACGATTTTACGCACGAGTATATAATATATATGGCTAGACTTTTCATTATCAAAACATAAACATATATACTTAATATATATGGTTGAATATATGGTTCAACAAATTCCCCCTTTTTGACGATGACAAGTCTCTCTTAGATTTGTGTCTAAGTGTACGTTCCCCCTCAATATAATAATGGTCAATCATAGCAAAGATTAACTTAGGGTTTCTATCTTTTAACTAATCCAAATCCTTTAAGAACCCTAAGAGATAATGAATTACGACAAGAAGCAAGTTTAGGCAAATTCTAATCTATGTCGCATTTTCCCCCCTCTTGACATCATCGAAAAGATGAGAACAAAGACATAAAACGACTAGAATAATATACGACGAAACATAAGCAAGCATGTAAAACGAGTCGAAAGATTTGAACACACACAATATCATACAATCACATACTAAAATGTTAAAAATATACACAACAAATCCGAAGTACTAATGCCAATGGGCCGAATATTTAACAAAGTTTAGAAAATTGGGCCGGATATGGTAAAGCTTATATTGGGCCAGGCAAAAGAGAGTAAGATAACTGGCCAAAAGCAAAAGAGTGTTAGGGAATCCGAGGAAGGCAAAACGAAACAGGGCCTCAGATTCATTGGGCTCGGGAGAGGAATTGGGCCACAATTAGAAAAGTTTTATAAGTCCAACCCAGGACTTAACAAGATCAACACCGAAACAACCAAAAACGAATTTAACAACAACCGAATTTGGAGGATCAAGAACGAGAGCTAGTAGCAGGAGCCTTGGCATACGGACTGACATAATCGGGTCGGGTGCGATACTCGAGAGTGTCCAGTCTGTCCAAACAGCTACTCACGTTGCGTCCTTGAGCGTTAAGAGCGAGCTCGAAATTGAGAATCTTGAGCGAAAGGGCTTTGAGGGCCTCAAGAGCTTGGCTTGCATCCTTACGCAACAACCCATGATCTCTCTCCATAGCTCCGCCTTGAGTCGTGAGGAAAGAGAGACGGTCACTAATGACCAACAACTCCGAGCACAATACCGAGACCTCCGAGCCAACCTTATCGAGTTGCTTATCAACTTTCGCCATCCATAGCCTTAAATCTTCCTCAAATCCACGGCTCCTCTTAGCACCACTCCCCCCTGCCTCTGCTTTTTCCTTCTTCACTTCGCATAGACCAAGAAGCTGATCCACCTTGGCTTCAAGACCCGCGAATGATGGCGAGGAGTTAGGAGAGGGTTCCGTACCTACATTCTTACCAAAAGTAAGATCAACCCCTTCAAAACATATACCCATCAATTTTAACACCTTATCACACATCCGATCACAAGGAACAATACCAAAACTCGAATCATCCACAACACCCTTTTTAAACAAAAGCTCGGACACCCACATCCCATATGGAATGTCGAGTGTAGAGCATGCTTTCTCCTTCACAAGAATACTCTAAACATGAACGATTTTGTTACAAACAAGAGACGCAAAATCGATTTTAATTCCCTCCAACCAACTGTAAACCGTCACTGCCTCAGTATTAGATAATTTGTCCCGACCTCCCCTCCTTGACAAGACCGTGTTCCACAAGAAGTTAACAAACAATTTCAACTTCGGAGAAAAAGATACGGTTAACAGAGGACTAGTATCTGTTGCGGACTCATCGAAATGTTTCTTGATTACCATTTTTTGTTCCTTCGACACCACACTCCACTCCTTCTTAGGATCAAGAACAAGACCGTCTTGATCAAGTTTAAAAATATCACAAAAATCAGAGTTGGACACCAACACATCTTTGTCGTTTACTACGGCATGCAACCCTTCATCACACCCTTTGACAGACGCAAAGAATTGGACCAGTTCAATTGGAAAAATCAACCCAGAAAAATTACTAATGTACTCCCATCCCTGAAACTTCAATAACTCCTTAAAAAATCCTAAAGACTTCGAATTTTCGACCCAAGATGTCGAATAATAGCGACCGCATGAATAGAGTAAGGAAGGACACGATCAATCAACATACCTTCGTTTTTGGTCATTCGGACTTTTTCAAGACCTTCTTTAGTGGCATCCATGGAGTATTCTCGAAACAGAGGGCACGGATTTTTCGAACTGGACCCAAGTTCTTGCATGTCTTTAGAGAGGGAGGAAGAGGAACGGTTGAGTTTTCTTCGTTTTCCGTTGTCTGGTGTCGGAGCAGCGGTGGATATCGGTGTCGGAGATGGTGGAGGTGATGGGGTCGGTGAAGGTGGAGTTGGTTTTTTGTGTTGAGATCGAGTTGCTCGGGAGGGTGGTATTGTTGTTACGGTGAGTAAATGTGGTGTATGGTTGAGTTTTGATGGAGGTTTTGTCGGAGATTAATGGAGCTTTTGGAGGTTTGGGTTTTGAGGAATGAGAGGTGGTGTGGTAATAATGATGAAGGTGAGGTAAGTTTAAGGGAGTTGGGGTAATTGGTTGGGGTAATAATGGTTGGTTGGGTAATAGTCAAAGGCTAGTGGTTTACGTAGGGGGCACGTGGAAGGCAAAGGGAGAAATAGTGGGGACGGTTAGGGTGGTGTTTATGAGGTAAGTTTTATTCTTTTTTTTTTTTTATAGTTATATGTAACATTAGTATGTTTATTATTACGTATAATATGTAACATAGGTATGTATATATGGTGATTTATAATATGTGACGTATTATTATTTTGAGGATCGGTTGTGTACACACGCATATATGAAATGCATAACATAAATATGATCACATAATTTTTCATCGAATACACACATACACATGCAGCGGAATATACAGACACAGTCATATAATCTCATCTTAACCGTAGTCAATCATTGGGTTATTTTTGCTTTTAAGATTTGATAGGTGCCACCGATTAAACCAATTTCCAATCGCAAAGCCTCAAAACGTTCTCTAGCCATTGGTTTAGTGAAGATATCTGCCCATTGTTTTTCCGTACTACAAAATTCCAATTTTATATTTTTCTTTTCCACATGGTCTCGTAGAAAGTGGTGTCTAATTTCAATGTGTTTAGTTCTCGAGTGCTGGGCTGGGTTTTTAGATATAATTATAGCACTCGTATTATCACATAATATAGGCACACATCCAACATGAATACCATAATCATGTAACTGTTGTTTTAACCATAAGAGTTGAGAACATACCAGTGCGGCTGCAATATATTCTGCTTCGGCAATTGAGAGAGCGACAGAATTTTGTTTCTTGCATCCCCAAGAAATAATACAAGGACCTACAAAAGTAGCAAGTCCCGAGGTACTTTTCCTGTCTAATGAGCATCCTGCATAATCCGCATCTGAATACCCTACTAGGTTAAAGTGACAGTCCATAGGATACCATAGATATAACTTTGAGGTTCCGATTAGGTATCTTAATATTCTCTTAACCGCAATCATGTGCGATTCTTTTAGAGCAGATTGGAATCTTGCACAAACACAGACACTAAACATAATATCTGGACGACTTGCTGTAAGATAAAGAAGCGAGCCAATCATACCTCGGTAAGTTGTTTCGTCTACAGACTTACCATCTTCGTCTTTGGTTAACTTCTTATCTGTGACCATTGGAGTAGGCATTGCATGAGAGGTTTCCATGCCAAATTTCTTTAGTAACTCCTTGACGTATTTTTGTTGATGAATTTTAATTCCTTCTTCAGTTTGTTGTATTTGAAGTCCGAGGAAGAATTTTAGTTCTCCCATCATACTCATCTCGAATTCAGAAGTCATCAACTCAGAGAATTACTTGCACAACTTTTTATTTGTTGAGCCAAAGATAATATCGTCAACATAGATCTGAACGACTAGTAGATCCGAGTTCTCGCTTTTAAGAAATAAGGTTTTATCCACAGATCCTCTCTTGAATGCATTTTCCAATAGGAACTTTGATAATTTATCGGACCATGCTCTAGGTGCTTGTTTTAGGCCATTAAGAGCTTTGTCCAACTTGAATACATGATCTTTGAGTTTGCTGTCAGGAAATCCAGGAGGTTGTTCAACAAATACTTCCTCTTGGAGATAGCCATTAAGAAAGGCAGTCTTAACGTCCATCTGAAAGAGCTTCTGTAACAACCCGACCCACCACGGTCGTAACACACCCTCAATAAGATGGGAGGTATACCTTTGGGCCCATTGTTTGTCCTCACTTAAGCCCAAAAGCACAAGGCCTTGTTACTAAGTGGTGGGTGGAAGTTATTTTAAACATATCACAAGCCTCACATTCTAACAATGTGGGACAACTTTCCTCTCTAACTCTTGGGGTGTTACAGCTTCATTCCCTTGTGAGCTGCAAATGCAATAAGTAGTCTTATTGCCTCAAGACGAGCAACAGGAGCAAAGGTCTCGTCATAATCGATCCCTTCCTGTTGGTTGTATTCTTGAACCACTAATCTCGCCTTATTTCGCACAATGACTCTAGTGTCATCCAATTTGTTTCTGAATACCCATCTTGTTCCAATGACAGATCTGTCCTTAGGTCGAGGAACAAGATGCCAAACTTTGTTTCTTTCAAATTGCTGGAGTTCTTCTTGCATGGCAACTATCCAGTCTGGTTCTGCGAAAGCTTCCTTGATATTTGAAGGTTCAATGGTGGAGAGAAAGGAGTAGAATGAGCAAAAGTTGTTTAAACTCCTTCGAGTTTGAACTCCATCTGTCAAGCTACCTATGACATTGTCCGAAGGATGAGAGCCTTTGTATCTCCAGTTCCTTGATTCATTATTAGCATTACCTGAACTTGACTCGGGATTTTGACTTGTTCCCCCTGAATCCAAACCTGGGGTTATAGTAGGATCAGGTGTAACTCTGACCTCTTCCCTTTGGTTTTGATTCAAAGTTATAGCTTCATTAGCTGTAACTCCGGGTTTGAAGTCATTGGTTTGAGAGTTCTCTACAGTATCATCAACTGCAGTTTCATCTCTCGCACCGTTTTCTTCCAAGTTAAGTTTATCATGAATTCCTTGAGGTTCTCCTTCTTTAATTTCCATTTCAGGAGGGTCTTCCCTTGATAACCTGAAATCAGGTTCGTCTAGGTTTTCCTCAACGTCCTGTAATGGCTTATTGAAGACATTATTTTATCAAAGATAACATGAATACTCTCTTCTATGCATAAGGTACGTTTGTTAAAAACTTTGTAGGCTTTACTATGATCCGAATATCCTATAAAAATTGCTTCATCACTTCTAGGGTCGAATTTGCTTAATCAGTTTTTACCATTGTTGTGGACAAAGCATTTACTCCCAAAACATCTTAAATGAGATATATTAGGTTTACGACCTCTAAGAAGTTCATAAGGTGTCTTTTTAAGGATAGGTCTAATCATAGCACGATTATGAATATAGCAAGCTATACTAATAGCCTCAGCCCAAAAGTTTCTAGGTAGACCGCTACAAAGAAGCATTGTTCTAGCCATGTCTTCTAGGGTTCTGTTCATTCGTTCTACGACTCCATTTTGTTGAGGGGTTCTAGGGGCCGAGAAGTTATGTCCAACGCCGTTGGTTTTACAGAACTTAATAAAGGCATGATTGTCGAACTCAGTTCGATGTTCAGTACGGATTGTTACTAGGTTTGATTTATATTTGTTTTGGATAAGTTTCATGAGACTAACAAATTCATCGAATGTTTCGTCTTTAGAGTGGAGAAAGATAGGCCAAACAAATCTAGAGTAATCATCAACTAGAACGAAAACGTACCTGGAACCACCTCTACTTCTTACCTTCATAGGGCCACATAGATCCATGTGTACTAGTTCGAGAGCTTGTTCTGTGCTTACCACTGTTTTCGGCTTAAAAGATGATCTGACGTCTTTACATCGTGCACATGTGTCGCACATCTTTTCTTGATCAAATTTGATCTTTGGCAGACCTTCGACCAAGTCCCATCTTTTCAGCTTACTTAAAATAGGTGAGTTAATATGACCAATTCTCTTATGCCATAGACATGGATCATCTAACGTAACTTTCATGCATGATAGAGAGTCAGTAGGTACAACATTTAAATCAATCATATAAACATTTTTCATCCGATGACCTTCAAGAATTACTTTACTGGTGCCTTCTAAGATTATGCGACATATATCTGAATGAAAAACCACTTTGTTTCCTTTGTCGCATAATTGAGATATACTAATGAGATTGTGTTTGAGACCACTTACAAGGTATACATCATTTATATCATGAGAGGATGAAATACCTATCTTACCAATTCCGATGATTTTTCCCTTTTTGTTATCACCGAAGGTGACTTTACCTCCGTCAAAAGGTTTTAGGGTTTGGAAAAGATTTACGTCGCCTGTCATATGTCTTGAGCATCCACTGTCGAGATACCATAAGTTATTTTCCTTAGCGACAAACTGCACGTGTAATTTGAAAGATAGGATTTAGGTACCCAAGCATACTTGGATCCTTTGTTGTTAGTAATCACAAATACATCTTTTTTTTTGACCCAGACTTGTCTTACATAGGTTTTTCTATGATAGTCGTAGTTGGGTTTTGATGTTTTTGTGTATGTCTTGGTTTGAACTCTTGGTGACCAATTTTTATGTGTTGTTTGTTGAGGAGTTTGTTTGGTTCTGTTTTTCTTTTCTTCGTAATCGAATGTCAAGTCGTAGAACCATCTGTGGTCAATATTTCTTTCCTCAACTTTGTCATTATCACTATTAGAGACGGAAATAGTGTCGTTTGCTATTCCTAAGGATTTAACAAACTTGACTCCGGTTTTAAAATCTTGTGCGTGTTTTACACAGTTTTCTCGGAGGTGACCAGTATGGCCACAGTAAGTACATATTAAATACTCAGGTAAGTCGGCATATTTTCTTCTTCTAAAGTCTCGATCTGTTGGGGTTTGCTTACACTTTGAGTGATCCCTTCTTCCATAACATTCCTGTCCTAATCCCATCTTTATGTTATTGTCGGATTGTTCAGTTAGAAAGTTTAGAACGTTAGTACTTCCTTCCCATTTATTGTGAACTTTCCGAGCATGAAGAAGGAGATATTTTAAGGAGTCTATTTCCTTCTTACATTCACTATGGTCAGTGTTGTTAGACTCTTTTAGGTTCTGAATGTCTTTATGGAAGTCAGATACGATTTTATCATGTTCTTTCTTGATTTTAGATAAGTTGAATTCTAGATCCATAATTTTGCTTTCGAGGACCTCAACTTCTTCTAGATGAGTCTCATCTTCGACCATTATCGAAGATTTAGACTTTAGAAGCTCATTAGCCTTTCTCAAATCTGAAGTTATAGCTTCATTAGCTATAACTTTGGATTGAAGCTCTTTGATGTTGAGTTTTAGTTTTGAGGTTATAGCTTCATTAGCTATAACTTTAGACTCAAGAACCTTTTTCTCAGACATAACTGTTTCCAACTTAGCATTGGTTTCAATGCTTATTTTGGATTTCAGTTTCTTAGCTTTAGCTTTCAGAAGTTGATTTTCCTCAGCAATATCGAGGATCTGTTCCTTCAAGTCATCTAACTCAAGACTTTGTTCATGACATTGGTCTAGGGTTTTCTCAAAATATTTAATCAACATAGCCTTAGATAAATTTTTAACTTGACTTTTGAGTTGTAGAAAATTTACCTCTTCGTCGTCGTCGTCTGAGTCGGATTCTCCAAGGACACACATATGGGATGCGTCATCTTCGTCATGGTCGTTTGAGATTAGATCTAGGCTGATGTTGCTTAAGCATAGGTTTGCTACTTCATCTTCTCCCGAGTCCTCGTCATCCTCAGATTCTAATTCTCCCCAGCATGACGCGAGCACTACCTTTTTGAACTCTGTCTTAGTCTTTTCCCTCTTTGATTTGTCTTTGATTTTGTCCCAACTTGGACGGTATTTGATCATGTGATCTTGTTGACCACATTAGAAACATCCTCTTTTGAAGAATGTTTGTTTCGTATCAGTTTTCTTTTTGTCGACAGTTTTGTTAATAGGGCTTTTGTATCTACCTTTAAAAACTGCTTTCTTAAATCGTCTTGCGAATAGAACTGTCTCGTCTTCAAGTTCTTCTTCGCATGCTTCGCTTGTGGAGGCTTGTAGAGCGACGCCCTTTCCTTTAGAGTCATCGTCATCTTTGTTCAGCATGACCTCATGAGCCATCAGAGATCCAATAAGTTCTTGGTAAGTAATCTGAGATAGATCACGTGCTTCCTCTATATATAGCCGTGACTTTTGGTTGCCACTTCTTGGTGAGAATCCTGAGAATCTTTCGAATGATATCCTCAGAATCGATCTTCCTACCAAGGTTCCGTATTTCATTAATAATACAAGAAAATCGTGCAGACATTCTATCAATAGATTCATTATTTTCCATATTGAAAAGTTCATATCTTTGAATAAACAAATCTATACGATGTTTCTTGACTGCGGATGTTCCTTCGTAGGCAAGTGCGAGACCATCCCATATTTCCATAGCGGAATTACAAGATGAGAATCTATCAAATTGTGAGGTTATCATACCGTTTTGTAGGAGGCTCATAGCCTTAGAATTTTTCTCTGCAATTTTGTAGTAACTTTCCACATAATCGCTTTCCATCTTTCATAGACTATAGTTCTTGCCATCGAAGATAGGACACTTGAGATGCTTGGAATCCATTGTTGATAGAGTATATAATATATAATCAATAGAAGAATCAAAACTCACGCGGCTAGGCAATCAAGAGCACGAGGCTCTGATACCAATTGGAGAGTCTATTGATATAATATACTCAAGAAGGGTGGGGGGGGGGGGGGTTGAATTGAGTATGCCTTCTTTTTAAAATCTTCTTCGATGTGTGTGGATGTATGATGAATGTTGAGTAGAGCACGGATAAAAATAGAGACACGATATTTTTGAAGTGGTTCAGTTTCACAATTTGAAACCTACGTCCACTATTCTCGATTAATAAAATTAGTACCGACTCCGGATTACAATTTTATCAACCCTACTCGTACAACTTTGATGTTAGTTGTAACTCTATCTAGATACCGTTAAATATCTAGCTACTACAAGTACCGTTAAATACTTGCTTACAATGAGTCTCGTGAAATACTCGGTCTATCTTACGTTAATAAGATAAGTCTTTAATGTTCTTCGATATCACAACCTTTGAATAAGATCAATGCTGGAGCACTTGAATCTTGAAACGAATATGACAATTATGAGCTCGAATCTTTGAAGAGTAACGAACGGCGATTTGTCTCGATATGCGTGAATATGTGAATGTGTTTTCGTGTCTATTAATGTGTCATAGGTAGTCTATTTATATAGAATTATATCTAGGTAATTTAAACCCTATATAATTTAGGAATATTACTTAAACTAGACTTCTAGCCTTTTAGTAATACCACCATAAATCTAATTTTAATGTATTTAGTAAAGATTTAATAATATACTTTGGGTATTATATAAGGAATCAATTTCCTAATTCATATTTAGGAAAGATCTTTATATAATAAACAATTGGTAACCTTATTAAAACAACTTCCTAAACCTTGTCAAAATATAATAAATTATATTCCATAACATAATGTAGATTGTTTTTAGCATATATAAATAAATACATATTTATTTATTTTAATCCACCCAACACGATCATGGAACGTGTCATGATACACGTTTTCCTAAACCGTATCAAACAATATTTAGATTATATGATTTTGACAAAAGCTAAATAAAAATCCTTAGTTTGTTAGAAATAAATAATTAACTCATAAGAAAATTATTTATTCCTTTTTAACCAAAAGATATTTTATATTAACCTATTAAGATTAACAATTGCATATTCTAAAAATAGAATACCAATTAAACATTAATTGTCCACTATGATTTTGGAAACTAAAATCGTTTCAACTATCACACATATATTGATCATTTCTTCTATATGAAGTTATAGCAACGAGCTATACTTTGAACCAATCTTATACTAAAGTTATAGTTGATAAGTATAACTTTAGTTCATTATGTGCGCTTGCGATCTTCTTTCAATCTTCGATTTAGTCAATCCATTGAGTAACATACTTGAATCCTTTATACTTGATTGATTAGATCTTGTTACTAATATTCTGTACACTTAGCACACGATTATACGCACGAGTATATAATATATATGGCTAGACTTGTCATTATCAAAACATAAACATATATACTTAATATATATATATATTTGAATATATGGTTCAACACAACCAACAAGAAGGGATCGATTATGACGAAACCTTCGCTCCTGTTGCTCGACTTGAGGCAATAAGGTTACTCATTGCATTTTCCGCACACAAGGAAATGAAGTTGTTTCAGATGGACGTCAAAACTGCCTTTCTTAATTGCTATCTAAAAGAGGAAGTATTTGTTGAACAATCTCCTGGATTCCCTGACAGCAAACTCAAGGATCATGTATTCAAATTGGACAAAGCTCTTTATGGCCTAAAACAAGGACCTAGAGCATGGTATGACAGATTATCAAAGTTCCTTTTGGAGAGTGGATTCAAGAGAGGCTCTGTGGATAAAACCTTATTTCTTAAGTGCGAAAACTCAGATCTACTAGTTGTTCAGATCTATGTTGACGATATTATTTTTTGGCTCAACTAACAAAAAGTTGTGCAATAAGTACTTCTCTGAGTTGATGACTTCTGAATTCGAGATGAGTATGATGGGAGAACTAAAGTTCTTCCTTGGACTTAAAATTTAACAAACTGAAGAAGGAATCAAAGTTCATCAACAAAAATATGTCAAAGAATTGCTAAAGAAATTTGGTATGGAAACCTCTCATCCAATGCCTACTCAAATGGTTACAGATAAGAAGTTGACCAAAGACGAAGATGGTAAGTCAGTAGATGAAACAACTTACCGAGGTATGATTGGCTCAGTTCTTTATCTTACTACAAGTCGTCCAGATATTGTAATAACCCGTGTTATTACTTTATATTTTAAGTAATTGCGACTCGACATCGGATATATATATATATCGAAAATTAGTTGAGTACGAATCGCTTACATTGTTTATACATGTTCTAGCCTCGTTAGATGCTTGGTTTCGTGATTTTGTTATATGTTTTGTTGGGGTTTGATCCTATGATCACTTGGTACCATGAGACGAGAGGTCTTGGGCCTCGTTTTGCGTGCACGGCCATTAGAGCCCATGATCACGTCCAACCCTAGCAACCCTAACAACCCTAAGTGTTTTACAATATAACGCCCTCCTTCCCAGCCGCCTTATAAGAGCCTTTTCTAACAGCCTTACCCTATCACGTTTACTCAATCATCACCTCAAGCCCTTAGCCGCCACATCAGAGATAAGAACGGAGGGTTGAACAGTAGGTCTAACCACCCTTGTGACCGTCGTTTTGGCCGTGAAGAAGGTAAGTCACACCAACTTTTCTGGGTTATGTTTGTGGTATGGTTTTTGGTGTTGCTTTCGTGTGATCTGTGGTCGGTGTTGTCATGCCCTGTTGACACAGTCGTGTGGGTGGTGCTCGGGGTCGTGTCTTGGGGGCAGTGTCAGTAGGTTTGGGTGGTTGTGGTGTCGTCAGAGGGGGAGGCCGTGGGGTCTGTTCACCACGGTGTCAGAGCAGAGTCAGGGGTTCGGTGGTAGTTTCGCTCAGAGGGTAGTTTGGGGGTGGTATTACTGTCGACTCGGGGGAGGTCAATACGGTAATACCACCGTGACTGGAAGGTGGTTGTCGGAGGTGTCGTTTGGTAGAGTTGTGGGTGGTGTTAAGGGTGCTGTTAGGGGTTCGAAATAGGGTTTTGTTCAGGCGGTCAGGGACTCGGGTGTGGTCAGACTTGAGTTTAGCGAGTCGTGTTGGACTCGCCGGCGGTGGTCGCTCAGGTTGGTGTTGTCAGTAAGGTAGTGGGTTGTCGGTAGTGTCGTGGGGGGGTGGCCTGATGGTGGTCGAGGTGGTGGTAGGCGGCGAGGTATGGGTCTGATGTAGGGGTGGAGGCTGTCGGTCTTTGGGGGCTGTTTGTCCTTGTTTTTTTTATTATTCTTTTTACACTTTTATTATTATTATTATTATTATTATTATTATTATTATTATTATTATTATTATTATTATTATTATTATTTCCCTTATGAATATTATTATTAGTATTTTTTTTTATTATCATTTTGTCATTTATGAGTATTTTGATAATTATGGTAAAGATATTATTTGATATGGTTTTAATGAGTGTATTTATCATTTGAATTTCAAATCAAAGTATTATTTTTTTTAGAAGTTACTATTTTTGGAAAGTTGTTATTTTGGGTAACCTCGTTGTTAGGAAGTTTTCTATTTATAGGGGGTTTCTATAAATAGAGTGTGTATACGTATTTCGAGCATTAGGGTGTTTATTAATTATATAATATTTGTTTAGGTAGCGGATTTCGTGTGGAACATTTCTAGGCAAGCTTTGGTTTGATCTGCGTTCCTGCTATTTCAGGTAGGGGAAAGTACTGGTTATAATAATGTGATCCTTTCTCAGTTGGCATTGAGCATGTTCGTTACCTATTATCATGTGATCATTGTGTTGAGTTGTTATCTTATTCTGTATTAATTTATGATGTGGATATATATATATATATATATATTGGACCTTGTGATATATGGAGTTGGATCGGTGCGGAGTATATATATGGAGTTGGATCGGTGCGGAGTATATATATGGAGTTGGATCGGTGCGGAGTATATATGGCGTTGGATCGGTGCGGAGTATATATATGGTGTTGGATCGGTGCGGAGTTTATTGGCGTTGGATCGGTGCGGAGTTTATTAATTATACTGTTATGTTATTCTTTACCTACTCAACCTCGTGGTTGACCCTGTGTATTCGTGATCACCTGTGATGAACCAACTTTTGGGGAGCAGATTGACAGGTGGCTGAGACTAAGGGGAAGCTATGGGAGGAAGAGCCTGGATCCAGACCAGTTTAGATGTCTAGATCACCTTAGTCAGTTTCATAAGAGTTGTACTTTATTTATTTTGTTAAGACCTTTGGACACGGATGTAAGAACATGACTTGAGTTAACTTATATTTAAAGTACTGTTTATCTTCCTTTGTATATATATATATCGAAAATTAGTTGAGTACGAATCGCTTACATTGTTTATACATGTTCTAGCCTCGTTAGATGCTTGGTTTCGTGATTTTGTTATATGTTTTGTTGGGGTTTGATCCTATGATCACTTGGTACCATGAGACGAGAGGTCTTGGGCCTCGTTTTGCGTGCACGACCATTAGAGCCCATGATCACGTCCAACCCTAGCAACCCTAACAACCCTAAGTGTTTTACAATATAACGCCCTCCTTCCCAGCCGCCTTATAAGAGCCTTTTCTAACAGCCTTACCCTATCACGTTTACTCAATCATCACCTCAAGCCCTTAGCCGCCACATCAGAGATAAGAACGGAGGGTTGAACAGTAGGTCTAACCACCCTTGTGACCGTCGTTTTGGCCGTGAAGAAGGTAAGTCACACCAACTTTTCTGGGTTATGTTTGTGGTATGGTTTTTGGTGTTGCTTTCGTGTGATCTGTGGTCGGTGTTGTCATGCCCTGTTGACACAGTCGTGTGGGTGGTGCTCGGGGTCGTGTCTTGGGGGCAGTGTCAGTAGGTTTGGGTGGTTGTGGTGTCGTCAGAGGGGGAGGCCGTGGGGTCTGTTCACCACGGTGTCAGAGCAGAGTCAGGGGTTCGGTGGTAGTTTCGCTCAGAGGGTAGTTTGGGGGTGGTATTACTGTCGACTCGGGGGAGGTCAATACGGTAATACCACCGTGACTGGAAGGTGGTTGTCGGAGGTGTCGTTTGGTAGAGTTGTGGGTGGTGTTAAGGGTGCTGTTAGGGGTTCGAAATAGGGTTTTGTTCAGGCGGTCAGGGACTCGGGTGTGGTCAGACTTGAGTTTAGCGAGTCGTGTTGGACTCGCCGGCGGTGGTCGCTCAGGTTGGTGTTGTCAGTAAGGTAGTGGGTTGTCGGTAGTGTCGTGGGGGGGTGGCCTGATGGTGGTCGAGGTGGTGGTAGGCGGCGAGGTATGGGTCTGATGTAGGGGTGGAGGCTGTCGGTCTTTGGGGGCTGTTTGTCCTTGTTTTTTTTATTATTCTTTTTACACTTTTATTATTATTATTATTATTATTATTATTATTATTATTATTATTATTATTATTATTATTATTATTATTTCCCTTATGAATATTATTATTAGTATTTTTTTTTATTATCATTTTGTCATTTATGAGTATTTTGATAATTATGGTAAAGATATTATTTGATATGGTTTTAATGAGTGTATTTATCATTTGAATTTCAAATCAAAGTATTATTTTTTTTAGAAGTTACTATTTTTGGAAAGTTGTTATTTTGGGTAACCTCGTTGTTAGGAAGTTTTCTATTTATAGGGGGTTTCTATAAATAGAGTGTGTATACGTATTTCGAGCATTAGGGTGTTTATTAATTATATAATATTTGTTTAGGTAGCGGATTTCGTGTGGAACATTTCTAGGCAAGCTTTGGTTTGATCTGCGTTCCTGCTATTTCAGGTAGGGGAAAGTACTGGTTATAATAATGTGATCCTTTCTCAGTTGGCATTGAGCATGTTCGTTACCTATTATCATGTGATCATTGTGTTGAGTTGTTATCTTATTCTGTATTAATTTATGATGTGGATATATATATATATATATATTGGACCTTGTGATATATGGAGTTGGATCGGTGCGGAGTATATATATGGAGTTGGATCGGTGCGGAGTATATATATGGAGTTGGATCGGTGCGGAGTATATATGGCGTTGGATCGGTGCGGAGTATATATATGGTGTTGGATCGGTGCGGAGTTTATTGGCGTTGGATCGGTGCGGAGTTTATTAATTATACTGTTATGTTATTCTTTACCTACTCAACCTCGTGGTTGACCCTGTGTATTCGTGATCACCTGTGATGAACCAACTTTTGGGGAGCAGATTGACAGGTGGCTGAGACTAAGGGGAAGCTATGGGAGGAAGAGCCTGGATCCAGACCAGTTTAGATGTCTAGATCACCTTAGTCAGTTTCATAAGAGTTGTACTTTATTTATTTTGTTAAGACCTTTGGACACGGATGTAAGAACATGACTTGAGTTAACTTATATTTAAAGTACTGTTTATCTTCCTTTGTATATATATATATCGAAAATTAGTTGAGTACGAATCGCTTACATTGTTTATACATGTTCTAGCCTCGTTAGATGCTTGGTTTCGTGATTTTGTTATATGTTTTGTTGGGGTTTGATCCTATGATCACTTGGTACCATGAGACGAGAGGTCTTGGGCCTCGTTTTGCGTGCACGACCATTAGAGCCCATGATCACGTCCAACCCTAGCAACCCTAACAACCCTAAGTGTTTTACAATATAACGCCCTCCTTCCCAGCCGCCTTATAAGAGCCTTTTCTAACAGCCTTACCCTATCACGTTTACTCAATCATCACCTCAAGCCCTTAGCCGCCACATCAGAGATAAGAACGGAGGGTTGAACAGTAGGTCTAACCACCCTTGTGACCGTCGTTTTGGCCGTGAAGAAGGTAAGTCACACCAACTTTTCTGGGTTATGTTTGTGGTATGGTTTTTGGTGTTGCTTTCGTGTGATCTGTGGTCGGTGTTGTCATGCCCTGTTGACACAGTCGTGTGGGTGGTGCTCGGGGTCGTGTCTTGGGGGCAGTGTCAGTAGGTTTGGGTGGTTGTGGTGTCGTCAGAGGGGGAGGCCGTGGGGTCTGTTCACCACGGTGTCAGAGCAGAGTCAGGGGTTCGGTGGTAGTTTCGCTCAGAGGGTAGTCTCGGGAAACCGAGATGGTAACACTCTTATTTATCTGAGGAGTCCTAGTTCAGGCCCTTGAATAAATGGGGGTGTTACAAAGTGGTATCAGAGCGAACGATCCTCAGGCCTAACCTAATGAACCTAATGAATGTAGGAGAGTCTAAATAAAATGAACCCCCGGGATAGGACTGTTAGGAGCACACTAAAGGGGAAGTATGAGTCTGGGGCCCCCTCACACCGAACCATTGGCCCTATCAGTTTTACCCGGGAACCCAGAGTGAATATACGAGAGAATAAGGGTAGATTAGGAAAGGATGGAAGTAATGGTATGTTGTGATAAAGTATCCATGCAAACTTGTGTATATGAAACTAATTGGAATAGCCGGGAGGGGCATGAACATGAAAGGGGGATTTTATTTGTGAACTTATGTGATTATGTGAAGTATCTTGAAACATGACAGTAAATGCTTTCATTTCCTTTCGCATCATGTCTAGTGATATGCGGTTATGTGATCCCGAGCCATGTTATCATTTTGTAGTACTCAATCTGATAGTTGATGCTAGACTTTATCATTTAGGGATTTTAGCCCTAATCTTAATGGGTACCCACACGAGTCGGGACTCATTCCTTTTCTGTTGTATTATAGTATGCCTCCGCGAAGAGACAACCTTGCTAACATCACACAAGAAGAGTTAGATCTATTACGAGCTGAGATTGCAACTCTAAAGGCTAAACGAATGGACTCCGCGAAAATGAGCACGATAATTGCAAGGCACCAACCCACCCACTTCACCGGGGAGGGTGAGCCTCATTTGCTGGGAGCTTGGTGCCGGGAATTCGATAACCTGTTCGAGTTGCTGGATTGCCCTGAAGAGTTGAAGGTAGATCAGGCTGCCCACTATCTGAGGGGTATGGCTGGAGATTGGTGGACCGCGAATAAGGGAGAGCTCCGGGAAACAGCTACAGAGGGTGGATCCGCGTTTATTCCGTGGGAAGCATTCCAGGGGGTTATGAACGAGGCGTTTCTACCAGAATTCCAAAAGAGCAAGCTGAGGGAGGAGTTCGACTCATTCACGATGTCGGAGGACATGACCGTAGAGGTTTACTACAGGAAATTCATCCAGCTGGTACACTATGTGAGAGATATGGGATTGGATGATGCCATGCTGGCCATGAAGTTTGAGAGAGGGTTATCATTCGCCATCAAAAAGAGACTGATTGCAGCTCCGCCCACCACAATCCGTGACATCTATTTACGGGCTGGGGCGGCGGAGAGGCTTTCGGATATGATAAAAAAAGACAAGCAGACCAAGACAGAAAAGAGGAAAGCTGAAACAGTAGCTGAGGGTTCAGGATCGAAAAAACAAAGTAATAACAAGTACAGTGGTTATTTGGGGAGTAGTGCCTCTGGTGGTGCGAGGAATCAGAGTGGGAGCAATCTCATGAGTGGGATTTCTGGCAGTGGATCGGCAGGCATAGTGTGTTTTGGCTGCGGGAAGAGGGGACATAAGCAGGCGGTGTGTCGTTCTTCCGGAGGAAATCAGTCCGGGGGTTATCGCACACCTACATCCGGATACCAGGGATCCCGCACTCAGTCCTATGGCAGCAGTGGCTATCGCACACCCATGACAAACTATGGTGGGGGTGCGAAGTCTGGGGGCAGCAGCAACTATCAGAGGAACTATAACAACAGCAATCAGAACCGTCCATATCAGAATCAGTACAATGGGAGTGGGAACAACAACAAGACGGGGACGACAGGAAATCAGCAGGCTGGAACATCTACTGCCAGCCAGAGTGGAGTCAAGTCCAGTGGCAAGCTCTTTGCCATGGGAAAGCAGGCAGCTCAGGAGGATGCACATGTGGTTACTGGTACTTTTCTTGTAAACTCTAGACCTACTTTTGTACTTTTCGATTCCGGTGCCACCCATTCGTTTGTGTCTAGAGATCATGTTAAGGCTTTGGGACTTGAGAGATTTGATTGGATCGCGGACTTAGTAACCATACCTTCAGGAGAGTCAATAGCTTGTAATAGAGTCTATGGAAGTGTACCCATCAGAATCGGGGAAGCAATGTTCTATTGTGACCTCATAGAATTTCCGCTGGGAGGTTTTGAGGTGATTCTGGGGATGGACTGGCTAGGAAAGTATCGAGCCTTCATCGACTGTCATCAAAAGAAGATTTCCTTGAAGGGACCTAAGGGAGTGAGGGTGTCTTACAAGGGATACCGTGTGACACCAAAAATCAAATTCATTTCTGTCAATACCCTTAAGTCTGGCTTGAGGAAAGGAGAGAGCCTAATCTTATGTCAAATGTGGAATTGTGAGGCTGAGACCCCCAAGACTAGTGAGATATCTGTGGTACGGGAGTTTGAGGGAGTTTTTCGTGACGACGTTCCGGGGTTACCGCCAAGGAGGGAAGTGGAGTTCTCCATCGATCTAAAACCAGGGGCGGGACCAATATCTAAATCACCGTACCGAATGGGGCCGAAAGAGATGGAGGAGTTGAAGAAACAGTTGGATGAACTAGCTGAGAAAGGGTTCATCCGACCCAGTGTGTCGCCCTGGGGAGCACCCGTTCTGTTTGTGAAGAAGAAGGATGGTAGTTTGAGGTTGTGTGTTGACTACCGAGAGCTGAACAATGTGAATATCAAGAACCGTTATCCTTTGCCGAGAATTGATGACTTGTTCGATCAGTTGAGTGGAGCCGGGGTTTTCTCCAAGATTGATTTGAGATCCGGGTATCATCAATTGAGGATAAAAGATGAAGATATTCCGAAGACCGCTTTCCGAACGAGGTATGGCCACTATGAATTTGTGGTTATGCCCTTTGGATTGACTAATGCTCCAGCTGTGTTCATGGACTTGATGAATCGAGTCTTTAGCCCGTATCTCGACAAGTTCGTGGTGGTATTTATCGATGATATCCTGGTATATTCCAAGAATGCGGAGGAGCACGAAGATCATTTGAGGAAGGTACTTCAGACTTTGGAAGAACATAAACTCAATGCTAAGTTGAGTAAGTGTGAATTCTGGTTGGAGAAAGTGGCGTTCTTGGGGCATGTCATTTCCAAAGAGGGGGTATCTGTTGACCCTAGCAAAATCGAAGCTGTGACTAAGTGGCAAAGTCCGAAGAATGTGAGTGAGATCCGAAGTTTTCTGGGGTTAGCAGGTTATTATCGGAGATTCGTCAAAGATTTTTCCAAGATAGCGAAGCCGTTGACGTCATTGATGAGGAAGGAGAATCGTTATATCTGGGATGAGAGTTGTGAGAAGGCATTCCTAACCCTTAAGGAACGCCTGACAACAGCTCCTATCCTGGCCTTGCCAGTTGGGAGTGATAATTTTGAAGTATACACCGACGCTTCAAAGCATGGGTTGGGTTGTGTACTAATGCAGAATGGTAGAGTGATCGCGTATGCTTCTCGTCAGTTGAAGACCTACGAAGAGAATTATCCGACTCATGATTTGGAGTTGGGCGCTGTGGTCTTTGCACTTAAATTGTGGCGTCATTACCTTTATGGAGCCACTTTTAAGGTGTTTTCTGACCATAAGAGCCTGAAATATATCTACACCCAGAAAGAGTTGAACATGAGGCAGAGGAGGTGGATAGAGTTGATCGGGGATTATGATATGCAGATTGTCTACCACGAAGGCAAGGCAAATGTGGTAGCTGACGCTCTCAGTAGGAAGTCAATGCATGCTTTGGATTGTGCCAGATCGAGGGGGAGGTTGTATGGTGAACTAAGGGAGATGGGAATATTCATGATCCGGAAAGGGGACACTCTTGGTGACTTGACAGTGGAGCCTGAATTGTATGGGGAGATTCGAGAGTTACAGCAGAGCGATGAGAGAATCCAGAAGTGGCGATTGTTGGTGGAGAATGGGAATGGTGATGGGACATCCAAGTTCAGTATTCATACCGATGGTAGTTTGAGGTTCAATGGGCGATGGTGTGTACCGAGTGTTGAGGAGCTAAAGAAGAAGATCCTGACTGAAGCTCATGCTACTCCTTATTCTGTTCACCCAGGGGGTGATAAATTGTATAAGGATCTTAAGAAGACGTTTTGGTGGCCTAATATGAAGAAGGAAGTCGCAGAGTTTGTGTCGAGATGTTTGACTTGTCAGCGAGTGAAAGGGGAGCATAAGAGACCTCAAGGGAAAGTTCAACCGTTAGATGTGCCAGAGTGGAAGTGGGAGAACATTTCAATGGACTTTATCGTGGGGTTGCCTCGAACTCAGAGGGGCAACAACATGATTTGGGTGATCGTGGATCGTTTGACCAAGTCAGCTCACTTTATTCCCATGAAAGATACCTGGAGTAAAGCCGAGTTGGCTAAGTCATATGTTCAGAATGTGGTCAAACTACATGGCGTACCCAAAGATATTGTTTCTGATCGAGACTCGAGGTTTATATCCAGATTTTGGCAGGAGTTGCAGACCGCTTTGGGTACCCAATTGAAGATGAGTACAGCTTTTCATCCGGCTACTGATGGTCAAACTGAGCGGACGATTCAGACTCTTGAGGATATGTTGAGAGCTTGTGTACTTGAGTTCGGAGGATCTTGGGAGGATCGACTGGGGTTGATCGAGTTTTCTTATAATAACAGCTACCATGCGAGCATAGGCATGGCCCCTTTCGAGGCCTTATACGGGAGGAAGTGTCGAAGCCCTGTGTGTTGGGATGATCGAGCTGATGTTGTGACATTGGGGCCAGATATGATTCAGGAGATGGTGGAGCAGGTTCAGATTATTCGTCAGAGGATGAGGGCCGCTCAGGATCGACAGAAGAGCTATGCGGATATGAAAAGGAGTGATATTGCGTTTGAGGTCGGAGAGAAAGTTCTACTGAAGGTCTCTCCGATGAAAGGTGTGATGAGATTCGGCAAACGTGGTAAATTGAGTCAGAAATTTATTGGGCCATTTGAGATCTTGGACAGAGTTGGAGAGGTGGCATATCGCTTAGCTTTGCCTCCAACCCTATCCAAGGTCCATAATGTGTTCCATGTGTCCCAGTTGAGGAAATATGTGAGTGACCCATCACATGTACTTCAGCACGAGGTGATTGAGGTAGATGAGCAGTTGTCATACATTGAGACCCCGAAAGAGATTTTGGACAGGAAGGTACGGAAAACTCGCAATGGGGAGACGTCCTTGGTAAAGGTCCTGTGGACCAATCATAATCAGGAGGAGGCTACATGGGAGCCTGAGGCATCCATGAGAGAGCGTTATCCGCATTTGTTCGATTGAGGTAAGTTACGCGGACGTAACTTTTCTTTAAGGGGGGTAGAATGTAACATTCTGTGTTTTAAGTGATTCTTTTGTGATGTTTGAGGTCCCAAGTGCGTTGAGTTGTTTGTTTTTGTCATCTGAGCATTGTTGAACTTCGGGACGAAGTTCATATTAAGGGGGGAAGACTGTAATAACCCGTGTTATTACTTTATATTTTAAGTAATTGCGACTCGACATCGGATATATATATATATCGAAAATTAGTTGACTACGAATCGCTTACATTGTTTATACATGTTCTAGCCTCGTTAGATGCTTGGTTTCGTGATTTTGTTATATGTTTTGTTGGGGTTTGATCCTATGATCACTTGGTACCATGAGACGAGAGGTCTTGGGCCTCGTTTTGCGTGCACGGCCATTAGAGCCCATGATCACGTCCAACCCTAGCAACCCTAACAACCCTAAGTGTTTTACAATATAACGCCCTCCTTCCCAGCCGCCTTATAAGAGCCTTTTCTAACAGCCTTACCCTATCACGTTTACTCAATCATCACCTCAAGCCCTTAGCCGCCACATCAGAGATAAGAACGGAGGGTTGAACAGTAGGTCTAACCACCCTTGTGACCGTCGTTTTGGCCGTGAAGAAGGTAAGTCACACCAACTTTTCTGGGTTATGTTTGTGGTATGGTTTTTGGTGTTGCTTTCGTGTGATCTGTGGTCGGTGTTGTCATGCCCTGTTGACACAGTCGTGTGGGTGGTGCTCGGGGTCGTGTCTTGGGGGCAGTGTCAGTAGGTTTGGGTGGTTGTGGTGTCGTCAGAGGGGGAGGCCGTGGGGTCTGTTCACCACGGTGTCAGAGCAGAGTCAGGGGTTCGGTGGTAGTTTCGCTCAGAGGGTAGTTTGGGGGTGGTATTACTGTCGACTCGGGGGAGGTCAATACGGTAATACCACCGTGACTGGAAGGTGGTTGTCGGAGGTGTCGTTTGGTAGAGTTGTGGGTGGTGTTAAGGGTGCTGTTAGGGGTTCGAAATAGGGTTTTGTTCAGGCGGTCAGGGACTCGGGTGTGGTCAGACTTGAGTTTAGCGAGCCGTGTTGGACTCGCCGGCGGTGGTCACTCAGGTTGGTGTTGTCAGTAAGGTAGTGGGTTGTCGGTAGTGTCGTGGGGGGGTGGCCTGATGGTGGTCGAGGTGGTGGTAGGCGGCGAGGTATGGGTCTGATGTAGGGGTGGAGGCTGTCGGTCTTTGGGGGCTGTTTGTCCTTGTTTTTTTTATTATTCTTTTTACACTTTTATTATTATTATTATTATTATTATTATTATTATTATTATTATTATTATTATTATTATTATTATTATTATTATTATTATTTCCCTTATGAATATTATTATTAGTATTTTTTTTTATTATCATTTTGTCATTTATGAGTATTTTGATAATTATGGTAAAGATATTATTTGATATGGTTTTAATGAGTGTATTTATCATTTGAATTTCAAATCAAAGTATTATTTTTTTTAGAAGTTACTATTTTTGGAAAGTTGTTATTTTGGGTAACCTCGTTGTTAGGAAGTTTTCTATTTATAGGGGGTTTCTATAAATAGAGTGTGTATACGTATTTCGAGCATTAGGGTGTTTATTAATTATATAATATTTGTTTAGGTAGCGGATTTCGTGTGGAACATTTCTAGGCAAGCTTTGGTTTGATCTGCGTTCCTGCTATTTCAGGTAGGGGAAAGTACTGGTTATAATAATGTGATCCTTTCTCAGTTGGCATTGAGCATGTTCGTTACCTATTATCATGTGATCATTGTGTTGAGTTGTTATCTTATTCTGTATTAATTTATGATGTGGATATATATATATATATATATATTGGACCTTGTGATATATGGAGTTGGATCGGTGCGGAGTATATATATGGAGTTGGATCGGTGCGGAGTATATATATGGAGTTGGATCGGTGCGGAGTATATATGGCGTTGGATCGGTGCGGAGTATATATATGGTGTTGGATCGGTGCGGAGTTTATTGGCGTTGGATCGGTGCGGAGTTTATTAATTATACTGTTATGTTATTCTTTACCTACTCAACCTCGTGGTTGACCCTGTGTATTCGTGATCACCTGTGATGAACCAACTTTTGGGGAGCAGATTGACAGGTGGCTGAGACTAAGGGGAAGCTATGGGAGGAAGAGCCTGGATCCAGACCAGTTTAGATGTCTAGATCACCTTAGTCAGTTTCATAAGAGTTGTACTTTATTTATTTTGTTAAGACCTTTGGACACGGATGTAAGAACATGACTTGAGTTAACTTATATTTAAAGTACTGTTTATCTTCCTTTGTATCTACTGCCTCGGGAAACCGAGATGGTAACACTCTTATTTATCTGAGGAGTCCTAGTTCAGGCCCTTGAATAAATGGGGGTGTTACAGATATAATGTTCAGTGTCTGCGTGTGTGCAAGATTTCAATCTACACCCAAAGATTCGCATATGACTGCGGTTAAAAGAATACTAAGATACCTAATCGGAACATCAAAGTTATACCTATGGTATCCCATGGACTGTAACTTTAACCTAGTAGGATATTCAGATGCGGATTATGCAGGATGTTCATTAGACAGAAAAAGTACTTCAGGACTTGCTACTTTTGTGGGCCCATGTATAATATCGTGGGGATCCAAGAAACAAAATTATGTTGCTCTTTCAACTGCCGAAGCAGAATATATTGCAGCCGCACTGGTGTGTTCTCAACTCTTATGGTTAAAGCAACAATTACATGATTATGGTATTGATGTAAGATGTGTGCCTATTTTATGTGATAATACGAGTGCTATAATTATATCTAAAAATCCAGCCCAGCACTCGAGAACAAAACATATTGAAATTAGACATCACTTTCTACGAGACCATGTTGAAAAGAAAAACATAAAATTGGAATTTTGTAGCATGGAAAAACAATGGGCAGATATCTTTACTAAACCATTGGCTAGAGAACGTTTTGAGACTTTGCGATTGGAAATTGGTTTAAACGGTGGCACCTAATCAATCTTAAAAGCTAAAATAACCCAATGATTGATTACGGTTAAGACAAGATTATATGACTGTGTCCGTATACTCCACTGCATGTTTATGTGTGTATTCAATGATCAATTATGTGAACTCAACTATGTTATGCAATTCTCGTACATATGTGCACAATCGAATCTCACAAAATAATAATACACATATTACAAATACATATTAACACATATTAATACTAACACTAGTAAAAAAAAAAAAAAAAAAAAAAAAGAAAAAGCCCAAACTTACCTCACAGTCAAACCGTGTGACCCACTTGCCCCACTACTCCCCTCCTCACCGGCCACGTGTCTCTACCCCCACATTATTACCCAACTAACCACCTTTTACCATTATCACACTCTTTACTTACCTCCCTCTTTCACCATATATAATTACCTTCCCACCATCAAAATCCTCAAAACCTCCAAATTCAATAAAACTCTAAAACCCACACAAACGCCGACCAAACCAGCTCACCACAACCACGATGCCGCCATCTCGCGCAACCCGATCACACCTCAAGAAACAGACCCCACCATCTCCTCCTTCCCAAACTCCGTCACCACCACCATCCCCAACCCCTATTTTCGTCTCCGTTCCGACCTCTGACAATGGGAAAGGACGAAAGTTGAACCGAGAGTCTCCGTCCGTCACTGACGACATGCCTGAGTTCGTTTCCGGGAAGAGCTCCCGCTCTCTGTTTCGTGAATACTCTGTCGAAGCTACCAGAGAAGGGTTAGAGCGGGTCTGAATGACCAAGACCGAAGGTATGTACATTGACCGAGTCTTACCTTATTCCATTCATGCGGATCGGTATTATCCTTCGTCATGGGTCGACGGGTCAAAATCATTGATTTTCTTTAAGGATTTCTTGAAATATCAAGGGTGGGAATATATTAGTAATTTTTCGGGTTTGGTTTTCCCCATTGAGGTTGTTCAATTCTTCCCCTCTGTAAAAGCTTGTGAGGATGGGTTGAGTGCGGTCGTGAATGGTCGTGATTTAACGATCTATAAATCTGAAATTTGTGACATCTTTAAACTCGATCAAGAGGGTCTTGATCTTGATCCGAAAAAGGAATGGGGTGTTGTAACTAGAGAACAAAATATGGTGATTAAGACCTATTTTCGACGAGAATGCTACTAAAAATACCCCTCTCGTAACCGGTTCCTTTTCCCCAAAATTAAAGTTGTTTGTGAATTTTCTGCGGAACACAATTTTACCGCGACGGGGTGGTCGGGATAAATTATCTAGTGTTGAGGTCGTGGTGGTCTACAGTTGGTTGGAAGGGACAAAGGTTAATTTAGCCTCTTTTGTTTGCTATAAAATTTGTCATGTTTTGAGTATCTTAATCAAAGAAAAGACGAGCTCGACAATCGACATTCCCTACGGAATGTGGGGGTCGGAGCTATTATTCAAGAAAGGAGTCGTGGATAGTGCGAGTTATGGCGTAATTCCGCGTGATCGTATGTGTGACAAGCTTCTCAAATTAATGGGTATTTGTTTTGATGGTATAGATTTGACGTTTGGTAAAAGTGTAGGTCCGGAATCAAAATCGTGTTCCTCACCCTTGTTTGAAGGATTGGAAGCCAAGATGGATTAAGATTCTTGGTCTTTGTGAAGTAAAGAAGGAGAAAGAAGAAGCGGGTAGTAGTGGTGGTGGTGGAAACCGAAGTTTCGAAGTTTCAAGGCTGAGATGCGGGCATGGATGGCCCAAGTGGATAAGCGTATTGAGAAGATGGGCTCGGGTATTCAGATGCTTTGTGACGAATTTTTCGTCATCAGTGACCTCCTATCGTTTTTTACTAATCAGGGAGGGGCTATGGTTTGTGACCATGGGTTATTGTGGGCTGATGCTAGCCAAGCTCTCGAGGCTGTCAAGGCGTTGTCGTTGAAGGTGCTCAATATCGAAATCGCTTTGGATGCACAAGGACGCAATGTGAACAGTTGCCTGGACCGCTTGACCACCCCCGAGTTTCGCACCCGACTCGAGTATGTCAGCCCCTATACCAAGAAGCAATGACCCGTGTTCTCCTCATTGATCCGAAATTGCAGTGATGATACTCTATTCTTTCTGTTGTTTTCGTATTATTTTCGGTTGTTTTAGTTGTTGTTGGTTAAGTCCGGGACGGACTTGGTAAACACTTGATCCTTTTTTGCCCAACCCAAACTCTTTCATGATCCATTGTTAATCCGAGGCCCTTAGACCTCGTTTTGCTTACTCCTCGGTTCACAAACCCTATCTTTTGCTTGTGGCCCATTTAAAACGTTATCCTAAGCCGGCCCAATTTTCTAAACTTTTGTATTATATTCGGCCCATTGGCTTAGTACATTCGGTTCGGTTGTGTATATTTTCTCACACTTGTGCTTGCTTTTGTATGATATTATGTGTGTTTGTATATTACGTCTTTGATGCATGCTTATTTGTGTTTCGTCGTATATTATTCTAGTCGTTTTATGTCTTTGTTCTTGTCTTTTCGATGATGTCAAGAGGGGGAAAGATGCGACATAGATTAGAATTTGCCTAAGCTTGCTCCTTGTCGTAATTCATTGTCTCTTAGGGTTCTTAAAGACTTTGGATTAAATAAAAAGATAAAAACCCTAAGTTGATCGATGCTATGATTGACCCTTATTATGCTGAGGGGGAAATAACACTTAAAAACAAATCTAAGAAAGACTTGCCATCATAAAAAACGGGGAATTTGTTGAACCATATATTCAAATATATATATTAAGTATATATGTCTATGTTTTGATAATGACAAGTCTAGCCAAATATATTATATACTCGTGCGTATAATCGTGTGCTAAGTGTACAGTTTATAGAATGAGAAGATCTCGCCAATCAGCATAAAAGATTCAAGATAATTAGTCAAAGATTTGACTAATCATAGATTGATAAGAAGATGGATGACAAGAAATAAAAGATAAACTAAAGTTATACTTTTCAACATTAACTTTAGTTTGCAATGATCTTAAGTTATAGCTCATAGCTATAACTTTATAAAGAAGAAATGATCGAAGATTCTGTGATGGTTGAAACGATTTTGTTTTACAAAGTCGTCGTGATCAATTAATGTTTAATTAGTATTCTATTTTTAGAATATGAAATTATTAATCTTAATGGGTTAATATAAAATATCTTATAGTAAAAAAGGAATAACTAATTTTCTTATGAGTCAATTATTTATTTCTAATAAACTAAGAATTTTTATTAAACTTAATTGTCAAGTAATATAATTCTAGAAATCGTGTAAAGTGGTTTTGGAAATTGTGTATAATGACACGTTCCTTAATTGTGTCGGATATCCTAAAATAATCTAGATTATATTATGGTAATATAATTTATTATATTTGACAAGGTTTAGGAAGTTGGTTTTAATAAGATTAGTATATATTTATTATATAATATTTTTCCTAAATATGAATTAGGAAATTGATTTTATCTATAATACCTAAATATTCCTAAGTCATCTAGGGTTTGAATAACCTAAATAAATTAAGATTGGATTTATGGTAGTATTACCTAAAGACTAGAATTCTAGTTTTAGTAATATTCCTAAGTCATCTAGGGTTTGAATAACCTAGACATAATTCTATATAAATAGAATACTTGTGACACATTAAAAGATACAAAAAACCAAACACACTTGCACGCAAATCAAGAAAACCGCCGCCGTAATTTTCTTCGAGATCCGAGCTTTAATTGTCATATTCGTTTCAAGTTCAAGTGCTCTAGCATTGATCTTATTCATTAAAGATTTTGACTTTGAAGAACTTATTGAAGACTTATCTTATTAGCATAAGATAGATTGAGTATTTAACGGTACTCGTTGTAATCAATTATTTCACGATACTTGACGTAGCTAGATATTTAATGGTATCTAGATTGACTTACAACTAATATCAAAGTTGTACGAGTAGGGTTGATAAAATTGTAATCCGGAGAAGGTAGTAATTTTATTAATCGAGAATAGTGGACGTAGGTTTCGAATTGTGAAACTGAACCACTTCAAAAATATCGTGTCTCTCTTTTGTTCTACCCGACATTCATCATATAAATCATATAAGCGAACACATCGAAGAATATTTGAAAAAGTAGGCATACTCAATTCAACCCCCCCCCCCCCCCCCCCCCTTCTTGAGTATATTCATATCAATAGACTCTTCACCCTTGTTCGTCGGTGGGCATATAAGACCCGTTGTTATCTCCATATGGACCCCTTCTACCTCGGGTAAGTAGTGTGTTGTGACCTAGTTGAACTCAACACGATGATTCAATCAAACTATTGAAGTCATTGTGGACTAAAAGACATTTAATAAATTTATCAACTGAGAGTTCTAGTATAGAACCAGTTAAAAGGTTAACTCACCAAATCGGGATTTGGGTCTTGGCATACATTATATAATTCTTTGAGTGAGATCGATTATACTATGTTATATATCTTTGATTAAAAGATTTTAAAATTCTATGATTACTCATGTTTATTTATTTTTCTCATTTGTAGATCATTTAATATCTGCGTTTAAAAAATGACTGATACAAATGCAACTTCGGGCCCTAGTGCCACCCTCACAAGGGAGTCGTGGTTACGCTCCTTCATGGACCACGTCCTCTATAATCAAAACTCCCGCCTTAAGAGTGATGGGAGTAACTTTACCGATTGCGAGGCAGCATTACCGAATTCGGCCATTGCTGATGGTTAACTAAAGTATTTGGTTGAGCCGATTCCGGCTGAATCAACTGCTAGGACTGGAGCCCGACGAACTACATATGATGCATTCGTTCGTGAAGTAGGTGCGATTAAGAATGTACTTATATATGCAATGGAAAGCAATTTGCAGCGCCGTTTCATTTCCCAAGGTGCAAATAAGATTTTCACCGTACCACCCTTACCAATGAGTTCTCGCAAGCTCCAAGAATCATGAGGTATGACGCAGCAGTTCACTTCTTTGAGGCAAAACTGACGAAGGGCCAATATATTAGCCCACACATCCTCAAGATGATTGAGAATGTGGAAGTTCTGGAGTCTCTTGGTTACAAGATGGAGGAGTCAGTCATTTTAGACCAATTCTTGCACTCTCTTCATGATGGGTTCACCTAATTCAGGGTGAACTGCAACATGAATGACATGAAGCAAAGTCTTCATTAAATCCACTCTCAATTTGAGTGGGAGTGTTAAGAAGGACGTCCTCGTCATACAATCTAATTAGAAAGGGAAAAGAAAGACAAAGGCTCCCTTAAATGTTAAGAAGCCACAGTTCAAGAAGAAGCAACAACCTAAGCCCAAGAGTGGACCTGGTGAGACCAGTATGATGCGTGCCTATTTTATGATGTTTTACATCTATTTTTACACGCATTTTGTCGCTCATTTACTATGTTTTAGCCTTTATTTCCCACAAATCGTGTACTTTCGTATTTTTATGCTCTTTTGCAGAATTATGCGGAAAAGGGATGATTTTATACCAAATTTATGCCCTCGGGACTTTTCATGACTAAGGATAAGAAGGAACGAAGCTTAGCGCACATTTCAAGGCCTAAAGATAACTTTTACAAGCAAAGAATCGATCTACGACATTGCAGCCTGTTTCAAATGGCTATATCTCGAGTTCTAGAGCTGATAATGGAGTGATTCCAGTTGGAGGTGAAAGCTTATCCTCTTAGCTTTCCAACGCCGCGAGAATCGCTTGATTTCGATAAGTAACGAAGAAATGGCAGCTGTTTTAAGAACGATGCGCGCTGCAGTCCCGACAGTTGGTCGACCGACCAACAAAGCAGGTCGATCGACCAGGTCCCTATTGAAAAAGCCCAGAATTTGCCTGAAGCCCAAAAATTGCATAAAATCCGTAAAGCGGTCGACCGACCGAAAATATTGGTCGACCGACCACAGCGCCGACCCAGAAGTTTCCGAAAAGCCCATACAAGTGTTTAGGTCATTAGGAAACTCTTTAATTCTGCCTATATAAGCTAATTCAGTCCCTAATCAAGAATTAATCAAGTTCTTAATCTAGTTTTCTATCATAGATTTTATTCAAGTTTTCATCTTTTGTTCTTAATTCCCAATTAAGTTGTAAGTTTGCTACAATTAATCTTTCCCTTTTAATTTAATCTTGTTGTTCATCTTATTGTTGTTTCTTAATTCATGCTTTCCCTTTTATTGTCATCTTTAATTATGTTAATTCCTTTAATGTTCTTGATTCTTGTTATTGTTAGTTTTACAATTGAGATTATGCATAACTAATTCTTGTGATTAGGAATTAGGGGAACCATGGTAAAGACTTGATTTTGATAGTTTAATGATTGAATTACCCATCCCCCATTATTGTTGGTAAACTGATCCTTAGGATTGAAAGATTATTAGGATTAGTTTAACAACAACTTTGGGATTGCCCTTGAACGAAAGTTTAGTGCTTTTCTAGGAACCCTAAGACCGTAAGGATTGGGTAGAATATTGACCTAAAGGTTTATTCTTTGTTCCTTGGGATTGTGTTATTTGATTATTTTACCTTTCATTAACTTGTTTTAACCATGGGGAACCGAAGTTCCTAATCTCCTTTTTCCCTTATTTTAGTTTCCTTTATTATTATTGCATGTTTAGATTAATGTTCTTTATAACTTTCATGTTTATTCCTATTTTTATTATTTCAGTAACTATGAGTAGGTAAATTTCATATGTTAGGATGTAGGGAGTAAATATGCGAAGGTAGTTTAAATCTCGAACCGACATGTTGCAGGGTGGAGGTCGGCCGACCGGGTTAGCTGGTCGGTCGACCGACACGCGTATGAATTTTGTTTCGCTTTAATTTGCAGACTATATTAACCTACAATGAGACCAAAAGGAGACTTGTAGGATGTTAGTATTGACCTACCCAAGATTGAGAGATTTGGGAAGGGCATTGGTTTACATCTTAAGACGGATAGGTTACTTAAGACTGAAAGGTTTGTGACCTAGAATTTAGGAATCACCCTTATTGTTGACACCCAATAATTGTGAGACCTAGGAACTAATAGCATAGACCGAAAGGAGCTATTAGGTAGCATAGACCTAAAGGATATGTTACACCCCCTTACGCGACTGCTATACATGTTGACTTAGGATTTATATCATCTTAGCTGTTTATTACCCAAACATCCTAGCATCTCTTTTATTATATTTTTATTCTCATCTTTATTTACTTGTTTTATTTTATATTTGTTTAGACTTAGCAACAATCAAAACACCCCTCTTCTTATTACTATTTTATAGATTAAAAATTAGCAAACGAAATTAACCTTGTCTCTCTGTGGTTCGACCCTTACTATCACTATCTATAGTTTTGGTTTGGTTTATAAATTTTATCTTTGACACCCTCAACGACGGGTATCAAATTTTGGCGCCGTTGCCGGGGAGACGGTATAATTTTGTTTGTTAAATTTTTAGTTTATTTTTTTCTTATCTTAAGGAACTTAGGTTCCTTAAGACCGTTTCTTACCTTCTCTTCTAGTTTTGTTTCAGAAGACAGGTTTTTGAGAGGAAGACTTGAGTACTCTCAGTGCTATTACGATCATGTCTACCATTTCTGATAATCTTCAGCCAGCAGCACACCACCTCCCAGGGGGACTTATTCTCCCCGTCGATTTTTATCTCTCCTTTATCGAATAGTTGGAGAAAAACCAGTTTGCAGGTCTACCAGATGAAGATCCTATGAGGCATTTGCAGAGTTTTTCAGATTATTTTTGTATCCTACGCGTTTCGGAGGGAGAGCTAGAAAAGGCTAAGGAGATGTTTTTTCGGTTCTCCTTAAAAGATTCTGCGCGTGAATGGATTAGTCACCTTGATATGGGAGCGGCTAGAGTTACAGATTGGGCATCTCTGGCATTGGCTTTTTGCAAACAGTACTATTCACCAGCGAAAACCGATGCTTTGAGAATTCAAATCTCAAAATTCCAGCAAGGACCTGATGAGGAACCTCATGAAGCATGGATCCGTTTTAAGGAGTCGGTTCAACCTCGCCGGGGCTTTGAGGAGTGGTACCTTCGCAACCTACTCTGGGACTTTGTGAGTAGTCGTGCTTATGAGGAATCAACCCCAAAGGATGATTCTGCCGCAGCTCAGGTAGAAGAAACTGATCCCGTGCACAGGTCAGAGGGTCGACCGACCACAACATCAGGTCGACCGACCTCGACACCTGACGTGAGATCAGTCTCTGCAGAACAGGAAATTTTCGATGATACGGAGTCTGGTCGACCGACCAATATACCAGGTCGACCGACCACTGTTACTGAGCAGAATGCAGTTTCTATTCCCGAATCGCTGGATCCTTCCCTCATTCAAGACCTCACCAGTGTTCCTGAGCAAATTGTGGATTCACCTCCTGAGCTACCTAACTCTCCTCTCATCAATGACTTGACGGAGATTCCGAAGTTAAAAGAGCCAAAGATTGCTGATTCTGCGACAAGCATTGCAGTCCCATACCCGGATTATTTAGAGAAAGTAAAGTTGGAGCTTCAGTTCGGAAAAATATTGGAGATCGTCAAGGGCCTTGAGCGTAAGAGGAAATTGGAGGACCATCCTATTATTTCTGTTGTTGCAGGTCATGGTAAAGAGGGCATAGGAGATCCTGGAGATACTGAGGAGACGAAATTGGAGCGGGTTGCTGAAGAAGACCGGCCGGGCAAAGTAAAGAAGCGTGTCATAGCTTATGCGACACCAGATACCCTTCCTCCATCTAGGCCTGTTGTCTGGAAGCCCAGAGTAGCGGTCAGTACTGCTGAAAGGACCTATTTTTAGCCAAGTGCCTTACTTTGGGGTATCTTGCTGCTGAGTCGTAGTTCTTGTTTAGTGTTTTATTTCAGTTTTTTTTGTTAGACTTTTTATTTTCTTGTTTTTAGACTTAGACTCTTTTTACTTTTGTTGCTTCGTTTGAGACATTTTAGGCTTGGTTCTGGGATCTTGCGCATTTGTTGGGCGCATATTTATGCCTTTTTCAGGTTTCGACAAAGAACCGACGACCACTGTACAGCAGAGGGGTCGGCCGACCAGCATTACCAGTCGACCGACCTGAGCTCTGCAAATTCGGAATTTCTTAATATACAGGAAGGTCGGTCGACCTATTACATCGGTCGGTCGACCGCCCAGCTGTTACAGTTTTCTCGTTTCTTTTTCAGGGATCGTGTAAGTCATCTTGGTACTTGAGTGGCACTGCTAGCCACCAAAACCTCCCAGCTTACGCTGGTTTGGGGAGGTTTTTCTCATGCGTTTCATAATCCAGTGAGTTCTTTCCAGTTTTCCTTAGTTTTTATTTTCCTTGCATCTTTCTTTTAATTTTCTGAAACCTTTTCTTAGGCTAATGCACAATGGGGACATTGTGTGGGTTGGTTTGGGGAATGGTTTCGTGTTACATGCATTGCATTTTGTCACACGTTTATTGCATTTCTGTCTTGCATCGTTCTTTTCTTTATTTTCCTTATATATACAAAAATCCAAAAAAATTAAATAAAAAAAAAAAAAAATTCCAAAAAATGCACGTTTATTTTAGCATATAGGTCGAGTCGGAACGAAAGTATTTCAAGGATGATTTAGCTATCTTACATGTTTATGCCTTTACCTTGCCTTGTCAACTTGTTTTAGTATAAGAGTCTTTCGCATATCTACGAGTTTTTGTCAACTTGCATACCTTGAGACTTGACTTATACCTTGGCAACCAACTATACATTCTAAGGTTTAGAGCTTGTTTCCTGGTTTCATTCTTAAACCAGTCGTCTAGGATGTGAGTAGTACTCCCCTTGGAACATGTTACATCAATATGCATAAACATGAACTTGAATTGCTATATACTTGTTTTACTATCTCGTTTTGTGAATCTTGATACGTGCATTTGGGATCCATTTTCTCATATTTACCCATAAGCTTCACATAACCAAAATTGCCTTTTTATTCCCCCAAAACTACATCCCATACTTAGCCTACCCTTCCAAGCTAGTATTTGTGGTCATTGGATTATTTTTTGAGGCATCTTGGTTTGTATGCTATCATGAGCAAAAAGAGAAAAGAAAGAAGAAAAGCAAGAAAAGAAAGAAAAGAAAAAGAACAGAAAAATTCAGAAAAAAGAAGGAAAGAAAAGGAAAACGGAAAAAGTCAAAACGTACAGAAAAGAGGTCGACCGACCACATATACAAGTCGGCCGACCACTTGTCATCATCAGATTCCAAATTTCGTTTCAAAAATACCTTCCTTTTATTTGTTATCACTCCCGTACTTCATTCAAAAATATTGGGGAGTCCTTTCTTATATTTAATGTGAGAGTTGTGCTACAAAAGAGCACTTTCTTAATATCAAAAGTTGTGAAATATGTTGTTGGGAACCGGTTTTACTAGCTTGGCTACTAACCCCACAATTCCAAAAACATCTTAACCACTTTTACCTTTTATCTCACATATCTTTCATTACCCCAATTGCATGTATCTGGGTCATTTAATGAGATTGTTATACAAGGTTGTAGAATTCTTGTTCATGTTAGATTGCAGGCATGTTTTTCATGGGTCGCAGTTAGGTGAGTGTCATGACAAATATACTTCTTTCTATCTTTTACTTATACTCACCCTTTGCTTCATGAGTGTCTCGAGCGTACCGCGAGAGTCCATGGTATATAGTCTCTATAGTCTTTTTTTTTTGCAAGTCTGACAACACCATAATTCGTTTGCATGATTTAAATGCTTTCTCATTTTGTACTTAGCATTGGTTTAGGCTTACATGTAAATTTCGCTCTGAGATTGAAATCGTTCCATTAGTTAAGATCGAGTCTATTTCTTGCTTGAGGGCAAGCAAGGTTTGGTTTGGGGAATTTGATGCGTGCCTATTTTATGATGTTTTACATCTATTTTTACACGCATTTTGTCGCTCATTTACTATGTTTTAGCCTTTATTTCCCACAAATCGTGTACTTTCGTATTTTTATGCTCTTTTGCAGAATTATGCGGAAAAGGGATGATTTTATACCAAATTTATGCCCTCGGGACTTTTCATGACTAAGGATATGTAACACCCCAAGAGTATGAGAGGAAAGTTGTCCCACATCGGTAGAATGTGAGGCTTGTGATATGTTTATAATAACTTCCACCCACCACTTAGTAACAAGGCCTTGTGCTTTTGGGCTTAAGTGAGGACAAATAATGGGCCCAAAGGCTTACCTCCCATCTTATTGGGGGTGTGTTACGACCGTGGTGGGTCGGGTTGTTACAAATGGTATCAGAGCCAGGTTGCGGCCGTGTGGTGAGCCTGTGGTCGGGAGTACCCGGGTCACACACCTAGCGGGGGAGGATTCTGGTTGTGATCAAGGTTGAGGCGCAACGAGGACGTTGTGTTCTTTAAGTGGGAGAGTTTGTAACACCCCAAGAGTATGAGAGGAAAGTTGTCCCACATCGGTAGAATGTGAGGCTTGTGATATGTTTATAATAACTTCCACCCACCACTTAGTAACAAGGCCTTGTGCTTTTGGGCTTAAGTGAGGACAAATAATGGGCCCAAAGGCTTACCTCCCATCTTATTGGGGGTGTGTTACGACCGTGGTGGGTCGGGTTTTTACAGGATAAGAAGGAACGAAGCTTAGCGCACATTTCAAGGCCTAAAGATAACTTTTACAAGCAAAGAATCGATCTACGACATTGCAGCCTGTTTCAAATGGCTATATCTCGAGTTCTAGAGCTGATAATTGAGTGATTCCAGTTGGAGGTGAAAGCTTATCCTCTTAGCTTTCCAACGCCGCGAGAATCGCTTGATTTCGATAAGTAACGAAGAAATGGCAGCTGTTTTAAGAACGATGCGCGCTGCAGTCCCGACAGTTGGTCGACCGACCAACAAAGCAGGTCGATCGACCAGGTCCCTATTGAAAAAGCCCAGAATTTGCCTGAAGCCCAAAAATTGCATAAAATCCGTAAAGCGGTCGACCGACCGAAAATATTGGTCGACCGACCACAGCGCCGACCCAGAAGTTTCCGAAAAGCCCATACAAGTGTTTAGGTCATTAGGAAACTCTTTAATTCTGCCTATATAAGCTAATTCAGTCCCTAATCAAGAATTAATCAAGTTCTTAATCTAGTTTTCTATCATAGATTTTATTCAAGTTTTCATCTTTTGTTCTTAATTCCCAATTAAGTTGTAAGTTTGCTACAATTAATCTTTCCCTTTTAATTTAATCTTGTTGTTCATCTTATTGTTGTTTCTTAATTCATGCTTTCCCTTTTATTGTCATCTTTAATTATGTTAATTCCTTTAATGTTCTTGATTCTTGTTATTGTTAGTTTTACAATTGAGATTATGCATAACTAATTCTTGTGATTAGAAATTAGGGGAACCATGGTAAAGACTTGATTTTGATAGTTTAATGATTGAATTACCAATCCCCCATTGTTGTTGGTAAACTGATCCTTAGGATTGAAAGATTATTAGGATTAGTTTAACAACAACTTTGGGATTGCCCTTGAACGAAAGTTTAGTGCTTTTCTAGGAACCCTAAGACCGTAAGGATTGGGTAGAATATTGACCTAAAGGTTTATTCTTTGTTCCTTGGGATTGTGTTATTTGATTATTTTACCTTTCATTAACTTGTTTTAACCATGGGGAACCGAAGTTCCTAATCTCCTTTTTCCCTTATTTTAGTTTCCTTTATTATTATTGCATGTTTAGATTAATGTTCTTTATAACTTTCATGTTTATTCCTATTTTTATTATTTCAGTAACTATGAGTAGGTAAATTTCATATGTTAGGATGTAGGGAGTAAATATGCGAAGGTAGTTTAAATCTCGAACCGACATGTTGCAGGGTGGAGGTCGGCCGACCGGGTTAGCTGGTCGGTCGACCGACACGCGTATGAATTTTGTTTCGCTTTAATTTGCAGACTATAATAACCTACAATGAGACCAAAAGGAGACTTGTAGGATGTTAGTATTGACCTACCCAAGATTGAGAGATTTGGGAAGGGCATTGGTTTACATCTTAAGACGGATAGGTTACTTAAGACTGAAAGGTTTGTGACCTAGAATTTAGGAATCACCCTTATTGTTGACACCCAATAATTGTGAGACCTAGGAACTAATAGCATAGACCGAAAGGAGCTATTAGGTAGCATAGAACTAAAGGATATGTTACACCCCCTTACGCGACTGCTATACATGTTGACTTAGGATTTATATCATCTTAGCTGTTTATTACCCAAACATCCTAGCATCTCTTTTATTATATTTTTATTCTCATCTTTATTTACTTGTTTTATTTTATATTTGTTTAGACTTAGCAACAATCAAAACACCCCTCTTCTTATTACTATTTTATAGATTAAAAATTAGCAAACGAAATTAACCTTGTCTCTCTGTGGTTCGACCCTTACTATCACTATCTATAGTTTTAGTTTGGTTTATAAATTTTATCTTTGACACCCTCAACGACGGGTATCACAGTAACTCAAAGGGCAAAGCTAAGGGCAAAGGAAAAGAGGGAGAGTGTCACCATTGCCACGAGTCTGGGCATTGGAAGAGGAACTGCCCTAAGTACCTCGATGATATCAAGGCTGGACGTTTGTCAGCTACAGGTATATCTTCATTTATTCATATGATTGAAATAAACCATGCAAGTTCATCAACATGGGCATTTAATACTGGTTGTGGTTCCCACTTGTGTAATCACGTGCAGGGCTTAAGGGATGTTCGCAAACTTGAGAAAGGGGACGTAGACCTTTGCGTTGGAAATGGAGCAAAGGTTGCAGCTGTCTCCATAGGAACTTATGTACTCAAACTACCCAGTGGTTATGAGTTAGTTTTGAATAATTGTTATTTTGTTCCTAGTTTGTCGAAACACATTATTTCTATTTATGTTTTAGATACGGAAGGATTTTATTTTAATATTAAGCACAAGTGTTGTACTCTTTCATTAAAAGATATGATTTATGGCAAAGCTGTTTCCATAAACGGAATATATGTTTTAGACCAAACCACCGAGGTTTATCATGTGAATAATAAAAAGGTTAAAACAGGTGATAAAGAACAAACGTATTTATGGCACTGTCGAATGGGACACATCAATGAAAAACGCGTAGAGAAACTCATTAAGAATAGGACAATACCAACATTTCATTACGAATCAATTGGTACGTGTGAATCATGTCTCATCGGAAAGATGACTCGAATTTCCTTTCAAGGTATATTGAGATGCGAGTTAGTAATCTTTTAGGACTCATACATACAGATGTGTGTAGTCCTATGACAATCACAACAAGAGACGGCTATAGATATTTTATCACTTTTACGGATGATTTGAGTAGATACGGGTATGTCTACTTAATGAAACATAAGAGTGAATCCTTCGACAAGTTCAGGAATTCCAAAACAATGTTGAGAACCAATTGGATAGGAATATTAAATCAATTTGATCTGATTGTTGTGGCGAATATCTTTCGACTGAGTTTGATCAACACCTAAAAGACTGTGGTATTGTATCACAGTTGACTGCACCTGGAACACCACAATTAAATGGTGTATCCGAACGGAGAAACTGAACTTTACTAGATATGGTTAGATCCATAATGAGTTATACGGTTGTGCCTGATTCATTATGGGGATTTGCACTTCAATCGGATACTCTAATACTTAACCGAAGTCCGACTAAAGCAGTGGACAAGACTCCATATGACATGTGGAAAGGAAAAGTTCCTGACTTGTCTTTTATTCGGGTTTGGGGTTGTGAAGCTTATGTCAAGTGGAGACACGAAGACAAGCTAGGCCCACGATCTATGAAGACTTACTTTGTAGGTTATCCAAAAGGAATTTTTGGTCATTACTTTTATTCACCTACCGAACAAAGATTTTTGTTGTGGCTAGTGCAAAGTTTATAGAGAAAGAGTTTCTCTCGAACAAACAAAGTAGTATGAATTTTGATCTGTCAGAGGTTCAAGAACCAGAAACCAACAGTGTGATGGAATAAAGTGTTCCTTCCACATCTGCTATGGTATCCATTCTAGAGGAACCTAGGAGGACGGTTCGAGTTTCTCACCCCCAGACCGATACATTGGTATGGTTGAGGAGGGTGGTGTAGAAAACATTTTACTCCTTGAGCGTAACGAACCATCTACCTACAAAGGAGCCATGACCTGTTCTGACTCTATGCTATGGCTGGAAGCCATGCAGTCCGAAATCGATTCCATGCACGAGAATCAAGTATGGGATTTGGTTGATTTGCCTGAAAAGGTGAGACCCCTTCAGTGCAAATGACTTTATAAGATAAAGCGCGCATTAGATGGACAACTAGATGTTTATAAAGCACGATTGGTAGCAAAAGGTTTCACTCAAGAACAAGGGTTGCACTATGATGAGATTTTTGCTCCAGTTGTAATGCTTGGATCTATTTGGATTATCTTAGCGATAGCCGCATTTCATGATTATGTGATTTGGCAAATGGATGTGAAAAACGCCTTTCTAAACGGGTTTTTGCAAGAAGAACTATATATGATACAGCCTGAGGGTTTCATAGATCCTAAACATCCTAAAAAAGTGTGCAAGCTTAAGCGTTCCATCTATGGACTTCAGCAAGCATCACAGAGTTGGAATCATCATTTTGATGACGTGATAAAACAGAACGGATTCATTCGAAGTGTCGACGAACCATGTCTGTATATCAAGTCAAGTGGGAGCAAAATCGTATTCCTAGTATTGTATGTAGATGACATACTACTGATTGGAAACAACATTCCCAAGCTCTCGTCGGTTAAGACATGGTTAAAGAACCATTTAAAAATGAAAGATTTGGGTGAGGCACAAAGGATTCTAGGCATCCGTATCTATATAGATAGATCGAAAATGATGTTAGCATTGAGCCAAGAAGATTATATAGAGAAAATTCTTGACAGATTCAGTATGACAAACTCCAAAAGGGGTTACTTTCCTGTTGTTCATGGGGTGCATCTGAGTAAGACTCAATCACCTACAACACTGGAAGCAACTGAACGCATGAGTCAGATTTCTTATGCTTAGGCAGTAGGATCGATCATGTATGCCATGATGTGCACACGTCCAGACGTGGCATATGCATTGAGTATGGTCAGCCGTTACCAAAAGAATCCAGGTTGTTGAGTAATATATATTATATGTCTAATATATTGTTTTATGTTTGAATAATGACAAGTCTAAGTAAATATATTTTATATACATATGCGTGTAATCGTGCGCTTAATGTTGGAGGAAGTGTCCTCGAGAATAGTGTGTTGACGTAATCAAAACTCATCTGAATGAAACACAACTGGGAGTGTTACTCTATGAAAGTCAACCGATCAACATTTACCGATAATGATTGGCTGTCTAGAGTTTGACATTATCGTCATATGATGGTGGTGATCAGTTGATCCCTTAAGGTCATATCTTTAGGGAATTCCGTCTCAATGGAATAAATTAATTAATATTGTATTGGATACGAATTAATTAATAACTGGAAATTTGGAAATAATTTTATATGACGAATATTTTATAATGGGATTATAATAATAATAGTCAAAGTAATAAAATTGTTTTTATTACACGGTTTTATTTATTCGTTCGGGAAACGATTAAATTGAGAATGAACACGGTTGATCGTAAAATTACAAAGAGTTGTAATTAAAATTATGATATTACATTTTATACAATAATAAATTCGAAATATTGGAATATTTATTTAAATGTAATAAATTTGTAAATTATGGATTTTAATAGTTAAAATTGCATAATTAACAAATTGGGACATGTGTTATAAGACATGTGTGACATGTTACAAATTAACACAATTGACAAAGATAAAATGGGTCCATAAAAGACCCATTTCAGCCGTGTATGTATGTATGTGTGGTGAGGTTGTGTGTGTAAGTAAGCAAAAATGAATTGTGTATGACACACATAAGGAATATGTAAGGTATATTGCTAGCTTTTTGTAAGAGCAAAGAGAGCATGCATTGGCTCCCTCTTGGCTTGGTTTTGGCCGGCCTAATGCACTCAATTGAGAGCATGAATTGCTCTATATAATACCACATACACACCTCATTAATACTAGTTGTTGCTGTTAGTGCATATTTCATTATTCTACTAACACATTCATACTACAACCTCATTCTCCATAATTCCTTAGCAAAAAATATTTTTTACTAAGAAAATAATTATTTTCTATATTAATAATATTAAGACTAATATTGTTAATATTTCTAGTATACTAATACTAATTTTCTAGTAACAAAATTGGTGTTAGTTTGAGATCGGGTCCTTGATACGTATCTTTTGGAGACGATTTTTGTTAGATCGTTATAAGGGTATTTCCGTTTTGAAGACTCAAATAATAGGTGACTATTGAGTATAAACCTTCTAAAACCAATGTAAGGACAATCACATCTTATGATATTATCATGCATGCATAAGATCTAATTAAGTTTTTATGACTAAACTTAAATATATGAAACTCACATTAGATATGAGTATAAAATCAGGAACTTAGTTCCCAACAAGTGGTATCAGAGCTTTACGGTTGTTGCATGCATGATCGGATTCATGTTTTATGTTAAACGGATTAACATATAATTTTCGAAAATTTTGTATTTATTATGATAAATCACAAAATAATTTTGCATGTTAAAGTTTCTGATTCTAAAATGGTTTTAGGACATAAAAATGATTCTATGGATTTTTATTGTTCATTTTTATATTTATTTGTATTTTTTGTAGTTTAAATCGGTTTAAACAAACAATAAATGGGAAATATAGTTAAAAATAGTTTCTGGCCGAGATTTTTTGATATGTTCTCACATGCATATTTAATATATTGTATATGATGTTTCGTAAGAAATGGAGTTAATATGCATGGATTATGAATTTTATGAGATAAATAGTCATAATATGAGTTAAAATGGGTATAGAAGGTTATATTTCGAATTTGACTTTAAAATTTTTATTAGAAGTCACATGCAATATATAAAATACCTGTATAAATTTTCGGATTTATTGGATTGATTTTGCATGATTAATGATTTTTATAGTAAAAATCGGATTAATAGTGACTTAAATTCGACTTTAATAGTTATAGTTGGAATTTTGCCATAAATATTTTACACAATGTCACATGCAATATTTACGGAATTTATATAAATTTTGGGAATTTATTCTCAAGTGATGCATGATTTATGATTTTAATAGTTAAAATCGGATAAATAGTGACTTATTGTGCTAAATATAGTTAATCTTAATATTATGGCATAAAATTTTACCCATAGATGTCTTATATAATAGGAACATCAGATCTAAAAGATGGACATCAAAAAGTTTCTGTTTTTATGATTATTAATTTTTATGAGTTAATTAGTTAATAATCGTAATTTATGAGTCGTAAAATAAAAATTTCGAGTATGGTCTGTAATTTTTCGTCATTTTCAGATTCTAATATATATTTTAGAATGACTAAAAATTTATGCCAAATTATTGCAAGTTTTTATAATTTAAATCGGATTTTTAACCATAAAAACGGCTTTTATAGGATTTATTTAACAAATAAACTATAAATATTTGCATAAGACCATTTTAATAATTTCTGAATTTTTAGAAAATCTCCAGAATGTTTAAAATTTTTGAATATTAAATTTCGAATTTTATTGACTCATTTGGCCATATTTTGTTTATTTTTCCCAAATATACAAGTAATTTATGAACAATAATGCAAAATCAAGTTAAATCATGATCAAATATTAGTAGAGACTAAATATTGATTCCTAAAGTAAGTTGAGATGATTAACTTGGACATAAATTAGATTTATGTAATTTTGATGATTTTAATAGTTAAAGTCGCGCATATCCGTAAAAACCGTAAACAAATATGAGATATTTGCTCCCATAAGGCGATTTGGCATTAAAAATTGAGCATGTACATACATATTTTATTATTGCAATATATGAATGTCATATTTGAATGTTTTTATATAATTTGGAATTATGTAATTTTTCTTAGTATGGCCTTAGTTTTAATCAATATTACCCGTAATGAAAGGGAATATTGATTCGGTTGTAATTTATGTGATCTCATATCACGGGTTTGTAATTTAATTTAATTTTCAGTTTTACAATAGAGTAGTTATATTATTTTATTGTAATTCCCGAGATCCAAAAGACGGTGCCATACGGAAAGGAGTTCCGACAAGACGGTGTTTTCTTGTATGGCGTGCCAATGAAGTTCAAGGGACCATGGAGTTGGTTTCTGAATTTGTAATAGTTAATTAGTTTTTACTATTACTAGGAAGGCCATACTAGGATTTTATTGCTTTATTGTTTTTATTTTTGCATTATTTATATGTTTGCATGCATAGCCAAATCGCCATAAACATGCATATTAGTTTAGATCGTTCAAAACGACCGTGTCAATTATAATTATCGAGTTCACCAATTTAATTCGCTTAAAGGAGATAGATAATAAATTGACAAGACCTCTATATTAAACAAAACAATTGAGAATTAGCCTTACCAAATAGTAGAACCCATGAGCTTCTATTTCGTGGTGTAACACCCCCATTTATTTAAGAGCCTTTAGCAAGACATTCTCAAATAAAGGAAGCTGTTACCATCTCGGAATATCCGAGGTAGTGAATAACAAAGTAAAACAACCAAAGTACTTTATAAAAACTGATAAAATTTAAACTTGGTTATTACAGTTACTACATAATACAAAAGAGAATACAACTGATGACTCCTCTAGATGTGATATAATTCTAAGTCGGTCCAAAGTACGCATCTCACATTCCTGCCCCAGTTCCTAGCTCATCTGTCTCTGACCTGCAGAATCTACTCCCCATTCCGGATCATCGTAGGTGTTCACGAATACACTGTCAACCTCGCGGTTGAGTAGAATAACACAATAATAATAATGCAACAAATATGATATGCAAATGACATGATATGCTCGAGCTCAATCACAATCTCAATCTCAAACCCGTGACTCCCAGCCATACCGAACCTCCCGGCAGACTATACTCGGCCGTCGCCGAACACCAGCATAACAGCTGAGGTCACCAGGTCTAGTCCTGCAGAACTAGCCTTGGCCCAATAATATCTCATCAATAATATCTCATCATCTCAAATCCGTATCCAATGCATATGTCATGCTTATGAATGCAATATAAAAATGTTCAACCACTGTATATCATTCTCATAATAATCACAGTTGCATCCATATCATACAATATACACATCCATTCAAAGCACGACATAGAATATGGTACCAGTGTATCCTACTTGGATAGCAATGTAATCCAATAACAAGCCAGCAAGTAAACCGAATTATACCATCGCAGAAACGTCACCTAACAAGTATAATATACATAATTACTAACTAATATAACTACGTAAACAAATATAATATATCAACCAATCAATATAATTAACCAAGTAATGTATTACGCATAACGATACGACATTAAGCACGACTAATCCATTAACTCGATTAGGTGATTAATTAAAATTACCGTCACAACACTATTTAAACAAACATGAACTAAATAGTTTAAACTATTAACAACATCAAACATAAACTTAATCAAATAATATTATTGACCATCACATAATTATTATCAATACTAATACTAACTTATAATCATAATACTAATACCAATTCTAACCATTATAAAATAACAAGAATAAACAATAGAAAGGATAACAATAATAATAACAACATATAATAATAATAATAATAATCTCAATAATACTAATAATAATGATAATGTAAAATAATAATAATAGTAATAACAATGATGATAACAATGATGATAATAATGATGATAACAATGATGATAATAATGATGATAACAATAGTAACGTAAGTAAACACCTATGCAGCCCGAAAAAAAACGTATTTCAAAACAGAACCACGACACACATCCCTTCATGACCACCTATTTTCACCGCCCCTTCGACCCCTTTCTGCCACCTGAACCACCCACACACCGCTCTGGTTGGCACCCTCAGACCACGCTGTATAGAATGACACCACCCACTGACTATGACTCCATTAAACTGGCCTTCGATGGACACCGTAACAACCGCGGCAGCAACAGCTCTTCACACAAGCAGAAAAGTAGGTCTGTTGCACCCTTTTTTCCCGACACACCACCGCCATCACGGTCCCCGACAACTACCACCACTTGGCCCAACCTAAACTACGTACTACCAACTACAACCTACACCCACTAGCCACCAACAAAGGTCACCATAGCCACCACCACGTACAGTCCAAAACACCTGCGTAACCACTGTCCATCTACACTTTCAACACCCATCTCGACTCTTTCTTTTCTCACGCCTCTCTCTCTCTCCATCTTGCCCAACAGCTCCACTAGCCACCACCGTGGTTACCACCGACCCACGGTGGTCCCATAGGAGGTAAACGTGTAACCAAGATCACCCAGAAACACCAACAAAACCGACCCAAACACCTATACTGTTTCTGTTTAGCTATGTTTTTATCCCCCTTAAACAACCCTCATCTCCCACCACTTGGTGGTGTTTGTCACCACCACCGACCACCACCCACGACACACTCTGATTTCCCCACATCCCAGGAACCACCAGTCACCAACCATACGCAAACATCCCCTGAACAGACTAAAAAAAAAACGAGACACAACAACACCCCATAGACCGTGTTTCCCTCTGTTTTTTGCCGCCCCTAAACACCCCGTTTATGGTGTTGCTCCGGCCACCACGCGCTACCCTATAACCATGACATACAGTATAAACCTCCTACTCCGACTACCCCAGCAACGTGTACCCCAAACGAATACAATACACAATTTGAAAAGCAAAATAAAACGAAGCAAAGTAAACATAATTACATGAATGTCGACAAAGAAGCTTACCAATTATTTCGTATTTGACGATGGTGATGATTATGGTTGCTCACGTTGGCTGCAGGTTGCTTAGGGTTTTAGGGTGTTAGGGTGTCGATGTACAGCGTAATATTTAGTCGATGTTGGGTTTCGGGTAGGTTATATGGTATGTTGATAAAAGAAGGATTTTAGAGTTAGTTATGACAATTGGACGGATCCATATATCTTATTACTCGGTCCATCACGCATCTCGAGGCTATAACCCGCCCTCAACCCGTAAATTAAAATAAACGAGTACGTATATTATTTATATTAATTAAATTATATACTTTGGTATTAGTAAATACTAATTAAATTAATTATGAGAATATAAAATAATTATAAAATACGAAATATATATAATTATAAACGTATAATAAAAATTAAAGAAATACGAATGAAATGCCGTTTTATGAAATAACCGTCAAAATAAAAATGATTATGAAATACGAAATAATCGTAGAAATACGATTTAAAAATAATAATAATAATTGACGTAAAATAATTTATAAACATTCTGTTTGAAATACGTGTATAAAACATGGTTTGACTGTCGTTGACCGAGGCTAAAATACTGGGTATTACAGTCTTCCCTCCTTAAAATGAACTTCGTCCCGAAGTTCGCTACCCTATAACGGTAAGGAAACATATAACAAGCAGGAAACAATCACAAGTAGCACTTATATAGACTTTAAAACACGAAATGTTACATTCTACCCTCGTTAAGAAAACTTTGTCCTCAAAGTTTAACGCCTAACTAAGTTAAAAGATATATCACGAATCACGGTATAATGCATAACAGAAGTAAACAGGATTATCAAATATATATATATATTCAAACAATCACGACATACTAATTATCATTATCAACTAGCCATATCATAAAGCATCAAGATTTTACAATCCTATCCTCCTTAAAACATGGTTACGTCCCCGTAACCTCATTACAAATTTCACATTCAATGCTCAAGAAGATCACCAAACATCAGTCACAAATCATATGATAAGGTAATTACCACTAGCACCCGACTTTTGAAGCAACCATCATATTTGTTAATTTCATGCTACGCAGTAAAACAAAATCAAGGTAACTACTAGTACCTATATACCCTTAAATTTTAACACAAACTTCACGTATTTACACCAATGTAGACAATCAGCTAACTCATAGTTCAAAATTGGCAAATCAAAACATTTCATGCTCATAATCATATTTTAGAAACGAAATCATATTCTAGAAAAAAAACATAAGGCGAAATTTAACCAATATAATTAAACATGGAGCATCGACTTATTTGACAAGATATACACCAATCATAGACTAGCGGGTCAGCTTAACATTTCTAGGTATAAATAAGTTAAAACCACATAGGTGCATTACTCATCTACTCACATTACATCAATCATAAATCCATTAATGGATATAACGTGCAAAATAATGGGTTTATATCAACAATTTCAGATTTAGGCAAAAATTTTATTAACATGTAGCTACACATTCTTCCTGTTGTAAAACAATTACCATACTTACCAAACATCAGCTTTATCATGGATTATCAATTTGAAAACATTTCGAAACTTTCAAAACAATGTAGTTGTAATTAATAACAATTTATAATCACGATTCGACTAACGATTTTACAAGTTATAGATCGAAAACAAGACTAGCATTCTCACAATTCACGTGTCAACTAAATTACTAATTCAATATATTGTGATCAGACTTAAACATAACAATATGTAATTCACCTTGTGGCGTAACCAATAGCGTCAATATAAAAGAAATTAACTTTGTAAGAAACTCACCAATAATAATTAAGGTTATATTATTATATAACAAAGTTCATATGTATATAATATGTCTACTATTCATGTTACTATGTCATATCAGAATATTACATGATTACATAGCATAATTCATATTTGATTTAAACTTTTATATTTAAAACTTTACCAATTCAACAATCAAACATCACTTATCAATTTCCAAAAACCATAATTAAAACCATAAGGAATTAACAAGAATAAACAATAGAAAGGATAACAATAATAATAACAACAACATATAATAATAATAATAATAATCTCAATAATACTAATAATAATGATAATGTAAAATAATAATAATAGTAATAACAATGATGATAACAATGATGATAATAATGATGATAACAATGATGATAATAATGATGATAACAATAGTAACGTAAGTAAACACCAATGCAGCCCGAAAAAAAACGTATTTCAAAACAGAACCACGACACACATCCCTTCATGACCACCTATTTTCACCGCCCCTTCGACCCCTTTCTGCCACCTGAACCACCCTCACACCGCTCTGGTTGGCACCCTCAGACCACGCTGTACAGAATGACACCACCCACTGACTATGACTCCATTAAACTGGCCTTCGATGGACACCGTAACAACCGCGGCAGCAACAGCTCTTCACACAAGCAGAAAAGTAGGTCTGTTGCACCCTTTTTTCCCGACACACCACCGCCATCACGGTCCCCGACAACTACCACCACTTAGCCCAACCTAAACTACGTACTACCAACTAAAACCTACACCCACTAGCCACCAACAAAGGTCACCATAGCCACCACCACGTACAGCCCAAAACACCTGCGTAACCACTGTCCATCTACACTTTCAACACCCATCTCGACTCTTTCTTTTCTCACGCCTCTCTCTCTCTCCATCTTGCCCAACAGCTCCACTAGCCACCACCGTGGTTACCACCGACCCACGGTGGTCCCATAGGAGGTAAACGTGTAACCAAGATCACCCAGAAACACCAACAAAACCGACCCAAACACCTACACTGTTTCTGTTTAGCTCTGTTTTTATCCCCCTTAAACAACCCTCATCTCCCACCACTTGGTGGTGTTTATCACCACCACCGACCACCACCCACGACACACTCTGATTTCCCCACATCCCAGGAACCACTAGTCACCAACCATACGCAAACATCCCCTGAACAGACTAAAAAAAAACGAGACACAACAGCACCCCATAGACCATGTTTCCCTCTGTTTTTTGCCGCCCCTAAACACCCCGTTTATGGTGTTGCTCCGGCCACCACGCGCTACCCTATAACCATGACATACAGTATAAACCTCCTACTCCGACTACCCCAGCAACGTGTACCCCAAACGAATACAATACACAATTTGAAAAGCAAAATAAAACGAAGCAAAGTAAACATAATTACATGAATGTCGACAAAGAAGCTTACCAATTATTTCGTATTTGACGATGGTGATGATTATGGTTGCTCACGTTGGCTGCAGGTTGCTTAGGGTTTTAGGGTGTTAGGGTGTCGATGTACAGCGTAATATTTAGTCGATGTTGGGTTTCGGGTAGGTTATATGGTATGTTGATAAAAGAAGGATTTTAGAGTTAGTTATGACAATTGGACGGATCCATATATCTTATTACTCGGTCCATCACGCATCTCGAGGCTATATCCCGCCCTCAACCCGTAAATTAAAATAAACGAGTACGTATAAATTATTTATATTAATTAAATTATATACTTTGGTATTAGTAAATACTAATTAAATTAATTATGAGAATATAAAATAATTATAAAATAGGAAATATATATAATTATAAACGTATAATAAAAATTAAAGAAATACGAATGAAATGTCGTTTTATGAAATAACCGTCAAAATAAAAATGATTATGAAATACGAAATAATCGTAGAAATACGATTTAAAAATAATAATAATAATTGACGTAAAATAATTTATAAACATTCTGTTTGAAATACGTGTATAAAACATGGTTTGACTGTCGTTGACCGAGGCTAAAATACTGGGTATTACAGTCTTCCCTCCTTAAAATGAACTTCGTCCCGAAGTTCGCTACCCCATAACGGTAAGGAAACATATAACAAGCAGGAAACAATCACAAGTAGCACTTATATAGACTTTAAAACACGAAATGTTACATTCTACCCTCGTTAAGAAAACTTTGTCCTCAAAGTTTAACGCCTAACTAAGTTAAAAGATATATCACGAATCACGGTATAATGCATAACAGAAGTAAACAGGATTATCAAATATATATATATATATATATTCAAACAATCACGACATACTAATTATCATTATCAACTAGCCATATCATAAAGCATCAAGATTTTACAATCCTATCCTCCTTAAAACATGGTTACGTCCCCGTAACCTCATTACAAATTTCACATTCAATGCTCAAGAAGATCACCAAACATCAGTCACAAATCATATGATAAGGTAATTACCACTAGCACCCGACTTTTGAAGCAACCATCATATTTGTTAATTTCATGCTACGCAGTAAAACAAAATCAAGGTAACTACTAGTGCCTATATACCCTTAAATTTTAACACAAACTTCACGTATTTACACCAATGTAGACAATCAGCTAACTCATAGTTCAAAATTGGCAAATCAAAACATTTCATGCTCATAATCATATTTTAGAAACGAAATCATATTCTAGAAAAAAAAACATAAGGCGAAATTTAACCAATATAATTAAACATGGAGCATCGGCTTATTTGACAAGATATACACCAATCATAGACTAGCGGGTCAGCTTAACATTTCTAGGTATAAATAAGTTAAAACCACATAGGTGCATTACTCATCTACTCACATTACATCAATCATAAATCCATTAATGGATATAACGTGCAAAATAATGGGTTTATATCAACAATTTCAGATTTAGGCAAAAATTTTATTAACATGTAGCTACACATTCTTCCTGTTGTAAAACAATTACCATACTTACCAAACATCAGCTTTATCATGGATTATCAATTTGAAAACATTTCGAAACTTTCAAAACAATGTAGTTGTAATAATAACAATTTATAATCACGATTCAACTAACGATTTTACAAGTTATAGATCGAAAACAAGACTAGCATTCTCACAATTCACGTGTCAACTAAATTACTAATTCAATATATTGTGATCAGACTTAAACATAACAATATGTAATTCACCTTGTGGCGTAACCAATAGCGTCAATATAAAAGAAATTAACTTTGTATGAAACTCACCAATAATAATTAAGGTTATATTATTATATAACAAAGTTCATATGTATATAATATGTCTACTATTCATGCTACTATGTCATATCAGAATATTACATGATTACATAGCATAATTCATATTTGATTTAAACTTTTATATTTAAAACTTTACCAATGCAACAATCAAACATCACTTAGCAATTTCCAAAAACCATAATTAAAACCATAAGGAATTAACAAGAATAAACAATAGAATAAACAATAGAAAGGATAACAATTTGGAACAAGGCTGCAATAGGTAAGCTAGTTTGGTGGGTGGCCTGTCATCCTACATAGCTGTGGGTTCAGTGGATCCAACATAATTACTTAAAGGGAAGGAACTGGATGGATTATCAACCACCAAAGGATACAAGCTGGACCTGGCTGAAAATCTGCAAAGTAAAGGAGACTCTGAAGGAGGGAATACTTCACGAATGGCAACCTATTCCTGGCAAGAGCTACACACTTCAAAAAGGGTACTATTGGCTGACTACTGAGCAACAACAAGTAGAGTGGTATCCTTATATATGGAACAAATGGACAATCCCAAAACATGCTTTCATTACTTGGATGTACTATAATAAGGGGTTGCTTACCAGAGATAAGTTGGCCAGATGGGGCATAACAACAGAAATCAACTGTTGTCTCTGTGAGCAGGAACCAGAAACAAGCCACCATCTATTTTTCAGCTGTCCGTACTCTGCAAGGATCATGATCAATTTGTCTGAATGGATAAGGATGAAGCTTCCTACTGCGGATATCTTAAACTGGAGAAAGAACAAAAGACTCACCAGACTCAAAAGAGGGGTTTTAGACAGCATTATTAATGCTACAGTCTACCATATTTGGCACCAAAGAAATTGTGGAAGAATTGAGGGAGTTCTGGCTACTCCCACCATATGTGCTCAACGAATTAAGCAAGATATTATACAACGGATGGAGCTAAAGCTCACAGGAAAGGTGACTCTGAAGGATAGCAGATGGATTGAGCAACTAAGGAGTTAGTTATTTTGTTTACAGTATTGAGATTGTTGAGATAGTTTGTTGTGCTTGTATTGCTCTTTGGCTAAAAATTGGATTAATAGTTGGATGTATTGGTTCACTTTTGATTCTAATAATATTTACATTTTCCCAAAAAAAGGATAACAATAATAATAACAACAACATATAATAATAATAATAATAATCTCAATAATACTAATAATAATGATAATGTAAAATAATAATAATAGTAATAACAATGATGATAACAATGATGATAATAATGATGATAACAATGATGATAATAATAATGATAACAATAGTAACGTAAGTAAACACCAATGCAGCCCGAAAAAAAACGTATTTCAAAACAGAACCACGACACACATCCCTTCATGACCACCTATTTTCACCGCCCCTTCGACCCCTTTCTGCCACCTGAACCACCCTCACACCGCTCTGGTTGGCACCCTCAGACCACGCTGTACAGAATGACACCACCCACTGACTATGACTCCATTAAACTGGCCTTCGATGGACACCGTAACAACCGCGGCAGCAACAGCTCTTCACACAAGCAGAAAAGTAGGTCTGTTGCACCCTTTTTTCCCGAGACACCACCGCCATCACGGTCCCCGACAACTACCACCACTTGGCCCAACCTAAACTACGTACTACCAACTACAACCTACAACCACTAGCCACCAACAAAGGTCACCATAGCCACCACCACGTACAGCCCAAAACACCTGCATAACCACTGTCCATCTACACTTTCAACACCCATCTCGACTCTTTCTTTTCTCACGCCTCTCTCTCTCTCCATCTTGCCCAACATCTCCACTAGCCACCACCGTGGTTGTAACATCCCGTATTTTCGTAAAATCTAATTTAAGCATTTTAATTATTTTAAGTAATAAAATAATAATTTAGTAATTTATTTTGAAAGACTTTAATTTGATAAATAAGATCCGTCTTAAGAACCTCCAGTCCTTAAGACGAATACAACTTGGCATTGTTTAAAAACCCGACTCAAATAACCGTTTCTAAAATCTGTAACCGTTTAAGCAAGACGGAAAGGACACTTCATTGTACCCTACTTATAAGGTATGTCGACATAATCATCTTCAACATTTCATTTTACTGCAAAACAAACTCATCCATAAACCTCCATAAAACCTTCCTTTCTTTTGTGAAATTCTTCATCATCCATCCTTCAAATCACAAAAGTAAGTACATTTTCGGAATCCTCGCGCAATTTCCAAGTCATCCGTCACTTCGGTTTTTCAATTTCTTCACTTCGAAAATCCGGCCTGTTTTGCATAATTCCGTTTTTACGCTCCTAAACTGGTTTTTTCGTGTTGTAGGTGAAGGACTTGACAACCCGGACGTTGATAGCTTCATACTCGAGGAAGATCTTTAGCCGGATAAGCTTAAGAGGTGACGATAATGAGAAACTCAGCCTTTATGTGTATATTAGCATAATTGTTGTGATTTTTGTATGGTTTCTGTTTTGGTTGTTATATTTTGATTCAAGGACTTAGTAACATGTTTAGGATGATGTTATGATGATGAATCCATGCTTGAATCGGTTGTTATGTGTTCTTAAGCTTATTTTCAGTTTTTCTCATTTTGCGACGGATATAAGATATATTCATTTGAGGATTGTTATGGGACTTACATGCTGGTAGATTAGTAGTAATTGATGTTTGATATTGTTGTGTAAACATCACATGAATCGTTGTGTAAGTTTTGGTGTCGATTGATTGAATTTTGAAGAAGGGTGAAATCCCGATTTTTGCGTTACAGGCTCTCTGAGCCGGTCGACCGACCGGCCGCCGGTCGACCGGCTGGGAGAGCGTTTGTGTGTTTTTCATATTTTTGAGATTTTGGCCTGGGACTGCCAGCCGGCCAACCGGCTGCCTGCCGACCGGCTGGTAGTCATCTTTCCTTGTATTGTGTGTTTTTGCGATAAACATAGCATAGGAGGGAGCCCAGCCGGCAGACCGGCCGCCTGCCAGCCGGCTGGGAGTGCATATGGGGATGGATACGAATTTTAGTAAAGGCTAGGGAATGGGGTTCCCAGCCGGCCGACCGGCTGGGAGTCCTTCTTGGTGTTCTCGGTTTTTGAAAAGAGGTGTAGGCTGAGGGATCACCAGCCGGCCGACCGGCTGCCTGCCGACCGGCTGGGGACCCCTGTAAGCCATTTTGAGTTTTTGGAAATTAAATCGTAACTTTCAAACGGTTGATCGGTTTTGATTGAAACTCGTTTTGTATGCCTTTGACATGTATTTGAGGTCCCAGGTGTACGGGCAACATCATATTGGGTTCGGGAACGGAGTAAGGATAGAGACCCCCCGGTCGGGCAACCGAAAGGGAAACCGGCTCTCCCTCAACTTAGTTCTCGGGGTCAATTAAGTGTTGATTAGAGGATAAGAAAAGTAGAACTAGTGTTTAGTTCATAGACTTTGGTTGATATTGCACTGATGCGTATTAAGTTATGCCTTAAGCTGGCCTCTGAACTTAATACGTGAGTTGTTTGTCATATATGGGGATATGCCTTAAGTTGGCCTCTGAGCCCTATATGTGTATGTTTGTCGTGTCTGGGACATGCCTTAAGTTGGCCTCTGAGTCCAGACATGTGTGATAGTGATCGCGTCAGAACATGCCTTAAGTTGGCCTCTGAGTCTGACGAGTAGAGCAGCTGCACAACGGGGTAGCTAAGGCACTGACACCTTGCCCGGAGTGCAGATGTTTGGTGCTAGAACATGCCTTAAGCTGGCCTCTGAGTTTAGTACCTTGTGATGTGGTGAAGGGACATGCCTTAAGCTGGCCTCTGAGTCCTTTACTTTTGGATGCTAGTCTATGCCTTAAGTTGGCCGCTGAGTCTAGTGTCTTGCTGATTGGCAGGTCCATGCCTTAAGTTGGCCTCTGAGTCCTTGCTTGCTGAATTATTTGGTGTTTAGGTTATGTCTTAAGTTGACCGCTGAACCTTTTACTTGCTGATTCTATCTGCTTGCCTTGAGTTGGTACGTGTCAGATATAGACATGGTTAATGATGAGTAAATGTATATCTGTAAGTTGTGGTTTAATCATCCAAGACATTGGATGACTCTTAGTTCGGTTTCATAAATAATTGGATTGAAAGACCCCCCGACTGGGTAACCAGTAGGGAAACCGGCTCTCCTTCCTATTTGTTTATGAAGTTGGTTGAGAGCCGTGCACTGTAATCGCTTGATAGTAAGAGATAAGATGATGAGATGTTTATGCTTCACATGTTGATATATGTTGGAGTGTTCTGTATTGTTTATATGTTACGTGTTGTCACAAAAGGTGGCTAGGAGAACTCTAGTCACTCCCCACTGATTGTGGCGTACATGTTTTCATGTATGTAGGTACATGCAGGGTTGGAGATCGGGGTTACAGGAGAGCTAGCGAGTGATGATCCATTCATCAGTTGACTTACCCGTTTACACTTAGCTAGACTCTTAGACTTTTGTTGTTTACATTTTGGTGCCTGTAGGGATGTTCCATCCCAGGCTGTGTATATATTTCATTTCCGTACTTGGAACTGCTACTTATCTATTGTTGTTTATATCAGTTCTGTTTCCAGTTTCAGTTTAAAGCTTCTCGCATGTTAGTTTAGTTTGCTAAAAAGTTTTAATTCCGCTGCATTTTTAGTACTTTTACGTGTTTATATTTCCGCTTTCGCGAGGGGTTTTACAGTGGTTACCACCGACCCACGGTGGTCCCATAGGAGGTAAACGTGTAACCAAAATCACCCAGAAACACCAACAAAACCGACCCAAACACCTACACTGTTTCTGTTTAGCTCTGTTTTTATCCCCCTTAAACAACCCTCATCTCCCACCACTTGGTGGTGTTTGTCACCACCACCGACCACCACCCACGACACACTCTGATTTCCCCACATCCCAGGAACCACCAGTCACCAACCATACGCAAACATCCCCTGAACAGACTAAAAAAAAACGAGACACAACAACACCCCATAGACCGTGTTTCCCTCTGTTTTTTGCCGCCCCTAAACACCCCGTTTATGGTATTGCTCCGGCCACCACGCGCTACCCTATAACCATGACATACAGTATAAACCTCCTACTCCGACTACCCCAGCAACGTGTACCCCAAACGAATACAATACACAATTTGAAAAGCATAATAAAACGAAGCAAAGTAAACATAATTACATGAATGTCGACAAAGAAGCTTACCAATTATTTCGTATTTGACGATGGTGATGATTATGGTTGCTCACGTTGGCTGCAGGTTGCTTAGGGTTTTAGGGTGTTAGGGTGTCGATGTACAGCATAATATTTAGTCGACGTTGGGTTTCGGGTAGGTTATATGGTATGTTGATAAAAGAAGGATTTTAGAGTTAGTTATGACAATTGGACGGATCCATATATCTTATTACTCGGTCCATCACGCATCTCGAGGCTATATCCCGCCCTCAACCCGTAAATTAAAATAAACGAGTACGTATAAATTATTTATATTAATTAAATTATATACTTTGGTATTAGTAAATACTAATTAAATTAATTATGAGAATATAAAATAAATATAAAATAGGAAATATATATAATTATAAACGTATAATAAAAATTAAAGAAATACGAATGAAATGCCGTTTTATGAAATAACCGTCAAAATAAAAATGATTATGAAATACGAAATAATCGTAGAAATGCGATTTAAAAAAAATAATAATAATTGACGTAAAATAATTTATAAACATTCTGTTTGAAATACGTGTATAAAACATGGTTTGACTGTCGTTGACCGAGGCTAAAATACTGGGTATTACAGTCTTCCCTCCTTAAAATGAACTTCGTCCCGAAGTTCGCTACCCCATAACGGTAAGGAAACATATAACAAGCAGGAAACAATCACAAGTAGCACTTATATAGACTTTAAAACACGAAATGTTACACGTGGGGTGGTGCTAGTCTAGTGGGAAGTACGAACCCCATTACGTAGGATAAGTGGGGCGATGAGGTGGATTCAGTCTAGTGGGCGAATCGCATCTCGATGCAATTGAAATTTGGTTTGTACTTAACGGAAGTGTAGAGGACCAGTGGTCAATGTGTTCCGGGCTAAGATGAATGAATTATGATTTGTCATCGACCAAGAGTTCTATGGTAGAACCGGTTTTTAACCCACCAAACCATATTGTTGGGTCGGAGTTCCAGTGGTTCACGATTTCGGTGGTATGGGTTTGGGTCTTGGAGTCATTTATAAAATTGGATAGAGGTCATTTTATAGATGCATCAACTTAGTAAAAATGTTTACAAGTTAAAATGAAAATTAAAACGATTAGCATTTAATTTCTTCATATGTTTAAAATTTTGTAGTTAAGTCTCCAAATCAATATCAATCATGACCGGTTTCACCACTACTACGAACACTTCATGGTTACGTTCCTTCATGGATCGTTGTAAGCTAGAAAAGAATGGGGCAAACTTTGCCGATTGGGATGCCCAACTGTTGTTGGCGGCACAGGGTGACGGTAAGACCGAATTCCTCATCAAAGAATCACCTCCTGAACCTGCAGAAAATGTCACCGCCGCAGCAAGGCGACCCTATGATACTTATCAAAAGGAGTCTGCGGCAATCAAAAATGTTTTGATCTTCTCGATGGAGCCAGAACTCCAAAGGAGTGCCATAAAGATTGGCACGGCCTATGAGATCTACTCCAGGCTTGTGACAATGTTCTCAAAGGCTTCGAGAATTGTCCAATACGAGGCGGCATCGTCCTTCTTTGATCTCAACCATAAGGAGGGGCAAAAGGTTAGCCCACATGTGCTCAAGTTAATTAAGCATGTAGAAACCCTAAGGATGAATCAGGTGGACATTCCTAAGGAACTTGTGATTGACAGAATCCTCCACTCCTTCTCTAAAGTGAAAACTTATGTACAATTCCGGGGGAATTTCAACATGAGAAACCAAGACATCTCTCTCGATGAATTGCACAATATGATCGTGCATGCTGAAAGGGATATGGGCCTAAATGTTAGCGCCCCTAAGGATGTGCTCAGCATTGATGTTAAGAGCAAAAGAAAGTTCAAGAAGAAGGGTAAGGCAAAGGGAAAGAAACCTTCCAAAGGTTCAAAGAAAGTGTCTTATGAGGCAAGCACCTCCAATTATAAGAACAACCCTCATCAGGGAGCTAAGTGATTTTATTGCAATGGCAAAGGACATTGGAAGAGGAACTGTTCCAAGTATCTCAGCGATCTCAAAGCTGGGAAAAATTCTTCCAGTTGGTATGATAAATATCCCAATTTTATGTTAATCTCAACTAATGTATTATGATACAAGTTGTGATGTGAATGCTCTTCTTACTTGAATTAGGGCATGAAAGCAAAGATAAGGGAAAAGAGAAACAAGCTTGATGGATCAAGGGAACTAAAAGTAGCTCCACTCGGGATGATCAAGGAGCTTTGTTTTTCGCTTATTTTGCTAGTATTTCAAGTGTTTTATGAACAATTTAGAACCTGTGTTTTATTTCCTTGTTGGACGAGGAAAAGGAAACCCTTGAACAAATTGGTTGTATTTTGGATAATATAGTGACTTGGTTTTCAACCCAAGTCACTATCGGTTTTATAATTATGTTCTTGTTTAGTTTAACATACACTTGCAAAATCTTAAACATAAAATAGAATTGATTGTCACATTTCAATGTATGACCATTGAAACCGAATAGGTATAGGATACCCAATTCAAATCAAATCAAAATCAAATTAAGTTTAGAACTCAATTAAGAGAAAAAGTTGTCAACCATCCAAAACTATCTAAGCTTTAAATCGAATAATTTCTGTAATAAATCATAAGGGTACTCAAACCAACATCAAAGTCATTGCTTGTGGCCTTAGTGGCTATCTTTGGTAATAAAATGAGATTATTATTACAAAGATAGAGTGGGAGAAATTTAAAATGCCACAAATAGCAAATGATTTTGATTAGCACAATGGATATGATCTATTGATGAATAGTAGGATTTATTGTGTTTTGGTTATGTGAAAGATAAGAAGAAAGATTAAGTTGTGGATGGGATCTACGATTTGAAAAATCTACGCCTTATGATTATAAAGGTAGATAAAGTTGTGGATGAGATCTACGATTTGGTAAAAATCTACGCCTTATGATCCCAACGGCCCCGGCCTTGGAGGATACTTCAAGAATAAATTTTTGAAGTTTGTAAGGAAAAATTCTATACATGGATAAGATCCATGATAGAGTCCTCGTACAGTATAAGAGAAGATAAATGTGGGGAACTGAAAGTTCCCACACACAGAAATTGTATACCATAAGAAAAGACTCTTATAGAAACTACGGGAGGACACTCGAAGAAAATTGTTCAAAAGATTTTGCAAAGGCTCAAGAAAGGGTTCTTGGATTTAGATGGTGATCTAGATGTGTCAATGCAAATTGTAAAGACCATGAAATTTATAAGATATACATACTAATAAATGAGATTTATTGGGAGAAGCATATGTTGACATGTGGATGCCAGCAGTCTGCAAAGTTAAAGGTAACTTTGTTGAAAGTAGTAAAAGTAATTCATTGAGAATGAATTCAGTAAACTCAATAACCGCTTTTCAAAAGGGTATTTGAAAAGGATGTGACTATTAGCACATATGGTTAAGTCCCAACCATTTCAATTCATTAAATGTTTAGGATCATTGAATTGAGTGGGAGCTTTATGATTTACGGTTAAATGTAAAGTTCAGTGGGAGTTCTCGCTCTAGGATTTGAACCTATTAAGTCATGGAATGACTTCGAGATCTTCAGAATCAGGCATGAACAAGAGTTTAGTGGAAGTAAACGTTATCTAAAAACAACTCATTGCTCGTTTGGAATGAAGCATTGATACTTATGAAAGGTATACGAGTTTTTGGTTCTAGATGACATATTGATATGAATTAAAACTAATTGAACATGGGATGTTTAGTTGAGATTGTAATAGACATCTTGTTTATAAAGTATTAAGGTTGTTCATATAGATGAAGATAGTATAAACATGATGAGATCATGGAAATTTATCGAACCTTAAGTACTATAGTTTACACGTTTAAATTCGCTAATGTTTCCGCCATTAGTATAATCGTGTAACGCTGGATGCGCACCGCTTACAGGATAACCTGTTGAGCAAGTGTTAAACCAATGATTAAACCTTGATCAATTGTCAAAGTATTCTCCAATGGACATGATAGACAAATTCAAGATTTTGGAAGATAACTTAGTCGTATGGTAAAGGGTTTACAACGACTCAAGTTCCAAGACATCAAGCAAGATTTGTGATAATCTTAAGCTTACATTCATTGACTATGCATTCCAATGACTTGTATTTTAACTACATGGTCATCACAAGATTCTACAAAATATATAAAGTTCACAAATTATGTAATAGCATTGCTGTAGCTGGGAGTTATACAATGCACATAATATTTGTTAGTCATAAGATGACTTATCTCCTTCAGATGAAAGAGCATATGTGGATTTGATCTGCAAAGTGAACGCTCGCTCGCACGTGGTAAACCTGGTTTACCCGAAATGAAGATAATTACAATTTTAAGGGATATGAACGAGAGACCCTTAAGCTTATTGTAAATTAAATGGTGTTCAAAAGTTGATCACTTGGATGGTGTAATACACTAATCGTTTGAGTTATTTATAACTCACAAAAGGTCAAGTAAAATTCAAATGGGATGGTAAGACCATATTGAACCCCATTAAAGTGAATTGAATTATCATGACCTCGCCCCTAGTTGCTTAAGTGAGGTGACATCTCAATGCAACCGGATGTGTGATGCGATTGATGGCGAGTTCAATTGCCATAGAGTCATACGAGATGACTAATCGATCACCTAGGCATAGACATGTTAAGACACATTTGCCGGGCCAATGGCCGCTGATAGAGCTCTGGCGTACTCTTATTAAAAGACTGCCTGGTCGTGGCGGGAGCATCTATCGTGTTTCACATGAGTCAGTTCTTGGACTAATGACTGTTCTCTGAGGTGGCATAGTTTTCAGATTAACTTTGATTTATGTCCTAACACCTTCGTAACTGGGGTTTATAAGGACATATTTTGGGTTATGATGGTCTGTGTCCAGCCGGAAGGAATAGGTCGATTGGGAATTATCCACCCCTTATCAGGGTTGAGAAATATCTCTAGGCCACTCGAGGAGAATAATAACTAGAAATGCGTGGCCACGCTCGGAAGGTATCTATGGTAGATAATTCCGGTCAGTAGTTATAACTCCAGATCGAGATAAACCACTCTAGATTTCAATCAATTGCCGGCACGACCTGAGAGGACGCCATGCATTGAGTGGGAGATAGTAATAGGGCAAGAGAATTGGTAACACACACTTGTCTCGGACAAGTGGGAGATTGTTGGAGGAAGTGTCCTCGACAATAGTGTGTTCACGTAATTAAAACTCACCTGAATGAAACACAACTGGGAGTGTTACTCTTTTAAAGTCAACCGATCAACATTTACCGATAATGATTGGCTGTCTAGAGTTTGACATTATCGTCATATGATGGTGGTGATCAGTTGATCCCTTAAGGTCATATCTTTAGGGAATTCCGTCTCAATGGAATAAATTAATTAATATTGTATTGGATACGAATTAATTAATAACTGGAAATTTGGAAATAATTTTATATGACGAATATTTTATAATGGGATTATAATAATAATAGTCAAAGTAATAAAATTGTTTTTATTACACGGTTTTATTTATTCGTTCGGGAAACGATTAAATTGAGAATGAACTGTGGGGAATAATGCATGTATTCGCCCTAAACTTGCAGGATTATAATGAAAATTACAATTGTGAATATAGTCATAAGATAAATAATACATGAAAAGGAATACAACCTTTGGTCCTTGTGCGAAAGGCCTAAGAACAGGAATTAACACAAATTCCCTCCTATAACTTGCACCCAAGACTTAGATTGAGACGTTGCCGCGTGTGCTAGAAATCCTCTCCAACTGCCTTGCAATGTAGGGAGAGCCTTTTGAGTTTAGATGTGAGATCTGGGTTATAGGAGAAGAATGCTCTCAAACCCTAATTTTCTTGAGATTATGTTTTACAGTGCAACAAGAGTAACCTAACATAAGGAGAAGTCTTCTCCTTATGTAGTATACACGGCCGAGATTTTCGAGTAGGGTAAGAGTGGGCTTCCCACTCTTACCTTATTCTAATTCGTGATTCGACCCATTTAGCTATAAGTTATTTGCGGGATTTTAATTATAAATCGTGCACTTGTTATCAGATATTAACGCAGTCGATGTATTAATAATGGTCTGATAAAATACGATATTGTATAATTACCCAAATTAATATAACTGTTTATATTAATACGCGAATACAATATTTAATTAAATATAACCGTTTATATTTAATTTACGAATTAATCATGTAATCCGTATTAGCTAAAATTATTTAATCCGTATTAAATAATAATCTCAACATCTTATTGACTAATTTAATAGTCAATACCTCTGACTAACTGTTTAGTCATATTCGGCATAAATGTGACTGTATTTTCATACCTTCACATCTCTCAAACGTGTCCTATAGGTGTGACGTATAGGGACCAGTTGATCACCGCCATCCGTATGACAATAACGTCAAACTTATCTAGCAAGCCAACCGTTATTGATAAACGTGGATCAACTGGTAATAATACTGAAGTATGCCCTTATGATCCTTAAAGAGATTTAATAAGTCATTGTACTTAATTGTCAAGGACACCAGCCCCAACAATCTCCCACTTGTCCGTACAAGGGTATGTGCAATGACGTTATCACACTACATGTGGAGGACACAAGCTCCAACATGAACACGGTTGATCGTAAAATTACAAAGAGTTGTAATCAAAATTATGATATTACATTTTATACAATAATAAATTCGAAATATTGGAATATTTATTTAAATGTAATAAATTTGTAAATTTTGGATTTTAATAGTTAAAATTGCATAATTAACAAATTGGGACATGTGTTATAAGACATGTGTGACATGTTACAAATTAACACAATTGACAAAGATAAAATGGGTCCATAAAAGACCCATTTCCGTCGTGTATGTATGTATGTGTGGCGAGGTTGTGTGTGTAAGTAAGCAAATGAATTGTGTATGACACACATAAGGAATATGTAAGGTATATTGCTAGCTTTTTGTAAGAGCAAAGAGAGCATGCATTGGCTCCCTCTTGGCTTGGTTTTGGCCGGCCTAATGCACTCAATTGAGAGCATGAATTGCTCTATATAATACCACATACACACCTCACAAATACTAGTTGTTGTTGTTAGTGCATACTTCATTATTCTACTAACACATTCATACTACAACCTCATTCTCCATAATTCCTTACCAAAAATAGTTTTTACTAAGAAAATAATTATTTCCTATATTGATAATATTAAGACTAATATTGTTAATATTTCTAGTATACTAATACTAATTTTCTAGTAACAAAATTGGTGTTAGTTTGAGATCGGGTCCTTGATACGTATCTTTTGGAGACGATTTTTGTTAGATCGTTATAAGGGTATTTCCGTTTTGAAGACTCAAATAATAGGCGATTATTGAGTATAAACCTTCTAAAACCAATGTAAGGACAATCACATCTTATGATATCATCATGCATGCATAAGATCTAATTAAGTTTTTATGACTAAACTTAAATATATTAAACTCACATTAGATATGAGTAAAAAATCAGGAACTTAGTTCCCAACACTTAAGTGTACAGTTAATTATAGAGCGAAGATCATATTTTAGCCAAGTATATATTTAATCGCGGATTGAAGAAAGATCAAGCTCATGTCAAGTCCTTTTGAAGATTAACAAGAATAAAGTCTTAATGCGGAATCAAGTGGCTCATAGTTATAGGTCGTATCTATAACTCTATGAAGAAATGAGAAATGCGTGAAATAAGTAGAGCGTGGAAATAATTGTGTATGATTGTTGCATTGTCAATTATTAAATTAGTAATCTCAAAACGGTTTTGAAAATAAAAATATTCTTCGGTTAAAAGGATTAAAATAATTATCTTATGAGTTAATTATTTTTCCTAAATATACTAAGAATTTTATTCTAACCGTTATTGTCAAAATCCGAATACCTAAGAAGATCGTATGTCTCAGGAAACGTGTAGCACGTTTTTACTTGGGTATTAAACACGATTTTCATTATCCTTTTTGGTTTAATTAAATAAATATTATGTGGTTATTTAATTTACCTTAAAGTCAAATTAGGATTTGGTTAAAGATATAATTTATGATATCTTGACAAGTATTAGGAATTTATTCAAAATAGGATGTTATTTTTTATGGTATAAGTTATTTCCTAAATCGGTTAGGTTTGAGAAATTCAATCTTATGTCCTAAGTTAATAATATCTTATATAAAGTCTTTCCTAAATCAAATAAGATAAGTTTTAGAATATTACCTAGAAATAAGAATTCTAGATAACGTAATATTCCTAAACTATCTAGGACTTAACCTAGATCTAATTTACTATATATAGGACATCATATCACACGTTACAAACTAACAAAAATATACACGCCTCACGCTTTCCAAGAAAACGAACGTAACCTCACGCTTGATTATGGTGTTGACGTGGGATGTGTACCTATCTTATGTGATAATACGAGTGCTATAATAATATCTAAGAACCCGGCTCAGCACTCGAGAACAAATCACTTAGAAATTAGACAACACTTCTTACGCGATCATGTAGAAAAGAAAAACATTAAATTTGAATTTTGTAGTACGGAAAAACAATGGGCGCTTTACTTAACCTTTGGCTAGGGAACGATTTGAGACTTTGCGATTGGAAATTGGTTTAATCAGTGGCACCTAATCGATCTTAATAGCTAAAAATAACCCAATGACTGACTATGTAAAGACAGAATTATATGACTGTGTTCGTATATTCCGCTGCATGCCTTTGTATGTTATTAAATGCTCGAATCTCGATTATATTGTGCTATATGTTATACGAACAAACACAACCAATTTCTCGATCAAAACCATAATATTCAAATATTAACAAATCCATGCCGAACACTATTAAACCTTCATATTATATCTAAACTATATATTTATGTACCTCAAGTACGTAACTTATTATTACCGTATCTCAATTAATTACGTACCAAAATTTACGCATCAAATAAAATCGTAACACATATTCACGTTTTTCTTACAACCCATTTATTACCTCGTCTAATTACCACTTTACCTACCCCACGTGACCTCCCACCCATTACCACTCTAACACTCCAAATCACCTACACCCTATAACTCTATAACCGTCTACCATCACTTTACACTAACTCCATCTTTCATCCCTCACTGTCACAAATCACAATCCCATTTACCCATAACCGTCTCCTCATAAAACCAAGAATCCAAGAAAAATCTCCATTAAAATCCCATCAACCTTGACGGAAACTCCTCAATGCCACCCATGGTCGCTCGTCGTTCACTTAGGAAAAAGAATATATCTCCTCCTTCATCACCCTCACCTTCACCTCCAACATCCTCAAAACCCGTGTCTATGTCTGTGCCCAAATCAGAACCTAGCAAACGTCGTAAGGTGGACAAGGGGAAGTCGGTAATGGAAGACGAGTCACCCGACTGCGAGAACTCTCCTCGATCTCTGTTTCGTGAGGCATCAGCTGAAGCTACAAGGGAAGGCCTTGATCGTGTAAGTATGACAAAAGGGGAAGGTATGTTAGTTGACCGATTACTTCCTTACTCTAATCATGCGGGTCGTTTTTACCCGACATCATGGGTTGATGGGTCGAGGTCTTTAAGCTTTTTTAAAGATTTCTTGAATTTTCAAGAATGGGTGTATCTTAGTAATTTCTCCGGGTTAGTTTTCCCAATTGAGATAATTCAGTTCTTTGCCGCGGTTAAAAGTGTCGAGACGGGTATAAAAGCGGTTGTGAATGGGAAGGATGTGGTGATCTTTGTTTCCGACATTTGTCGAATTTTCAAGCTTAAAAACGAAGGTGTGACTTTAGATCCTAGCAAAGAGTGGTCTATTGTGTCAAGTTATTAGAAAATGGAAATTAAAAGTTATTTTGATGAACATGCGTCGGAGTCGAGTCCATTGCTTACCGGGTCTTTTAGTCCAAAACTTAAGTTCTTGGTCAATTTTCTTTGGAACTCTATTTTACCTCGACGAGGTGGTCGTGATAAGCTAAGTTGTTGTGAGGCCGTAGTACTTTATTATTGGTTGACCGGAGTCAAGGTTAATTTGGAAACTCTCATGTGTGCCAAGATTGTGCATGTCTCGATTATCTTGGTAAAGGAACGTTTTTGTACGACTTTGGATATTCCATATGGTATATGGGTATCGTAGTTGTTATTTCATGTTGGGGTTATTGATATTTGTAGCTATGGTGTCATTCCTAGGGATAGGATGTGTGATAAACTAATGAAGTTGATGGGAAACTTGATAGATGAGCGTGAGTTGTTGTTTGGGCGAAGTAATGGTGGTGACGGAAGGTCGAGTAATGCTGATGGATTGGAAGGGAAACTTGATAAGTTGTTTGTATTAATTTCTGGATTGCAAAATCAGAAGGCAGAAGGTAGTCGTGCCTCTTCATCAGAGATTGGTGCGGAGTTGCACGGGTGGATGAGCAAGGTGGATGGAATTCTTGATAAATTGGGTCGTGAAATTCGTGAAATTCGTGATGAAGTGGTGCATGTTAGTGAACGTCATCAATTTTTAACGACTCAAGGGGGGGCATTAGTGCGTGATAATCGCTTCTTGCGTGAGGATGGAAGTCAGTGCTTAGCCGCAGTCAAAGCTTTGTGCCTCAAGGTTCTTAACTTCGAACGAGCAATGGATGCTCAGGGGAGGAACATTGGAAGCTGTTTAGATTGTCTCTTAACGTTGGAATATCGTACAAGGCCGGAGTTCGTTAATCCTCGCATCATCCACCACCCTGAAGAAGATTGAATGTTGGTGTAGTAAGGGGTTCGTGTCTTTTGCTGGGTTTCGGGAAACATTTTGATGGTTGCTGGACTCTGTTTTATTTTGGGTATGGTATGACATGGGTATCCGGGTTCTGACCCGTTCCTTTTTGCAAACCCATTCCAGCTCCTTCTTTTATTTTCTCCTTATCTTTGGTTTATGAAACAATGGTGGCCCAATTTTCTTTACACTATATTCGGCCCATCGGCTTTTAATCCTTGTTAAACATTCGGCCCATATGGCTTTAACACGTACTGTAACACCCCCATTTATTTAGGGGCCTGAACTAGGACTCTCCAAATAATTAAGGGTGTTATCATCTCGGACTACCGAGGCAGTAGATACAAAGGAAAGAACACAGTACTTTATTATTAAATGTTAAACTCAAAACAAGTTCTTGCAACCAAACTCGAACTGTCTTATAAATAAAGTACAACTCATAACAAACGACTATGGTGATCTAGACTCTAGTCTGGTCCGAATCCAAGCTCTTCCTTCCCATTAGCTCCCATTGTCTCAAGCACCTGTCAATCTGCTCCCCAATAAGTTGGTTCATCACAGGTGATCACGAATACACAGGGTCAACCACGAGGTTGAGTAGAGGAAAAATAAACAGTCACGCATTACTATAAATAGAAACTCAATCATCTCCACTCCGAATCACAAGACCCATTATTCTCAACACCAATCACAAGACCCATTATCTCCACAACAATCACAAGACCCATTATCTCCACACCAATCACAAGACCCATTATCTTCGCACCAATCACAAGACCCATTAACTCCGCACCAATCACAAGACCCATTAGCTCCGCACCAATCACAAGACTCATTACTCCCCACCAATCACAAGACCCATTATTCATCACCTCGAATCGTATCACAGAAATGTGCAATCAAGTAAAGCAATAAACCATTCATACAATAATAAGATGAACATTGTTAACAACGATTAATAATCAAATTACTCATCACCAGGCATACGGTATTCCCCTACCTCAACTCGCAGAAGCACAATCAATCACAAGCTTGCTAGAAGTATTCCACACGAAACCCGTCACCTAAACATGTATACGTAACGAATTAATAAACTTCCCAAACCCCCTTGAGTCAACTTACACTTACTGTAATTAGTAACTTTCTATAAGTGGAAAGTTTCCTAAATTAGTAACTTTCCCGAAATAACAACTTTCTTTAAAGGGAAACTTTCCCGACTCATACCGCCTTAAATTAAAATAACCAATAACTCAAAAACTACTAACAACATTATATTGTCAAAACAATATAACAAGTATAAAAATGAGAAATAATAATAATAATATAATAAGGAATAATTATAATAATAATATTAATAATAATAATCATAATAATAATATGTAATAATAATCATAATAATAGGGTACATCCCTTTTCCCATGAACGCCCCCCCCCCCCCCCCCCAACCACTACTCATCTCACATCACGCGTAAACCCAAACCACCACCAGGCTGCTGCCACCACCGTCGCCGGCAACCACCGCCAATCTCCCTCACCTCCACCTGCGCGTCTCACTACCACCATAACCACGCCACGCTATTCACTCACTCCCGCGAACCCGACTACCGATCTGTGTAACCATCGTTCGCAACCCGACACCATGCCATACTATCACCGTGGTACCACCGTGTCGACCTCCCCCGAGTCAACGTTGGTACCACCCAATCCCCTTACACGCAACCGCCCCCAAGCAACACTCACTGCCGACCCAACTACGACCACGACGGCAGCCAGCCACCACCCCTACACTTGCACTCACTCCCGCAACCAACCCTAGCCATCACAGCGACGCTTACCACCATAGACGCGAAACGAAAGAAGGAACGATAAACTCACCTTAGGTTAGACTCGAAACCGCTTCGAAGGCTCCCTGAACACCGTATCACCATCGCTCGCTGCCACCTCACTCTCTCTCTTGTTCGGACGGTTGTCGTTGCTAGTGTTGAGGGGAGGCAGGTGTGAAGGATAGACAATTAGTGTTTAGGATTGGGGCATACGTATGATTCATACGTGCGTGTAGGGTTGTATGGTTTTTTTTTTTCGGCGGATGGGGCAATACGGGTGTAGGGTTGTAGGTTTTCCGCGAATTGGGCATACGGGTTAAACACAAGATCTTAGCCCAATCACAACTCATAGTCTATTATGACTATTCACATAACATTATTTACATAATTAGGACCGAGCCCAACTCGTTATACACGTATAACTCGTAACATTATTATTAATTGATGTATCTACTTACGATAGCAAATAATATCAAACCGTAACATAAAAATAAGACCTATAACGTTAACTCCGAGTCAAAACCCGAGTTTAAAAAATGAGAGGTATTACAGTCTGCTCATGTTAGACGTGTATTTCGAGGCCCAAATTAAAGCAAACATTTAAGATACGGTTTACTACCTTCACGCATATACGACATAACATTAGCAACATATAAAATATAAAACACTTATTCAAAAATTAATCATCGAATACTAATGGTCAAATACGACCAATATAAACAATAAATATTATTTTAAAATACGAGGTATCACACGTACCTATGTTCCTTAAACAATTTGGCCTATAGGCTTAATACGCTTGGTTATGTGTTATTTTCCCATTCGTATCTCGTATATGTTTGATATTAATCGTGTTTGTGTGTTTAGTTTAGAATCGCATGCTTAGGTTTGTTTCGTATTATATCATTCTAGTCGTTTTATGTCTTTGTTTCTGTCTTTTCAATGATGTCAAGAGGGGGAAAAGAAATGCGACCTAGATACGAATTTGCCTAAGATTGTTCCTTGTCGTAACGTATTGTCTCTCATAGTTCTTTAAATATTTGGTTTAATCTAAAAATAGAAACCCTAAGTTGATCAACATTATGAATAACCAATATTATGTTGAGGAGGAACGTTACACTTAGACACGATTCTAGATAAGACTTGCCATCATTAAAAAGGGGGAATTTGTTGAGTAATATATATTATATTTCTAATATATTGCTTTATGTTTTAATAATGACAAGTCTAAGTAAATATATTTTATATGATTATTTCATGAGAATAATCCATCCTATGGGTGCCCTGCAAATATCACTCCATCCTATCAATAATTCCAAATTAATCCATCCTATTCACCCTTCTTACCATAACAATCTAAGGATGAATTAAATCCATCTTATTCACGCTATCAATAATTCCAATTAGACTGTTATGGGAAGAATGATGAATAGGATGGATTAATTTGGAATTATTGATAGGATGGAGTGATATTTGCAGGGCACCCATAGGATGGGTTATTCTCATGAAATAATCCTATTTTATATACATATGCGTGTAATCGTGCGCTTAAGTGTACAGTTAATTATAGAGCGAAGATCATATTTTAGCCAAGTATATATTTAATCGCGGATTGAAGAAAGACCAAGCTTGTGTCAAGTCCTTTTGAAGATTAACAAGAATAAAGTCTTAATGCGGAATCAAGTGGCTCATAGTTATAGGTCGTATCTATAAATCTATGAAGAAATGAGAAATGCGTGAAATAAGTAAAGCGTGGAAATAATTGTGTATGATTGTTGCATTGTCAATTATTAAATTAGTAATCTTAAAACGGTTTTGTGAATAAAAACATTCTTTGGTTAAAAGGATTAAAATAATTATCTTATGAGTTAATTATTTTTCCTAAATATACTAAGAATTTTATTCTAACCGTTATTGTCAAAATCCGAATACCTAAGAAGATCGTATGTCTCGGGAAACGTGTAGCACGTTTTTACTCGAGTATTAAACACGATTTTCATTGTCCTTTTTTGTTTAATTAAATAAATATTATGTGTTTATTTAATTCACCTTAAAGTCAAATTAGGATTTGGTTAAAGATATAATTTATGATATCTTGACAAGTATTAGGAATTGATTCAAAATAGGATGTTATCTTTTATGGTATAAGTTATTTCCTAAATCGGTTAGGTTTGGGAAATTCAATCTTATGTCCTAAGTTAATAATATCTTATATAAAGTCTTTCCTAAATCAAATAAGATAAGTTTTAGAATATTACCTAGAAATAGGAATTCTAGATAAAGTAATATTCTAAACTATGTAGGACTTAACCTAGATCTAATTTACTATATAAAGGACATCATATCACACGTTACAAACTAACAAAAATATACACGCCTCACGCTTTCCAAGAAAACGAACGTAACCTTACTTACGTCTCGATATTCGTGCAAATCATTGTCTGATTTCGTTATAAAGACTACAAGCATTGAAGATTACTCTCATACGTTCAAGATCGTTGAACACAAGAGTTCGTTGAAGATTTATCTTATACAATTAAGATAGTTCGAGTATTTAGCGATACTCATTGTAGTCAAGTATTTCACGGTACTTGACATAGCTAGGTATTTAACGGTATCTAGTTTAAGTTACAACTAACATCAAAGTTGTACAAGTACGGTTGATAAAATTGTAATCCGGAAAAGGTACTAATTTTATTAATCGAGAATAGTGGACGTAGGTTTCGATTTGTGAAACTGAACCACTTCAAAATATCGTGTCTCCTTTTACTTTATTGTTTCTACTCGTTACTTGCTACTATCACGCTCATCAACATACATCGAAGAAGAATCGAAAAAGTTGGCATACTCAATTCAACCCCCCCCCCCCCCCTTCTTGAGTATATCTGGATCAATAGACTCTTCACAGGTGAAAGTCACTGGATGGCCGTCAAGAACATCCTTAAGTACTTACGAAGGACTTAGGATTGGGCTCTGGTATATGGTGGAGACACGGAGCTATGTGCTAAAGGTTACATAGATGCTAGTTTCCAAACCGATCGTGATGATTCCAAATCTTAGTCGGGTTTTGTCTTTTTTCTTAATGGTGGAGCAGTCAGCTAGAAGAGTTAAAAGCAAAGCATTACAGCAGCCTAAGTCTAGTAACAAATCTAGACATGTACTCGGAAAAGCTCATCTAATAAGAGATTACGTGGAGCAAAAGGAGATAGCGTTGTGCAAGATTGGAACAGATAACAACATTGCAGATCCGCTCACTAAGGCATTACCGCATAGTAAACATGAAGGGCACATCACATCCATGGGGATAAAACGTGTTCCAGAGTTGTATTAAATATTATTTGATTGATATTTGATCATTTCAATTACTACTTAATAAAATCATTGAATTTTTTTATATATTGTAATTCATGTGGATTGTATGACAATTTTGAACACCACAAAGTGAACTGTTTTACTTTATATGTCTGTTTTGTCCGTAAACACAAAAATGAGCAGATAACTCATGTGATTATTTTGTTAGTTGAAGGATGGATGGTTCAATATGCCATAAGTCAAACGTTTGACTGATTAATAACAAATATGGGTATCTGATATCGCATAGGACATGGTGACCACAACATAGAGTCCTAAATGTTAAGATACATTAGGTACCTGGTCGTGGATAGGACGTCTATTGTGATTCCTAAAGTCGGTTCTTTTGACCATTGTTTATTTCTTGCGATATAGACAGTTTTTGGGTGGTTTAGGTTTCTGTTCTAAGTCGCACCATAAAAGGAGGCCAATCGGACTTTTACTGGGCCATTTCATGTTGTGCTTCCATCGGCAGGTTATAAGTCAAGGAAAATATCCAGCCTTTATCAGGTTTTGTATATATTCTCATGGCCATTCGAGAAGTAGTAACGTAAATGCATGGCCATGCTCGAATATGATTCGTATATCAGTTATGTTACTCTCTAGTCGAGGAAACCTCTCTTGATATGATTACTTGGGAGATACGACCTTGTAAGGTGGGACTTTGCAATTTGTCTTCCATTGAGTGGGAGAAATTTATTGATATGATAATCGTAATCGCACACACTTGTAGGATAAGTGGGAGATTGTTGGAGTACATGTCATCCACAGTGTATGATTATTTGAATAAATCTTTTACAAGATCACACAGGAATGCTTAGTATATTAATTAGTTGGTTAACGTTTATCGGTAACGGTTGGCTTACTAGAAGTTTGACGTTACTGTCATATTTTGGCGGTAATCAGCTGATCCCTAAAGGTCACAGCTATAGGATAGTACTAAGAAATGTGATTATATATTGATATAATTACGTAATTGCCAAACTTAGCTAAATGTAGTTAAATAGATGATAAACATTTAATATGATTAAATAATAATTAGGAGAAATGAATTAAATGTTAGTTCTAACAAATATATATAAATGTTATATTTATTAATTATATATATTTTAATATATGATATTTTAGAATAATATAATTAGGTTAATTAATTATAAGATAATTAATTAACATTCCCCTAAAATTGTTGACAAGGGTAAAGTCGTCACCCTAAATCAAAGTAATCCTAGATTACTACTAACAAATAGCTAGAGGTAAGTAGGGTATCGTATCCACGGGGAGGCGGTGGTAAATTTCAGTTTGTTAATATTTATATCCGTCTTAAGGTAACAATTGGGTTGTTTTGATTGTTTTTGGATTCTAATCAACTAATTGCAAGATAAATAAATAAGGATGTAAACAAGTATTAGGAAAGATCTAGGGATCAAGTTCACATAGGCAATTATCGAGGGGAATGGGATTTTAACTAATTCAATTGGGCAAAATTATTATTTAAGATCATATGTCCGATCGGTATTCATATAATCTTTAGATCTAAACCTAACATGCGGTCGCTATAATTAGGTCAGTCTATTCAATTGTTGTGGCCTATCTTAGTCTTAATCTACGGTCGGATTTAAGACTAATTTGTGAGACTAATTAACTAATCCTGGCCAGTAATTAACTAATCAGATTTAAAACAACAATAGAACAATAATAATAAGCAGTTTAACAATTAAAGATCATTAAAGTTTAATTCCCCTTTCTAATCACCTAGATCCCTTTTCACCCTAGACAAATAAATTAGCTAAGCATGATAACAACAACGACAACAATAAAGAAAAGAGGGAAAACGATTGATAACATAATTAAAGGTATGAAGGAATAACAAGAACTTAATTGAAAAAAGAAATAAAGAAAGATTAACAATAATACCGTAATTGAAGGCAAGATCCGATGCATAAAACTAAAAACTAATTTAATTTGAGGGTTTGTAAAACTAGACTAAAAGAAAGAAAGAGGACTGAAATTAGGGTTGAAAAAAGCATAATAGACTCAAAGGGCACGACTCCTTATATAATAAAACATAAGGAGCGACTTTGGAAGGTTTCCGGAAAGAAACCCGTCGCTGAAGGTTCCTCGATCGAGGACAAGGTGTACTCGATCGAGGGACCTATTGCCGTAGCTGTGTGTTCCTGAGAAAAGGTTCCTCGATCGAGGATGAGTTGTCCTCGATCGAGGGACCTCTCAGCGCGTAATTCCTGTTTCACGCACTGAATTTCAAACGCCCGCCGTTTCTTCGTTACTTGTCAGAATCAAGCGATTTTCGTGGCGTTCGAAAGCTAAAAGGATAAGCTTCCACCTCCAATTGGAATCACTTGATTATCATTTTTATAACTCTAGATATGGCTCTTCAAAGTAGATACTAGTTATATGGGGCTCTTCTTTGTGCTTGCCTTCGATAATCTCCTTAACTCTTCCTTCCTAGATCCTTGTGCTATGCTACGTGTGTTCCTTCATGTCGGGTCCGCGGTGCCCCAATCCATCTTTTGCTCCTTAAATGCACCAATCCTGCATTAAACACCGAAAGTCGGAAGTATCGACATTCTAATATAAATAGCATATAAAAGGCACAATTTAGTACAAGAATCATCTCAAAACAACTCAAGGGGAGGCATAGAAGTGTATACGAATATGACTCATTAATTGTGTTTATGTTACATTTCCGAAAATGTTCTCCGGAAATTAATATGGGATATTTAGTTCCGAGAACATGCATTAAAATATATGTAGATATTTTAATAGAAGTTCGGATAGGTGAAATAAACACCAAATGACATGGTGGTATTGGGCCGTGTGAATCACACGGTGGATAGGCCTTTTGGGCCGTGTAAATCACACATATAAGAGAACAATCTTCTCTTATTTTCCACATGAGTTTTATCATCTAAAAGCCCTAAAAACAAAAGCCTCCAAAATTAATAGTAATCAAGGTGGTAACTTGAAGGGCAATTTCTTAGTCATCTTGGGTGCAATCTAAGGAGAGTTTCTACATTGAAATTTGGGTTTACTAGGTTGTTCTTAGGCCGTTATCTCATAGATCTAAAGATTATTTCTATATTCATGTCTTTTTAATTTAATTTACAATTTTGTATCAATTCGTTTTTGATATACTCCTTGGCAGTATTAATTTGATTGATACTTTAAATGGAAATTTGAGAAATATTCTTACAACTAGGAGTAAGATAAATAAAGTTAATTATTAATTGTATGAGTACCTAATAGTTTTATTAGGATTAACAATATATCCCACATCTAAAAATAGAAAGAGCAAATAAAGTTTTTAGATTTTAGTTAATATTACTCTATATCTCACACCTAAATATTAGGAGAGAAAGGAAAAAAAAAGGTATAAATGAATTTTAGAGTAGTAGATAATATTAGATAATAAAGTTGATTATTAATTTTATGAGTACGTAATATTGAAATTAGAATTAAAAATATATCCCACGCCAAAAATTAGAAGAACAAATAACTGTTTTTTAAGATTTTAATTAAGATTACAATATATCTCACATCTAAATATTAGGAGAGAAACGAAAAAAAGGTATAAAACAATTTTAGAGTAATAGATAATATTTGACAATAAAGTTGATTATTAATTTTATGAGTACCTAATATTTTAATAAGGATTAACAATATATCTCATATCTAAAAATTAGAAGAATAAAGAAAGTTTTAAAAATTTTAATTAAGAAACACAATATATCCAACATCAAAATATTAGGGGTAAAAAAAATATAAAGTTGATTATTAATTTTATGAGTACCTAATAGTTTAATTAGGATTAACAATATATCCAACATCTAAAAATTGGAAGAACAAATAAAGTTTTTTACATTTCAATTAATATTATAATATATCTAACATCTAAATATTAGGAGAGAAAGGAAAAAAAAGGTATAAAAGAATTTTAGAGTAGTAGATAATATTAGCAAGTAAAGTTGATTATTAATTTTATGAGTACGTAATTTTTAAGATTTTAATAATTATGATTAACAATATATCCACATTTAAATATTAAGAGAGAAAGAAAAAAAAACATAAAGTTGATTATTTATTTTAGGAGAACTTAATATGTTTAAATAGGATTAACAATATATCTCACATCTAAAAATTAGAGGAACAAAGAAAGTTTTTAAAATTTTAATAAAATTAAGAATATATCCCACATCTAAATGGAAAAATTAGAGAACAAAAAGATAAAGTTGATTATTAATTTTATGAACACCTAATAGTTTAATTAGAATTAACAATATATAACAATCTAAAGAACAAATAAAGTTTTTTATAAAAGATATTAACAATATATCCCACATATAAAAATTAGAATATTAATTATTAATTTTATGTATTTATATTGATTGATTAGTCTTCGTCAAGACGTGTATGAAATTGCGACGGGTCACGCAAAACATATTTCACAACTTTACCATTTCATTTTTATTGTCTTCATTTAATCGTCTTTATTGGTCAAAACATACACTCATTCTGTCTCTTTCTGTCATTTGTTTACTTATTTATTCGGATATTCAACGGTATCTGACACGCCCAAAACGTCGCAATTAAAGACGCGCAAATTATCAATTTATATACCACAAAACATCCTAGTTATACTAATTATAAGACGAGTATAGCAACAAGTAAAGGGGTCGAACCGAAGAGAAAGAGGGTTTTGCTAATGGTTTCTAAAGATGTAAATAGAATAATGAAACTAACTAATGACAAGAATGTAAAAAGGGGGGGAGGGGTGTTTGGGGTTGGTTGAGAATGCAAACACAAGCAAACAACATTCAAATTAAAGTGAGTATCAAGTAACCAAACAAACAAGTATTATGATGAAAGATTATCAAGTTTAAGAAAGACTTAACCCAACTCAATAAAGTGAGACACTTTAGTTAATAAAACCTCTTAATCAATCCTTAAATTAGAATTATTGTCCTATTAGTGAGATAGAATCTCCAAATTCCCTTAATAGAGGCCAACAACAAGGAAATCACACTTAGCAATTGACACAACTCATTAATTTCTCCTAGTGGAAATCACACACATAGGATAGATAACAAGAAGATGAAGGAATAGAATCTAATAGGTGCAATTACTCACAAGGAAATCACACTTAATGAGTAATCACAAATTAATCTCTCTAATGTCAATTAAATCAAGAAGGAATCACATTCATTAATTCAATGACAAGTTGTTGCGAAATGGGATCACAAGGAAACACACTTAATAAATCCAACAACAATAAATTAAGGAAATTGGTGAGATTTAAACAACAAGGAAATCACACTTAATTGTCTTAATCAAACAAAATTCCAAAATCATAACAATAAATCCAAGAGATTAATAACAATAACGAAAATTAAGGAAATATAAGAGTATCTTACAACCAAAGATTACACCTTTGAGTTGGATTAAGAGAAGAGATTAGCTCTCCATTCAAGATCTAAAACCTAATTAAAAAGGATAATCCTCAAATTACAAGCTTAATTCTCTCTAAAAAAAGGATAAAAGATAATATGAGATGGTAAGGAATGTCCTGAGATGATATGAAAACAGAATGTAATCGCCTCCTTATAGACTAAAACTAATTTGGGATAATGGGCCTCCAAACACAAGGTTAAAGCAATTTGGCGAAACAGGGCAACACTGAATCGGCACGGTGCCATTTCTGGAAATGAGAAAACCACACGGTGCGGTTTTGCTACTGGACATCAATTTTCCAAAAGCCATATCTCTCTCGATACTTGGCCAAATGAGGCGTATGACCTATTGTTGGAAAGCTAAGAACATAAGCTTTCCCCTCCACTTGGCCTTGCATCGATTATAGCTCTAGAGCTGAAGATATACCCATTTAAAGTTGATCCTTATGCAACCGCAACTTCAATTCTTCAATTGCTTCATACTTCCAATTGCTCATGTCTTAGGTAGTCTTCTTTCATGCTTATAGATGTTTTGCACCATGCTAAGTTCATGACATGCCCTTGCTTCCGATAATTGCACAAAATTCCATTACTAACCCCGACACTTGGAAATTGGCAATAATGACGTAAATTATGTAAAATTGCATCCCAATGTCGCTTTATTGTACCTAAAATATGCTAAATACATAGTAGAAATATGAGCTTAACAAACACCCCACACTTAAGCCTTTGCTCGTCCCGAGCAAACTATTATAGATCCAATCAACCACAAAAGACTCACGAAATAAACATGGGTAAGCTCAAGCGATCCACCTTTCTTCTCTCACACGTCATCCTACTTATATCTCCCTCATGACATTATCAACATGGTCACCATGCCGTTACAATATCATCACAAAAGTAAGTGACCCAAAGCCTCCATGACGAACGCTCTTCTCTCACACGCCCTCCTTATGTCTTCTCTCATCTAAAACGATCCTAGTCCACCACTCATTCTCCATTAACTCATCACAATTCATCACAACACTCCTTATGACTCCATTCATTTCAAACACAAGGTTACCATGATCATCAAGGCATCTCCTAACATACAAGTTGGTAACCACAACATCCTCCTAATTCCACACACAATTTCAAATGACAATAATAAATCAACCAGTTCACTCCATTCACCAAGTATACCAAGCACTAGTTACAAAATAATCCTCCAAGTCCCCCTCCTAGGCTTGGCATACTTCTAACCTACCCTTCCGGCCTTCTAGAGCTCCACCACTTATGTCATCACCGCCTAATGAAAGTCTTCACGTATGTGACATGATATCAAGGCTTCAAAGAGTTAACATGATTTTTTTCAATTTTTTCCTAATTCGCTCATTTTGCCTAAACCGCCCTTTCGGGTTTTCGGTTTAGCTCTTTTCTTCACCTCTACTCTCGTGGCTCGCACTCATTTTTTTCATTTTGCCCGGAGCGCCCTTTGGGGTTTTCACTCCGACCTCGGCCACTTTCCCATTTTTACCTAGGATGCCCTTTCGGGTTTTCATCCTAGCCGGGTTTTTCTTTTTCTTTTTTTCTTTTTTTTCTTCTTTTTTTCTTTTTTTTCAACATGAAATGAAATATATACTATATATTACAAGAGTTAAGAACTCATGTCCACCACCCCACACTTGTTTTTCACTTTGTCCTCAAAGTGATGGTGAACATCCAACAACTTCCTTGTTCCATCGACGGTCAAGAGCGGAACAACTCAACGCCCTTAACAACTTATCAAATGCATTAGCCAATAGACAAGATAAATGACAATAGTAAAAAGTCAAGAAAAAACAAACATATGCAATGAAAACATATGCATATGACAAGTGATTCATTATGTTTTTATGTTCAATGTCACAATAAGGGTCTTTAAAAGAAGGATTGGACTTGATAAAAACCAAGTAGGAGCAAGAAGGCACAAAAGGTTCTTTAAAAGCTTGAATGAGGGGCTCTTTCATACAACTTAAGGATGATCCCTCTTTGTGTGCCCAAACCTCAACAAAAACATTTTTAGTTCCCTCACTTACATTCTCCTCAAAGTTCACAATTACTAACTTCTTAGCCAAAGGAGGGTCACAACCAACATTCTCAAGAACCAAAACTTTCTCATTTTCGACCTCAAGCACCTCATAAAGCATTCCTCCTTGACCATCTTTCTCAAACACCCCAACCAACGACTCCTCAATGGTCAATTTCGAACAAGGGTCACTATGAATAAAGGAATAGTCCTCATAGTGTGAAACATCAACTTTGGTACAAGGAATGTCAATGAGAAGCCCAGTGAGTGGTGCCAAAGAAAGTTCCAAGTCACACCTATCATCTTCATCATCAAAGAAATCGTCAACCTCAAATTGAGACTCATTTATAACATGGACGGATTCTTCGCCATCATTAGTTGTTTCAATATAATCAAGAATTTGATTCATTTGAGTTTCAAGATTAGACATTCTGTTGATTGTGTTGGAACAAGGTGGTTTGAAACTCTTTGATGTTGGCTTGCATTGTCATTTGGTCTTCTTGTATTGTTATTAGGTTCATTGCAAGAGTTTTCATGTTGTCTTCCAAGGAATTTTGTGGTTCATTTTGAGGTGGTTTTGAAGTAAAGAGTTTGATGGGATTTGATAAGAGTTTTGAAACTCCCATTGATAAGTCTCATTAGCCAAGTATAGAAAAAATTCCCACTTCTCTACATAACCAAATATATATCTAAACTTCCCCTCACTTAAACGATAAACATGTAACACCGTTTCATCATTCAAACCATTAAAGACCACATGACAAAGCTCCAAAGTTTGATAAGGGTATCGACATCTAGAGACAAAATCACCCAACCTATCAAAATACTTGTAAAATTGTTCATCCTTACGTTGAGGAAAATTAAAAAGATGAGTCATTAAATCAAACAAGAGAGCAATTCAAACTACATAAACTAATTCTAATATTTACAAAAACTAGTTACACAACAAAGCACACAAAAACACACAACTAGAAACACTAACAAAACCGTTACCTTCCCCGGCGACAGCGCCAAAATTTGACACGCCCAATACGTCGCAATTAAAGACGCACAAATTATCAATTTATATACCATAAAACATCCTAATTATACTAATTATAAAACGAGTATAGCAACAACTAAAGGGGTCGAACCCAAGAGAATGAGGGTTTTGCTAATGGTTTCTAAAGATGTAAATAGAATAATTAAACTAACTAATAACAAGAATGAAAAATGGGGGGGGGGGTTTGGGGTTGGTTGAGAATGCAAACACAAGCAAACAACATAAAAAATTAAAGTGAGTATCAAGTAACTAAACAAACAAGTATTATGATGAAAGATTATCAAGTTTAAGAAAGACTTAACCCAACTCAATAAAGTGAGAAACTTTAGTTAATAAAACCTATTAATCAATCCTTAAATAAGAATTATTGTCCTATTAGTGAGATAGAATCTCCAAATTTATTTAAAAGAGGCCAACAACAAGGAAATCACACTTAGCAATTGACACAACTCATTAATTTCTTCTAGTGGAAATCATACACATAGGATAGATAACAAGAAGATGAAGCAATAGGAATCTATTTGGTGCAATTGCTCACAAGGAAATCACACTTAATGAGTAATTACAAATTAATCTCTCTAATGTCAATTAAACCAAGAAGAAATCACATTCATTAATTCAATGATAAGTTGTTGCGAAATGGGATCACAATGAAACACACTTAATAAACCCAACAACAATAAATTAACGAAATTGGTGAGATTTAAACAACAAGGAAATCACACTTAGTTGTCTTAATGAAACAAAATTCCAAAATCATAACAATAAATCCAAGAGATTAAGAACAATAACGAAATTTAAGGAAAGATTTGTGTATCTTACAACCAAATATTACACCTTTGAGTTGGATTAAGAGAAGAGATTAGCTCTCCATTCAAGATCTAAAACCCAATTAAAAAAGATAATCCTCAAATTACAAGCTTAATTCTCTCTAAAACAAAGGATAAAAGATAATATGAGATGGTAAAGGATGTCCTGAGATGATATGAAAACCTAATGTAATCACCTTCTTATAGACTAAAACTAATTGGGGATAATGAGCCTCCAAACACAAGGTTAAAGCAATTTGGCGAAACAGGGCAGCACTGAATCGGCTCGGTGCCATTTCTGGAAATGAGAAAACCGCACGGTGCGGTTTTGCTATTGGACATCAATTTTCCAAAAGCCATATCTCTTTCGATACTTGGCCAAATGAGGCGTATGACCTATCGTTGGAAAGTTAAGAACATAAGCTTTCCCCTCCACTTGGCCTTGCATCGATTATAGCTCTAGATCTCAAGATATACCCATTTAAAGTTGATCCTTATGCAACCACAACTTCAATTCTTCAATTGCTTCATACTTCCAATTGTTCATGTCTTAGGTAGTCTTTTTCATGCTTATAGATGTTTTGCACCATGCTAACTTCATGACATGCCCTTGCTTCCGATAATTGCACAAAATTTCATTACTAACCCCGACACTTGGAAATTGGCAATAATGACGTAAATTATGTGAAATCGCATCCCAATGTCGCTTTATTGTACTTAAAATATGCTAAATAGATAGTAGAAATATGAGCTTAACAAACACCCCACACTTAAGCCTTTGCTCGTCCCGAGTAAACTATTATAGATCCAATCAACCACAAAAGGCTCACGAAATAAACATGGGTAAGCTCAAGCGATCCGCCTTTCTTCTCTCACACGTCATCCTACTTATATCTCCCTCTTGACATTATCAACATGGTCACCATGCCGTTACAATATCATCACAAAAGTAAGTGACCCAAAGCCTCCATGACGAACGCTCTTCTCTCACACTCCCTCCTTATGTCTTCTCTCATCTAAAATGATCCTAGTCCACCACTCATTCTCCATTAACTCATCACAATTCATCACAACACTCTTTATGACTCCATTTATTTCAAACACAAGGTTACCATGATCATCAAGGCATCTCCTAACATACAAGTTGGTAACCACAACATCCTCCTAATTCCACACACAATTTCAAATGACAATAATAAAATAACCAGTTCACTCCATTCACGAAGTATACCAAGCACTAGTTACAAAATAATCCTCCAAGTCCCCTTCCTAACCTTGGCATACTTCTAACCTACCCTTCCGGCCTTCTAGAGCGCCACAACTTATGTCATCACCGCCTAATGAAAGTATTCACGTATGTGACATGATATCAAGGCTTCAAAGAGTTAAAATGATTTTTTCAATTTTATCCTAATTCTCTCATTTTGCCTAAACCGCCCTATCGGGTTTTCGGTTTAGCTCTTTTCTTCACCTCTACTCTCGTGGCTCGCACTCATTTTTTTCATTTTGCCCGGAGCGCCCATTGTGGTTTTCACTCCGACCTCGGCCACTTTCCCATTTTTGCCTAGGATGCCCTTTCGGGTTTTCATCCTATCCGGGTTTTTCTTTTTCTTTTTCTTTTTTTTCTTTTTTTTTCTTCTTTTTTCTCTTTTTTGTCAACCTGAAATGAAATATATACTATATATTACAAGAGTTAAGAACTCATGTCCACCACCCCACACTTGTTTTTCACTTTGTCCTCAAAGTGATGGTGAACATCCCACAACTTCCTTGTTCCATCGACGGTCAAGAGCGGAACAACTCAACGCCCTTAACAACTTATCAAATGCATTAGCCAATAAACAAGAGAATCACAATAGTAAAAAGTCAAGAAAAACCAAACATATGCAATGAAAACATATGCATATGACAAGTGATTCATTATGCTTTTATGTTCAATGTCACGATAATGCTCTTTAAAAGAAGGATTGGACTTGATAAAACCAAGTAGGAGCAAGAAGGCACAAAAGGTTCTTTAAAAGCTTGAATGAGGGGCTCTTTCATACAACTTAAGGATGATCCCTCTTTGTGTGGCCAAACTAACCTCAACAAAAACACTTTTAGTTCCCTCACTTACATTCTCCTCAAAGTTCACAATTACTAACTTCTTAGCCAAAGGAGGGTCACAACCAACATTTTCAAGAACCAAAACTTTCTCATTTTAGACCTCAAGCACCTCATAAAGCATTCCTCCTTGACCATCTTTCTCAAACACCCCAACCAACGATTCCTCAATGGTCAATTTCGAACAAGGGTCACTATGAATAAAGGAATAGTCCTCAAGGTGTGAACCATCAAATTTGGTACAAGGAATGTCAATGAAAAGCCCAGTGAGTGGTCCCAAAGAAAGTTCCAAGTCACACCTATCATCTTCATCATCAAAGAAATCGTCATCCTCAAATTGAGACTCATTTATAACATGGACGGATTCTTCACCATCATTAGTTGTTTCAATATAATCAAGAATTTGATTCATTTGAGTTTCAATATTAGACATTCCGTTGATTGTGTTGGAACAAGGTCGTTTGAAATCTTTGGTGTTGGCTTGCATTGTCATTTGGTCTTTTTGTATTGTTATTAGGTTCATTGCAAGAGTTTTCATGTTGTCTTCCAAGGAATTTTGTGGTTCATTTTGAGGTGGCTTTTGAAGTGAAGAGTTTGATGGGATTTGATAAGAGTTTTGAAACTCCCATTGATAAGTCTCATTAGCCAAGTATAGAAAAAATTTCCACTTCTCTTCATAACCAAATATAGATCTAAACTTCCCCTCACTTAAACGATAAACATGTAACACCGTTTCATCATTCAAACCATTAAAGACACATGACAAAGCTCCAAAGTTTGATAAGGGTATCGACATCTAGAGACAAAATCACCCAACCTATCAAAATACTTGTAAAATTGTTCATCCTTACGTTGTGGAAAATTAAAAAGATGAGCCATTAAATCAAACCAGAGAGCAATTTAAACAACATAAACTAATTCTTATATTTACAAAAACAAGTTACACAACAAAGCACACAAAAACACACAACTACTCTAAAAACACAACTAGAAACACTAACAAAACCGTTACCTTCCCCGGCGACGGCGCCAAAATTTGACACGCCCAATACGTCGCACAATTAAAGACGCACAAATTATCAATTTATATACCACAAAACATCATAATTATACTAATTATAAAACGAGTATAGCAACAACTAAAGGGGTCGAACCCAAGAGAATGAGGGTTTTGCTAATGGTTTCTAAAGAAGTAAATAGAATAATTAAACTAACTAATGACAAGAATGAAAAAAGGGGGGTTTTGGGGTTGGTTGAGAATGCAAACACAAGCAAACAACATTTAAATTAAAGTGAGTATCAAGTAACCAAACAAACAAGTATTATGATGAAAGATTATCAAGTTTAAGAAAGACTTAACCCAACTCAATAAAGTGAGACACTTTAGTTAATAAAACCTCTTAATCAATCCTTAAATTAGAATTATTGTCCTATTAGTGAGATAGAATCTCCAAATTCCCTTAATAGAGGCCAACAACAAGGAAATCACACTTAGCAATTGACACAACTCATTAATTTCTCCTAGTGGAAATCACACACATAGGATAGATAACAAGAAGATGAAGCAATAGGAATCTAATAGGTGCAATTTCTCACAAGGAAATCATATCTAATGAGTAATCACAAATTAATCTGTCTAATGTCAATTTAACCAAGAAGAAATCACATTCATTAATTCAATGACAAGCTGTTGCGAAATGGGATCACAATGAAACACACTTAATAAACCCAACAACAATAAATTAAGGAAATTGGTGAGATTTAGACAACAAGGAAATCACACTCAGTTGTCTTAATCAAACAAAATTAAGGAAAGATTACAGTATCTTACAACCAAAGATTACACCTTTGAGTTGGATTAAGAGAAGAGATTAGATCTCCATTCAAGATCAAAAACCAAATTAAAAAAGATAATCCTCAAATTACAAGCTTAATTCTCTCTAAAACACAGGATAAAAGATAATATGAGATGGTAAGGGATGTCCTAAGATGATATGAAAACCTAACGTAATCACCTCCTTATAGCCTAAACCTAATTGGGGATAATGCGCCTCCAAACACAAGGTTAAAACAATTTGGCGAAACAGGGCAGCAGTGAATCGGCACGGTGCCATTTCTGAAAATGAGAAAACCGCACGGTGCGGTTTTACTACTAGACAGCAATTTTCCAAAAGCTATACCTCTCTCGATAATTGGCCAAATGAGGCGTGTGACTTATCGTTGGAAAGCTAAGAACATAAGCTTGCACCTCCACTTGGCCTTGCATCGATTGGAGCTCTCGAACTCAAGATATACCCATTTAAAGTCGATCCTTATGCAACCGCATCTTCAATTCTTCAATTGCTTCATACTTCCAATTGCTCATGTCTTAGGTAGTCTTCTTTCATGCTTATAGATGTTTTTTACCATGCTAACTTCAAGACATGCCCTTACTTCCGATAATTACACAAAATTCCATTACTAACCCCGATACTTGGAAATTGGCAATAATGACGTAAATCATGTAAAACCGCATCCCAATGTCGTGTGGGGAATAAAGCATGTATTCACCTTAAACTTGCATGATTATAATGAAAAATACAGTTGTGTTTATAGTCATAAGATTAAAAAGAATAAGAAAAGAAGTACAACCTTTAGTCCTTGTGCGAAAGGCCTAAGAACAGGAATTAACACAAATTCCCTCCTATAACTTGCACCCAAGACTTAGAATGAGACGTGGCCGCGTGTGCTAGAAATCCTCTCCAACTGCCTTGCAATATTGGGAGAGCTATTAAGGTTTTAGATGTGAGATCTGAGGTTTTGGGAGAAGAATGCTCTCAAAACCCTAATTTTTCTTGAGATGTGATTATCAGTAAAATCAGTAGTCTGACAAAAGGAGAAGTCCTCTCCTCTTGTACTGCTTTGGTCGACCGAAATTAGGGTTAGGGTGAGAGTGGGCTTCCCACTCTTACCTTATTCTAATGCGTGATTCGATCCGTTTTTGCTAAAATATAATCGCGGGTTTTATTTATAAATCGTAGCATGTTATCAGATATTAATATAGTCGATATATTAATAATGGTCTGATAAAATACGATATTGTATAATTACCCAAATTAATATAACTGTTTATATTAATTCGCGAATACAATATTTAATTAAATATATAACTGTTTATATTTAATTTACGAATTAAACATGTAATCCGTATTAGCTAAAATTATTTAATCCGTATTAAATAATAATCTCAACATCTTATTGACTAATTTAATAGTCAATACCTCTGACTAACTGTTTAGTCATATCCGGCAAAATGTGACTGTATTTTCATACCTTCACATCTCTCAAACGTGTCCTATAGGTGTGACGTATAGGGACCAGTTGATCACCGCCATCCGTATGACAATAACGTCAAACTTATCTAGCAAGCCAACCGTTATTGATAAACGTGGATCAACTGGTAATAATACAAAAGTATGCCCTTGTGATCCTTAAAGAGATTTACTAAGTCATTGTACTTAATTGTCAAGGACACCAGCCCCAACAATCTCCCACTTGTCCGTACAAGGGTATGTGCAATGACGTTATCACACTACATGTGGAGGACACAAGCTCCAACAAACTCCCACTTGTCCGTACAAGTGTAGGTGCGATAACCGAATCTCATATCCTTTTAAAATTTCTCCCACTCAATGTAAGACAATTTGCAAATCCGCATTCGCAAAGGTCGTGTCTCACAAGCGATCTGTATCAAGAGTGGTTTCCCCGACTAGAGAGTAACTTAACTGATAAAACGAATCTGTATTCGAGCATGGCCATGCATTTCAGTTACTACTCCTCGAGTGGCCCTGAGAAATGATAAAATCCTGATAAGGGTTTGGATATTTCCCTCAACTCGAATCCTGCCGATATCGCCCAGCATGAAATAACCTAGAAAAAATCCTCTTGGCCCCTGTTACGGTGACCGTGGGAAAGAAACCAAAGTTACCCAAAATCTGTCTTAATCTCAAGAGACAGTTGAAGGTCAAAAGACTCGACTCTAAGGAACACTATGGAGGTCCTATCCACGACCAGGCACCCAATGTTATAAAACATTTAGGACTCCATAACGTTGTCACGGGGTGTCCTACGAGATATCCGTATAACTCGCCTTTGTGATTGGTCAGTCAGCCGCGTGACTTATGGCTCGTTGAACCCACCATCAACCAACGTCACAAAATGATTACCTGAGTTATCAGCTCAAGTGGGTAATCAAGGACCAAAACGATGTAATGTTAATCAGTTCACTTTGTGGTGTTCAAAATTGGCGTACAATTCCACATGAGAAACAAAACATTTTATATCATAACAATAAGGTTGAATAGAGTACACGAGAAAATGAATTATTACATGAATTCATAAAAGAGTACTACAACTTAGGAACACATCCAATTCCCATGGAATGAATGTGCCCTTCATGCTTATCATGTGGTAATGCTTTTGTGAGAGGATCAGCTATGTTGTCATCCGTAGCGATCTTATCAATGAAAATCTCCTTTTGCTCCACGTAATCTCTGATTAGATGAGCTTTCCGTTGTACATGCCTAGCCTTGTTGCTAGACTTATGCTCCTTAGCTTGGAAGATGGCACCGCTATTGTCACAATAAACGGTGATTGGGACATTCGAACTAGGCACTACCGAGAGTCCTTGTAAGAATTGACGCATCCATATTGCTTCCTTAGCTGCTTCCGAGGCGGCATAGTACTCGGACTCAGTCGTAGAATCTGCTGTAACACTCTGTTTAGAACTTTTCCAGCTGACAGCAGCGCCATTAAGAGTGAAAACGAATCCAGACTGAGATTTCGAGTCATCTCGATCCGTTTGGAAGCTAGCATCTGCGTAACCCGTGGCGCAGAGCGTCGAGTCGCCTCCGTAAGTCAATCCCCAATCTTTAGTCCTCCGTAGGTACTTAAGAATGTTTTTCACGGCCATCCAGTGTTGTTCACCTGGATGAGCTTGGAATCGACTTGTCATACTCAATGCATATGCAACGTCAGGACGTGTGCATATCATGGCATACATGATCGATCCTATTGCCGAAGCATAAGGAATCTGACTCATGCGCTCTTTCTCTTCCAGTGACTTAGCTTCTTGAGTCTTGCTCAAGTGAAGCCCAGGAGTCATAGGAAGGAACCCTTTCTTGGAGTTCGTCATACTGAATCTCTCTAGAATCTTATCTATATAAGACTCCTGACTGAGAGACAACATCCGTCGTGATCTATCCCTGTAGATACGGATGCCCAAAATTCTTTGTGCCTCTCCCAGATCTTTAATATGGAAATGGTTTTTCAACCATGCTTTAACCGAAGATAGGAGAGGTATGTCATTCCCAATCAAGAGTATGTCGTCAACATACAGTACTAGGAATACAATCTTGCTCCCACTCGACTTGATATAGAGACATGGCTCCTCGACTGATCGAATGAATCCATTCTCTTTTATCACTTGGTCGAAGCGATGATTCCAACTCCGCGATGCTTGCTTAAGTCCATAGATGGAACGCTTAAGCTTGCAAACTTTCTTAGGATGTGCTGGATCGATAAAACCCTCGGGTTGTACTATGTACAACTCTTCCTCCAAATAATCGTTTAAGAAGGCGGTTTTAACGTCCATTTGCCATATTTCATAATCATGAAATGCGGCGATCGCTAAGATAATCCGAATGGAACGTAGCATGACTACGGGTGCAAAGATCTCATCATAGTGCAAGCCTGGCACTTGAGTGAAACCTTTAGCAACTAGTCTTGCCTTGTGAATATCTTGTTGTCCTTCCACGGCATGCTTTATTTTGTAAAGCCATTTGCATTGAAGGGGACGTACCTTTGCAGGTAGGTCCACAAGATCCACACGTTGTTCTCATACATGGAGTCCATCTCGGATTGCATGGCTTCTAGCCATAGCTTTGAGTCAGAACTGGTCATGGCACCTTTATAGGTTGTGGGTTCGTTACCCTCTAGGAGTAAGACGTCATCTGTATCATGTTCCTCGACCATACCAATGTATCTGTCCGGAGGAATAGAGACTCTTCCCGACCTCCTAGGTTCCTCAGGAATATCTACCGCAGCCTCGGTTGAAGGAACTGTTTCCTCCAATGGTTGCTCGGCAGTTGGTTCTTGAACCTCCGATAACTCGAAGGTTCTATTACTCGACTTGTTCTCGAGAAATTCTTTCTCTAAGAACGTCGCACTAGCCGCAACAAAAACACGTTGTTCGGTTGGCGAGTAAAAGTAATGACCAAAAGTTCCCTTTGGATAACCTATAAAGTACGTCTTGACCGATCGCGGGCCGAGCTTATCCTCGTGTCTCCACTTGATATAAGCCTCGCAGCCCCAAACCCGTATAAAGGACAAGTTAGGGACCGTTCCCTTCCATAATTCGTATGGAATCTTGTCAACAGCTTTAGACGGACTTCGGTTAAGTATTAGAGCGGCCGACAAAAGAGCATAGCCCCACAATGATTCAGGGACGACGGTGTGACTCATCATGGATCGAACCATATCGAGTAGAGTTCGATTTCTCCGTTCGGACACACCATTTAATTGTGGTGTTCCAGGTGGAGTTAACTGTAGCACGATGCCACAGTCTTTAAGGTGTTGATCAAACTCGTGTGAAAGATACTCACCACCACGATCAGAACGTAGTGCTTTAATCTTTCTACCCAGCTGGTTCTGTACCCGATTCTGGTATTCTTTGAACTTGTCAAAGGATTCACTTTTATGTTTCATCAAGTAGACATAGCCATATCTACTCAAATCATCCGTGAAAGTGATGAAATACCTATAGCCTTCTCGTGCGTTGATCGACATATGGCCACATACGTCCGTATGTATGAGTCCTAATAGGTCGGCAGCGCGCATTCCAACACTTTTGAAGGAAATACGAGTCATCTTGCCGATGAGACATGATTCACACGTGCCATATGATTCGAAATCAAAGGGCGAGATAGCTCCATTCTGTATGAGCTGTTTTACGCGTTTCTCATTTATGTGTCCCATACGACAATGCCATAGGTAAGTTTGATCTTTGTCACCTACCTTTAATCTCTTGTTATTCACATGTAATATCTCGGTAGTTTGGTCTAAAACATAAATTCCATTCATGGAAACTGCCTTGCCATAAATCATATTGTGTAAGGAGAAAATACAGCTATTATTCTCTATTACAAATGAAAAGCCGAGTTTGTCAAGTGCAGAAACTGAAATAATGTTTTTGGACAAACTAGGAACATAATAACAGTTATATAAAAATAACTCGAATCCACTTGGAAGCTGGATCACGTATGTTCCCTTCGAGACTGCAGCAACACGTGCTCCATTCCCGACACGCAGGTCAACCTCACCCTTGATTAGGGGTTCTTGGTTTCGGAGGCCCTGCACATGATTACATAGATGAGAACCACAACCAGTATCAAGTACCCAAGTTCCGCAACTTGCATGGTTAATCTCAATCATGTGAATAAAAGAAGAAGAAGATATACCAACAGGAGTAACACGGGCTGCTTTAATGTCCTCACGATACACGGGGTATGTGCGCCTCCAATGCCCAGTCTTGTGGCAATGGTGGCATTCCATGCTAGTATCCTTGCTCTTAGTCTTGCCCTGTGAGTTGCTCGACTCACCTGGCCCACTCTTAGTAAATCCTGGTTTCTTGAACCTGGGCTTACCTACTGCTAGGTCGCCCTGAGCTTTAGCCTTCCCTTTACCTTTTCCCTTACTGGAGATCATGAGAACATCCTGCTTCATGCTCCCACTTAATTTCAGATCCTTCTCAGTCTGTACGAGAAGGGAGTGGAGCTCATGAGGAGTCTTCTTCATGTCGTTCATGTAGTAGTTGGCCCTAAAGAGGGCGAACCCATCATGAAGCGAATGAAGCATACGATCAACGATTATGTTCTCACTGATCTTGCAGTTCAGGGTCTCCAGTTTCTCGATATTCTCAATCATGTTGAGAATATGTGGGCTAACATCTTGGCCCTTCTGGAGTTTCGCCTCAAAGAAGTGACAGTTATGCTCATAAGAAACGATTCTCGGAGCTTTGGAGAATTCGTTAGAGAGCGTGGTGAAAATCTTGTTTGCACCATGGGATATGAAGCGTCTTTGCAAATTTGATTCCATTGCATAGATGAGTACGTTCTTTATCGCACCCGCTTCCATGACGAAGTCGCTATGAGCGCGAACTTCGTTGGCTCTAGCTCCAGTTCCTGGGTGTGCCGGAATGGGCTCAGTTAAATACTTAAGCTTTCCGTCAGCAATGGCAGCATTCCGTAGTGCTGCCTCCCAGTCAGAGAAGTTTGACCCATCATTCCTCAGTCTAGTTGACTGATTCATGGAGTCCATGAAGGCCTTTAGCCAGGATTCACGTGCTAGCTTGGCACTTGGCATTGGGTCTTCACCAGCCATTTTAGTTATACAGCAGTTTTAATGAACGTGTTCTACACTGAAAAGAAGATAAAACAAAACCATATAAGCAACTTATTGTTGTGATTTAAGTCTATATTAAAATGAATTTAAACTCGTAGACTCATGCATTTATATAATTGATCTCCCTCAAGAATTATATAAACGATCCCAAGACTCAATTTCCGTATATTAATAAGCCCACAGTTTGGCTAATTCCAATCGTTGGAACTCTTGGTCGATAGATTTCCGTATATCCTATCTATTAGTCCATCTCAGTCACTAGATAGTATCGAGTGACCATGATGTTGAGATAAAATAAATCATCTGTTCCCACTTACCCGACGTAGAAGGGGTCATATTATGCCTACCGACGAAGAAGGGATTCATGGGAGGCTGATTTATAAAGACTAGTCTCAATTTTTGGTTATACGAGGAAGACCCCATCAACTTTTATTTATCCATATTAAGTGAACTAATATCTAGCATATGCGTGAATGAATTAAATAAAGTGATGGCTTTGCAAATGACATGTGACATCTGTATTGTCACAGAAAACTAACGCGTAACCTCTACATGAGTCAGTTTTCAGGCATGATATAGGTGGTTTGGTTTTAGGCGGAATATGATGCAAGCTATTATCGATGAAAGCATAAAGATAAATGCAATAAACGTAAATAAAAGTCCTAGTGTGGCCTATCCTACCAAAATAAACATAAAACAACTTGGAATCCACCGTTGGACCCTAGAAGCTTGTCTTGATGTTCCATCTTGGTCCTTGCAGCGGGAGTGAGCATCCGGTCTCCGTCTTTGGTCTTCACAAAATTACTAATTTAAATTACAAAAGTAGTCCTAGATACATTCTAATTTAAATACAAAAGTAATTACATGGCAAAAACACAAAACCGGAGATTCAAGATCTCAAAATTACAAGCAAGATTGTGTCCCATCATTACGGTGACACAATCTTCTAAGGCCACACTAAGTTACAACCGTTTGCAAAAATTAAATACGTTATTGAAAGCATTCAAGGCATTCACAAGACGATAAATAAAATGCATCAACTAAATAAAATTTATACATGACATAATACTGTTATTATGTTTAATAAATTTATACCAAACCACCTTTTAAGATTAAAATTATGTGACTATACCGCTTTAATCACCAATTTTAATAAACATATAATCCATTATTTTAAACTGTTTTAAAACAATATGTATCAAAACGAGGGTGAACCGTTTCACTAAATAATATACTATTTCCGTACACAGTATATTATTTTAAGCCATGTGAAAATAAAACATGTTATTTTCGAAAGAAAAAAAAATAAAAACGAGTCTGTTACAGGGGGGAGGTCGACCGACCTAAACATGTGGTCGACCGACCTCCAGCCGAAAAAGGAAACTTTCTGCAACAGCAAAATCGGTCGACCGACCTATCAATTAGGTCGACCGACCAACAGGCAGTAAAACCTAATTTCAGAAAACGCAAATCGCTGCACCTTTTGAAATCAGAACAAGTTTTTACCTTTTAAACTTTGATTAAAACAAGTAAATCAAAATTAACATCAACAAGGGTTCACATATTGTCAAGAATATCGATTAATTAACAATATGTAAACAGGAATCGAAAATCAAGATCGAAACCTCACAAAGGAAATTGTTTTAAAAAAAAACAGAAAACTCACAGGAGGCGGTCGACCGACCGCAACAGGAGGTCGATCGACCGACTCAGCGGCAAAACACGTTTTTTTTTTTTCTTTTCAGATTTTAAAACTTATGAAAAACACAAAAGTAAAATTTTCATGGCCTAAGGCTCTGATACCACTTGTGGGGAATAAAGCATGTATTCACCCTAAACTTGCAGGATTATAATGAAAAATACAGTTGTGTTTATAGTCATAAGATTAAAAAGAATAAGAATAGAAGTACAACCTTTAGTCCTTGTGCGAAAGGCCTAAGAACAGGAATTAACACAAATTCCCTCCTATAACTTGCACCCAAGACTTAGAATGAGACGTGGCCGCGTGTGCTAGAAATCCTCTCCAACTGCCTTGCAATATTGGGAGAGCTATTAAGGTTTTAGATGTGAGATCTGAGGTTTTGGGAGAAGAATGCTCTCAAAACCCTAATTTTTCTTGAGATGTGATTATCAGTAAAATCAGTAGTCTGACAAAAGGAGAAGTCCTCTCCTCTTGTACTGCTTTGGTCGACCGAAATTAGGGTTAGGGTGAGAGTGGGCTTCCCACTCTTACCTTATTCTAATGCGTGATTCGATCCGTTTTTGCTAAAATATAATCGCGGGTTTTATTTATAAATCGTAGCATGTTATCAGATATTAATATAGTCGATATATTAATAATGGTCTGATAAAATACGATATTGTATAATTACCCAAATTAATATAACTGTTTATATTAATTCGCGAATACAATATTTAATTAAATATATAACTGTTTATATTTAATTTACGAATTAAACATGTAATCCGTATTAGCTAAAATTATTTAATCCGTATTAAATAATAATCTCAACATCTTATTGACTAATTTAATAGTCAATACCTCTGACTAACTATTTAGTCATATCCGGCAAAATGTGACTGTATTTTCATACCTTCACATCTCTCAAACGTGTCCTATAGGTGTGACGTATAGGGACCAGTTGATCACCGCCATCCGTATGACAATAACGTCAAACTTATCTAGCAAGCCAACCGTTATTGATAAACGTGGATCAACTGGTAATAATACAAAAGTATGCCCTTGTGATCCTTAAAGAGATTTAATAAGTCATTGTACTTAATTGTCAAGGACACCAGCCCCAACATGTCGCTTTATTGTACTTAAAATATGCTAAACAGATAGTAGAAATATGAGCTTATTAGTATCCCTGCATTTTTCTATTTTCTATACCCTCTTTTTTAGATTCTAAATTGTACACCCAAACTTCTTACTTATTTATCCATCATGACCTCGCTTAACTCTCGTTTAACTTTATCACTATCAAACAACTATATTTTAATCTTTATAATCACTTGTAGTAATGACAAACTATTATAAAAAAACATTTGGTGGTTTAATTGGTAATTTAGTGAACTACCTAATTTGTAACTAAGTAAGTTATCAAGTAATTTGAATGGTAAATAGAATACTTAGGCCATGTTCTTTTTAACTGAAACTGATTTAATCTAAAGTCAACCGAACTTATAGGATCTGAACTAAACTAACATTATAAGATCTGAACTTATAGAATTTGAACTGAACTGAACTTATAAAATTTGACTTGAATTGAACTAAACTTATAAAATTTGAAGTAAACTTAGATTAAGTGACTTTAAATCCTAAAGAATACGACCTTAATAGGTTGATTTAAAACTAAATTGACAAAGACAATAATAAGGTTATGATATAGACTAATGGACAGAGTTCACGGATATACTATAGAATTTCACAAATGTAAGGATAAACATAGAAACCGAAAAATTAAAGGTACCTTGTAAATATCCCTTATTTATTTTAGGGTGTTATTTATTTATTTATTTATATAATACGAGGACAATTTTAAAAAGATAAAAGTTAAGCTTTATGTGTCTTTCAAATAATTGACGGGCTGAAAGTCGTATGCCTATCAAATAATAATTTATAATCACTTACTTACTAAACTACTAAAACAGTAATAAAGCGAAAGTAAGGGTCGAACCCACAAGGAAGGACTAAGTCAATTAAAGTGTCACCTTGGTCGCGCTTCAGCCACACCTTGGTCGAGCTTCAGTCGCGCCTATGTCGCTGCCCATTGCTGATTTTCGCACATTATTGCACTCAATTAGTGCACCCTAAGCGCACACGTCTCAGGTATCTTCATAAGTACTAGGGCCCATCTATCCTCAAGCTTAGATTCCGTCTTTGACATATAAACCGACCCACAAGCTCTTCTTCATCATTTCCAAGCTTCATCTTTAACATTAGGATCCAAGTTCCGCCATTATTACAACTCCAAGCATTGTACCGTTATAAGTCATAAAGTACCGTCATTGATACTTGAACTTTACTAATTCGACCCTCTTTAATACATACTAAAACCGTCTCATCCATTGTTGTTAAAATCGCGATTCGGATCGTAGGATCGTACGATCCTACGATCCAAAAAGTGGAAAACGATTCAAATTGTCGTAGGATCGTTTTGGCGGTAGGATCGGTACAGGATCGGTCAGCATCGGTCAGCATCGGCCAGGATCGTACAGGATCGGTCAGGATCGATGGTAGGATCGTTCAGGATCGTAAAATGCTTATTTGTGTTATAAACTTGTGAGTTCGTTGTTCTTCTACACTTACAGCTCTTAATTAAAGGTACATGTAATATGTTGATATGATTATTACAATTTTCATGTCATTAAATTAACTTTTAACATTATACATCACAAATTATACCAAATTATGTGCATAAACTTTTTTATCTAACCTATTTGTAGGATCTTACGATCCTACGACTCGATTCTGCGATCTGATCCTACCACCCCTCTTCGGTCCAAACTAGGATCCCGATTCTAACAATATTGGTCTCATCAACTTCCCCACACTTAGATCTTTACTCGTCCTCGAGTAAACTCAAAGGACTCAATAAAATCAAACCAACACTGATCCATTGAAGTATACGGAAACTAATAAGACTGACAATGAAACTCTTACAAGAAGGTCTCCAACACAATAAAGAGGGAATAAGATAACATTGGAAGAATATTCTCTTTTCACCTAAATCTCTCATTTTGCCTACAGTGCCCGCCCTTGCGGGTTTTCACTCTAGCTTTTCATTTTTTTTCCATCTCACAACTAGTCTCAGTGGCACGCAACTCGATTCTTCATTTTACCCGGAGCGCTCTTTCAGGTTTTCACTCCGTCCTTGGCCACATCCCAATCTTGTCTAGGCGCCCCCTCGGGTTTTCACCTAGCCGGGATTCATTTTTTTTACTTTTTTTCTTTTTCATTTTTTTCATTTTTTTTCTTTTTTATTTTTGCTAAAATAAATAACGAATTGAAGCGCACCGCACAAGTACAAATGTATACAAATCGGAACGATTCTCCTCCCCACACTTGAATCATACATTGTCCTCAATGTTGAATAACACACACTAAAAGAAGAAGGAGAAATACCTCATGGAAAAATAGCATCATACGACATCACAAGTAGAACCACCATGCAATCCTCAGCACCATATAACTGTTGTCAATCCACTCTCCACACCGCCTCCCCACACTTGGCAATTTGCATCTCCAATTTAGCACAACAACAAGAACAACACAAGGCCATAAAAACTCAATGTATACTAACGCCCCTTATTGCTCCAATCCTAAAAAAAACCAAATGACACAAGCCAAAGACCATGAAAACACAAGTTTAAAGGTCTGTTCTAGTCTCCTCTACTCCAACTCACAAGTCCATCCAATCACAATAACCAGGTGCTCACAACATCACCCTGCGATTTTCGCCTCACCTTAGCCACTAACCTACCCAACCATCCTTCTTTGTCGCCCTTCTTATGACGCCAACTCTAATAAATAAGCAATGAATTCTTGAGGTAATGTTCGATATTTTGTTTTTCTCTTTTTTTTCGGACTTATTTTTTTGAATTTTCATTTTTTTGATTTTTTTTTCTTTTTGCAAAAATAGCACATATACATCTATGGGTTGCTTCCCAGAAGCACTGTTGTTTAACGTCGTTAGCTCGACATCTCGCGGAGTGGTGAAACCATCCGACTTAAGCTGAGATAGAAAGTTTACCTTAACTTAACAATGGCCCATGGAGAATGAGTGAAATGTCGAGTCATACCCTGAACAACTTAATGCCTTTAGTAACCGGTCAAACAAACTTGAACACAGGTTAGAGAAATGACAATAAGATGTATAAATCAAGTGACACCACAAATAAACAAACAAGGTACAAGCATGTAATAAGTGTGTTTCCGGGCCTTTAAGTTCAAAGAAAGAACTTATGTCAATGTACTCCTCTTTGTAAGATGGGTTTGTCATAGGTAGAGTAAAAAAAGGAAGGGGATAGATATAAGATGTATGAGGAACTAACACCGGAAGTGCCTCAAAAGGTATTGTGGGTGGTTCCTCCTTGTGAATATAAAACTCACTAAATATACATTTTATTTCCCCTACCTCTTCATTAAAGTTCATGCTACTAAATTCACTCCCCATGGGAAGGTCATGTTTCGCACTATCAACATCAATTATCTCCTCTTCCTCTACCACGCTTATCATGTTCTCATCAAATGTCAGATATACTCCCTCATGCTCATGCTCAAGAATCACATTTAAAGACTCGTCAACTATAAAAATATCACTCAAGTCAGTATGCAATAGTGAATTATCATCATGTGTCATCTCAATATTAGTGCAAGATGAGTCAACAGGCATAGAAAAAGGGGGAGGGGGTGAAGAATGTACCAAACCGTATTCATACTCCTCATCATCATTCCAAAAACCATCATCATCATCTTCAACAACGGACTCTTTATAAGAGTGGTTTACATCAGGCTTAAGGGGAGGGAATTCATCAAGCTCACTTTCATACCAAATTTTAGATTCAGACTCCTTAAAAACAAGATAAGTCTCATCTCGTGCTTCTAGTCTAGCAATAGCTTCCGCTATTTGCATTGTCTGACTTTGAATGTTCTGAATACTAGCCTTAGTCTTTTGGTCATATTGAGCAATAATACCTTGAAGGGTCATTTTAGAAGCAACTAGGGCTCTGATCATCTCTTCAGTGGACATAGATAAACCATTATGGGGGTTTAAAGTCTCAGTCGGTCTCCTAAGGGACGAATTTGATAACTCCCATTGTTTAGTGTCATAAGCTAAATATTGGAAAAGTTCCCACTTTTCCTCATAACTTATCCCATCAATAAATCTCCCCTCGCTCAAACAATTGACATGAGCGAGTGTCTCCTTATTCAAACCATTGTAAATTATATGACAAAGTTCCCAAGTTTGATAAGAATGACGACACTGAATTACATATTTATGGAGCCTATTGAAATATTTATAAAACAGTTCATTCTCATATTGGGGAAAATATTTAGTAGCCATCTATCTAAACTAAACTAAATAAACATACTAATACTCTATACTACAAAACACAACAATTGATGCGGGAGCATTAGCACGAGTTAGAGGCCGTGACCCACGACCCAAAGAAAAATTAAAAATGTTCGATTTGGGTTCAATACGGATTTTTAAATTAGCTTGGGAAAACGTATTGAAAGAACAAAAGAAGGTGCAAGGAAGCTACCTTGGGACGTGTGCCAAGGAAGGCGTGTGGGACCACACATATGGAACTACTAATTAGATTAGGGTTTGTGTTTTCTTATTTTAATTTTACTAATTACTAAAATTTGTTATTAGTTTGTTACAACAAGCTTGTTAGGTCGTTACAAGTTAGTTACAAAAAGTTAGTTATAGTTTGTTACTAGTTAGTTATTAAGTTGTTAGGGAGTTTGTTACAACTTAATCTTTTCTTTTATTATTTTATCTTTTAGATTTAAATAAGGATTATCTTTAATCCATAAGATAGAATTAGGAGATCCTAAGTTGAGAAGAGGCACACGGTTTGGCCGAGTCTTGGGAACCGTGTAGGGTTTCTTGGTTGTAACCTATTTTGAGTCAGTTTTGTGACGGATGACCTTACTATAAATAGGCATCCTTAGTTATTGTTTTAGATATTCAAGTTATAAAATAAATTCTCTTTGTTAAATTTTAATTACAAAAAACTAAAGTATATGTGTGAGCTTTAAACCCGAAGTATCTGTGTGAGCTTCAAAATAATTGAGAGCGTATCTATGTGAGCTTGATCAATTATCCTATCCGTCGACAATCATAAATAATTCATTACATCATCTCATCAATCTTTCAAGTATTAAGTGTTGTGCCTTATTACGTCATCAACGATCATCATCATCAAGAACATCACCAACGTTCAAGAACCACCACCAGCGACCACCGTCGACCACCACGTGACCACCGTCCACGTCGTTAGCCACGTCATCACCACCGATCATCAATTCGTTTATCATTCATCATTCTTTGTTATTTTTCGTTCTTTATTCGTTCTAAATTGTATTATTTCACAAGTATATTTATTCCGCTGCAACATACGTATTTTTGTTGATCGTCTTAATTGATTATCACCCCAAATACGTATCAAATTGGTATCAGAGCTTCGGCTCTTGGTGTAATTTTATTGCAGCAGTTCTTGGGAAAGTTTATCACCATGGTAGGATCTCAAGATGGAGACGGAGAGGAGAAGTCATGGGAGGCGAGCAACATGGAATAAAAATCAGAAATTCAAGAGCTCAAATACCTCATCAAGACTATGATGACCAAAGGAGGTCATAAGAAGACGGGAGAGTCCTCATCTAGGGCGAGTAACTCGGAAGAAGAGGCAGAATTTAAGGGCAAGACTTAGGACAAGAACGAAGATGATAGAGGTCTCAAACTTGACATCCCTGAATTCAAAGGAGATATGGATCCGGAAGATTTCTTGGAATGGCTTAGACAAACTGAGAGAGTCTTTGAATACAAGTAATATGACGACCGGAAACAATTTAAAGTTGCTATCTTGAAACTTACTAAATATGCTTCGTTATGGTACGAGAATCTTGTGAAGCAAAGAAAGAAGCAACGCAAGGAAAATATTAAATCTTGGGCAAAATTAAAGAAGCACATGATGAAGAAATTCTTGCCAAAAGATTATAATCAAGAAAACTATTTAAAACTCCATTCCTTAACTCAAGATAATATGACCGTCTCAGAATACATTAGGGAATTTGAAAAGATGACTATTGTATGTGACTTAGATGAGAGGGAGGAGTTAAAAGTTGCAAGATTCATTCGTAGGTTAGTACCAACCCTAGATTCAAGGGTTGAGATACAAAGTTACGATGATTATTATGATGTGTGCAGGATTGCCTTAAAATTCGAAAGACATGACAAGGCAAGAAAGACAAATACTTATCGAAGCACACGGGTCGGAGAGAGCTCATCCTCTTACACGTCCAATGCCATGCCTAAGACCAAGGAGGCGTCGAAAGAAGAGGTGGCCGAAAAGGCCAAAGGGACGTTCAAGCCAAGTATTCCTGATCCTCGAGGGAGTACAATTAGAAGATGCTACAAGTGTCAAGGCTATGGACACATTGCTACAGATTGCCCTCAAAGGAGAACCTTATCAATTCAAGAACTTCAAGGTATGGTTCCAAACTTTGTTGCAACTGAATTAATTGAGGAGAAGAAAATTGAGGAGGAAAAGATAGAAAGAGAAACCGTAGAGGCCGAGAGTGAGGACGAGGGGGATTGTCTCGTTGTGCGGGCCTTACATGTGGAGTCCACGACGGAAGGAGAGGAGCAAAGGGATAATGTTTTCCATAGTCGTTGTAAGGTTGAGGGGAAAAAGTGCGACTTGATCATAGATAGCGGGTCTTGCACTAATGTTGTTTCAAAAACCTTAGTCTCGGAGTTGGAACTAAGTGTTAGGGCTAGGGAAAAACCGTACAAGCTACAATGGTTAGATGGGAACCAAGGGGTACGGGTTGAGAAACAAGCCTTGATAGCATTCAATATAGGGCCATATGAGGATAAGATGTGGTGTGATATCGTACCTATGAATGCGTGTCACATACTACTTGGGAGGCCATGGCAATACGATAGGAACGTTGTGCACGATGGTAGAACTAATGTGTATAGCGTTACTAAAGGAAAGTCTATCTATCATCTCCAACCTTTGTCTACAAGAAGGTCGAAACCACCCGATTCTAAACGGGAGAGCTTGATGGAACTTATGGGGAAGGAAAACGAGGGTGGTAGGAGTAACGAAGGGCTGAAAGAAATTCATGGAGGGGATAGAGGTTGTGAGGGGTTGCCAAGTAAGGAGGAGCACGGAGGTCTTAGGGGTGCGACGGCCGTGAGCTTGGCGGAGGTTGAAGGCCACGAAGTTTATAAGGCCGAGGAAGTAGGTGTTGTAGTCAACGGAGGCCGCGAGGATGCTAGGACCGAACACAAGAAGTCCAAGGAGCGTGGGAACCCTAGGAGCGTGGGTTTTATGGCTAGAGAAAATCATGGTCTAGTCAAGGCAAGAGCAAGCATGGCTAAGTCTACTCAAGATATACTCGATCTTAATTTGAGGTCAAATTCTCAAAAACTGAGAGAGTATGATGCGGGAGCATTAGCACGAGTTAGAGGTCGTGACCCACGACCCAAAGAAAAATTAAAAATGTTCGATTTGGGTTCAATACGGATTTTTAAGTTAGCTTGGGAAAACGTATTGAAAGAATAAGAGAAGGTGCGAGGAAGCTACCTTGGGACGTGTGCCAAGGAAGGCGTGTGGGACCACACATATGGAACTACTAATTAGATTAGGGTTTGTGTTTTCTTATTTTAATTTTACTAATTACTAAAATTTGTTATTAGTTTGTTACAACAAGGTTGTTAGGTCGTTACAAGTTAGTTACAAAAAGTTAGTTATAGTTTGTTACTAGTTAGTTATTAAGTTGTTAGGGAGTTTGTTACAACTTAATCTTTTCTTTTATTATTTTATCTTTTAGATTTAAATAAGGATTATCTTTAATCCATAAGATAGAATTAGGAGACCCTAAGTTGAGAAGAGGCACACGGTTTGGCCGAGTATTGGGAACCGTGTAGGGTTTCTTGGTTGTTTCCTATTTTGAGTCAGTTTTGTGACGGATGACCTTACTATAAATAGGCATCCTTAGTTATTGTTTTAGATATTCAAATTATAAAATAAATTCTCTTTGTTAAGTTTAAATTACAAAAAACTAAAGTATTTGTGTGAGCTTTAAACCCGAAGTATCTGTGTGAGCTTCAAAATAATTGAGAGGGTATCTGTGTGAGCTTGATCAATTATCCTATCCGTCGACAACCATAAATCATTCATTACATCGTCTCATCAATCTTTCAAGTATTAAGTGTTGTGCCTTATTACGTCATCAACGATCATCATCATCAAGAACATCGCCAACGTTCAAGAACCACCACCACCGACCATCGTCGACCACCACGTGACCACCGTCCACGTTGTTAGCCACGTCATCACCACCGATCATCAATTCGTTCATCATTCATCATTCTTTGTATATTTCGTTCTTTATTCGTTCTAAATTGTATCATTTCACAAGTATATTTATTCCGCTGCAACATACGTATTTTTGTTGATCGTCTTAATTGATTATCACCCCAAATACGCATCAACAATTAACTATTACCTTCCCCGGCAACAGCGCCAAATTTGACGGGCTGAAAGTCGTATGCCTATCAAATAATAATTTATAATCACTTACTTACTAAATTACTAAAACAGTAATAAAACAAAAGTAAGGGTCGAACCCACCAGGAAGGACTAAGTCAATTAAAGTGTCAAAAAGTATAGAGTAAAGTAACCAGTTTTGTAATACCCCGTATTTTAACCTCGGTCATCAGCAGTCAACCATGTTTCATACACGTATTTCAAACGGGATGTTTATAAAGTATTTTACGTAATTTATTATTATTTTATAAATCATATTTCTACGATTGTTTTGTATTTCATAATCATTTTATATTGATGATTATTTCATAAAGTGACATTTCATTTGTATTTTCCTTAATTTTGATAATATATTTATAATTAAATATATTTCCTATTTATATTTATTTCTCATTTAAACTTGTTTTACTATTTAAGTCGTAAGTATATTTTAAACTTGTTTTATTATTTAAGTCGTAAGTATATTTAAATGATAATTTTATATATTCTTAAGTAAGTACTAATAATTTTATATAATCTTATAATTAATTTAATTGATATTTACCAATACTAATTATATGATTTAAGTAATATAATTATTTATACGTAATTGTTAATTTTTAAGTTATGAGTCGGAATCGGGGTGTAAGTCCTTGAAAAGCGTGATAGGCTTGGGCTCGAGTAGGCTATGAGAACCGTGTAATACCCAATATGATCTAATCGACATATTGTAATACCTCGTATTTTATAATAATATTTATTGGTTATATTGGTCGTATTTGAACATTAGTATTCGATAATTAATTTTCGAATAAGTGTTTTATATTTTATATGTTGCTAATGTTATGTCGTATATGCGTGCTAATAGTAAACCGTATCTTAAATGTTTGCATTGGGCCTCGAAATGCACGTCTAACACGAGCAGACTGTAATGCCTTTCATTTTTGAAACTCGGATTTTGACTCGGACTTAAAGTTATAGGTCTTATTTTATGTTACGGTTTTATATTATTTGCTATCGTAAGTAGATATATGAAGTAATAATAATGTTACGAGTTATACGTGTATGACTAGTTGGGCTCGATTCGTTTTACGAAAAAGAATTGTGTAGATGGTCATAATAGTCTATGACTTGTGATTGGGCCAAGAGTTACGTGACCCAATCATAACCCCCATACAAACCCAAGTTTCAGAAACCCTATGAAACCCGTATGAAACCGTATGAAACCCTCTCAACCGTATGAAACCCGTATGGCCTTCCCCAATACAAAAACCCTATTTTACTTCACCTGCCTCCACTCAACACCAGCAGTAACATCCGTCACAGGAGAGAGAGAGAGAGTAAGGCGGCAACGACGTTGGTCAGGGTGTTTTCAGGAAAGTTTTGGGGCGGTTTCAGGCGAACCCAAGGTGAGTGTCGTTCCCTCTTTCGTTTTGCTCCTTTTCGCACCTGCCTTAGTAAAGCATCGTCGGGGTCGGGTTTTGGTGGTGGCCTGAGTATCAGCGGTGGTCGTTAGTGTCGGAAACGATGTCGGCTTTGGGTTTGTTGATTTGAATTGTTTACGTATAAGGTCTGGGCGTGGTGCCACCGTTGACTCGGGGAGGTCAACACGGTGGTCGTCTAGGTTGATGTCAGGGGTAGTAATGGTGGTGGTTCTGGTTGTTGTCGGGGTTGCGAGTGGTGGTTGCGGGGTTCGGTAGTAGTCGGGTTCGCGGTAATTGGGTGTCTAACCAGGCTTGGTTATGGCTGTGGTGGGACACGCAGGTTCAGGTGAGTGTGGTTGGTGGTGGCTACGACAGTGGTGGTGGCGGCAACATGGTGGTAACCGGGTTTCCGCGGACTGAGTGAAGAGTCGTGGGGGAGGGGCGTTATGTTCATGGGAATGGACGTACTTTATAATTTTATATTATTATTATTATTATTATATTATTATTATTATTTTACTAATCGACAATCAGATGGTATGCATGTTCCATGCTTTTTCCTACCAGCCACTACCCAATCACTAATTATTAACTTATTATTATTATTAACTTATTATTATTATCATTATTATTACTATTATTTTATATTATTATTATTTTTATGGTATTAATAATTGTATGGAATGATATTATTGTTTTGAGATGTCATTGATAATATTTTAATATATAGTAGTTTACGTGGCATTTTATATCGGAAATTTCTTCTTTGGGCAAGGTTGCTAAAACGGGAAAGTTTCTATTTTAGGAAACTTTCCACTTTTAGGAAGTTATTGTATTTAGTGTACCTATTACATAAAATGAGGATTAGTGAAGGTTTATTGATCGTTAATTATATTTGTTAGGTGACGATTTTGAAGTGGCATAAGTCTGTTTACTTGCTGGCTTGCTAATGGATCATATTGCTATCCAGGTAGGATACATTGGCACTATACTCTATGATGTGTTATGAATGAGTGTTAGATTGTGCGTTATGGATGCTGAGCATGATCGATATGATAATGATATTGGTTGTATTGAGTGTTGATTATTATTAGTGGCATGAGCATTGCATTATTTAATAGTATGAATGATTAAGAGTATTGTTGCATTCATGAGCATGACATATGCATTGGTTACTGAGAAAGATGTGAATCAGATGTTGTTCTGATATAAAGCCCAGGGTGGTTCTGCAGACCAGGCCTGGTGTCTTATCAGCTATTGAGCTGGTGTTCGGTGACGACCGATTATAGTCTGCCGGGAGGTTCGGTATGGCTGGGTGTTACGGGTTTGAGATTGTGATTGAGATTGAGATTGAGCTCGAGCATATCATTGCATTTGCATATCATAATTGTTGCATTATCTATTTTTTTGTTATCCTACTCAACCGCGAGGTTGACAGTGTATTCGTGTACACCTACGATGATCCGGAATGGGGAGTAGATTCTACAGGTCAGAGACAGATGGATTAGGAGCTTGGGCATGGAGTGAGACATGGCTTGTACATACTTAGAATTAGATCACATACTTAGATGTTATCAGTTGTACTTTATTCTTTGCGTAGTAGTTGTAATATCAAAAGTTCAAATCCAATCAGTTTTATATAAAGTAATTTGGTTTGTTTTACTTTGTTATTCACTACCTCGGACATTCCGAGATGGTAACAACTCTATTTATTTGAGAATGTCTTGCTAAAGGCTCTTAAATAAATGGGGGTGTTACAAGTTTGAAGGGATTTGATTTGGTTGATTAATCCAAAGAACTAAGACTAAGCAAATAATAAAGATGAATTCAGACGATTTGGAAGGCTTTAGAGTCAAGCATATATCCCCACTCAATAACAATTGATCATTGTAAGACAGTTTCAATTACTAATCTTGATTACTCTACCGTAAATGCAAAATTCCAATTCTCCTTACGTATAGTCAATTAAAACGAATCCTGTTCTTAATCAACCCTAACTATTAAACAACCTTAACAATCCAGCTCAAGGTTTAATTCAACAGAAGCAATATAATTTAGAGAATTCGATAGAGAATAAATAGCGGATACAATCCATATGCACTTTAGATATTTATGTTAATTGCTTCTAAGTACTAATATCAACGTATCCCGTTCAATACTAATTCTTAGATGTTACCAATGTAAATTTAATCAATAAATCATATTCAGTTAACAATACTAACAATAGAAAATGAAGAGATCGCTTACTAGTTGCACACCTAGCAATTATAAATCAACATTCATGTAATTAAGAACTAAGCAATTCACAATAATCAAGAAGAGAAATTAAAACATTCAAACTCACAACCGGATTTAGAGTGCTTCAATCGCTTGAATCCAAGAAAGAGGGAAATTAGTTACACATAGTTTTGAGAATAGCAAAATAAGGTTTTTGTCTCCATGGCGGCTAACCCCCTTCTAAAACCTAGATAAAAATCTTATATAGTAATTAGGTAAAAACTAAAATCTGAACAAATGTCGGTCGCGCTTCAGTCGCACTTCACTCGCGCTTCAGTCGCACCTTGGTCGCGCTTCAGTCGCGCCTATGTCGCTGCCCATTGCTGATTTTCGCACATTAGTGCACTCAATTAGTGCACCCTAAGCGCACACGTCTCAGATATCTTCATAAGTACTTGGGCCCATCTATCCTCAAGCTTAGGTTCCGTCTTTGACATATAAAACCGACCCACAAGCGCTTCTTCATCGTTTCCAAGCTTCATCTTTAACATTAGGAACCAAGTTCCGTCATTATTACAACTCCAAGCATTGTACCGTTATAAGTCATAAACTACCGTCATTGTTACTTGAACTTTACTAATTCGACCCTCTTTAATACATACTAAAACCGTCTCATCAATAATTTTCAAAGATAATAAAAGTTAATTATCCTCTTGAATATGTTTTTTTATATATTTTATTTTCGCAGTACGTTTATTACTCAATATAGTACTTTTTGCACTAAATTTTCCATTTGTTTGCCCATCACTAAAAAAACAGTAAAGCTAGTTATGTCTCCCTTCTCTCAACTATTGAAACCTTAACCATCTCCAATCACAATAATTCTTCAATTATGACCGATTATTCAATTTAAGTGACGAACAAATAATTACTTCAGTAATCCTATATTACTTATTAATTTGAATTTTTTTTGTAATTTAGTTTCCATTTTAATTAGGGTTTAGAGTGTAACTTAATAAAGATGTACTAGGGTTGGTTTATTGGTCTTCATTACGATCGTCAGCGGTTCGCCGGTGCCGTTGTCAGTATTGTACAACCGATATGGCAGTCGGCGAGGCTGGGACAACGGTGGCGAGGTTAGGCTGTCGGCGAGATTGGGCCAGCGGTGAGCGTAGGGCGCCGGCAGGTGGGTCTCCAGTAAGGGTTTGTTTGATTCTTAATTTTTGCACGTAGTACACAGTGTTTGACTATATTGTTTTATTTATTCTTTTTTTCCCATTTTTCTCACAGCAGTACACAATTTACACATTGTTTTTTTACCTTTTTTTCCTTTTTAATTCATTGAGTATGTATACTGTAGTACAAAGGATTATTTGCAGTGGTATTTCCCCTCTCCCGATTAACCACCACGGGCGACGACCAAGCCAGCGGCCGACGGCCGGTATGCCCTATCCCCATGTCATCCTTTGGAAGAATGACTTTTGGAGGGATGTTTTTACACAGAAATGTCATCCTTTGGAAGAATGCATTTCTCACTGGCCTGAGAAACCTGATGGATACAGGTTAGTCTCATCAGTTAACTGTGAATTCTGGCTCCGTCACTGTGCAAATGTAACGAATTGTCTTGCAGGGAAATTGTCAAAGAATATAGCATAAAAGTGATAGAATTGGGATCAAGAATATTGGAGGTGATAAGCGAAGGACTAGGGCTTGAACCAGGGTATTTTGGGAAGGAATTAGGCCAAGAAACGAAGGTGACTGTGACTCACTACCCAGCGTGTCCCGATCCCAGTTTCACCTTCAGATCATCAATGCATAATGATTCAAGTCTTCTTACCATTCTCCTGCAAGGCCATGGGAATGTTTCTGGTCTGCAATACTATCAGGATGGTGAATGGACTACCATTGATCCTAGTCCTGATGCCTTGGCTGTTTTCTTGGGTCACATCATGAAGGTACGTACTTCTTCAATAAGACCGTCTCAATGGATCGTGTTAGGGTGTCACGTAAAAACAGGAGGCGTACCCGCGTAGCAGAGTTTCTGGTATTGCAATATTGTTTTCTTACAGTTATTTATCAATTTAAGTTTCGGGTTCTGTCTCGGAGATTGTTAACAATGGGAAGCTGAAAACTGCAGATCATCAATCAGTTGCGAAAAAAATGGAAGCTTGAGAAAGCAGTGCTTTTTTTCTGACTCCGACACAAGACTGTTTTGTGGAACCTGCAAATGCTTTGATCACCCCTGAGAATCCTCCACTCTATAAGAGTTTAACATTCAAGCAGTTTTTCGATGTTCACATTGAAATCCGTCGGATAAAAGCAACTACGGAGGATCTCTCCAAAGCCCTTTCTATCGAAGCCTAAATCCCAAATAAACTGTATCGTTTTAATTAAGAACTGTTTGTCTTGTGTGAGACTGTTTTTTTTTCTCCTGCGAATAATCGAATGTTTGCTGTCATTCTGTTAATAAGCATTACAGTCTTTTAGATGTCAAGTTTAAATATGATTAAGGAGTAAGGACCCAGATCGACATGAAGGCGATGAAGCGACTATCATCTGTAGGCCGCTGACAGTCGTCAACATGAGTAACTAATGCAACATAAAAAGGAATAGTTGCTGAGTCGAAATTTGGAAAAATCGATACAGTAAGTTGTCGATGATGAATTGACATTGTACAATTACACAAATAGCAAACGAAATATGCAAAAAAATGGGTAACAACAGAGGTTACTATTTAATGAAGAAATTGAATGAACTTCTTGTTTATAGCTTACTGTATCATCAAGCAGATCACAGCATGAACTTCGTATTCTCAACGTCAAAGACTTGAGACGACGATAGCTGTGGCTCCTGCAGAAGTAGCCACGCGAATATGCTTAAGCTTAGCCAAGTTAACAATCAATTGGAGTATAAAACAAGAGCCCATATAGGGTATGAGGAAACTCGCCTGTGATATCCTGCGGTTTAACAACTTATCAATGAGCTTAGAACTGAGGCATCTAGATGCAAAGGTCTCGAGAATGATCTCCCGAACTGAACTTAATAGTTCTGCGTATGTCAACTTTGGTTTCGTCAAAATGGTTTGGATCAAACAATGAGTCATGACGCCACTCATTGCCTTCTTCGTGAAAGCCTGCACGTTCGTTGCAGAATTAACAGGTTTAATATATCATGACTGTTATAAGGCATATGAACTCGTGCTGCAACGGCATTTGCCTATGGTTCGGGAAAGTGGACGCTCATAATTGCGCAGAATGACTAATTCCCGGTGAAAAATGGACAACATAGGCAATGTAAGTTAGCTTAGAACTCACATTGCTGTCAGTAGCCATCTCATCATCGCGGCAAGCACTAAAACAGATGGCGCGACCACCACTGGTGCATTTTCTTACTCCAGACGGAGGTCGATTGTCCAGCCATGTTTTCCTGGTAATAAGTACGGTCAAGATCAGTTTGATGCTCTGACAAACCTCAAAGCTTATTAACACATACGACAACATACACGTATTGAGTATAAGACTAAAACTGCATAGGAAAAAAGAGAGGGCGGAAAGTTACTGACTCTTTCAGGCTATAAAAATATTCCAGATCAAGTATGGTTCCGCTGTGACAAGCATCGATAATTGCATGAAGGGTGACTCCATTAATTAGCGGCTTCACAATCATGTCGTTGAGATCATTGTCAAAGATCATTCCTTTCGTCTTAAAATCAACAGGGCACAGTGTCTCATCAAATCCATCAATTTCATCATCGTCAAAATCAGGCTGACGTAAACCGTGTCCTGAGAAGTAGAACACCAATGAATCTCCTGGTCTGCATCCCTCAACCAGCCATTTCAACCCTGCTTCCATGTTTGCTTTCGTGGGAATTCGATCAAGATTGTCCTCTTCTGTTTCATGTTCATTTAAACAGTATTGCATTAACAAAAATAAGTGTAATTCAGATCGGAAAATGATTTTCAATTACCTGTAAGGACTCTAATCACGTGCTCCGGAAAATGATACTTGTACATCAGAAGGTGTTTTATATTGTAAACATCAGTAAGAGTTCCTTTCAGCTTGTATTTCTGCTTCTTGTAGCTCACACCGCAAATAAGTGCTCGCTTTCCCAGGCTTGATTCACAGAGAACTCTAGGACATGCATTAAACATCGAAAAAGAAGCTTTCGGTCTTTCAAATGCCAGATATTTAACACCAGATGATCCTGAAAACCGCGCAAGACTGCCATTATCGTTGCACTGGTTATTCTCACTGGAGCTTTTTATCTTCTGCAATGGAGAGGTCTTCACACTTCTGTTTGAGACAATTGTAGAGCGGGTTTGTTCTTCGTGTGTTTGTATAGGTATTAAGGAACGACATCTCGAGCAACAGAATACATCAGTCCGTTTGACAGCAAAGTGATCGAGTCTGCAATATCCACACTGGATTACAATTCCACGATTTCCACTCATTCGTATTTGTGAGTCCAAGGAAGCAGTAATGATCAAGACACACAACACGACTCTAGGAATATTTTACGATAAATTTTCTATCGAATATTATACAAAATACAACCCAATCATACCTACGAGCTCACTGTGGTACTAATTACTATCCTAATCACTCAAAAGTTTTGACAAGCCAGGGTATCGAAATATAATGTGAGCGCATATATATATATATATATATATATATATATATATATATATATACCTTACGCGATTACATCATGCTCAAGTGCTTCCCCGCTTTTCCTTTATAAAGAAAGTCACATGGAAAATGACAATATCTTACAAGTTACAACCGACTATAAATGAGATAGACGGAGTATTACTTTTCAGGTCTGCAGGGGTATATCTTTTTTTCGGCTTTAAGAAGTTTCTTGAATCAGATGCTCCAATCCATTAGCTTGTACACCATCAAGGTTTTTCTTTGTGTATTTAGGTCTTTGATACCCACTTAATACAGTACCTGTGTCAGAAAACTAAAGGACACGAAGTTGTAAAGACAACCTGAGCAGATTCAAAGCATATAGCGCGATCACATGCCATGTTACCAAATAAAAGTCGTGACTGTAAAAATAAATCCGTCTACAGCATGAAAATGCACTGCTGGCGGGCTACCAGCTATAGAATGCGATAAAAAGACGAGAAATTTAACTTGTGCAACACCAATGTTAGATTAAGTACAGTTACAGTACGGATTAAATTCGGCACATTTTTCAGGTAACAGTCATAGGGCAGTCCTTAGGTAACCTGCCATGAACAATAATCAAATCATTTGTACTTACAGAGATGCCGCCTAGACTTCAGTGTTCAGTTTACTGTAATGTTTAGGCACAGCAACTTTTACCAGTCATGCTAGTTTCCACGAGTACCGACTACATCAGCAGTCGGAAGGTGGGTTTTGAGGCTTGGGACAGGAAATCAGCAGTCTGAAATACAGAATCAAGAGTTCACTACATTTTGCATTGTTCGAAATACAGAATCCCTACCACTATCAGACAATCGACATTGCTTGTAAGCACCAATATAATTCCGTCTTCCTCCCTACAATGAAGATTTTTGTTTTTGGCCGAGGTACATTGCTGTAAGAATCAGTAAAAATATAATCTTTCACTAGCTAATTAACTGATTAGACCCACAAAATCAAAATGAATGATCTCAAATTTATTAAAGTACCAAAAGAAAGAAACTAAACAAATACTAAATCAAGTAAAAAGAACTGAAAAGATACCGATTTTTCAACCTAAAATCAGAATTCAGAATAAAAGAATCAATATTTCCTTTTGCCTTTTTCTGCTCAAATATTATTCAAACAATCAAGGCATGTACTTTGATTCTTCCTGCATGCCATTAACAAAGAATCAATCATAAACAAACTCGCTTAATATCCCAATAATTTTCTAAAGCTAAATCAAAGTTAGGTGTTGCGTGCAATCGTTATTGATATAAGACCGTCTCACCCCATGAGCTCATTCATTTGTAACCATGAGTGGTTTTAATGAAAAAGAATCGTGTCAGAATGTAAGACCATTTCACATACGTTACTAATTCAGTAATGTCTAAGACAAGGATAAAAACGTCAGCAGCAGGACTTGAACCTGCGCGGGCGAAGCCCAACAGATTTCAAGTCTGTCTCCTTAACCACTCGGACATACTGACCTTGATGAATAGGATTCCTCTCCGTTTCTTTTTTTTTTGTAGTTTTCTATTTCATCTAATAGAATAATATTAAATAATTATTCTTTCTCCACTTTGTTAGACAATTGATACCAAATCGTCTCAAAATAAAATGAACCATTAATTTTATGTATATTTATATCAATTGGACCCTTTATTTTAGCAGTTTTTTTATTGAATGTATAAAAAAAATTATTTATTTTTATGTATTATGTATTTAATATTAAAGATGATTTAAAATGGATCATTTCTATATAATAACATAAAAAGGCTTTTTGAGCCCCTATTAACGTGACACATCAGCTCATCCTCTAATTGACACATGTGCTCATCTATCCTACATGTCTGTCCTAGATGTCTATCTACTCTATCCTATTTATTAACAAACAGCAAAACCAAAAAAAAATAAGCCAAACAAACAGACCATTCATCTTCAACCTCTTCTATTACTCACCATTATTTCTTTTAAGCCTCCCATCATCAATTTACCCGTTATTCACATTTATATCTATCCATCATCAATTTCTCTCTTTGTATTCCTATGCAACAACGAAACCGAAAAGTTGAATTAACTATGTCAACTGATTGCTAGCTCCATTACTCCCAATTATTGTCTAACTGTTTCGACCGACACATCTGCTATATGAGGCATCATATTTTTCGTTTCTTTTTGTTTTCTGAACAATTGAAGATTGTGTAGTTTGAAAATTCGTCCTTTTTTGTAAATAGTTTGACATTTTGAGCCATCATGTTCAGAAATTCTGAACTGTAGGTGCTTATGTTTATAGTAGATTTTGATTTTCATTGACTTGGTCTTGATTCTGCCCAGTAGGAATCCAAATTTTTTAATTCAGTATTCTATGCCATGGACAAAACTTAACAATTTTTTTCGCATTCGTTCTTATGCTTGCCTGGCTGAATATTCTCTTTTCTCAATGGTTTTTGCTCTTTAGATCACTTCAGTTCCTACTAAATTATACGATGGTCAGAAGACAGGCACAAGTGGCCTGCGGAAAAAAGGTTTATTTCTTCTTCCTGTGCTATTGAACTCAACTATTTGGGAATTTGAGGTGGATTCTTACACTTACTTTACGCTTTCTGGTTTTAGGTCAAAGTGTTTATGCAAGAGAATTACCTCGCAAATTGGATACAGGTATGATGTCTGTAATCTTTTATTTTGTGTTAAAAACATTGCTTGGGATTATTACTATTGATTGATTTACGCATTGCCTATGATGGGCAGGCATTGTTCAATTCTCTACCACCAGAGGATTATTTGAATGCACTGTTGACCGCAAAAGGCCGTTTTTTGTATGATTTTTCCTGTGCAGGCCGCCTCGGTCTGATAAGAAGCTTGACCGGACCGGGTCGGGTCCTGGACTGGGGTCTGAGCAGGCGGAGGTGTTGGCGGGTGTTGATGGGTCGGTTGTTGATGAGGTGGTTGACACACTGAAGAGGTGCGTTTATTTCGTTTAGTGTTTTTTTAGGATGTAGATGAGGGGTTTGATGAAATGTCTCTGAGAGTTATTGTTTGCATAAGGATTAACCTTTATAACGGAAACGATTATAACACATTTTATGTTGGTATGATGTATGATGAATTTGGTAAATGCTCATTTTAGGTTGATTTGAATTTAAAAAGATCTGGTTTGGGTTTGTTACTTATTCTAATATACATGCAATGGTGAATTATGTGGTTTGTGATTGTTCAAACAAAGATTGGATTTTGCAACAACCATTTTACTTATTGCTATCGTTTATTGAGATGCATATGTTATTAGAGGTGACTGTATATGTTATTAGAGGTGACTGTATGTCGTACAAAGGTCTTACATGTATATCTCTTGGAGGTATCGAGTTAATAATGATTTGTTGCCTTTTCCAATGTTTCCATGTGAGCGCAGTCAGAATTTCTTTTAAGTAACGCTCATGTAAGCTTTAGGAACCAAATGTGTTTGGCGGGTGAATTGCTCACCTCATCCCTTAATCATGAGACCATGTTCGATCCCTACACAGAGAATGGAGCAAACTCTTTGGTTAGCCTTTTACCTCTTCGTGAGAGCACGCGCGGTAAGGAGATTATGCACTCTGCTTTACACCAAAAAATAGATGGTGATTGAGAACTAATATTGGATGTCAATAAGTCTTGGTGTTTGATTGTACATGCTTTTTTTCTGATACACTATACAAATGAACAAAAAGTAAATATTCAGTAAAGCTCTACTTAGAAATTTCTCATAGTGTGTTATCAGATGATTCAAGAACGCGTTAATATCGGCTTTTGTGGGGTGGAATGATAATAAAATTAATGTACGACTATACGTTGAAGCATGAAGTCATGATACAAATTTGAAATTTGTTAAGCTCGGGAATTTGCTTGACTCAATGTATCGGCGTAGACCTCATTGCTAAAAGAAATCATAAGATCTCTTCATCCTAACATTATAAGATTTACAAAGGTCAGTTCAGTTGAATTTTTATTTACTGTTTTCGTAAGTTGGGCAAGAAGTTCATGAATTATTTGATGATCCCGAGTGTTTTGAAGTGTTTGTTCGTTTGTGTTAATTTTGGTTGGTGTTGTCACCAAATATCTTGCACTTTAATAATCACCACGTATGATGTGAAAGAGCAATTTGCAAGCACCATAGATTGGTTGCCTTTACTGAGTAGAATTAACTACATACAAAGATATGACGAAGATGAACACCGTAATTTAGGAGAAGTCAATTTGTTGGCAAGTATTTGAAATACTACAGAACTGTACTGGGACACAACACGCATTCAAAGTCAAGGTGGGAATGAGCAAATATGAATCTGAACGTGAACTCAAAGGACAAAAGACACTAACACCGGAGGAAAACGAAGAGAAAAAAATCGTGAACAACAAAAACAAGGAAAAGGTAAGATAGAAAAACAAACACTGTACAAAAAAAATATTGAAATAAAATACAAAACATTGACATGTGACTCAAAATGCAGGCAACGCTACAGCAAGAGGAGTCCCTACAACTACCTACAATAGATGGATTTTCAACACAAACGTCAGACAAGAATGAAAAGCGAAAAAATTTGGAAGTGTACGTAAAGTAAATTCAAACAATAATATTATTACATTTACATTCAAAAACACAAATCTAAAAAATCAACACTTACAAATGCATGGCTAGAAGAGGTGAAAAAGACATCAATATGGAGGGGAGTATAATCAACAAGCGCACAAAAGGACAAGAATCAGCGCCATAAAACACAATGTCGACGCCAAAAAAACACAGCAGCAACCACCAAGTAGAATATTCCTTTTAGTACTTAATGAAAACTAGAACCATTTACGTCTTATTTGTTATAGTTTTGTACGCTACTTTGCTAGAACTACTCTATTAAATTATACACAATATTTTCGTTGAATTTAATAATTGGTATTAAGTTTGTTGAATGCATACGATCTCAGTAAATATGAATTCACCACATAAATTTTACATTAAAAATCAGGTGAGTTGGACACAAAAATTAAGCATTACTTCAGAAATTTTAGTGACGAATGAGAACGCCCAAATTTGAAACTAATTTGCATTAACAATAAGTATTCACCCTTATTATTTTTTTGGCACATGTATGTATTCACCCTTATTATTATCCTTATGGACACGCACCAAAAAACACAACCTCAACATTATAAATGTAACCAACCAAAAAAAACCCGTGAATTTCACGGGCACCCGAACTTGTTAAGTGATTTCAAGCCATTTTTTATCATTTTAGATATGGTCATTTACAGATGTCATTATTTTACTCGAGTCATATCAGATTTGGTCAACATTAGGCCAGTCAAAGATCGAGCTGGGTCTTAATCGCGCAATTCAATTTCAGATCGTATTAGGTTACGCACATTCAAGTCATTTCCTCGTCTCGTTCTAGCCTTACCATTAGCTTTATTAGGCCTAATACATACATGGATCACCTTCACTAGTAGAATAAACCAACATAACCCAAATTTAAAACAATCACTATCCATTAACATAAATCCATAACCATTACACAAACAACATTACGTATTCGGTCGATGTAGCTTGAATTTGAGTCCGCAATATCCTCTCTTGTGAGAATTTTACACTACTATAAATTTTTTTTGTTTTTTTTTTTAAAATCCCAGAAATGGGTAACTATATTATCAGAAGATCATTTCCTGCAATGTTAGAAGCTAGACTCGGTAAACTACCAGTCCAAGTCTTCTTTCCGACATACATCGACGAGTCATGAGCTAGCTCATGCGCTACCTCATTACATTTCCGATCAATATTAGACCACCAAAGTTCAAAAAAAGACTCACATAAATCATAAATATCCTCTAAAATAAGATGATAATTGTTGCGACCCGTTGTTTTGCTCTTCAAATCCTCGATCAAACCTTTGCAATCACTACTATAATTTTAGAACAATTGAAACCTATAATTAACCGATCAAAACCCCTTGCTTGTTAATCTAATCACTCGCGATCGCAACTCACCCTAATGTGATTATGTGAGCCACCTAACCAATTCCTCAAAATTATTGTAAGAGCTACCACCAACTCTAGTAGCAATCCTAGCCATGTTCTTCAATTCCAAAGCCCTAACCCTAATTTTTTCCCCATTTTCACCTTCCATCATCTCTCTCACCACAATTTCAACCTGATTTCTCTTCACATCACCATCTTCATCCTCAATTTCCATCCCAATTCCCCATTCTTCGCAAGCATACGCACAATTCGTCGATTGATCCGCAAAAAACGGCCAACAAATCACCGGAATCCCTTCTCCCACGCTTTCAAGCATCGAATTCCAACCGCAATGCGTCAGAAATACCGCAATGGATGGATGTTTTACCACCGCTTCTTGCCGACACCATCGCGCAATCATCCCTCTTTCATTGATCTCATCCATGAATTCCTTCGATAAAACTCTAGTTTCGCCACTGACGAGATCTTCTCGAATTATCCAGAGAAAGTACTGATTACTATTCGCTAATCCCCATGCAAATTCCGTTAATTGATCATACGTTAATGTCGCTAAACTTCCGTAATTAACGTAAATGACTGATTTTGGACTTCGTTGATCTAACCAATTTAAGCAATTTGAGTCTTCTGCAAATAAATTTGATCTGAACTGTTGAATTTGAGGCTGTTGATCGCAGAGTAACGGTAACGGACCGATAGCGAGTAAATTCGGTATCTTAAATTTGATTTGTTGTAATGCACTGTGTTCTAAATCGTCGAATGTGTTGAGGATTACAGTCCCGGAATTGACAGTGTTTGCTGCAGAAACTATGTTGTAGTTGATGAACATCATTTCGTCTTCGTCTGATCTTATGAATGAAGGAAGGTGCTTTAGCTTTGCTCCTTTGAATAGTCCCGGAATCCAGTCGACTGGTGTGTTGAGAATTCCATTGTTGACGTCTTTACCTGACAATTTATCGGAAGTAAATTAGTATCTGGAAGTTGTAAACCGGTTTCACATTTTCATCGCCTTGATCAGTTTCTAAAACTTTAGTATACAGAGTACTTGATTATCGTAAGCTTAAAGTATCAAACAATCGGTTTCTGTACTCTACAGAGAGAATGTTATACCTGATAAAGGGAAGAGACCTCGCTTGACGAGTTCATCATAATGCAAGTACCCGAGCACAGCGCAAGCACTTGCGGTATGAAAAGGGAAAACTCGGATATTGAACTCTTTAACAACTTCAAAAGCGAAGTTAAGTTGAGCATCTAAAATTACACTCGTAATAGGAGCTTTATCCGAGGAAGCAAGAAGCTTTCGTAGAAGAGACCTAAGCGCGTTCTTAGGCTCTTCTCCTGATGCCATAGACCGACACAAATCAGGATGTTCTTTCGCTCCACGCTTGTTATCCTTAGGCAATCCGTCTGGGATTGTTTCAAAATAAAACCCGTCAATCCCATCAATAAAGGGCAAGTCTTGGGCACGCGAATTGGCTTGTTGGTCGAAATTGAACTCTGTATGGACGAAGCTGATAAGGAAGCCTTTCGAATGGAGGAGCTTGGCTACGTTTGTCATCGGGTTTATGTGGCCTTGCGCCGGAGCCGGAATACAAACAACGTGATGCTGCTTAGGCTCCATTACTTTGAGAAATATGGTTTATGAGTACTATGACTAAAACAGAGTATTTATGTAAATGTGTGGACACCATGAAATAATGATAAGGTTTGATTGAAAGTTTGTCAAAATTGAGGGGTCTTTGTTACTTGCAGCTCAAGTCTTTATTTGGTATTGTTTTTTTTAGCAAGCAGCCGTAGAAAAGGCGAAAAGCGAGTTGATTTATTTTGCGGTAGGTCTTTTTTAAGATGGATTGCAGTTGTTTGTTTTAACTCTGCTATTTTGTATTGCTCTCATATATATGTAATGTCTTCAATCTATTTACTCTTCATAAAAAAGTTGGATAGTCGGATCAAATTAGTTAGTCTTTTTAAAAATCGGAGATATCGTTTTATGGTTAAAACTAAGTATATACACTAATAGATAGATGAAAATCTGAAATTAAACCATAACTTATTTGATATTCAGTATGGAGTAAATATTATTTAATATTAATAGTAGATACTTAACCTGTTTTAACTATAAAACGGATATCTATGTCTATTTATATACTCCGTATAAAACTATAAAAGCATCTATTGGATATTATATAAGTATTACAAAATGCATGTGTGAATATTTATATATATATTCAACTTTTATACCTCCGGTATTTATTGTATAAAATTGTTGTATACCATATAACGTTCTTTTTATATATGTTAAAACACCTTATTTATTATTGAAATATAGATGAATTTTCAACCAACTACAAAATGATGATAACCAAAGACGATTTTATTCTATAACTCGTCAAAGTCACATAATATGCAATATGCATGCATATATAATCTATTCTTTTAGAGTGCTAATTTCATTCACCAACTTGTTAAAATTCTGGTAAGAAGAACCACCAGGTTTAGCAGCATCCTCAGCCTTACACTTCCACTCTTTAGCCCTTCTTCTCATCTCCATCCCCTCACGTTCCTCCACCAAAACTCTAACCATCCTCTCCACCTCCTTTCGCTTCACATCGCTCACAATCTCCATCCCAATCCCCCAGTCGACACAGCTATACCGACAATTAGTCTGTTGCTCCGCGAAAAAAGGCCAACATAACATTGCCACCCCTCCACAGATACTCTCCAGAGTCGAATTCCATCCACAATGAGTCAAAAACCCTACTATCGACTCGTGTTTCAACACTTCCTTCTGATTGCACCAACTAACCAACATTCCTCGATCTTTTATCTCGACGACAAATTCTTTAGGCAAAGCTATCGAAGAATCTCCTGTAACAATATCTGGCCTAATCACCCATAAGAAATGTTTCTTACTATTTGCAAGCCCCCATGCAAATTCGACGAATTGTTCTTGCGTCATTACCGTAATACTCCCGAAATTTACGTAAACAACTGAATTCGGTTCTTTGGAATCTAACCATTCCATGCACTCGGGTTGTTCTTTCCATAAACTCGAACAAATTGACCTAATCCCGGAATTATTAACTTTCGGGATTAATTCCTCGACGAGGAGGTCTATAGATCCGACAGAATAAACTGGAGGGATTTGTTCCATGGTCGATAGGGCATTTAGGACGTCTTCTTCCAATTCTTCGAAGGTATTTAAGAAAATTGCGGTAGCCTGAGACGATATTTGGACTGCCCTTTGCATGTAATTGAGCATGTATTCATCTGGATCGGTTGTTCTTATGAAGGTTGGGAGATCCTTTAGTCGGACGTTACTTAACCCTTGTAGATTTACTTGGGTGTCTAAATAACCGTTCGTCAAATAGGTCGCATCTATATCACGATAAAGTAAAATGACTTATTAAAATTACAATATATATATATGTAAATATTACTTCTATGACCATTTTATACACGTAATTATATTACTGACGATTCAAATATTCAATCACATTTTTCAAACGTGTTAAAAAAATTGAAAGGTATGTAATACCGAGTACAAAACTATTTAATTTCATTTATGTTACTAGGTCCGACACTACTATATGAGCTATGTATGTCGTTATGAACGATCACTTTATTTCTGGTTGCTAATATTACGAGTATTATTCACGTACATGCATGCATTTATGTGATGTCCCTAGTAAATAGTTAGGTATTTAGGTGTGTAACCCTACCATATCATAAATAACGAAAAAGAAAGCTAATTTTTCTGTTTTAGTTGAATACTACTTCCTCCATTTTAATCCAAATACCCATTATGCTTTTTGTACACTATTCACCAATCAACTTTCAATCTCAATTTTCTCTCAATACATAAGAAAAAATATATTCAAGTGGGGTCTTGTTTAATTCGTCTTTACGAGTACATTGAAAATATATAACTTTTATAATTTTTACAAATACGTAGTTAAAGATATGAAGCACGCAAAACTTGCGTTGGCAAACGTGAATAAAGCATAATGGGTATTTGGATTAAAATGGAGGAAGTACTAATTAGTGTCTTAATTATATTCAAATTTCACGTTGTCATGTAGACAACTGCTTAGATTAAACGGGTAATTGGTAAATTAAAGTTGTTATAACTTAACTAGATGCTTTGAATTCAAATCTTGGGAATGCAACAAAATGATAATAAAACTCGTGAGGGAGGCGAATTCAGACTACTATAATGACGGGCCAGGATCCACGATAAGGAGGCGAGAAATTAAAGTCTAGTGAAGCGAATAAGTAATCATAAGAGAAACTCGAAACAATTTCAAAAGTTTAACTAAACCTTTGACCTTTCACATTTTTCATTGTTCAGCTGATCGGACGAGCACCACTAAATCCGCCACTAGCCCACTACTTCGCACTGGCTAATCTATGCTATTAAGTTATTTAATTAGGGTCGTTGCAATGACACTACACACTCGATCTAATTAATCTTTTCTACCTTTGTAATATGACTGCAATAAAAATGGAAAAGCTTTAAGTTTTTAACGTAACGTCTTCACGTTTCAGTCCTTTATTTATTGTTTTTTCTTTCTAAAACGACATCAGACTTATCAAATGTAAGTAAATGACTAAAACATACGTCCTCCATTCCAATCAATTCTATACATTTGTTTTATTTATGTTTGCCAATACCCATTATCTTTTGTTAATATCTTTATTTACATATCGGTAAAAATTATAAAACTGTGATATTTATTACAATATTCTCGATGAGACAATTTAAACAAGATCTTATATAATTATCTTTTATGTAATATATTAGAAGTTGTGTCGAAGATTCACTCTAATTATAAATAGTGTTCAAAAAGTGAAATGTATAAAATTGATTGGAACGGAGAAAGTAACAATTTATAATAATGCAATTTTCGACTTAGTTTCATAATAAAGCAACTTGCTTGCTTACCTAGGAGGGGAGTAAGCCCTCTATCAACAAGTGTACGAAAGTGTACATAACCCATAAACCCACACCCACTCATGGTCCAAAACACCACAACCGGTACTCCAACCTCCTTAGCCACCTCGACCGCAAAGTAAAACGCTCCGTCCGCCACAATGCAAGTGACTGACGGACCATCTTCACTCAGCCTATCAATAAGTTGACGGAACGGTTGATGACAAGTCGAGTTCATGGACCGACACAAGGCCTGTATATCCTGAGTAGCATCATCATTGAGAGACGGTTGGAGACCGTCAGAGATCGACTCAAAACTAAAACCCGGGAGGCCGTCGAGGGAGTGTTGGCCAAGGGATTTAAGGAAGCGGTTGTGGTTGTAGATGGTGTTCACGAAGGTGATGTTGAAGCCATTGGAATAAAGGAGTTTTGCAAATTGTAGCATTGGTGTTATATGGCCTTGTGCTGGAAATGGGATGCATATTACATGACCTTTACAACCATTATTTTTCATATTGTTTGGAGTAATTGTTTTGTGTTGTGACTGTTGTCTTTGGACATGAAAATTATATATAAATGGGGGAGGGGAGATATTGTTAATTACTTAATTTCTTAACTTTTTATTTTCCAACATATTTTGAGGGCCTCCGTTTTATTATTGCACGGGACTTCCGACTCATTTGAGACGCCCTGGTTAATTAGGTGGTATTAACATACGGTATCGCGTTCTTACAATTATTTTGGATTTTTTTTTTCGCAAGGAAACACCCCAAAGGGGTTAATTTATATCATTCAAATTACGATGAAAAGAGTTCACAAGAGCTTTAGCAGCCTCAGATTCTCATTCCCTTCTACCAATAGACCAGGGAAAGAGATGCGCTACCTTATGAGCTTCAACATTGTTTAAACGTCTAACAAAAGAAAACTTAACTGAAATAAAATCGACCATGATCGAAAAAATGTCCTCGTAAACAATGTGTAAGTCCGCCCTTCCGGTACATCGAACATTGAGATCCTGAATGACTCCCAAGCAATCACTTTCGATCAGCACCCGCGTTTGGCCCCTGCGTTTCGCCTCCTTCAGCCCCAAAAGAATGGCTTCTGCTTCCGCCATTTTTGGTGATCGGGATTCGTGCATCTGGACAACCACCACCCAGCCCACTTCGCCCCTAGCATCTCTGCTCATCGCCCCCAGCCCCATTCCCACTCCATCCAGCACCCCTGCGTCCGTATTGATCCGGAATTCATCAGCATCCAGACCCCGCGCTTCCTCCAGTCCCCTGCAAATTCCAGACCTGCTGCCTTCCCCGACCAGTATAGCTCCCCCCTCCACCTCCTTACCTACATGCTTAGTTCCCTTATCATAGCTATCCCCTCCCCCGACAGCCCTCCTAAACTCTTCTTCTAAATCAGACACTCTTCTTACCAGCCCCCCATCATCCCTCTGCTCTCCTTGGAATAAGACACGATTGCGCCGCTCCCAAATGGCCCAGCAAACCATCATGAACCTGCCTCTCTCCCGTACACATAGACCCCTCAACACGCCTTCCACCCACTCCCTCACCCGCACGCCCCCAACATCCACACACACTGCCATACCCACCGCCTCCCATACATCCCCCGCCCACCCACAATCCCTGAAGGTATGGAGACAAGTCTCCATATGATTAAAACAAATGGGACAGCTTACCTCTTCAATGTGCATTCGTTTTTCAATGTTGCTACGAACCGGAAGAGCATCATTACATAATTGCCACATAAAGAGTTTAATACGGGGGAGAATATCCGCGGTCCAAAACGCAGTCCATAACCATTTCTCACGAGTGAAGTCCGATTGCTCAGCTTGTTCCTCATTACCTTGAAGCAAGTGGTAGCCCGACTTTACCGAATATAAACCATCTTTTGCTCCATCCCAGCACCACTCATCAACACACCTCTTATCACTCAGCCTAATACCACGAATGCGTTTGCTTTCGAAGGGCAGAAAAGTCGAATCCAGGAGCTCATCGTTCCAGCCACTTTGGTCATGCCGTATTAAGTGGGCAACTTTCAGGTCCGGGTCAGAATTATTGCGAGGTGATATAATACGACGAGCTTGGGTCATCGGGATCCAAGGATCCTTCCACACCGAAGTGCTCCATCCATCCCCAATTCTCTTCCTCGCGCCAAGTTTGATCACGTCCCTACACTCCCAAATGCTACGCCACGTATAGCTCGGATTTGTGCCAAGCTCTGCTTCCAAAAAACCCCCGTCCCCGAATTATTTCCCCTGTATGACGCGAGCCATATGTGGGGAAGAAAGCATGTATTCACCCTAAACTTGCAGGATTATAATGAAAAATACAGTTGTGTTTATAGTCATAAGATTAAAAGGATAAGAAAAAGAATTCAACCTTTGGTCCTTTGTGCTTAAGGCCTAAGAACAGGAATTAAAGTAAATTCCCTCCTATAACTTGCACCCAAGACTTAGTTTGAGACGTGGCCGCGTGTGCTAGAAATCCTCTCCAATTGCCTTGCAATATAGGGAGAGCCCTTGAGGTTTTAGATGTGAGATCTGAGGTTTTGGGAGAAGAATGCTCTCAAACCCTAATTTTACCCTGAGATTATTTTACAGTGCAACAAGAGTAACTGACATAAGGAGAGTCCTCCTCCTTATGTAGTTATTTCGGCCGAAATTAGGGTTTGGGTAGGAGTGGGCTTTCCACTCTTACCTTATTCTAATTCGTGATTCGACCCATTTAGCTTTAAGTTGTTCGCGGGTTTTATTTATAAATCGTAACATGTTATCAGATATTAATACAGTCGATATATTAATAATGGTCTGACAAAATACGATATTGTATAATTACCCAAATTAATATAACTGTTTATATTAATACGCGAATACAATACTTAATTAAATATAACCGTTTATATTTAATTTACGAATTAATCATGTAATCCGTATTAGCTAAAATTATTTAATCCGTATTAAATAATAATCTCAACATCTTATTGACTAATTTAATAGTCAATACCTCTGACTAACCGTTTAGTCATATCCGGCAAAATGTGACTGTATTTTCATACCTTCACATCTCTCAAACGTGTCCTATAGGTGTGACGTATAGGGACCAGTTGATCACCGCCATCCGTATGACAATAACGTCAAACTTATCTAGCAAGCCAACCGTTATTGATAAACGTGGATCAACTGGTAATAATACAGAAGTATGCCCTTGTGATCCTTAAAGAGATTTAATAAGTCATTGTACTTAATTGTCAAGGACACCAGCCCCAACAATCTCCCACTTGTCCGTACAAGGGTATGTGCAATGACGTTATCACACTACATGTGGAGGACACAATCTCCAACAAACTCCCACTTGTCCGTACAAGTGTAGGTGCGATAACCGAATCTCATATCCTTTTAAAATTTCTCCCACTCAATGTAAGACAATTTGCAAATCCGCATTCGCAAAGGTCGTATCTCACAAGCGATCTGTATCAAGAGTGGTTTCCCCGACTAGAGAGTAACTTAACTGATAAAACGAATCTGTATTCGAGCATGGCCATGCATTTCAGTTACTACTCCTCGAGTGGCCCTGAGAAATGATAAAATCCTGATAAGGGTTTGGATATTTCCCTCAACTCGAATCCTGCCGATATCGCCCAGCATGAAATAACCCAGAAAAAATCCTCTTGGCCCCTGTTACGGTGACCGTGGGAAAGAAACCAAAGTTACCCAAAATCTGTCTTAATCTCAAGAGACAGTTGAAGGTCAAAAGACTCGACTCTAAGGAACACCATGGAGGTCCTATCCACGACCAGGCACCCAATGTTATAAAACATTTAGGACTCCATAACGTTGTCACGGGGTGTCCTACGAGATATCCGTATAACTCGCCTTTGTGATTGGTCAGTCATCCACGTGACTTATGGCTCGTTGAACCCACCATCAACCAACGTCACAAAATGATTACCTGAGTTATCAGCTCAAGTGGGTAATCAAGGACCAAAACGATGTAATGTTAATCCGTTCACTTTGTGGTGTTCAAAATTGGCGTACAATTCCACATGAGAAACAAAACATTTTATATCATAACAATAAGGTTGAATAGAGTACACGAGAAAATGAATTATTACATGAATTCATAAAAGAGTACTACAACTTAGGAACACATCTAATTCCCATGGAATGAATGTGTCCTTCATGCTTATCACGTGGTAATGCTTTAGTGAGAGAATCAGCTATGTTGTCATCCGTAGCGATCTTATCGATGAATATCTTCTTTTACGCGGACTCAGTCGTAGAATCTGCTGTAACATTTTGTTTAGAACTTTTCCAGCTGACAGCAGCGCCATTAAGAGTAAAAACGAATCCAGACTGAGATTTCGAGTCATCTCGATCCGTTTGGAAGCTAGCATCTGCGTAACCCGTGGCGCAGAGCGTCGAGTCGCCTCCAAAAGTCAATCCCCAATCTTTAGTCCTCCGTAGGTACTTAAGAATGTTTTTCACGGCCATCCAGTGTGGTTCACCTGGATGAGCTTGGAATCGACTAGTCATACTCAATGCATATGCAACGTCTGGACGTGTGCATATCATGGCATACATGATCGATCCTATTGCCGAAGCATAAGGAATCCGACTCATGCGCTCTTTCTCTTCCACTGACTTAGCTTCTTGAGACTTGCTCAAGTGAAGCCCAGGAGTCATAGGAAGGAACCCCTTCTTGGAGTTCGTCATGCTGAATCTCTCCAGAATCTTCTCTATATAAGATTCCTGACTGAGAGACAACATCCGTCGTGATCTATCCCTGTAGATACGGATGCCCAAAATTCTTTGTGCCTCTCCCAGATCTTTCATCTGGAAATGGTTTTTCAACCATGCTTTAACCGAAGATAAGAAAGGTATGTCATTCCCAATCAAGAGTATGTCGTCGACATACAGTACTAGGAATACAATTTTACTCCCACTCGACTTGATATAGAGACATGGTTCCTCGACTGATCTAATGAACCCATTCTCTTTTATCACTTGGTCGAAGCGATGATTCCAACTCCGCGATGCTTGCTTAAGTCCATAGATGGAACGCTTAAGCTTGCAAACTTTCTTAGGATGTGCTGGATCGATAAAACCCTCGGGTTGTACCATGTACAACTCTTCCTCCAAATAACCGTTTAAGAAGGCGGTTTTAACGTCCATTTGCCATATTTCATAGTCATGAAATGCGGCGATCGCTAAGATAATCCGAATGGAACGTAGCATGACTACGGGTGCAAAGATCTCATCATAGTGCAAGCCTGGCACTTGAGTGAAACCTTTAGCAACTAGTCTAGCCTTATGGATATCTTGTTGTCCTTCCACGGCATGCTTTATCTTGTAAAGCCATTTGCATTGAAGGGGACGTACCTTTGCAGGTAGGTCCACAAGATCCCACACGTTGTTCTCATACATGGAGTCCATCTCGGATTGCATGGCTTCTAGCCATAGCTTTGAGTCAGAACTAGTCATGGCACCTTTATAGGTTGTGGGTTCATTACCCTCTAGGAGTAAGACGTCATCTGTATCATGTTCCTCGACCATACCAATGTATCTGTCCGGAGGAATAGAGACTCTTCCCGACCTCCTAGGTTCCTCAGGAATATCTACCGCAGCCTTGGTTGAAGGAACTGTTTCCTCCAATGGTTGCTCGATAGTTGGTTCTTAAATCTCCGATAACTCGAAGGTTCTATTACTCGACTTGTTCTCGAGAAATTCTTTCTCTAAGAACGTCGCACTAGCCGCAACAAAAACACGTTGTTCGGTAGGCGAGTAGAAGTAATGACCAAACGTTCCCTTTGGGTAGCCTATAAAGTATGTCTTGACCGATCGCGGGCCGAGCTTATCCTCGTGTCTCCACTTGACATAAGCCTCGCAGCCCCAAACCCGAATAAAGGACAAGTTAGGGACCGTTCCCTTCCATAACTCGAATGGAGTCTTGTCAACAGCTTTAGACGGACTTCGGTTAAGTATTAGAGCGGCTGACAAAAGAGCATATCCCCACAATGAATCAGGCACAACGGTGTGACTCATCATGGATCGAACCATATCAAGTAAAGTTCGATTTCTCCGTTCGGACACACCATTTAATTGTGGTGTTCCAGGTGGAGTCAACTGTAGCACGATCCCACAGTCTTTTAGGTGTTGATCAAACTCGTGTGAAAGATACTCACCACCACGATCCGAACGTAGTGCTTTAATCTTTCTACCCAGCTGGTTCTGTACCCGATTATGGTATTCTTTGAACTTGTCAAAGGATTCACTTTTATGTTTCATCAAGTAGACATAGCCATATCTACTCAAATCATCCGTGAAAGTGATGAAATACCTATAGCCTTCTCGTGCGTTGATCGACATAGGGCCACATACGTCCGTATGTATGAGTCCTAATAGGTCGGCAGCGCGCATTCCAACACCTTTGAAGGAAATACGAGTCATTTTGCCGATGAGACATGATTCACACGTGCCATATGATTCGAAATCAAAGGGCGATATAGCTCCATTCTGTATGAGCTGTTTAACGCGTTTCTCATTTATGTGTCCCATACGACAATGCCATAAGTAAGTTTGATCTTTGTCACCTACCTTTATTCTTTTATTATTCACATGTAATATCTCGGTAGTTTGATCTAAAACATAAATTCCATTCATGGAAACTGCCTTGCCATAAATCATATTGTGTAAGGAGAAAATACAGCTATTATTCTCTATTACAAATGAAAAACCAAGTTTGTCAAGTGCAGAAACTGAAATAATGTTTTTGGATAAACTAGGAACATAATAACAGTTATATAAAAATAACTCGAATCCACTTGGAAGCTGGATTACGTATGTTCCCTTCGAGACTGCAGCCACACGTGCTCCATTCCCGACACGCAGGTCCACCTCACCCTTGATTAGGGGTTCTTGGTTTCGGAGGCCCTGCACATGATTACATAGATGAGAACCACAACCAGTATCAAGTACCCAAGTTCCGCAACTTGCATGGTTAATCTCAATCATGTGAATAAAAGAAGAAGAAGACATACCAACAGGAGTAACACGGCCTGCCTTAATGTCCTCGCGATACACGGGGCATGAGCGCCTCCAATGCCCAGTCTTGTGGCAATGGTGACATTCCATGCTTGTATCCTTGCTCTTTGTCTTGCCTTGTGAGTTACTCGACTCACCTGGCCCACTCTTAGCAAATCCTGGTTTCTTGAACCTGGGCTTACCTACTGCTAGGTCGCCCTGAGCTTTAGCCTTCCCTTTACCTTTTCCCTTACTTGAGATCATGAGAACATCCTGCTTTAGACTCCCACTCAACTTTAGATCCTTCTCAGTCTGTACGAGAAGGGAGTGGAGCTCATGAGGAGTCTTCTTCATGTCGTTCATGTAGTAGTTGGCCCGAAAGAGGGCGAACCCATCATGAAGCGAATGAAGCATGCGATCAACGATGATGTTCTCACTGATCTTGCAGTTTAGGGACTCCAGTTTCTCGATATTCTCAATCATGTTGAGAATATGTGGGCTAACAGCTTGGCCCTTCTGGAGTTTCGCCTCAAAGAAGCGACAGGTATGCTCATAAGAAACGATTCTCGGAGCCTTGGAGAATTCGTTAGTGAGCGTGGTGAAAATCTTGTTTGCACCATGGGTTATGAAGCGTCTTTGCAAATTGGATTCCATTGCATAGATGAGTACGTTCTTTATCGCACCCGCTTCCATAACGAAATCGCTATGAGCGCGAATTTCGTTGGCTCTAGCTCCAGTTCCTGGGTGTGGCGGAATGGGCTCAGTTAAGAACTTGAGCTTTCCGTCAGCAATGACAGCATTCCGTAGTGCTGCCTCCCAGTCAGAGAAGTTTGACCCATCATTCCTCAGTCTAGTTGACTGATTCATGGAGTCCATGAAGGCTTTTAGCCAGGATTCACGTGCTAGCTTGGCACTTGGCATTGGGTCTTCACCAGCCATTTAAGTTTTACAGCAGTTTTAATGAACGTGTTCTACACTGAAAAAGAAGATAAAACAAAACCATATAAGCAACTTATTGTTGTGATTTAAGTCTATATTAAATTGAATTTAAACTCGTAGACTCATGCATTTATATAATTGATCTCCCTCAAGAATTATATAAACGATCCCAAGACTCAATTTCCGTATATTGATAAGCCCACAGTTTGGCTAATTCCAATCGTTGGAACTCTTGGTCGATTGATTTCCGTAAATCCTATCTATTAGTCCATCTCAGTCACTGGAATATTATCGAGTGACCATGATGTTGAGATAAAATAAATCATCTGTTCCCACTTACCCGACGTAGAAGGGGTCATATTATGCCTACCGACGAAGAAGAGATTCATGGGAGGCTGATTTATAAAGACTAGTCTCAATTTTTGGTTATACGAGGAAGACCCCATCAACTTTTATTTATTCATATTAAGTGAACTAATATCTAGCATATGCGTGAATGAATTAAATAAAGTGATGGCTTTGCAATTGACATGTGACATCTGTATTGTCACAGAAAACTAACGCGTAACCTCTACATGAGTCAGTTTTCAGGCATGATATAGGTGGTTTGGTTTTTAGGCGGAATATGATGCAAGCTATTATCGATGAAAGCGTAAAGATAAATGCAATAAACGTAAATAAAAGTCCTAGTGTGGCCTATCCTACCAAAATAAACATAAAACAACTTGGAATCCACTGTTGGACCCTAGAAGCTTGTCTTGATGTTCCATCTTGGTCCTTGCAGCGGGAGTGAGCATCCGGCCTCCGTCTTGTCTTTGGTCTTCACAAAATTACTAATTTAAATTACAAAAGTAGTCCTAGATACATTCTAATTTAAATACAAAAGTAATTACATGGCAAAAACCCAAAACGGAGATTCAAGATCTCAAAATTACAAGCAAGATCGTGTCCCTTCATTACGGTGACACAATCTTCTAAGGCCACACTAAGTTACAACCGTTTGCAAAAATTAAATACGTTATTGAAAGCATTCAAGGCATTCACAAGACGATAAATAAAATGCATCAACTAAAAACAATTTATATATGACATAATACTGTTATTATGATTAATAAATTTATACCAAACCACCTTTTAAGATTAAAATTAAGTGACTATACCGTTTTAATCACCAATTTTAACAAGCATATAATCCATTATTTTAAACTGTTTTAAAACAATATGTATCAAACGAGGGTGAACCGTTTCACTAAATAATACACTATTTCCGTATATAGTATATTATTTTAAGCCATGTGAAAATAAAACATGTTATTTTCGAAAATAAAAAAAAACGAGTCTGTTACAGGGGTGGTCTACCGACCACCTGACGAAAAAAAAATTTTTTTTATTTTTTTTATTTTTTTTATTTTTTTTTTTTTTTTGCAGAATGGTCGACCGACCCGAAAAACAGGTCGACCGACCACCTGACACGAAACCGAGTTTCTGAACACGATTTCTCACAAAAGAAACTGTTTTTAAAAAAAAACAGAAAACTCACACAGGGGCGGTCGACCGACCGCTAAAACTGGTCGACCGACCGACGCAGCGGCAGAAACGAGATTTTTCAAAATCTTTTTAAAAATACTTATGAAAAACACAAAAGTAAAATTTTCATGGCCTAAGGCTCTGATACCAATTGTGGGGAAGAAAGCATGTATTCACCCTAAACTTGCAGGATTATAATGAAAAATACAGTTGTGTTTATAGTCATAAGATTAAAAGGATAAGAAAAAGAATTCAACCTTTGGTCCTTTGTGCTTAAGGCCTAAGAACAGGAATTAAAGTAAATTCCCTCCTATAACTTGCACCCAAGACTTAGTTTGAGACGTGGCCGCGTGTGCTAGAAATCCTCTCCAATTGCCTTGCAATATAGGGAGAGCCCTTGAGGTTTTAGATGTGAGATCTGAGGTTTTGGGAGAAGAATGCTCTCAAACCCTAATTTTACCCTGAGATTATTTTACAGTGCAACAAGAGTAACTGACATAAGGAGAGTCCTCCTCCTTATGTAGTTATTTCGGCCGAAATTAGGGTTTGGGTAGGAGTGGGCTTTCCACTCTTACCTTATTCTAATTCGTGATTCGACCCATTTAGCTTTAAGTTGTTCGCGGGTTTTATTTATAAATCGTAACATGTTATCAGATATTAATACAGTCGATATATTAATAATGGTCTGACAAAATACGATATTGTATAATTACCCAAATTAATATAACTGTTTATATTAATACGCGAATACAATACTTAATTAAATATAACCGTTTATATTTAATTTACGAATTAATCATGTAATCCGTATTAGCTAAAATTATTTAATCCGTATTAAATAATAATCTCAACATCTTATTGACTAATTTAATAGTCAATACCTCTGACTAACCGTTTAGTCATATCCGGCAAAATGTGACTGTATTTTCATACCTTCACATCTCTCAAACGTGTCCTATAGGTGTGACGTATAGGGACCAGTTGATCACCGCCATCCGTATGACAATAACGTCAAACTTATCTAGCAAGCCAACCGTTATTGATAAACGTGGATCAACTGGTAATAATACAGAAGTATGCCCTTGTGATCCTTAAAGAGATTTAATAAGTCATTGTACTTAATTGTCAAGGACACCAGCCCCAACACCATAAGGCTGGAGTCAGCCGTGAGGAGGCGCCACCCTTGTTTGGCCAGCAGTGCCTTATTAAAAATTCGAAAATCGCGAAACCCGAGTCCTCCTTTACCTTTAGGCCGACACATTTTCTCCCAAGCAACCTAGGGTATCTTCCGTCTCCCATGCTCAGCCCCCCACCAGAAACCCGAGATCAGTCCCCTAACTTCATTACAAAAAAAGATTGGGAGCTTAAAAACCGACATTGCGTAAGTGGGGATCGCCTGAGCAATGGATTTAATAAGGGTCTCCTTTCCCGCTTTGCTTAGCATAGCCCCTCGCCAACCTTGAAGTCTTTTATAGAGTTTATCCCGAATAATTTTAAGCAAGCTAGCCTTAGACCGACCAATAGACGTAGGGAGCCCAAGGTATTTCCCTTGCTCATTAACCGCGCGAACCCCGAGGACTCCAGTAGTCGCACTCTTCCTCTCACCATGCGTTCCTTTACTGAATGACACGGTGGTTTTCTCCAAACTTACAAGCTACCCCGACATATTCTCGTACCGATGGATGATATTGACACCCGTCGTTGAGGGGTGCCAAAGATAAGATTTATAAAACCTCAGCTTAAACTAGATAGGATAAGTCAAGGGTCGAACCACAAGGAGACAAGGTTAATTATGTTTGCGAATTTAAAGTCTATTACAAGTAACCAAAAAGGGGGGGTTGATTTAAGATTGAACTAACAACTAAAAGAGCAAAATAAACAAGAGAATTAAAATAAGGTAAAAAGGAGATTAGGAACTTTGGTTCCCCATGGTTAAAACAAGTCAATGAAAGGTAAAAGAACTAAATAACACAATCCCAAGGAACAAAGAATAAACCTTTAGGTCAATATTCTACCCAATCCTTACGGTCTTAGGGTTTCTAGAAAAGCACTAAACTTTCGTTCATATGGCAATCCCAAAGTTGTTGTTAAACTAATCCTAATAATCTTTCAATCCTAAGGATTAGTTCACCAACAACAATGGGGGATTGGTAATTCAATCATTAAACTTATCAAAATCAAGTCTTTACCATGGTTCCCCTAATTCCTAATCACAAGAATTAGCTATGCATACTTTTAATTATGAAACTAACAATAAAAAGAACTAAGAACATCAAAGGAATCAACATAATTAAAGATGATAATAAAAGGGAAAACATGAAATTAGAAACAACAATAAGATGAACAACAAGATTAAATTAAAAGGGAAAGATTAATTGTAGCAAACTTACAACTTAATTGGAATTAAGAACAAAAGATGAAAACTTGAATAAAATCTTTTTCTAACTATGGAGTTTTCTCTAATTGGGGCTGCTTGACCTAATTTTCGAGTTTAGGTCTCCTTAAATAAGTTATAATTACAAGATTAGGAGCAAAGCCCGTAATAAAAATCGCGGAAACACAGTCGCCTGGTCGGTTGACCTACTTTTTGGGTCGGTCGACCTCTTAATGACCTAATAACTTGATTGGGCTTTGCGGAAACTTCTGGGTCTGTGCTGTGGTCGGTCGACCAAATTAGTAGGTCGGTCGACCTGATGTCGGGACTGCAGCGCGCGTCGATCTTAAAACAGCTGCCATTTCTTCGTTACTCATCGTAATCAAGCGATTCTTGTGGCGTTGGAAAGCTAAGAGGATAAGATTTCACCTCCAACTAGAATCACTCCATTATCAGCTCTAGAACTCGAGATATAGCCATTTGAAACAGGCTGCAATGTCGTGGATCGATTCTTTGCTATATGCACCTTTGCTTATGCTATCTTCAGGCCTTGAAATGCGCACTAGGCTTGTTCTTTCGTGTCCTTAGCTATAAAAATAACTTGAGGACGGATTTGGTTTAAAATCGCCCTTTTTCCGCATAATTATGCAAAGTAGCATAAAAATACGAAAGTAGACAAAAGTTGGGAAATAAAGGCTAAAACATCGTAAATGAGCGACCAAATGCGTGTAAAAATAGATGTAAAACATCATAAAATAGACACGCATCAGATAGCTTTAATAACCCGAGCCTCTCGGACCTTAGCCTTAGTAAAAATGAGACTATCGTCCGCAAAAAACAGATGGGAAACCATAGGAGCAAGCGGGGCTACCCTAATGCCGTGAATAGCACCCCTCGCCATGGATGATGCGTGTCTATTTTATGATGTTTTTCATCTATTTTTACACGCATTTGGTCGCTCATTTACTATGTTTTAGCCTTTATTTCCCAACAATCGTGTACTTTCGTATTTTTTTGCACTTTTGCAGATTTATGCGGAAAATGGACGATTTAGCACCAAATTCATGTCCTCAAGTCTTTTGCATAATTAAGGAACGAAGGAAAGTCAACTGGAGTCTTTATTTAAGTGCCAAGAGTCAAAGCGAGAAGAAAACCGAAGATTTTCTATGCGGAAGCGGTCGACCGACCAACAAAACGGGTCGGCCGACCAGGCCTAATTTCTATAAAGTCCAAAGGTTGAAGAAAAGCCCAAGAATTCAATTAAGTCCGTAAAAGAGGTCGACCGACCCACCAAAGTGGTCGACCGACCTCAGCGAAGCCCAGGAACAGTTTTCGGAAAGTATTTAAGAGTAGGAGTCTTTAGGAAACTCTAATTTTGAAGCCCTATATAAGCTAATCTTGTAATTAGGGTTAGGTATCGAAGTTTAGTATCAATTGACATTCATATTCAATAATCCAGTTTTATTTAGAAGAAGTTACAATCTAGTTTTATTCCAGTTTTAGTTTTGTTCTTTCAATAATTCTCAAGCATTCATCAATAAAGTTTGTTCCTTTCTGCCTTAATCCCAATTCTGGTAATTACACTTTTAATCTAGCTTTATTATTGTTCTTATTATTATTACATTCGTTTAAGTCAAAATCTCAAGCCTTGTTAATTCTTGCATGTTTAGATTATTTACTATGTTTACCATGTTTATTCCCGCTTTCATAATCGTCTTAATAACCATGAGTAGCTAAATTTCATATGTTAGGATGTAGGGGATGAATATGCGTAGGTAGTAGAAATTCCGAGACCGAATTGTAGCAGAGCCGCGGTCGGCCGACTCAATTAGTGGGTCGGTCGACCGAGGCGGTGGTCGGCCGACTGGATTAGCTGGTCGGTCGACCACTCGCGCATGAATCCTGTTTCGTCTTTCCTTGTTGACTATAATATCCTACAATGAGACTGAAAGGAGACTTGTAGGACGTTAGTAATGACCTACCCAAGATTGAGAGATACGGGAAGGGCATTGGTTTACACCTTAAGACGGCTAGGTTACTTAAGACTGAAAGGTATGTGACCTAGGATTTAGGAATCACCCTTATTGTTGACACCCAATAATTGTGAGACCTAGGAACTAATAGCATAGGCCGAAAGGAGCTATTAGGTACCATAGACCGAAAGGATATGATACACCCCTTACGCGACTGCAATACATGTTGACCTTAGGATTTATATTACCTTAGCTATTTATTACCCAAACATCCTAGCATCCCTTTTATTATATTTTATTCTCGTCTTTTATTATTTGTTTATTTTAATCTTTGCCTTAGATATAGTAATCAACCAATCAAACCCCCAAATTTGTTACCTTTAAACATTAACATTCAACAATAAACATTCCCCACCTCCTTGTGGTTCGACCCTGACTTTCACTATCTATTGTTAAAGTTAGGAATTATAAATTTTATCTTTGATACCCTCAACGACGGGCATCAAATTTTGGCGCCGTTGCCGGGGAGGTGACGCCAGTGTTTATTGTTTTTGTTTTTGTTTCTCTCTGTTTAAGTAACTTTTTGTTCCTTAAACCTTCTCACCATTTTCTTGTAGTTTCCATCTTATGCGCAGGTCAGTTCAAAGAGAACTCCTACCACTTGACCACGAGCTTGAGAGGACTCTTAGAGAAAAGGAGAAAGCAACTTCTAGCAAATCAGGAAGGAGGTTCACCATCTTCCTTATTTCAAGAAGACTTATTTGAACAACCATCTTTACCATCTTCACCAAAAACACCACCTTCACAACCAAATTCACCCAACAATCCACTTTCACCAAGAACACCACCTTTTACCTACTTTCCAGTTTTTCCTAAAGAAGAAGAAAACATGACAGAGGAAGCTACTATTGCCAGTCACTCCATGCCTCAGGCAAAGGACCTATACAAAGGGTTCACTTTACCTGCAGGTACTGGGAAGCCATTCGAGGCCAAGCCTGCCTACATTACTATGGTTGAAAGAAACCAATTTGGAGGCTCGGCCAATGAGGATGCTGCAAAGCATATTGAAATCTTCACAGATTACATATGCTCTATTGCACCCCCAGAAGGAGTGACGCAGGACCAGATTAAGCAGACTATGTTTATCTTCTCTCTTAGGGACGCTGCGAGGGAGTGGTACAGAGATTTAGACCGCACTGCTGCGGGAGTCACGGATTGGAATACCCTAGCCTTAGCATTCTACAGGAAGTACTATTCCGCATCAAAGACCAATGCTTTGAGGGCGCAGATCACAAACTTTAAGCAAGGCCCCAATGAGGACTTTAGTGAGGCGTGGGACAGGTTCAAGAGACTTGTTCGATCCATACCACATCACGGATTCGAACAATGGTTTCTTTGTAACCAGTTCTACAATGGCCTCTATGATGACAACAGGGCCTATCTAGATGCTGCAGCTAATGGGAGATTCCATGATAATTCAGGAGAGACTAAGGGTCTCAAATTGATAGAATATGTTGCTGTACACCGTACTGAGCATGGTACCTCCAGAGGCAATCAAAGGAAATCTGAATACAACCTAGCTGCTATTGAGGCCTTAACGGCCAAGTTGGAAAAACTAGAGGCTGGAGGGAAGTTCGATCTAGGAAGTGGGAGCAAGGGAGGAATTTACCAGGTGAACGCCGTTCAAGACAGACCCTTTGCTTGTGAGAGGTGCGGTGGAGAAGGGCACGTGTCAAAATTCTGTACTTCATCCAATGAAACATGTGCCCCTTTTCAACATTATCGTGGGAACAATTTCTATGACCCAAATAATAATAATATCCATCCCAACCTGAGGTGGACAAGCCAGAATGTTCTTAACCCACAACATATGCAACCTCAGCAAAATTCCACTTATATCCCCCCACATAAGCAAGGTTTTCAAAAACCACCCTTCAACCCTCAACCACCTTCTAATCCACCACCCAACACAGACACTCTTATCCAAAATCTTATTGGGTTGGTTCAGAAGGAGTCGCAGGCTAGAGAGGCAGGGATGAAGATGTTAGAGTCTCAGATTGCTCAAATCGCGGGCAAGAATGATACTAGGGCTCCGGGTCAACTTCCGACCAAAACGGACCAGAAAAAAGAGACTCTAGACATCATATCCCTACGAAGTGGAGCTAAAGTGGGGAGCGAGAAAGAAAAACAGCCGAGTAGCAGCAATGACGGTCGACCGACCGAAGATCCAGGGCGACCGACCTCAGAGCGGAATCCAAAAATTTCCGCGGAACAGGAGAGCGGTCGACCGACCGAAGAAGACGGTCGACCGACCACCGAGGCAGAACCAGAAGCTCCTTTTCGTCCCGAATTACCGAATAACTTAAGGGATTTTCTTTTCAGGGGTGATAAGACCCCTAGGTTTCTGAAAAGGGCTGCAAATACTGAGTCTTCAGCCGCTCCTTTCCCAGAAAGACTCGTGCCTTCGAAGGATCAGGTATCTTTTGACAAATTGAAGGATGTGATTCGTTCATTAAATGTTCAGGTCCCGTTTCTAGAATTAGTTCAACAAGTTCCTTCCTATCTTAAATTTATGAGACAGCTTTTGTCAAGAAAGAGGTCTCTAGAAAAGGTTGAGTCGGTGGCCCTCACTGAAGAGTCATCTAGCTTTTTAACACATGTCATTGCCCCTCACAAATTAGAGGACCCTGGTAGTTTTTCTGTCCCCTGCAATATAGGAACCTTCCCAGTTAGGAAGGCTTTATGCGACTTAGGTGCCAGTATAAGTGTCATGCCCCTAAGCGTTGCCTTGAAATTTGGAATGACCGAATTTGCAGTGACCAGTATGACAGTCCAGATGGCAGATCGCACATCTATGGAACCTATAGGGGTGTTGGAAAACATCCATGTGCGTATTGACAGGTTTTTCTTCCCAGTTGACTTCGTAGTTTTGGACATCACAGAGGATGCCCATATACCTATTATACTAGGAAGACCTTTCCTCCACACCGCAGGTGCCATTATAGATGTAGGCACTGGAACTTTGACCTTCAAAGCAGGGAAGCATTCTATTATATATGGCCTATCTTATAGGAAGAAGGATGCCATGACCCCCATCACATGTAATGCTATCACTTCTGAAAAGAAGTTTGAGGTCATCACTACTTCTCCTACTTTATTGCCTGTTCCTGTATCTGTTTTTACACCTCCGCCCCAGATTGGGAGCAATATGGAGAACACTTCTATTGTGGCTAGTACAGGAATTGGTTTGGGGAAACCCAAATTGAAGAAAGTCATAGTCCAGAGAGGAGGAATGGGATGCTTAAGCTATAAAGAAGATGAAGATCCAGATGTCGTGGATCGGGAAGAGAAGAAAAAGAGGAGGCAGGCTCAAGAGGAGAGACCGTCGCATATGATTTGCGACGGCGGGAAGAAGATGTGTTTTGCTACACAAGCAAACACTGTGGAGACCACGGCGTGTCGTCAAAAGCCGTGGTCGGATATTTTCCGCATCTTTAGCGGATAGTTTTTTCAAATTTCAGTTTTAAGACAATTTACTTTTTGTTGTGTGAGACTTTTTTTTAATTTGGTTTGCTCGTAGTTTTAGAATTTTTTCTTTATACTTACGTAGTTAAGACTTTAGACTTGTTTCTGGAATCTCGCGCATTTGCGGGCGCATTTTTCTTGCTTTTTCAGGTTTTTACGAAGAAACGAAGACCGCTGGGACACAGAGAGGTCGACCGACCAGACACACCAGTCGGTCGACCTAGTCTCAGTTTCGCTGAATTTCCTGTTTCTGCAGGAAGGTCGGTCGACCTGTTCTTTTGGTTGGTCGACCTACCTGTCTGTCGCAGTCAGTTCGTTCTTCCTCGGGAACCGTGCAACCGTTCTTTGGTGCTTAAGTAGCATTGCTAGCCACCAAAACCTCCCAGCTTACGCTGGTTTGGGGAGGTTTTTCTCATACATCTATTAATCCAGTGAGTTCCTTCCAATTTTTCCTTAGTTTTATTTATTCGCATCTTTTCTTTAATTTTATGAAACCTTTACTTAGGCTATTGCACAATGGGGACATTGTGCGGGTTGGTTTGGGGAATGGTTTCGTGTTACATGCATTGCATTTTGTCACACGTTTATTGCATTTCTGTCTTGCATTGTTCTTCTCTTTATTTTCCTTATATATACAAAAATACAAAAAAAAAAAAAAAAAAAAAAAAATTCAAAAATTCCAAAAAAATTCACGTTTATTTTAGCATATAGGTCGAGTCGGAACGAAAGTATTTCAAGGATGATTTAGCTATCCTACATGTTTATGCCTTTACCTTGCCTTGTCAACTTGTTTTAGTATAAGAGTATTTTGCATATCTACGAGTTTTTGTCAATTTGTATATCTTGAGACTTGACTTATACCTTGGGAACCTACTATACATTCTAAGTTTTAGAGCCTTATTCCTGGTTTCATTCTTAAACCAGTTGTCTAGGATGTGAGTAGTACTCCCCTTGGAACATGTTACATCAATATGCATAAACATAACCTTGAATTGCTATATACTTGTTTTACTTCCTCGTTTTGTAAGTCTTGATACGTGCATTTGGGATCCCTTTTCTCTCATTTACCCATAAGCCCTACATAGCCATATTTGCCTTTTTATTCCCCCAAAACTACATCCCATACTTAGCCTACCCTTCCAAGCTAGTATTTGTAGTCCTTGGTCTATCTTGAGGTATCTTGGTTTGTAAGCTATCTTAAGCGCAAAGAGAAAAGAAAAGAAAGAAAGAAAAGAAAAAGAAAAGAAAAATTCAGAAAAGAAAGAAAAAAAAAGAAAAACGAAAAAAGTCAAAAACGTAAAAAAGTCAGTCGACCGACCTCCTTCATGGGTCGATAGACCGACTGTCATCATCAAAGAAAAAAAATCGTTCCAAAGTCCCTTTCTTTTATTTGTTATCACTCCCATACCTCATTCAAAATATTGGGGAGTCCTTTCTTATATTTAATGTGAGAGTTGTGCTACAAAAGAGCACTTTCTTAATTTCAAGAGTTGTGAAATATGTTGATGGAAATCGGTTTTACTAGCTTGGCTACTAACCCCACATATCCAAAAACATCTTAACCACTTTTTACCTTTTACCTCACATATCTTTCATTACCTCAAATTGCATGTATCCAAGTCACTTAATGAGTTTGTTATACATAGTTGTAGAATTCTTGTTCATGTTAGATTGCAGGCATGTTTTCATGGGTCGCAGATAGGTGAGTGTCATGACAAAATACTTCTTTCTATCTTTTACATATTTTCACCCTTTGCTTCATGAGTGTCTCGAGCGTACCGCGAGAGTCCATAGTATAAAGTCTATATAGTCTCTAGTGTTGCAAGTTTGACGACACCATAACTCGTTTGCATGATTTATTTACTTTCTCATTTTTGTACTTGGCATTGGTTTAGGCTTACATGTAAATTTCGCTCTGAGATTGAAATCGTTCCATTAGTTAAGATCGAGTCTATTTCTTGCTTGAGGACAAGCAAGGGTTTGGTTTGGGGAATTTGATGCGTGTCTATTTTATGATGTTTTTCATCTATTTTTACACGCATTTGGTCGCTCATTTACTATGTTTTAGCCTTTATTTCCCAACAATCGTGTACTTTCGTATTTTTTTGCACTTTTGCAGATTTATGCGGAAAATGGACGATTTAGCACCAAATTCATGTCCTCAAGTCTTTTGCATAATTAAGGAACGAAGGAAAGTCAACTAGAGTCTTTATTTAAGTGCCAAGAGTCAAAGCGAGAAGAAAACCGAAGATTTTCTATGCGGAAGCGGTCGACCGACCAACAAAACGGGTCGGCCGACCAGGCCTAATTTCTATAAAGTCCAAAGGTTGAAGAAAAGCACAAGAATTCAATTAAGTCCGTAAAAGAGGTCGACCGACCCACCAAAGTGGTCGACCGACCTCAGCGAAGCCCAGGAACAGTTTTCGGAAAGTATTTAGGAGTAGGAGTCTTTAGGAAACTCTAATTTTGAAGCCCTATATAAGCTAATCTTGTAATTAGGGTTAGGTATCGAAGTTTAGTATCAATTGACATTCATATTCAATAATCCAGTTTTATTTTGAAGAAGTTACAATCTAGTTTTATTCCAGTTTTAGTTTTGTTCTTTCAATAATTCTCAAGCATTCATCAATAAAGTTTGTTCCTTTCTGCCTTAATCCCAATTCTGGTAATTACACTTTTAATCTAGCTTTATTATTGTTCTTATTTTTATTACATTCGTTTAAGTCAAAATCTCAAGCCTTGTTAATTCTTGCATGTTTAGATTATTTACTATGTTTACCATGTTTATGTTGGGGCTGGTGTCCTTGACAATTAAATACAATGACTTATTAAATCTCTTTAAGGATCACAAGGGAATACTTCAGTATTATTACCAGTTGATCCACGTTTATCAATAACGGTTGGCTTGCTAGATAAGTTTGACGTTATTGTCATACGGATGGCGGTGATCAACTGGTCCCTATACGTCACACCTATAGGACACGTTTGAGAGATGTGAAGGTATGAAAATACAGTCACATTTATGCCGGATATGACTAAACAGTTAGTCAGAGGTATTGGCTAATAAATTAGTCAATAAGATGTTGAGATTATTATTTAATACGGATTAAATAATTTTAGCTAATACGGATTACATGATTAATTCGTAAATTAAATATAAACAGTTATATTTAATTAAATATTGTATTCGCGAATTAATATAAACAGTTATATTAATTTAGGTAATTATACAATATCGTATTTTATCAGACCGTTATTAATATATCGACTATATTAATATCTGATAACATGTTACGATTTATAATTAAATCCCGCAAATAATATTTAGCAAATCGGGTCGAATCACGCAAAAGGTATAAGGTAAGAGTGGAAAAAGCCCACTCCTACCCTACCCATTCGGCCGACCATGTGGTACTACATAAGGAGAGTTTTTCTCCTTATGTCAGTTACTGGTAATTCATAATTCTCACAATTAGGGTTTTTGAGAACATCTTTTTCCCAAAAACTCAGATCTCACATCTAAAACCTCACAAAAGCTCTCCCCATATTGCAAGGCAATTGGAGGGTATTTCTAGCACTCGCGGCATCATCTCAATCAAGTCTTGGGTGCAAGTTATAGGAGGGAATTTACTTTAATTCCTGTTCTTAGGCCTTAAGCACAAAGGACCAAAGGTTGAATTCTTTTTCTTATCCTTTTAATCTTATGACTATAAACACAACTGTATTTTTCATTATAATCCTGCAAGTTTAGGGTGAATACATGCTTTATTCCCCACAAGTGGTATCAGAGCCTTAGGCCATGAAAATTTTACTTTTGTGTTTTTCATAAGTTTTTTTTTTTAAAAAGATTTTGAAAAATCTCGTTTCTGCCGCTGCGTCGGTCGGTCGACCAGTTTTAGCGGTCGGTCGACCGCCCCTGTGTGAGTTTTCTGTTTTTTTTTAAACACAGTTTCTTTTGTGAGAAATCGTGTTCAGAAACTCGGTTTCGTGTCAGGTGGTCGGTCGACCTGTTTTTCGGGTCGGTCGACCATTCTGCAAAAAAAAAAAAAAAAAAAAAAAAAAAAAAAAAAAAAAAAAAATTTTTTTTTTCGTCAGGTGGTCGGTAGACCTGTTTTTCCGGTCGGTAGACCACCCCTGTAACAGACTCGTTTTTTTTTATTTTCGAAAATAACATGTTTTATTTTCACATGGCTTAAAATAATATACTATATACGGAAATAGTGTATTATTTAGTGAAACGGTTCACCCTCGTTTGATACATATTGTTTTAAAACAGTTTAAAATAATGGATTATATGTTTGTTAAAATTGGTGATTAAAACGGTATAGTCACTTAATTTTAATCTTAAAAGGTGGTTTGGTATAAATTTATTAATCATAATAACAGTATTATGTCATGTATAAATTGTTTTTAGTTGATGCATTTTATTTATCGTCTTGTGAATGCCTTGAATGCTTTCAATAACGTATTTAATTTTTGCAAACGGTTGTAACTTAGTGTGGCCTTAGAAGATTGTGTCACCGTAATGATGGGACACGATCTTGCTTGTAATTTTGAGATCTTGAATCTTCGTTTTGGGTTTTTGCCATGTAATTACTTTTGTATTTAAATTAGAATGTATCTAGGACTACTTTTGTAATTTAAATTAGTAATTTTGTGAAGACCAAAGACAAGACGGAGACCGGATGCTCACTCCCGCTGCAAGAACCAAGATGGAACATCAAGACAAGCTTCTAGGGTCCAACGGTGGATTCCAAGTTGTTTTATGTTTATTTTGGTAGGATAGGCCACACTAGGACTTTTATTTACGTTTATTGCATTTATCCTTATGCTTTCATCGATAATAGCTTGCATCATATTCCGCCTAAAAACCAAACCACCTATATCATGCCTGAAAACTGACTCATGTAGAGGTCTCGCGTTAGTTTTCTGTGACAATACAGATGTCACATGTCATTATAAAGCCATCACTTTATTTAATTCATTCACGCATTTGCTAGATATTAGTTCACTTAATATGAATAAATAAAAGTTGATGGGGTCTTCCTCGTATAACCAAAAATTGAGACTAGTCTTTATAAATCAGCCTCCCATGAATCCCTTCTTCGTCGGTAGGCATAATATGACCCCTTCTACGTTGGGTAAGTGGGAACAGATGATTTATTTTATCTCAACATCATGGTCACTCGATAATATTCCAGTGACTGAGATGGACTAATAGATAGGATATACGGAAATCTATCGACCAAGAGTTCCAACGATTGGAATTAGCCAAACTGTGGGCTTATCAATATACGGAAATTGAGTCTTGGGATCGTTTATATAATTCTTGAGGGAGATCAATTATATAAATGCATGAGTCTACGAGTTTAAATTCAATTTAATATAGACTTAAAATCACAACAATAAGTTGCTTATATGGTTTTGTTTTATCTTCTTTTCAGTGTAGAACACGTTCATTAAAACTGCTGTAAAACTAAAATGGCTGGTGAAGACCCAATGCCAAGTGCCAAGCTAGCACGTGAATCCTGGCTAAAAGCCTTCATGGACTCCATGAATCAGTCAACTAGACTGAGGAATGATGGGTCAAACTTCTCTGACTGGGAGGCAGCACTACGGAATGCTGCCATTGCTGACGGAAAGCTCAAGTTCTTAACTGAGCCCATTCCGCCACACCCAGGAACTGGAGCTAGAGCCAACGAAATTCGCGCTCATAGCGATTTCGTTATGGAAGCAGGTGCGATAAAGAACGTACTCATCTATGCAATGGAATCCAATTTGCAAAGACGCTTCATAACCCATGGTGCAAACAAGATTTTCACCACGCTCACTAACGAATTCTCCAAGGCTCCGAGAATCGTTTCTTATGAGCATACCTGTCGCTTCTTTGAGGCGAAACTCCAGAAGGGCCAAGCTGTTAGCCCACATATTCTCAACATGATTGAGAATATCGAGAAACTGGAGTCCCTAAACTGCAAGATCAGTGAGAACATCATCGTTGATCGCATGCTTCATTCGCTTCATGATGGGTTCGCCCTCTTTAGGGCCAATTACTACATGAACGACATGAAGAAGACTCCTCATGAGCTCCACTCCCTTCTCGTAGAGACTGAGAAGGATCTAAAGTTGAGTGGGAGTCTGAAGCAGGATGTTCTCATGATCTCCAGTAAGGGAAAAGGTAAAGGGAAGGCTAAAGCTCAGGGCGACCTAGCAGTAGGTAAGCCCAGGTTCAAGAAACCAGGATTTGCTAAGAGTGGGCCAGGTGAGTCGAGTAACTCACAAGGCAAGACAAAGAGCAAGGATACAAGCATGGAATGTCACCATTGCCACAAGACTGGGCATTGGAGGCGCTCATGCCCCGTGTATCGCGAGGACATTAAGGCAGGCCGTGTTACTCCTGTTGGTATGTCTTCTTCTTCTTTTATTCACATGATTGAGATTAACCATGCAAGTTGCGGAACTTGGGTACTTGATACTGGTTGTGGTTCTCATCTATGTAATCATGTGCAGGGCCTCCGAAACCAAGAACCCCTAATCAAGGGTGAGGTGGACCTGCGTGTCGGGAATGGAGCACGTGTGGCTGCAGTCTCGAAGGGAACATACGTAATCCAGCTTCCAAGTGGATTCGAGTTATTTTTATATAACTGTTATTATGTTCCTAGTTTATCCAAAAACATTATTTCAGTTTCTGCACTTGACAAACTTGGTTTTTCATTTGTAATAGAGAATAATAGCTGTATTTTCTCCTTACACAATATGATTTATGGCAAGGCAGTTTCCATGAATGGAATTTATGTTTTAGATCAAACTACCGAGATATTACATGTGAATAATAAAAGATTAAAGGTAGGTGACAAAGATCAAACTTACCTATGGCATTGTCGTATGGGACACATAAATGAGAAACGCGTAAAACAGCTCATACAGAATGGAGCTATATCGCCCTTTGATTTCGAATCATATGGCACGTGTGAATCATGTCTCATCGGTAAAATGACTCGTATTTCCTTCAAAGGTGTTGGAATGCGCGCTGCCGACCTATTAGGACTCATACATACGGACGTATGTGGCCCTATGTCGATCAACGCACGAGAAGGCTATAGGTATTTCATCACTTTCACGGATGATTTGAGTAGATATGGCTATGTCTACTTGATGAAACATAAAAGTGAATCCTTTGACAAGTTCAAAGAATACCAGAATCGGGTACAGAACCAGCTGGGTAGAAAGATTAAAGCACTACGTTCGGATCGTGGTGGTGAGTATCTTTCACACGAGTTTGATCAACACCTAAAAGACTGTGGGATCGTGCTACAGTTGACTCCACCTGGAACACCACAATTAAATGGTGTGTCCGAACGGAGAAATCGAACTTTACTTGATATGGTTCGATCCATGATGAGTCACACCGTTGTGCCTGATTCATTATGGGGCTATGCTCTTTTGTCAGCCGCTCTAATACTTAACCGAAGTCCGTCTAAAGCTGTTGACAAGACTCCATTCGAGCTATGGAAGGGAACGGTCCCTAACTTGTCCTTTATTCGGGTTTGGGGCTGCGAGGCTTATGTCAAGTGGAGACACGAGGATAAGCTCGGCCCGCGATCGGTCAAGACATACTTTATAGGCTATCCAAAGGGAACGTTTGGTCATTACTTCTACTCGCCTACCGAACAACGTGTTTTTGTTGCGGCTAGTGCGACGTTCTTAGAGAAAGAATTTCTCGAGAACAAGTCGAGTAATAGAACTTTCGAGTTATCGGAGGTTCAAGAACCAACTACCGAGCAACCATTGGAGGAAACAGTACCTCCAACCGAGGCTGCGGTAGATATCCCTGAGGAACCTAGGAGGTCGGGAAGAGTCTCTATTCCACCGGACAGATACATTGGTATGGTCGAGGAACACGATACAGATGACGTCTTACTCCTAGAGGGTAATGAACCCACAACCTATAAAAGTGCCATGACCAGTTCTAACTCAAAGCTATGGCTAGAAGCCATGCAATCCGAGATGGACTCCATGTATGAGAACAACGTGTGGGATCTTGTGGACCTACCTGCAAAGGTACGTCCCCTTCAATGCAAATGGCTTTACAAGATAAAGCATGCCGTGGAAGGACAACAAGATATCCATAAGGCTAGACTAGTTGCTAAAGGTTTCACTCAAGTGCCAGGCTTGCACTATGATGAGATCTTTGCACCCGTAGTCATGCTACGTTCCATTCGGATTATCTTAGCGATCGCCGCATTTCATGACTATGAAATATGGCAAATGGACGTTAAAACCGCCTTCTTAAACGGTTATTTGGAGGAAGAGTTGTACATGGTACAACCCGAGGGTTTTATCGATCCAGCACATCCTAAGAAAGTTTGCAAGCTTAAGCGTTCCATCTATGGACTTAAGCAAGCATCGCGGAGTTGGAATCATCGCTTCGACCAAGTGATAAAAGAGAATGGGTTCATTCGATCAGTCGAGGAACCATGTCTCTATATCAAGTCGAGTGGGAGCAAGATTGTATTCCTAGTACTGTATGTCGATGACATACTCTTGATTGGGAATGACATACCTCTCTTATCTTCGGTTAAAGCATGGTTGAAAAACCATTTCCAGATGAAAGATCTGGGAGAGGCACAAAGAATTTTGGGCATCCGTATCTACAGGGATAGATCACGACGGATGTTGTCTCTCAGTCAGGGGTCTTATATAGAGAAGATTCTGGAGAGATTCAGTATGACGAACTCCAAGAAGGGGTTCCTTCCTATGACTCCTGGGCTTCACTTGAGCAAGTCTCAAGAAGCTAAGTCAGTGGAAGAGAAAGAGCGCATGAGTCGGATTCCTTATGCTTCGGCAATAGGATCGATCATGTATGCCATGATATGCACACGTCCTGACGTTGCATATGCATTGAGTATGACAAGTCGATTCCAAGCTCATCCAGGTGAACAACACTGGATGGCCGTGAAAAACATTCTTAAGTACCTACGGAGGACTAAAGATTGGGGATTGACTTTTGGAGGCGACTCGACGCTCTGCGCCACGGGTTACGCAGATGCTAGCTTCCAAACGGATCGAGATGACTCGAAATCTCAGTCTGGATTCGTTTTTACTCTTAATGGCGCTGCTGTCAGCTGGAAAAGTTCTAAACAGAGTGTTACAGCAGATTCTACGACTGAGTCCGAGTACTATGCCGCCTCAGAAGCAGCTAAGGAAGCAATATGGATGCGTCAATTCTTACAAGGACTTTCAGTAGTGCCTAGTTCGAATGACTCAATCACCGTCTATTGTGACAATAGCGGTGCCATCTTCCAAGCTAAGGAGCATAAGTCTAGCAGCAAGGCTAGGCATGTACAACGGAAAACTCATCTAATCAGAGATTACGTGGAGCAAAAGGAGATTTTTATTGAAAAGATCGCTACGGATGACAACATAGCCGATCCTCTCACAAAAGCATTACCACGTGATAAGCATGAAGGGCACATTCATTCCATGGGAATTGGATGTGTTCCTAAGTTGTAGTACTCTTTTATGAATTCATGTCATAATTCATTTTCTCGTGTACTCTATTCAACCTTATTGTTATGATATAAAATGTTTTGTTTCTCATGTGGAATTGTACGCCAATTTTGAACACCACAAAGTGAACTGATTAACATTACATCGTTTTGGTCCTTGATTACCCACTTGAGCTGATAACTCAGGTAATCATTTTGTGACGTTGGTTGATGGTGGGTTCAACGAGCCATAAGTCACGTGGATGACTGACCAATCACAAAGGCGAGTTATACGGATATCTCGTAGGACACCCTGTGACATCGTTATGGAGTCCTAAATGTTTTATAACATTGGGTGCCAGGTCGTGGATAGGACCTCCATAGTGTTCCTTAGAGTCGAGTCTTTTGACTTTCAACTGTTTCTTGAGATTAAGACAGATTTTGGGTAACTTTGGTTTCTTTCCCACGGTCACCGTAACAGGGGCCAAGAGGATTTTTTCTGGGTTATTTCATGCTGGGCGATATCGGCAGGATTCGAGTTGAGGGAAATATCCAAACCCTTATCAGGATTTTATCATTTCTCAGGGCCACTCGAGGAGTAGTAACTGAAATGCATGGCCATGCTCGAATACAGATTCGTTTTATCAGTTAAGTTACTCTCTAGTCGGGGAAACCACTCTTGATACAGATCGCTTGTGAGATACGACCTTTGCGAATGCGGATTTGCAAATTGTCTTACATTGAGTGGGAGAAATTTTAAAAGGATATGAGATTCGGTTATCGCACCTACACTTGTACGGACAAGTGGGAGTTTGTTGGAGATTGTGTCCTCCACATGTAGTGTGATAACGTCATTGCACATACCCTTGTACGGACAAGTGGGAGATTGTTGGGGCTGGTGTCCTTGACAATTAAGTACAATGACTTATTAAATCTCTTTAAGGATCACAAGGGAATACTTCAGTATTATTACCAGTTGATCCACGTTTATCAATAACGGTTGGCTTGCTAGATAAGTTTGACGTTATTGTCATACGGATGGCGGTGATCAACTGGTCCCTATACGTCACACCTATAGGACACGTTTGAGAGATGTGAAGGTATGAAAATACAGTCACATTTATGCCGGATATGACTAAACAGTTAGTCAGAGGTATTGGCTAATAAATTAGTCAATAAGATGTTGAGATTATTATTTAATACGGATTAAATAATTTTAGCTAATACGGATTACATGATTAATTCGTAAATTAAATATAAACAGTTATATTTAATTAAATATTGTATTCGCGAATTAATATAAACAGTTATATTAATTTAGGTAATTATACAATATCGTATTTTATCAGACCGTTATTAATATATCGACTATATTAATATCTGACAACATGTTACGATTTATAATTAAATCCCGCAAATAATATTTAGCAAATCGGGTCGAATCACGCAAAAGGTATAAGGTAAGAGTGGAAAAAGCCCACTCCTACCCTACCCATTCGGCCGACCATGTGGTACTACATAAGGAGAGTTTTTCTCCTTATGTCAGTTACTGGTAATTCATAATTCTCACAATTAGGGTTTTTGAGAACATCTTTTTCCCAAAAACTCAGATCTCACATCTAAAACCTCACAAAAGCTCTCCCCATATTGCAAGGCAATTGGAGGGTATTTCTAGCACTCGCGGCATCATCTCAATCAAGTCTTGGGTGCAAGTTATAGGAGGGAATTTACTTTAATTCCTGTTCTTAGGCCTTAAGCACAAAGGACCAAAGGTTGAATTCTTTTTCTTATCCTTTTAATCTTATGACTATAAACACAACTGTATTTTTCATTATAATCCTGCAAGTTTAGGGTGAATACATGCTTTATTCCCCACAGTTTATTCCCGCTTTCATAATCGTCTTAATAACCATGAGTAGCTAAATTTCATATGTTAGGATGTAGGGAATGAATATGCGTAGGTAGTAGAAATTCCGAGACCGACTTGTAGCAGAGCCGCGGTCGGCCGACTCAATTAGTGGGTCGGTCGACCGAGGCGGTGGTCGGCCGACTGGATTAGCTGGTCGGTTGACCACTCGCGCATGAATCATGTTTCGTCTTTCCTTGTTGACTATAATATCCTACAATGAGACTGAAAGGAGACTTATAGGACGTTAGTAATGACCTACCCAAGATTGAGAGATACGGGAAGGGCATTGGTTTACACCTTAAGACGGCTAGGTTACTTAAGACTGAAAGGTATGTGACCTAGGATTTAGGAATCACCCTTATTGTTGACACCCAATAATTGTGAGACCTAGGAACTAATAGCATAGGCCGAAAGGAGCTATTAGGTACCATAGACCGAAAGGATATGATACACCCCTTACGCGACTGCAATACATGTTGACCTTAGGATTTATATTACCTTAGCTATTTATTACCCAAACATCCTAGCATCCCTTTTATTATATTTTATTCTCGTCTTTTATTATTTGTTTATTTTAATCTTTGCCTTAGATAGTAATCAACCAATCAAACCCCCAAATTTGTTACCTTTAAACATTAACATTCAACAATAAACATTCCCCACCTCCTTGTGGTTCGACCCTGACTTTCACTATCTATTGTTAAAGTTAGGTATTATAAATTTTATCTTTGATACCCTCAACGACGGGCATCAATTGAACGACTGAGCATGCTCGAAAAAACCTCCGCACATAAAAAAAAAGGTACGGTGAGAGCGGGTCACCTTGTCGAAGGCCCCTCTCAGGTGTGAAGCCTTCCGTGAGTTCTCCATTAATCATCACCGCAAACGAGACCGAAGTAACACAATCCATCACCCTTTTTCGCCAATTATCTGCAAAACCCATAGCTTTCAGAACTCTATCCAGGAAACCCCACTCAATTCTATCATAGGCCTTGGCCATATCGAGTTTCAGAGCCATATGCCCCCCTCCACTGAGAGTTTTTCATATGGTGAAAAAGCTCAAACGCTACCAGAATGTTGTCCGTGATCAGTCTCCCAGGGGTAAAGGCACTCCGATTTTCAGACACGATATCTCCCAGAAACTTTTTCAGACGGTTAGCTAACACCTTGAAAACGATCTTATAAATCACATTACAGAGACTTATGGGCCGAAAATCCGACATACAGTTAGCATTCTTCTTTTTCGGGATAAGCAATAAATGTGTTAGATTAAGATTTCCCGTAATACTCGACCCATTTAAGACGCTTAAGCAAGAGTGAATAACCGACTTACCGACAATGTGCCAGTAGGTTTGAAAAAACAGAGCATTCATGCCATCCGGTCCCGGAGACTTCAGAGGATGCATTTGGTTAAGAGCTACAACAATTTCGTCTGCCGAATATGGTTCACACAGGCCTATGTTCATTTCCTGGGTTACACGCCCCGAAACTCCCTCCAAATCTTCAGCCATCTCGACAGGAGCAGAGGTCGTAAATAAATTAGAAAAGTATCGAACTGCCACACGCTTGATTTCGATTTGCGAAATATGTTCCTGCCCGTGCTCATCAATAATAGAGTGGATATGGTTCTTCTATTTCCGCTGTTTAGCCTTCCGGTGGAAGTATTTGGTATTTTTATCCCCCTCCTTCAGCCATAACACCCTGGACCTTTGTCTCCAAAACTGCTCCTCCTGCTTTATGAGACGGGCAATGATCGATTTAACAAGCTTCCGTTCATGGACATTCGACAAGGTACGCTCCTACGCCTCAAGCTTAAGAAGTTTCCTTCTCTGAAATTGCAAATCTTTCAGCAGCTTCCCAATGCTATTGATGCCCGTCGTTGAGGGTATCAAAGATAAAATTTAGAATTCCTAACTTTAACAATAGATAGTGAAAGTCAGGGTCGAACCACAAGGAGGTGGGGAATGTTTATTGTTTGGTGTTAATGTTTAAGGTAACAATTTTAGGGGGTTGATTGGTTATTGCTAAGTATAGAAACAGAGATAAAAATAAAGCAAGTAAATAAAGATGATAATAAAACAATAGTAAAAGAGATGCTAGGATGATCGGGTAATAAATAGCTAAGGTAATATAAATCCTAAGTCAACATGTATTGCAGTCGCGTAAGGGGTGTAACATATCCTTTCGGTCTATGGTACCTAATAGCTCCTTTCGGCCTATCTTATTAATTCCTAGGTCTCACAATTATTGGGTGTCAACAATAAGGGTGATTCCTAAATCCTAGGTCACATACCTTTCAGTCTTAAGTAACCTAGCCGTCTTAAGGTGTAAACCAATGCCCTTCCCGTATCTCTCAATCTTGGGTAGGTCATTACTAACATCCTACAAGTCTCCTTTCAGTCTCATTGTAGGGTATTATAGTCAACAAAGAAAGACGAAACAGAATTCATACGCGAGTGGGTCGACCGACCGGCTATTCCAGTCGGCCGACCACCGCCTTGGTCGACCGACCCATTAATTGAGTCGGCCGACCACGGCTTTGCTACAAGTCGGTCTCGGAATTTACGTTACCTATGCATATTCATCCCCTACATCCTAACATATGTATTTAGCTACTCATGAAGATTGAAACGATAATGAAAATAGTAATAAACATGGAGAACATTAATCTAAACATGCAAAAACAACAAAGGCTTTCGGGATTCTAACCTAAACCGGATACTAGCAATTCTAAGATAAGAACAGTATTAAAACTGAAATTAAGAGAAGAATTACCACAGTAGGAATTAGGGCAGAAAGAACAAAAGCTTTATTGAATCCGTGCGGAAAGATTAATGAACAAAACTAAAAGTGTTTGATGATTATTGAAAGATTACAACTAAAGATAAAACTAAATTAAAGACTGAGCAAAACTCTATTAGAAACTGAATGCTTAACCCTAATCCCGTAATTTAGCTTAAATAGGCGGAATTAAAGAGTTTCCTAATGACCTAAACACTTTAATGGGCTTTGCGGAAACTTCTGGGTCAGCGCTGAGGTCGGTCGACCTACTTTGTGGGTCGGTCGACCCAATTGTCGGGACTGCAGCGCGCGTCGATCTTAAAACAGCTGCCATTTCTTCGTTACTCATCGTAATCAAGTGATTCTCGCGGCTTTGGAAAGCTAAGAGGATAAGCTTTCACCTCCAACTGGAATCACTCCATTATCAGCTCTAGAACTCGAGATATAGCCATTTGAAACAGGCTGCAATGTCGTGGATCGATTCTTTGCTTGTTAAAGCTATCTTCAGGCCTTGAAATGTGCACTAGGCTTCGTTCCTTCTTTTCCTTAGTCATAAAAAATCCCGAGGGCATAAATTTGGTATAAAATCGTCCCTTTTCCGCATAAATCTGCAAAAGAGCATAAAAATACAAAAGTGCACAATTGTTGGGAAATAAGAGCTAAAACATAGTAAATGAGCGACCAAATGCGTGTAAAAATAGATGAAAAACATCATAAAATAGACACGCATCAGCTATCTCCTTTCCAAGCTAATAAATCAGCCCCGCATCTGCTAATATTGTTCTCAATGTTCTCCCCCGGATCCCACGCCATTCTCACAGTATCTTCACATCCCTCCTCCTCTATCCACATTTGCTCAAACCGGAATACTTTCTTTTTCCCCCGACACTGCTCCACACGCCCATCAAGCACAACCAAAATAGGTAAGTGATCAGACCATTCGGAACCCAGATGTGAGAGTTTGGCGTGTGGGTAGAGTTCATTCCAGCTCTCATTTACCATTGCTCTGTCAATTCGGCTTTGGCGATTATCCGCTCCCACCTGCCCATTGTCATAATTAAATTCATAGCCCTCAAAAGGAAGGTCTCGTAGTCCACACTCATCAACCGCATTCCTAAAATTTAACATTTGCCACACCGCTCTGTCGCCTCCTTTCATTTCAGACGGTAGAAGAATTTCGTTATAGTCTCCTAGACACAACCATGGATAGTCAGAATTTCCCGCAAGAATTCGGAGTTGCTCCCACGAGAGATGTCTGTCATGGACAGAAGGCCATCCATAAAAATTCGTTAGGCGCCACCACACACCTCCCTCCTCTATCTCCCAATCCATGTAATGGATCGTAGCAGACCGAAACCTTACATTAATACCCTTACGCCACCATGATGAGGCCAGCCCCCCACTCCTACCAACACAGACCACCTCCTGCCCCTCATAATCAACAAAATAATCACGTAACTTTTTGATATCAATACCTCCTAACTTTGTTTCGCAAAGAAAAATAAAATCTGGGTTAACTCTCCGGACAAGATTTTTAAAGCCGCCTACCGCAGTCGGGTTGCCCAAACCCCTGCAATTAAGGCTCAAAATTTTCATAACTCCCGGCGGGGTTGAGCTGTTGGGGCTGGTGTCCTTGACAGTTAGTACAATGACTTACTAAATCTCTTAAAGGATCACAAGGGCATACTTCAGTATTATTATCAGTTGATCCACATTTATCAATAACGGTTGGCTTGCTAGATAAGTTTGACGTTATTGTCATACAGATGGCGGTGATCAACTGGTCCCTATACGTCACACCTATAGGACACGTTTGAGAGATGTGAAGGTATGAAAATACAGTCACATTTATGCCGGATATGACTAAACAGTTAGTCAGAGGTATTGACTATTAAATTAGTCAATAAGATGTCGAGATTATTATTTAATACGGATTAAATAATTTTAGCTAATACGGATTACATGATTAATTCGTAAATTAAATATAAACGGTTATATTTAATTAAATATTGTATTCGCGTATTAATATAAACAGTTATATTAATTTGGGCAATTATACAATATCGTAATTTTATCAGACCATTATTAATACATCGACTGCATTAATATCTGATAACAAGTGTACGATTTATAAATTAAAATCCCGTGAATAACTTATAGGTAAATGGGTCGAATCACGAATCAGAATAAGGTAAGAGTGGAAAGCCCACTCTTACCCTATTCGAAAATTCGGCCGAGTGGTACATAAGGAGGAGACTTCTCCTTATGTCAGGTTACTCTTGTTTCACTGTAAAACAAATTTTAAAGAAAATTAGGGTTTGAGAGCATTCTTCTCCCATAACCCAGATCTCACATCTAAAACTCAAAAAGGCTCTCCCTATATTGCAAGGCAGTTGGAGAGGATTTCTAGCACACGCGGCATCGTCTCAATATAAGTCTTGGGTGCAAGTTATAGGAGGGAATTTGCTTTAATTCCTGTTCTTAGGCCTTTCGCGCAAGGACTAAAGGTTGTACTCCTTTTCATGTCTTTTTAATCTTATGACCATATTCACGACTGTAATTTTCATTATAATCCTGCAAGTTTAGGGCGAATACATGCTTTATTCCCAACAAGAGCTCCCTCAACCTCCGCCTCGGGTGAAGAAACACCCACATTGAAACGACTCCGCTTTGAACAGACTCCACTCTCCAACTCGCCCCCCTCTGCATTAACCTCCCCTGTCAAACAACGTTTATTATTACTCGACAAGTCTAGTTTGGGGTTTAGAGAATAGCCCTCCTGGTGTCGTGGCAGCCTCTTCCACTTCACCCCTCTTCCCTCCCTTTCCATGCTTGCTCCCCCTGTCCTCTGCGCTATACCCACCTGTGCCCCCTGCTCCACATGCCCCTCCTCCTGCTCTCCCTCTCTCCCGAACATGTCGTTATCCACAATCATCTGCCCTGGATCGAAATTTTGTACTGTTGTGCTCACTCCTTCCTTCACCTTTCCTGTCCACTCCATCCCCATATTAACTTTCGAGTGTACTTGCCCTTGGACAAGAACATCATCATCACGCTCCCTTCTTCGCCCCCTTTGAGTTGTATAGAATCTTTTTCAATTTGTCAATCATATCCTCCACTGCTATTTCTTCGCTCTTCTTGCTTTCCCTCTCGAACTCCGGATTAAGAGCCCTAGCCCCGGTAAGTTTCGTATCCGCCAAAGTTTTGAAAGCTTTCCATGGGGATGCTCTTAGAGTTTCATCAAAACCCAATTCCCCTTCCTCATATGGACCATCATCACACTCTTTTTCTCCATGCCCTAGCCTCCCACACCCGTAGCAAAAATTCGGAATCCGCTCATATTTAATTGTGAACTCGATTAATTTACCGGATGGCATCCTCACACCTACTGACGATTTCAAAGGTTGTCGAATATCATGGAGGACACGGATTCTAATTGCTCGGTCCATTTCAGGGAAGGGCGTTTCATCTGCCATAACAAACGTACCGATCTGTGATCCCAACCTACGAACGTTCTCCTTATTCGACCTTCCTCTCACAGGTAGATCATACATCCGCGTCCAAATAGGGACATGGTACAGGGGTGTATCAGTCAACTTCCCTTCTTGACAAGGTTCACTAAAGCTCCATATAAATTTATCGAAGTGCCATGGTTGCCCATCGAGCACTTTCGATTTATCATATTCGTTGTCAAAATTAAAAATAAAGATTTTGTGTTTTGCATCAATAAGATTTCCCGACGTCATACCTTTAGTACTCCACAATTTAACCATAGAGTCAATTGCCGCTTTTGCATTGATAGCCTTGGTGGTCCAAATCCGCCCCACAATCATCGTACGCGTATTGTCATTGCCCCTCGAGTTATCCCCAACATCCCAAACGAAGGCATCATCATTGCTTGCCAAGACGCCTTTCCCTTTGAAACTGATACCGCCATCCAATTGGTTCGCCATAACGAAAAAACAGAGAAAGCGAGACAGAAAGACGAAAGAAACCCTAACGAAGCCTTCAGAAAAATAAGGAAAGAAGCCTTCAGCGACAAGGAACTATCAATGACAGCGCACAGAAGAAACCCTCATAGAAACCCTAGAGGAGACTTACTGCATTAAAAGTATTTGGTGCTTTTAGTTAGTTGTAATTATTTTGGATTTTTGGCATCGTTATCTTACATGTTTTTTATACAGGATTTTTGTTTTAACATTTAAAATGAACAATACATGTTGTAGTGAGAAAGTGATGTTGAGGTTTGGTACAACTCATTTTCGATGTATTATAAAATGAAATCATCAAAATCCAAGTTTATTTGCGTCGAGTTCTTTATGTATCATAAGAGATTTGTTATATTGTAATCAAATTGATATGTATATTTTGTTTAATTGATTTCACTTATTTGTTAACGAATAAAACTCGTATAAAACGTTTTTATAATGACTAATTTAACATAGGGAGATGTTAGGGCGACACCGGGTGTTACTGAGTCACCCAAATTTAAAAATTGAAAAAAATAAAAAATTGAAAATGTTACGTTTGCGCGAATATCATAAAAATAAAACTGAATTTACAAATTTATCATATTGAAAAATGTTACGTTTACATATCACAACAAACAAATTTATTATTATGGTCAAAATCATGATCTAGATAAAATCTTTTTTTTCAATAAGTATTAATTATTTATTGTTAAATTTCTAAAATGCCATTTTACAATAATAAGTTTGAAATTTGAATTTTATTAGAGAAAAGGCAAAATACATAAATAAATTATAATAATATCCCGGATGTCGTTCACTCTGAGTAACACTCGGTGTCGCTATTTCATTTTCCTTCACACATATTAATATCAACAAAAATACTAAAAAAAACCAATACGAAATACTTAATTCATAACAAATGACATTATTTATACTTTAGTTGAAGCTGGTTTACGTAATGATTAATAAATTTCATTGGGGTTTCAATATTCTTAAAAAAATTCATATTGTCAATATGGTGCCAATACCAAACCCGAGGCAATCAAATTATGGACTCTAATCTGCTCTTGAATTCTCTCCCATCTAGTAAACCACTCCCTTAATTTGTGTTGCGTTCAAACACTGCTCTTTGATGGAAAGAGCAGTATATAAAAGAATACATATTCTGATTAATAGGTCACAAAACCTGCTCTCTCTTAAGTTATTAACACCATCTAAATTGTGAGAAAGGAGGGTTCGGAAACCTACATCAGACGACTACACTAACGGTTATCGGAAGACGGAAACGGGTTTATTTAAAGTTCTTGGGTTTATAAAGCTGATCAGGAATACCAATAAGCAATGGCTGGAGGTTCTTAATTCTCGATCCTTTTATCGCTTCCGCATTCATTAATTGTGTGTTTATTAAGTTAATAAAACATGCTATAAAGTAATTAAATAACTTACATTTGGGTATTAATAATATGGAAGAAATTAATTAAGGAAGGAGTTGGGCATTATTTTAGGCATGTTGTAAATGAAAGTGGGCAAACTTTTGAGAAAGAAGAAAATAAGTAGGCATATTCGGCATGGTTTTATATTTTAAGCTCTAGTTTGGACATGCAAATGATCCAATTACAAAATAATAACAACACTACTCATTTCATTTTTCGAAAATTTTACAATCGTTAAAAATATAATTATTGAAATAATTACTAAAAAAAACAAAGAAGTAGTTCCCTCTAGGGTTTCTTTTTGGATTCTCTTGGGAGGGTGTGCCGTTCCTAGATTGGACTAGGGATTTGTCCATGCTTTTTATATGCTTTTTCTTCCTTTCTCGTTGTCTGCTAAGGATATTTTTACTTCTAGGGTTTATAGTGTCTTTTTTGTCTTTTTTGCTGTCCTTTTTGGTAGTCTTTGTTTTTCGTTTTGCCCTCGATGTCGATAAAAAAAATACACAAAATCTTAATCTAAATTTACCCTATGAGTCAAGGGAGGAAGAAGGGAAGGAGGAAGGGCTGGTTGAGGTGGAGTGGGTGGCGGGCGGAGGGGAGGAAGAGCAGCAGGACCGGATGTGTATTGTCGGTAAACTATGGACGGAAAGGAAGATAAACCCGAACGCTTTAATTGATACCATGACAGCGGCGTGGAAATCCAAGGAAGGCGTAGTCGGAGAGGTGGTTGATAGGCAGAAAAAGATCTTCACTTTCGAGTTCAAGGATGCGGCTGACAAAAAGCGGGTTTTGGCGGAGCAGCCGTGGCATTTCGAGAATCATATTTTCGTTCTATCCGACATTCAAGGGGAGATGATCCCAACCGAGGTACCTTTGTTCTTTTCTCCTTTATGGGTAAGGGTTTATGACCTTCCGATTGTTGGAAGGCAGAATATTGAAAATGCGGTGAACATTGGTAACGCGCTTGGATCGTTTGTGGAAATTGATAACGAAGTTAACCCATCGATAAATAGGTCCATGCGCATACGTGTAGTTTTGGATGTTCGCAAGCCTCTGAGGGACCACATCATGATGAAAATGAAGGGGGGAAAACAATGGAGGGTACGTATTAGCTATGAGAACCTACCTCTTTATTGCTATGTTTGTGGCCGAATGGGACATGGTGAGAAGGATTGTGGGGAACGTATAGGGACAATCGGGGAGGGGAGACGTTTTGGGGAAGACCTTAAAGCTTCACCATGGCGTGTGGCGAATAGGGTGGTCGGGAAAGATTTTCAAGAACCGAGGAGGGGTAGGAAAATTGATTTTGAGGCTGAGGAGAGGAGACAGGAGGAATTGAAGGAGATGGAACGTATGATGGAGTTGCTAAGAGGCGTCTCTTTAGACAGAAACCGTTCCGAGGGTGTGTCTTTGGGTGATATGGGTAAAGAGGGAGAGGGGGGGTGTAACTCTCGGGGTCAAATGAGGCGGTCAGATATTCAAATTAGTAACGATAAGGAGGGGTCTCACAGCGATGCTTCTAGTGCTTACGTCAACCATACGACTCAAGGAAAGAAATACGGGCAGGGGCAGGGGTCAGAAGGGAGTGAAGTGGCTGGTAGGCTGTTCATAAGAGTGAAGAGGTCTAAGGGGAGGGAGAATAGAGAGGATGGGAAGTCGTGGGGGACATGGGAGGGCAGGGGCTGCAAACGTAAGGGTGACTTGATGGAGGACGTGGAGGTAGGGACATCACAAGGGGAAGTGAAACGTAGGCTTGTGGATCAGAGTGAGCACGATAAAATTTTGATAGTAGCGGCGGCTGGCGATGACCAGCGCCGCGAACAACAATGAAACTCTTTAGTTGGAACTGTAAAGGGCTGGGCAATACCTTGACGGTTAGCACTCTCCGGGATTGGTGCTGGAGAGAAAGCCCGAACTTTGTTTTCGTAATGGAAACGAAGTTGAGTGCACGAGACCTGGAGATCATTCGTAACAGATGTGGTTTTACTAATGGTATGTGTGTAAGTAGTGTTGGAAGGGCGGGTGGTCTTGGTATGTGGTGGCGTGACGTGAAGGCAAATCTTATATCCTACAGCAATAACCACGTGATGGCGGAGGTGGTGGATGATAATAATGTTCCTTTATGGCGGGCAGTGGGCTTGTACGGGTGGCCGGAGATCAGAAATAAACACAAAACTTGGCAGTTGTTGAGGAATTTAAGTGCCTCCTGCAATGTACCGGTTATTTTCTTTGGTGACTTCAATGAAATTTTGAGGCATTCGGAGAAGGCGGGGGGAGCGATGAGACGAGAGAGCATGATCGATGCGTTCAGACAAACTTTAGATGATTGTGCTCTCAACGACCTAGGTTTTACTGGAAATATGTTTACTTGGCAAAGGGGCCTCACAACCGATACTCTGATTCGGGAGCGGCTGGATAGGGCGGTGGCTACGGTGGAGTGGAGCTATCTTTTCCCCAATACGAGTGTCTTAAATCTTCCAATCTATTCTTCTGACCATTCAGCTATCATTGTGAGTACGGAAGAGAGACAACACTATAACAGAGGAGCGCGGAGTTTCAAATTCGAGCCCTACTGGGCGAAAGATGACCAGTGCAAGGAAGTTATACGGGAAGCATGGGAGGACTTGAGCGCGGGGGGTGTACCGGAGAAGGTGAATGCTTGTGCGATGAAATTATCGGATTGGGCAAAACAAAAATATGGAGACGTAAAAAAACGCATCCGGGATAGGGAGAAGGAGCTAGGGTATTGGCAACGCCAAGATCCCTCGGCTAATATGCTAGCTCGTTGTAAGGAGCTTGTAGGGGAGTTGGATGAGCTCAGGAGACTTATGGAATCTTACTGGTACACTCGAGCTCGAAAATGCGAGCTCCGTGACGGGGACAAGAATACTTCCTATTTTCATCACAAAGCTAAGCAGAGAAAGAAGCGGAACACGATTAAAGGTCTAGAGGATATGAATGGCAGATGGTGCACTGATGGTCCAGACATTTCGAGAATTACCGAAGAGTATTTTCAGCATCTTTTTTGTTCCAGTATGCCGAGAGGATTTGATGAGGTCTTGGATTGTTTCCCTACTGTGGTCTCTGATGAGATGAATTTCGAACTTGATTTACCGGTTGATGATGATGAAATAAGGAAAGCTCTTTTTAGTATGCACCCAACCAAAGCTCCGGGGCCGGATGGTATGCATGCTCTCTTCTACCGGCAATTCTGGGATATTGTAGGGCCTGATGTATGCGCTTTTGTCAAAGGGTGGTGGGAGGGGAGGGAAGATATAAAGGAGGTAAATAAAACAAATGTGGTTCTAATTCCCAAATGCAGCGAGCCCAGAAATATTACAGAGTACCGGCCGATTAGCTTGTGCAATGTGGTGTACAAATCATTTCGAAGGTCCTTGCCAACCGTATCAAACCTATCCTCAATGGTGTGATATCCGAAAACCAGAGTGCTTTTATCCCGGGTCGTCTTATTACTGATAACGCGATTATTGCTTTCGAGACTTTTCATGCTATGAAGCGAGGAGGGGAAGGGAAACACGGTAATATTGCTCTGAAGCTTGATATGAGCAAAGCATACGACAGAGTGGAATGGGTTTTCTTGGATAAGGTTATGAAGCGTATGGGTTTTTCTTCATCTTGGCGAAACAAAATTATGACATGTATTACGACGGTATCCCATTCTTTTCTAATTAATGGGAAATCTTCGGGGACGGTCAGACCGAGCAGAGGACTTCGCCACGGAGATCCTATATCACCCTATTTGTTCCTTTTCTGTGTGGATGCGTTTTCCTACCTTATCAATGATGCTGTGAGCAGGGGTTTGTTGCATGGAGCACGTCTTTGCCGGGGCGCGCCTAGAATTTCCCATCTCTTTTTTGCGGATGATAGTATCCTTTTTGCTAGGGCCAACGTGAGAGAATGTTCTAATATTGCTGAAATTATCAGTAAATACGAGAGAGCATCCGGACAACAAATTAACTATTCAAAGTCGGAAGTAGTCTTCAGCAAAAAAGTTCGATCATCAGTACGAGGAGAGTTGGTGGAAGCCTTAGGTGTTCGGGAGGTGGAACGTCATGAAAAGTATCTGGGAATTCCGGCGATTATCGGTAAATCAAAAAGAGCTATCTTCGCAAGCCTCAAAGAACGTATGTGGAAGAAAATGCAGGGATGGAAGGAAAAGATGCTATCAAAACCGGGTAAGGAAATCTTAATTAAAGCAGTTGCTCAGGCAATGCCGACGTATTTGATGAGCCTTTTCGTGATTCCTTATGGGATTATTGAGGAGATGCATGCGGTTATGGCGAGATTTTGGTGGGGATCTTCGGATACCAAGAGGAAAATTCACTGGTGGAGGTGGGAGAAACTCTGTAGACCAAAGAAAATGGGTGGTATGGGGTTTAGGGATCTTAAAGTTTTTAATCAGGCCCTTCTCGCGAAACAGGTATGGCGCTTACTGAATAACCCGGTCTCGCTTGTTGGCAGAGTTTTAAAAGCCAGATACTTCAAGCACGATAACATTTTAGAGGCAAGATTAGGACATGATCCGAGCTACGTGTGGCGAAGCCTTTGGGGGTCGAAGGCCCTGCTCCTAGAGGGTTTACAGTGGAGAGTGGGGACTGGTACCCAAATCAGTGTGTGGGAGGACGCGTGGCTCCCGAGCACAAGAGGGGGCAGATTTCCGACCACTAACATTGAGGCTGACCCGACTATGCGAGTCTCAGACCTTATAAACGCGGAGCAGGGAACTTGGAGGGAGGAGTTGGTGCATTCTGTCCTTACAGAGAATGATGCTCAACTTGTTCATCAAATTCCTCTTAGCAAAAGTAAGCCTGATGACTCGATGTTTTGGTGGCCACATCGCAGCGGAGATTACACAGTTCGGTCTGGATATTGGCTTGGTATGGGGCCTTGCGAGGAAGGGAGGGAGGACAGCGAAGTGGGGGCTGGAAATGGGATATGGAAGACTTTATGGGGTCTTTGTGCACCACCCAAGCTTCTCCATTTCTTGTGGCGTGCAAGTGTGGGTATGATGGCGGTAAACGCGAATCTTTTTATCCGTCATTGTATTCCAACTGCCAGGTGCGAGTTATGTGGTGGTGAGAACGAGACGCTGTTCCATGCTCTTTTCGACTGTCCTTGGACAGGAGAGCACTGGGCTATGAGCGGCTTTGAAGAGCAGATTCGTGGAGCTCCTAGATCGTCTTTCACAGAGTGCCTCACATGGCTATTGAACCAGACTGATAAAGCTGAACATGGTAGATTGCTGGCTATGATATGGGCTCTTTGGACCATAAGGAATCCCGCCTATTTGATGATCACCCCTGCAATCCACATGTTGTGATAATGGGCTTTGTGCGAATGGTGACGGACTATCAGGGACTGAATTTACGGATGGAAGGGGCTGCTCAGGAGCGCTTGACGACGCAGGTCAGCTGGTTGCGGCCACCAGAGGGGATCTTTAAAATTAACACTGATGCGGCCATTATTGATGAGCATACAGTGGGATTGGGAGCTGTGGGCAGGGACGCAGATGGGCTGGTGGTTATGGTGGCCTGCTCTCGCATTAAGGCCAGTTGGACAGTGGAAGTAGCAGAAGCTAAAGCTCTTGTTTTCGGATCAGAGGTGGCTCAGAGGACGGGGATGACCCCTTTTTGTTTGGAGACGGATGCTCTTACTGTTGTCCAGGCCTTGAGGGGTAATAGTATGTTTCGAAGTCCGTTTGGCCTTTGCATTCAAGAGATTCGTGACCGGATGGAATTGGGGGGGGGTGCGATAGTTTCTCTCACGTGAAGCGGGATGGCAACACGGCTGCTCATTTATGTGCGAGACTTTGTACGGGGATTGGAGAGGAGAGAGTGTGGTTATCAGATTTTCCTTCATCCGTTCTTGATGTAGCGGCTCTTGACTTAATTTAATTATATTGAATCGGTTTCTTTGCAAAAAAAAAAAAAAAAAAAAAAAAAATAACAACACTACTCGAACACCTTAATTGAAATTGAATTATTAGAACGTGATTATGCCTAAAGTAACGCATCAATCAATTTATTCATGAATAACAAAAACTAGTTTTCAACCCGTGCAAAATTGAACGGGTATATTTTTAGAAAAAATGTGGTGGATAATTAATATTACCGAATAGTGTCAATAATACGTGAATATTTTGCATTCAATTTCTATTATATTGATAATACGTTAAATGCATGTTTTAATTAAAATTTAGAACATTAAATTGAGTACCAAAAAATGTAAATATTACTATAAAATCAAAATAGTTGTGCAAATGATTAACGATTACATTATCCTTCTAAACATAAATATAAAATTAATAAACTACATTATTTTGTATGGTCCGTTTTTTATTATTGTAAATTGTTAATTATTATAATGTTTATTCTAATTATTTAAATTGCTGTCTAATCGTTTTAGACGGGACATATATTCGATTATATAATATTTAATTTTATGTTATACAAATTGACCGTTTTTCGTAGAAATTCATGTTTACGAATTTATATAAAAATGTTACGTAATATTTCTGAAACTACGATATCAGGCATTTATTTAGAATATCAGGCGATTATGACTCCGGATTTTAATCACACACATTTCAGGACCCACCTGAGAGAATAAGAAAAAAAATTAAAACCTGCGTTGATGACGTGGCTCAACCAGGGCTTCTGAAATGTTTCTATAATTATATAGATAAGATTACATTTATTTTTGACATATGCCCTGTTTAGCAAACAACCGAGGCAAATTCATGATAACGAATAACGTTAGCAAAATACGGTTTAACATATTTTCGTAACAGATATGACTATGAAACAAACTAGTTTTATACCCGTGCAAATTGCACGGGTATGTTGCTTTAAAGTTTATTATTACAATAATTGTTTACTCTTTTGTTTTCCTTTCTAGATGAAATAGTTTTAACCCGTACAAATTGCACATATATGCATTTTAACAATGTTATAATAAAATCATGATTAAATTTGTAAACAATATCTAAAACTTTTAGTTTCAAATATAAATTACACTTTGAGTGAACAATATTTGAAAAAAAATAATTAAATAAGAATTTACTCTCAATACTATATATATTCTTTGCCTACATTACTTATTTTAAAGAAATTATAAAATATAAGTTACTTTAATAACTTGTTTTTGAAATTATAAGTACTAAAATAATTAACTCAATAAATTTTCTCATTTTTATAAGTTTTATTCATATCTAACATTAACCAAATTGAGCTGCGTTTAACCATTAATTAACCGCAATTGAGTTATAATAGGTCTTGGTTAAGACGATTATATTTATTTTAAGGATAAATCGGGTCAAGTACCACCCTACTTGCAATCTTGCATACTGTACTATGAATAATATTTTATCCATCAAATTTGCTCGTTTTAAATGAGAATTTATAATTATTTTACGGGTCTTAACTTTGAAAAAGATTGCTCTTTAATTTAAACCTTTATTTGTATATTGGAAAAAAAAAATTACAAACATGTCATTTTTGTATTTGCTTTAGTTATTTAATGTACCCAGAATTGGGTTCATAATTTTTTTCAATGTTATTAATTTTGGATTTTTTATTGATTAATATACTGGATATATTAATTATCAACTATAAGATATAGTATTTGATTAGTGGAGTAATTAATATACAAATTGATGTGTTTAAAAATATTGTTTAATCATGAAAATTCAATTTTAGGAAAAAGTATTGTTGCGCTGAGACATTATCACTTTTTTATTATTCGTTAATATTTACGTATAAAATAAAAACTGAAACATTTACGTACAGAAAAATAAACATAAAGGTTTTTAAGAAATAAATCCAAAGACATTACGGTGGGTCCCACATTTACTAATTTTTTTTTTACAAAAAATGTTGCATATGATGATGTGTGTTAATGAGGATGAGTTAAATGTTTTTTGTATTAATATAGATAAAATTAGCGGAATTAGAAAAAGGTGTTTGGTAATCAGCAGATTTTAAGATAATTAGAATGAGTTCATGAATATAGTGAACTAATTTTGCCCAATGCTAAATATAACTACTGAAAAGTAGAATTCACATATACTTTATTAAACGTTATAAAGTAAATAAGTAATATTAAAAATTTACATATTGAAATACTCTTTAAACTATTTTAGATGTTGTATTAGACAAAAATATTTTATCGAAAATCAAACTATTTTAGATCTCCAAGCCTCACTTGCTGATGAGTTTGAAAATCCCCACATTAAGTTTGTTCTTGATTTATAACTGGTATTGAAAGACAGATGTCCACCTCAGATAAAATTGTTCGTGATTTGCGATGAATCATTTTAGCATATCACCAATTTACGAACTATTAGCTAAAACATTTTTTTGTCAAAAAACCAAAACTTTTATATGTTAATGAAAATTTATAACCCGCACCAAAATCCATCCTCTCATTAATTTAATTTTATTTACGCATCTTATCATCTTTTTAAAATCGTGCATGTATATAATGTTTGTTTTAAATAAATTATTTTCCTTTGTTAAAATCCGTACCTTTAATTAGTTAAATGTGCATGTTTTTTTGTTCAAATTTTTGTTTCATTTTATATCATAGCTGCAAATTAATGATGCTCACTACTTATTTGTCTATTATGTTATATGCTACCATACTTTACTTCATTTTGTAACCATGTTAAGAGAATGTTTTTATTGAGATGTTGATTTCATCATATATCTTTATTGAGATAACATGTCATTTTTTCAGAAATACGCAATATATAGTTTGGTAAAATTTATAACAATTTTTTTTTTTGTGTTTTTAGAGCTAATTTATATTATTATATTCTTCTTTAGAATTTTATTTTCACAAATTCTCATTTGTGACGGGCATATCTGTCGCATGCTTGCGACGGGTCAAGTATTACCTATGTGGGGTAGATAAGACAAAATTGGAGTGCATTGAGAGTAGCAAACTGTTTTGTCTTACCTACCTACATGGACATTATTTGACCCATCGCAAACTTGTGACGGATATTTATTTTTGCTTATTAGTATTATAGTGGATGTATTTTTTCGTACTTTGTTTTAATTGTTATTGTAATTGCAATTTATAATTGTTGTAAAAATTTGGACTAAACTTTGGTAGTTGACTTAATTTATTGTGATTTATTAGTAAAATTTGGGCTGAATTATTTACCTTCTAAGTTATTCATGATTTCTTATTATTCACTAATATTTACGTGTAGAAAATATAAACGTAAACATTTACGTCTAAAACTTAAATAAAGAGATTTTTTAGCAATTACTTTCAAATATTTTTTGTCTGTGGGTCCCATATTACTTAAAATAAAAAAAATAAAAAACATGAATATGATGATGTGGCTTAAGGAGAATGCTTGAAATGGTTTTAGTTTTATATAAATAAGATTAACATCATGATAGGCGAGTGTCTCTTTTAGGTAGGCACGAGTATATAATAATAAATTGTCGTCGAAACTAGCTCAAGGGTAACCAATTATTTCCTTGGCCTAGAAGTGGTGCCTATCTTGTACATTTACTTTACTTTGTACCAACATAACTTTGCCTTTAGGGTGAAAAGAAAAGATTATCAAAATTGAAGAGAAAAAGACTGATTATTTTTGTATACAAAATGGTACAATCAATTTGTTCAAGGAGCCCATCAAGGAAGAACAGGAAAAACAGAAAAGCTATTGAAATCTTATTCAAGTCGAACTCCATTCTCGAGTTTTGTCAGCTATTTGATCTTAGTAAAGCGATCTTTACTGATTACAAGATTACGATTTGATTAATTTGCCAGCGGAGCAATGTTAATCCAAATACGATGTCATTGATTTGAACTGTTTTCCGGTCTTTAGTACCCCTTAAGCATCCCGGAATCTTTGTTGGATCAAAAGCTGAGCTTCTTTAACAATCCTTTTCAGAACTTCACCAGCAGGTAGTATCTCCTTTATGAGTCCGACACCTTGCCCAACATACATAGCCATACTTTCGATATCACCAGTAGTAGTTTTGTTGGGCACGGTTCCTGCAAATCGTTTGATCTCTTTTTCCTGACATTGTGGAAGGCGCATGCTCATATGCATTAGACAGCCTTACAGAAGATGTAAGAACTAAATACAGCTGATAATAGTAAATACAACGAAGTACTCGGCTTTCAGCAAATCATTTCGGGTACAGATCAATTTCAGTAGGACCATTCAGAATTTCATACAGAGTCGGATCATTTTGTGTATAAACATTAATGCAGGAAAAAAAACATTAAACATGCAGATCTAAATTCTACATCTTCATCAGTTCAGTCGAAACATTTAGTTAGCTTACCAATCCGTGTATTGTAGAACGGCCAATAACAGGCTGGTCAGTCTCGTCATCATTCTCAGGAAGGGATTTCCATTCACCAAAAAAAGGCGTCTGCAACACACGTTCTGGTGCTCCTGGCCATCTTGCACGACCAAATATATTAGTGTGCTCTATCATCGAATATTCAATCAGCTTCTCCTTGTATATAGGATGCGCATAGCTCTCTTCAGTGGCAAGAAATCTAGTTCATGCAAACAACTACAGTGATCAAGAACATCTTACAGAAAACTTGCAGTTAAAATTAGTTCTGTAACAGTAAACTAAATTGATGCGTGAAAATTAGTTAATGCAGGGATGATAGATCGTTTATTCCACGCACGGGAGCAAGCTGCTGGAGACGGCTAGTTTTCTTTGCAATAGAAAACTTGTAGTTAAAATCATTTTTACTATAATAATTGAAACTGCGATAAGTTTTATTAGTTTCAGTTTATAAAACCAGTAGGATGGAAGCGACTGTCGAGACTTATATAGTTTTTGTAAGTATTTATATTGAATGTACCAAATTACATAGGGGGCATTAGTGCATACCTAGTGCCAAGAGCAACACCGCGTGCCCCTAATGCCAGAGCAGCAATGTAGCCACGCGCATCCACTATGCCACCAGCAGCAATCACTGGAATATCTCGCTCCCCTACCAAGTCAACTACTCCAGGCAACAATGCAATTAAACCTTCCTGCACAATATAGACCATGGTTCAGCCGGATCAGAGCATTTTACTGAAAAATTAGCATTAGATGAGTCTCTATCAAACTGCGAATTTAGATGGAAAATGTCAAAGCAAGTAAGAAATGATTTTCCTAACCTGACCAATCACATGTCCACCAGCTTCACGGCCCTGTACAATGATTCCATCTACTCCCACTTCAATTGCCTTTTTTGACGCTTCAACGCTCCCAACCTAATAACGTGACACTTCGTCATCTGAACACTACGGATATGTGACTACGTGTACAGTTCCAGAGTAAAGTACAAGCCGACAACTATTTCTCACGTAAAATGCAGAGCAAAGCCCACCAGGAGATTCAACCAAATCCAAAGCAGTTATGAAACCAAACTTTCAGTCTTTCACCAAAGTTTAAATCAGTAACTTTTTCAAGCTAGAACATTCAGGTGCAATCAAATAACAGGTTACGAAAAAGTTATGTCAAAAACACAAAATAACCCTATAAGTTCTACACAATGGAAGTACAAAATGACAATAAAATAAGGGAAACGACTTTTTGTAAAGGGAGTAGGGAGCATATTTCGGTCGTAAAGAGTCTTGCTTGTGACAGTCTCTAAAAAGAGACCTGTAACACCCTCATTTATTCAGGGGCCTGGACTAGGATTCCCCAGATAATTAAGGGTGTTACCATCTCGGAATACCGAGGTAGTAGATAACAAGGGAAAGAACACAGTACTTTATTAAATATTAAAAAATCAAACCAATGTTCTTACAACTGTTTCATAAACTGAAAGTTCAAACAACTCATAAGTGAATAACTATGCTGATCTAGACTCTAGTCTGGTCTGGATCCAAGCTCTCCCTTCCCATTCAGCTGCCATAGTCTCAAGTACCTATCAATCTGCTCCTCAATAGTTTGGTTCACCACAGGTGATCATGAATACACAGGGTCAACCATGAGGTTGAGTAGGAAAACATAGATAAGACATAAATTTATAATATAACACAACACCTCTCCGTCTGTGGGGAATAAAGCATGTATTCGCCCTAAACTTGCAGGATTATAATGAAAATTACAGTTGTGAATATTGTCATAAGATAAATAAAAACATGAAAAAGAATACAACCTTGGGTCCTTGCTTGAATAGGCCTAAGAACAAGACTTTGTTTGAGATGATGCCGCGTGTGCTAGAAAATACTCTCCAATTGCCTTGCAATATGGGGAGAGCTATTGAGGTTTTAGATGTGAAATCTGAGTTTTGAGAGAAGAATGCTCTCAAAACCCTAATTGTGAGAATTATAATTCAACAGTTACTGACATAAGGAGAAAGACTCTCCACTCTCCTTATGTAGCTGTCGGGTGGGTCGGCCGAATTATGGTGAGAGTGGGCTTTCTCCACTCTTACCTTATTCCTTTGCATGATTCGACCCATTTTGCTAAATATTATTTGCGGGATTTTTATTATAAATCGCATACGTGTTATCAGATATTAATGCAGTCGATGTATTAATAATGGTCTGATAAAATTACGATATTGTATAATTACCCAAATTAATATAACTGTTTATATTAATACGCGAAATTAATATTTAATTAAATATAACTGCTTATATTTAATTTACGAATTAAACATGTAATCCGTATTAGCTAAAATTATTTAATCCGTATTAAATAATAATCTCAACATCTTATTGACTAATTTAATAGTCAATACCTCTGACTAACTGTTTAGTCGTATCCGGCATAAATGTGACTGTATTTTCGTACCTTCACATCTCTCAAACGTGTCCTATAGGTGTGACGTATAGGGATCAGTTGATCACCGCCATCCGTATGACAATAACGTCAAACTTATCTAGCAAGCCAACCGTTATTGATAAACGTGGATCAACTGGTAATAATACTGAGGTATGCCCTTGTGATCCTTAAAGAGATTTAATAAGTCATTGTACTTAATTGTCAAGGACACCAGCCCTAACTCCGTCTCCATATCACAAGACCCAAGATCACCCCACGCCATATCACAAGACCCAGTACACCACACCATATCACAAGACCCAATATCTCCGCTCCATATCACAAGACCAAATATCTCCGCTCCATATCACAAGACCCAATATCTCCGCTCGATAAGGAATATACAGACAATTAACAACATTAGATCATTAACATTCAATATGACGTATAACAGTCACAACAGCTAATAATCACATCTCATATCATAGACGAATTACAGTCATTCCGCTACCTCAACTTGCGGAATAGAAATGTCAACCACGCAGCAGCTAGAAATGTTCCACGCGGAAACCGTCACCTAAACATGTATTACGTAACGATTAATAAATCTTCCCAAACCCCATATCACAATGTACACCTACTATAAATCGCAACCTTCTAATAGTGGAAAGTTTCCTAAAATGGAAACTTTTCCGGAATAGCAACCTTTCTTAAAACGGAAACTTCACAAAAATAGTAATGCCACATAACTAATATCATATACTAAAGATACTATCAATAGACATAACTATAATAACAACAACCTAATAATAATACTAATTATAATAACATATTATTATAATAATAATCATGTCACAAAACAACTATATGTTTAACCTTATCAATAACATAATATTAATCATAATAATACTAATAACGTAGGCCATGACAACAACTCACTCGCGTATTATACCAAGTCTAAAAGCACGGCTAAACAGCCCCCAACATCACGACATTATCGCCCCATAACAGCCTACATACACGGCTCCTCGACTACCCTAATGCCGCCTAAACCACCACCAAACCACGATGATGGCCTCCACCGTACCACGTCGCACCCATTGACACGAACCACTGACCTTGACCCAAGAATATAAGCCTTCGATTTAACCCGAAACAACCCTGGTCAAATAAGCCCTCCTGCAACTGTCCCAGCACCACCATTCTGAAAAACTGAAACCCACCACCAACACGACTACTGATGCGTGTCGTTCATGCACCGAAGATAAATACCTAGGTCTACTAACTGGAATCTAGTGGAAGTAGGTTCGAATCCTCAGGGAGACACGGTCTTATGCAAAGGTCAGTTTATAGGTCACAAAATGGGGGGGTTTTGTTTTTAATTAGAACTAAGATGAAAACAAAAAGAAATTAAAACAAAGATGATAAAACGAATTTCAAGCAATAAAAGGAGGAATATGTCAGGATTCAGGTCGTCGCGGCAATGAATGTCACATAAAGATTAGGTCAGTCGAAATAACAACGAAGTGGGAACGATTAATATCCTTTCGGTCTGAAATCACCCCTGGACTCCCCTATCAATCTTTCGATCTCTAGATAGGTTTCGTAAATCACCCTAAACAAGCCTACCTACCAATCTTTCTATCCAGGTAGGTTTTACTAGGTAAACTGGTCTCCTACGTGCACTCATTTGACAAATTTCACAATTATATTGTTTATAGGTAAACTTCGTCGGATGGACGACTAACATGCAATTCCTACGACATAATTACCGCGAGTTCCTTCATCCTAACATATTAAAGGGGATTAGCTACGCATACTTGGGGACACTAAACTAATAACGATGATGATACTAAGAACATTCAACATGGCAATTAAAGAGGAATAAAGATAGATCATAAAACAATGAAAATAAGAACAATAATAGCAAGAGTAAAAGTGAATTACAGTAATGGCAAAGGAATGAAGAACAAGATCCGAATGCTTCCAAGATGAAAAACCCTAAGTGATAGTATTTTGAACTAAATAACTGCTTAAGAGAAAACCGAATGAAAAACAACTGAGCAATCTGAATGTAAAAGTGTCAAAGTGTAAAGTAAAAAAAAGTGTCTCAAAAGGCTACTAACCTAATCCTTAAATAAGGATTAGGTTAACTCAAAAGAAAACAAAACCTAAAACGTAAACTGCGAAATCCGGGACACTTAAGTGAGTTGCTCGATCGAGTGACTGAACCACTCGATCGAGTAACTATTCTTCAAAAAGGGGTCGATCGAGCAACTTCGAGCTGGCAGTTACTCGATCGAATAACCCTAGAATCCTCAAAGGTTGGGTCCTTCCTGCAGACTCCTCGATCGAGTATAAAACTACTCGATCGAGTCTTTCTCCTCCTGCATGTACTCGATCGAGCTCTGGTGCTTACTCGATCGAGTAACTGACAGATGCAGTCCTTCTTTTCCGCTTATTTTTTGCTTTTGTTCCTCGTTCTTACCTCGGTTACCGTTCCTTTAGGCCTTGCACTGCAAAATCGGGGCTATGGGACTTCTTGACTTGCTTCATCCTCTAAAATAGCTCAAAACGGACAGAAAACGCATGGTTTCTTTATCTTTTGCATAATTCCTGCAAAATAACAGAAAATACACCAAAGGAAGCAAAAGGGGGCAAAATGGCACATAAAGTGCATGAAAATGCATAGACATACGTGCTAAAAGGACCTAAAAAGTCTATATAAATGGCACGTATCAAATATCCCCAAACCAAAACTTTGCTTGTCCTCAAGCAAACTAATGCAACTACAAGAACAAAAAGCAACTAACTACTACCTAATGGAATGGAATCGCCTCAAAACCAACTATGGACCATGTTGTCGACTATGCAAATGCAGAAATTAACCATCATAGAGTTCAAAACCAAAAGCAACGAATTCATACATGCAATAAAAACAACTTAGACGACTGACTCGAATGACTCGTGTATCTTGGACTCTCCCGGATTGCTCTTCTCTCAATCAATGGGTACACATATATGTATAAGAGAGAAGGATAAGAAAATGTAGACACTCTCCTAACTGCGACCAACATATCATGTGATGCAACTAGTATGACAATTGATTCTAACTACCGTACACACGCACAACAACCTGTCAATGTCTATCACATGCCGAATACTTGCATAATTATAGTTAAGTGAGGTAAAATGGGTAAAAGGAGGCAAAAAAATGTATGGGTAAGAGAGGGTAACGTCTCGAGCTAGCTAGCAAGACTCAACCAAAAGTAAACCTTCCAAAATACTCAAAAACAATGCCATGTTCGGCATATCACACAACTAACCCCGGAACTTGAATCGGTCACACAGTCATGCTTAGCAAACACTCTTTTTTCTTTCTTTTTCTTTTTCTATTCCCCAAAAGATGTAAATAAGCACGGGAATCTTTTTTTTTTTCTTTTCTTCTTTCTTTTCTTTTTCTTTTGCTAAGTTCATGACAAAAATCATACATCCGAGTTCAAGTTCCAAATTCTCCAATACCAACACCGAAAAATAAAGATCAAACCAAAACTAATACAGTGAAATATACCACAAAACAACACTAAAGCTAGCTCGACACAAGGTAGGCTAAATCTGGGTGTAGTTTATAGGTCAACTGGCAGTTTTTGGCTAAATGTGGAGTTATATGGGTATGATGAAGAAAAGGGAAAAATGCAAGTACTCTCCTAACATGTGATACCAACCACAAACCATGCGTGCAGGCAAATAGCAATCAAAAGTCATACATGTGAATGCAATGATAGAAGGGAGTACTACTCTCAATCGTAGATAAACCGGTCTTGAATGTCACAAGTTATAGGCTCTAAAACTCAGAAAGTATGTGTAGTTTGCCAAAACAAGTCAAGTCAAGTTCAGAAGTCCAAGTGTAATTTCCAAAATAGAATTCGAGACATGCTATATGGTTTTTTTACAATATGATGATGAAAAACTGCAAAAGACAATCAACTCGAAGATCCTAGAAGGCAATATCATCACAGAAAACTCCATTCCGACTCGACTATATGCAAAAGTAAACGTGCATTTTTTTTGATTTTTTTTGATTTTATGTGAGAAAGATAAAATAAAAGGAAAAGAAAAACGAAAAATGCAAAAAACAAAATAAACGTGAATGCATGCAAAATGAAAAATGCAGACGCAAAAGGATGCATTACACCTCCCCAAACCAAACTGGACAATGTCCTCATTGGCTACAAAACAGGGAAAGGGGGTATAAAACCTAATACATGTTCCTACGGGGTGAAATATATACAAAACTAAAAAGCATAAAAGAAAAACTAAGATGAAGGCAAGGCAAGAAATACATAACCTCCCCAAACCAGCTGCAGCTATCACTCCGCAGCCTCCTCCGAGCTCTCCTCGTCGCCACTACCACTCTCCTCACTCCCACTGCCACTCTCATCCTCCTCCTCGCTGGAGCTCTCATGCGCCTCTCCTCCTCCACTGGCACTGGCATGCTGAGCGGCCTCCTTCGCTCGTCGTCGCGCCTCTCTCTGTACCGCTGTCTCTCCAGGTGCCTCAGAAGAGGTCTGGGGGTACCCTCCATCTGGGTATCGGTAAAAAGAGGGGTGAGGACCACTGGGAGGTCGGAAAGTGCCAGTGCGCATCCTCGCGTCGTAATACGGAAAGCTGACCAAGGCAAGGTCCCTCTGAAGAATGGACTGGGCCCTGAGAAGCTCAAAAAGCAAAGGATCACAGTACCCCCAGTCTGCGGCCGGTGGTACCTCAAAAATAGGAGGTAAAATAAAATGTGCAGGGAAACCTGGGGTGGATGATGATGATGATGAGGAAGAAGCAGTGAAAGGTGAAGGTGTAGGTGTGGGTGTAGGAATGGTGGTGTGTGTGGTCATGTGTGTGGTGGTGTGTGAGGTGGTCGGCTGAGAGGATCATGATGGTCGCGATGACGGTGAAGGTCGAGAGCCGGGAGGGGTTCTGACCTCTCTCTCAGGTGAGGTATGCTTCCTCTTTGAAGAGGAAGAAGTGAAAGAGATGTGGTAGGAGGGTGGGTCTGGTCTAGGCCCCTCAATAGTGGTGAGAGGGGTGAGTGCAGGTAGAGAGTCAGAGGGGAGGACTATTGCAGGTGATCCAGCAATCCTCCAAGTCTGGCGGTCAGCGTGAGCAAACCAGGTCAACTGGACCATGGCGCCTATAGAAATGTATCTATCGCCAACGACAGGCTCACCAACGGGCAAAGTCTCAAAGATGTATCGGTAAATTCTGGTGACAAGCCCGCCGCCTACGATAACGCCAGTGACTCTGCTACCTATGTCGCCTAGATGGGTAGCCACGAGGTAGGCTATGTTAAGGACAAAAGGGGAACCGCTATCAATGTTCAGGTACCCCGCGACAATGGCCAACTCAGTGTTACGAATGTTGTTTGGCTCAGGTCGCGCAAAAATAGTCTCTCCTAGTAGACGGAGGAAAATACGAATCTCAGGACTGTGGACGTAGGCGACCCTTCAGCTAGCGAAAGGCACGTGTGAAAGGGCCGCCCACATCTCATGAACCAAGTTCCTAGGTGGTCGCAGGTGTCCGTCACTAACCAACCCCAAAACCTGTCCAAACCTGGCTAAGGTCCAGGCATATGACTCATTTCTGAGTCGAAAGTGAATGCAGGGCTCGGTCGGGAGTCTCAGAAAGGTGTCAGGGGAAAAGGAATAGGAGCTGAAAAACTCCAAAGTAGGTACTCGGTAGGTCGCCTCAGACATGGTCACCAACCCAGCTATCCCCGTACCAGTCAAAAGGTCAACTAGGGGCCTAAGAAAACCTAGTCTATCTAAGTCTGGACGAAGTAAAAAACGACTAGGACGGATAATATTATCAACAAGAGCCTCCACCTGATCTCTCTGATTAGTGTCGGCGAAAATTACCTCGGGGATCTCCTCAAGTGAGGGAATCGCGGGTGGAGCTGGTGGGCGTGGAGCACGTCGAGGTGGCATTCCGAGTACGGACTTTCGTCCTTTCTGCCCTAGAACCGGTATCTTCTCCTTCCCTTTATCAACTGAGGAAGAAGTCCCGACTGGTGCCATGGTTGTGACGGAGGTGGTTCTGTAGGTGGTGGTGCTTGGTGGCGGTGTTAGTACAGGGGCTGGAATAGGAGGTGTGGCAACCACCAACGCGGTGGTGGTTGCTGCGGCAGAAGTGGAGGAGGAAGCAGCGGCTGCCGTGGTACTGGTGGTGGCTACGGTGGTCGTCTTCCCGTCCATTTCTGCACAACAATCACAAAATCAATCGTAATCATCGTAACAATCCTACCCAAAATCGCAAAATCGCAAATCCTATTCAAGAACCCTAAATTCGAAATTTGGGGCAAAAATAATGAAATTAAAATAGGATTTAAGCATAAAACGACTTACTTGGATGATTACAAGGATGATTAGAGCAATAAAATGACAAATTAACAACTCAAATTCGAAATACTCGAACGAACAAACCCTAGGTTTTCGAAAATTTCGAATTACTCGAAATTAGTATGAAATTTGATGGGGCTTTTGCTTTTTTTTTTGCTAAAATGTAAGCTTTCTCATTAAACTTCAAAATATTACAAACATATTGCTTTACAAAACATCACCATTTAACTTCCTTTGATTTTGTCTAACCAAATTTTATCAGAATTAGACATATGTGCAATTCTATGAACCAATATTCTTCTTCGAATTATATCCTTGATTTGCTTGACTACCATTTCAGGCCTTTGAAGCTGTTGATTAAGCCTTGCTTCATTTCGTTGCATCCAAATACTATACCAACATGCCATTAAGCTAACATTAGTAACATGCTTCCTTATCCTGCCCCATCTCTTCCTGAGAATTTGTTTTTGACTGTCTACTTCTCCAATATCTGCTCCCAACCAGCTTCCTACCATACTCAAAATCTGTCGACCATACATACACTCTAGAAACAAATGTTGATGAGTTTCTGAATGCAAACCACAAATACAACAGATATCATCTTCACTCACATGATACATAAACAGTTTCTCCTTGAGCTTCAAAGCTTTCTGCACTATCAGCCAGGCTATAAAACAGTGCTTAGGAACAGCAAAAGGATCCCATACTACTTTATACCAGTCTACTACTTCCCTTCTACCCCTTAACCACTCGTAACAGGACTTAACTGTGTACCTCCCTGTACTTAGACTCCATTCATTCTCTACAAAACCATCCTTAACCATATCTTTGACTTGACAAATCTTCCTCCAGTACCAACTAGTTTCAGGCAGAGGCTTGTAATCTCTCCAGTTCTGATTTTTCATATACACATGCTGAATCCACTGAACCCATAACCTATCAGGTTGCTCCACAATCCACTACACCAGTTTTCCTACAAGAGCAGTATTCCATAAAATACCTTGCTTCAAGTTCAGCCCTCCTTCTTTCTTTGGGACACAAATCTTAGGCCACCCAACAGCTGGCACCTTACTATATTCTGAACCTCCTTCCCATAAGTAATTCCTACAAACATTCTCCACTCTTTTTATCACTGCTTTGGGCAAGATGAACATGGAAGCCCAGTAATTATGCATTGTTGCCAGCACAGATTGGACCAATACCAGCCTCCCTGCATATGACAGTTGCTTAGTACCCAGCCCATGGATTTTATCAGTCATTCTAGCAATGAGACAATCACAGTCTTTCTTTTGTAATCTCCCTGTAGTTATAGGGACTCCCAGATATCTAAATGGCAAGGTCCCTTCTTCAAAACCAGATACACTTAGTATTTGTTGCCTTATCTCCCTTTTAACTCCATTAAAATAACAACTAGACTTCAAAGCATTCATTTTCAAACCTGATGCCTCTGAAAATGCTGCAAAAGATCTTAACAGAATCATAATAGATCTAGCTTCACCTTTACAGAAGAGCATTAAATCATCTGCAAACATCAAATGGGTTAATTTCATAGCCTTGCACATTGGATGGTACTTGAAATCCAATCTGTCAGTTGCACATTTCAGGATTCTGCTCAAATATTCCATAGCCACAGTAAAAAGCAGTGGTGACATTGGATCTCCTTGCCTTAACCCTTTCTTTCCTTTAAAAAATCCAAACACATCTCCATTTAGAGCAATTGAGTAAGATGGTGATTGAACACACTCCATTATCAACTCCTGAAACTTCCTTGGGAAATGGGGCTTTTGCTTGATTACTCAAATTGAAGTGAAAACAAGTAAGATTAAAGTGATTGATTGATGAAAAATAAGGAAAAAGAGAGGAATCGAAGAGAGGGAAGTGCGAAAATCTGAAATCGAGTGAAATGAAATGAGCATCGAGGACTTCCCTTATATATAGGCTGAGAGTTGCTCGATCGAGTTCTGAGAAGTACTCGATCGAGTAACTCACTTAAGGCAATCTGCTCGATCGAGTACTGAAGTCCACTCGATCGAGTGGTTGTCAGCTCTGAGTTCCTCTCGATTGGGTTCCCTTCGATAGAGCTCTTACGAACTCGATCAAGTATTTCTTCCCTGGCGATTACTCGATCGATCACTTTACAGAACTCGATCGAGGCTTTTCTTTTGCGGAGCCTTGTTCTTTCCTCGACTCTTCGGTTTCTGTCTCTTTTCCTTCGTTATTTCCAGTTCAGTCCTACATAAGATGACCAAACACTGCACTATACAGAAAAACCACAAAAATTGTCTCGGATTCACACAAAGTCTTATTCTACCTACGAATATAAAAAGAAAAGTGTACGGATTAAGAATAAAAAGCAGTAGTCTAAGGTAAAACGTAGTAAATAATCTGTTACAAGCTGCACGGTGTCGCAAACCCGGCTTATAAGTTCAGCAAATTAAAATGTTTTTGTCCACGACAGGGCTGTTGACTGAACGCGATCGCTTCGGCGGTCATCCAATTCTCCATTAGTCTCCACAGTACGGCAATGGTAAAGCAAAAGTTCATCGTACTCTTAATTAGGTCGCTGTCAGCCCTCCTTCGCGGCCCAATCTTGCGCGAAACGTGGTCTTCAAATCCTCCTCCAGGGTCTATTAATTTGTCTAAGCCTGTACAAGAAGAAACAAGACGATGTTCCTCCAAGTTGCTCCCAAACTGGGGCGGAGGCTTTAATCTGACACCAAAATTCAATTCAATGGACGGTGACGAACAAAAACTATTGGCAATGATGAAAGAGAAAACATTACCCTTTATCGGATAGCGGTAGTTTGAGGTTACCGCTTTATCATTGTCCGGAATAGGCGACACTATCGAATGATTGCTCTTGACTGGCATGGAGTCCGATCGACTTTGCGTAGTACTCGATGGAGTGCTTTCTGCAGCAGAACTACTCGATCGAACAACAAATTGACTCGATCGAATCTGAAGGATACTCGATCGAATACCTTCTTCCACATAACCACTCGATCGAGTACAATGATCACTCGATCGAGAATTATCCTTGCTAGGATAACTCGATCGAACGTTGTCTTCAGCTCGATCGACCAATTGTGCATCCCGTTCATTCGATTGGACACAGTTGTCCATTTGCTCGGTTTCCTCTCCGTTTTCCGATCCATCCTCCATGAATTCAGGATCTTCCATGTCAACACCAAAATGGTAAGGTTGTGCATCAAACATATCATCGTCGTCATCCATGTCTATCCGTCGAGCGAGCGGGATAGCTGGACCGTTCTCCTCTTCCATTTCTGACGCTTGCTCTACGTAAAGAAAGAAAGAATTCCTCTTTCCTCCCATATCTTCCTCGTCCTCGTCGTCGCTATCGACCAGTAGAGGATCAGCTGCTACTTGGTCGGACATATTTTCTTGTTCCGACGCTAGCTGAGCGATCTGAACCTGGAGATGTTTGATTGATGCATTCTTCGCCTTCTCATTTTCCTGAATTTGAACTGCTAAGGCCTCAATGATGGACCTCATCTCGCTAATTTCCTTTGAGTGACCTTGTTTATGCTTTTGGTAAGCATAAACTTGGTCACGCTCTGCCATACAACAAACTGCGTTGTGTCCTGTACAACCGCATCTTTCACAAACTACCACCCGTTGTTCCACATAGCGGAACATGGTGGTCTTCTCTCGAAATGCCGTGAAATAGACCTGTAAGACCTATCAAAACAACAATAGGGAAAGGAATAAGAACGGTCCTAAGGAATTAAAAGAAATTCCTTAAGACGGTATAGAATAAACTAACACAAAACTCAAAACCTATTGCCTCCCCGGCAACGACGCCAAAATTTGATGCGTGTCGTTCATGCACCAAAGATAAATACCTAGGTCTACTAACTGGAAGCTAGTGGAAGTAGGGTCGAATCCTCAGGGAGACACGGTCTTAAGCAAAGGTCAGTTTATGGGTCACAAAATGAGGGGGGGGGGGGGTTGTTTTTTATTAGAACTAAGATGAAAACAAAAAGAAATTAAAACAAAGATGATAAAACGAATTTCAAGCAATAAAAGGAGGAATATGTCAGGATTCAGGTCGTCGCGGCAATGAATGTCACATAAAGATTAGGTCAGTCGAAACAACAACGAAGTGGGAACGATTAATATCCTTTCGGTCTGAAATCACCCCTGGACTCCCCTATCAATCTTTCGATCTCTAGATAGGTTTCGTAAATCACCCTAAACAAGCCTACCTACCAATCTTTCTATCCAGGTAGGTTTTACTAGGTAAACTGGTCTCCTACGTGCACTCATTTGACAAATTTCACAATTATATTGTTTATAGGTAAACTTCGTCGGAAGGACGACTAACATGCAATTCCTACGACATAATTACCGCGAGTTCCTTCATCCTAACATATTAAAGGGGATTAGCTACGCATACTTGGGGACACTAAACTAATAACGATGATGATACTAAGAACATTCAACATGGCAATTAAAGAGGAATAAAGATAGATCATAAAACAATGAAAATAAGAACAATAATAGCAAGAGTAAAAGTGAATTACAGTAATGGCAAAGGAATGAAGAACAAGATCCGAATGCTTCCAAGATGAAAAACCCTAAGTGATAGTATTTTGAACTAAATAACTGCTTAAGAGAAAACCGAATGAAAAACAACTGAGCAATCTGAATGTAAAAGTGTCAAAGTGTAAAGCAAAAAAAAGTGTCTCAAAAGGCTACTAACCTAATCCTTAAATAAGGATTAGGTTAACTCAAAAGAAAACAAAACCTAAAACGTAAACTGCGAAATCCGGGACACTTAAGTGAGTTGCTCGATCGAGTGACTGAACCACTCGATCGAGTAACTATTCTTCAAAAAGGGGTCGATCGAGCAACTTCGAGCTGGCAGTTACTCGATCGAATAACCCTAGAATCCTCAAAGGTTGGGTCCTTCCTGCAGACTCCTCGATCGAGTATAAAACTACTCGATCGAGTCTTTCTCCTCCTGCATGTACTCGATCGAGCTCTGGTGCTTACTCGATCGAGTAACTGACAGATGCAGTCCTTCTTTTCCGCTTCTTTCTTGCTTTTGTCCCTCGTTCTTGCCTCGGTTACCGTTCCTTTAGGCCTTGCACTGCAAAATCGGGGCTATGGGACTTCTTGACTTGCTTCATCCTCTAAAATAGCTCAAAACGGACAGAAAATGCATGGTTTCTTCATCTTTTGCATAATTCCTGCAAAATAACAGAAAATACACCAAAGGAAGCAAAAAGGGGCAAAATGGCACATAAAGTGCATGAAAATGCATAGAAATATGTGCTAAAAGGACCTAAAACATCTATATAAATGGCACGTATCAACTACCTTAAGCACCACCCAACGCTATCCACGACATCTACCACAGCCCACGACTACATTGGCGGTAAGCACCAAATATCGACACCCCTATGACACCTGCAACATGCGCAGTTATCGAGCCCTCACACACCCCCTGTTTCTCTCTGTTTTGTTACAGGAAGAGTACGCCCCTTTGGATGACAGTGTTCCAGTCACTAGGAACCATCCACAACCACCACACAAGACTACAAACATCCTATTCACGACACCCAGAGACTCATATCAAATAAAATAATGAAATAGTTGGAAAAACAATCTAAAATACGAACAGCGTACACTTCGAAGGTCTGACTTACCGTGACAATGGTGAGCGATGAAGATGATGACGAAGGTGACTGCTCTCTGGTCCTCCTTCAATCCCACGCCTCTCTTTTCTTAATTAGGGTTTTTAAGTTTAGTCTAGGGAAGCTAATATGTCGTGTAACGTTAGAGGGTAAGGTAGGGTTTGATATCTTATTTTGTTTGCTTCGATTTCTAAACCCGAGTCCAACCGCTACTCCTTACCCGATTTCATCACGCATCTTGAGACACTTACACTCCGTTCTCGATTCGCGACTTAAAATTATGAGCACGTACATAAAATTAATTGTACTAATTACGAAAATATAAAATTATTAACACTTACGTAAGAATATATATATATATATAAAGTTAGGATTTAAATACAGTTACGACTTAAATAATAAAACAAGTATAGATGAGAAATAAATAAGAATTATATTTAATTATAATTATATTATCAAAATTAAAGAAATACGAATAGATTATATTATCAAAATTAAAGAAATACGAATAGAATACCATTTTATGAAATAATCGTCAAATACAAGATGATTATAAAATACGAAATAATCGTAGAAATACGATTTATAAAATAATAACAGTTTACGTAAAATCCTTTATAAACATTCCATTGAAATACTTGTATAAAACATGGTTTGACTGCCGTTGACCAAAGCTAAAAATACGGGGTATTATAGTCTTCCCTCCTTAAAATGAACTTCGTCCCGAAGTTCGCCACCCCGTAACGATAACAAAACACTCCACCGCGTAAGATAAACACAAGTAGTACATAATAACCTGGTTACTAGGCACGTAACGAACACAACCACATGACATCAGAAATTAATAAAGGTTTTTTTAAAACACGAATGTTACATTCTACCCTCGTTAAGAAAACTTTGTCCCCAAAGTTTAATGTATAACGAAATTCAATTCACAAAGACAATAAGATGCATAACAGAAGTTATCAGGATTATCAAGTAGATGCAAACAATCACGACATAACAATTAGCCATATCATAAATCATTAAGATTTTACAATCCTATCCCCCTTAAAACATGGTTACGTCCCCGTAACTCCATTATAAGAATTCTAGCCCAATACTCCATCTCATAAAATCTTACTCCAAGTGACCAAGCATCGTATTCTCATCGTCGAACCTAAGACTAAAGACAAGGGGTGAGTGAACTAGCGGAATGCACCGTAAAACAATATCTCCATCTCAAAATCGATTCCAAATTCACGAAAATATAACTCAATAACCATGGTCACTCTGGACCATAAACAACAACTCGGCACAACGGCCCCATAACTCAATACTAGTAACCAATCTCCATCTCAGTATCAGTACCAATATCGTTAAAAGTTCACAAAACTGTGCTCAACACTTAAAGTATGAACCTTTAAGCTACCCACCCACAAGTTAAGATCAAAGAGAACGATTATAAAATAAGATGCGATACCCATTTTCCACAATCCAATATATCAATCCCCTGAAAACCGTATACTCCAATTCGGTCGTAAACAAGCACGATAAGGATTCACAATTAGAAATACTTCGGGTCCATTCGTAACACAACAAAACTAATTCCCATATTCATATATTGTAAAACCAAATCCATCTGCAACCTAGACAAATGCTTACATTCCCGCACAATTATTAATGAAATTAACATCAGCATTCAACACTCGAGTCAACTACGAAATCAATGGCTTAAGTACCCCAAATCTCTACTTTTATCTCATACCATTTATCCTCCCTCTAACACAACCCATCTCTCAGAATAAAAGGACAAACTGTGACTCATAACATATGGATAATACTACTTAATCAATAATATACACAATGTCAACTCCTCAATAATTACCAACATATAAATAGTCATTAGAGCATGTCAGCTTTAATAAATACTGAAGCACATAGACCCCGACAAATCAATTAGCATACAATCAACAACTCATAGTTCATAATTGACAACTTAAAACATTTCATGTTCATAATCATATTATAGAGGCAAAATTAGCATAATTCAACATGGATCATTGATATATTTCACAAGATGTACACCAATCATAGACTAACAATATCGTTTAACATTCCTAGATATCAACAAGTTAAAGAAATCACTTAGGTACATTTCCATCCACTCCCATTACATCATTTATGACGATACTATTAATATATATGACTTGCAAAATAGGAGGTTTACATAACGCGCATCCATTAAATATTCGTGCAAGATTTCATCAACACGTAACTACAAAATTCGTCATGTTGCAACAATTACTATAATTATCAAACAACAAGCTCTATCATGGTTCATCACTTTGAAACTATTTTGAAACCTTTGAAACATGTAAATGGTGGTTTGTGATTAATGTAAACACAATCAAAGGACTATATTCCAGCCACAGATAGGAATTAAGACTACACGGAGACATTCTGATTCTTCTTTACTAAAACATTGTTCTTGTAAATTGTAGTTCATGAATCATGAAAATTTAATGATAAAAGTAAACGAATTCACAACACTAGTACTTCCATAAATCTCATGCCAACTAATTAATAACTCAATACATCGTGATCAGACTTTGAACATAGCAATATGCGATTCACTTTATGGCGTAACGATATACATGAGGAAGTCAAAGGCTATCATGTCAGGGAAACTAGACAAGGTGTACCATTAATATGTATGAAAGAGCGTCAACAGGATTCACATTGTTCGAATAATCACAATTACGTATAGCATTAAGATTGTTATATCATGCTAAGAAGTTTTACCCGTTAAATTTCATCCTACCACTTGTCAAGACTCTTCTCTGATAAACATGATTTTAACACCTCATACAAACATCACATCACTATTTTGAGGTCACAACAATAAAAAGTAGGAGCGTCTGTATAATTAAAACTATTTCATACAAAACTCGACGAAATAAGCAAGTTTACGTCAACATATAATAAGGTTCGTATTCATATCGTATGCCTACTATACGTTTTACTAAAGTCATATCGGGATACTACGTGGTCGCATCACATGATTCATAATTGATTAAACTTTTATAGGAAACTTACATATCTCACAATTTCAACAGTCAAACTTCATGAGGCAACTTTCAAAAGTCACAATTAAATAATCGCTCAGTTTTTTTGGGATCTATTATAGTTTTTAGAAAATAAAATGAATTAACTAATCATAAGAAAAAGGATCAAATGCATATCCCAAGGAAATTATTTATAACCATTTTTACAACTCAGTTGGTCTGAACAAAAACTTTACAGCAATTCGGCAGAAAATTAGACAACTTGCAAAAATCACCATTAAATAACAACTCGTTAAGATTTTACGTGGCCTATCATTTTGAAAACATGAACGAATAATCAAAACAGTGGAGGAGGAATTATGCATAAAAAATAAACACGTTTTAAATGATTTATTTTTCAAAAAAATGGGTCAAAACAGAATTGTACAGGAACAATTTGACCACTGTCGACTAAAATATTTATTTCTCTCAAGATATAACTCCTATTAACATGAAACCAAAAACATTGGAAAGCTAACTAAGAACGTTATCGTACATAAAATTTTTATACCCATATATGAAATATATTTAAAATGACAGCCCGTACAATCAAGGTAACATTCTGGAAATTTATTAAAGTTTGTGGTTTTTACAACTTCACATTACTACATCGAAACTCAACCATTCTTCTTCCGAAATACGTTGACATAACTTTTGAAGCACAGACGCCACTATATTAACATGTATCCATCCTTCAACTGTAACTGTCGTCTAGAACACGGTAAGGATTTCGAAACCGAAAGCGGAATCAACTAAATAACTCAGTATTTATACATGTATATACAATTGTATCACATAACTATACGCCACTCATGGCTTGGGACAACACATTCCGCATATCACTAGACATGGATCATTCCTATCCAAATACCAACAATATATTACGTACTTACGATAATCATTCAATAACCAGGTACTCACATGGACATTTCAAACACTACAATCCTATGATTACTTCACTCTTAACTACTGCTCAACAGATACACATTCACACTCTTGAAATTTCACTTCAATCATCCAGCTCGATTCTCATTTCAATATTAAACATAATCTTCCAATAACATCATTAACCATAATTTTACGAATCACTTACCTCATCCTTATCCTGTAAGAATGTTAGTACCAAATAATTAGGTTACCATATAATCTACCCCACTCTTCAATTACTCTCATTGGGTTCCCGAGACAGAACCGAAAGGGCCCATGGTTTGGTGTGAGGGGGCCCCTAACTCATCCCATTCCTTTTGGGGGGTCCTATCAGTTTCATCTCGGGGTTCACTTTATTAGACACTTCCCATGTTCATTTTTATTCATTTGGTTTAGGCCTGAGCATCGTTCGCTCTGATACCACTTTGTAACACCCTCATTTATTCAGGGGCCTGGACTAGGACTCCTCAGATAATTAAGGGTGTTACCATCTCGGAATACCGAGGTAGTAGATAACAAGGGAAAGAACACAGTACTTTATTAAATATTAAAAAGTACGTTCTTACAACTGTTTCATAAACATAAACTGAAAGTTCAAACAACTCATAAGTGAATAACTATGGTGATCTAGACTCTAGTCTGGTCTGGATCCAAGCTCTCCCTTCCCATTCAGCTCCCATAGTCTCAAGTACCTGTCAATCTGCTCCCCAATAATTTGGTTCATCACAGGTGATCATGAATACACAGGGTCAACCATGAGGTTGAGTAGGAAAACATAGATAAGACATAAATTTATAATAGAACACAACACCTCTCCGTCTCCATGTCACAAGACCCAACATCACCCCACGCCATATCACAAGACCCAATATTACACCACAACATATCATAAGACCCAATATCTCCGCTCCATATCACAAGACCCAATATCTCCGCTCCATATCACAAGACCCAATATCTCCGCTCGATAAGAAATATACAGACAATTAACAACATTATATCATTAACATTCAATATGAAGTATAACACTCACAACAGCTAATAATCACATCTCATATCATAGACGAATTCACAGTCATTCCCCTACCTCAACTTAAGGAATAGAAATGTCAACCACGCAGCAGCTAGAAATGTTCCACGCGGAAACCGTCACCTAAACATGTATTACGTAACGATTAATAAATCTTCCCAAGCCCCATATCACAATGTACACCTACTATAAATAACAACCTTCTAATAGTGGAAAGTTTCCTAAAATGGAAATTTTCCCGAAATAACAACTTTTCTTAAAACGGAAAATTCCTAAAAATAGTAATGCCACGTAACTAATATCATATACTAAAGATACTATCAACAGACATAATTATAATAACAACAACCTAATAATAATACTAATTATAATAACATATTATTATAATAATAATCATGTCACAAAACAACTATATGTTTAACCTTATCAATAACATAATATTAATCATAATAATACTAATAAAGTAGGCCATGACAACAACTCACTCGCGTATTATACTAAGTCTAAAACCACGGCTAAACAGCCCCCAACATCACGACATTATCGCCCCATAACAGCCTACATACACGGCTCCTCGACTACCCTAATGCCGCCTAAACCACCACCAAACCACGATGATGGCCTCCACCGTACCACGTCGCACCCATTGACACACACAAACCACTGACCTTGACCCAAGAATATAAGCCTTCGATTTTACCCGAAACAGCCTTGGTCACATAACCCCTCCTGTAACTGTCCCAGCAACACCCTTCTGAAAAACTGAAACCTACCACCAACACGACTACCTTAAGCACCACCCAACGCTATCCACGACATCTCCCACAGCCCACGACTACATTGGCGGTAAGCACCAAATATCGACACTCTTATAACACCTGCAACATGCGCAGTTATCGAGCCCTCACACACCCCCTGTTTCTCTCTGTTTTGTTACGGGAATAGTACGCCCCTTTGGACGACAGTGTTCCGGTCACTAGGAACCACCACAACCACCACACAAGACTACAAAAATCCTATTCACGACACCCAGAGACTCATATCAAATAAAATAATGAAACAGTTCGAAAAACAATCTAACATACGAACAGCGTACACTTCGAAGGTCTGACTTACCGTGACAATGGTGAGCGATGAAGATGATGACGAAGGTGACTGCTCTCTGGTCCTCCCTCAATCCCACGCCTCTCTTTTCTTAATTAGGGTTTTTAAGTTTAGCCTAGGGAAGCTAATATGTCGTGTAACGTTAGAGGGTAAGGTAGGGTTTGATATCTTATTTTGTTTGCTTCGATTTCTAAACCCGAGTCTAACCGCTACTCCTTACCCGATTCCATCACGCATCTCGAGACACTTACACTCCGTTCTCGATTCGCATCTTAAAATTACGAGCACGTACATAAAATTAATTGTACTAATTACGAAAATATAAAATTATTAACACTTACGTAAGAATATATATATATATATATATAAAGTTAGGATTTAAATACAGTTACGACTTAAATAATAAAACAAGTATAGATGAGAAATAAATAAGAATTATATTTAATTATAATTATATTATCAAAATTAAAGAAATACGAATAGATTATATTATCAAAATTAAAGAAATACGAATAGAATACCATTTTATGAAATAATCGTCAAATACAAGATGATTATGAAATACAAAATAATCGTAGAAATACGATTTATAAAATAATAACAGTTTACGTAAAATCCTTTATAAACATTCCATTGAAATACTTGTATAAAACATGGTTTGACTGCCGTTGACCGAAGCTAAAAATACGGGGTATTAGAAGACCTCTCAAGCCCCTCCCCACTTTCCCTCCCCACATGCTCTCTCACTTGCCTCTTTGGCTCAGGTATCTCCAAAGTAATGGATTTTGTCCGTCAAAAATGAGAGAATTTGTATTTCAGTGGGCAAGAAATATACTCATACATAATTACTTGGGGAACAACTTTAACACCGGCATTATGAACCCTATATACAAGATCCTCCGAGACCTCACCCTAGTACAATTGAAGCACTGCCACCTTTTCTTCAAGAATAGCTTTCATATTTTCCTCATGAGGAAATGCCAAAACAAGGCTGATTCCAAAGGGTTTGTCAGTTAAGGTCCGCGTCTTCTGTATCATATCCCTCACATATTCTGGACATTCCTGGCACAAGTACAAATGGTTAATGGTAAGTTCCTTTTCCAAGGATTGGCCAGCAATGCACGACCCTATAAATAGCTAAATGGAAAGCAATTCGACATTTACTTCTTGAAAGTACATAACTTTCAGTACTTGACAAATAAGGAATTGATTATGAGCTCAACACGATACAATCACCAATGAAACAAGATACTAGTACATTCCAAAAATACAAGAAAGGCATTTATTTGGGAAATTTGGTGTATACTAGTGGTCAAGGCAAGGACACTTCAAACAACTCTAATGTGTTTGTCGGGCATCCGTGGTACTGAAGTTACAGAAGCAATGCTGTTTGCTTATTTTTCCGTTTATCCTGTTTAGATGCAATAGTAATGTCATACGGGGGATCAGAAAATTGGACGTTCAAGAAGGTTTCGGTTTGTGTCTTTCCGCAATCAGCAGGATGTCCAAAGTCCAATAAACAGTCTTACTAGAAAAAGGGTTGGAGCGGTTAGCACTAGGCAACTAAAGAAGCTACTGGCGCGGTGATGATAAACCAAGTACTCACAATTCAGGCCCTATCAGTGTTTCTATACATTAATGTGTATACCATCCTGCAACTAGTTCAGTACTACTCCTATCAGTCATATAGCGAAGCGAGGATTTAACGTTAGAGAAGGCGAGAAATTCCAGCGAGAGCAAAGTACAAATATAATACAGTAAACTACAAAATATATCAAACATTCCAACTTAAAGCATCGATTTTTTTCAATTGTTCAGCCAGGCAGCTAGGCTGATCGCCCCTGCTAGCCTCCGACTGGCTCCGTTACTGGTACTGTCACTACTAGTAAACTGATATGGTGTAAAATAGAAAAGACAGAAGATTTCAGCAAAAAAGTTCAACTTTTTCACTGTTACGAAGCGACCGCCTCTGCTAGTTCCCTTACGTTATGTCACTCGCTTCAATTACCCCTAAAAACTCTCATCTACCTTGTCATCATTGTAAAACATTACTTCTCTCGTAGCTATTTGTGCGACAGTCTCATACCGGTTTTTTTTTTCAAAATGTAACCATTTTGGCAAAAAGTAATCATTTTTTTTATACATAGGGACAATTTTGGGGAAAAGAAAATATTTTTTACCAAAAAAAAGTGCTTACTAATCAAAAAATGGTTTTTTTTTTGTTGATCGAGCGCCGTAGAGTAGAGTTTGTATTACATATCTAACCAGAAGTCCAGAACATCAACATCAACATCAATATCAACAATCCCATATACGCAAAATCTAAAAAAATCATGAATTGTTTACACTATCAAAACTCCTAATAAAAGAACAATTACATACAAGGCGCCACCAGATAATATCGAGTCTCGGTTTTAATTTACGAGATAGATTATCTGGCGGCCTCATCTCATTTTCCGACCGCGAAGACAGCAAACATACCCAATCAGGACAACGAAGAAAGGCAAGAGCACCAGCATTTGCCACAGCATAAACAAGTTGAGGACTAGATATATCAGGTCCAAGTAGGGCCTGTACTATTCCATACTCAAACCCGAGTATTCCACTCCACCCCTTTTTTTTTCACAAATTCTTATTTAACACCGTCTTAAGTTAAATGGATTTTACTCGATTAAAATAACGGTCAAAATAAAAAAGTTGTAAAAGGTCTGTGATGAAAATTTGAAATTAACATGATTTAAGTTAAAAATCTATATTTATACTGTATTTATTTATGCATGATTACTTTTTGGATTAGATTAAAAATTGAAGGGAGGGAAAGGGAACGTAAGCCAAGACGTGGGCAGGAGAAAGTAAATGTTTGATTTGGTTTGTTCACTTGTTGTGATGAATTTGGCCTGCTGCGACCATGTGACTATGTGAGGGAAAAAGGGACTGCTAGTCTACTACTTATCTAGCTAGCACCGAAGCGGACACAGACACAGACACGGACACAGACACCGACACGGACACGACACAAACACAGGACACGGCATATCGTGAAATTTAGGATATGGGACACGTTATTTAAATTTAATAAAATATACAGTTTATAGTTATAAATGTTTGATTTTATTTTTGTAAAAGTATTTTTAATTAAGTGAATAAAATTTGTCCTTAATAATAGCTCATTTTCATTTCTCATCAAAACCAATATTCCAATTAATCTCTTTCGATAGCGTATTTCTCGCCTTAAAAACATCATTCGCCGCAAATGATAACCAAATACCATGGGCACGCAATGGACACGGCTCACATACCATGGACGCGCGTCGGACACGTGCCCAAATAAATGTAGAAAGTTAGACATGGTTGTTTAGGTGTCCGACACGTTTCGGCGTATGTCCGCGGAGTGTCGGGGTCGGGCACGGTACGACTTATTATGAGAAGTGTCCGTGTTACCTAGCTACCTACCATCTACCTACGTTCCGTCATTTATTTACGTTTACTTTATACATAGGTAAATTACAGAGTAAATAAAACGAGTTTGATAAGATCGGCAAAGACTATTTTAATTTGTGATAAATCTACTAAGTATTCCATGAAATAAAAATGATAATTAAGTACTAAAATGTACGGAAATATATAATATGAAAAAAAAAAGTAGATAGATGATTAGGAGTATAAAATATTATAAAATTATAAAGGTAAATAGGTAACTAATTCTTTTAGGAGGGGGTGGCTAGTACACCTCGTGCAATTTTACTATAATATTAATATAAAACTTATATGTAAGAATTTATGTTATATATTTTGACTTTTTTATTTGATTAGCTTTGAATTATGAATCAATTTTTTTTGCGTGTTTTAAGAAAACACGTTAATAAGCTAATTAGAGACAAATTATTAATACCATATAGTTAGAAATTGTTGTACAAACTATTTTTTACATAATTAGAGCAAAAATATTGTAAATTTTTCTAAATAATTTTTTTAATGTGAATGCTCTTAAAATTATAGGTAAAATCCAATAAAAGTATAGGAAAATAAATAAATAAGTCCTTTGAAGTTGTCCTGCTGTAATGGATAAGCAATGAGGCCATGACTATTCCCCTTTTTTCGTGGTCCATGAGTCATTCACTGGGCCTGAAAAATATTGGGCCCATACTTTCTTAAGCAAAAGTGAATGAACGAGTCCTCATGGAGTCATGGGTGATGACTTGTGCTTGAGAGATGCCCAAATGGTTTACTCACTTTAATGTAAGAATGTACTACTTGAGTCCTCAGCCTCAGCTAGGGCTGAGCAAAAAAAATCCGATACGAATTTTTATCCGAATCCGATCCGAATTCCGGAAAAAAAATTCCGAATATAAGGATACCGTTTAAAATGGATCTCCGATCCGATTTTTTTCGAATAAACTGGACCGGATGTGGATCAAGATTTTCATAAAACTGGATATCCGAATCCGATCCGAATTTTAAAAATTTATACAAAAATGATTTGAAACTTCATGTTTAGTTTATGCGGATTTTAAACATATTTTGAAATTTGTAATAAAGACATGATTTAATAATTCATGCGATCGGGGCTTATAATTTAATAATTCATGCGATCGAGGCTTGTAATTTAATAATTTATGCGATCGAGATTCAAGACTTGTAATTTATGTCGTTGAAAACCCCTTTTAAAGTGGGTTGCAAAATGTGAAATGGACTAAAATTGCCTTTAGTTTTAGTTTGTAACAATACATTAGCCAATAGCCCGGTAACTTTTCTCGAACTTTCTCCACTTTTAAATCTGGATCAAATCCGGTTTCCGAAATCTGGATATCCGAATTTTTGGATTCCAGATTATTGGATATCCGAAATATTCGGATCGGATGTGGATCACGAAAAATGAGAATTTCAAATTCGGATATCCGATCCGAATGTCAAAACCGGATCGGATATCCGATTTTGCTCAGCCCTAGCCTCAGCCTCGGCCTCGGCCTCGGCCTCGGCATGTTCATTTGTTTACTTTTACTCTTAAAACAAAAAAAATAGCAGGCGCAGAGAGGATAATATATGATTGGATATTAGTTTTTGAGTTAATTTAGTGCATGTTTGGCCTTGTTTATGAAAAAGAATTTCTACTTCTGTAAAGGAGTTTTTATAAAACTAATTCTTGATAAAATTGGTCCTGTTTGGCCAAAATTTTTAAGAAACTGTTTTTATCAGTTTTATCGTGTTTGGCCTCACTAGTTTCTATCAAATTTTTTTATTTTGCTAAAATATATTATATATAGTGTTGGAGCTAGTGTCCTCAATAGTTAGTGCGACAACACGTATAAATCTCTTAAAGGAACACAGGGTATACTTTGTATTTTAGCCAGTTGATTCACGTTTATCAATAACGGTTGGCTTGCTAGAAAGTTTGACGTTATTGTCATACAGATGGCGGTAATCAACTGGTCCCTAAGAGTCACACCTAAAGGATGGAATCTGAGAGATATGATTAGATGAAAATGTAATCATATTGATACCCTATACAACTAAACGGTTAGTCAAAGTAAAGATGACATAATTATTTAATACTGATTAAATAATATTAGCTAAGACGAATCAAAATGTTAATTCGTAATTAAATATAAAATGTTATATTTAATTATGTGTAACGAAATTATTTAATAAAGATTAAATGATTTAATTAAATATAAAAGGTTATATTTAATTAGTGGATTATAAATATAAGATATTTATAAGATAAAACATTACACAAGAGAGAGATATAACTGATTCTATAAAGATAGAATTTCGGTCTGAGCAATTATTAAGTTGTTCAGTTGTTATGAAGTGCTGTAGGTAGAACCAAATACTGATTTGGGGAATCCTAGTTGATGTCTAATAGCAAGGTTATTTGCAGCTATAAATAGGACATACACTCTGCACTTAAAGAACGCGAGTTACACGACATACATACTCCCCCCCCTCTCTCTAGCTTTCATCTTACACAAAATTAAAGGTAATTTTGCAGTTTCTAGCTCTAGAAGGGGTATTTCTTGGAACATCTTGGGTGCAACGATTAGGAGGATATCTGTTTTGATATCTGATCTTAGGCCTTTGCAAGGACAGAAGGTTAATTCTTGATCCCAATCTTTGTATCTTGTACTTCGTTTATGACTATAAATCATACATTATAAATTTGTTATAATCCTGCATATAAAGTATTGGGAATATATACGGATATTTTCCCACATATAGATGTACAAAAGAGCGGGATTAACTTGCGAGAATTCCGACATTTAGTAAGAGTCACCCTCACACCAGACAATTTTATTTTATAAGAGGTAAAAAAAATATGAAAGTTGGTATTTGGCGGTATTTTTTTGGGTTCTGGTGCTCAAATAACTTAAGAGCAACGTGAAAAGAGAAACAGAAGTAACAAATTGCTACTTCTGTTTCTAGATGTTTCCAGGAGTCAGTTTTAGATTTTCTGTTTAATAAAATTAGTTTTTAGTTTTTTAAAAAGTAGTGTTTGACCCGACTTCTATTTATTTGGTTGAAAAAACAGTTGAAAAGCAGGGCCAAACACATACTTATATAGGTTCCAATTTGCTCCTTACAAAAGTGATGCAGTTTTGGTTCTCATGAACATGGAAGTGAGCTTTATAAATTGTAAGCAAGTCGGAAACTTAATGAAGAGTCAATAAAGCCAACGACGTATGTATAGTTGGTGGTATAATTTTTCTATGGGACAGGTACTACGGGTTTTATTCTACTTGATCTTCTATAGAAGAGTTGTACGAGCTATAAATGTAATGACTTTATCAGTTAAACTAATTATGTCTACTCATCTCAATAGTGAATAATTTAATTTATTTTTTTAGCAACGGTAAAAAAAAGGGTTACATACTCACCATAACTGAGCAGCTAGCAAATCTAGTTCCTTATATTTAAAAGTCAAATTTTTATTTCAAAAGGGTTGTTTTCCGTCTTAAATAAGACGGACTAATTGTAACCATTTTTACAACAAAATGCTACCATTTTATGATAAAATGTTGCGATCATTTTCAGGATGGGGAGTGACGAAATTGTAATATAATATTTTGTTATTGAATAGTTACATTATATTAAAAAGATGGTATATTTAACCCGACTTATTTTAATCGTTTTAAAACAAGAATTACTGTATTTAAAAATGGGACCAAAATACGATAACTGGTAGCTACTTGTATATTCCATCTAGTAAGTCTTGCTTGCGACGGGTCACCATTTGTGACGGATATTTTGTGAGGTAAAATGGATAGAAAATGAGTTAGTGGAGAAAGGGGACCACATGAATAGTGTTGTAGATAGAGAAAAAAATGGGTATTTTGTGAGAGTAAACGGTATCCGTCGCAAGCTTGTGACGGATAGTGCCGTTGCAAATAAGAATTTGTGTATTCCATATACAAAATGACAAGAATATATAATTTGGAATTTGGAAGTAGCGAATTCATTCAACTATTCACGGAAGAGGAGCATTAAAGCCAATTTGGTGCTTTTTCACTCACTAGGAGATGAGAACAAACCATTGAAGTCAAACAAAAATTGAGTGCCTAACCAAAAAAAAAGTAGTCAAATTATTGGTACTACTACGTACAGTCGGTTCATAATGCCAACCCTTTGTTTTGTTTGTTTGACACTGTTTATCGTGCTACACAAGGTTCAAAAGGTTTGCAAATTGGAAATATCTCGATGACTAGCTATGTCGGATTTTTTTTTTTTATAAAGTAAGAAAATTAGGTTGATTTTCTTGGATATGACAAACCTATCTCATCCCTTCGAATGAATAAGGTAAGTTGAAGCCACTCACTTTCAACCTACCTCGAAAGAGTTGGACATGAATGTCCAACGGAAGCCATGAAGTCAGCAACCTTGTTGGCTTCACGGAAGCAATGTTTAATTATCACTTCATCGAAAAGATGAAGATCAAGTTTCACATCCTTGATAATACTATAGATTTCCCACGGAAACTGTCAAGTGTTACGGAGGAGTTGATAACACATAAATTGTCACCCTCCACAATTAAATTAGAGATTCCAAAGTGTTTAGCGGTTAAAACACCTTCTTTTAAGGCGAGTGATTCTGCGACAATAATACTATTAGTTCCGCACTTTTTTGCTCCTAACAACACGATTTCACCATTGTGATCTCTTATACAATATCCTAAAGCAGCTTTATTGTCATATATTTGTTGGAGTAAATGTCCTCCACAGTGTGTGATTATTTGAATAAATCTTTTACAGGATCACACAAGAATATTTAGTATATTAATCAGTTGGTTAACGTCTATCGGTAACGATTGACTCACTTGAAGTTTGACGTTACTGTCATATGATGGCGATGATCAGCTGATCCTTAAAGGTCACACCTATAAGATAGTACTGAGAAATGTGATTATATATTGATATAATTACGTAAAAGCTAAACTTAGCTAAATGTAGTTAAGTAGATGATAAACATTTAATATGATTAAATAATAATTAGGAGAAATAAATTAAATGTTAATTCTAAATAAATAATAATTAGGAGAAATAAGTATAATGTTATATATACTCCCTCCTATTCCATATTTTCTTCCCTTTTGTATTTGGCACAAATATTAAGGTGAAGAATAAAATAAGTGTAAAAAATTGGGTGGGGTTTGGTGATAGGAGAGAGATGAATAATTAGGAATTAAATAAGAAATTGTGGGGCCAGAAACATTAAAAATGAATAAAATAGGAGTAAAAATATTGAGTGGGGTTTGATAATAGGAGAGAGAAATGAATAAAATAAGAATAAAAGTTTCCAAAATAAGAAAGGGGAAGAAAACCTGAATAATCCGTTTTAGGAAATAGGGAAGAAAATATGGAATAGGAGGGAGTATTAATTATAATATATGATATTTTAGAATAATATAATTGGGTTAATTAATTATAAGATAATTAATTAATATTCTCCGTGAATTATAATTGTACACCGAAAATATCGAACTTAATATAGGATATTTAGTTTCGAGAATATATATTAAAATATGTATGATACTTTAAGAAAGTTCGGAATAAGGAAACTAATTTAGGGTATTATAATATAAGAAGGTTTCCTATTAGAAGTACAATACTAACACAAACCAAAACCCTATAAAAAGAGATTTCGGCCGTGTAGTACAAGGACAAAAGAAGGAGTTGTTTTTCTCTTTTGTTTTCCTTGATCAGTTTATCATCTTAAATCCCAAAACAAATCCTCTAAAATTAATACTAGGGTGGAGCTTTGAAGGGACTTTTCTCAGTCATCTTGGGTGCAATCTAAGGAGAACTTCTACCTTGAAGTTTGGGTTTATACTAGGTTGTTCTTAGGCCGATTTCATATAGGATTAAAGGTTATTTCTATATTCTTGACTGTTTAATTCTTGCAATTAAGGTTTTATTGAATCGTTTTTGATATAATCCTTGGCAGTATTAATTAGATTAGTACTTTTATAAGTATTTTAAGAAATTATTTCTTACAATATTCTCGATCCGTCAAAATTTAGTTTTAGAAAACCATTTCTAGGTTTCTCCCGCACTAGTACAAAAATACCCTATTGCATCAAGTAAATTACGTCGGTTCTACAAAAACTGACGCAAAAAGTAGTTAACTTTGGCGGGAGTTCAATTTTGCCCTATAGGCAAGTTATTTGCATGATTTGTTAATTTAGAACTGACGTTTAAAAAACATCAGTTGTTCCAGAAACTGACGTATTTAAGAGAATAAGGGCAAATACATCAGTTCTTTAATCTAACCGACGCATTTGTGTCTCCTCTTTTGCGTCAGTCCTACTTTGGAACTGATGTTTTTGATTTGGAGCAAAATAAAAAATAAAAAACTCTCACGACTAATAGGAATAGAAGCTCTCACGCATTTGTTGGTTTTTCATAATACAAACCTATCGTCTTCATCAAATCAACTCACGAAAGCTTCATCAAATCTATCGTCTTCACCATACCATAATCGAAATCTTCATTAAAAGCTTCATCTTCAACATCAATTTCAAGTCCAATTACCTTATCAATTCGTCAATTGCGCTAATTTTCGCTCAAACCCTAATTTTCGCTGCTACTGCTATTGTTCGTATTGTTGCGATTGTATGTAAGTTTTATTCAATCTTTTTCGTCTATCTTGTTGGGGCTGGTGTCCTTGACAGTTAGTACAATGACTTACTAAATCTCTTAAAGGATCACAAGGGCATACTTCAGTATTATTATCAGTTGATCCACGTTTATCAATAACGGTTGGCTTGCTAGATAAGTTTGACGTTATTGTCATACAGATGGCGGTGATCAACTGATCCCTATACGTCACACCTATAGGACACGTTTGAGAGATGTGAATGTATGAAAATACAGTCACATTTATGCCGGATATGACTAAACAGTTAGTCAGAGGTATTGACTATTAAATTAGTCAATAAGATGTTGAGATTATTATTTAATACGGATTAAATAATTTTAGCTAATACGGATTACATGTTTAATTCGTAAATTTAATATAAACGGTTATATTTAATTAAAAATTGTATTCGCGTATTAATATAAACAGTTATAATAATTTGGGTAATTATACAATATCGTAATTTTATCAGACCATTATTAATACATCGACTGCATTAATATCTGATAACAAGTGTGCGATTTATAATTAAAAATCCCACGAATAACTTTTAGCTAAATGGGTCGAATCACGAATCAGAATAAGGTAAGAGTGGAAAGCCCACTCTTACCCTATTCGAGAATTTCGGCCGAGTGGTACATAAGGAGGAGACTTCTCCTTATGTCGGACTACTCTTGTTTGACTGACAAAAACAAATCTCAAAGAAAATTAGGGTTTGAGAGCATTCTTCTCCCATAACCCAAATCTCACATCTAAACTCAAAAAGGCTCTCCCTATATTGCAAGGCAGTTGGAGAGGATTTCTAGCACACGCGGCATCGTCTCAATCTAAGTCTTGGGTGCAAGTTATAGGAGGGAATTTGCTTTAATTCCTGTTCTTAGGCCTTTCGCGCAAGGACTAAAGGTTGTACTCTTTTTCATGTCTTTTTAATCTTATGACCATATTCACGACTGTAATTTTCATTATAATCCTGCAAGTTTAGGGCGAATACATGCTTTATTCCCCACAAGTGGTATCAGAGCCTAAGGCCATGAAATTTTACAATTGTGTTTTTCATAAGGTTTAAAAATTTTGAAAAATCGGAACTTTCTGCCTTGACACTCGATCGAGTCTCTGTAGCACTCGATCGAGTGTCCCCGTACCAGGCATCGTGCGTGTGTTTTTAGGGTTGTGATCGATCTTGTTTTCGATTCTTATTATATTTTTAGCAATATGTGAATCTTTTGTTGTTGTTTATTCATGATTTACACGTTTTAAATCAAAGGTATAAACTTATTTTGATTTTAAAAGTGCAGCGTTTGCGTTTTAAACAGTCACTCGATCGAGCCATGCTGCACTCGATCGAGTGACACTGATACTCGATCGAGTGTCCCTAATCCTCGATCGAGTGTCCCTGTTTCTGGCAGTCGTTTCTCGAAAATAACTTGTTTTTATTTTCCCATGGCCTAAAGTAATATACTGTATACGGAAATAGTATATTATTTTTGTGAAAAGGTTCACCCTCGATTGATACATATTATTTTAAAACGGTTTAAGATAATGGATTATAAACTTATTAAAATTAAAGTGGTTAAAACGGTATAATCACATAATTTTAATCCCGTAAAGGTGGTTTGGCAAAAATTTGTTAATCATAATAACAGTATTATGTCATGAATGAATTTTAATTTTAGTTGATGCATTTTATTAATCGTCTTGTGAATGCCTTGAATGCCTTCAATAACGTATTTATTTTTGCAAACGGTTGTTGTAAAACCCCTCGCGAAAGCGGAAATATAAACATACAAAAGTACTAAAAATGCAGCGGAATTAAAACTTTTTAAAGTAAACAACATGCGAGAAGTCTTAAACTGAAACGGAAACTGATACTGAAATAAAACCAAAATAGATAAGTAACAGTTCTAAGTACTGAAATGAAATATATACACAGCCTGGGATGGAACATCCCTACAGGCACCAAAACGTAAAGTATCAAAAGTCTAAGAGTCTAGCTAACGATAGGGTATAAGTCATATGATGAAGGATCATCACTCGCTAGCCCTCCTGTGAACCCATCTCCAACCTGCATGTACCTACATACATGAAAACATGTACGCCACAATCAGTGGGGAGTGACTAGAGTTCTCCTAGCCACCTTTTGTGACAACACGTAACACATAAAACAATACAGAATACTCCAACATATATCAACATGTGAAGCATAAACAACTCATCAACTGATCTCAGACTATCATGCAAACACTAGTGCACGGCTCTCAACCAACTTCATAAACCGTTAGGAAGGAGAGCCGGTTTCCCTACTGGATACCCAGTCGGGGGGTCTTTCAATCCAACTATTTATGAAACCGAACTAAGAGTCACCCAATGCCTTGGATGATCAAACCACAACTTAACAAACAATCATGTTCTCATCATTATCAAAATCTATATCTGACACGTACCAACTCAAGGCAAGCAGATAAATTCAGCAAGTAAAAGGTTCAGCGGTCAGCTTAAGACATAACCTAATACCAATCAATCAACAAGTGTAAAGGTTCAGCGGTCAACTTAAGACATAACCTAAACACCAAACATTCAGCAAGCAAGGACTCAGAGGCCAACTTAAGGCATGGACCTGCCAATCAGCAAGACACTAGACTCAGCGGCCAACTTAAGGCATAGACTAGCATCCAAAAGTAAAGGACTCAGAGGCCAGCTTAAGGCATGTCCCTTCACCACATCACAAGGTACTAAACTCAGAGGCCAGCTTAAGGCATGTTCTAGCACCAAACATCTGCACCCCGGGCAAGGTGTCAGTTCCTTAGCTACCCCGTTGTGCAGCTGCTCTACTCGTCAGACTCAGAGGCCAACTTAAGGCATGTTCTAACGCGATCACTATCACACATGTCTGGACTCAGAGGCCAGCTTAAGGCATGTCCCAGACACGACAAACATACACATATAGGGCTCAGAGGCCAGCTTAAGGCATATCCCCATATATGACAAACAACTCACGTATTAAGTTCAGAGGCCAGCTTAAGGCATAACTTAATACGCATCAATACAATATCAACCAAAGTCTATGAACTAATCTATAGTTCTACTTTTCTTAACTTCTAATCAACACTTAATTGACCCCGGGAACTAAGTTGAGGGAGAGCCGGTTTCCCTTTCGGTTACCCGACCGGGGGGTCTCTATCCTTACTCCATTCCCGAACCCAATATAATGTTGCCCGTCCTCCGGGGACCTCAAATACATATCACGGGTATACAAAACAAGTTTCAATCAAAACCGATTAACCGTTTGAAAGTTACGAACGAATTACAATTTTAAATTCAAAATTAGCTTACAGGGGTCCCCAGCCGGTCGGCCGGCTGGTGACCTCCTCAGCCTTCCTTTCACTTTAAAAACCAAGAACACAAAAGGACTCCCAGCCGGTCGGCAGGCAGCCGGTCGGCCGGCTGGGAAGACCTTCCCCTAACCTTTACAATCTCGTAACCAACCCACATGCACTCCCAGCCGGCTGGCAGGCGGCCGGTCTGCCGGCTGGCAGGCGGCCGGTCTGCCGGCTGGGCTCCCCTTCTACTTAAGTTTATCGCAAAAACAATACAAAACCCTATACAAGAGACTACCAGCCGGTCGGCAGGCAGCCGGTCGGCCGGCTGGCAGTCCTAAGGCCAAACCACAAAAATACGAAAAACTCCAAGATGCGCTCCCAGCCGGTCGACCGGCGGCCGGTCGGTCGACCGGCTCAGAGAGCCTGTAACGATTTTCGCCAATTTCCAGCAATTGTTAAATCTCATAAATCGACATACAATCTTCGAAAATTACTACAAGTATGATTTGCCCAACATTATAAACATCTTATACTACTATCCTAACAGCATACAATTCCCATAACAATCCTCAAATGATTATATCGAGTATCCGTCGCAAAATGTGAAAAACTGAAAATAGCATATGAACATGTAACAACATCACAAAACATAGATTTCTCACATAGGAACAATCCTAGGCATGCTTCTAAGTTCAATAAACATAATCCTTTGAACAAAATCAGAAACAATATGGAGAATCACAACAAAAGTGCTAATATACACATAAAGGCCGAGTTATCTCATTATCGTCACCTTTCGAGCGATTCCGGCTAAAGATCCTCCTCAACCAAGTAGCTATCGACCTCTGGATCGTCTAAGCCCACACCTACAAACATAGGAAACGGATTTAAGGACTCAAAACGGAATTAAGGAAAACAGCCCCATTTTCGAGTTTAACGATTTACAAAAAGAAAGTGATAGATGGCTTGGAAATCGAATGAGGATTCCGAAAATGCTATTGTTACCTCAATTTGATGAGCGGATGATGGAGAAAAGCTCAAAAAAAAAGATGTTAACAATGGAGGTTTTAGGAGAGAAATGTTTACAGTGGAAATGTTGAAGGTGATGCAACTGTGTCGACTTAAGGGGTTTGTGGGGGTTTTATGGACTGTCCTTTCCGATTCAATTAAATGGGTCGGACATTTGAACGGATATTTAAGATACGAGTTTAAGTTTACCAAGTTTGCTTTCGTCTTAAGGACTTAAGGTTCTTAAGACAGATCTTACTAATTAAATTAAAACCTTTCACAATAAATTATTAAAAATATTATTTTATTACTTCAAATATTTTAAAACGCTTAAATTAGATTTTACGAAAATACGGGATGTTACAATCACCCCAACTTCAAAAAGTTTCGTCCTCGAAACTCGAACGGAGATAAATTCTAACTAACTCTACCTCAATCGAAAAGAGAAGGATGCGCGATACGCATCGACGCCTCGGTCTCCCACGTCTGCTCCTCCACATCACCGCAACGCCAAAGGATCTTCACTAGCGGCACCACCTTGCTCCTAAGCTTCATATCCTGACGGTCAAGGATCTTCACGGGACGCTCCTTGAAAGCAAGACTCGGCTCCAAGTTCTCGATCTCTCTAGGCAGAACATGACTCGGGTCACTAACATACTTACGGAGCTGAGAAACATGAAAAACACTATGAACCTTGCCCAAACTAGGAGGCAAGTTCAAACGATAAGCAGCAGCACCAATCCTCTTCACGATCTCAAAAGGTCAAATATACTTAGGACTCAACTTGCCCTTAACTCCAAACCTCTTAACACCCTTCATCGGAGAAACTCTCAAGAAGACTCTGTCACCCACCTCGAACTCTAAGGGTCTACGGCTTACATCAGCATAGGATTTCTGCCGATCATGTGCGGCCTTCATCCTACCTCTGATAAGATGAACCTGATCGATAGTAACAGCTAACTGGTCCGGTCCTAGGTCGTGCACGTCACTCGCCTGATCCCAACAGATCGGACTACGACACTTCCTACCATAAAGAGCCTCGTACGGAGCCATACCAATAGATGAATGGTAACTGTTGTTGTAAGAAAACTCTACCAACGACAAACACTGCTCCCAAGAACTCTGAAAATCAAGTGCACAAGCACGGAGCAAATCCTCTAGTGTCTGAATAGTCCTCTCGGACTGACCATCGGTCGCGGCATGAAATGCGGTGCTCATCAACAAACGGCTACCCATAGCCTCCTGTAAAGCCTTCCAGAATCTGGAACAAAACCTCGGATCTCGATCTGAAACTATCTCTCTCGGGACACCATGATAGCGGACTATCTCAGCAATATAAGCCCTGGCTAAACGGTCCATATCCCATGTCTCTCTGATAGGCACAAATCTAGCACACTTAGTTAGCCTATCCACAATAACCCAAATCGCATCCTTGCCTCCAACTGTCTTAGGCAATGCTGTAACGAAGTCCATAGATATGCACTCCCACTTCCACTGAGGAACGGGAAGCGGCTGTAGCAAACCACCCGGCCTCCTATGCTCTATCTTGACTTGTTGACAAGTCAAGCACCTACTCACGTAATCCAAGATCTCCTTCTTCATACCGGGCCACCAAAACATAAGCCTCAAATCCTTGTGCATCTTCTCTCCTCCTGGATGAACCGAATACGGTGTCAAGTGAGCCTCATCAAGAACCCTCTTCCTCAAATCTGGCACATCGGGAACATACATCCTACCACGGAACCTAAGGAAACCATCAGCATCAATCACCAAGTCAGGTGCAATACCACTCGAAATCTTAGCCTCGAACTTCTTGAAATCGGCATCTGAAGGTAAATTCTGGCGAATCTCCCAATATAGAGACGGCTCGGCAGTCATAGCGGCTAACCAATCAAAACCACTACCCACCATCTCTAATCTCAGCTTCCGGAACTCGGAACACAACTCATCGGGCAATACTCTCATGGCACTCATCGAGTGAGAAGTTTTGCGGCTAAGCGCATCAGCAACTACATTGGCTTTTCCCTCATGATATAACAACTCGATGTCGTAATCTTTCACTAACTCTAGCCAACGTCTCTGTCTCATGTTAAGGTCTTTCTGGGTAAAAATGTACTTAAGACTCTTGTGATCTTTGAAAATACGGCAATGGGATCCAATCAGGTAATGACGCCACATCTTCAAAGCATGAACGACTGCAGCCAACTCCAAATCATAAGTCGGATAGTTCACCTCATGAGCTCTCAACTGTCTAGATGAGTAAGCTATCACCTTACCACTCTACATTAGTACGCATCCGAGCCCTAACATCGAAGCATCACAATACACATCAAAGTCAACCCCGATCTCTGGCAAAGCAAGTACAGGAGCGGAGGTCAACCTAGTCTTCAACTCCTGGAAAGAACTCTCGCACTTGTCGGTCCACACAAACTTAGCTTCTTTCTTCAGTAACTGAGTCATCGGGCGAGCTAATCTAGAGAAATCCTCAACAAATCTACGATAATAACCAGCCAATCCAAGGAAACTACGGATCTCTCCAACATCTTTGGGACTCTCCCAATCAACAACAGCCTCAATCTTCACGGGGTCAACCATAACTCCCTCACTAGATATCACATGTGCAAGAAATGCAACCTTAGAAAGCCAAAACTCACACTTAGAGAACTTCGCGAACCACTTCTGTCGACGTAAAATCCCAAGAATCAATCTAAGATGCTCAGCATGCTCCTCATCGATCTTAGAGTAAATGAGGATATCATCGATAAACACCACAACACAAGTGTCAAGATACTCACTAAAGGTACGGTTCATCTGATCCATGAAGATAGCAGGTGCATTAGTCAACCCAAAAGGCATAACCACAAACTCAAAATGCCCATATCTGGTACGAAAAGCAGTCTTCGCAATATCAGCCTCTCTCACTGGAATCTGATGATACCCCGATCGAAGATCAATCTTAGAAAACCTAGAAGCACCTCTCAACTGATCAAACAAATCATCTATTCTAGGAAAAGGATATCTGTTCTTTACGGTCACTCGGTTCAGCTCTCTATAGTCAATGCAAAGTCTCATGGAACCATCTTTCTTCTTAACGAACAAAACGGGAGCACCCTGATGCCCGTCGTTGAGGGTACCAAAGATAAATTTATAATTCCTAACCTTAACAATAGATAGTGAAAGTCAGGGTCGAACCACAAGGAGGTGGGGAATGTTTATTGTCTTAATGTTAATGTTTAAAGGTAACAAATTTGGGGTTGATTGGTTGATTACTATAACTAAGACAAAGATTAAAATAAAACAAGAATTAAAAGATGAGAATAAAATATAATAAAAGGGATGCTAGGATGTTCGGGTAATAAATAGCTAAGGTAAAATAAATCCTAAGGTCAACATGTATTGCAGTCGCGTAAGGGGGTGTAACATATCTTTTTAGGTCTATGCTACCTAATAGCTCCTTTCGGCCTATGCTATTAGTTCCTAGGTCTCACAATTATTGGGTGTCAACAATAAGGGTGATTCCTAAATCCCAGGTTACATACCTTTCAGCCTTGAGTAACCTATCCGTCTTAAAGTGTAAACCAATGCCCTTCCCGTATCTTTCAATCTTGGGTAGGTCATTACTAACATCCTACAAGTCTCCTATTGGTCTCATTGCAGGATATTATAATTTATAAGAAAAGACGAAATAAGAAAACAGACGCGAGTGGTCGACCGACCGGCTACTCCAGTCGGCCGACCACGGCCTCGGTCGACCGACCGACTATTTCAGTCGGCCGACCGTGGTCCTGCTACAGGTCGGTTTTTTTTTTGGATTTTATTTACCTATGTATTATCCCCTACATCCTAACATATGAAAATTAGCTACTCATAACTGTTAAGACGAATATAAAATTGGGAATAGACATGGAAAACATAGTAAATAATCTAAACATGCAAGATTCAAATAAAGCTTGGGATTCTAACTTAACGATTGTAATAAAAGTAATAAGAACAATAATGAAACTAGATCAAAGAAGAATTACCACAATTGGGACTAAGGTAGAACGGAATCAACTTTATTGAATACTTGGGAACTATTGAAAGATTGCAAAACTAAAAGATGGTGAAAGATCAATACTAGATATGTAAGATAGATGAAAGATTAAAACTTGATAATAAACCCTAGCTATAAGATTAGCTTTATATAGGGTAAGAGTTTAGAGTTTCCTAAAGATTCTAATTCTACTTTATTTCCGAAAACGAATCGTACGGGCCTCGGTCTGGTCGGCCGACCCGTATAACTGGTCGGTCGACCACTTTCTGCTGGGCTTCTCTTATTTCCGGCCTTTCGAGAAGAATGGGCTTTATGAAAATTGGGTCTGGTCGGCCGACCCGTTTAGTTGGTCGGTCGACCGCTTCTTCTGGGAAGTCTTCGGATTCTTTCTTGTTTTGACCTTTGGCACTTTGACTTTGACTTCAGTTGACTTTCCTTTTATTCCTTAATTAAGCTAAAGACTTGAGGATACGAATTTGGTGCTAAATCGTCTCCTTTCCGCATAAATCTGCAAAAGTGCATAACAATACGAAAGTACACAATTTGTGGGAAATAGAGGCTAAAACATAGTAAATGAGCGACCAAATACGTGTAAAAATAGATGTAAAACATCATAAAATAGACACGTATCACACCCCACGGAGAAGCACTCGGTCTAATGAACCCTTTCTCGATCATCTCTTCCAATTGCTGCTTCAACTCTTTCAACTCTAGTGGAGCCATACGGTAAGGAGCTTTAGAAATCGGTCCGGTACTTGGAACAAGCTCAATAGTAAACTCCACATCTCTCTCTGGCGGTATCCCTGGCAAATCATCTAGGAAAACATCTGGATACTCACGAACAATGGCTACATCCTCAAGCTTCGATAGCGATGGTTTAGCAGCTGTAACAACACACAGGAAGGCTTGGCAACCCTTCCTAAGAAGATGAGATGCTTTCATCGAAGAGATAACACGAACACCCCTTTGAGGGCGAGTTCCCCTATAGGAAACACGAACTCCTGAAGAACTCCTCAAGCAGATTTTCTGGTCGCGACACTCGAAGCGAGCATGGTATCGCGATAACCAATCCATACCGAGGATAATGTCAAATTCCTCGAGAGGAAATCTCAGTAAGTCCGCTGGAAATGTGGTTTGACCGATAATAATAGGAACATCCCTATGGGACGAAGAGCATGAAAACACGTCTCCAGAAGGTAAGGAAATGGAAGTCTCCTCAACCAATGAAGACTCAAGAGTTAAACGGTCAGCGAACTGAGTCGATATAAATGACAAAGAAGCTCCAGTATCGAACAAAATAAGGCACTCAGCGCCAAGAACAGAAAAGATACCGGCAACAATATCTGGATGAGCCTCAGCCTCAGCCCTAGTCATCACAAAGATCTTCCCTTTTGGCTTCCCTCCTTTAGTCGCTGCAGCAGCAGTGGTAGCCTTGCCAAGTGCGGTGTTCCTCTCAGGACACTCATAAGACTTGTGCCCAAATCCATTGCAAGTATAGCACTTGAAAGCATTCTTGAAACAGTCAAATCCAGGATGAGAAGGTTTACCACAACGGTGGCAAACACTAGCAGCTGTGTCGGTGTGAACAATGGTCTTAGCAACCGGAGCAGAGAACCTCTCAAAACGCTTCTTCTGAGAAGAAGGCGAAGAAGTAGAAGGAACAAATGGTCTCTTCCCCTGGTACACTGATCTCTGGTGAGGAGTCACACTAGAAGTAGCAGCACGGGTCTCAGCATCTATGGCACGAATAGAACTCTCGACCCAAATAGCATCGTCATATACCTCCACAAAAGAAGTCGAGTCACGACGAACCATGCTCTCGATGCGTGGCCCTAGCTTGCCACGGTAAAAGTAGACTCTCTCGGCCTCACCTCTGACAAATCTCGATGCGAAGTGAGCAAGTTGATTGAAACGGTCTATGAACTCCTGAACTGACATCTTGCCTTGCTTTAAATCCATGAATTCTTTTAGTCGCTGTGATCTGAGCTCTTTAGGATAAAACCTCGTCTCGAGCTTATCCTTAAAAGCATCCCAATCGAACAAAGGATCAAGAGTGAAAGTAGGTCCGGTCAACGCCCACCACCTATCGGCCTCAAGGGTAAGAAAGTGAGTGGCTAGCCGCACTCTATCCTCTCTACCCACCGAATACATAGAAAAGCTCCTTCCCATCTCTCTGAACCACTCGGTAAGAGCTACCGGATCAACCTCGCCACCATATGTCTTCATGTGGCTACGGGACATCTGCGAAGCTATCCATGAGAAACTACCAGGACGATTAGCCTCGTTGCCTGGCGGTGGAGGAGGTGGAACATTCCCTGCTTGCTGGCTCTGAGTCTCAAGCAAATGCTGAATTGCTTGCAGCACAATGTTATCAGCAGCCCTAGGTCTCACCTACCTTCAAAAGAGAAAACAAGTATTAGCTTAACAATTAGCATTCACAAATAGACTACAAAATAAATCCTTTAGATCTACCCATCTCTCATTCATTATTTGTTTATTTGGTCAAGTTAAGGTTGAGGGTCACATGAGTGCGTCGAGAGCAATAATGCTCTGATACCAACTGTAAAACCCCTCGCGAAAGCGGAAATATAAACATACAAAAGTACTAAAAATGCAGCGGAATTAAAACTTTTTAAAGTAAACAACATGCGAGAAGTCTTAAACTGAAACGGAAACTGATACTGAAATAAAACCAAAATAGATAAGTAACAGTTCTAAGTACTGAAATGAAATATATACACAGCCTGGGATGGAACATCCCTACAGGCACCAAAACGTAAAGTATCAAAAGTCTAAGAGTCTAGCTAACGATAGGGTATAAGTCATATGATGAAGGATCATCACTCGCTAGCCCTCCTGTGAACCCATCCCCAACCTGCATGTACCTACATACATGAAAACATGTACGCCACAATCAGTAGGGAGTGACTAGAGTTCTCCTAGCCACCTTTTGTGACAACACGTAACACATAAAACAATACAGAATACTCCAACATATATCAACATGTGAAGCATAAACAACTCATAAACTGATCTCAGACTATCATGCAAACTCTAGTGCACGGCTCTCAACCAACTTCATAAACCGTTAGGAAGGAGAGCCGGTTTCCCTACTGGATACCCAGCCGGGGGGTCTTTCTGTAATACTCCATATTTTAATTCCGTTTTATTTTTATTTTTAATTTTTATTTTCTTGGATGTCGACGGGTTATAATAAAAATAGGTGATAATAAGCGATATTAGTTTGTTTGAATGAGGCGTCTTGGGGATAGTGTGTCGGGTCGTGTATGTGTGTTTTTAACAAAACCGAGTCATGGTCATATTATTTGGGTTTTGGAGTGCGTGAACTACTGCCCCATACACGAAAAAGCATGCTCATGGGCCTAGGGTCGTGCCAAACACAACCCACACACTAACTTCATAAATCTGAAATCAGAATTTCAGATTTACCAAGACTGCCGCCCTATTTAAGCAACCAAATCAACCCTAGTCTAACCTAAACGACTCACACACACACACAACACCAACAACCGCCACATCCGAGTTTTCAAAGGAAGGTTTGTCACGGTGGTCAGAGGGTCCTAGGGGTGGTCGTTGGCAAGGGCAAAGAGGTATGCTCACTGTGTTGTTTCATTCGTTCTTGTTTGCAGTCATCTTTGGAATCGAATTGTATCATGAACATGTGTTGATAGTTTCTGTTCTTAGCATACCTTTAATCTTGGATGTATAATAGTTGTTGTTGGACCCCATAGGAGTTGTCATTGGCCGTAGGTAACCGCCGGAGGTGGTGGTTTAATTACAGTGTCAGAGTATGTTAATCGTTTTCTCAGAATTTCGTTTTATGTATGCATGTTTTTAATTGAATTCGAATCCTTATGGGTACGTGTCTGTTATGGGTGTTTGGGTTATTTGTTTGAGTGCAGTCAAGTGAAACGTGGGGTGATTATAGTGGTGGTTCGTGGTGGTCGGTAATGTGTATACACTTGGTTTCGTTTTGAGCATTAAAAACGTAAAACAGAGAGAGGCTGTGGACTGGTGGGTTTTGGGTGGTAGTTTAGCGTGGTGGTTGGGTGTCGGCGGCCACTGATGTCACCACTGGAACCACCGTGGCTCAGAGGCGAGCCCGGTGGTGCCACTGGCGAGGTCAGGGGTTGAATCTGGTGATGGGTGCGGTTTTTGTGAAGGCTGTCGGGTCTGTTTTGGCGGCGGTCAGAGGTGTTGCTGGGTTCGTGTTGCTGTTACGTTCTCTTGATTTTTCGAAGGGGGCTTGGGTTGCTCACGTGAGTGGGTTCTTTCATCATCAATTAGTATATTATTATTATTATTATTATTATTATTATTATTATTATTATTATTATTGCTTTCCTTTAATTATTATTAGTATGGTATTTAAAAGTTGTTTTATGATTTTAATTAATGGTGAAAGTTTGGGGTTTGGGTAATGTTACTTTAGTCATACCAAAGTATTAGTATATGGCTTGACAATTAGTATGTTTTGTTATTGAACTTACCCTTAATTATTTATATTGTTATGATATTGAATTCTAATAATCGATTAAGTGATCATATGCTATATTTAGTAAGTTTATTTTTAGCATGCCTATTTATAGTAAGCCTATTTTTGGTAAGTCCATATTTAGTAAGTTACAATTAGTTAATAACATGTGTTGCACGAGTAGAATTTAATATTAAGTAATAAATATAGGAACGGAATTCGAGGTGGAATACTACTAGGCGGTGACTGCTTATTTCAGACTTGCTATTCCAGGTAGGATACACTGTACCATATTCTATAACGCGTTATGGATGGATGTGCTTATTGTATGTTGTGGATGCAAGTGTATTTAATATGAGACTTATATATATATATTGGTTGAGCATTTCATACTGCATTCATAGTCATGGCATATGCATTGGTTATTGAGAAAGATATAGATCAGATATTGTTCTGATGTAAAGCCCAGGGTGGTTCTGCAGACCAGGCCTGGTGTCTTATCAGCTCTTGAGCTGGTGTTCGGCGACGGCCGATTATAGTCTACCGGGAGGTTCGGTATGGCTGGGAGTTACGGGTTTGAGAATGAGATTGAGCTCGAGCATGACATAATCATTTGCATATTTTGTTTGTTTGCATTAATTGTTATCGTGTTATCCTACTCAACCGCGAGGTTGACAGTGTATTCGGAATGGGGAGTAGATCTTTCAGGTCAGAGACAGGTGGACTAGGACTGGGCATGGAAGAGAGACATGGACTGGACCAACCCAGCCACTAGATAACTTAGCTTGTATTCATAGTCGAACATTTATCTTAATTCAGTTGTTTTGGAAGTTTTGGACTAAGTCATGTAATAGTTTCAGTTTAACCATTTATTTTTTTAAAGTTCTGTGTTTCTTTCACTATGTATATCTACTACCCTGGTCTAACCAGGATGGTAACAGTCTTATTTACCCTGGAAGTCCTAGTTCAGGCTCCTAGGTAAATGGGGGTGTTACAAAGTGGTATCAGAGCGAACGATCCTCAGGCCTAAACTAAAATGAAAATAATGAACATAGGAGTGTCTAAATAAAATGAACCCCAGGCTAGTAACTGTTAGGAGCCCCATAGGGTTGGGATGAGTTAGGGGCCCCCTCAAACCAAGCCACTGGCCCTTTCAGTCTAACCTGGTTACCTTGAGATTTGAAGAGTGTGGGTAGTTTTGGACCCAAGGTAAATATAATATATGTATATGCACTAACCTTTCAGCGCCAAGGGAATGAGGTAAGTTATGATGTGAAAGATGAATAAGTATATATGTATACTGTAAGGCATGTATATGTGTTATTTTCACGCATTGAGAACATGATGATTGGCATGTATATGTGTTATTTTCAAGCTTTGAGAACATGAGTTATATCTTAATTTTGTTTATAAGTGAGATTTGTATATGCATGTGGTTATGTGATCCCTAAGCCTTTAGGTAGACCTTTAATAAGGATTAACCGTATGGAAAAGTTACATGCTAAATATGTATGCTAGCAAGACCAAGTCAGAATAGGAGTTGACCTAGGATGCTCATAAAATTTTGTCACTTGTGTAGCAAAATGCCTCCCAGGAGAGAACCCAACACTGCTAATGTATCACAGGAGGAATTGGATCGCCTGCTAGCTATCAACGCTACTCTGCTAGCTAGGATTGGGGCAAGCACTCAGTCTGATGCGATTAAGATGAGCAATAACATCTCTAGGCATAACCCCACCAAGTACGATGGGGAAGGGGCGCCGAGTTTACTTGCGGAGTGGTGCCGAGAGTTCGAGAGTATCTTCGAACTGCTGTCTGTACCAGAATCTATGAAGGTGGACCAAGCTGTATTCTATCTGAAGGGTACAGCTAGGTTATGGTGGAATAACAATAAGGAAGAAATCAAGGCAGCTGCAGAAGAGATCGGTTCAGAGTATGTACGCTGGGAGGGGTTCAAGGGGATTTTTGTAACACCCCCATTTATATAGGGCCTGTACTAGGACTCCTCAGATAAATAAAGGTGTTACCATCTCGGTTTCCCGAGGCAGTAGATACAAAGGAAAGATAAACAGTACTTTAATAAAATTTAAACTCATAACATGTTCTTACAACTGTATCCGAAAGTCTTAACAAAATAAAGAAAGTACAACTCATGCTAAACTGACTAAGGTGATCTAGACTCTAGTCTGGTCCGGATCCAAGCTCTTTCTCCCCTAGCTCCCCCTTAGTCTCAGCCACCTGTCAATCTGCTCCCCAATAATTTGGTTCATCACAGGTGTCACACGAATACACAGGGTCAACCACGAGGTTGAGTAGGGAAAAAGAAATAAATATACCAACAATATAATATACTCCGCACCGATCCATCGCCAAATAAACTCCGCACCGATCCAACACCATATAAACTCCGCACCGATCCAACACCATATAAACTCCGCACCGATCCAACACCATATAAACTCCGCACCGATCCAACACCATATAAACTCCGCACCGATCCAACACCAATCTCAACTCCGCACCGTATCACAAGACCCAGTAATAGCCACAACATATAGTATCACAGAAATATACAGTCAACTTGAGTCAAATATAATACCATTCATACAATAGGATATAAAGAGATAACATCTGATATTAACAATTTACTCATCACAATATATATAGTATTCCCCTACCTGAAATAGCAGGAACGCAAATAATCCAAGGCTTGCTAGAAATGTTCCACGCGAAACCCGCTACCTAAACACATATACGTAACGAATAAATAACCTTCCCGAACCCCTTAACGAACCACACTTACTATAAATAGAAACCTTCCATAAGTGGAAAGTTTCCAAAAATAGAAACCTTCCAAATATAGAAACTTTCCAAAAAAAAGGACTCCCATGCCTCAAATAAATTTCCCGACTCGCATATTCAATTAACACAAAACAACAACCAAAACCCGTAACCAAAAGTAAGAACATAATAATAATAAAACGTAATACCAACGAATGACAACACCTTAGATTCGATTATAAAAAAAACAACAATAGTAAATATAATAATACCCAATAATAAGTAATAATAATAGTAATACTAATAATAAGGAATAATGATAATAATAATAATAATATATTATATAATAATATATAATACTATATTTGTAGTAACATTCACGTTACCCAGCAAACACCCCCAACCCTACTTATACGCGTGACCAACTCCGTGAACACTGCCACCACTACCGACAACCAGCCACCCTATCGACAACCATCGGCGAGGTGAACCAAGGCCACTACCAGGCCTGGTCCTCCACCCAAACACCGTAAACCCGCCAGCACATACTCCTGCCGACACTACCTCTAACCCCGACACCACCTGAAACCACCGCTTGAACCACCTGACACTAGACCCCTAAACAGCGGTGGTACCACCGTGTCGACCTCCCCCGAGTCAACGGTGCTACCACCCCCAAACACCCCCGTACATCGCATACACCACAGAACCGAGACACGTAAGAAACGAACACTTGCTTCGTTACCGACTCCGCCACCCGTACCCACCGTGACAACCACTACGCTACCACCCCGACTACCACCGATAAAAGATGTTATGCTAGACTGAGAACGATGACACACTACCCCTTCGAATCCAAACACAACCATACGCAGACACAACATTATCGAAAAGCCAGAGGCAACGTACTTATAACCGAATGTCAATTACGTTATACATACCTGCTTTCTGACTCAAAACGAGAGGACTAGGTAAGGCCAACTGGCCGTGGAAAAACTTCTCTCACCGCTGTGAGGTGGCGGCTGTAAAACTAGGGTATTGGAGGTGTTGTAGATAGGTCAAAAGTAGGGTGTGTGGCGGCAGGGAGAGGGGTTGCGTGAGGGTTTCTTTGGTTAGGGTTTCTTTTGTGTTTGGTAATCATGGGCTGATTACTTGCACAAATTTCGAGGCCCATGACTTGAGTACCCACGATCCCTAGATCGATCCCCACCATCGTCATCTATAACATTATTCGATAGTATATATATCGACACCGAAAATAAAATAAAACATTTAAAAAGACTACGACACATCACTTATAAAAGTAAGGTTCGGAATGAAAAACCTCTAAATATACGAGGTATTACAATTTTATCCTCTAAGTTCGTGCCGGAGCATGAAAAAGGGAAGCTGCGAGTAGAGTTCGATTCATTCCAAATGGCCGAAGGGATGACTGTGGAGGAATATCACAGTAAGTTCTTGCAGTTGGCAGAAAATGTAGCTGACTTAGGCTACACGCAGGAGATGTTAGCAGCCAGGTTTGAGAAAGGGCTGACTCTCAATATCAAGAGAAGCATGCTGGCGACTAAGCCCACGACAGTGGAAGATATATATGAGAGGGCTGGCCAGGCAGACAGGCTCGCTGACATGATCAAGGAAGAGGAGAAGGCAAAGGGCGAGAAGAGGAAGGCTGAGTCAGCAACTGAGGGCTCAGAAAATAAGAAAACAAACAACCAGTATCGGTCATTTTTCTCCAACAGTGCACCTGGAGGAAATGGCAATCGAGGAGGGAACCGATCCACATCTGGGCAAGTAGTGCGGTCCTTACATGCTTTAAGTGTGGAAAGGCCGGACACAAACAAATCAATTGTTGGTCGGGAACTCAGAGTGCGGGAAGCAGTTATCAAAGGAGTAATCAAGGCAGTGGTTTTCGAACACCAAATACGGGTTTTGGGAATAATAGATCTGGAGGTAGCAACTATCAGCGGAACTACAATAATTACAACAACCAGAACCGCTACCAAGGAAATCAGGGTAGTGGCAATGGTAACTTCCAGAAGACATTAGCAGAAGCTAGTAACCAGAGCGGTGCGGGATCCGTGAACCAGAGCGGGGCGAAGAAAAGTGGGACCCTGTTTATGATGGGCAAGGAGGCTGCAGAGGAGGATGCTCATGTAGTTACTGGTACATTTCTAGTGCATTCTTTTCCTACTTTCGTTTTATTTGATTCCGGTGCATCGCATTCTTTCATATCTGTAGAGCATGCTAGGGCTATAGGACTCAATGTATATAGTAGTATAACTGATTCTGTAACCATACCATCTGGGGAGTCCATAGCTATTAATAGGGTTTACACCGATGTAATGATCCAAGTAGGAGAAGTAAGTTTTGAGTCGAACTTGATCGAGTTTCCTTTGGGAGGTTTTGAGGTGATACTGGGTATGGATTGGCTGAAAAAGTATAAGGCCTACATTGACTGCTATCAAGGGAAGATTACTTTGAGGGGACCCAAGGGAGTGAGAGTATCCTACAAAGGATATTCGGTGAAGCCTAAACTGAAGCTGATATCTATCAATGCACTGAAGACATGTCTAAAGAGGGGTGATGAGATGCTGTTGTGCCATGTGAGAGATTTGACTGCAGAGAAACCCCAAGCCAGTGAGATCGATGTTGTAAGAGATCTTGAAGACGTGTTTCCAGAAGAAATTCCTGGGTTACCACCAAAGAGGGACTTAGATTTTGGCATTGATCTGAAACCCGGGGCTGAGCCAATTTCTAAAGCACCTTATCGCATGGGACCTAAGGAATTGGAGGAGTTGAGAAAGCAGCTGGATGAGCTAGCAAGCAAGGGATACGTAAGACCGAGTGTGTCACCTTGGGGAGCACCAGTTTTGTTTGTAAAGAAGAAGGACGGAACAATGAGGTTGTGCGTGGATTATAGGGAGCTTAACAATGTGACGATCAAGAACCGATATCCTTTACCTCGCATCGATGATCTTTTTGACCAGTTGAGTGGGGCTGGTGTGTTTTCCAAGATCGATTTGCGGTCAGGGTATCATCAGCTGAGAATCAAAGATGCAGATATTCACAAGACTGCGTTCAGATCGAGGTATGGGCATTATGAATTCGTAGTGATGCCATTTGGTTTGACTAATGCACCTGCTGTTTTCATGGATTTAATGAACAGAGTGTTTAGTCCCTATCTGGACCAGTTTGTGGTGGTGTTTATTGATGACATCTTGGTGTATTCGAAGAACAGAGAAGAGCATGCTAAACATTTGAGCTTGGTCTTACAGACCTTGAGGGATCATCAATTGAATGCTAAGTTGAGTAAGTGCGAATTCTGGCTCGAGAAGGTTGCATTTCTGGGCCATGTGGTGTCTAAGGAGGGCGTTTCTGTTGATCCTAGCAAGATTGAAGCCGTTTCGAAGTGGGAACGACCGAAAAATGTGGCTGACATTCGAAGTTTCTTGGGTTTGGCCGGTTACTATAGGAGATTTGTGAAGGACTTCTCAAAAATAGCCAAGCCTATGACTTCGTTGATGCGGAAAGAAAACAGATTCGTCTGGGATGAGAGCTGTGAGAAGGCATTTCTAGACCTGAAAGAGCGTCTCACCACAGCTCCTATCCTTGCTTTGCCGGAGGGAAGTGAAAATTTTGAAGTCTATACCGACGCTTCTAAGAAGGGTTTGGGGTGCGTGCTGATGCAGAACGGGAGAGTGATTGCTTATGCTTCTAGGCAGTTGAAGCCTTATGAGGAGAATTATCCGACGCATGATCTAGAGCTTGGAGCGGTGGTTTTTGCACTTAAGTTGTGACGACATTATCTTTATGAAGCTACATTTAAGGTGTATTCTGATCATAAGAGCCTGAAGTATATCTATACTCAAAGGGAATTAAACATGCGCCAGAGGAGGTGGATCGAGCTTATTGGAGATTACGATATGGAGATTTTGTACAAGGAAGGAAAGGCTAATGTTGTGGCTGATGCATTGAGTAGGAAGTCGGTTCACGCTCTATGCACAGCTATGTCCAGGCTGAGTATGTATCGTGAGTTGGGACAGATGGGAATTGCAGTGATCAAGAAGGGTGAAACCATGGGAGATTTAACGATCGAGCCTGAGTTATATTCCGAGATCCGAGAACGCCAGAAGAGTGATCCAAGAATTCAGAAGTGGCGTGAGGCAGTGAACAAAGCTAGTGACGCCGAGCCATATTCTAAGTTCGAGGTTCACAGTGACGATAGTTTGAGATTTGATGGGAGATGGTGTGTACCTAAAGATGAATAATTGAAGAGAAAGATTCTGGTCGAAGCTCATTCTACACCTTATTCCGTTCATCCTGGAGGAGATAAGTTGTACAAAGATCTAAAGAAAGCTTTTTGGTGGCCAAAGATGAAGCAAGAGGTAGCTGAGTTTGTCTCTCGTTGCTTGGTATGTCAGAGGGTCAAAAGGGAGCATAAGAGGCCGCAAGGGAAGTTGCAACCTCTGGATGTACCTGAATGGAAGTGGGAAAGCATTTCCATGGATTTCATTGTGCGCTTACCTAGGACTTCAAAAGGGAATGATATGATATGGGTGATCGTGGATAGACTAACTAAATCGGCTGATTTTATTCCGATGAAGGAGACGTGGAGTAAAGCTGAGTTGCCTAAGGCCTACATCAAGCATGTGGTGAAGCTTCATGGAGTACCTAAAGATATTGTTTCTGATCGTGATTCCAGGTTTATCTCTAAATTTTGGCAAGAGTTGCAGTCACTGATGGGAACTACCTTGAAGATGAGTACAGCGTTTCATCCAGCGACAGATGGGCAGACAGAGAGAACTATTCAAACACTGGAGGATATGCTGAGAGCGTGTGTGCTTGAGTTTGGGGGATCTTGGGAGGACAGGCTAGACTTGATAGAATTTTCTTACAACAATATCTATCATACTAGCATTGGGATGGCTCCTTTTGAGGCATTATATGGGAGGATGTGTAGGAGTCCAGTTTGTTGGGATGATAGAGCCGATGTAGTAACTTTGGGACCTGAGATGATTCAGGAGATGATAGCACAAGTCCAGGTAATTCGACAGAAAATGAGAGCGGCCCAAGATAGACATAAGAGTTATGCCGACCTAAAGAGGAGTGACATCACATTCGAGGCAGGAGAGAAAGTGTTGCTGAAAGTGTCACCTATGCGAGGAGTGATGAGGTTTGGTAAGAGGGGCAAGTTGAGCCAGAAGTTCATTGGGCCATTCGAGATTTTAGAGCGAGTTGATGAGGTAGCTTATCGATTAGCTCTACCTCCAGCTTTAGCCAGGGTGCACAACGTGTTCCATGTATCGCAACTAAGGAGATATATCAGTGATCCTTCGCATATCCTTGATCATGAGGTTATTGAGATCGATGAGCAGTTGACCTATGAGGAGCGACCCAAGGAGATCCTTGACAGAAAAGTGAGGAAAACCAGAAATGGGGAGACCGCGCTCGTGAAAGTCTTGTGGACCAATCATAATGTCGAGGAGGCTACTTGGGAGACTGAAGTGGCGATGAGGGAAAAGTATCCTGATCTTTTTAATTAAGGTATGTTACGAGGACGTAACTTTCTTTTTAAGAGGGTAGGATGTGACAATTCGTGTTTTAAAGTACTTTTACTAGCTTCTAATGTTGTGTGATGTCACTTTCTATGGTTGCTACATGCTTGAATGATCAGTTGTGTTGACCTTGGGATGGTGAACTTCGGGACGAAGTTCATTTTAAGGGGGGAAGACTGTAATACTCCGTATTTTAATTCCGTTTTATTTTTATTTTTAATTTTTATTTTCTTGGATGTCGACGGGTTATAATAAAAATAGGTGATAATAAGCGATATTAGTTTGTTTGAATGAGGCGTCTTGGGGATAGTGTGTCGGGTCGTGTATGTGTGTTTTTAACAAAACCGAGTCATGGTCATATTATTTGGGTTTTGGAGTGCGTGAACTACTGACCCATACACGAAAAAGCATGCTCATGGGCCTAGGGTTGCGTGCCAAACACAACCCACACACTAACTTCATAAATCTGAAATCAGAATTTCAGATTTACCAAGACTGCCGCCCTATTTAAGAAACCAAATAAAACCTAGTCTAACCTAAACGACTCACATACACACACAACACCAACAGCCGCCACATCCGAGTTTTCAAAGGAAGGTTTGTCACGGTGGTCAGAGGGTCCTAGGGGTGGTCGTTGGCAAGGGCAAAGAGGTATGCTCACTGTGCTGTTTCATTCGTTCTTGTTTCCAGTCATGTTTTGAATCGAATTGTATCATGAACATGTGTTGATAGTTTCTGTTCTTAGCATACCTTTAATCTTGGAAGTATAATAGTTGTTGTTGGACCCCATAGGAGTTGTCGTTGGCCGTAGGTAACCGCCGGAGGTGGTGGTTTAATTACAGTGTCAGAGTATGTTAATATTTTTCTCAGAATTTCGTTTTATGTATGCATGTTTTTAATTGAATTCGAATCCTTATGGGTACGTGTCTGTTATGGGTGTTTTGGTTGTTTGTTTGAATGTAGTCAAGTGAAACGTGGGGTGGTTATAGTGGTGGTCGGTAATGTGTATACACTGGGTTTCGTTTTGAGCTTTAAAAACGTAAAACAGAGAGAGGCTGTGGACTGGTGGGTTTTGGGTGGTAGTTTAGCGTGGTGGTTGGGTGTCGGCGGCCACTGATGTCACCACTGGAACCACCGTGGCTCAGAGGCGAGCCCGGTGGTGCCACTGGTGAGGTCAGGGGTTGAATCTGGTGATGGGTGCGGTTTTTGTGAAGGTTGTCGGGTCTGTTTTGGCGGCGGTCAGAGGTGTTGTTGGGTTCGTGTTGCTGTTACGTTTTCTTGATTTTTCGAAGGGGGCTTGGGTTGCTCACGTGAGTGGGTTCTTTCATCATCAATTAGTATATTATTATTATTATTATTATTATTATTATTATTATTATTATTATTATTATTGCTTTCCTTTAATTATTATTAGTATGGTATTTAAAAGTTGTTTTATGATTTTAATTAATGGTGAAAGTTTGGGGTTTGGGTAATGTTACTTTAGTCATGCCAAAGTATTAGTATATGGCTTGACAATTAGTATGTTTTGTTATTGAACTTACCCTTAATTATTTATATTGTTATGATATTGAATTCTAATAATCGATTAAGTGATCATATGCTATATTTAGTAAGTTTATTTTTAGCATGCCTATTTATAGTAAGTCTAATTTTGGTAAGTCCATATTTAGTAAGTTACAATTAGTTAATAACATGTGTTGCACGAGTAGAATTTAATATTAAGTAATAAATATAGGAACGGAATTCGAGGTGGAATACTACTAGGCGGTGACTGCTTATTTCAGACTTGCTATTCCAGGTAGGATACACTGTACCATATTCGATAACGCGTTATGGATGGATGTGCTTATTGTATGTTGTGGATGCAAGTGTATTTAATATGAGACTTATATATATATTGGTTGAGCATTTCATACTGCATTCATAGTCATGACATATGCATTGGTTATTGAGAAAGATATGGACCAGATATTGTTCTGATGTAAAGCCCAGGGTGGTTCTGCAGACCAGGCCTGGTGTCTTATCAGCTCTTGAGCCGGTGTTCGGCGACGGCCGATTATAGTCTGCCGGGAGGTTCGGTATGGCTGGGAGTTACGGGTTTGAGAATGAGATTGAGCTCGAGCATGACATAATCATTTGCATATTTTGTTTGTTTGCATTAATTGTTATCGTGTTATCCTACTCAACCGCGAGGTTGACAGTGTATTCGTATTCACCTACAATGATCCGGAATGGGGAGTAGATCTTTCAGGTCAGAGACAGGTGGACTAGGACTGGGCATGGAGGAGAGACATGGACTGGACCAACCTAGCCACTAGATCACTTAGCTTGTTTTCATAGTCGAACATTTGTCTTAATTCAGTTGTTTTGGAAGTTTTGGACTAAGTCATGTAATAGTTTCAGTTTAACCATTTATTTTTTTAAAGTTCTTTGTTTCTTTCACTATGTATATCTACTACCTTGGTCTAACCAGGATGGTAACAGTCTTATTTACCCTGGAAGTCCTAGTTCAGGCTCCTAGGTAAATAGGGTGTTACACTTTCAATCCAACTATTTATGAAACCGAACTAAGAGTCACCCAATGCCTTGGATGATCAAACCACAACTTAACAAACAATCATGTTCTCATCATTATCAAAATCTATATCTGACACGTACCAACTCAAGGCAAGCAGATAAATTCAGCAAGTAAAAGGTTCAGCGGTCAGCTTAAGACATAACCTAATACCAATCAATCAGCAAGTGTAAAGGTTCAGCGGTCAACTTAAGACATAACCTAAACACCAAACATTCAGCAAGCAAGGACTCAGAGGCCAACTTAAGGCATGGACCTGCCAATCAGCAAGACACTAGACTCAGCGGCCAACTTAAGGCATAGACTAGCATCCAAAAGTAAAGGACTCAGAGGCCAGCTTAAGGCATGTCCCTTCACCACATCACAAGGTACTAAACTCAGAGACCAGCTTAAGGCATGTTCTAGCACCAAACATCTACACCCCGGGCAAGGTGTCAGTTCCTTAGCTACCCCGTTGTGCAGCTGCTCTACTCGTCAGACTCAGAGGCCAACTTAAGGCATGTTCTAACGCGATCACTATCACACATGTCTGGACTCAGAGGCCAGCTTAAGGCATGTCCCAGACACGACAAACATACACATATAGGGCTCAGAGGCCAGCTTAAGGCATATCCCCATATATGACAAACAACTCACGTATTAAGTTCAGAGGCCAGCTTAAGGCATAACTTAATACGCATCAATACAATATCAACCAAAGTCTATGAACTAATCTATAGTTCTACTTTTCTTAACTTCTAATCAACACTTAATTGACCCCGGGAACTAAGTTGAGGGAGAGCCGGTTTCCCTTTCGGTTACCCGACCGGGGGGTCTCTATCCTTACTCCATTCCCGAACCCAATATAATGTTTCCCGTCCTCCGGGGACCTCAAATACATATCACGGGTATAAAAAACAAGTTTCAATCAAAACCGATTAACCGTTTGAAAGTTACGAACGAATTACAATTTTAAATTCAAAATTAGCTTACAGGGGTCCCCAGCCGGTCGGCAGGCAGCCGGTCGGCCGGCTGGTGACCTCCTCAGCCTTCCTTTCACTTTAAAAACCAAGAACACAAAAGGACTCCCAGCCGGTCGGCAGGCAGTCGGTCGGCCGGCTGGGAAGACCTTCCCCTAACCTTTACAATCTCGTAACCAACCCACATGCACTCACAGCCGGCTGGCAGGCGGCCGGTCTGCCGGCTGGGCTCCCCTTCTACTTAAGTTTATCGCAAAAACAATACAAAACCCTATACAAGAGACTACCAGCCGGTCGGCAGGCAGCCGGTCGGCCGGCTGGCAGTCCTAAGGCCAAACCACAAAAATACGAAAAACACCAAGATGCGCTCCCAGCCGGTCGACCGGCGGCCGGTCGGTCGACCGGCTCAGAGAGCCTGTAACGATTTTCGCCAATTTCCAGCAATTGCTAAATCTCATAAATCGACATACAATCTTCGAAAATTACTACAAGTATGATTTGCCCAGCATTATAAACATCTAATACTACTATCCTAACAGCATACAATTCCCATAACAATCCTCAAATGATTATATCGAGTATCCGTCGCAAAATGTGAAAAACTGAAAATAGCATATGAACATGTAACAACATCATAAAACATAGATTTCTCACATAGGAACAATCCTAGGCATGCTTCTAAGTTCAATAAACATAATCCTTTGAACAAAATCAGAAACAATATGGAGAATCACAACAAAAGTGCTAATATACACATAAAGGCCGAGTTATATCATTATCGTCACCTTTCGAGTGATTCCGGCTAAAGATCCTCCTCAACCAAGTAGCTATCGACCTCTGGATCGTCTAAGCCCACACCTACAAACATAGGAAACGGATTTAAGGACTCAAAACGGAATTAAGGAAAACAGCCCCATTTTCGAGTTTAACGATTTACAAAAAGAAAGTGATAGATGGCTTGGAAATCGAATGAGGATTCCGAAAATGCTATTGTTACCTCAATTTGATGAGCGGATGATGGAGAAAAGCTCAAAAAAAAAGATGTTAACAATGGAGGTTTTAGGAGAGAAATGTTTACAGTGGAAATGTTGAAGGAGATGCAATTGTGTCGACTTAAGGGGTTTGTGGGGGTTTTATGGACTGTCCTTTCCAAGTCAATTAAATGGGTCGGACATTTGAACGGATATTTAAGATACGAGTTTAAGTTTACCAAGTTTGCATTCGTCTTAAGGACTTAAGGTTCTTAAGACGGATCTTACTAATTAAATTAAAATCTTTCACAATAAATTATTAAAAATATTATTTTATTACTTAAAATATTTTAAAACGCTTAAATTAGATTTTACGAAAATACGGGATGTTACAGTTGTAACTTAGTGTGGCCTTAGAAGATTGTGTCACCGTAATGATGGGACACAATTTTGCTTGTAATTTTGAGATCTTGTATCTCCGTTTTGGGTTTTTGCCAGGTAATTACTTTTGTATTTAAATTAGAATGTAAATAGGGTTATATTTGTAATTTAAATTAGTAATTTAGTGAAGACCAAAGACGGAGACCGGATGCTCACTCCCGCTGCAAGGACCAAGATGGAACATCAAGACAAGCTTCTAGGGTCCAACGGTGGATTCCAAGTTGTTTTATGTTTATTTTGGTAGAATAGGCCACACTAGGACTTTTATTTACGTTTATTGCATTTATTTTATGCTTTCATCGATAATAGCTTGCATCATATTCCGCCTAAAACCAAACCAGCTATAACATGCCTGAAAACTGACTCATGTAGAGGTTACGAGTTAGTTTTCTGTGACAATACAGATGTCACGTGTCATATGCAAAGCCATCACTTTATTTCCTTCTGTCACGCTTATGCTAGTTTTTAGTTCACTTAAAATGAATAAATAAAAGTTGATGGGGTCTTCCTCGTATAAGCAAAAATTGAGAATAGTCCTTATAAATCAGACTCCCATGAATCCCTTCTTCGTCGGTAGGCATAATATGACCCCTTCTACGTCGGGTAAGTGGGAACAGATGATTTATTTATCTCAACATTATGGTCACTAGATACTATCTAGCAACTATGATGGACTAATAGATAGGATTTACGGAAATCTATCGACCAAGAGTTCCAACAGTGGAATTAGCCAAGCTGCGGGCTTATCAATATACGGAAGTTGAGTCTTGGGATCATTTATATAATTCTTGAGGGAGATCAATTATATAAATGCATGAGTCTACGAGTTTAAAATCAATTTAATATAGACTTAAATCACAACAATAAGTTGCTTATTTGGTTTTGTTTTATCTTCTTTTCAGTGTAGAACACGTTCAATTAAACTGTTGTATAACTAATGGCTGGTGAAGACCCAATGCCAAGTGCCAAGCTAGCACGTCAATCCTGGCTAAAAGCCTTCCTGGACTCCATGAATCAGTCTACTAGACTGAGGAATGATGGGTCAAACTTCTCTGACTGGGAGGCAGCACTACGGAATGCTGTCATTGCTGACGGAAAGCTTAAGTATTTAACTGAGCCCATTCCGGCACAACCAGGAACTGGAGCTAGAGCTAACGAAGTTCGCGCCCATAGCGACTTCGTCATGGAAGCGGGTGCGATAAAGAACGTACTCATCTATGCAATGGAATCAAATTTGCAAAGACGCTTCATATCCCATGGTGCAAACAAGATTTTCACCACGCTCACTAACGAATTCTCGAAAGCTCCGAGAATCGTTTCTTATGAGCATACCTGTCGCTTCTTTGAGGCGAAACTCCAGAAGGGCCAAGCTGTTAGCCCACATATTCTCAACATGATTGAGAATATCGAGAAACTGGAGACCCTAAACTGCAAGATCAGTGGGAACATAATCGTTGATCGAATGCTTCATTCGCTTCATGATGGGTTCCCCCCTCTTTAGGGCCAACTACTACATGAACGACATGAAGAAGACTCCTCATGAGCTCCACTCCCTTCTCGTACAAACCGAGAAGGATCTGAAATTAAGTGGGAGCGTGAAGCAGGATGTTCTCATGATCTCCAGTAAGGGAAAGGGTAAAGGGAAGGCTAAAGCTCAGGGCGACCTAGCAGTAGGTAAGCCCAGGTTCAAGAAACCAGGATTTACTAAGAGTGGGCCAGGTGAGTCGAGCAACTCATAGGGCAAGACAAAGAGCAATGATACTAGCATGGAATGCCACCACTGCCACAAGACTGGGCATTGGAGGCGCTCATGCGCCGTGTATCGCGAGGACATTAAAGCAGGCCGCGTTACTCCTGTTGGTATGTCTTCTTCTTCTTTTTTTCACATGATTGAGATTAACCATGCAAGTTGCGGAACTTGGGTACTAGATACTGGTTGTGGTTCTCATCTATGTAATCATGTGCAGGGCCTCCGAAACCAAGAACCCCTCATCAAGGGTGAGGTTGACCTGCGTGTCGGGAATGGAGCACGTGTTGCTGCAGTCTCGAAGGGAACATACGTGATCCAGCTTCCAAGTGGATTCGAGTTATTTTTATATAACTGTTATTATGTTCCTAGTTTGTCCAAAAATATTATTTCAGTTTATGCACTTGACAAACTCGGTTTTTCATTTGTAATAGAGAATAATAGCTGTATTTTCTCCTTACACAATATGATTTATGGCAAGGCAGTTTCCATGAATGGAATTTATGTTTTAGATCAAACCACCGAGATATTACATGTGAATAACAAGAGATTAAAGGTAGGTGACAAAGATCAAACTTACCTATGGCATTGTCGTATGGGACACATAAATGAGAATCGCGTAAAACAGCTCATACAGAATGGAGCTATCTCGCCCTTTGATTTCGAATCATATGGCACGTGTGAATCATGTCTCATCGGTAAGATGACTCGTATTTCCTTCAAAGGTGTTGGAATGCGCGCTGCCGAACTATTAGGACTCATACATACGGACGTATGTGGCCCTATGTCGATCAACGCACGAGAAGGCTATAGGTATTTCATCACTTTCACGGATGATTTGAGTAGATATGGCTATGTCTACTTAATGAAGCATAAAAGTGAATCCTTTGACAAGTTCAAAGAATACCAGAATCGGGTACAGAACCAACTGGGAAGAAAGATTAAAGCACTACGTTCTGATCGTGGTGGTGAGTATCTTTCACACGAGTTTGATCAACACCTTAAAGAATGTGGCATCGTGCTACAGTTGACTCCACCTGGAACACCGCAATTAAATGGTGTGTCCGAACGGAGAAATCCAACTCTACTTGATATGGTTCGATCCATGATGAGTCACACCGTTGTGCCTGATTCATTGTGGGTCTATGCTCTTTTGTCGGCCGCTCTAATACTTAACCGAAGTCCGTCTAAAGCTGTTGACAAGACTCCATACGAATTATGGAAGGGAACGGTCCCCAACTTGTCCTTTATTCGGGTTTGGGGCTGCGAGGCTTATGTCAAGTGGAGACACGAGGATAAGCTCGGCCCGCGATCGGTCAAGACATACTTTATAGGCTATCCAAAGGGAACTTTTGGTCATTACTTCTACTCGCCAACCGAACAACGTGTTTTTGTTGCGGCCAGTGCGACGTTCTTAGAGAAAGAATTTCTCGAGAACAAGTCGAGTAATAGAACCTTCGATTTATCGGAGGTTCAAGAACCAACTACCGAGCAACCATTGGAGGAAACAGTTCCTTCAACCGAGGCTGCGGTAGATATTCCTGAGGAACCTAGGAGGTCGGGAAGAGTCTCTATTCCTCCGGACAGATACATTGGTATGGTCGAGGAACATGATATAGATGACGTCTTACTACTAGAGGGTAATGAACCCACAACCTATGAAGGTGCCATGACCAGTTCTAACTCAAAGCTATGGCTAGAAGCCATGCAATCCGAGATGGACTCCATGTATGAGAACAACGTATGGGATCTTGTGGAGCTACCTGCAAAGGTACGTCCCCTTCAATGCAAATGGCTTTACAAAATAAAGCATGCCGTGGAAGGTAAACAAGATATCCATAAGGCAAGACTAGTTGCTAAAGGTTTCACCCAAGTGCCAGGGTTGCTACGTTCCATTCGGATTATCTTAGCGATCGTCGCATTTCATGACTATGAAATATGGCAAATGGACGTTAAAACCGCCTTCTTAAACGGTTATTTGGAGGAAGAGTTGTACATGGTACAACCCGAGGGTTTTATTGATCCAGAAAATCCTAAGAAGGTTTGCAAGCTTAAGCGTTCCATCTATGGACTTAAGCAAGCATCACGGAGTTGGAATCATCGCTTCGACCAAGTGATAAAAGAGAATGGGTTTATTCGATCAGTCGAGGAACCATGTCTCTATATCAAGTCGAGTGGGAGCAAGATTGTCTTCCTAGTACTGTATGTCGATGACATACTCTTGATTGGGAATGACATACCTCTCTTATCTTCGGTTAAAGCATGGTTGAAAAACCATTTCCAGATGAAAGATCTGGGAGAGGCACAAAGAATTTCGGGCATCCGTATCTACAGGGATAGATCACGACGGATGTTGTCTCTCAGTCAGGAGTCTTACATAGATAAGATTCTGGAGAGATTCAGCATGACGAACTCCAAGAAAGGGTTCCTTCCTATGACTACTAGGCTTCACTTGAGCAAGACTCAAGAAGCTAAGACATTGGAAGAGAAAGAGCGCATGAGTCGGATTCCTTATGCTTCGGCTATAGGATCGATCATGTATGCCATGATATGCACACGTCCAGACGTTGCATATGCATTAAGTATGACTAGTCGATTCCAAGCTCATCCAAGTGAACAACACTGGATGGCCGTGAAAAACATTCTTAAGTACCTACGGAGGACAAAAGATTGGGGATTGACTTACGGAGGCGACTCGACGCTAAGCGCCACGGGTTACGCAGATGCTAGCTTCCAAACGGATCGAGATGACTCGAAATCTCAGTCTGGATTCGTTTTTACTCTTAATGGCGCTGTTGTCAGCTGGAAAAGTTCTAAACAGAGTGTTACAGCAGATTCTACGACTGAGTCCGAGTACTATGCCGCCTAGGAAGCAGCTAAGGAAGCAATATGGATGCGTCAATTCTTACAAGGACTCTCAGTAGTACCTAGTTTGAATGACCCAATCACCGTTTATTGCGATAATAAAGGTGTCATCTTCCAAGCTAAGGAGCATAAGTCTAGCAACAAGGCTAGGCATGTACAACGGAAAGCTCATCTAATCAGAGATTACGTGGAGCAAAAGGAGATTTTCATTGATAAGATCGCTACGGATGACAACATAGCTGATCCTCTCACAAAAGCATTACCACGTGATAAGCATGAAGGGCACATTCATTCCATAGGAATTAGATGTGTTCCTAAGTTGTAGTACTCCTTTATGAATTCATGTAATAATTCATTTTCCCGTGTACTCTATTCAACCTTATTGTTATGATATATAATGTTTTGTTTCTCATGTGGAATTGTACGCCAATTTTGAACACCACAAAGTGAACTGATTAACATTACATCGTTTTGGTCCTTGATTACCCTCTTGAGCTGATAACTCAGGTAATCATTTTGTGACGTTGGTTGATGGTGGGTTCAACGAGCCATAAGTCACACGGCTGACTGACCAATCACAAAGGCGAGTTATACGGATATCTCGTAGGACACCCCGTGACAACGTTATGGAGTCCTAAATGTTTTATAACATTGGGTGTCAGGTCGTGGATAGGACCTCCATAGTGTTCCTTAGAGTCGAGTCTTTTGACTTTCAACTGTCTCTTGAGATTAAGGCAGATTTTAGGTAACTTTGGTTTCTTTCCCACGGTCATCGTAACAGGGGCCAAGAGGATTTTTTCTGGGTTATTTCATGTTGCGCGAAAATCGGCAGGATTCGAGTTGAGGGAAATATCCAAACCCTTATCAGGATTTTATCATTTCTTAGGGCCACTCGAGGAGTAGTAACTGAAATGCATGGCCATGCTCGAATACAGATTCGTTTTATCAGTTAAGTTACTCTCTAGTCGGGGAAACCACTCTTGATACAGATCGCTTGTGAGATACGACCTTTGCGAATGCGGATTTGCAAATTGTCTTACATTGAGTGGGAGAAATTTTAAAAGGATATGAGAATCGGTTATCGCACCTACACTTGTACGGACGATGAGTGTCCACGAGAAATTTTAAAAGGATATGAGAAATTTTAAAAGGTTATTCTGGAAAGATTATAGTGACTTAGATGAGTGTCCACGATGTAAAGCAGCAAGGTACAAAGTTAACCATGCTAGCGATAAGAAGAAAGGGAGCCCAATTAAGGTCTTACGGTATTTGCCAATCATTCTTTATTACATTTATTATTACTATAATATTTATTTTAAAAATGCAGAAAATTGCAACTACACCGGTGTCAATCGTCGATCTCAATGTGGTTAGATAAGTTTGGGCTAACAAATGTTTAGATAATCTACATTATTCAGAATAGATTAACTTGGTATAACTATGACTTTTGTTGGATTGTTATTTAGCTTAGATTGTATATATTTTGAACGTTGTTGAAACGTTCGTTGTTATGTTGGATTGGACTTTGGAATGATGTTGTTTGTTCGAAAGAAGTGTAATGTCCTTTAGTTGGATATTTTAATGCACGTGGTTTTAAATTTCTGGTGTTTTGGATATCAGCTTTATAGTAAGGTGCTGTCGAAATTTCGGTAGCGGATTTTTTTTAAAAAACAAAAAAATAAAATACATCAGTTCTTACAACAAATGACGCAAATGGTATATTGCATCGGTTTTGAAAAAAAAAGATGCAAAAAAAAAAATAGAGCAAAAGAGTCAGTTCCTATCATCACTGACGTATATATTAATAAACTTGGCGCTAAAACAACATATCAAATACATCAGTTTTTAGAAACCTGACGCAAGAAGTAGTGAAAACACGTCAGTTTCGTTTATAACCGACGCATATACCATTCAATTTGACATTAAATTAAGGTACCAAATACATCAATTATTGGGAAACTGACGCAAAAGTATGCGAAAAAGCGTCAGTTATTGGAAAACTGACGCAAAAGCTATGGTATTTGCGTCGGTTCTTCTAGCAATTGCGTCGGTTGTCATCTAAGAACTGACACAAATGATGCTCTTTTTGCGTCGGTTGTAGCTTTAGAAATGAAGCAAATGGTGGTTGTTTGCGTCAGTTTCAGAACTGACGTTTCAATTAACGTCCCCTCGATATACGTCAAGCCAGAACCGACGCAATAGGTCATATAGAACAGACGCAATATGGTATTTTTGTACTAGTGCCACCAGATTTCCTACTTATTAGAAGTGTTTCTAACAGACTTTACTTTCTCAGGATTCTTGAGATCTTTATGTCTAGTCTCGTTCCAGGCCTTAATGTTATTATTACATAACGTAATAAGTTTGTTTATATTGAAATTAACATTATTAAAGATAATATCATTTCTATAAAACCATGCATTCCACCAAATAAAAATGATCTTAACGAAATCATTTTGTGGAATTAAGTCTTTTAGATAATTAAGCTTCATTAAAAAACTTTGACTTGCAATATTATCATAAGTTGACAAAAAGTTATTGTAGCTAGTTATGTTCATTTCTTGGGTAATAGACCCAATCAAAGGACATTCGTAAAAGAAATGATCTTTAGTTTCACTAGGATAGTTACACAAAATGCAATGAGGTGGGACATTGACTTTTGAGAAGTCTATCTTTCGTCGGGAGGCCATCAACACATGCTTTCCAAAGAAAAAATTTCAATTTTGGTAGAATATTCAATTTCCAAACCCACTGAAAATTACATTTGTCATGAGCGTGATCGAACAAACCTTGCGCTAACCAAGTTGCTGTTTTTATAGAGAAATTTCCATTCACGGACAACCCCCATATGAGGGTATCCGGAATATCATTATGTTGAACCATATATTAAAATGTATATATTAAGTATATATGTTTATGTTTTGATAATGACAAGTCTAGGCAAATATATTATCTACTCGTGCGTATAATCGTGTGTTAAGTGTACAGTTTATAAGAATGGAAGATCTCGTCAATCAATACAAAAGATACAAGAGTTTTTCTGTAATGGAAAATTCAAGATCATTAGTCAAGAGTTGACTAATCGAAGATTGATGAATATCTCAAGCTCATTTCATGTCTTTATGAAGATTAGTTAGGATAGTTATCGAGTAACGGAGTTCAACTAAAGTTATACTTCTCAACTATAACTTTAGTGTGACATTGCTTCAAGTTATAGCTCATAGCTATAACCTTATCAAAGCAACAAGAAATGTTCGGATGAGTGATGGTCGTTGAAGTGTTTTTAAGTTCTAAAAATAGTGTGAAAATTACTGTGTAATCGATATTCTATTTTACGATATTGAGTTATTAATCTTAAGTGGTTAATATAAAATATCCAATAGTTAAAGGGGAATAAAATAATTATCTTATGATTTAATTATTTTTCCTAATATACTAAGGATTTTTATTTGACCATCAAATAACCTAATCTAGGAAATCGTGTATGTGACGGTTTTGGAAACCGTGTCACAATCACACGTTTCTATATTGTTAAAAGATAATTAAAACAAATATTATGTATTTGTTTAATATCTTAAAACAAACTAGATTTTGGTATAATATAATTTATTATACATTTTGACAAGATTTAGGAGATTGAATAAGGATATTATTTATAATATAAGATCTTTCCTAAATATGATTTAGGAAATTGGTTTTATTTATAATACTTAAAATATCTTATTAAATCTTTCCTAAATAACTTAAGATTAGATTTAAGGAAAGATTACTTTAAGACTAGAAGTCTAGATAAAGTAATATTCTTAAATCATCTAGGGTTTGAATTAACTAGATATAATTCTATATAAATAGGATGCTTACAACACATTAAAAGACACATCAACACACGCACGCAAACCAAGAACAAACGCCATCAAAAATCCGAGTATTTGCTAGAGCTTAAATTGTCATATTTCGTTACAAGATTTAAGTGATAGAAATCGTTCTTATTTGTTCAGTTTTGTGAACACGAAGAACCATAGAAGATTTATCTTATTTACTTAAGATAGTTTGAGTATTTCACCGTACTCGTTGTATTCAAGTATTTCACGGTACTTGAAGTAGCTAGGTATTTTACGGTATCTAAATGAGTTACAACTAACGTCTAGTTGTACGAGTGGGTTGATAAAATTGTAATCCGGAGAGAGGTACTAATTTTATTAATCGAGGATAGTGGACGTAGGTTTCGATTAGTGAAACCGAACCACTTCAAAAATATTGTGTCTCTTCTTACTTATTGTTTTTACATACTGTGTATCACACCAACTTATACATCAAAGAAGAATAGAACAAGAAGGCATACTCAATTCACCCCTCCCCCCTTCTTGAGTATATTTATATCAATAGACTCTTCAATTGGTATCAGAGCCTCGTGCTCTTGATCGTATAACCGCCTGAGATTGATCCTGCTATTGATTATATATTATATACTCTATCTATAATGGATTCCAAACACCTCAAGTGTCCTATCTTCGATGGTAAGAACTACAGCTTATGGAAGAACATGATGACCCACTACATCAAGGGATGTGATTGGGAATGTTGGAAGATCATTCAAACCGGACCAAAGAAAATCTTGGTCGCCGCCGTCAATAGAACTACTTACGAGAAGATGTAAAGTGACTATGTGGAGGCCGATTACAAGATAGCCGAGAAGAATTCGAAAGCTATGAGTATTTTACAAAACGGTATGATAACTTCTGAATTTGACCGATTCTCATCTGGTAATTCCGCTAAGGAAATATGGGACGGTCTAGAACTTGCCTACGAAGGAACCTCCGTAGTCAAGAAACATCGTATAGACTTGCTTATTCAAAGATATGAAATTTTCACTATGGAAAAGAATGAATCTATTGATAGCATGTCTGCGCGATTTTCATGCATTATCAATGAACTACGGAACCTTGGTAGGAAGTTTGAATCTGAAAATATCGTTCGAAGGATTCTTTGAAGTCTTACTAAGAAGTGGCAACCCAAAGTCACGGCTGTCGAGGAAGCTCGAGACCTTTCAAAACTCACCTACCAAGAGCTAATAGGATCTCTAATGGCTCATGAGATCATGCTTAATAAAGATGATGATAACAACTCTAAACGTAAAGGTGTCGCACTTCAAGCCTCTACTAGCGAGGAATGCGAACCAGAACTAGAAGACGAAACAGTTTTATTCGCAAGACGATTTAAGAAAGTTGTTTTCAAAGGAAGGTATAAAAACCCTAATAACAAAACAGCTGATAAAAAGAAGACTAACTCTAAGCAAACATTCTTCAAGAGGGGATGCTTCAAGTGCGGACAACAAGATCACATGTTCAAAGACTGTCCAAGCTGGGATAAGATCAAGGACAAGTCCAAAAGGGAAAAGACCAAAACCCAATTCAAAAAGGTGATGCTTGCCTCATGTTAGGGAGAATTAGAATATGAAGATGACGAGGACTCGAAGAAGATGAGGTAGGTAACCTATGCCTAAGCAACGTCAGCCTAGATCTAATCTCCGACGACCATGATGAAGACGGAGCATCACAAATATGTCTCCTTGGAGAGTCCGACTCTAATGACGAAGACCAAGAGGTAAACTTTTTACAACTTAAGAGTCAAGTCAAAAATCTATCTAAAGCTATGTTAATTAAATACTTTGAGAAAACCCTAAACCAATGTCATGAACAAAGTCTTGAGATAGAAGAGTTGAAAGAACAAATCCTTGACATTGCTGAGTAAAATCAACTTTTTAAAGTCAAAACTAAGAAATTGAAATCCAAAATTAAAATTGAAATAAATGTTAAATTGGAAACGGTAATGTCTGAGAAAAAGGTTCTTGAGTCTAAATTTATAGCTAATGAAACTATAACCTCAAAATTAAAACTCAACATTAAAGAGCTTCAATCCAAAGTTATAGCTAATGAAGCTATAACTTCAGAATTGAAAAAGGCAAATGAACTTCTAAAGTCAAAATCAACAACAGTTGTTGAAGATGAAACTCATCTAGAAGAAGTTGAAATCCTCGAAAAGAAAATCATGGATCTAGAATTCAACTTATCTAACATAAAAAAGGAACATGCTAATATAGTTTCTGACTTCAACAAGGACATTCAAAAACTAAGAGAATCTAGCAACATCGACCATAGCACCAGCAAGAAAGAAATAGATTCTTTAAAAGACATCCTTCTTCAAGCACGGAAAGTTCATGACAAATGGGAAGGAAGTACTAACATACTAAACTTCCTAACTGAACAATCCGACAATAACATGAAGATTGGACTAGGTCACGAATGTTATGGTAGAAGGGATCACTCAAAGTGTAAACAAAATCCCACAGCGAGACTTTAGGAAAAGAAAATATGTCGACTGACCTGAGTATTTGATATGCACTTATTGCGGTCATATTGGACACCTTCGGAAAAACTGTGTAAAACATGCACAAGACTTTAAAACCGGAGTTAAATTTGTCAAATCCTTAGGTATACCAAACGACACTATCTCTATTATTGATAGTGATGAAGATAATGTCGAGGAAAGAAACAATGACCACAGATGGTTCTATGACATGTTCGTTGACTACAAAGAAAAGAAAAATAGAACCAAACAAACACCTCAACCGTCAACACACAAAAAATTGACACCAAAAGTAAACCCTAAAACGTACACAAAAACATCAAAACCTAACTATTACAAACACAAAAGATCTTACGTAAGACAAGTCTGGGTTAAGAAGGAAGATGTATTTGTGATTACTAACTACAAAGGTCCCAAGTATGCTTAGGTACCTAAATCCTATCTTTGAATTTATTTGTGCAGTTTGTCGCTAATGAGAATAATTTTTGGTATCTCGACAGTGGATGCTCAATACATATGACAGGCGAGGTAAACCTATTCCTATATATCCTTAAAACCCTTTCACGGAGGAAAAGTTACCTTCGGCGACAATAAGAAGGGAAAAATCATAGGAGTCGGTAAGATCGGTATTTCATCATCTCATGCTAGAAGTGATGTATACCTGGTAAGCGGTCTCAAACATAATCTAATAAGTATATCTCAATTGTGCGACAAAGGAAACAAAGTCGTTTTTCATGCAGATATATGTCGTATAATTATTGAGGGTACAAGTAAACTAATCCTTGAAAGTCATAGAAAGAAAAATGTCTATATGATTGATTTAAATGTCGTACCTACTAACTCTCTCTCTTGCATGAAAGTTACGTTAGATGATCCATGTCTATGGCATAAGAGATTTGGTCATATTAGCTCACCAATTCTAAGTAAGCTGAAAAGATGGGACTTGGTTGAAGGTCTCCCAAAGATCAAATTTGATCAAGAAAAGATGTGTGACACATGTGCCCGTTGCAAACACGTCAGATCATCTTTCAAGCCGAAAAGAGTGGTAAGTACAAAACAAGCTCTTGAACTGGTACACATGGATCTATGTGGCCTATGAAGGTAAGAAGCAGAGGTGGTTCCAGATACGTCTTTGTTCTAGTTGATGATTATTCTAGATTTTTTGGCCAATCTTTCTTCACTCTAAAGACGAAACATTTGATGAATTTTTGAGTCTCATGAAACTTGTCCTAAACAAATACAAATCTAACCTAGTAACAATCCGTACTGACCATGGAACTGAGTTTGACAATCATGCTTTTATTGAGTTCTGTAAGACCAACGGAGTTGGACATAACTTCTCGGCACCTAGAACCCCACAACAAAATGGAGTCTTAGAACGCATGAACATAACCCTAGACGACATGGCTAGAACAATGCTTCTTTGTAGTGGTCTACCACGAAACTTTTGGGCTGAGGCTATTAGTACAGCTTGCTATATTCATAATCGTGCCATGATTAGACTTATCCTTAAAAAGACACCTTATGAACTTCTACGTGGTCGTAAACCTAATATATCTCATTTAAGATGTTTTTGGAGTAAATGTTTTGTTCACAACAATGGTAAAAATAGACTAAGCAAATTTGAGCCTAGGAGTGATGAAGCAATCTTTATAGGATATTCTGATCATAGTAAAGCCTACAAAGTATTCAATAAACGTACCTTATGCATAGAAGAGAGTATTCCTGTTATCTTTGATAAAGATAATGCCTTTGACAAGCCTTTACAGGTCGAAGAGGAAAACCTAGACGAACCAGACTTTCGGGTGTCAAGGGAAGATCCTCCTGAGCTAGAAAATGAAGAAGGCGAGATTCAAGGAATTCATGATGAACTTAACTTGGAAGAAAACGGTACGAGAATTGAAAATATAGTTGATGATACTATAAATCATTCTCAAACCAATGACTAGGAACCCAGAGTTATAGCTAATGAAGCTATAACTTTGAATCAAAACCAAAGGGAAGAGGTCAAACTTATGCATGACCCTATTATAACCCCAGGTTCGGATTCAGGGGGAACAAGTCAAAATCCCGAGCAAGTAGAGGGAACGAAAACAATCAATGAAGAAACTGGAGATATAAGAACTCTCATCCTTTGGACAATGCCATAGGAAGCCTGACAGATGGAGTTCAAACTCGAAGAAGCCTAAACAACTTCTGCTCATTCTATTCCTTCCTCTCCACTATTGAACCTTCAAACATAAAGGAAGCGCTCGCAGAACCAGATTTGATAGTTGCCCTACAAGAAGAACTCCAGCAATTTGAAAGAAACAAAGTTTGGCATCTTGATCACCTAAGGACAGATCTATCATTGGAACTAAATGGGTATTCAAAAATAAACTAGATGATGCTGGAGTCATTGTGCGAAACAAGGCCAGATTAGTGGTTCAAGGATACAACCAACAAGAAGGGATCGATTATGACGAAACCTTCGCTCATGTTGCTCATCTTGGGGCAGTTAGGCTACTCATTGCCTTTGCCGCACATAAGGGAATGAAGTTATTTCAGATGGACGTTAAGACTGCTTTTCTTAATGGCCATCTCCAAGAGGAAGTATTTGTTGAACAACCTTTTGGATTTCCTGACAGCAAACTCAAGGACCATGTATTCAAATTAGACAAAGCCCTTTATGGCCTAAAACAAGCACCTAGAGCATGGTATGACAAACTATCAAAATTTCTATTGGAGAGTGGATTCAAGAAAGGATCCGTGGACAAAACCTTATTTCTTAAAAGCGAGAACTCAGATCTACTGGTCGTTCAGATCTATGTTGACGATATTATTTTTGGCTCAACAAACAAAAAGTTGTGCAAGTATTTCTCTGAGTTGATGACTTCCGAATTCGAGATGAGTATGATGGGAGAACCAAAGTTTTTCCTTGGTCTTCAAATTCAACAAACGAAAGAAGGAATCAAAGTTCATCAGCAAAAATACGTCAAAGAATTGCTAAAGAAATTCGGCATGGAAACCTTTCACCCAATGCCTACTCCAATGGTCATAAATAAGAAGCTAACCAAAGACGGAGATGGTAAGTCTGTAGATGAAACGACTGACTTACCGAGGTATGATTGGCTCACTTCTTTATCTTACTGCAAGTCGTCCAGATATAATGTTTAGTGTCTGCGTTTACGAGAGATTTCAATCTGCACCAAAAGAATCGCATATGACTGCGGTTAAAAGAATACTAAGATACCTAATCGAAACATCAAAATTATACTTATGGTATCCTATGGACTGTAACTTTAACCTAGTAGGATATTCAGATGCAGATTATGCAAGATGTTCCTTAGACAGAAAAAGTACTTCAGGCCTTGCCACTTTCGTAGGCCCATGTATAATATCATGGGGATCCATGAAACAAAATTGTGTCGCTCTTTCAATTGCCGAAGCAGAATATATTGCAGCCGCACTGGTATGTTCTCAACTCATATGGTTAAAACAACAATTACTTGATTATGGTGTCGATGTAGGATGTGTGCCTATTTTATGTGATAATACGAGTGCTATAATTATATTAAAACCCAGCCCAGCACTCGAGAACTAAACATATTGAAATTAGACATCATTTTCCACGAGACCATGTTGAAAAGAAAAATATAAAATTGGAATTTTTTAGTACGGAAAAACAATGGGCAGATATCTTTACTAAACCATTGGCTAGAGAACGTTTTGAGACCTTGCGATTGGAAATTGGTTTAATCGGTGGCACCTAATCAATCTTAAAAGATGAAATAACCCAATGATTGACTACGGTTAAGACAATATTGTATGACTGTGTCCGTATATTCCGCTGCATGTCTATGTGTGTACTCTATGATCAAATACTTAAACTCGACTATGTTATACATGTCTTGTACGTTTATGCGCAACCAAGTTTTACAAAAATTAATAAAACACATATTACACAAACCTTCTATAATATGTTATACCTATTTACCTATCAAAATATAAAAAAAATAAAAAATTAAAACAACCAAAATTTACCACACCCCAAAACGGTGACACCCACTTAACCCCACTCTTCTACACTCTTCCGCAACGTGTCACAATTCCCCTCACCCCATGACTTTTTACCCACACAACACTTATTACCACTAACTCCCTCAACTTACCTCTTACACTCCATTAAAATAAAAAAACACAAAACTCCATTAAAAACAAACCTCCAATTTTCACTAATAGTGTACAATGCCACTATCAAAAGCCACCCATCCAACCCTTAAAAAGCTGAAACCACCATCCCCCACACCTTCACCCCCACTGTCCCCTCAACCTGTTTTGTGTCCATTCCGGTCACTGACACCGAAAAACGCCGAAAATTAAACAAAGAGTCGCCACCTGTGGATGATCACTCACCGGAATATGTTACGACCGAAAAAGCATCTCGTCCCATATTTCGTGAAAACTCTTTGGAAGCAACTGAAGCGGGGCTTGACCGCGTGCGCATGACCAAGTCCGAAGGTATGTTAATTGATCGTATCTTACCTTACTCTATTCATGCGGGTCGGTATTATCCTACTTCTTGGGTAGACGGGTCAAAGTCCCTAGGTTTCTTTAAGGCTTTCTTGGATTTCCAAGGGTGGAATTACATAAGTAATTTTTCGGGTTTAATCTTTCCTATCGAATTGGTGCAATTCTTTGCTTCGGTTAAGCTTAATGGTGACGGTTTAAGTGCGGTGGTGAATGATCGAGATATGAGCATCTTCTTGTCGGAAATTTGTGATGTATTTCGTCCTGATGGTACGGGTCTTGATCTTGATCCTCGCAAGAAATGGAGCATTGTTACCCGAGAACAAAAAATGGTCATTAAAACCTATTTCGATGTCAATGCTACCGAGTCAAGTCCTTTGTTAACCGGGTCATTTTCTCCTAAAATCAAATTGTTTGCCAAATGTTTATGGAATACGGTATTGCCTCGTCGAGGAGGAAGGGACAAACTCTCTTGTTTTGAAGCCGTGATTTTATACCATTGGTTGGAAGGAACAAAAATCAAATTAGCTTCTTTGATGTGTTTTAAGATTGCTCATGTGTCAAGTGTTTTAGTCAAAGACAAAGTGTGTACGACACTCGACATACTCTATGGTATGTGGGTGTCGGAGTTGTAGTTAAAGAAAGGAGTTGTGGATGAGTTGAGTTACGGAGTTATTCCGAGGGACCGAATGTGTGATAAGCTTCTTAAGTTGATGGGTATTTGTGTTGATGGTCTTGATCTTGCGTATGGGAAAAGTGTAGGTGGTGAGAGTCAACCGCGAACCTCTCCATCTTTTGAAGGTTGGAGGCAAAGATGGATAAGATTCTCGGGATGTGTGTGGACAAGAAGGAGAAGGAAAACAGTGGTGGTGGTGGTGGTGGTAATAACCACTTCGAGGCCGAGCTAATAGAATGGATGGGCAAGGTTGATGCCCGGATGGATAAAATGGGTCGGGGAATTCAAGTTCTCACTACTCAAGGCGGTGCCATGGTACGAGATCACGGGTTGTTGAGGGCGGATGGGAGCATGGCTTTGGAGGCTGTTAAAGCCTTGTCTTTAAAGGTGCTCAATATCGAGCAAGATCTCAATGCGCAAGGAAGGAACATTAGCAGTTGTTTGGACCGCCTCTCTACACTCGAGTTTCGTACCCGCACCGAATATGTGAACTCGTATGCCAAGAAGCAGTAACCATTGTCTCCGTCCGTGTTCATCATGCTCTGTTTTCGGATTTGTTGGTTTTCGGTTGTTTTTGGCTAAGTTCGGGATGGTCTTTTAAAAAAAAACCTTTACTTACCTATGGCCCATTAAACTCTTATCTTTTGTCTTTGCTTAATCCGTGGCCCATTTGAACAATTATCCTTACTTTTGCCCTAGCCTTGGCCCATTTTGCTAATACTTTTATTAAATTCGGCCCATTGGCATAATATTTCGAACTTGGTTGTGTATATTTTCTAACATTCGTACTCGTTCTTGTATGATATTGTTCATGTTTGTGTGTTACGTCTTTGATGCATGCTTACTCGTGTTTCGTCATATATTATTCTAGTCGTTATATGTCTTTGTTCTTGTCTTTTCGATGATGTCAAGAGGGGGAAAGAATGCGACTTAGATTAGAATTTGCCTAAGCTTGCTCCTTGTCGTAATTCATTGTCTCTTAGGGTTCTTAAAGGATTTGGATTAGTTAGAAGATAAAAACCTAAGTTGATTCATGCTATAATTAACCCTTATTATGTTGAGGGGAAACTAACACTTAGACGCGATTCTAAGAAAGACTTGTCATCATCAAAAAGGGGGAATTTATTGAACCATATATTAAAATGTATATATTAAGTATATATGTTTATGTTTTGATAATGATAAGTCTAGGCAAATATATTATGTACTCGTGCGTATAATCGTATGTTAAGTGTATAGTTTATAAGAATGGAAGATCTCGTCAATCAATACAAAAGATACAAGAGTTTTTCTATAATGAAAGATTCAAGATCATTAGTCAAGAGTTGACTAATCGAAGATTGATGAATATCTCAAGCTCCTTTTAAGTCTTTATGAAGATTAGTTAGGATAGTTATCGAGTAACGGAGTTCAACTAAAGTTATACTTCTCAACTATAACTTTAGTGTGACATTGCTTCAAGTTATAGCTCATAGCTATAACCTTATCAAAGCAACAAGAAATGTTCGGATGAGTGATGGTCGTTGAAGTGTTTTTAAGTTCTAAAAATAGTGTGAAAATTAATGTGTAATCGATATTCTATTTTACGATATTGAGTTATTAATCTTAAGTGGTTAATATAAAATATCTAATAGTTAAAGGGGAATAAAATAATTATCTTATGATTTAATTATTTTTCCTAATATACTAAGGATTTTTATTTGACCATAATTGTTAAATAACCTAATCTATGAAATCGTGTATGTGACGGTTTTTGAAACCGTGTCACAATCACACGTTTATATATTGTTAAAAGATAATTAAAACAAATATTATGTCAATAGATTCTTCACATTATGAGTATATTCATATCAATAGACTCTTCACATTATGTGTCAGTGGAATGTTAGGCTCTGTTTAATAAAACGAGCTGAAAAGTTATCTAGAACCTGAAAAGGTACCTGAAAACTGAAAAGGTAGCTGAAACCTGAAAAGGTAGCTGATAAGGTAGCTGAAAATTATGAGCTGATAAACTGACTGATTATTTAAAAAAATGTTTGGCAAACTAACTGAAGAGGTAGCTTATTTTGGTGAAATGACATAAAAGGATATAATATTTATTTACTATATTATAGATTGAAGGGTAAAAATGTAATATAACCTAGAATCAGGTACCTGAAATCTAAAATGCTACCTTATGTAGCATTTCATTTCAGTTAGCTTATTTGACAACTAAGCTACTTGCCAAACACTACCAAAAAAAATAAGCTACCTGATTCTTTTGGCAAAAAAGTTATTTCAGGCAAATCAGGTACCTGAAATGCACTGCCAAACGGAGCCTTATTAATCTGATTCACAATATCGTTATTTACCAAATTGGCTAATTTACAAACATCCCATTGTTTGTCAGAGGTTATGAAAATATTTAACCAAAAGGTTAAGATCACGGCTACTATCATCATCACTCGTAATGCTGGTTAGTGAGTGCGAGAAAACCCAATTATCAAACCAAAACATAATATTGCTACCATTACCTACCTGTCATCTCAACCCTTTTCTAAAGAGAGTCCGAAAACTCATAAGCTTACGACATTGAGAAGAAGAGATTGAGTTAGGCTTATGATCAAATAGTGATCAAATAGTGAACAACTTCTCAAGTATTTTTTAGTTATCACTCTAACCCATATACTTTTCTTATCCATAAGGATTTTCCATAGAAGTTTCATTTGAAGGGCTTTATTAGCGGCTTCAGAAGATTTTATTCTCAATCCACCAATCGATTTCGGTAAGCAAACTTTATGCCAACCAATCAAACTAGGGGAGCGTTGCGAAGGATTCTAATTCCAAGGAAAGTCTTTCTTAATCTTATCTAATTTCTTATGGATTGATGAAGGAAGAAGAAAGCTTTGCATTTGAAAAGTTCCCTTCGAGGCTAAATAATTTGTTTTCCATTTCGATAACTGGGTGCAAGAAGATTGAATAATACTTTCGAAAGTATTTTTAGTTACTCTACTATCTATTATTGGACATCCTAAATACTTACCCAAATGAGCTTCGTCGTTCAAACGGAGAATGCCTCTAAAGGATTCTCGTTGAGGTCGCTCAATATTTTTCTAGTGCATTGAAAAGTGGATTTGTCAAAATTAACAAATTGTCCTGAAATTTTTCAAAAATTATCGAAAATAGACTTAATGTTTCTACAACATTGGTTCGAGGCTTTAGCGAAAATGATCGTATCATCCGCAAAAGTAAGAAAAAGGGATTTTCTCAATCTCATATCCAATTCTAATACCAATATCACTAGAACTAAGATCAATATTCTTTTGTAGAGATCTTGCTAAAATCTCCGCGCACATATTAAATATATACGGGGAGAGTGGGTCTCCTTGTCTAATACCTCGAGTGGGTCGAAAAATGTTTCCCGGTCTTCCATTTACTAACACTGAGAACGATAGTTTTTATACATTCCATAATCCAAGAAGTCCATTTGATACTAAACCCAATTTGCTTAAATGTTTCCTCAATAAAACTCCATTCTAGTCGGTCGTATGCTTTCTCCATATCAAGTTTAATTGCAATCTAACCCCCTTTACCTTTCTTACGTTTAAACGAGTTAAAAATCTCGTGGGCAAGAAGAATATTATCTTGAATAAAGCGATTAGGCGTAAAGGCCCCTTGAAGACGAGTAGCTAAGATTTTCGAAATAATTTTATAGATTGTTGAACAAAGACTAATAGGTCGAAAATGATTTGATGTTTGAGGATTATCAATTTTAGGAATTAATGCTATGAAAGTATGATTTATTTCTTTTAGTAATTTTCCTGATTGGAAAAAAGCTAAAACCGCTTTAGTTACCGAGTTTCCTACAATATCCCAATATTTTTGAATTTTTTTTATAGGAAATCCATCGGGACCTGGAGCTTTATTTGCGGCTAAACTAAATACAGTTTGTTTAACCTCTTCCACACTAATATTACTTGTAAGGAAATTGTCATCTTCGTTTGAAATTAATCCGTTAATAGATTTAAAGTCTTCATTTTCATCAAAATGACAAAGTTGATTCTTTGTATACCTAAGTTCAAACTCGTCAGATATTTCTTGTTTAATAAGGTCTTGATCAGTAATATAAACACCATTTCTATTTATGAATTGTTTAATTCGTTGTTTTGCCGGGAAAACAGCCCACAAGTGAGCGCTCCCCGGCTTGGGATAGGGACAAGCCGGCACACAAGGCACCATGCAACGCCCCAACACCCATGAGGTTGAACATGTTAGCAGGTCGCAACTATGTCGGATGTCTAAGAACAAATGTATACACATTATCATCCTATAAAGTACTTAGTAGTACTATATATAATAGACGGGTTTTGCTTATTTGGACTTAATTTCGATTCGTATAAATTTAATTCAGACGATTTGGTTGAGTTTCGTTTAGTTTAGTTCAGTTCAATAAAATTTTGTATTACATGTATATAAGTTTTAGTTTTAGTTTAAATAAGTTCAGCTAAGTCAATTTCAATGTTGTTAAGAATTAGAAGAAGGGAGAATAGTTTATAAGGAAATCGTATTATTGATAATGGTTGTCTTACATCGATATGTGGTGAGATATTCATAATATCACATCCTAATAAAACCCTAATGTAAACAACCCTAACAATAGCGGCCCTAATATAGGCTCATTCTTCTAGTACCCTCCCTCAATCGTAAAGTTAGTACGTAATATGAACTAGCCATGTTAAGATATAGATGTTGGAGCTAGTGTCCTCAACAGTTAGTGCGACAACACGTATAAATCTCTTAAAGGAACACAGGGTATACTTTGTATTTTAGCCAGTTGATTCACGTTTATCAATAACGGTTGGCTTGCTAGAAAGTTTGACGTTATTGTCATACATATGGCGGTAATCAACTGGTGCCTAAATGTCACACCTAAAGGATGGAATCTGAGAGATATGATTAGATGAAAATGTAATCATATTGATACCCTATACGACTAAACGGTTAGTCAATGTAATGATGATATAATTATTTAATAATGATTAAATAATATTAGCTAAGACGAATTAAAATGTTAATTCGTAATTAAATGTAAAATGTTATATTTAATTAGTGTGTAATGAAATTATTTAATATAGATTAAATAATTCAATTAAATATAAACGGTTATATTTAATTGTTAAAATATAAATATACGATATTTATAAAGATAAACATTACACAGAAGAGGGCAGTGTAACCGATTTTATACAGATAAAAATCCGGTCCACTGAAGAATTTCGGCCAGTTGGAGGTTGTTGCAATTTCTTGTGATAGTTTAGGTAGACTCAAATACGGACTTGAGAAAACCTATCTAAACTAGGAAAGGTGGTTAAGGATTAAAGAATAAGAGTTATTCTAAGATCGTAACACCTCGACATATAAATAACACCTCACAGTAGCTGTTGAGAGGCACGAGTTCCCACGCATAACCGCCTCCCTCTTCTCTCTCTCTCTCTCTAGCTTTCATCTTACACATAATTAGAGGTAATTTTGCAGTTTCTAGCTCAAGAAAGGGTATTTCTCAGGACATCTTGGGTGCAACGATTAGGAGGATATCTGTTTTGATATCTAATATTAGGCCCTTGCAAGGACAGAGGTTAATTCTTAATCCCAATCTTTGTATCTTGATCTTCATTTATGACTATAAATCGTACCATATAAATTCGTTATAATCCTGCATATAAAGAATTGAGAATATATACAGATATTTTCCCACAATAGAGAGGGACAAGATTGTGTTATTATTAATGTTGTGTCATTCTGCTACAATAGATAAAGTATATATAATAAACCCTATTAGGGTAAACCCTAGACGATAGCCGGCTCTAATGGGCCTAATACCCTAATGCCCTCCCGCAATCGTAAAGGCAATACATTGTACGAACTTTACGGTTGGAGAAATACAAATAAAACACAAAATAAAAAGAAAATCAAATCTTCGTCGCTTCTTCGTCTTCATTTAGATCTTCATCTCCGCAAGGTTGGTAAGATAAACGAGTATTAAGACTCGCGAGAAAAACTCCGAACAAGAACGTTAATTTTTTCGAACTTGTCGGAAGTATGAGTTAATTTGCAGGAACCCTAATCGAACCTGACAAATATCAATAAAACGGAAAATTATCCGTTAAAATTTCAAGATCTGGAGAACGTTAAGTTTTTCGGACTCCAAATTTGATTCAAGTACCACCTTGAATTTAGAAGAAAATATATATTTCTTAACTCCCTTGACAAAGAAATCAACAATTAGAAGAGAACATCATTATTGTTTTTAGATCTCCAAGCAAATAAATCAAAAAAACACCTTTGACATATAGGTGCTTATCAAATGTTGAATTTCTGTGAACGTAGCAGTAGAGAAGCATATGAAGGGAAATTGTACGGTTTTAAAAAATCCCACCGGTGGGTGTAAATTTCCGACCACCCACCGGTTAGAATGCGGAAACGGTGTTAAGAGACCTCATGAACGAGGCTCGGATACCATGTTAATAAGAGAAGTAACAGAAAAAAATGTTTTGGAATTATTATGTTGAGCTTATTAGGTAAAAGAGTAGCCAATATATACTACAATTTGGTAGCATAATACAAGGAGAATATATCTCTAAATGAGGAAAAGATCATTGACTGAATAACTAATAAGCTAATTAGTAGGCGCAAGAATTTCGCCTTTACGATTGGAGAAATACAAAAAAAAACATAATCAATATAAAAAAAGAAAAAAATTCTTCATCTTCTTCGATCTTCATAAATTTGATTCCTCGCCTTGAAAGGAGTTAAGAAACCCCTATTAAGACTCGTTAAATTTTTTCAAATAAGAATGTTAAAGTTTTCGGACTTGTCGAATATGAGTTAATTTGTAGGAACGCTAATCGAACCTAACAAATATCAATAAAACGGAAAATTATCCGTCAATTTCAAGATTTGGAGAACGTTAATTTTTTCGGACTCCAAATAAATCAAGTACCACCTTAAATGACGTTCAATAATTTTAGACAGATTTCGAAGAGAAGGGGATTTTTGTTTCATGAAAAACGACAATGACAAGAATAGCAAATCATCATATTGATTTGTTTGACTTTCATATGAAAGTTATTTGGTGAATAACCCAAACGTAAATAGGAGTGAAGTTCATTTTTTTTTAGTTTTTTTTTGAAGAACTCCCACCGGTGAGTGTAAATTTCCGGCCACCCACAGGTAAGAACGCGGAAGCGGTTTTTAAGAGACCTTAATAAAGAGGCTATGATAAACGAGTATTAAGACTCGTGAGAAAAGCTCCGAACAAGAACGTTAATTTTTTTGGACTTATCGAAAATATGAGTTAATTTGCAGGAACCCTAATCGAACCTGACAAATATCAATAGGACGGAAAATTATACGTTAAAATTTTAAGATCTGGAGAACGCTAAATTTTTCGACTCCAAATTTAATTTAAGCATCACGATAAACGGAGAAGAAAATATTAATCAAGATTCAAAATTGAGGAAAGAATATATTGTATTATTTGATAACAAAATTTGGGAGAATCAATCTAGTTGTCATTTTTTCTTCTTTTTTTAAGCTAAAAAATTATAATTTGAATAATTTGAGTACTTAATAAATAACGAAAAATTCCGCCGGTAAGCGTTATATAATTTGGCTCACCGGCAAGAAAGCGGAAGCGAGTTTTAGAGTTCTCAAGAAAGAGCAACTGATATCATGATAAGAATTAGAAGAAGGGAGAATAGTTTATAAGAAAATCGTATTACTGATAATGGTTGTCTTACATCGATATCTAGTGAGATATTTATAATATCACATTCTAATGAAACCATAATATAAACAACCCTAATAATAATCGACCCTAATATAAACTCATCCCCCTAATAAATCTAAAAGAACAAGCTTATGAGGAGTATGAATAATGAGTAATGAGTAATGACAAATATAATGTAATCATTTGCATATTTTGGAACTTGATAAAATTTGTAATATGTACAATGTATCCGTGCATGTGTTATTAGAAGATAAAAACATGTCTTATTTAAGCATCTGTAAAAAAAAAAACATGGGTATATAGTAAGTTTAATTAATGTCTTAACGTTTTTTTTCCTGTTATTGTGTGATGTGTGACTTGTTTGTCTGCATTTATTGTTTCACTCGGAATTAATAGTTGATAATTAAAATAGTTGATTATATAAAAAATATTTTGTATACTAGCTGGAAATATAGCTAATTATTGGTAAAATTACTTAATAAGTATTAAATATTATAAATTAAAGGAAGATAAAATAAAAACAAGTATGAATTACGGAGTATTATCTTATTTCTCGCATGCTACCATAGGTAAGTTTTCATTTTAATCATGGCAGAGCCACTAACAAGGCTACTTAGGCTATAGCCCAATACGATTTTCTGATAAATATTTTTAAGTTTACAAGTAGAACAATGTGGACTGTAGTGCATAGTTGGTTAAAAGAAAGTATTTAAGACTTTTCAAGTACAAAGTTTCCCAGGTTCAAGCCTTTTTTTTACTAGGACATTTATTCTAGAGTTCTATTTATTTTTTATATATATTAGATGTGTCATCTTCCATGTTAAATGAATTTAATATTTCATAAAAAGTACAAGTATTGTATATTTTATTGAGCATATAAAATTCGATGAATTTTAGACTTGTAGATTGTCAAAAAACTTCAAAAAATTGAAATAATTTTCAGGCTAATTTGAATAAATATTCCATACTATTTAATGGATGCTAAAAACGTTAAAAGATTCAATTTTGGTTTTAAATCACCTAAGAATGTCGATTTTTGGGTTTGGCCAACTCGAAGGTAATGTATTTTAATATAACTGTTTTAATTAGACCATTTTTTAAGCTCACTACATTGTATTCTCGCTTTTTAAGTTACAAATATGAGTGTAACCGGAAAAAAAATTTAGCCATACATAAAACAAATTTCTGGCTCCGCCCCTGATTTTAATCAGCTTATTAACTTTACAATATTGATTTGTTTTTTCATAAGTAAATTATGTTCGGTATCTTGTCAAATACAGGCTTAACTATTCGGTATCAAATTGTCTTTAGGAAGATCAAAGATAGAATATTTGATTCATTCAATTTTATTTGTGGAAGGAAAATGCCAAAAATAATTAAAGCACTTACATAGGCACACGAGCAAATTAGATGCACCCTTATTATGTAGGGTATATAAAGAAGACGCCTTGATAGTTTCTATTCATAATTTGATTTTCAAATATATTGTGATGGGATTGGTTAACCTACGTTCAAATGTTCAATGGGTTAGGAATAAATACTATTTTGCATTATTTTGTCCTTGGCCGACTATATTCCTTGTCAAACAATTACTACTACGTACAAGAACAAATATTACGTAATGGGTTTTCATTAAAACGGATATATAAGTATCTTTAAAACGAATTCTATTATTGTTTACAACCATGCATGCGGTGATAATTGGAACAAACTTTTAAACATTTTCTAGCAAATGTGTCTTGTAATTTACTGTAGTATATATACTTCAGTTTTTTTAACGTGTGTCCTAAGGGCACACGTTAATAACTTGATTGTAAAAATATTTATAAGATATACACAGAAGACATTCAAATATAAACTCATTTTTACCATAATTAGTAAGAATAGCTTGTGAATCTTAACATCTAAGTTATTAACGTGTGCCCTTAGAAAAACCGTATATATTTAACTTATTTTTATTTATAACGAATATGTCTGCCCGAACATTTTTATGTTTGGTAGGATAACATATACTGTATCATTCAATAATAGTGGCTGATTTACTTGTTATGTTGATCATTTGAGTGATTGATGTCCAAAAATAGGGTCCCAAATAAGGTTATCAAATTTTCTGTCTTTTCAAATGATCGTTTAATTCTAAATAAGGGTTGCCAAAAAAAATCCACTACATAGGACTATTGGATTAGTTTTGGATTTAGTTCGCAACTTGGTATGATTATTGATTATAATTTATTTATTTTATTTTAAGAGTTAATTCAAATAATAAAAGTTTTCTCAATTCAAATATAAAATTAGGAATTTAATTCTCACTCACGAAATAAGTGCGCTTATTTGAACAAAGAAAATAATTATGTTAATTTCAAACTATAACATAACAAGATTTAGTTATAAATGACATGATTATTTCTACAATACAAATTTATAAAATGGTGAAGCTAGCTTACACAAATTTATATGAAATAATCCATATATTAAAACAGACATGATAGGTTAGAAAGCTGAAAAATAACACAAAATAATGCTTGGTTTCATAGTAGATTTTCTCGGATGTAATGTTTGTAAGGGGACTTGAACTCCTTACCTTCCTGTAATTTTTGTCAATGATATATAATATACTCACATTTCATCAAAAAAAAGCTGAAAAATAATAATGTATGTGTCGACAAAACCTGTTTTTAAAATAATTTGATTATTTGTTGAAATACTCGTATGAACAAATGAACAATCAACACAAGTTAAGTAGTTACAAACTTAAAAAATACTTAGATCGACAACTTACATTATTCCAGATTATAAATTCAATCAATCATGGTATATATTAAGTTAGGTAGCTGGAGCTAATGTCCTCCACAGTTAGTGCGACAACATGAATAAATCTCTTAAAGGTTCACAGGATATACTTTGTATTTTAATCAGTTGATTCACGTTTATCAATACGGTTGGTTTGCTAGAAGTTTGACGTTATTGTCATACAGATGACGGTAATCAACTGGTCCCTTCACACCTAAAGGATATAATCGGAGAGATATGATTAAATGAAAATATAATCATATTTATACCTTCTACGACTAAACAGTCAGTCAATGTAATTATGATGAGATTATTTAATACTGATTAAAATAATATTAGGTGAGACGAATTAAAATGTTTATTCGTAATTAAATATAAAATGTTATATTTAAAATGTATTTATTTAATAAAGATTAAATAATTTAGTTAAATATAAACGGTTATATTTAATTAGCGATTTATATAGATAAAACATTATATACAGAAGAGGATAATAATCGACTGAGCAACAACCCACACATGGGATGTCACGGTTCACACTCACACGAGTGGAACGAGTTGGTTACAAGGATGGGAGGAGTTTCGGGAGGACTCAAATATCGATTTGAGAAATCTCATCTTATGGTTGTTTGTTAATGTTAGTAGTATACTTGGAATAGAACTCTGTTAGCCTATATACTACTCTATACATATAAATACATGGCTCCCATGAGACAAAAGGGACACGACTCATTTCTCACACACACGCATCCCAATTCTCATCCTCCCTCTTCCTCTCTCAATTGTTCATCTTACATAAAAATTACTTAGTAATTTTCAAGTTTCTAGCTCAAGAAAAGGTATTTCTCGGAGCATCTTGGGTGCAACAATTAAGAGGATATCTACTTTGACATCTGTTCTTAGGCCTTATTGTAGGGACCAAAGGTTGATTCTTGATCCTATATTTGTATCATGTTTGTAATACCCAGTATTTTCTATTTTTCGTTTTAAATAATAAAGTTATACTTATTTATATGACGAAGGGTTTTAAGCGTGAACGAGGTGTTTTATGCGTTAGTTTTTGAGTCGTGTTTGCGAATGCTTAACGAGACCGTATTTGATCCATGTTATTTGGGTATTAGAGTGCGTGAATGGGCTGGCCCATATACGGATAGCCGTGTCATTGGGCCTAGGGTTGCGTGCCAACCCTAGCCCATACACGTTTTTCTTCTATTTCGAAATCAGAATTTCTGAAACCCTTCACAGCCGTCTTATTTATACATCGGAATAAGACCTTTTCTGACCTAATTTTCACACACACACACACATCATAGCCTGCCGTCACTACTAGGTTTGCAAGGGAACGTTTATCACGGTGGTTCTAGGGTTTTTAGGGTGGTCGTTGGCAAGGGCAAGGAGGTATGAACACCATACCTGTCTCATTTTTCTTAATTTCGTGTTTTTTGTCCTATGTTTTGGTTTAATTTGTGATCGCATCAAATGACATTAATCACGTCTCTTTGTAAATTCGTAATATGTGTTATGCATTCATCATGATTTGATCATCATCAGGTTGTCTTTGATAGTTTAGGGTCGTCGTTTAGGGTAGTTCGTTTTATGGGTTGGTTTATTCGTTTTTTTATGTTGAACAGAGTCTGCTGGTATGTTTGTAATTGGCTTTCGATCTCTCTTCTTTTGTTATTGATTCTGGGTGTCGGTATTTGTAGAATGGTTGTAGTCTAGGGAGTCGGTGGGTGGTTGTAATGGTGGGTCGTGGTTTCTCACGGTGGAGTATAACGGTTTTCACAGTGCATAGGGTAAACACTGTTGTCGTGTTGTCTAGGCCCTGTTACAGCGTTTATGGGTGTTTGACTCGGTGTTTGCGACTGTTACCTTCACCATTGGAACCACCACGACTCAGTGGCGAGTCTGGTGGTGCCAGGGGTGAAGGTGGTAGTCGTGGTTGGTGTTACAAGCGGCTTTTGACACGGCTGTTCAGGCGAGTTAAGGGGGTGGCTGTTGTAAGTGGGTCACGGTTTTTGTCGAAGGATTGAGTTGTGATGCTAGTCTTGCGTGTTATCATCATAATCATCATATTCATCATTGTTTTATTATTATTAATATTATAAGTTTGAAACATTAATTCTCATGGGTATGATTGGTTGTTAATTATTATTAAATTAGTTATAATATTATTAATATTAAATGATTATAGTATTGTTAATTGTGGCATTAATTGTATTGTTATATTGGTATGGTATGTTAGTGTTATGGGTATTATAATTATTCATGTGATGGTAAGGAAATAATTTGGTAGCGTAATTATAATTATTATTATTTTTATTTTTAATGAGTATTGTGATATTTGATTAATTGATAGTATGCTATTTTTAGTAAGTCTAGAAATAGTAAGTCTAAAAATAGTAAGTTATATTTGGATAATGATAATTGTATGTTATGGGCATGCTTATATGTGGATATATTCACAATGTGTTATAGGTAAATCAGTTAGGAACATGATCAAGTATTTTTAGTAGCGTTTGTTTATATGAGTAGTGATGCGTGCTTATTTTATACACTTTTTGGCATCATTTAGCACGCATTTCTATGCATTTTCATGCATTTTACGTGCCATTTTACCCCCTTTTTCTTCCTTTGGTGTATTTTCTGTTATTTTGCAGCAATTATGCAAAAGATGAAGAAACCATGCTTTTTCTGTCCATTTTGAGCTCTTTTAGAGGATGAAGCAAATCAAGAAATCCCATAGCCCCGATTTTGCAGTACAAGGCCTAAAGGAACGGTAACCGAGGCAAGGAAGAGGGACAAAAGCAAGAAAGAAGCAAAAAAGAAGCACTGCATCTGTCATTTACTCGATCGAGTAAACACCAGAACTCGATCGAGTGGATGCAGGAGAAGAAAGCCTCGATCGAGCAGTCTGATACTCGATCGAGGAGTCTGCAGGAAGGACCCAACCTTCGAGGTTTCCAGAGTTACTCGATCGAGCAGTTGCCAGCCTGAAGTTACTCGATCGAGCCCTTTTTGAAGAACAGCTACTCGATCGAGTGGTTAAGTCACTCGATCCAGCAACTCACTTAAGCGTACCGGATTTGCAATTTCCGTTTTAGGTTTAGTTTTCTTTAGAGTTAACCTAATCCTTATTTAAGGATTAGGTTAGCAGCCTTTTATGATATTCAGAAACATACATTCACTTTTTACATTTCAGTTTGACTTTGCAATTTCTTAAGCAGTGATCAGATCTAGAAAACTTCTACTTAGGGTTTTTCTCCATTCAAGTATTTTTGGATCTTGTTCTTCCTTTCTCGCCACTACTGTATTCACTTTCTACCCTTTTCATTATTGTTCTTATTTTCATTGTTTTGTGATTTATATTAATTCATCTTTATTCGCTATGTTGAATGTTATTGTCATCTTTGTTTTTATCAGTTTAGTTTCCCTAAGCATGCGTAGCTAATCCCTATAATATGTTAGGATGAAGGAACTCGCGGTAGTTATGTCGTAGGAATTGCATGTTAGTCGTCCTTACGACGAAGTCTACCCATAAACAATATAATTATAAAACTTGTCAAATGAGTGCACGCAGGAGACCAGTTTACCTAGTAAATGTGGGGAATATAGCATGTATTCGCCCTAAAACGTGAAGGATTATAACGAATTTTACAATTGAGATTATTGTCATAAGTTAATAAAAACATGAAAAAGGAATACAACCTTGGGTCCTTGCTTGAATAGGCCTAAGAACAGGAATTAAAGTAAATTCCCTCCAATAACTTGCACCCAAGACTTTGTTTAAGATGATGTCGCGTGTGCTAGAAAGGCTCTCCAATTGCCTTGCAATATGGGGAGAGTTTTGTGAGGTTTTAGATGTGAGATCTGGGTTTTGGGAAAAAGCAGTTCTCAAAACCCTAATTTACTTGAGATGTGTTTAGTCAGTAAAACAATCAAAGAAGCAGTCACCTGACAAAAGGAGATGGACTCTCCTTATGTAGTGATTGCGTCGGCCGAACGGGTTGAGGTGAGAGTGGGCTTTTCCCACTCTTACCTTATACCTTTGCGTGATTCGACCCGATTAGTTAAATATTATTCGCGGGTTTTATTTATAAATCGTACACGTGTTATCAGATATTAATGCAGTCGATGTATTAATAATGGTCTGATAAAATTACGATATTGTATAATTACCCAAATTAATATAACTGTTTATATTAATACGCGAATACAATATTTAATTAAATATAACCGTTTATATTTAATTTACGAATTAATCATGTAATCCGTGTTAGCTAAAATTAATTAATTTGTATTAAATAATAATCTCAACATCTTATTGACTAATTTAATAGTCAATACCTCTGACTAACTGTTTAGTCGTATTCGGCATAAATGTGACTTTATTTTCATACCTTCACATCTCTCAAACGTGTCCTATAGGTGTGACGTATAGGGACCAGTTGATCACCGCCATCTGTATGACAATAAACTTATCTAGCAAGCCAACCATTATTGATAAACGTGGATCAACTGAAAATAATACTGAAGTATGCCCTTGTGATCCTTAAAGAGATTTAATAAGTCATTGTACTTAATTGTCAAGGACACCAGCCCCAACAATCTCCCACTTGTCCGTACAAGGGTATGTGCAATGACGTTATCACACTACATGTGGAGGACACAAGCTCCAACAAACTCCCACTTGTCCGTACAAGTGTAGGTGCGATAACCGATTCTCATATCCTTTTAAAATTTCTCCCACTCAATGTAAGACAATTTGCAAATCCGCATTCGCAAAGGTCGTATCTCACAAGCGATCTGTATCAAGAGTGGTTTCCCCGACTAGAGAGTAACTTAACTGATAAAACGAATCTGTATTCGAGCATGGCCATGCATTTCAGTTACTACTCCTCGAGTGGCCCTGAGAAATGATAAAATCCTGATAAGGGTTTGGATATTTCCCTCAACTCGAATCCTGCCGATATCGCGCAGCATGAAATAACCCAGAAAAAATCCTCTTGGCCCCTGTTACGATGACCGTGGGAAAGAAACCAAAGTTACCCAAAATCTGCCTTAATCTCAAGAGACAGTTGAAGGTCAAAAGACTCGACTCTAAGGAACACTATGGAGGTCTTATCCACGACCTGGCACCCAATGTTATAAAACATTTAGGACTCCATAACGTTGTCACGGGGTGTCCTACGAGATATCCGTATAAGTCGCCTTTGTGGTTGGTCAGTTAGCCGTGTGACTTATGGCTCGTTGAACCCACCATCAACCAACGTCACAAAATGATTACCTGAGTTATCAGCTCAAGTGGGTAATCAAGGACTAAAACGATGTAATGTTATTCAGTTCACTTGTGGTGTTCAAAATTGGCGTACAATTCCACATGAAAAACAAAACATTATATATCATAACAATAAGGTTGAATAGAGTACACGAGAAAATGAATTATTACATGAATTCATAAAAGAGTACTACAACTTAGAAACACATCTAATTCCCATGGAATGAATGTGCCCTTCATGCTTATCACGTGGTAATGCTTTAGTGAGAGGATCAGCTATGTTGTCATCCGTAGCGTTTTTATCAATGAAATATCTCCTTTTACGCGGACTCAGATGTAAAATCTGCTATAACACTTGGTTTAGAACTTTTCCAGCTGACAGCAGCGCCATTAAGAGTAAAAAACGAATCCAGATTGAGATTTCGAGTCATCTCGATCCGTTTGGAAACTAGCATCTGCGTAACCTGTGGCGCAGAGCGTCGAGTCCCCTCCGTAAGTCAATCCCCAATCTTTAGTCCTCCGTAGATACTTAAGAATGTTTTTCACGGCCATCCAGTGTTGTTCACCTGGATGAGCTTGAAATCGACTTGACATACTCAATGCATATGCAACATCTGGACGTGTGCATATCATGGCATACATGATCGATCCTATAACCGAAGCATAAGGAATCCGACTCATGCGCTCTTTCTCTTCCAATGTCTTAGCTTCTTGAGTCTTGCTCAAGTGAAGCCCAGTTGTCATAGGAAGGAACCCTTTCTTGGAGTTCGTCATGCTGAATCTCTCTAGAATCTTATCTATGTAAGACTCCTGACTGAGAGACAACATCCGTCGTGATCTATCCCTGTAGATACGGATGCCCAAAATTCTTTGTGCCTCTCCCAGATCTTTCATCTGAAATGGTTTTTCAACCATGCTTTAACCGAAGATAAGAGAGGTATGTCATTCCCAATCAAGAGTATGTCGTCGACATACAGTACTAGGAATACAATCTTGCTCCCACTCGACTTGATATAGAGACATGGTTCCTCGACTGATCGAATAAACCTATTCTCTTTTATCACTTGGTCGAAGCGATGATTCCAACTCCGTGATGCTTGCTTAAGTCCATAGATGGAACGCTTAAGCTTGCAAACCTTCCTAGGATGTTCTGGATCAATAAAACCCTCGGGTTGTACCATGTACAACTCTTCCTCCAAATAACCGTTTAAGAAGGCGGTTTTAACGTCCATTTGCCATATTTCATAGTCATGAAATGCGGCGATCGCTAAGATAATCCGAATGGAATGTAGCATGACTACGGGTGCAAAGATCTCATCGTAGTGCAAGCCTGGCACTTGAGTGAAACCGTTAGCAACTAGTCTAGTCTTAAGGATATCTTGTTTACCTTCCACGACATGCTTTATTTTGTAAAGCCATTTGCATTGAAGGGGACGTACCTTTTGCAGGTAGGTCCACAAGATCCCACACGTTGTTCTCATACATGGAGTCCATCTCGGATTGCATGGCTTCTAGCCATAGCTTTGAGTCAGAACAAGTCATGGCACCTTTATAGGTTGAGGTTTCATTACCCTCTAGGAGTAAGACGTCATCTATACCATGTTCCTCGACCATACCAATGTATCTGTCTGGAGGAATAAAGACTCTTCCCGACCTCCTAGGTTCCTCAGGAATATCTACCGTAGCCTCGGTTGGAGGAACTGTTTCCTCCAATGGTTGTTCGGTAGTTGGTTCTTGAACCTCCGATAAATCGAAGGTTCTATTACTCGACTTGTTCTCGAGAAATTCTTTCTCTAAGGACATCGCACTGGCCACAACAAAAACACGTTGTTCGGTTGGCGAGTAGAAGTAATGACCAAAAGTTCTCTTTGGATAGCCTATAAAGTATGTCTTGACCGATCGCGGGCCGAGCTTATCCTCGTGTCTCCACTTGACATAAGCCTCGCAGCCCCAAACCCGAATAAAGGACAAGTTAGGGACCGTTCCCTTCCATAATTCGTATGGAGTCTTGTCAACAGCTTTAGACGGACTTCGGTTAAGTATTAGAGCGGCCGACAAAAGAGCATAGCCCCACAATGAATCAGGCACAACGGTGTGACTCATCATGGATCGAACCATATCGAGTAGAGTTCGATTTCTCCGTTCTGACACACCATTTAATTGTGGTGTTCCAGGTGGAGTCAACTGTAGCACGATGCCACAGTCTTTAAGGTGTTGATCAAACTCGTGTGAAAGATACTCACCACCACGATCAGAACGTAGTGCTTTAATCTTTCTTCCCAGTTCGTTCTGTACCCGATTCTGGTATTCTTTGAACTTGTCAAAGGATTCACTTTTATGTTTCATCAAGTAGACATAGCCATATCTACTCAAATCATCCGTGAAATTGATGAAATACTTATAGCCTTCTCGTGCGTTGATCGACATAGGGCCACATACATCCGTATGTATGAGTCCTAATAGGTCGGCAGCGCGCATTCCAACACCTTTGAAGGAAATACGAGTCATCTTACCGATGAGACATGATTCACACGTGCCATATGATTCGAAATCAAAGGCCGAGATAGCTCCATTCTGTATGAGCTGTTTTACGCGTTTCTCATTTATGTGTCCCATACGACAATGTCATAGATAAGTTTGATCTTTGTCACCTACCTTTAATCTCTTGTTATTCACATGTAATATTTCGGTGGTTTGATCTAAAATATAAATTCCATTCATGGAAACTGCCTTGCCATAAATCATATTGTGTAATGAGAAAATACAACTGTTATTTTCTATTACAAATGAAAAACCAAGTTTGTCAAGTGCAGAAACTAAAATAATGTTTTTGGATAAACAAGGAACATAATAACAGTTATATAAAGATAACTCGAATCCACTTGGAAGCTGGATCACGTATGTTCCCCTCGCAGGTCTACCTCACCCTTGATGAGGGGTTATTGGTTTCGGAGGCCCTGCACATGATTACATAGATGAGAACCATAACCAGTATCTAGTACCCAAGTTCCGTAACTTGCATGGTTAATCTCAATCATGTGAATAAAAGAAGAAGAAGACATACCAACAGGAGTAACGCGGCCTACCTTAATGTCCTCACGATACACGGGGCATGAGCGCCTCCAATGCCCAGTCTTGTGGCAATGGTGACATTCCATGCTGGTATCCTTGCTCTTTGTTTTTCCCTGTGAGTTGCTCGACTCACCTGGCCCACTCTTAGTAAATCCTGACTTCTTAAACTTTGGCTTGCCTACTGTTAGGTCGCCCTGAGCTTTAGCTTTTCCCTTACCCTTACTGGAGATCATGAGAACATCCTGCTTCACGCTCCCACTTAATTTCAGATCCTTCTCTGTCTGTACGAAAAGGGAGTGGAGCTCATGAGGAGTCTTCTTCATGTCGTTCATGTAATAGTTGGCCCTGAAGAGAGCGAACCCATCATGAAGCGAATGAAGCATTCGATCAACGATTATGTTCTCACTGATCTTGCAGTTTAGGGCCTCCAGTTTCTCGATATTCTCAATCATGTTGAGAATATGTGGGCTAACCGCTTGGCCCTTCTGGAGTTTCGCCTCAAAGAAGCGGCAGGTATGCTCATAAGAAACAATTCTCAGAGCTTTTGAGAATTCGTTAGTGCGCGTGGTGAAAATCTTGTTTGCACCATGGGTTATGAAGCGTCTTTGTAAATTGGATTCCATTGCATAGATGAGTACGTTCTTTATCGCACCCGCTTCCTTGACGAAGTCGCTATGAGCGCGAACTTCGTTAGCTCTAGCTCCAGTTCCTGGGTGTGCCGGAATTGGCTCAGTTAAGTACTTAAGCTTTCCGTCAGCAATGGCAGCATTCCGTAGTGCTGCCTCCCAGTCAGAGAAGTTTGACCCATCATTCCTCAGTCTAGTAGACTGATTCATGGAGTCCATGAAGGCTTTTAGCCAGGATTCACGTGCTAGCTTGGCACATGGCATTGGGTCTTCACCAGCCATTAATTATACAGCAGTTTAATTGAACGTGTTCTACACTGAAAGAAGATAAAACAAAACCATATAAGCAACTCATTGTTGTGATTTAAGTCTATATTAAATAGAATTTAAACTCGTAGACTCATGCATTTATATAATTGATCTCCCTCAGGAATTATATAAACGATCCCAAGACTCAATTTCCGTGTATTGATAAGCCCACAGCTTGGCTAATTCCACCGTTGGAACTCTTGGTCGATAGATTTCCGTAAATCCTATCTATTAGTCCATCTCAGTCGCTAGATAGTATCGAGTGACCATGATGTTGAGATAAAATAAATCATCTGTTCCCACTTACCCGACGTAGAAGGGGTCATATTATGCCTACCGACGAAGAAGGGATTCATGGGAGTCTGATTTATAATGACTATTCTCAATTTTTGGTTATACGAGGAAGACCCCATCAACATATATTTATCCATTTTAAGTGAACTAATATCTAGCGTATGCATGAATGATTGAAATAAAGTGATGGCTTTGCAAATGACATGTGACATCTGTATTGTCACAGAAAACTAACGTGTAACCTCTACATGAGTCAGTTTTCAGGCATGTTATAGGTGGTTTGGTTTTAGGCGGAATATGATGCAAGCTATTATCAATGAAAGCATAAAAATAAATGCAATAAACGTAAATAAAAAGTCCTAGTGTGGCCTATCCTACCAAAATAAACATAAAACAACTTGGAATCCACCGTTGGACCCTAGAAGCTTGTCTTGATGTTCCATCTTGGTCTTGCAGCGGGAGTGAGCATCCGGTCTCCGCCTTTGGTCTTCACAAAATTACTAATTTAAATTACAAATATAACCCTATTTACATTCTAATTTAAATACAAAAGCAATTACATGGCAAAAACCCAAAACGGAGATTCAAGATCTCAAAATTACAAATAAGACTGTGTCCCATCATTACGGTGACACAATCTTCTAAGGCCACACTAAGTTACAACCGTTTGCAAAAATAAATACGTTATAGAAAGCATTCAAAAGGCATTAAACAAGACGATAAATAAAATGCATCAACTAAAATTAAAATTCATTCATGACATAATACTGTTATTATGATTAACAAATTTTACCAAACCACCTTTACGGGATTAAAATTATGTGATTATACCGTTTTAACCACTTTAATTTTAACAAGATTATAATCCATTATCTTAAACCGTTTTAAAATAATATGTATCAAACGAGAGTGAACCGTTTCACAAAAAATACTATTTCCGTATACAGCATATTACTTTTTGGCCAAGGGAAAATAAAAACAAGTTATTTTCGGAAAAATAAAACGTCTGTTACAGGGACGAGGTCTACCGACCTCAATATGGGGTCGACCGACCTCCTGACGAAAAAAAAAAAAAATTTTTTTTTTATTTTCCTGTAACTGCAGAGTGGTCGACCGACCCAATAAACAGGTCGACCGACCACAAAATACCAAGACGAGTTTCTGAAAACGCGAAATTGTTGTGCTTTCAATCAAAACAAGTTTTAACCTTTGATTCACAACGCGTAAATCAAAATAAACAGCAATTAGGGTTCACATATTGTTAAGAATATCGATTAATTAACAATATATAAACATGAATCGAAAACAAGATCGATTATACAAAAGAGAAACTGCCGAAAAACAGAAACCCTACGCGGGCAGAGGTCGACCGACCACAATAATGGGTCGACCGACCCACACGCCGACAGAAAACAATTTTCAAAATTTTTAAATTAAAACTTCTGAAAAACACAAAAGTAAAATCTCGTGGCCTTGGCTCTGATACCACTTGTGGGGAATATAGCATGTATTCGCCCTAAAACGTGAAGGATTATAACGAATTTTACAATTGAGATTATTGTCATAAGTTAATAAAAACATGAAAAAGGAATACAACCTTGGGTCCTTGCTTGAATAGGCCTAAGAACAGGAATTAAAGTAAATTCCCTCCTATAACTTGCACCCAAGACTTTGTTTAAGATGATGCCGCGTGTGCTAGAAAGGCTCTCCAATTGCCTTGCAATATGGGGAGAGTTTTGTGAGGTTTTAGATGTGAGATCTGGGTTTTGGGAAAAAGCAGTTCTCAAAACCCTAATTTCCTTGAGATGTGTTTAATCAGTAAAACAATCAAAGAAGCAGTCACCTGACAAAAGGAGATGGACTCTCCTTGTGTAGTGATTGCGTCGGCCGAACGGGTTGAGGTGAGAGTGGGCTTTTCCCACTCTTACCTTATACCTTTGCGTGATTCGACCCGATTAGCTAAATATTATTCGCGGGTTTTATTTATAAATCGTACACGTGTTATCAGATATTAATGCAGTCGATGTATTAATAATGGTCTGATAAAATTACGATATTGTATAATTACCCAAATTAATATAACTGTTTATATTAATACGCGAATACAATATTTAATTAAATATAACCGTTTATATTTAATTTACGAATTAATCATGTAATCCGTGTTACCTAAAATTATTTAATCCGTATTAAATAATAATCTCAACATCTTATTGACTAATTTAATAGTCAATACCTCTGACTAACTGTTTAGTCGTATTCGGCATAAATGTGACTCTATTTTCATACCTTCACCTCTCTCAAACGTGTCCTATAGGTGTGACGTATAGGAACCAGTTGATCACCACCATCCGTATGACAATAACGTCAAACTTATCTAGCAAATCAACCGTTATTGATAAACGTGGATCAACTGATAATAATACTGAAGTATGCCCTTGTGATCCTTAAAGAGATTTAATAATTCATTGTACTTAATTGTCAAGGACACCAGCCCCAACAATCTCCCACTTGTCCGTACAAGGGTATGTGCAATGACGTTATCACACTACATGTGGAGGACACAAGCTCCAACAGTAAAACCTTACCTGGATCGAAAGATTGGTAGGTAGGCTTGTTTAGGGTGATTTACGAAACCTATCTAGAGCTCGAAAGATTGATAGGGGAGTCCAGGGGTGATTTCAAACCGAAAGGATATTAATCGTTCCCACTTCATTGTTGTTTCGACTGACCTAATCTTTATGTGACTTTAATTACCGCGACGACCTGAATCCTGACATATTCCTCCTTTTATTGTTTGAAACTCGTTTTTTTCATCTTTATTTTAAGTTCTTTTATATCCGTCTTAGCTTTAATCAAAAACAAACCCCCCCAATTTTGTGACCGATAGACTGACCTTTGCTTAAGACCTTGTCTCCCTGAGGATTCGACCCTACTTCTACTAGCTCCCAGTTAGTAGACTTAGGTATTTATCTTTGGTGCATGAACGACACGCATCAAATTTTGGCGCCGTTGCCGGGGAGGCAATAGGTTTAAAGTTTTTGTTAGTTTATTATTGTTGTTTTCGTCTTAAGGAATTTCTTTTAATTCCTTAAGACCGTTCTTATTCTTTTTCTCAGTGTTGTGTATGCCCAGGTCTTCCAGGTACGAATTAGTTGCTGCTAATCCTGAACCGGAAAGAACCTTCAGACGCCACATAAGAGCAAGAAGAAGGGCGAGTCATGAAGAAGTCTTGAGTATTCCTGAACCAGTTACTGCTGAACCAGTCAACCAAACCGTAAGAATGCCGAACATCGCGAGCCATTCCGAACCAAAAATTGATTCCATTCCAAAGGGTTTCACTCTCCTTGCTGATCAGGCCGGGAACACGTTCGATATTCGACCATCCTATATTAATCTTGTCGAGAGGAATATGTACCGCGGCACAGCGGGAGAGGACCCGAGGAAGCACATGGAGATTTTCATAGACTACTGCTCCACCATTCTAACTTCTGCGACGGTCACGCAGGATAAGATAAAGGAAGTCCTTTTTCCTTTCTCCTTATCCGACGGGGCTTGAGAATGGTATTGGGATTTGGACAAGGAAGCTGCAGAGATCACTGATTGGAAGTCCCTAGCTCTGGCCTTCTACAAGAAGTACTACCCACCACAGAAGACTAATGCTCTCTGTTCCCAGATTACAAACTTCAAACAGTTTGGGACGGAGAACTTACATGAGGCTTGGACCATATTCAAGAAGCTTGTGAGAGCATGTCCTCACCATGGTTTCCAACCATGGTTCATCAGCAACCAGTTTTATAACGGGTTGTTTGATGACCACCGAGCCATCCTTGATGCTGCTGCAAAGGGGAGGTTCCAAAAGGAGACCGAGGATGACAAGGGGTGGGGTATTATTGAGGAGATGGCTAATCATTGTGCGGAGTATAGAAATCCGAGGTCCGGGACGAGAACAGTAGCCGGAATAAATACTGAGGGTGTTGAGGCTAAACTTGACAAGCTGGCTGCGAGGTTTGACCTTTGGGACAAACATCAAGAGGGGAGTCAAAAGACGGTTCACCTACTTCAAAAGGGTGATCCATTGATGTGTGAAAGATGTGGAGGTGCTAGGCATTCTGCTGTTGAATGTCTAGCCGAGAAAGAGCAAGTTTTTTCCTTCCAACAGTTTCGTCAGGGAGGAAATTTTTATAACCAGAACCAAGTTCACCCCAACCTAAGGTGGACTAGTCAAAATGTGCTCAACCCAACCCCACCACCACAACAAAACTATATCCCCCCTCACCGCAACCAAAACAATTTTCAGAAGCCACCCCAATTCCAACCGTCACAAGCTAGTGCTTCCTCATCTGGAGGAAATTTAGAAATCGGAGAGTTAAAAACTCTAGTTCAGTCCTTGGCATCCCAAATGCAAGCTGGGAATGCGTCCATTAAGTTACCGGAGTCGCAAATCGCTCAACTGGCGGTCAAGCAATCATCCCGACCCCAAGGGCAACTACCCTCTCAAACCGAACAACGAAATGAGACCATTAATATGGTAAGGCTGAGGAGTGGGCGTGAGTATGAGGGACCGAGGATCGGAATTGTTGATCAGAATGGCGAGGAAATCAGAGTCGAAGAGGCTGTTATCGGAGATGTGTGCGATCGAGGAGTTGCCAGAGCTCGATCGAACGGAAGCCAGGAAAATCCACTCGATCGAGGAGTTGTCAGAGCTCGATCGAGTGAGGTTGACGAAGAGGTCCTCGATCGAGCAATACCACTTGCTCGATCGAGCATAGCAGAGGAAAGGATCACTAGATCGAGTGATCCGATGGCAGAAAACACTCGATCGAGTGTTCTACAGAAGAGAAAAGAAAAGCGTGAGCTGGAGCAGGCTGAGTACGAGAAGCAGCGTGCGGGAATCCGGGCTGATATGAGAGGTATCCCGTACCCGTCTATATTGGTGGAGAAAGAGTTCGCCAAATTCGCGGATGCGCTACGAGAATTAAAGATACATGTTCCTTTTCTGGAATTATTGCTTAAGGTACCTTCTTATTTAAAGTTTATGAGTGAAGTACTGATGCGCAAGCGTAACGTCGATGTGAGCGAGACTGTGGCCTTGAGCGGAGGAATGCTACGCGTTCCTCCAAAATAAGACCCCACCTAAGCTAGCCGACCCAGGTAGCTTCTCAATACCATGTCAAATAGGAACCCATGTCATTGATAATGCGTTATGCGACCTAGGGGCGAGTGTTAGTGTGTTACCCCTATCGCTAGCAAGTAAATTGGGTTTTTCAAAGTTTAACTGTACCAATATGACGGTCCAAATGGCTGACCGTAGTGTATCGAGACCTCTAGGAATTTTGGAGGACATTCCTGTGCAAATAGGGGAGTTCTTCATACCTGTTGACTTTGTGGTCCTCGATATACCTGAGGATTCCTACACCCTAATCATTTTGGGTAGACCTTTTCTGCACACTGCAAAAGCAGTGATAGATGTAGGTACTAAGACACTGACCTTACAGGTTGGTGGCAAAGACCTAATTTTTAGGCAGACTAGTACACCTAGGTCACCCATGTCTGTTGTCCCTTGTTATTCTATGACTGATGATATATCTGTGAGTCTTAACCTGTTGGAACTAACGCCTCTACCTCACACCGAGAGCAAAATAGAGGAAGATTTTTTTTATTACTGATGCAGGTACGGAACCAGATTATAATCCGGACGGATGGGGTTATTTGTCATTGAAGAATAAGGGTAGGAATCCTAAGGAAAGCCCAGCCATGTCAAAGAGGACGTCAAAGGACTACACCATGGTCTATGATCCTGTCACCAATGCTACCAGCTGGAAATTGCGAAATGAAGTCGTTAAACCGCGGAAGGGAGTTCCGCGAGTCAAGAGCCCAATCGTGGGCAATGAACATTTGGTTTTCTAAACCTTTAAGCCGGGTTTGCAACCCCGTGCAGCTTGTAACAGATTATTTATTGCTTTTTAGACTTAGACTATTTTTTTTTATGCTTAATCCGTAGACTTTTTATTAATACCCGTAGGTAGAATAAGACTATCTGTGAATCCGAGACAGTTTTTGTGGTTTTTCTGTATAGTTGTAGTGTTTGGTCATCTTATGCAGGACTGAACTGGAAAAAAATCGAAGAAAAAGAGACAGAAACAGAAGAGTCGGGGAAAGAACAAGGCTTCGCAGAGGAAAAGCCTCGATCGAGCTCTGTAAAGTGCTCGATCGAGTGAGCGCCAGTGGAGAAAAACTTGATCGAGCCCGTAAGAGCTCGATCGAGGGGAACCTAGTCGAGGGGAGCTCTGTAACATCCCGTATTTTCGTAAGATCTATTTTAAGAATTTTAAATTATTTTAATTAATGAAATAATATTTTAATAATTTATTGTGAAAGGCTTTAATTTAATTAGTAAGATCCGTCTTAAGAACCTTAAGTCCTTAAGACGAATACAAACTTGGTGAAAGGCTTCTATTTGTTTCTGATTTTTGTTGATGTTTAATGATCAATGGACTTAGTATCATGTTTAGGATTGTTCTTATGTGAAGAATTCATGCCTTGTGATGTTGTTATATGTTCTTAAGCTTATTTTCAGTTTTCACAAAGTTAAGACGGATACATTGAATTAATCGTTTGAGGATTGTTATGGGTTTTATTTGCTGTTAGAAAGTAGTATTTGATGATTGGAAATGTTGGGTAAACATCAATTGTAACGATTCTTGAGTTTTGGTGTCGAGTTGTTGAATTTGGTAAAGGCTGGAAATTGCGAAAAATCGTATCAGGCTCTCTGAGCCGGTCGACCGGCTGGGAGCGTTTTCTTGTGTTTTTGCGAAATGTGAAGGAAATAGGATTTGGGACTGCCAGCCGGCCAACCGGCTGCCTGCCGACCGGCTGGTGGTCTCTTGTGTTGTGTTTGTGTTTTTGCAAGAACATAATGAAGAGGGGAGCCCAGCCGGCAGACCGGCCGCCTGCCAGCCGGCTGGGACTACATGTGGGGTGAGGTTTGCGAGTTTGTAAAGGCCAAGGGAATGGGTTCCCAGCCGGCCGACCGGCTGCCTGCCGACCGGCTGGGAGTCCCTTTGTGTTGTGTTGTTTTTGTCAAAGAGAGAAAGGCTGAGAGGACCACCAGCCGGCCGACCGGCTGCCTGCCGACCGGCTGGGGGCCCCTATAGGCTGTTTTGATTGTAAGTCGTTCGTAACTTTTAAACGGTTAATCAGTTTTGATTGAAACTCGTTCCTTGTATCTTTGATATGTATTTGAGATCCCCGGAGGATGGGCGACACTATATTGGGTTCGGGAATGGAGTGGGGATAGAGACCCCCCCGGTCGGGTAACCGAAAAGGAAACCGGCTCTCCCTCAACTTAGTTCCTGGGGTCAATTAAGTGTTGATTAGAAGTTAAAAAGTAGAACTATAGGGTAGTTCATAGACTTGGATGATATTGTATTGATGCGTATTAAGTTATGCCTTAAGCTGGCCTCTGAACTTAATACGTAGGTTGTTTGTTGTGTATGGGAACATGCGTTGAGTTTTCGCCTCTGAATTCCATACATGTTTGTTTGTCGTGTCTGGGACATGCGTTGAGTTTTCGCCTCTGAGTCCAGACATGTATGTCTGATCGCGTCAGGACATGCCTTAAGCTGGCCTCTGCGTCTGACGAGTAGAGCAACTGCACGACGGGGCAGTCAGGTTGCCATACCTTACCCGGAGTGCAGGTGTTTGGTGCTAGAACATGCGTTGAGTTTTCGCCTCTGAGTTTAGTACCTTGTGATGTAGTAGGGGAACATGCGTTGAGTTTTCGCCTCTGAGTTCCATACATGTTTGTTTGTCGTGTCTGGGACATGCGTTGAGTTTTCGCCTCTGAGTCCAGACATGTATGTGTGATCGCGTCAGGACATGCCTTAAGCTGGCCTCTGAGTCTAACGAGTAGAGCAACTGCACGACGGGGCAGTCAGGTTGCCATACCTTACCCGGAGTGCAGGTGTTTGGTGCTAGAACATGCGTTGAGTTTTCGCCTCTGAGTTTAGTACCTTGTGATGTAGTAGGGGAACATGCGTTGAGTTTTCGCCTCTGAGTTCCTTACTTGTGATAGTGAATTGAATGCTAGTCCATGCGTTGAGTTTTCGCCTCTGAGTCTAGTGTTCTGTGATAGCCGGTCCATGCGTTGAGTTTTCGCCTCTGAGTCCTTGCTTGATATTGTGAACTTGGTATCTAGGTTATGCGTTAAGATGTCGCCTCTGAACCTTTTTACTTGCTGAATGTTTGGTAATTAGGTTATGTCTTAAGTTGACCGCTGAACCTCTTTACTTGATGTTATATCTGCTTGCCTAGAGTCTGGTACAGTGTCAGATATGCATGTTGAAGTTAATGAATATATTGCTTGAGTTAGAATCTGTTCATCCAAGGCATTGGATGACTCTTTTATCGGTTCATAAATAGTTGGATTGAAAGACCCCCCGACTGGGTAACCAGTAGGGAAACCGGCTCTCCTTCCTAACGGTTTATGAAGTTGGTTGAGAGCCGTGCACTAGGGTTTGCATGATAGTATGAGAACAGTTGATGAGATGTTTATGCTTCACATGTTTATATATGTTGGAGTATTCTGTATTGCTTTATGTGTTACGTGTTGTCACAAAAGGTGGCTAGGAGAACTCTAGTCACTCCCCACTGATTGTGGCATACATGTTTTCATGTATGTAGGTACATGCAGGTTGGAGCGGGGTTCACGAGAGGGCTAGCGAGTGATGATCCTGTTGTCATCATATGACTTACACTTACATCGTTTAGCTGGACTCTTAGTTTTGATACAGTTTTTGGTTGGTGCCTGTAGGGATGTTCCATCCCAGGCTGTTGTACATATTTGGTTTTGATACTTAGAACTGTTACTTATCTATTTTGTTTTATTTCATTTTCAGTTTCCGTTTCAGTTTAACTCTTCTCGCATGTTGTTTATCTTTAAAAAGTTTTTAATTCCGCTGCAATTTTGGTACTTTTGTGTGTTTATATTTCCGCTTTCGCGAGGGGTTTTACAGTTGGTATCAGAGCATTATTGCTCCCGACGCACTCATGTGACCCCCAACCTTAACTTGACCAAATAAACAAATAATGAATGAGAGATGGGTAGATCTAAGGATTTATATTGTAGTCTATTTGTGAATGCTAATTGCTAAGCTAATACTTGTTTTCTCTTTTGAAGGATGGTGAGACCCACGGCTGCTGATAACATTATGTTGCAAGTAATTCATCACTTGCTTGAGACCCAGAGACAGCAAGCAGGGAATGTTCCACCTCCTCCACCGCCAGGCAACGAGGCTAATCGTCCTGGTAGCTTCTCTTGGATAGCATCTCAAATGTCCAGGAGCCATGTGAAGACTTATGGAGGCGAGGTTGATCCGGTAGCTCTTACCGAGTGGTTCAGGGAGATGGAAAAGAGCTTTACCATGTATTCGGTGGGTAGAGAGGATAGAGTGCGGCTAGCCACTCACTTTCTGACCCTTGAGGCCGATAGGTGGTGGGCGTTGACCGGACCGACTTTCACTCTTGATCCTTTGTTCGATTGGGAGGCTTTTAAGGATACGCTCGAGAGGAGGTTTTATCCGAAGGAGCTCAGATCACAGCGACTCAAAGAATTCATGGATTTGAAGCAAGGCAAGATGTCAGTTCAGGAGTTTACAGACCGATTCAACCAACTTGCTCATTTCGCATCGAGGTTTGTCAGAGATGAGGCTGAGAGAGTCTACTTTTACCGTGGGAAGCTAGGACCGCGCATCGAGAGTATGGTTCGTCGTGACTCGACTTCTTTTGTGGAGGTATATGATGATGCTATTTGGGCCAAGAGTTCCATCCGTGCCATAGATGCTGAGACCCGAGCTGCTACTTCTAGTGTGACTCCTCACCAGAGATCAGTGTACCAGGGGAAGAGACTGTTTGTTCCTTCTACTTCTTCGCCTTCTTCTCAGAAGAAGCGATTTGAGAGGTTCTCTGCTCCGGTTGCTAAGACCACATTTCACACCGACACTGCTTCTACTGTTTGCCGCCGTTGTGGTAAACCGCTTCATCCAGGGTTTGATTGTTTCAAGAATGCCTATAAGTGTTATACTTGTAATGGATATGGGCATAGGTCCTTTGATTGTCCTGAGAAGGATATCGTTCTTGGCAAGGCTGCCATTGCTGCTGCAGCGACTAGAGGAGGAAAGCCGAAAGGGAAGATTTTTGTGATGACTAGGGCCGAGGCTGAGGCTCATCCAGACATTGTTGCCGGTATCTTTTCTGTCCTTGGCGCTGAGTGCCTTATTTTATTCGATACTGGAGCTTCCCTTCCATTTATATCGACTCAGTTCGCAGACCGTTTAGCTCTTAAGTCTTCATTGGTTGAGGAGACTTCCATTTCTTTACCTTCTAGAGACGTGTTTTATTGCTCATCTTCCCATAGGGATGTTCCTATTATTATTGGTCAAGCCACATTTCCAGCGGACTTACTGAGATTTCCTCTCGAGGAGTTTGACATTATCCTCGGTATGGATTGGTTATCGCGATACCATGCTCGTTTCGAGTGTCGCGACCAGAAAATCTGTTTGAGGAGTTCTTCAGGAGTTCGTGTTTCCTATAGGGGAACTCGCCCTCAAAAGGGTGTTCGTGTTATCTCTTCGATGAAAGCATCTCATCTTCTTAGGAAGGGTTGCCAAGCCTTCCTGTGTGTTGTTTCAGCTGCAAAGCCATCGCTACCGAAACTTGAGGATGTAGCCATTGTTCGTGAGTATCCAGATGTTTTCCCAGATGACTTGCCAGGGATACCGCCAGAGAGAGATGTGGAGTTTACCATTGAGCTTGTTCCAGGTACCGGACCGATTTCCAAAGCTCCTTACATTAAAGCTCCGCCAGAGTTGAAAGAATTGAAGCAACAATTGGAAGAGATGATCGAGAAAGGATTCATTCGACCGAGTGCTTCTCCGTGGGGTGCTCCAGTTTTGTTTGTTAAGAAGAAAGATGGTTCCATGAGACTTTGCATTGACTATAGAGAGCTGAACCGAGTGACCGTGAAGAACAGATATCCTTTGCCTAGGATAGATGATTTGTTTGATCAGTTAAGAGGTGCTTCTAGGTTTTCTAAGATTGATCTTCGATCGGGTTATCATCAGATCCCAGTGAGAGAGGCTGATATTACGAAGACTGCTTTTCGTACCAGATATGGGCATTTTGAGTTCGTGGGTATGCCTTTTGGGTTGACTAATGCACCTGCTATTTTCATGGATCAGATGAACCGCACCTTTAGTGAGTATCTTGACACTTGTGTTGTGGTGTTTATTGATGACATCCTCATTTACTCTAAGACTGATGAGGAGCATGTCGAGCATCTGAGATTGATTCTTGGGATTTTACGTCGACAGAAGTGGTTCACGAAGTTCTCTAAGTGTGAGTTTTGGCTTTCTAAGGTTGCATTTCTTGGACATGTGATATCTAGTGAGGGAGTTATGGTTGATCCCGCAAAGATTGAGGCCGTTGTTGATTGGGAGAGTCCCAAAGATGTGGGAGAGATCCGTAGTTTCCTCGAATTGGCTGGTTATTATCGTAGATTTGTTGAGGATTTCTCTAGATTAGCTCGTCTGATGACTCAGTTGCCGAAGAAGGAAGCTAAGTTTGTGTGGACCGACAAGTGTGAAAGCTCTTTCCAGGAATTGAAGACTAGGTTGACTTCCGCTCCAGTGCTTGCTTTGCCAGAGATAGGAGTTGACTTTGATGTTTATTGTGATGCTTCGATGTTAGGACTTGGATGTGTGTTGATGCAGAGTGGTAAGGTGATAACTTACTCATCTAGACAGTTTCGAGTTCACGAGGTGAACTACCCTACTCATGATCTTGAGTTAGCTGCTGTTGTTCATGCCTTGAAGATGTGGCGTCATTACTTGATGGGATCTCATTGTCGCATTTTCACGGATCATAAGAGTCTTAAGTACATTTTCACCCAAAAAGACCTTAATATGCGACAGCGTCGTTGGCTAGAGTTGGTTAAGGATTATGACATTGAGTTATTATATCATGAGGGAAAGGCCAATGTAGTTGCAGATGTGCTTAGCCGCAAGACTTCTCATTCGATGAGTGCTATGCGAGTGTTGCCCGATGAGTTGTGTTCCGAGTTCCGGAAGCTGAGATTAGAGATGGTTGGTATTGGTTTTGAATTGTTAGCTGCTATGACTGCCGAGCCGTCTTTATATTGGGAGATTCGTCGAGGTTTACCTACCGATGCTGCTTTTCTGAAGTTTGAAGCCAAAATTGCGAGAGGTGACGCTCCAGACTTAGTTATTGATGCTGATGGTTTCCTTAGATTCCGTGGTAGGATGTATGTCCCCGATGTGCCAGACTTGAGGAAGAGGGTTCTTGATGAGGCTCACTTGACACCGTATTCAGTTCATCCAGGAGGAGAGAAGATGCACAAGGATTTGAGACTTATGTTTTGGTGGCCCGGTATGAAGAGAGAGATCTTGGATTACGTTAGTAGGTGCTTGACTTGTCAGCAAGTCAAGATAGAGCATAGGAGGCCAGGTGGTTTGCTACAGCCGCTTCCCGTTCCTCAGTGGAAGTGGGAGTGTATATCGATGGACTTCGTGACAGCATTGCCTAAGACTGTGGGAGGCAAGGATGCGATTTGGGTTATTGTTGATAGGCTAACTAAGTGTGCCCGATTTGTGCCTATCAGAGAGACATGGGATATGGATCGATTAGCCAGGGCTTATATTGCTGAGATAGTCCGCTATCATGGTGTGCCGAGAGAGATCGTTTCAGATCGTGATCCTCGTTTTTACTCTAGATTTTGGAAGGCTTTACAGGAGGCTATGGGTAGCCGTTTGTTGATGAGTACCGCTTTTCATGCCGCGACCGATGGTCAGTCCGAGAGGACCATACAGACACTAGAGGATTTGCTCCGCGCTTGTGCCCTCGATTTTCAGAGTTCTTGGGAGCAGTGTTTGTCATTGGTAGAGTTTTCTTACAACAACAGTTACCATTCATCTATTGGTATGGCTCCGTACGAGGCTCTTTATGGTAGGAAGTGCCGTAGTCCGATCTGTTGGGATCAGGCGAGTGACGTGCACGACCTAGGACCGGACCAGTTGGCTGTTACTATTGATCAGGTTCAGCTTATCAGAGGTAGGATGAAGGCCGCACAGGATCGGCAGAAATCCTATGCTGATGTTCGCCGTAGACCTCTAGAGTTTGAGGTGGGTGACCGAGTCTTTTTTAGGGTGTCTCCAATGAAGGGCGTTAAAAGGTTTGGCGTTAAGGGCAAGCTGAGCCCTAAGTACATTGGGCCATTTGTGATCGTGAAGAAGATTGGCGCCGTAGCTTACCGTTTGGACTTGCCTCCTAGTTTGGGCAAGGTCCATAACGTCTTTCACGTTTCCCAGCTCCGTAAGTATGTTAGTGACCCGAGTCATGTTCTGCCCAGAGAGATCGAGAACTTGGAGCCGAGTCTCGCTTTCGAGGAGCGTCCCGTGAAGATCCTAGACCGTCAGGATAGGAAGCTTAGGAGCAAGGTGGTGCCGCTAGTGAAGATCCTTTGGCGTTGCGGTGATGTCGAAGAACAGACGTGGGAGACCGAAGCATCGATGCGTGTTGCGCATCCTTCTCTTTTCGATTGAGGTAGAGTTAGTTAGAATTTATCTTCGTTCGAGTTTCGAGGACGAAACTTTTTGAAGTTGGGGTGATTGTAACATCCCGTATTTTCGTAAGATCTATTTTAAGCATTTTAAATTATTTTAATTAATGAAATAATATTTTAATAATTTATTGTGAAAGGCTTTAATTTAATTAGTAAGATCCGTCTTAAGAACCTTAAGTCCTTAAGACGAATACAAACTTGGTAAGGTTAAGTTCCCAACTTAAATATCCGTTCAAGTATCCTAACCCGTTTCACTTGGAACGGAAAGGAAAAATATAAACCCTCATAAAACCCATTTAGTCGACACATTTGTCATCCTCAAGAACATATCACTGTAAACTCATATTCTCTTAAAACCTCCATTTTATTCACCTTGTTTTGATCATTTCCCCATCATCCGTTCATCAAATTGAGGTAACAATAACATTTTCGGAATCCTCATCGAATTTGCAAGCCATCTATCACTTCCGTTTTTCAATCCCTTCATTTCGAAATTTGGCCTGTTTTTCCTAAATTCCGTTTTTACTCCGTTAACATCGTTTTTCGTGCTTGTAGGCGTGGGCTTGGACGACCCGGATATTGATAGCTTCGTGGTAGAGGAGGATATTTAAGCCGGAGTGCATTTAAGGTGACGATAATGAGAAACTCGGCCTTATTGTGAATATTAGCAAGTTTTGATGTGTTCTTCTATTTGTTTCTGATTTTTGTTGATGTTTAATGATCAATGGACTTAGTATCATGTTTAGGATTGTTCTTATGTGAAGAATTCATGCCTTGTGATGTTGTTATATGTTCTTAAGCTTATTTTCAGTTTTCACAAAGTTAAGACGGATACATTGAATTATTCGTTTGAGGATTGTTATGGGTTTTGTTTGCTGTTAGAAAGTAGTATTTGATGATTGGAAATGTTGGGTAAACATCAATTGTAACGATTCTTGAGTTTTGGTGTCGAATTGATGAATTTGGTAAAGGCTGGAAATTGCAAAAAATCGAATCAGGCTCTCTGAGCCGGTCGACCGACCGGCCGCCGGTCGACCGGCTGGGAGCGTTTTCTTGTGTTTTTGCGAAATGTGAAGGAAATAGGATTTGGGATTGCCAGCCGGCCAACCGGCTGTCTGCCGATCGGCTGGTGATCTCTTGTGTTGTGTTTGTGTTTTTGCGAGAACATAAGGAAGAGGGGAGCCCAGCCGGCAGACCGGCCGCCTGCCAGCCGGCTGGGAGTACATGTGGGGTGGGGTTTAGGAGTTTGTAAAGGCCAAGGGAATGGGTTCCCAGCCGGCCGACCGGCTGCCTGCCGACCGGCTGGAAGTCCCTTTGTGTTGTGTTGTTTTTGTCAAAGAGAGAAAGGCTGAGCGGACCACCAGTCGGCCGACCGGCTGCCTGCCGACCGGCTGGGGGCCCTGTAGGCTGTTTTGATCGTAAATCGTTCGTAACTTTTAAACGGTTAATCAGTTTTGATTGAAACTCGTTCCTTGTATCTTTGATATGTAATTGAGGTACCCGGAGGATGGGCGACACTATATTGGGTTCGGGAATGGAGTGGGGATAGAGACCCCCGGTCGGGTAACCGAAAGGGAAACCGGCTCTCCCTCAACTTAGTTCCCTGGGTCAATTAAGTGTTGATTAGAAGTTAAAAAGTAGAACTATAGGTTAGTTCATAGACTTGGATGATATTGTATTGATGCGTATTAATTTATGCCTTAAGCTGGCCTCTGAACTTAATACGTAGGTTGTTTGTTGTGTGTGGGAACTTGCGTTGAGTTTTCGCCTCTGAGTTCCATACGTGTTTGTTTGTCGTGTCTGGGACATGCGTTGAGTTTTCGCCTCTGAGTCTTGACATGTATGTGTGATCGCGTCAGGACATGCCTTAAGCTGGCCTCTGCGTCTGACGAGTAGAGCAACTGCACGACGGGGCAGTCAGGTTGCCATACCTTACCCGGAGTGCAGGTGTTTGGTGCTAGAACATGCGTTGAGTTTTCGCCTCTGAGTTTAGTACCTTGTGATGTAGTAGGGAAACATGCGTTGAGTTTTCGCCTCTGAGTTCCATACATGTTTGTTTGTCGTGTCTGGGACATGCGTTGAGTTTTCGCCTCTGAGTCCAGACATGTATGTGTGATCGCGTCAGGACATGCCTTAAGCTGGCCTCTGAGTCTAACGAGTAGAGCAACTGCACGACGGGGCAGTCAGGTTGCCATACCTTACCCGGAGTGCAGGTGTTTGGTGCTAGAACATGCGTTGAGTTTTCGCCTCTGAGTTTAGTACCTTGTGATGTAGTAGGGGAACATGCGTTGAGTTTTCGCCTCTGAGTTCCTTACTTGTGATAGTGAATTGAATGCTAGTCCATGCGTTGAGTTTTCGCCTCTGAGTCTAGTGTCTGTGATAGCCGGTCCATGCGTTGAGTTTTCGCCTCTGAGTCCTTGCTTGATATTGTGAACTTGGTATCTAGGTTATGCGTTAAGATGTCGCCTCTGAACCTTTTTACTTGCTGAATGTTTGGTAATTAGGTTATGTCTTAAGTTGACCGCTGAACCTCTTTACTTGATGTTATATCTGCTTGCCTAGAGTCTGGTACAGTGTTAGATATGCATGTTGAAGTTAATGAATATATTGCTTGAGTTAGAATCTGTTCATCCAAGGCATTGGATGACTCTTTTATCGGTTTCATATATAGTTGGATTGAAAGACCCCCCGACTGGGTAACCAATAGGGAAACCGGCTCTCCTTCCTAACGGTTTATGAAGTTGGTTGAGAGCCGTGCACTAGGGTTTGCATGATAGTATGAGAACAGTTGATGAGATGTTTATGCTTCACATGTTTATATATGTTGGAGTATTCTGAATTGCTTTATGTGTTTCGTGTTGTCACAAAAGGTGGCTAGGAGAACTCTAGTCACTCCCCACTGATTGTGGCGTACATGTTTTCATGTATGTAGGTACATGCAGGTTGGAGCGGGGTTCACGAGAGGGCTAGCGAGTGATGATCTTGTTGTCATCATATGACTTATACTTACATCGTTTAGCTGGACTCTTAGTTTTGATACAGTTTTTGGTTGGTGCCTGTAGGGATGTTCCATCCCAGGCTGTTGTACATATTTAGTTTTGATACTTAGAATTGTTACTTATCTATTTTGTTTTATTTCAGTTTCAGTTTCCGTTTCAGTTTAACTCTTCTCGCATGTTGTTTATCTTTAAAAAGTTTTTAATTCCGCTGCAATTTTGGTACTTTTGTGTGTTTATATTTCCGCTTTCGCGAGGGGTTTTACAAGCTCAGAGCTGACAACCACTCGATCGAGTGGACTTCAGTACTCGATCGAGCAGATTGCCTTAAGTGAGTTACTCGATCGAGCAACTCTCAGCCTATTTATAAGGGGAGTCCTCGATGCTATTTCATTTCACTCGATTTCAGTTTTTCGCACTCCCTTCTCTCCGATTCCTCCCATTTTCCTTGTTTTTCAACAATCAATCACTATAATCTTACTTGTTATCACTTTAATTTGAGTAATCAAGCGAAAGCCCTATCAATTTCCAAGTTAATTTCGAGTAATTCGAAACTTTCGAAAACCTAAGGTTTGTTCGTTCGAGTATTTCGAATTTGGGTTGTTCATTCGTGATTTTACTGTTCTAATCGTCCTTTTAATCATCCAAGTAAGTCGTTCTATGTTTAATTCCTATTTTAATTTCATTATTTTTGCCCCAAATTTCGAATTTAGGGTTTTTGAAATAGGATTGACGTTTTTTGCGATTTTGGTATGATTGTTGTAATGATTTTGATTGATTGTGCGTTTGTTGTGTAGAATGGACGGAAAGGCGACCACCGTAGCCACCACCATCACCACGGCAGCAGCCACGGCGGCCGCTAGTTCCTCTTCCTCCACTACTGCCGCAACAACCACCACCGCTTTGGTGGTTGCCACACCCCCTGTTCCGGCCCCTGTACGACCACCGCCACCAAGCACCACCACCTACAGAGCCAACTCCGTCACAACCATGGTACCAGTTGGTTCTTCTTCCTCAGCTGATAAGGGGAAGGAGAAGGTTCAGGTTCTAGGGCAGAAGGGACGGAAGCCCATACTCGGCATGCCACCTCGACACGCTCCACGCCCACCAGCTCCACCTGCGATTCCCTCACTTGAGGAAATCCCCGAGGTAATATTCGCCGACACTGATCAGAGAGATCATATGGAGGCTCTTGTTGATAATATTATCCGTGGTAGTAGATTTTTTTATCGTCCGGACTTAGAGACACTAGAACTGCTTAGGCCCCTAGTTGACCTTTTGACTGGTACGGGGATGGCTGGGTTGGTGACCATGTCTGAGGCGACCTACCGAGTACCCACTTTGGAGTTTTTCAGCTCCTATTCCTTTTCCCCTGACACCTTTCTGAGACTCCCGACTGAGCCCTGTATTCACTTTCGACTCAGAAATGAGTCGTATGCCTGGAACTTAGCTAGGTTTGGACAGGTTTTGGGGTTGGTTAGTAACGGGCACCTGAGACCACCTAAGAACTTGGTTCCAGAGATGTGGGCGGCCCTTTCACACGTAACTTTCGCTAGCCGAAGGGTCGCCTACGTTCACAGCCCTGTAGTTCGTATTTTCCTCCGTTTGCTAGGAGAGACCATTTTTGCGCGACCTGAGCCAAACAACATTTGTAACCCTGAGTTGGCCATTGTCGCGGGGTACCTGAACGACAGTGGTACCCCTTTTGTCCTTAACATAGTCTACCTCGTGGCTACCCATCTAGGCGACATAGGTCGCAGAGTCACTAGCGCTATCGTAGGTGGTGGACTTGTCACCAGGATATACAGATACATTTTCGAGGCTTTACCTGATGGCGAGCCTATCACCGACGATAGATACATTTCTATGAGCGCCATGGTCCAGTTGACCTGGTTTGCTCACGCTGACCGCCGGACCTAGAGGATTGTTGGGTCACCTGCAGTAGTCCTCCCCTCTGACTCTTTACCTGCACTCATTCCTCTCACCACCGCTGAGGAGCCTAGACCACCACCCTCCTACCGCATCTCTTTCACTCCTTCCTCTTCAAAGAGGAAGCGTACCTCACCTGAGAGAGAGGTCAGAGCCACTCCAGGTTCTCGAACTTCACCGTCATCGCGACCATCATCATCCTCTTAGCCGACCACCACACATACCACCACACACACCACCACCATTCCTACACCTACACCTACACCCACACCCACACCTTCACCTTTCAGTGCTCCTTCCTCATCATCATCATCCACCCCAGGTTTCCCTGCGCATTTTATTTTACCTCCTATTTTTGAGGTACCACCGGCCGCAGACCGGGGGTACCGTGATCCTCTTCTTTTTGAGCTTCTCAGGGCCCAGTCCATTCTTCAGAGGGACCTTGCCTTAGTCAACTTTCCGGATTACGACGCGAGGATGCGCACTGGCACATTCCGACCTCCCAGTGGTCCTCACCCCTCTTTTTACCGATACCCAGATGGCGGGTACCCCCAGACGTCTTCTCGGGCACCTGGGAGACACCGGTACAGAGGGAGGTGAGGCGACGCGCGGAGGAGGCCGCTCAGCATGCCAGTGCTAGTGGAGGAGCAGAGGCACAGGAGAGCTCCGAGGAGGAGGATGGGAGTGGCAGTGGGAGTGAGGAGAGTGGTAGTGGTGATGAGGAGAGCTCGGAGGAGGATGCGGAGTGATAGTTGCAGCTGGTTTGGGGAGGTTATGTATTTCTTGCCTTGCTTTCATCTTAGTTTTCTTTTCCGTTTTTTTTAGTTTTGTATATTTTTCACCCCATAGGAACATGTATTAGGTTGTATACCCCCTTTCCCTGTTTTGTAGCCAATGAGGACATTGTCCGGTTTGGTTTGGGAAGGTGTAATGCATCCTTTTACGTCTACATTTTTCATTTTGCATGCATTCACGTTTAATTTTCGGATTTTTTTTCGATTTTCTTTTCCATTTATTTTATCTTTCTCACATAAAAATTCAAAATACAAAAAAATGCACGTTTACTTTTGCATATAGTCGAGTCGGAATGGAGTTTTCTGTGATGATATTGCCTTCTAGGATCTTCGAGTTGATTGTCTTTTGCAGTTTTTAATCATCATTTTGTCAAAACCATTTAGCATGTCTCGAATTCCGTTTTGGAAATTACACTTGGACTTCTGAACTTGACTTGACTTGTATTTGGCAAACTACACATACTTTCTGAGTTTTTAGAGCCATAACTGGTGACATCCATGACCAGTTTATCTAGGATTGAGAGTAGTACTCCCTTCATATCATTGCATTCACATGTATGACTTTTGATTGCTTTTTGCCTGCACGCATGGTTTGTGGTTGGTATCATATGTTAGGAGAGTACTTGCATTTTCCCTTTCTTCATCATACCCATATAACTCCACATTTAGCCAAAAAAAATGCCAGTTGACCTATAAACTACACCCAGAATTAGCCTACCTTGTATCGAGCTAGCCGAAGTGTTGTTTTGTGGTATATTTTCATTGTATCAGTTTTTGGTTTGATCTTTATTTTCTGAGTTGGTATTTGAGATTTGGAACTTGAATTCGGATGTATGATTTTTGTCATGAACTTAGCAAAAGAAAAAGAAAAGAAAAAAAAAAGAGAAAGAAAAAGAAAAAGAAAAAGAAAAGAAAAAGAAAAAGAAAAAGAAAAAAGAAAAGAAAAAGAAAAATGATTCCCGTGCTTATTTATATCTTTTGGGAATAGAAAAAAGAAAAAGAAAAAGAAAAAGAAAAAGAAAAAGAAAGTGTTTGATAAGCATGATTGTGTGACCGATTCAAGTTCTGGGGTTAGTTGTGTGATATGCCGAGCATGGCATTGTTTCTGAGTATTTTGGAAGGTTTTACTTTTGGTTGAGTCTTGGTAGCTAGCTCGAGCCGTTACCCTCTCTTACCAATACATTTTTTTTGTCTCCTTTTACCCATTTCAGCTCACATAACCATATTTATGCAAGTATTCGACATGTCATAGACTTTGACAGGTTGTTGTGCGTGTGTACGGTAGTTAGAATCAATTGTCATACTAGTTGCATTGCATGATATGTTGGTCGCAATTAGGAGAGTGTCTACATTTTCTTATCCTTCTCTCTTATACATATATGTTTACTGATAAGGCTAAAGTCGTATCACCTTAATCAAAGTAAAACTATCTCAATACTAACAGAATAGCTAGTGGTAAGACAGGTATCGAATCCACAAGGAGGCGGTAATAAACGGTTTGCTAATGGTAATTAAGTCTAAAAGTAACAGTTTTATGGGGGTTTTGGTTTGTTTGTTTTAACTAATAACTAAAAACAATTGAAATAAAGGATGTTTAACAGAGATAATAAAAGTCTAGGAATCCCGGGTCACCAAGTATATTTTATTGGGATACTTAATTAATCACTAGTTCAATCGGATTATTCAAGGTCACAAGATTGGTCAATACTATTGTGTTCTTTAGCTCAAAAACTAACATGTGATCGCTATTATTAGAATCAACCTATTTGATTATCGCAGCCTATATCAATTCTAACCCGATCGGTGAAAGAACTAATTTTCTACACTAATTATCAATTCAGGCCTAAATCAATTAATTAGAATAAGAACAATAATCAAACAACAATCCTTGCGATTTTACTAGCAATCAATTAACATTCCCATTTTAATATACTTGGATCCCCTTCATCCTAGATTAAGAAATTAGCTACACATATTGAATCTAATAACAATAACAATAAAGAGGATTGAAAACATGATTGAAGATGATAAATAACAACAAGGAATAAAAAGCATAAAAACTTGAATGAATTAAATTGAACAAGAAATAGTAATATCGTAGTAATTAGCAAGGAAAGATTAAGAACAAAGTATGAATTAATCCGGCAAATGATATGAGAAAAGCTAGATCTAAAGTAGTATGTAAAATAATAGGTAGTAAAACTAGGTTATCGAGCCCTTATTTATAAAAAATAAGGAAAGTCGAAATAAGGAAAAAGCGGAAACAAAATCCTGCGACGGGTTCCTCGATCGAGGACGTCACTCCCTCGATCGAGGACCCCCCCTCGATCGAGGACGTCACTCCCTCGATCGAGGGTCTTCGTCAAATGGTCTTATTCAGCTCTTTTCTTCCTTGATTCTTCTCCAAACTTCCTAGAATCTCTTGGGATCCTCTTGTACTCCGCCTTGTCGACTCTCGCGATGCCTTAGTACACCAACTTGTCCCGCAAATGCACTCATCCTGCATTAAAACATAAAAAGGCGGAAGTATCGACAATCTCACTGAAACGGCATATAAAATGTCATATAATATCACAAACCGTTTCAAAAACATCTGAGGGGAAGCATAAAAGTGTATGTAAAAATGACTCATCATTTACCCATTGATTGAGAGAAGAGCGATCCGGGATAGTCCAAAGTACACGAGTCATTCGAGTCAGTCTTCCAAGTTGTTTTCATTGCATGTATGAATTCGTTGCTTTTGGTTTTGAACTCTATGTTGGTTAATTTCTGCATTTGCATGGTCAACGACATGATCCATAGTTGGTTCTGAGGCGATTCCTTTCCATTAGGTAGTTAGTTAGTTGTTTTCTTCTTCTAGTTGCATTAGTTTGCTTGAGGACAAGCAAAGGTTTGGTTTGGGGATATTTGATGCGTGCTTATTTTATACACTTTTTGGCATCATTTAGCACGCATTTCTATGCATTTTCATGCACTTTACGTGCCATTTTGCCCCCTTTTTCTTCCTTTGGTGTATTTTCTGTTATTTTGCAGCAATTATGCAAAAGATGAAGAAACCATGCTTTTTCTGTCCATTTTGAGCTCTTTTAGAGGATGAAGCAAGTCAAGAAATCCAATAGCCCCGATTTTGCAGTACAAGGCCTAAAGAAACGGTAACCGAGGCAAGGACGAGGGACAAAAGCAAGAAAGAAGCGAAAAAGAAGCACTGCATCTGTCATTTACTCGATCGAGTAAACACCAGAACTCGATCGAGTGGATGCAGGAGGAGAAAGCCTCGATCGAGCAGTCTGATACTCGATCGAGGAGTCTGCAGGAAGGACCCAACCTTCGAGGTTTCCAGAGTTACTCGATCGAGCAGTTGCCAGCCTGAAGTTACTCGATCGAGCCCTTTTTTAGGAACAGCTACTCGATCGAGTGGTTAAGTCACTCGATCGAGCAACTCACTTAAGCGTACCGGATTTGCAATTTCCGTTTTAGGTTTAGTTTTCTTTAGAGTTAACCTAATCCTTATTTAAGGATTAGGTTAGCAGCCTTTTACGATATTCAGAAACATACATTCACTTTTTACATTTCAGTTTGACTTTGCAATTTCTTAAGCAGTGATCAGATCTAGAAAACTTCTACTTAGGGTTTTTCTCCATTCAAGTATTTTTGGATCTTGTTCTTCCTTTCTCGCCACTACTGTAATTCACTTTCTACCCTTTTTATTATTGTTCTTATTTTCATTGTTTTGTGATTTATATTAATACATCTTTATTCGCTATGTTGAATGTTATTGTCATCTTTGTTTTTATCAGTTTAGTTTCCCTAAGCATGCGTAGCTAATCCCTATAATATGTTAGGATGAAGGAACTCGCGGTAGTTATGTCGTAGGAATTGCATGTTAGTCGTCCTTACGACGAAGTCTACCCATAAACAATATAATTATAAAACTTGTCAAATGAGTGCACGCAGGAGACCAGTTTACCTAGTAAAACCTTACCTGGATCGAAAGATTGGTAGGTAGGCTTGTTTAGGGTGATTTACGAAACCTATCTAGAGATCGAAAGATTGATAGGGGAGTCCAGGGGTGATTTCAAACCGAAAGGATATTAATCGTTCCCACTTCATTGTTGTTTCGACTGACCTAATCTTTATGTGACTTTAATTACCGCGATGACCTGAATCCTGACATATTCCTCCTTTTATTGTTTGAAACTCGTTTTTTTCATCTTTATTTTAAGTTCTTTTATATCCGTCTTAGCTTTAATCAAAAACAAACCCCCCAATTTTGTGACCGATAGACAGACCTTTACTTAAGATCGTGTCTCCCTGAGGATTCGACCCTACTTCTACTAGCTCCCAGTTAGTAGACTTAGGTATTTATCTTTGGTGCATGAACGACACGCATCAAGTAGAAATTGATATGAATAATAATTTATAGGAACGGAATTCGAGGTGGAATACTTTTAGATGGTGATTTCGTTTGTGGACTTGCTAATACAGGTAGGATACACTGGTACCATGTTTTATGACTGGTTGTTAATGTATGTGGTTATTGCATGTTATGGATGCAAGTATGATTTGTATGAGCATGATATCATATTCTTAGTCTTATTGGTATTGCATTCATGAGCATGCATGTGCATTGGATATTGAGAAAGTTGTGGATCAGATGTTTTTTTTTTGGTGAAATGTGAGTATAATATATATCAAAGGGGTGTAAATACAAGGAGGTTGAGGGTTTGAACCCTCGTACAAGCATATCTTATAATACTACTGATTTCTGATATTAATCCAACTCATAGTGAGCTGATCCTTTTCTTCTTTCAACCTACTCTTCACTCTAGTTCTTACTTCCATTTCAATCTGTTCCGCTAGCTTCTCAGGTCTGATCAGAGTATCTTCCAACCTTGCTTTGTTGCGTTGTTGCCAGATGTAATAGTGACAGGCATTAAACAATGCCACTCTTACCTTCCATTTGCTACTTCTTTTGTTTCCTGTACAGAGGGCCTGAGCATTAGGAACTTGCCCTCCAAACCACTGGCGTAAGTTAAGCTGAACAATGGTGGTGTACTGGCATTGATCAAAGAGGTGCTCAATTGTTTCTGATTCTCTTTGACATATGGTACATAGATCATCATTGCAGCATCCCAGTCTATGTAGCTTGCTCTTGACATTCATACCAGCTTGATATCGCAACCAGGTAATAATAGAGTGCTTAGGCACATTCCAGTTATTTCATACAATGTTTGTCCACTCTGGTTTTGGTTGAGCAGGTCTTAACCACTCGTACCCACTGCTGATGGTGTATCCAGTAGGCTTTGCAGTCCATACATTCTCGTCATATCCATCCCTGAACAGATCCTTCACCCTACAAATACTCTTCCAGATCCAAGGAGCATTATTAGGACAGGAGTATCCATGCCAGTCCTGATGTTTAAGATACACTGCATTTACCCATTTTATCCACAACCTATCAGCTTTACAATACACCCAACTCACCAGTTTCCCCACAGTAGCAAGATTCCAAGTCTCAGCATGTTTTATTCCCAATCCTCCTTCCTCTTTTGGCAAAGTGACCTTATCCCAGGCAACAAGAGGCACTCTGTGATATTCAGTTGAACCAGCCCAGAGATAATTCCTGCAAATGGCCACAATTCGTCTGATAACTCCTTTTGGTATCAAGAACATCTGTGCCCAATAGTTATGAAGAGTGTTAAGCACAGAATTAATCAAGGTAATTCTCCCAGCATATGACAATTTTTTTGCTCCCAGACCCCTAATCCTTGCCACCACTTTTTCAGACAGAGAGGAGCATTCTTGTTTAGTAAGTTTTCCTGGTTTTATGGGGACTCCCAGATACTTGAATGGAAAGCTTCCCTCCTTAAAACCAGTGACTTTCTTGATATCCTCCTTGATATCCTCTTGTATCCCATTGAAGTATATTTCTAGTGCTATTCATGTGTATGCCTGTTGCTTTTGAGAAAGATTAGAATGCTCTCATAAGGAGCCATATAGATGCAGGGTTTCCTTTGCAAAACATCAACAGATCGTCAGCAAACATAAGATGAGTAAGTTTTAACTCCTTGCATAAGGGATGGTACTAAAATGGCCACCTTGCAGTGGCATAAGTAATCAATCTGGATAAATAATCCATACATAGGGTGAAGAGTAATGGGGAGATAGGATCCCCTTGTCTAAGCCCCATTTCCCCCTTGAAGTAACCAAAGTTTGTGCCATTTATGGATAAGGTAAATGAGGTTGTAGTAACACATTGCATGACCAATTGAATGAACTGTCCAGGAAAGTGGAGACCTGTCAAGATTTGCTCAATGAATTCCCATTCAACTGTATCATAAGCTTTTTGAAGGTCAATCGTGAATAGGCATCGAGGTGTAGCAGCTTTCCTCCCATACAAGTGAATAATATCTTGACATATAAGCACATTTTCCAATATCGACCTATCCTTGATGAAGGCCCCTTGGTTTTCATGCACTAACTCAGGTAAAACAAGGGCTAATCTGTTGCACAACAGTTTAGAAATCACTTTGTACACCACATTACAACACGCAATGGGCCTGTACTGACTGACAGAAAAAGGTCGTTCACATTTTGGGATAAGAGTAAGATTAGTAGCATTGATCTGAGTAAGCAGTTGGCCCTGAGAAAAGAAATCCATGACTGCAGTACATATGTCATCCCCTACTATCTCCCAAGAGTCCTTGAAAAATCCACTGGTGTAGCCATCTGGACCAAGGGCTTTATCAATTGGGATAGAAAAAAGTACCTCTTTTATTTCAACTTTGGTCACCAGCTTTTGAAGGATGGTGCAGTGCTCATCTGAACACAGTTTTCCAGTCTAAAGGACTTCGGGCCTAACTGCTTCTGTAGTATTCGTGGAACCCATCAAGTCTTGATAAAACTCAAGGAATGCTGCCTGTATACTAGAGGTGTCAGTACATAAGGTGACAGTCTTGTTCTCTATCTGAATGATCCTGTTTCTGATGCATCTGTTTTTGATAGCCTTATGAAACATAGTTGTATTTGAATCTCCATCCTCTACCCATTTCTCCTTGGCTTTCTGTTTAAGGAAACTAGCTCTAGCAGTGGACCAATACCTCAAGTCCTTCAGTAGGAGGACTTCCTGAGCTATCAGGTCCTCATTAGAAGGATCATGTTGAATTTGGAGTTGTACATCCTCTAGCTGTATCTCCATTCTGTCAACAGTGACTTCCACATCAGCAAAACAGGCTTTATTCAGCTCTTTAAGCACAGGTTTCAGAGCCTTTAATTTTTTCACCACCTCAAACATTGGAGTACCATCCACTTTGTGATGTCAGACCCCTTGAACAACTGGCAGAAATTCACTAGCAGATCCCCACATATTATAGTATTTAAAACTTGCATTCCTTCTGCCATCTAGCTTGATATTTCGAACAATACATGGACTATGATCCAATAGTCCTTCAGGGTGAAAATGGGCATGCATATCAGGGAAATTAGCAGACCACAAAGAATTGATCAAGAATCTATCTAATCTGCTATATTTCCTGCAATGTTCATCTTGTTTGTTATTCCATGTGAAAAATGCCCATGTAGCTGAGATGTCTACAAGGCCACAAGTGTTAAGACACCCAATAAACTCCTCCATATCCTCTAGTTTTGTAGAACCCCTTAGTCTTTCATCTGGAGATGTGACTGTATTGAAGTCACCTACTCTTGCCCATGGCAAAGTACAAGAGGTAGCAATATCTGTCAGATTCTGCCATAGGTCAATCCTGTCTTTGCCTTCATTAAATGCATACACCACAGTGTACAGAAAATCATGCTGAGTGATTTTGCAGGTGACTTTGGTATGAATGAACTGGGGATTATACATCAGAACAGAAACATCAAAGCTAGCTGGTTGCCATAAAACCCAAACCCTTCCTCCTTTATGTAGACTACTATTAGTAGTCACACACCAACCTTCCAACATCCTCTGAGATATATTACTCACATTTCCTCCATTTATTTTAGTTTTTAATAGACCAAACAGTTTGGCCTCATTATTATGAATAAAACTTTTAACTATATTTTGCTTATTTACATTGTTCAGTCCCCGAACATTCCAAAAACCTATATTATTCATGAGTTATAGGTATAGACTGGTTACCATTATCAACACCCTTGTCCCTGGTCTGCACTGGAGTCATTTGTATCCCTTGTTGCCCTTCCTCAGTAGGATTAGTCTGATGGAATCACTCTGGCCAATTTGTGTTCTCTGCAGAACTACTGGGGTATTCTTTGGCTGACCTCTGGAGAGAGCAGGGAAGTCTTGGTCTGATAACATTGGTACAGGCCTAGTGATAGGTTTCCACACTTTTTTGGGTATCTAGTTATTCTTCAGACTCTGTACTCGCCTACAGTTCATCCCTTCATGACCTAGTCCTTTACACTTCTCACAGTGTAATGGCTTCCATTCATATTCAACTTTAACTACCACAATCTTACCATGCTCATCCTTGAATTTAACTGCTGCAGGAAAGGATTGTCCTACCTTTAGTTCAACCATAGTTCTCGCAAATCCTAACCTGGTCTTTGCTTCTAAAGCAACATCAGATTTGACATAGTTCCCCACCATACCTGCTATTGTAGGAAGGCCTGGTGTCTTATCAGCTGTTGAGCTGGTGTTCGGTGACGACCGATTATAGTCTGTCGGGAGGTTCGGTATGGCTTGGTGCAAGGGTATGAGAATGAGATTTTGATTGAGCTCGAGCATTTCATGACATTTGCATATCACATTTGTTTGTATTGTTTATTATTGTGTTATCCTACTCAACCGCGAGGTTGACAGTGTATTCGTATTCACCTACAATGATCCGGAATGGGGAGTAGATCTTTCAGGTCAGAGACAACAGGATTAGGAGCTGGGCATGGAATGAGAGACATGGCACGGACCGATCTAGTTCTAGATCACTTAGTTTCACATGTATTAGTTGTGGTTGTTATCAGTTGTATGGACTTTGGACTTCTTCATAGACTCGTTTTGTACCAGCTTTCAGTTAACAAATTTATATCTAAAGTACTGTCTATCTTTCACTATGATTATTTACTACCCTGGTTTAACCAGGATGGTAACGGTCTTATTTACCCTGGAAGTCCTAGTTCAGGCTCCTAGGTAAATGGGGGTGTTACAAAGTTATTCGTTTATGCCTATAAATCGATTTTATAATTTCGTTAAAATCCTTCAATTATGTATTGGGAAGTATACAGATATTTTCCCACAGACACTTCTCGTATTAAGCCGTACCGTGTCCGACACCGACACCCCACGGACACACACCGAAACGTGTCGGACACCTATACAGTCGTGTCTAACTTTTTATATTTATTTGAAAAAATGTCCGACGTGTGTCCATAGTGTATTTGAGCCGTGTCCACGGTATTTGGCCATCATTTGGGGTGAATGATGTTCTTTATACGAGAAATGCGCTATCGAAAGAGATTAATTAGAATATTGGTTCGGATGAAAAATGAAAATGAGTTATCATCAAGGGCAAGTTTTACCTTTACTTATTTAAAATTAATATCAAATACTTTTACAAAAATAAAATCAAACATTTATAACTATAAAATGTATATTTTATTAAATTTAAATAATGTGTCCCCGTGTCCTAAATTTCATGACATGTCGTGTCACGTGTCCGTGTCCATTTTGATGTTATCTAGATATTAAGTAATAAACTTTGCATTAGTTTACTTATTTTTGCAGCAAAAATTTTAACGCGTATTTTTAGAATACACATTTACTTATCCCTTTACTATAGACGGAATAGCATTTCAAGGCTTCATATTGGCTATTGGAAATAAAGTGGAGAGGGACCCACATTTTACTCAAAATATTTAATTACTCTCTCTCCTAATCTTACCATATAATTTCTCTCTCATTTATTTTTTCATTTAAACATATTTCACAAGTTATTTTCGTATATTATATGTTTATATGATTATATTATGTTTGTGCTTATATGTGATTATATTATATGAAACGATGACGATTATTAAAATAATGTAAAAGAAACCTAAATATTCAAATTTAGAATTTTATCTGCAAAACAAATTTAATAGTCATTAAAACAAAAACAGAAATTTAAAAAAATCACGATTTCAATTCTTTATCATAGACAAATAATAAAAAGGTAAAAATAATAATAACATCAAATTCATGAAATTCACTACAAACTACAAACCCATAAATTCTAATTACCAAATCTATATATATTTTTTTACAAAATAGAAAGATGACTGATTTCTTTTGTAAAAATAAAAAGGAAGGATAATAATTAACTTTGGATGAATTCGTAAAGAAAAATATTATTTTGGAGATTTTAAAAACAAAAATAAAAATAAAACAACAATTAACCTTCATATTATAATTCACTAATTTAGTATTGACTCGCCTATCGTATAAAATGAACAAAATACAAAAAATATTTTCAGTAGAATAATTATTACTGATAAAATTTATATGAAAAAGTCTTTAAGTACTAAAATAACATAAAATTGATCAAGTAATATTACATCTCTTGCATATGTATACTTCCAATTTTTTCCGAATATTTTGTGTTTTTGGCGAAATCCTGTAATTTGCTTATCTGAGCGAATTACTAAAGAATTATACTGAATCTTATCTAGTAAAGTAACAACCACAGAGCATACGTGTCGCTCTGTAGTTGAAAGTCAACAATTCAAAGGGCGGTGGCATTCCCTTAATTTAAGGAAGCACTTTCTTTTATCGGCTCGTCTTACTTCAGACCGTAAGTTCCGTCTGAAACAATAAGACCTCTCACAAGTGGAAATCACATGGATGGTGGGACATCCCATATGATTTTCCACTCACTCCCTAAATGGGTATTTTGTGAGAGAAATGGTATCCGTCTTATTATTTCAAACGGATCTTGCGGTCTGAAATAAAATTAGTGTTCTTTCATCTAATTAATTAAACATGCTCACTCAAAATTGTTCACTTTTACAAAACAAAATTATATTAGCTTCGATACTCAATGAAATTACATTATACTTCTGTTCGACTCATAAAAATCTTTATCGTAACAAAATAAAACCGCATTACTAAAGAGATTAATAACAATAGTTACACCCTTCAAAAAAAATAACACTAGTTACAAATTAACTCATTAACATGCATAAAAAAGATACTCATAAAAAATTAACAATGTTTAAAAAAGAACAGAGTCATTTCTTTTTAAAAATAAATCATACAAACCTTTAAACCAAAGAGTTAAACAATTAGTTAACAAAATACTTTTGTAAAAAAATTCTAAACAGGAAAAAAAATCGAATGACATCAATTAAAAATAAAAATATACTCCCAAAAGTTATTAAATTCTGAACAATGTTTTAATAAAACATCAGCAAAAGTAATAAATATTACATATGAAAAATGTTAATCATTTTTAAAATCATGTAATGAGCTCCAAACAATAATAATAGACTTTGCTATGAGCAAAGCATTATATAGTGAAGAAGGGGATGATGACGGAGTGGGAGGATAACAAAATCAAGTTTAATCGTGAAATGATACAATGAGGCGATGAGGTGGTTGTGGGGAATAAAGCATGTATTCACCCTAAACTTGCAGGATTATAATGAAAAATACAGTTGTGTTTATAGTCATAAGTTAATAAAAAGCATGAAAAAGAAATCAACCTTTGGTCCTTGTGCGAAAGGCCTAAGAACAGGAATTAACACAAATTCCCTCCTATAACTTGCACCCAAGACTTAGAATGAGACGTGGCCGCGTGTGCTAGAAATCCTCTCCAACTGCCTTGCAATATTGGGAGAGCTATTTAGGTTTTAGATGTGAGATCTGAGGTTTTGGGAGAAGAATGCTCTCAAAACCCTAATTTTCTTGAGAATTATTTAGACAGTGCAACAACAGTGTTTTACATAAGGAGAAGTCTCCTCCTTATATACTACACTTGGCCGAAATATTTGAATAGGGTAAGGGTGGGCTTTCCACTCTTACCTTATTCTAATTCATGATTCGACCCATTTAGCTATAAGTTATTCGCGGGATTTTAATTATAAATCGTAACATGTTATCAGATATCAATACAGTCGATATATTAATAATGGTCTGACAAAATACGATATTGTATAATTACCCAAATTAATATAACTGTTTATATTAATTCGCGAATACAATATTTAATTAAATATATAACCGTTTATATTTAATTTACGAATTAAACATGTAATCCGTATTAGCTAAAATTATTTAATCCGTATTAAATAATAATCTCAACATCTTATTGACTAATTTAATAGTCAATACCTCTGACTAACTGTTTAGTCTTATCCGGCAAAATGTGACTGTATTTTCATACCTTCACATCTCTCAAACGTGTCCTATAGGTGTGACGTATAGGGACCAGTTGATCACCGCCATCCGTATGACAATAACGTCAAACTTATCTAGCAAGCCAACCGTTATTGATAAACGTGGATCAACTGGTAATAATACAAAAGTATGCCCTTGTGATCCTTAAAGAGATTTAATAAGTCATTGTACTTAATTGTCAAGGACACCAGCCCCAACAATCTCCCACTTGTCCGTACAAGGGTATGTGCAATGACGTTATCACACTACATGTGGAGGACACAAGCTCCAACAAACTCCCACTTGTCCGTACAAGTGTAGGTGCGATAACCGAATCTCATATCCTTTTAAAATTTCTCCCACTCAATGTAAGACAATTTGCAAATCCGCATTCGCAAAGGTCGTATCTCACAAGCGATCTGTATCAAGAGTGGTTTCCCCGACTAGAGAGTAACTTAACTGATAAAACGAATCTGTATTCGAGCATGGCCATGCATTTCAGTTACTACTCCTCGAGTGGCCCTGAGAAATGATAAAATCCTGATAAGGGTTTGGATATTTCCCTCAACTCGAATCCTGCCGATATCGCCCAGCATGAAATAACCCAGAAAAAATCCTCTTGGCCCCTGTTACGGTGACCGTGGGAAAGAAACCAAAGTTACCCAAAATCTGTCTTAATCTCAAGAGACAGTTGAAGGTCAAAAGACTCGACTCTAAGGAACACTATGGAGGTCCTATCCACGACCAGGCACCCAATGTTATAAAACATTTAGGACTCCATAACGTTGTCACGGGGTGTCCTACGAGATATCCGTATAACTCGCCTTTGTGATTGGTCAGTCATCCACGTGACTTATGGCTCGTTGAACCCACCATCAACCAACGTCACAAAATGATTACCTGAGTTATCAGCTCAAGTGGGTAATCAAGGACCAAAACAATGTAATGTTAATCAGTTCGCTTTGTGGTGTTCAAAATTGGCGTACAATTCCACATGAAAAACAAAACATTTTATATCATAACAATAAGGTTGAATAGAGTACACGAGAAAATGAATTATTACATGAATTCATAAAAGAGTACTACAACTTAGGAACACATCCAATTCCCATAGAATGAATGTGCCCTTCATGCGTATCACGTGGTAATGCTTTTGTGAGAGGATCAGCTATGTTGTCATCCGTAGCGATCTTATCAATGAAAATCTCCTTTTGCTCCACGTAATCTCTGATTAGATGAGCTTTCCGTTGTACATGCCTAGCCTTGTTGCTAGACTTATGCTCCTTAGCTTGGAAGATGGCACCTTTATTATCACAATAAACGGTGATTGGGTCATTCGAACTAGGCACTACTGATAGTCCTTGTAAGAATTGACGCATCCATATTGCTTCCTTAGCTGCTTCTGAGGCGGCATAGTACTCGGACTCAGTCGTAGAATCTGCTGTAACACTCTGTTTAGAACTTTTCCAGCTGACAGCAGCGCCATTAAGAGTAAAAACGAATCCAGACTGAGATTTCGAGTCATCTCGATCCGTTTGGAAGCTAGCATCTGCGTAACCCGTGTTGCAGAGCGTCGAGTCGCCTCCGTAAGTCAATCCCCAATCTTTAGTCCTCCGTAGGTACTTAAGAATGTTTTTCACGGCCATCCAGTGTTGTTCACCTGGATGAGCTTGGAATCGACTTGTCATACTCAATGCATATGCAACGTCAGGACGTGTGCATATCATGGCATACATGATCGATCCTATTGCCGAAGCATAAGGAATCCGACTCATGCGCTCTTTCTCTTCCAGTGACTTAGCTTCTTGAGTCTTGCTCAAGTGAAGCCCAGGAGTCATAGGAAGGAACCCTTTCTTGGAGTTCGTCATGCTGAATCTCTCTAGAATCTTCTCTATATAAGACTCCTGACTGAGAGACAACATCCGTCGTGATCTATCCCTGTAGATACGGATGCCCAAAATTCTTTGTGCCTCTCCCAAATCTTTCATCTGGAAATGGTTTTTCAACCATGCTTTAACCGAAGATAAGAGTGGTATGTCATTCCCAATCAAGAGTATGTCATCGACATACAGTACTAGGAATACAATCTTGCTCCCACTCGACTTGATATAGAGACATGGTTCCTCGACTGATCGAATGAATCCATTCTCTTTTATCACTTGGTCGAAGCGATGATTCCAACTCCGCGATGCTTGCTTAAGTCCATAGATGGAACGCTTAAGCTTGCAAACTTTCTTAGGATGTGCTGGATCGATAAAACCCTCGGGTTGTACCATGTACAACTCTTCCTCCAAATAACCGTTTAAGAAGGCGGTTTTAACGCCCATTTGCCATATTTCATAATCATGAAATGCGGCGATCGCTAAGATAATCCGAATGGAACGTAGCATGACTACGGGTGCAAAGATCTCATCATAGTGCAAGCCTGGCACTTGAGTGAAACCTTTAGCAACTAGTCTAGCCTTGTGGATATCTTGTTGTCCTTCCCCGGCATGCTTTATCTTGTAAAGCCATTTGCATTGAAGGGGACGTACCTTTGCAGGTAGGTCCACAAGATCCCACACGTTGTTCTCATACATGGAGTCCATCTCGGATTGCATGGCTTCTAGCCATAGCTTTGAGTCAGAACTAGTCATGGCACCTTTATAGGTTGTGGGTTCATTACCCTCTAGGAGTAAGACGTCATCTGTATCATATTCCTCGACCATACCAATGTATCTGTCCGGTGGAATAGAGACTCTTCCCGACCTCCTAGGTTCCTCAGGAATATCTACCGCAGCCTGGGTTGAAGGAACTGTTTCCTCCAATGGTTGCTCGGCAGTTGGTTCTTGAACCTCCGATAACTCGAAGGTTCTATTACTCGACTTGTTCTCGAGAAATTCTTTCTCTAAGAACGTCGCACTAGCCGCAACAAAAACACGTTGTTCGGTTGGCGAGTAGAAGTAATGACCAAAAGTTCCCTTTGGATAACCTATAAAGTATGTCTTGACCGATCGCGGGCCGAGCTTATCCTCGTGTCTCCACTTGACATAAGCCTCGAAGCCCCAAACCTGAATAAAGGACAAGTTAGGGACCGTTCCCTTCCATAATTCGTATGGAGTCTTGTCTACAGCTTTAGACGGACTTCGGTTAAGTATTAGAGCGGCCGACAAAAGAGCATAGCCCCACAATGAATCAGGCACGACGGTGTGACTCATCATGGATCGAACCATATCAAGTAAAGTCCGATTTCTCCGTTCGGACACACCATTTAATTGTGGTGTTCCAGGTGGAGTTAACTGTAGCACGATGCCACAGTCTTTAAGGTGTTGATCAAACTTGTGTGAAAGATACTCACCACCACGATCAGAACGTAGTGCTTTAATCTTTCTACCCAGCTGGTTCTGTACCCGATTCTGGTATTCTTTGAACTTGTCAAAGGATTCACTTTTATGTTTCATCAAGTAGACATAGCCATATCTACTCAAATCATCCGTGAAAGTGATGAAATACCTATAGCCTTCTCGTGCGTTGATCGACATAGGGCCACATACGTCGGTATGTATGAGTCCTAATAGGTCGGCAGCGCGCATTCCAACACCTTTGAAGGAAATACGAGTCATTTTGCCGATGAGACATGATTCACACGTGCCATATGATTCGAAATCAAAGGGCGAGATAGCTCCGTTCTGTATGAGCTGTTTTACGCGTTTCTCATTTATGTGTCCCATACGACAATGCCATAAGTAAGTTTGATCTTTGTCACCTACCTTTAATCTTTTATTATTCACATTTAATATCTCGGTAGTTTGATCTAAAACATAAATTCCATTCATGGAAACTGCCTTGCCATAAATCATATTGTGTAAGGAGAAAATACAGCTATTATTCTCTATTACAAATGAAAAGCCGAGTTTGTCAAGTGCAGAAACTGAAATAATGTTTTTGGACAAACTAGGAACATAATAACAGTTATATAAAGATAACTCGAATCCACTTGGAAGCTGGATTACGTATGTTCCCCTCGAGATTTCAGCAACACGTGCTCCATTCCCGACACGCAGGTCAACCTCACCCTTGATTAGGGGTTCTTGGTTTCGGAGGCCCTGCACATGATTACATAGATGAGAACCACAACCAGTATCAAGTACCCAAGTTCCGCAACTTGCATGGTTAATCTCAATCATGTGAATAAAAGAAGAAGAAGACATACCAACAGGAGTAACGCGGCCTGCCTTAATGTCCTCACGATACACGGGGCATGAGCGCCTCCAATGGCCAGTCTTGTGGCAATGGTGACATTCCATGCTAGTATCCTTGCTCTTTGTTTTGCCCTGTGAGTTGCTTGACTCACCTGGCCCACTCTTAGTAAATCCTGACTTCTTAAACTTGGGCTTGCCTACTGTTAGGTCGCCCTGAGCTTTAGCTTTACCCTTACCCTTACCCTTACTGGAGATCATGAGAACATCTTGCTTCACGCTCCCACTTAATTTCAGATCCTTCTCGGTCTGTACGAGAAGGGAGTGGAGCTCATGAGGAGTCTTCTTCATGTCATTCATGTAATAGTTGGCCCTAAAGAGGGCGAACCCATCATGAAGTGAATGAAGCATTCGATCAACGATTATGTTCTCACTGATCTTGCAGTTTAGGGCCTCCAGTTTCTCGATATTCTCAATCATGTGAAGAATATGTGGGCTAACAGCTTGGCCCTTTTGGAGTTTCGCCTCAAAGAAGCGACAGGTATGCTCATAAGAAACGATTCTCGGAGCCTTTGAGAATTCGTTAGTGAGCGTGGTGAAAATCTTGTTTGCACCATGGGTTATGAAGCGTCTTTACAAATTGGATTCCATAGCATAGATGAGTACGTTCTTTATCGCACCCGCTTCCATGACGAAGTCGCTATGAGCGCGAACTTCGTTAGCTCTAGCTCCAGTTCCTGGGTGTGGCGGAATGGGCTCAGTTAAGTACTTGAGCTTTCCGTCAGCAATGGCAACATTCCGTAGTGCTGCCTCCCAGTCATAGAAGTTTGACCCATCATTCCTCAGTCTAGTTGACTGATTCATGGAGTCCATGAAGGCCTTTAGCCAGGATTCACGTGCTAGCTTGGCACTTGGCATTGGGTCTTCACCAGCCATTTTAGTTATACAGCAGTTTAATTGAACGTGTTCTAGACTGAAAAGAAGATAAAACAAAACCATATAAGCAACTCATTGTTGTGATTTAAGTCTATATTAAATTGAATTTAAACTCGTAGACTCATGCATTTATATAATTGATCTCCCTCAAGAATTATATAAATGATCCCAAGACTCAATTTCCGTATATTGATAAGCCCACAGTTTGGCTAATTCCACCGTTGGAACTCTTGGTCGATAGATTTCCGTAAATCCTATCTATTAGTCCATCTCAGTCACTAGATAGTATCGAGTGACCATGATGTTGAGATAAAAATAAATCATCTGTTCCCACTTACCCGACGTAGAAGGGGTCATATTATGCCTACCGACGAAGAAGGGATTCATGGGAGGCTGATTTATAAAGATTAGTCTCAATTTTTGGTTATACGAGGAAGACCCCATCAACTTTTATTTATTCATATTAAGTGAACTAATATCTAGCATATGCGTGAATGAATTAAATAAAGTGATGGCTTTGCAATTGACATGTGACATCTGTATTGTCACAGAAAACTAACGCGTAACCTCTACATGAGTCAGTTTTCAGGCATGATATAGGTGGTTTGGTTTTTAGGCGGAATATGATGCAAGCTATTATCGATGAAAGCATAAAATGAAAGCAATAAACGTAAATAAAAAGTCCTAGTGTGGCCTATCCTACCAAAATAAACATAAAACAACTTGGAATCCACCATTGGACCCTCGAAGCTTGTCTTGATGTTCCATCTTGGTCCTTGCAGCGGGAGTGAGCATCCGGTCTCCGTCTTGTCTTTGGTCTTCACAAAATTACTAATTTAAATTACAAAAGTAGTCCTAGATACAATCTAATTTAAATACAAAAGTAATTACATGGCAAAAACCCAAAACGGAGATTCAAGATCTCAAAATTACAAGCAAGATTGTGTCCCATCATTACGGTGACACAATCTTCTAAGGCCACACTAAGTTACAACCGTTTGCAAAATTAAATACGTTATGGAAAGCATTCACGAGGCATTCAACAAGACGATAAATAAAATGCATCAACTAAATAAAATTCATACATGACATAATACTGTTATTATGATTAACAAATTTTTACCAAACCACCTTTTAGGATTAAAATTATGTGATTATACCGTTTTAACCACTTTAATTTTAATAAGTTTATAATCCTATTATTTTAAACCGTTTTAAAATAATATGTATCAAACGAGGGTGAACCGTTTCACAAAATTAATAATATACTATTTCCGTATATAGTATATTATTACTAAAGGCCATGTGAAAATAAAACATGTTATTTTCGAAAAAAAAAAAACGAGTCTGTTACAGGGGTGGTCTACCGACCCAATAAACAGGTCTACCGACCACCAGGCGAAAAAAAAAAAAGATTTTTTTTTTTTTTTTTTTTTTTTTTTAAAAGCAGAATGGTCGACCGACCCGAAAAACAGGTCGACCGACCACAAAACACGAAACCGAGTTTCTGAACACGATTTCTCACAAAAGATAAACTGTCGAAACAGAAAAACACGCAGGAGGCGGTCGACCGACCGCAACGGGGGGTCGATCGACCGACTTAGCGGCAGAAGACGATTTTTCAGGTTTTAAAACTTACGAAAAACACAAAGGTAAAATTTTCATGGCCTGGCTCTGATACCAATTGTGGGGAATAAAGCATGTATTCACCCTAAACTTGCAGGATTATAATGAAAAATACAGTTGTGTTTATAGTCATAAGTTAATAAAAAGCATGAAAAAGAAATCAACCTTTGGTCCTTGTGCGAAAGGCCTAAGAACAGGAATTAACACAAATTCCCTCCTATAACTTGCACCCAAGACTTAGAATGAGACGTGGCCGCGTGTGCTAGAAATCCTCTCCAACTGCCTTGCAATATTGGGAGAGCTATTTAGGTTTTAGATGTGAGATCTGAGGTTTTGGGAGAAGAATGCTCTCAAAACCCTAATTTTCTTGAGAATTATTTAGACAGTGCAACAACAGTGTTTTACATAAGGAGAAGTCTCCTCCTTATATACTACACTTGGCCGAAATATTTGAATAGGGTAAGGGTGGGCTTTCCACTCTTACCTTATTCTAATTCATGATTCGACCCATTTAGCTATAAGTTATTCGCGGGATTTTAATTATAAATCGTAACATGTTATCAGATATCAATACAGTCGATATATTAATAATGGTCTGACAAAATACGATATTGTATAATTACCCAAATTAATATAACTGTTTATATTAATTCGCGAATACAATATTTAATTAAATATATAACCGTTTATATTTAATTTACGAATTAAACATGTAATCCGTATTAGCTAAAATTATTTAATCCGTATTAAATAATAATCTCAACATCTTATTGACTAATTTAATAGTCAATACCTCTGACTAACTGTTTAGTCTTATCCGGCAAAATGTGACTGTATTTTCATACCTTCACATCTCTCAAACGTGTCCTATAGGTGTGACGTATAGGGACCAGTTGATCACCGCCATCCGTATGACAATAACGTCAAACTTATCTAGCAAGCCAACCGTTATTGATAAACGTGGATCAACTGGTAATAATACAAAAGTATGCCCTTGTGATCCTTAAAGAGATTTAATAAGTCATTGTACTTAATTGTCAAGGACACCAGCCCCAACAGTGGTGCGGAGTAGGTTTTTGATAGAGGTCGTTAAATGCATGTGAAATTAAGCGTGTTAGTAATAACTAACCTCTACTTGCACAGATGAGACAAACTTTTTATTAATCTCAAGTGCATTTATTTTCGTCTTACGTGTGATAGTTGGTTTGTCTTAAATTTAAGACAAATATGTCTACCTATGAGGAATGTGTGTTATTCAATGTATATTATAGTGCGTATATGTGTTACCTACAATGGTATATGTATTGTCCTCGAGGGTTATATACGAAAAGGCAAAATATTTCAAGCCATACGAATTATGGTCAAATTACATACCAAAACAAGATTATAAAGCTATTATCTTATGTCTTTAAGAATTTAAATTATTTTTTAATTATATCCGTCACATACATTACTTATATTAAAAAATCAATAATAAATAATCATTCGTCATCGTAGTTTAAATTACTTTAAGTATTATTTCAATCATTATATATAAATATTAAAATCATAATTATGTTGAGACATATGTTTTATATTCATATATTTAAATAACCTAACTTTGACCCACTATTTTCATATTTAACCTAACCTAACTTTAACCCACCGAGTCGAGCAGGTTGGGCCAAGTTTAGGCCTTAATTACTAGGTCATTTTGGGTCAATCAAGTTCACGTGTCAACATTTATATGTTTTAGTGTTTGACTCTAACGTTATGAATCTTTTAAATAATCGTGCACTACAACTTGCACATATTCACGCAATTTCATTAAATTATGCTTATCTCATAAAAAGTTTTAATCACATTTTATATTTGTTCGTTTTTTCATCATCTTGATTACCATGTCGAGTATAATACCTTAAATATGAAAATTTGTAATAAATGAAAAAATGGTTCGAATTTTCAGTTTAACATCCACGGGTGTAATTTCTCATTTTGTACCATTAATGTGTTTGACTAAATGAAAAACAAGTTTAACAATTCTCACGAATTCGCTATTATTCAAACCTGTGCTATTTGAATTTTGGGTTAATTTTCATCCGAATAATTTTGTTTCATCTTATATAAGCAAAGTTTGTTTTAAAACCGTATGAATAACAAGATAATGTAAAACTCATGTTTAACTAAGAAGGGGACGTACATACACCACAACTACTTAACCATATGCTAATTGCAAATAAAATTTATAGTTCAAATCTAAATGTATAAGGCGATAATTAATTTATATAATAATTTTTAAAAGAACGTACCCGTGCAACTAGTTAATAAAAAAGTTTAATAATAAATAGCTTAAGATCCAAGTGATTTTGTATATTAATGTCCATTGTCTTGAACTTTTTTTTTCGAAAACGAAGAGCAATAGTAATAGTAGAATTTTATATAAAGTTCTTCCTATTTTCAATTTATTTTCACAAATTAATAAGTTTAAGAACTTTTTATCACAATAGAAGAATTTTGTTTAGTTCTTTATTAGGACCCACTATTAATTATCTGATTACCTTCATAAACTTTTTTTTTTCTTGAAACCAACAAAGAACTTGGTTCTTAAATAAGAACCAAGTTCTTATTTTGACAAACCCAATATAATACACAATAGAAGAATTTTATTTTTGATGTTCTTATTAACAAATCCAAGAATAAAAACTTGTATTGCTATTACTCTAAGATACCTTTAAAATGAATTTAATATGCACTCTAGAACATAATTAAAATTAATTTGCTAGATAAATAAGAGAAAAAGATTATAGTTGGTCTCTCTAAAATAATGATCATAATTTCACACTAAAATCGCAATTTATGACGAAAAAGAACCGGTTAGAGATGAGAATTTGCACAACACGAAAGAGTTGTGGTTCCAATATTAAGGACGGTCGACACTACAAATTTTTGTATAGCAAATCAGCCAGCAAACTTTTTGGTGTCTCGTTTTCAAGACAAAATCCGTTCCACTAGGAATTTTGGAACTTTAAATTTCTGTCGGCATTTTAAACATCTTCATGGGATATTTTTATTGGACGATTTGTAATTAAAAAATAGAAAAATTGATACATTGTACTCCCTAATTTATTTAAAAATTGGTTTTGAAATTCTGAATAACTTTTTAAATAATTTTTAGTCTCTTGGATATTCAAGGCCTAAGTATGAAATTCGGTCTCGGTCCTAACATTTATTTCGTTACCATTGTTGCAAATGAGATTTTTCTAGCTGCTCACAGTTTGAGGCCGTAAATAACGAAATAATAACAAATTTAGCCAAGTAAATTAGTCATCATAAATCATTTTAAATAGTTAACCACATTTTATTGCACTTATTACTTATAACAAAAGTGAGACATTACATGCGGAAAATATTCAATATGTCAAATTTTTAACCTATATAATATAATCTTAACGCTTTGATAAATATAAATGTGGAAGGTACTTAGATATTATAAAACCTCTACAATCTAAAGATGTTCGTGATTATAATAAGTGGATTAGGTTAAATTATAAGAGTAGCAGTGATCATTAATAAACTTCAGTGACTTGTTAGTTGAGTTGTCCTAAGAGAGTTGGGAGATTTTTCTTTTAAATCATCCGACTTAGTTCAGATTTAAGTCGGGTAAGATCATTGGGGTGATAAAACTCTGACTCATGAGTTTTAAACATGTTGCGTTTTCACGATTCGAACACAGACAATATCAACCAAAAGTTTATTAAGTCGGTCATAGGAGTTTCAAGATCATTGACTCTAATACCGTGGTCAAAAAACATCTCAACTAGATGGTTAAATAGTTAAGCTGATGATTGAACACCCAAAATCGATTTACGCTCTAGCTTGTTTAAATACGAACATAGAAGGAATTTAAAAATCGAGAGTATATAAATTTTGTTAAATTTCTAATATCTAAAGATGCTTGAGATTATACTCAACTTATAAGTGGGTTAGGTTAGATTAATAGAATAATGGTGATCATTAATTAGCTAGAGTGACTTGTTAGGTGAGTCCTTCGAGGGGAGGGTGGTGTTTCGTCTTGGTTCACAAGATGAGAATCAATCAAAGTTGAATTGATGCTCGACGCATATTATTATTACAATAGGTCTCACCTCTACGGGTCGTATCAATCAAATAAGTAAATAAGATAAAAAGTAGACTGTAAAAAAATCATAAATAATTTATTTTTATCCTTTTAAATAAATTTTATTTAATCCGCTACAAGCTTACTTATCGACCGTCACAAATAAATATTTGTGTTATTATTATACAATTATACACAGGTCTAATCCTTAGGTTCTTTCACAACTGCTTTTCATTAGTTTGGTATCTTTGTAAAAGTTATTCTCCATGCCCACTTAAGGTCTTGAGGATGTATAGATTTAGCCCAAATTCTCTTAGAAGATGAATATTAATCCTTACAAGCTGAATACAAATATTATCCCTCTCACAAAATGCTCCATTTAGCCTCACTTGTTCTCCACTTACATTGTTGTGGGAGGGATATAATCCGTCTTCAGCTTGTGAATTGTGACGGATAATATCTGTATCCAGCAAGATTCTTTGTAAATTTGAACGTTTTTTTATGATAGTTGTAGATATATCCGTTTTAATATTAAAAATAAGTTAAGTTTTATATCATCTTATTTGTGATTGTGTATATACAAAAACTGTTATTTTTCTTATTTGTATTTTGGTTTTATTTTATTTATACTACTAACTACTTTACTTAAAGTAAATTTATTATGTCAAATATTAGAATTTGCGAATTTAAAAAGAGAGGCGCATACTTAATACTGTAGTAGCTAGCTAACTGTACCACCAAAAAAGGCCAACTTTGTGTCCAAACTTTTTCATGGTAAGCTCAAATAAAACCTTTTTATCTTCTACGTAAGTGTTATTGACAAAGTTTACGTAACTATTTATTGCTAAGTTATTTTATTTAATTAATTTTTTTAAGTTGATTCCTGTTAAATTGGGTCAAATAACATTCACTTGCATAAATATAATAAGTTGTCTAAGTTATTTGATCCGTTTTAACGGAACTGTCTTAAAAAAGGTTAAGTTGTTTTTATTTTGGATTAATTCACAGAAATAATCCCAACTATGAACGATCCTCTGATATTAATACATACTACATTTTAACTTAGAATAATCTTAACTATTGGCCTCGTCTTCTCAAAATAGAAAATGGTAGATTTTAACTTGTTATTTTGTATATAGTAATAACTACTCAATTTACTCTCTTCAAAATGATCACTCCCTCATATGTTTTTGCCCGTCATTTAATACAAATGAGATTTTTTAACTGGCCTTAGACTATTTTGAGCATAAGATTTGATAGTTGGGATTATTCTAAGTTAAAATGTAGTATGGATTAATATGAGAAAATCGTTCATAGCTGAGATTATTGTTGTGAATTAATCGTTTTATTTTTGCCGGCTAATATTCAAGTATTTTGTTTTTTTATTATCTATGTTATTTGACACTTTCAATTTTAAGACAAAAACAACAAGAATTTGTAAAATTTATTACCAAACACAATTCGTTATGCTAATATCAACTAAATCGTCAATCTATCCTAGCTAGCTAGTTTAATTTGTTTTGGATAAATATGATCAAAACTCACGGGAGTAAATTTAATACTGAGAGATGAGTGAGAAAGCACATGTAGGGAGGCCACTTTATCCCTTCTGTCTTTTTGTGAGAGATCATAAGCTTGTGATGGGATTAATCCGTAAAAGCAAGACTTACCGAAAACAGATACTTCCTCCATTCATATCCAAAGTGTAGTTTTGCTTTTTGCACAAATATTAAGAAATAGGTTAAAAAATTGTTAAAAGTACAATTGGATGTGTGTAAGGTGTTTTTTTATTAATTTAAATGGGTGATAGTTGATTAATGGTGGGCCATTCAATGATATTTTGTGTAAATAATTGATATTCATAAGGACACTTTAGTAATTTTTTAGGCTTTAATAGGAAAGTGGTAGTTTGGATATGAATGGATTAAAATGGAATAAGTGTAGATTGGATTTGAATGGAGGAAGTATATCGATTTTCAAAGGTGAGTAGCCGACAAGGAGTAATATTATAGTGACCGTAGCAAAATGAACCAAAGAGTAGAGGGGCCGGGGGTTACGTTATTGCAATGATTAACTTAAAGTCTTAAAAACCGGTCCGGTTTAGACCATCCATAGGTGCAGTAGGCAGCTACCCTTAGTAGACCTATTACCAACTTACGCATTTTCTGACTCTTGTGGACCTTCTTTACTCGATAAGCCTTTCCTCATCATTCAATTCTTCCAACAACAATATACTAATTCAAATCTTCAATTAATTAGGATCATATAATGATAATATAAACAATGTTTAGTCCTATTTAAAATTATTTTAACTTAATACATTTTTTTTAATATGCAATTAAAATTGAGTTAAAAATAAGAAAAGGTTATTAGGCCCTGTTCTTTCTGACTTAATTTCAGCTCCTTTCAATTTTGGTTGGTTGTATTCCGTTTAGTTTTATTTACGTTCAATCAATTATTTTCAATTAATCTCTTAACAAAAGTAACTTTTAATTCAACTAAATTCACTCCACCTCAGTTCCACTCAATTTAGTTCAATTAAGCTTTACTTTAATTTATTCAATTCAGCTCGTTTCAGCCGAAAAGAACAGGGCCTTAGAACACCTGAAATCTTGTGACATACGAAGTATGTAAAGATTGTGATGAGAAACAAAAAACCTCGTCACAAAATAAGACTGCGTTTTATATAGTCTTTTAGTTTTAGATGAGTAAATTCCAATTCTAATCATCAATAATAAGTAAAGTAGTAAACATACTCTCAATTATCGACGTAAGACTAATAATACCGCATTGTCAAAATTCTCTTTTTCTGGCTTCATAATTTGCGGAAAAAGCCGGATGTAACTCATTATCCGCCAGACTCCCCAAAGCCTTAAGGCTCTGCCACATCAGCTTTCCACTTACTTTTATTATTTTTTTATTATTCAGACTCACCCCATGCAAACTATATACTCCGTATACATTAATCTCTCAGACTTATCTCAGACTCTACTTTTCCACTACACTCTAACACATGATAGTCATTTATTGATTGTTACTATAAAAATGTGGGGTCAAGACTCTACAAACGTCTTAAGTTGAGTTTAGACTCAACTTAAGACTTTCTTAAGATTTGAGTAGATTATTGATAGTTTTGGGTAAGTCTTATCTTAAAACTTACCAAACTCTTATATCAAGACTATCAATAATCTTAGCCTAAGGATATCCATAAATATATACAAACTAGGTTTCAAGCCCGGGCGTTGCCCGGTAAGACCGTAATAATGGCCTCTAAGTAGACCTCGCACAATTCTGAGCTAGCTGAGTCGTTTTTCAGGTTAGCTTGCATGAATCTATACGTTGTTTAAAAAGTTTTTTGTAGAGCAATTATTTACTTGTGCTTTGGTCGTTTTGTGCGATTAATGTTATTAGCCTCTCTCGAATTGTACATTACGAAATTGGCATGATTAAAATCTCCCCTAAAAATATAGGGCATATAATTTACTCTGTCTTAACCTTTTATATATTCTTCGTGAACTGCATTTTATTCAAAGGTAAACATTTTCAAACGCAAAATTTTTACTACAATTATAGTTTGTAATCATGTTAATTTAAATCGAATAATATTCCGTAACTTATAAATGATGGTAGATATTTAAATGAATAAGTAGTCATTGGTAAATATTTATCGTCTTTGTCTATAAAACTTGGAATCGTGATTTTATTAATTTGATTACCGCACATGAAATACGCAGTACCAAATATAAACTCACTCATTTAATGTCCTCATGTTAGTACTTTAATACTCCGTATCTTTTTAGTACTATTTGACGACATTGTATATCTTTTTTACATAAGTAAACTTTTTGATCGGTACTCTTTAATTTGTACTCTCATGAATTAGTGAAAACCTTAGTTATCACGGGAGGGGGCCCATCCCTGCTGGTTTTTCATAATACAATTTCAAATTATTAGTCGACCCCTCAACTTAATGATTGAGTCTTGAACAATCACTCATGAATCAATAGGTTAGATCTTGGTCCCCCTTATTATGTCATCCAAGCTCCGCTAGTCATGACAGTACTTTTGATTAATTTTGATAAGCTTTTTGATCAACTTTCTACTTTAGTACTCTTTGATTTGATTAGTATTCTCATGATATTAGACCACCCTCATCCAAGGTCGTCCTAATTAGGTCACGACCCATGTTTTACTCTTAATCTCACCTTATTAATCTTGACCCACTTTTACACTCCCAAGCAGAAAGTCGCGACCTAGGTCACCAACCCAATCATTTTTCCACTTTCCAACATTTTCAATCATTTTTCAAATTTTCCACCCCACCAAAATTCACCTCTCTTACTTTTATAATTATTATTACTAAACAATTATAAGTAAATTTTATAATAAAATAAGAATTACTTCAAAAATAAGTATTTTTATTTTTTTGTATATTAGTGAAAAAAATTTAAATAACACTGCTAAAAATTTAAAAAGTGAGAGATTTCATTGATGATATTAGTCCATAATGATTTCTGGATTCAAATCGACAACAAAAACAGATCAGTGATTAAATCATCTTCAACCTCTTGACTCTATCCAAAACCAAGCCTCTCCTCAGCAAGTAAAAAACCGAGTTCTCTTCCATTAAACTTCATCATTGTGCGATATAATATGCCTACTTTTTGCAGTCTTCAATCAATTAAATTGGGGAGCTTCCTTTAATCTGATTAAAAGCCAATAAGTCTGCACACATCTTCATCAACAAGAACTTCCTTCATCCACAATCACCAACCGTAGCTTCCGTCCACAGTTAAGTTCGTTAAGTCTCTGATTTAGATTTTGTTTTGGATTTCAAAGTAGGCCAAAATATATTAAAATTGAGTTCATTTTGTAAGCAATTAAAAAATAATACTGTTTTTCATATGCTCATATTTTTTTTATTTTAGTTTAAGATATAATTCAGATTTAATTTATCAATTGATTAGTTCTTCTTTCTTCTTTTATTTGCCACAGAAATGGCAGGGAGTGATTGATTTTCATTAGCTTGTCCTTGTAATTTCTATCCGACAAATCAGGGGACGGCACTTGTCGGGTCATCAAATGGGTCAAGGAAACTCACCAGAGGTCATGGGGTGACCTGTTTTCACATTGGGTCACCTTAATTCTCTTTCTAAGACTATGTTTATCAAGACTTTCATGACCATGGTCATGGATTTTTTAATTAAAAAGAAAAAGGAAAACTAGTGGAAACTAGTGAAATGTAGTGACCTTGTTGTTGCTTTGGTTGTCAGACAACCACAATAACCAAAACACATGACCAAACACATGTACCATTTTCATTGGTACATGGTTTTATTAAAAAAAAAAAAAACTTAAGATGGTTAAGGTGGTTAAGATGGTTATAGAAAAAAAAAGAGTGAATAATAGTAAAGTAAAAAGTATGAGAGAGAAGATGTGGTTAAGGTGGTTAAGATGGTTATTGATAAACTTAAAAAAAGTATTGGTAAGTTGTTAAACATGGTCATCAATATAAGTGTATTATTTTAGTGGATGACCATGGTCACTCATGGTCATTGATAAACATAGCCTAATTGTTGATTAGTGTGACCTAAGAAGGTCATGACCTTCCTCCCCACCTTGGATGGGGGTGGTCTTAGTACCTACACATCGACAAAGCTACTCTTAGATAAACTCTTTGATTAATTTTCTACTTTAATAATCCCATGATATTCGTACATACTAATCTACATAGCTCTTTAATGACCTTCGTAGATCAACAAAGTTTTGTCCTCCCTTTGTTGATCGACATCTTTTTCTTTCCTTTACTTGATGGTTCATCATTCATCCATGAACCATTTATTAGCCTCTTATTTATCTACTTGACATTCAAAGGCATTGTCTTTGCTTCATGTACCCTCATTCCTTTATGTATTTTATAAATTTGGATATATGTATTTCCATATTATTATACTCACCCGAAGGGGCGGGGATTGATCCATCCATGACATGGATAGGGGCATTATTACAAAAAAATGATAAATCATCTATGAAAATTTTCATATTTAAAATCTTGGCCTATGACAGTTATATAAAAACAGACGGAGTACATAGTATTCTACTGACAATAAACTTAGCATTTAAAGGCTCAAAGTCTTAAAATATCTATCTATTTTTGGCCCGGCTGTTGGCCGGATGTTATCAACTAATTTCCAATATTTATTATGAGGCTCACTACGTTGCTTAAAAAGTTTTTTTATTTAATGACTATTTTAAAGTTGCGGGGTTTTAAAACTGATATGATTTAACATCAATCTAAATAACTTATGATATGACATGTATACCATATTAGTATTATACTCTCTAATTATTAAGATAATATAAATGAACAATTTACTGGGCTCCCTCTCCAAAAACTTAGACCCGTCTTATTACGCACATTTTTTTAATCAAACTTAATTACCTTGGCTCATTGGTTTGGTTGGTCATGGCGACCATGTTCTTGTAGGGTACTCCGTTTATTCTATTTACATTTACCCCATTCGCTTATAAACGATTTCTAAAATGTATATCTACTATAGGGTCTTAATGTGTGTGTATATAACTATTTTTTTCTTAAAAATAATATTTTGTGAACTTTTTTTTTTCGTAATAGCTTTTATTCACTGTTATCTTTAACCATAAAAAGAAAAAGGAAAGACAAAACAGATGGGAGAAATATTATTCAACTCCAGTATCTCCGACATAATTTATACTTCATCCAACTCTCTATTGGCAATAACTTTGCATCTTTTTGTTAAAATATGTTTTTTTTTGTTTTTTTATTACGACCTATTTGTCAAAACCAAATTCCATTGACGAAAATACGAAGCTAATGTTTTACTCCAAATGGATAATGTTGTTATAAAATTAATTTTGTTTTTTAAAAAAAAGTACTACTTAATCCATATAACTCTACGGTAGCTAAAACTCTTAGTTTAAAATCAATTATTTTTTTAATTAATTCAATAGTTTACAGTCAATTATTTTAATAATTAATTAAATAATTATCCAACTAATATTTTATTATTATTTAATTATCTTTTTGTTTATATTCTTAATTTATTTAACCAAATTAATAGGCAATGAAATTGCTCTAAAATAATAGCCAATGAAATCGCTCGAAAAGTTCCTCTTTTAAGTATATATATATAGATATAATAAATGAGAGGGTACAAAATTTAATCTTATTCCCAATTAATTTAACTCAATTTATCGTCCAAATTAGTAAATTGACTCAACATAGACATGACCATATATAACAAATCAAGTCTCAATCAATTAATTAATAAATATGTTACTCATTATTTCATTTTGAATGGCCTCATCATGGTTAAAACTTTAATCCAAAGTCATCTCATAATCTCATCACCATACCATAATGTCTCTTGATGTAACCATAGAGATTAAGGACATCATATAATATAAATATAAATTGAATATGGAAGATGGTTTTACATTAAATTATTAGAAGATAATGTTACTATAAAAAATGTAACTCATTTATTAATAATAAGTGAATGATTCTTTAATAAAAATGTCCATTTCACAGTCTAACGCTATTATACTATATACTCCGTAATACGAAGTACTCCCTCCGTTCGATTCCACATGACAGGTTTGCTTTTTGTACACTATTCATAAGTGGACATTTAATCTCAATTTTCTCCTAATAAGTAAGAGAAAACATATTCATGTGGGGTCTTGTTTGATTCGTCTTTACGAGTACATTAAAAATATCTAACTTTTATAATTTTTGCAACTACGTAGCTAAATATATTTAACATGTAAAACATGCGTTGCCAAACGTGAAAAAGCAAACCTGTCAAGTGGAATCGAACGGAGGGATATTATATAATGAATTGGGAGTAGGGGACTTAATAATAAGATTATACAGAGTACTTAGTATAATGAATAGGGATTAGCCGATTAGGGTCCTTAATAATAAGAGGACAATAATAATGCATGGCCAGAAACAAACACTACTGTAGAATACAAGCATATTTGAACAGATTTCCCGTTTTATTCCGTATCTCATTTTATATATCTTGTATCACTTTTTGTATTAATATATAAACACTTTTTTTTTTTTTTTTTTTTGGCAGAGGGCAAAAGTCTTACATTAGAGTAGTATGGTTCTTAAAACCATACTTCAGCAGTACAATGTAAAACCAGATACGAAACAACATAGAGAAATAGATATCTAACAAAGAACAACAAGTAAGGGAAAATTTCCATATGGTATCCGAGGCATGCTGATAGAGAGCAATGATCCGATCACGAGCATATTCACCCAAATCATCAGGCCAACTAACATTATTCCCAAGAGACTGTATCAGTTGAGAAGTCGTGAGGCAAGAACGAGGTGCACTTACGCCACAAGAGCGTAGAAATTGAAAGGGGAAAATAAGCCAGAAAGGCCTATATCCGGTGGAGATGGCTCTCCTACACCACGTTGTACGGTCACTAAAAGCAACGGACCAAAAACCAAGGATAAAGAGCAAGCTGATAAGACGGGAGAAGAGAAACTTCACAACCAAACCCGCGGCCAAATTCACCCAGACATTAACGGAGGAGGAGCAGGACATCCTCTCACCCAATCCCACTTGGATCCAAAACCGACTACAACCAACACGAACCCAAGAGCACTGCCTCGCTAACCCATGAAAATCATTTATTCGACAAATAAAATAGAGACTCCTATAAGAGGAGATTATTAGGAAAAACAAGCTAATAAGTAAAAGAAAATGAGACGACATAAAATTAAGGAAAAAACCACCACCTCCATAAACCAACCATCAACACCAAAACCCATCGTATAACTGCTCATAAACTCCAAGATCCCAAAAAAATACAATTTACCCAGTAAAGTGACCACAAATAAACCGCAACGAGAAAAATCGACTACGACCCCTTGATCCAACGAAAGACCAGACAACATAAAATAAAACCTTAAAAGAGCCGCCATCATAACACCCCCGACGATCCACGACAAACCTAAAACAACCCAGAAAACAAACATGCATGCACCACAACGGAAGACAGCCCAACACCGGGAACACACAGATAAGACACAATAGTCCAATAGGCGGGGAGAGGGGCGAGGGAGAGGGGTACGCCGTATCGGACGATCAGACCCATAAAACGAAAACAGCAACGGACATCAATACGGTCCGACCGCGAAGCCTAGGGAGATGGGGGAAATGGGGGGATCACCTCCCTAGTTGCAAGCACGGAGAAAAGAAACCCAGGAAGACGATCCGTCTCAAAATGCATGCATGGTGTACGGTGGAATCACGAAGACGGGAACAAAAGAGAGTGAAAGGAAGGAAGGCTCACACATCAAACAAACCTTAAAAAAACGAATCGATCATTGAAAAGCAGAAAGTAGTCAAAAATTCCCAAAAAAGAGAAAAAAACAACACAAAACTGGGTAAAATTGATTAAATTGAGATAAAAGAGAGTGGTCACCGGAGAAAGGCCATAAGACGGCTCAATCTCCGGTGACCGAGCAGGAATAATCAAGGAATCTATCTCTATAAAAGAAGTAGAATTTAACTCATTCTGATTGGTTTATTGAAATCAGAAAAAAAAAACTACCCACTAACTTTTAGTTTGATTTAATTTCCCTCTCTCCTAAATTCAGAATTCTCATTCCTAATTACGTAATCCATTGCAGTATTACATTTCGTCATTGTCATAATAAAATACGATACGATCAAATTATTTTTCATCGAAAATATAAATAACAGTATACAACGTTTCAATAAAATACGATATAGAACGGTCCAAATATAAAAATCAAATCCGAAAAACCAAAAATTATAAACACGAAAAATAATTACAATCCAAAAATTAAATTACATTATATTCTCCAATTTTTCAATCAAATCAAATATAAATTAAGATACCAAACAAAATAAAATACGGTAAAATACGATATACAACGGTCCAATATATATCAAAATTATTACGTTTTCGCCAATGTCGTAATAAAAATCCTGTATATTAGGAAAAAAAAACTGAAATTCAACACAAAAAATAAACAAAACGGGAATTTCAACCTAAATAACTCAAAGTCAACTAAAAATTATCCAGGTGGGGATATTACGTTTATTAATCAGGTTGCATAGTAATGATTAATGATAATACTAATTATAATACTAATACTAATAAAATACTTGAAATAAACTGAAAATCTGAAAATTATAATTTTATTATGCAAAAAAAAACTGCAAATTAATCTTATTCATGTAGATATACTCTTAAGAGATTGAGACGATAATGATAATAATCAAATAATTGACAGTTATAAAGAACACACAAGTAGGTAATAAAAAAACATGGGATATGATCAATATTTCTAATAAAAAATCCGTTAATTCTGAAACCATAACAAATAAATTTTGTCTTTTACATTATTAATGAAATAGGTCGGATTTTATAGAAAAAAAATGGTTTATTTTAGTAATTCATGATTTATAATAATTTATATATTATCTACTTAATTTTTATTTTGAATTATATTTGTATTAATTAGTCACATATTTATGAGTAACCAATATTTAAAAACAGAACCGTACATTTGTTGTACGGGTATAAAACTAGTAGTGGGAGGAAGGAGAAGGATGGTGGAGTCAAGGTTTATTTTTTTGGGGTTTTTAGAGAGTGGTGGGAGAATTTGTTTTTAGAGAGAGAGTGAGAAAAATGGTAAATTGGTTTGTTACAATAATAGTTAATATATAAACACTTTAATATACATTATTATCATTTTTATTATCGCATTCATAATGTGTCGAGATTCTAAGGTGACGAAATATCAAACGTAACACAAAAGTGAGACGGGTGATCTCAAATGTGAGTAGTCTACATTCATGGACTCTGGTCTTAATTAACTACTCTTCTGTGTGACACATTTACCTACACACGTCAATCTCCTTCCCTTCTCCCATAAGTCACTATCCCTTCAGCAATTCAAACTCCCATACCATCCAATACTCACTTATCCACGTCACCTTCATTGCTACAGCCTGTCATCTTACTTTTTTTTAGTATATTTTTCTGACTCACCAATTATTAATTCCAATTTTTATTATTATGGAATAATAATTTGTAATTTAAAATCGTCTTTACTGAAACTCGTAACGGAGTTACAAGAAAAATACTCATATTTTATTAGACAACAAAGATTTTGTGTTGATATTATGGCTTTGACACTTTGTGAAAAATAAAGTTATCAACTCAATTAAAATCGTGAACTGATGATTGGAAATTTAGGAATGATGTTAGACCATCCCCAAGCAAGGTCAATTGCTAGGTCAATTGCTTGCTTGGGTCAAGTTAATTACAATTAAGTGAAAATTAGGATTGACTCAATGGTGTTGAGGGTCAATTTGTGACCCAAAGTGGAGTAAATTGACTCCCCAATTGACCCCTTACGTGACAAACTCTCATTGGTTACAAATTAGAAATAGAAAAAAAAAGAAAAGAAAAACTATGTTATTGACTCGATTAAATCGACTTTCTGCTTGGGAGGATAAAAGAGGGTCAATGTCAATAAGGTGAGATTAAGGGTTAATACGTTATTGACTCGATTAAATCGACCTTTTGCTTGGGGATGGTCTTATGTTCTAACATTTTATCCTTTCACTTAATTTGTAAGAGTAATTTAATTGGTTATGTGAGTCGTTACAAATATGACGGTATTAAATAGGAATTGGTGTGAAGTAAGCTCGTCCAATAACTTGATATTCAGTATTAAGGGACTTATAGCAACGAGCGACGAGTAACTCTCAACGGGTTGTTGATACTCGAAAACTTGAAAAATGATTTGTATCGCACGAAATTTGAAACAACCTAAACACATCCGGCCAACAATTCAAATTATTATCGTTGAAGTCGTTACCGTTCCTCTTTATTGCGAAGTAAAATGTGTTTTATTATATGTATATATCGATTATACACTTTCGACTTTCGATTTTCTGACTTTCAATTTTCAATGTGGACCTTTAATTTACGGGAATCCTTGAGACACTGGCGTACTATAATCCCACCAACTACAAAATCCCACGTGGACACTCAAAACACTTGACATATCTTCCCAATACAGCTGTCATCCTCCATGTCACTCCCCTACTATAAATACCACACTACCCACGTACTCTTCCTCCACACTCACTCTCACTACAAACACCATCCGATATTCCTTTATCCCCATACTACCTTTTCCAATGGCACTAAATTACATCCATGCCACTCTCACATTCCTCTTCCTTTTCCTCTCCCTAACCTCAGCTGCCCTCGTGAAACAACAGCCTCTGATACTCAAATACCACAACGGCGCGCTTCTCAAGGGTAAAATCCCGGTTCATCTTATCTGGTACGGAAAATTCACTCCCATCCAACGATCAATAATCGTGGATTTCATCCAATCTCTCGGGTCGTCCGTCCTCACGACGCGTCAGCCTTCTGCTGCGTTGTGGTGGCGGACGACCGAGAAATACAAGGGAGGCGCCGTTAATAGCGCGTCCCTTGTATTAGGAAATCAAATCCTACATGAAAACTACCCGTTCGGTAAAATACTTAAAAACTCTCATATTATCGGACTGGGCTCACGAACCCGGCCCAATAACCAGATTAATTCGATAAACATCGTTTTAACAGCCCAAGACGTTGCAGTCGAGGGGTTCTGTATGAGGTGTGGGTCCCACGGGTCAGCCGGAAAAAGGACTTACATTTGGGTCGGAAACTCCGCAACACAGTGTGCTGGACAGTGTGCTTGGCCGTTCTACCAACCAATTTACGGTCCGCAGACACCGCCTTTAGTTGCACCCAACGGAGACGTTGGGGTTGATGGTATGATCATCAACTTAGCTACACTATTGGCGGGCACTGTGACTAACCCGTTTAAAGACGGGTATTTTCAAGGCCCGCCAACAGCACCATTAGAGGCGGTGTCTGCTTGTACCGGGGTATTCGGGTCCGGAGCATACCCGGGTTACCCCGGTAATGTATTGGCAGATAAAACTACTGGTGCGAGTTTCAATGCGTACGGAGTAAATGGGAGGAAGTTCTTGCTTCCTGCAATGTGGGACCCGAAGAGTTTAGCTTGTACCACACTTGTTTGATTTCGGGCATGTAATCTGGTTCGTTCCGGTTCAGTCAATAATTTACGTTTCGTTTATGCCGAAGAAGATAAAAAGAAGTATGGAGTAGTAGTCGTACTTGATGATAAGTTTAAAAAGATGTAAATATTATTGTCTACTCTAAAGAATTGTTGATATTTTAAATTTTAGAGTTTGGTGTTTGTCTTTTAGTTCTACGTGTATATATTCTATGTTTGGGGTTGGATAAAGTGTGACAAGTTGTGTTGTGTAAAAAATGTGTGCAAATTTGAATGTAACGTATAATAATATAACTATCTTTATTATGAAGTGACGATGTTCTAGCAGGTTGAGTAGTGTAAACTGTTGTGTGTACTTTGCTTCTCTGAAGCAGTCGAGACGCCCAGTTAGACGGTTGCATACATAATTTTCCGTTTGCTGGCTCGAGGCTCAACTTAGCTCATCTAAGATCGGGGCGTAACTAATACCGTAATTTATTTTGGTTAACAAATATTTTCGTTTAGTTTCAAATCTAAGGGGTCGTTTGGTTCACTCTTTAAGAATGGAATGAATTGGATTGGAATGAGAAACCATGGTGGTATAGGGTTCTAACTCCATACCTTTCAAAACATGTTTGGTTCATTAGCAAAATAAACATAAAGGAATGGAGTTTGAATCCATGGGTAGGAGGTGGGTATGAGATTCCAAGGGGTTTGGGTGGAATGAGAATCCTAATGGATTCTAACTCCATTCCAAAATGTGTCAACCAAACACTAGAATGTCTAGAATCCATTCCATTCCAAACCATCCAACCAAACAGCCCCTAAAATTAAAGACATACTCCTTGCTACTATGTAATACTTCATCCGTTCATATCCAAAACGTATATATGTTCTTTGCACAAATATTAAGAAAGATATTAAAAAACTATTAAAGGTACATTTGGAAGTGGGTAAGATGTTTTTTTATTAATTTAAATGTGTGATGGTGGATTATAGGTGGGCCATGGAGTGACATTTTATGTAGATAAATGGTTTCCATAAGGGTAGTTTAGTCATTTTGTTTTCTTTTTTAGGAAAGTGGTAGAGTAGATATAAATGGATGAAAAAGGAATATATGTAGGTTGGATATGAATGGAGGAAGTATGTATTATGCAAACTCCCCGTCTACCATAATATGGTGACAAAAAGGATTAGGTTTAGTGACGGATTAGAATGCTAAATAAAACGATGGCTTTTCCGATTATTTTTACAAACATTTCATCTCGCTCCTGAAGCTAAAATTAATCGATTCAACGCATAATAGATGCACGTGGTATACAATAGAATCATTTTCTAAAATAATGTTGAAAAATTAAGTATTTGTGATTTTGGTTAGGAAACAAAAATAATTGTCAAATTGGGGTCCAACTAGGATTGGACAATTCCAAACCAAACCCAATATCAACACTCATTTCACAACCCGATTCCTATTCCCTCACCAGTCACCACCACTCCTCCCACCACCCATGTCACCCACAACTGCCCACTCATACACCATCCACCCTCCCCGCCACCGACAACTGCCAACTCATGATTAGAACATACTTGCAGAAAATGAGCGGAAGAAAACCTACGAAACTTTAGGGGAAACAAGAGTCTGGAAAAACCAGTGAAGGATAAATAGTAACAAAAGAGAAAAACCAGTGAAGGATAAATAGTAACAAAAGAGCAATATATTCTCAATATGGGATAAATTAGCCCAAAATAATATGATCGGTTGCAGAGAAAAATGGAGGTGCGGTTCACTATGGAATAACAAATGGCTATATTATGAATGTTCACTTTGAAGCCTGCATTGGAGGCGGTGAATGAGGGTCGGATAGGCCAATGTATTAGAACCTGGCAATGTAGAATGGTTTGGGTGGTTCAAACTCGGTTGCAGCGTGCGAAGGAAAGGAAGATGCAAAATTGTGCGGTGGTCTCCATGGTTGTTTATTTATGACTTGCTCAGTGTCGGGCAAATGGTGTGACGGAGCAGGAAGCGCTGCTCATGGTGGTCGCAGAGTTCTTGCCGGTGACGGGTGAGTTTGGTATGGCATTCCAGCTGCAACACAGTACGGGTGAGTTTGGTGGTGGAAAAAATATGGGTGATGATACGGTGGGGCTTCAATTAAGAAGATAGGTTTGAGTTTTGGTTCGGAATTGTCCAAGCCTAGTTGGACCCCAATTTGACAATTATTTTTGTTTCCAATCCAAAATAACAAATACTTTATTTTTCATCATTATTTTAAAAAATGATTCAATATTATTTTCTTACTTAACCATGAAGAGGATCATGGCATTATCCGAAGTTTTTCATCTTGTGATTTTTTTTTGGAATTGGCCAGATAAGCCGTATTCACATGTTCTCATTTAAGATGTTTTTAAAATAAAATAAAAGCAAAATGCATGAAAATATAATATATTTGTCTCCTACATAGATGCTCAATGATACTTGACATGTTTTAATGTCCGATAAACTTATTTACTACGTATTTCGTGTCCTGTAAGAATTTCATACACATACTACCCTTGAGCTAAGACCAATTTAAGCCTAACAGAAGTAGAGCTGACCATCACCACGGCCCGGCGACCCGCCCTGATCAGTCTCCCAGCATGCAGCCCGGCCTGTCCTAATCCAGCCCGACCGAACCCACCTCCTTTCCCTAACAAATTCTCATTTGTGACGGTAATATTCGTCGCAAGTTTGATGAGACGGGTCAAATAAAACCCATTTTGGGAGATAAAGACAAAACATTTGTGATTTTCTATGCACTTTTAGTTTTGTCTTATCTAAAAAAGTGGTTTTACTTGAACCGTCACAAGTTTGTGACAGATATACTCACAAGCGAGACTTATTGCCCCTCCCTAGCTTGACCCGAGTCACAAAACCCAAACCCAACCCTCCCTTGATCGCATATATAGTATAAACAAAAATTACATAGGCCAATCAACCCCGCCTACCTTCAGCCCTCCTTCCACCCATCACTGGCTACCCTGACTCAAATAATTTTCCACCCCGACCCGACTGGCCAAGCCTGAGTCATCCCTCTGGTTTGGCTCGGGTCTAGCCAGATGAGCCCTTTCTGAAGACAAGTTTAAATAGTAGTCCATATATTTGACTTGGATTAGTGAATTACAATATATATTTATATGTACTAAGTGTAGCACATACATAAGACCATATTTATCAGTCGTTCCTACATCCCTACCTAAACCTAGTTCTTGCATTAAAATACTAATAAATACTAGTACTTCTTAACCTACTTACTAGACCTAATTCCTGATTTTGTTATTTTATCAAACCCTAGTTAGACCTAAGAATTCCGACATTATTTTTGGTTAAATTGGAATTACGTATGACACTACAACAGATACGTCAGATTGCGACTGAAATTAGCGACCACTATCGGTCGCCCTTCTAATTTTAGCGACCAATTTCAGTCGCACGCCCTTAGTCGCAGGCTGTAGTCGCTTTTAGCGACCGATATTGGTCGCCAAATTTAGCGACCGAAAGAAAAAAGGCGGGCGAATGATAGTAGTCGCTAAATTAGCGACCGACAGCGGTAGCTAAATTAGCGACCGTTTTCAGTCGCTAATTTAGCGACCGTTTTCAGTCGCTAATTGGTCGCCAATGAAAAAAAATTTACAGGGGGTTAGCGACCGACAGTGGTCGCTAATTTTACATGTTCGGTCGCTAATTCTACATGTATTTGCCCGTAAAATTCTGTTTTGTTCTAGCCAAATCCGTAGCTACTACTGTAAACCTGCAAGCAAAACCAAGAATAATCAGCGCACAACCCAATTGATGCGAAACATCTGATTGCATAAATAAAAAAAAATCATCTGGATTACAAAGTACGAAATTCGGGTACTAAAGTAACAAGTATCCGCCACTAAACAAGAGTCACTAAAAAACAAGAGCAACTAGCTACGACACTGGAAAAGATGCTCCCGCCCCACTGCCACCTCCATAATCGGTATCACATTGCGAGGTTCCTCGGCAAAATCAGGATACAAACTATCAAAACGCTTCCACTCCTCTCCGTCACTCGGGTGACACATCTTTCCTGGTGTACGGGGGTTTTCTTTGTGCCATCTCATTTGGTTGGCAATATTTTTCGTGGCATATAACCTTTGAAGTCTTGGAGCTAGGGGAAGATAAATTAATGGGTGTAATGATATTGGTTTCTTTGTTTTTCCACTCTTTTTACCCTTTTTTCCCTTCAAGATAATATTTCCCTCACTTGTCTCATATCTATCCCTTTGACATTTCTTACATTTGGTTAGCAACGCATTATCTTTCCAAAAAAGCATACATCCTCCAGGACATGCGTCAATCTTTTCATGTGGAAGCTGAAGACCTTTGACCACTTTTTTGGTATTGTAAAAATTACGGGTCATAATGTTATTATCGGGTATAACATCTTCAATTAAAGTAGCAATACTGTCAACCGCTTTAAACGGCATATTTTACTCACATTTTAACGTTACTATCCTCGATGCAACTTGCAACAATGACATTCTGCTCCCCTCATATAAAGTTTTCTCGGAGTCCCTTAGCATATCAAAAAAGGCTTTGGCTTTTGGGTTTGGATCTTCTTCCTCGGTTATAGGTACACGATCGGGATTAGTGAAAACATTCGACTCAAAGGCATCAAGTACCATTTCTCTATATGGGTTCTCGGGTTCAGAAGAGTGTTCGGGATCAGAAGAGTATTTTTCCCCATGTGATATCCAGTTGTAATAGTTTGGAAAAAAACCCATTCGTAATAAGATGTTCTTCTACTTCTACCTCAAGTAAATATTTTAAGTTTTTACATTTAGTACAAGGACACCTAAGTTTGCGTTGTTCGAAATCATATGAATCTGAACATCTAGCAAATTCAATAAACCCACGAACTCCCTTTACAAATCTAGCATTAGGACGTTTCTTCTTATCTACTCTTTCTTCTTACATCCAGCTACGTTCAAATATCTTCATTTTAATCTAGATAATATATAATAATTAAACCAAACACACAACAATAATTTCAATTCAATAAGATTTCAACAAATAATAAGTTCAAGCTAAGAATTCAAGTCAATATATGTACTTAAAGATTTCAATTGGGTCCTTATCACTCCAACCTAAACCCATCAATGTATATTTCAAGTCATTAGCAAATACATAATTGTGAATTTATTAGTGGGGGAAAAAAAATTGGCAGCAATTCCCCTCAGTTCTTCAAATACACAATGTGAAATAAATTTGTATTTATTTCACATATGTATTCGAAGAACATAAATAAATTGTTACCAAACTCTTTCCCCACTAATAAATTCACAAGTATGTATTTACTACCTAAGTGACTTGAAATATACAAAGACAGTCCCAAAATGGGGACTATTCATGAATTTCTCCTAACGAGTAATTCATGAACGGGTACTAGGTCAATAGTCATTCAATTCTTCCACGAAAAATATTCACAATAACTTACAATAACATACAAACATAATAATTAACATCACAAAATCATCCTAGAAATCTAATTACTAACTATACTCATCATCCAATTTTCCCCAATTTCTAACCCTAATCACAATAACACCCAATTTTTTTCCAATTAACTAACTAAAAACATCCTAAAAACATCTTAATAATCTAATACTAACTAAAATCATCATCCAATTTTTCCCAATTTCTAACCCTAATCACAATAACACCCAACTTTTTTTCAATTCACTAACTAAAAACATCCTAATAATCTAATTACTAACTAAAATCATCATTCAATTTTCCCCAATTTCTAACCCTAATCACAATAACACCCAATTTTTTTTCAATTCACTAACTAAAAGTATCCTAAAAGCATCCTAATAAGCTAATTACTAACTAAAAGCATCCTAATAAGCTAATTACTAACAACATTTGTGAATTACAATAATACTATAAAGGGATTCAATAAAGTTATTAAATCGACTCAAACCTGAAAAACTAGTATGAGGGAGATGAACGGCGGTAGTGGGTGGTCCGGTGGCATTGCGGTGGTGGTGTTCCGGTAGTCGACGGTGGTAGTGGGTAAGGGAGGAGTTTGCGTTTTTTTTAAGAAACTAATGATAATGAACGAATGGCGGGAGGAAGGAGTTTGGAAAAAGTATACAGACGTTTAGCGACCGATAACGGTCGCTAAATTAGCGACTGATTTCGGTCGCTAAAATTAGCGACTGATTTTGGTCGCTAATTTAGCGACCGTTATCGGTCGCTAAACTGGCGCAATGGTACTTTTTGGATTCCCGCGGATTTTTTAGGATAACATTGGGATAGGGTTTTGGTCGCTAAATTTAGCGACCGACAGCGGTCGCCCGCTTTTTTTTTTCGGTCGCTAATTAGCGACTACCTTTGCGGTGGCAGGTTTAGTCGCTATCTGGGGTAATTCTTGTAGTGTGAGGACCACATGCAAATACCGTTCCTAAACATGTTCCACCAGGTCCATTTCAGACCACTTGGAACGGAGCTAGTTCCTATAATTTATTTTACTTAACTTTTTTTTATTTTAATTATTTTTTATCCTTTTCTAAGACCAAGCCCTTATTAGACCTATCTATAAATGTAGTTTAAAGAGAGTTTGGTAGTACGTTGGAGTACGTCTTTGAAAACTAAAAGAATTGTCATTTCGCATGGTGGTCAGTAATGACCTACATATGTTGCATACTTGCATCATTTTCCAAACCAATCGATGTGACTTTGCATCAAGACTTAGCCTGGATAATTGGATAAGCTTTCGTAGACTTGTCTTCTTACAACACAACTTACTTCATTTTTTGATTTCAGCTACATACAATCCTCAATTATTGGTTTCTGGTTTAAATCCTCGCTACAAGGCTACGAAAGTTCCCCTTTAAATCTTCAATAATTGGACAAGTTTAGCACATTACCAATAAAAGAGAGAAAATTAATTACTCCATCCTCCTCGGTGTCCTAAAAGGGTATTGAACCTCTTTTGTCACACAAATTCTCATTGAAGACGGACACTATTCGTCACAAGTTGAAGATGGATAGTGAACCTTTCACAATATGCAAATGACACAACCAACGATTGCTTCATTTCCTCCTAGTTGCCCTCTCATTTGCCTTATTGTGAAAAGAACAATATCCATATTCAATTACCCGTCACAAGCAATACGCTTTGCGTTACCCAAATTGGAGAGGATCCCAGTTGTTAGAAGGGTAGTTGACTTAACATGTGTAACTCATAAGGTATAGCTTATGTTAAGGGATTTATCCAATACACCTAGTAAAATAAAAATAACAAAGATTTTTTTTTTCAAAATTAAGTCATCTTAACTTAAACTCGAAAAAGATTAATAAGTATATTGTATATACCTTCCAAGTTCAATTGTTAAGTAACTAATTACGATTATTTGTTTAATCGATGAGAGTTTTTACGTTTGCTCCAATCAACTTTGATCTTCAAATAGGCTTTGCATGTCACAAAATAATATGGGCTGGACAACACCAAATTCAGCCCAAGGCTTTTTCAATAACGAAACCAAAGCCCAATTTTTAATAAAACTGAATCGTAGGGAGCGGTTATTCATGGTCGGGACTTTCACGAGCATCGGTCCAAGACCGAATACTACATTTTCAAGAAATCAAAAAAAAAAACTCGGTTTATAGATCGAAATACACCGAATTTTTTTTATATAAATTCTATTATATCATGATTGAATAACTAGACGATTGTTTTATATTAAAGAAATAACTAATACGGAGTATTAACTTTAACATCTTTTGAAGGTTAAATGATTATTTATTTTATAATTTTTTAAAGATTAGCCGTACAAATCCGGACCTAAATTAAACGGCATTAAACTGGATCAGATCGATAATCGAAACCTAAAAAATTGTGAACCAAGGACGGGTAAAGAACTCGGTAAGCTTTGGTCCAAACTAACAGTTCCAATTCGAACTATTTTTCCGGTGCATTAATGCTAGTATGATCGCACCCATAAATAGGGATGTCAATGGGGCTGGTCTTGGCGGGTCTCGCCCCGCACCCGCCCCACGTGGGGCGGGTGTGGGTAATGATTTGGTGGGTCGTGGGGCGGGGATGAGTTTCAAAAGCATCATTCGTCGCGGGTCGCGGGTCGCGGGGTGGGTGCGGGTATCACATGAGACCCGCCCCATACCCACCCGGCCCCACACCCACCTCGCTCGCCCAGCTCCACATGTCCCCGTCCCGCTTATACCCACCTAATAAATAATAATATCTAATAGTAATATATATATATAAATAAAAAAATAGAGTATAACTTAAAACGGTAAACGGAGCTGAAGAACTGAACAATGTTCATTTGTTTTGTAGTTTGGTTTACTCTTCTAGTACTCTGTCAGAATTTGCACTTACTTCCAATGATGAGTTCTTTTCTTTGGCTCAAAACGTAAGATCCTATACCTTTATTTAATCTACTTCTTTTACTTTTGGCTGTTGGAGCTGGTGTCCTCAACAGTTAGTGCGACAACACGTATAAATCTCTTAAAGGAACACGGGGTATACTTTGTATTTTAGCCAGTTGATTCACGTTTATCAATAACGATTGGCTTGCTAGAAAGTTTGACGTTATTGTCATACAGATGACGGTAATCAACTAGTCCCTAAGAGTCACACCTAAAGGATGAAATCTGAGAGATATGATTAGATGAAAATGTAATCATATTGATACCCTATACGACTAAACGGTTAGTCAATGTAATGATGATATAATTATTTAATACTGATTAAATAATATTAGCTAAAGAAGAATTAAAATGTTAATTCGTAATTAAATGTAAAATGTTATATTTAATTAGTGTGTAATGAAATTATTTAATATTGTTTAAATAATTTAGTTAAATATAACGGTTATATTTAATTGTTAAAATATAAATATACGATATTTATAAAGATAAACATTACACATAAGAGAGCAGTGTAACCAATTTTATACAGATAAAATACGGTCCTGTGAAGAATTTCGGCCAGTTGGAGGTTGTTGAAATTTCAAGTGATAGTTTAGGTAGACTCAAATACGGACTTGAGAAAACCTATCTAAACTAGGAAAGGTGGTTAAGGATTAAAGAATAAGAGTTATTCTAAGATCGTAACACCTCGTCCTATAAAAAACACCTCACGGCAGTTGTAGGGGGCACGAGTTCCCACGCAAACTTCTCTCTTCTCTCTCTAGCTTTCATCTTACACAAAATTAGAGATAATTTTGCATTTCTAGCTCAGGAAAGGGTATTTCTCAGGACATTCTAGGTGCAACGATTAAGAGGATATCTGTTTTGATATCTGATCTTAGGCCTTTGCAAGGACAGAAGGTTAATTCTTAATCCCAATCTTTGTATCTTGTTCTTCGTTTATGACTATAAATCGTACCTCATAAATTCGTTATAATCCTGCATATAAAGAACTGGAAGATATTTTCCCACAAGTGGAATCAGAGCCAGGTTTACGAAATTTATTTTTGTATGAATTTCATAAACGTTTTGAGAAAGAAAAAAAAAACAGCCGTTACAATTTTCTTAACCGAGACATATTTTTTTGTTTGTGCTTTCGTTTTCCTTTTTGATTTATTATTGTTGTTGTATTAATCAGTTAAGATGACAAAATAATAAATTTGTATATGTTTTAATTTAATAAGGATTGAGTTAAAACGTAAAAGGGAATCGTCTTGAATGTTCTTGAATGAAATAATTTGCTAAATAATCTATCCCATGATAATCTTGATATTCGTCTGAAAAGGTTAATTTGAATTGTTAAGATTATATCAATGTCTAATAAGGATTAGATTTTGAATGTTATCGATCTTGTATTTTAGCAACCCAACATTATTTTTCAAGTTCATTTGTTTTTTTTTTAAAAAAAAAATCCCGGTACTGTTCACGTCCGACTACTGTTCACGGATTTTTTTTAAAAATTTTTTTTCCCGGCCACATGTATTAAATAAAAAATATATTTGTTTTTTTTTAATTTTCGGCCGTGCCATATTTTTAACATTATAAGGATAATGTTAATTGTTGTTGTGAAAAAGTTCACAAGTTTTGATATCTAATTATTTTTAAAACGGTTTAAAACAATGTTGGATTAATTCATATTATACGATAATATGAATATGTTTGTTTGATTAATATTATGTGATTAATTACAAAATCATCACATAATTTAAGTCATTAAATGGTGGTTTGGGTAAATTACTCAACATAATTACGGAATTATGTCTTGAAAGATTAATTTAATTAGTATGATGCATTATGTATTTGTTGGGAAATGTGTCATCAACAATAGTGCGATCACGTCAATGATAATTATCATTGTCAAATCTTATGATAAGAATATGCAAGGGATGATCCAATATTATATATAGTCAACTGACCAACATTAATCGGTAATGATTGGCTGACTAGAGTTTGACATTACTGTCGTATGACGGTGGTGGTCAGTTGATCCCTTTAGGTCACACCTATAGGACAACCCCCTTAATTGATATATTGATCAATTGTATACGATACGAATTGATCGAATTCCTTAAAATCGAATATCGAGAAATCAGAGGTTGAATCTTAATGTAGGATTTATATTTGAAATTGAAATGTGTCGATTGTCAAATATTAATCGATATTTTTGAAATATCGAAATTAGAATGTGAAAGGTTCGTGGTTATAACAAACGTTGTATATCGTATTGACGATTATTATAATAACAATATATTGGGACGGTAATTACGAATTACTAAAATAATTTGTTAAATATGATTTAATTAATTTAGAAATAGTATTTATATGATAAATATATTTTAAATTAATACAATTGAATTATGTCACATAAGATGTTACATATTACACAATTGTACAAATTACATTTGTAAAATGAAAGTCCATTTTACACAATGTTAGCCGTGTAAGTATGTGTTGTAAGATAATATTATGTGATATTTTATCTTATAATTGTTATCATTTTGTTAGGGTTTGATGTGACCTAACACTAAGCATGTGGGTAAGACAAAAGGGATTAAAACCCTTCCCCATGCCCTTTATGCACATGGCACACCCACCACCTCCCTCTATATATGTGAGATGTTCACATAATCACATTCTAACCTAATGCTAATAATTCTAGTGTAAGAAAGATAAATAAAACCTCTCAAAATATTACTCCCTCCGTCCCAATGATATGTTTACACTTCTTTATTTCCCCCTCACAAAATAAAAGAAGTGTAAACATCCTACTGGGACAGAGGTAGTACTACTTAATATTTTCATACTATAATAGTTATAGTATTTTTTTTAGTATTCTAATAAGATTAGTTTACGGTTTTAAGGTAAACCGATTTCCGTCACCTAGTTCGTGTACGTCTTCGGTAATTAAGGGCGAGTCTTGGGTGCATCGTAAAGGAGGCAATCTACCTTGGTTGCTCCGTGGAGGATCATCCTTAGCATTATTTGGACCGATTGTAAGAATTCGATTCTTTGTATTTCCGCAATTTTAATAGCATGCATAAAGATCTAAACAAATTAAAGAGTTAATTTTGTAAATAAATTAGTATGACTAATTTTAGTAGTTAGGTTGGTATGACCGTGTAACTTACAAGTGGTATCAGAGCATTCGGTTGCTTGCATGCAACTCGATTTTACGATTTTTGCGAGTAATTTGATTAACATTAAAAACGTAAAATAATTAGTACATATATGATATGCACGAAATTATTATTGCATGTATACATTCTGGTCTTAAAAATGTTTTAAGTCATTATGAATGATTTATGGAATTATATTGTTCAATCTTATAATTAAATTGTTAATTTATGCTAATTTATCGGTTAAAAACGTTTTATTTATGGGAAAATTAGAAAATTAAACTTTCTGGTCGAGATTTTTATATATTTTCTCACATGCATTTAATCTATTATGAATATATAAGTTTCGAAATTATTTAAGTTTTATGCATGGTTTATGAAATTTAAGTATTAAATTGTAATAAAATGAGATAAAAATGGGTTTATATAGTTAGATTATGAATTCAGCTACGAAATGTTTTGGAGATGTCATATGAAATATTTAAAATGTATATTAAATTTTCCAGAAGTTTTTCTTTTATATTGCATGAATATTGATTTTTATGGTAAAAATCGAGATATTAGTGACATAATTAAACTTAAATATTTTGAGTTTGAATTTGGCCATGAAAATTTTATACAGTGTCACATATATTATTTCTAGCATACATGTAAATTTTGAGCTTTTTATTTCGAATTTTGCATGAGAAATGATTTTAATTCTTAAAATCGTGTAATATATGGCATAATTTGTTAAAAATAGTAAAAGTTACTAAAATGGCCGGAAAAATTAACCCATATTAGTCATATTATATATGTTCGACATAATATTTTTCTTGGGTGCCAAAATTTTCTGGATGTTTGATTTTTAATTTTTAAAAGTTAAAGTTAAAAATTGAAATTGTAAGAGTCACCAAATGATTATTTCGGTCCTTGAACAATGTTATACTGAATTTTTCTGTCCATTTTAGTCCATTGAGTGTCTTGGAATATGTAAAAAAAATTTATTAGTATTTTATTGCATTATTTTTAGGTAATTTTGAATTTCCGTTTAAATATGCATGTTTATACGTTTTATTTCGAAATAAATAGTTTATTTCGATTATATTAATGTTTTTAGGATCTGAAATTTTAAGAAAATTTTCAGAATGTTCAAAAATTTGAATTTTGAATTTTCGAAATATTTTATGACTCAATTGATTTTTATATTGTTTTTCCAGTAAAACCAATAAAATTCTGAACAATATTATAATTTATAAGTTAAATCATGTTCAAAATTTGAGTAAGACTAAATTTTGAAACCTAAATGTGTTACGATGTTTAACTTAATCGTGAATATCGATTCACATAATATTTAGTGATTTTAAATGTTAAAATCACGCTATTCCATAAAACTGTGTTATTATGATAACAATGTTTAAATTATGTTTAAATAGGACGATTTGGCTTAGGATTGACATGTTAGTTGCATATTTATAAGCATTCCATATTTAATTATTTTTTTTTTTATGAATGCCATAATTTAATTTACGTAATTTGGAATTATGTATTTTGCTTAGTATGACCTTAGATTTTTAATCGGTATTTCCCGTAATGTAAGGAGTTATCGATTCAGTTGTAATTTAATGTGATCTCGTATCACTTTATTTTATTTCTTTATTTTATTTTATAATGTATAAAATAGATAGAAAATTCGTAATTATTGTAATTCCGGAGATCCTTGAAGACGGTGCCTTTCGGGAAGGAGTTCCGACCAAGACGGAGTTTGCCTTGGGATGCGTGCCGCATGTGAAGTTCTAGGGACCAAGGAGTTGGTTTCCGAATTTGTAATTTTAAATTAAATTTTCTATTTTAGGAAGGCCATACTAGGATTTATTTATGCTTTTAAGTTTTTATGTTTTTATGCTTTATATGTTTGCATGCATAGCCAAATCGTCAATCCATTACATGCATATCCATCAAGTTTATCGACCGTGTCAATCAATTTATCGATAATTCACCGACTTAGTTCACTTAAAGGAGGTAGATAATAAATTGACAAGATCTCTTACGTTATTCAAAATTGAGACATAGCCTTACCAAAAAGTAAAGAACCCACGAAGTACTTTCTTCACAAGGGAGTGGGCTCGGCTAAACCGGGGTGCTAACTTGTTACGTTGGAGAAGTGGGGTATTATGATTACAATCTCGAAATTTGGTCGATCTCGACGAAGGTATTCGAGCCACCGTAGTGGTAATAAATTTGGGCTAAAGATAAGAATTAATATAATTTTATCGACCGAGAGTTCTAAAAGTAGAATCGATTAAAGAGTTAATCCACCGAATTATATTAATGAGGGATGTATCGGCTAAACTGTGTCCAAGTTAGTATGGATTTGGGTCCCGGGTTCATTTACTTAATTGGGTAAGAGATCATTAAGTAGATGTTTAACTTGTTTAAAATTTACAAGTTTAATTAATAAAACGATAATTGTGTTTTAATTCCTTTATTTCATTTGTAGTTATTTTCAACAATCAATCATCAAATGGCTAATAACGCTCCACCTCTAACAAACGTATCATGGCTTTGATCATTCATGGATCGATGAAAGCTTGAGAAGCATGGCGCCAATTTTAAGGATTGGGACGCCCAATTGGTTTTGGCCGCGGAAGGTAACGATAAGACTCGTTACCTAACCATAGCCGCTCTTCCCACTCCCGCCGCTCGTGCATCGGAGGCGACTCGTGAGGCCTATAAGACCTACATGAAAGAGTCGTATGCTCTTAAGAAAGTGCTTATATTCTCCATGGAGCCGGATCTCCAAAGGAGAATGATTAAGCTAGCCACGGCTCATGAGATTTACACTAGAGCTGCGACCATGTTTTCGCAAGCTCCTAGGGTAATACAATATGAGGCAGCCTCCGCTTTCTTTGATTTGACCTTAAAGGAAGGTCAAAGGATTAGTCCTCATGTGCTCAAAATGGTTGAGCTAGCCGAAACCTTGAAGCTTCAAGGGGTGAATGTTCCCGACTCTCTAATTATTGACAGAATTCTTCACTCCCTCAACAAAGTAAAAACGTATGCACAGTTCCTGGTGAACTTCAACATGCGTAATCAAGAAACCTCTTTGGACGAATTGCATAAGATGCTCGTCCAAGCGGAAAGAGATATGGGACTTAATGAGAGTTCCACGAAGGATGTGCTCAACATCGAGAAAAAGAGCAAAGGAAAGTTTAAGCGGAAGGCTAACAAGGGCAAAAATGTCAAAGCCTTCAAGCCCACATCTCCTAAAGAGAAGACCTTTTCGAAAGGTGCTTCTTCATCGTCTTCAAAAGTTGAAGACAAGTGCCATTATTGCACTAAGATGGGGCATTGGAAGCGGAATTGCCCAAAGTATCTCAATGACCTCAAAGCTGGAAGGGTTCTTGCATTAGGTAATAATTCTCAATTAATTCATGTTATTTTGTCAACTTTTTTATGTTGATACAAGTTGTTGATTCTTACCCCTTTCATAATTGTTTTAAAGGGGCTCCCTCCAAGGATAAAGGCAAGGAGAAAGAGAAGGAAGCTTGAAGTTCCTTCCTTGGATGGCTAGGGTAGCATTAGAAGATTGAAGACATGAAGAGCATGGCTCTAATTTTCATTTGATGTCTTTTTTCCATTTTCCATTTTAATTTTAAGAAGATTGTATTTCTTGTATGACAAAGATCTAGTTATTTCAAACAATGGTTGTAATGTTGAATATTGGAGACTTGGTTTTCAACCCAAGTGATCTCTTTTGTTCTTAAATCAAATCGTTGTTTTAAATGCATTATATAACATGAGTTGATATGATCTTCATAGATCGTAATAAAGTCCCTTGAATAGTTCACCGTACGCTTGACATGATAGGATCATAATAAAGTAATTTGATTTACTTAAACGAGAATTACCCCCCGTGAAATACATTCAATCAATATAAGATATAAACATCAAACTCAAAATTGAGTACATTAGTTCATTATAAGATGATCACCTTAAATGAATGGGAGAACTAATATCTCACTCCTCATATAAGCTTCTATCCAAAACATTGTTAACGGGCGAAATTGCTATCATTCTAAGAATAACGGTTATTTTAAAGGATAGAGTGGGAGAAATCTGACGCCCGCAAACCAATGGCATAAATATGAGATCTTAGAGAAGAATCCTATAAGGAGTCCTTGAGAAGAACCTTAAATGAATGGATAGAAGAAACTGCGAGAGGACACAAAAGAAACTAAGCGAGGACACAAAAGGAAATGTTCCTTATGTCATTAGTTCCTAGAGAGGACAAAGGGAACCGCACGTATAAACGGAAGGAAAACGTTTCCATGAAGTTAATGTTTCTGATTTTATAAGATAATAGAGGAGAAATCGTCTCCCGTCCTCTTGATGATAGTATTTCTTGTTATAAAGAAATATAGAGGAGAAATCATGTCCTGATGCTTTCCAAGGGAACGAGGACGAAAAATGAAATGTTCATATGAGATGAGAAGATGTAAATTGAGTAGGAGCTTATCACTATAGAGATAGTAGGAGTTATTTAACTATAAAGAGTGATATGAAATTCAGTGGGAGAAAAGTTATTTGAAAATTGAACCTACCATTTAGAGAGAATGGTGATTCTTTAAATGTAAAGAGTAAGAGGTTTTCAATTCTAGATGAGTAAATACGTTAAGAATCTTAAGTGAGTTTATTATATGATAATGAAACGTCACCTCTTGATCTACAAGGTTGGATAAATTATTCATATCGATGAACAAAGGATCTCCTAGATATGAAAGTGTTGATTCATATGACCTTGATTAACATGCCAAGATGTTGAAACAAAGACCTTATTTCGATATAAGTTCTTGAGGAGAACTGGTGGATTGGATCTAGGTTAGCTACAATATGAATTCTAGTACAACGTGACTGTGTACGTGAGTACAACATGTCACGAGTTATAAGATAACAGTGGGAGCTTCCTTCAGGTAAGGAGACTCGAGTCTAGTATGAGGACTAGAAATGTACTTGAATAAGATCATATTATATGAGATAATATGAGTTAGAAGGAAACCGAAATTTGTAGGTTTGGATGATGCAAACTATTAATACAAATTGATGTATGAGCATCAAAGATTGTTTATGTGGAGAAGTAATATCGTATTGACTGTTCGCACATAACGATCACTCTTATCGTTTGAGTTATCATTAACTCACTATTTATATACTTTGTCAAATCCAAATGGGTTGTAAGAGACAATTTTGAACCCCATAAGTGAACTGGATTAACTTAGTATGGGATTGATGGCGATTGATGGCAAGTTCAAATGACATAGAGTCATATGGGATGACTAGTCGATCACATAGGCAGACTGCAGGAGACACTCTGTCGGGAAATAAGTGACCGCTTATAGAGTTCTGGAAATTTTATGTTAGCCTGGTCGTGGCGAGAGCTACTATATTATTCTCATGAGTCGATTCTTAGACTAGAGACTGTTCGCCCAAGGTGGCACAGTTTTCAGATTGACTTTGATTTTTTGCTCTACGATCATCCGTTAAAGGGGGTCAAATGGGCATCTTTTGGGTCATGATGGACTGTGTTAGTCGAAGGGAACAGTAGGATAAGAATTGTCCAGTCCCTCGTCAAGGTTATCTTAAATCTCAGGGCCACTCGAGGAGAAGTTTAACTGGAAATGCGTGGCCACGCTCGGAAGGTATCTATGGTAGATAATTCCGGTAAAAGCAGTTAAATCTTTAGATCGAGGAAACCGCTCAAGATAAGATCAAATGCAAGTACGACCTGCAAGACACGTTCCATTGAGTGGGAGATGATGTAATAGGACAAGAGAATCCGTGACGCAAACTTGTCGAGGACAAGTGGGAGATTGTTGGGAAATGTGTCATCAACAATAGTGCGATCACCCCAACTTTCAAAAAGTTTCGTCCTCGAAACTTGAAAATAGAAGTAAGTACGAAAACAACTCTAGTTATCAAAACGTACTACCCGGGTTATGGTAACCCAAAAGCTTATCTTTCAAAAAGGTTTCAAGTAGAAATAGATTCCAAGGTACAAATCTTCGTCAATGGACATTGGAATTCTCGTTACGTATTCAAGAGTCCGACAATTCAAATCTGAGGAAAGTCCCAAAATTAAATCATTAAAAGTTCAAAATTTAGATTGATTCGGTGTTGATAGGCAAAGCATAGGTTATCAGACGTCTCCAATAACAAGTTCAGGTGGCAATCAACGCTGAAATCCATCAAAGTTGTAAAACAATCGGCTCTTTAAAACCAAGTTTCCTTCAAAATCAACCTTTATTCTCGAATCCTCGAAAGAGTAAAATTGCAATAACGACTAAAAGTCACTTTCAACGGAAGAGGAAGTAGTTTCAAATTCTCAAAACACTTAAGTTTTTCCAAAAACTGCAAACTTTTAAGGTTAACAATAGTGAACAAATTCCAAAAATAGTCACCGGGAGCGTAGAAACGATCATAGAGATTACTTTTGACACGAAGGATTGTGAGTTTCTAGTTTCACGGCTGACAGAACGTACAAGGAAGGATCGAAGGAATGAAACAACCAGGTTAGAGGTCAAGGAAGACGGTAACTCTTGCCAAACATGGGTACACTAACCGCTCAACCCATAATCAAAACATCGTTACAACGATTCCTAGTATATCCCAAGAAGGACAGTTCAAGTGATCTCTAGCCTCTCCAAGGTTTCACGATCCCTCTTATCATTATCTCCTCCACAGAACAAGGTATTCCTCAACAAAAAGGCTTTCAAAACTCTGAAGTGGGATTCTATTACCATAACAACGAACCTCAAAACCTAAGATATGGTGCTTATTATCCTATAACCTTAAATTTTGACAGTTCAATCCTAGCAAACCTATTTCACAAGGTTCGATATCTTAAATTCCCAAATTTATTATCACAATGAACATTCAAAACAAGATCTTACTAAGGTAACAACTTCTAAATCCTCTGATTTCACACCATTTACCAACAATATACATCTCAAAGAAAGTTCCAAAGAAGTAACAACTTTCACTCTTATAGTTCTCATAAGACTTAGTTATTCACATACCGAGATTCCTCAATTGGTATTTATGAACGCTTATAAGTTTCAAATTTCTACCCTATAATTACCTCAAACATCAACGTTTATCCATAAGTACATCAATAGGTAAATGTCGAGGTTCATCAAGCCGCTTAAGGTTAAACATTCCGTTAACTTCACAAGTCAAATTGTAAATGTCTCAACATTCTCACACCGACACTAGTAACTCTCGTTCCTCAAGTAAGTGGTCCTTCCTGCAATTAAGCAATTCCTCAAGATCAAGTAGCACTAACTTACCTCATTCATCCATTTGACCACATCATCATTATCTAAGGCACATTCCTCTAAATTCATCTATAACTCCAAGCATTCTATTCCAATCCTCAAATGGTGCTTAGGAATCTACAAAGATCACTTACACACCGACCCGTCCTACATGGAACTCTCCAGACGGTACACTATCCAACATCGCCCGAACATTATTCTCACCAACTCTCTCAACCAAATCCTGGCAACGCAGAACAAAACATTCTTCAAGGCATGCATCACTACTCCAAGAACAAGTCTATCTCACCACTAATCTAGATGAAAGGGACAAGGCTCACGGAAGAGGAGATGAGATACGAACTTCAGGGATAAACACGACATAGGTCTCGAGAGAGACACACGGAAGACGGCTCGTGGAACAACAAGATGACAAGGTAAGGAACTTTAGGCTATGGACCCCAATCAAAGTTGAAGCCAAGAGCAGACGAAGAAGCAAAGGAGAAGAAAGGAGAGAAGCGACGTGAAAAGAACGATTGCGGAATCTTCCAAGGTGCGGGTCTCTCACTATTCTCGCGGGGTTCTCACTTCTTACTTTCCAAATCAAGTCATTCAATTATCGGTTCTCACGAACCATTCCTCCAATGATTTATATACCCTAATCTTCCAAACTTTAAACGGTATCATCATTACAACTACCTATTCCCAAAAGTTTGAGATGTCTCATCTCTGCTAGTTCCACAAATGACAATTCAATAACACTTTCAGGTCATCACCCCTATATGCTATATCCACTTTATTTACTTACCTTACTGTCCACCAGATAACAATTCCTAAACCATCAAGTTTGTCCGAATTCTCATCTCCCAATAAATTACTTTATCCTATCCACAGACCGGTGGTGCATCCTAAAATTTCTTTTAAGTTTTTCAGTAAATAAACATTAAGATTCAATAAGCAGCCTAGGGTCAAATAGTGGTTCACTTCTTCTAAGATTAAGTCATAAACTCTTCAAGTATTCAACTACTATAGCCAATGATTCGCATTCCCCAACAACGGCCTTTCCTAGCTCAATCACTCACCTAAGTCAAGTGATACTAACTCACTTCATCATCCACTCATCATCATTAGCATCTTAAGCCTATTATTTCAGGTTGCTCTATAACCTCAAGTATCTTATCTAACTCCTAAAACAGTACTCTTCAATGCACATATTTTCACAATCTAAGCATGGTTCTCAAGATTAAGTTCCACCGAATACTAAGTAAACAACTCAACCTTCAAGCAAGTATCATATCACTCACTTTCACTCTCCCAATTGGATAGACAACTAGACCCTTGGATCACCAAAACATGTCTCTCGATACCTCTTAAGTTATTCCTCAAATAACAATATTTCTCATAACACAGCTTACGGTTAACCTAAGACTAGTTCCTCCAAATCCAATAAAAGGGAAGGTTACCTAGAGGGCACCTTAAGAAAGCAAGCAACAAGGTTAAGCTGAAAATATATGAAGATCTGTTCAAGTGAGATAGACAAATATTCTAAAAGAAGGATGTGCATCCAGAGTTATCAAAGAAGGTGATGCACAAAGAAAGAGGAATATCTTCAAGGTTCGGAAGCATTCTCCAACAGTAGCACGAATCTTCTATCTTCGGTAGAAACTCCGATCTCCACCGCCAAATGGATAAGCCCACGGTTCGTCGATCGAAAGATATAAAAGTGAAGTCAATGACAATCAACAAACACATTAGAGCCTAATAAGAGCAATCACAAAACAGATACAATATAAGTCCTTAAATCTACCCCATCTCTCATTCATTATTCAATTATATGGTCAAGTTAAGGATGGGGGTCACATGAGTGTGTCAGGAGCGATAACGCTCTGATACCAACTGTAAAACCCCTTGCGAAAGCGGAAATTTAAAACATACAAAGTACTAAAAATGCAGCGGAATTAAAACTTTTTAACATAACTAACATGCGAGGTGAATTAAAACTGAAACTGAAAGTAAAATATATATATATATACAATCAGCCTGAGATGGCACATCCCTACAGGCACTCAAAACTAAAATATAATCTAAAGTCTAGCTAACGTAGAAGTGTAAGTCAATCGATGAAGGATCATCGCTCGCTAGCTCCATGTAACCCTCTGCCAACCACCTGTCATGTACCTACATACATGTAAACATGTACGCCACAATCAGTGGGGAGTGACTAGAGTTCTGCTAGCCACCTTTTGTAACGACACGTAACACAGAAATAGAAACATAATATTCCAACATATATAAACATGTGAAGTATAAATATCTCATCAACTGAATCTCATACTATCATACAATCACTAGTGCACGGCTCTCAACCAACTTCGGAAACTATTTGGAAGGAGAGCAGGTTTCCCTACCGGTTACCCGCTCGGGGGGTCTTTCAATCCAAACCATTTACGAAACTGACTTAGAGTCATCCAATGCCTTGGATGAACAATAACAAAGTCGAACATCATACTCATCGATATCATCATCTATGTCATCAATATTAACATCTATATCTGACACTGTACCAACTCAAGGCAAGCAGATATAAAACAGCAAGTACAAAGGTTCAGAGGCGACATCTTAACGCATAACCTAGGTACTAAATCACTCAGCAAGTATACAGGTTCAGAGGCGACATCTTAACGCATAACCTGTATACCAAATTCACAATATCAAGCAAGGACTCAGTGGCGAAAACTCAACGCATGGACCGGCTTTCACAGAATACTAGACTCAGAGACGAAAACTCAACGCATGGACCAACATTCAATTCACAATCACAAGCAAGGAACTCAGAGGCGAAACTCAACGCATGTTCCCCTACTACATCACAAGATACTAGACTCAGAGGCGAAAACTCAACGCATGTTCTAGCACCAAACACCTGCACTCCGGGTAAGGTATGACAACCTGATTGCCCCGTCGTGCAGTTGCTCTACTCGTCAGACTCAGAGGCCAGCTTAAGGCATGTCCTGACGCGATCACTCAAACATGTCTGGACTCAGAGGCGAAAACTCAACGCATGTCCCAGACACGACAAACAAACATGTATGGAACTCAGAGGCGAAAACTCAACGCATGTCTCCATACACGACAAACAAACACATATAGGGCTCAGAGGCGACATCTTAACGCATACCTCTATACATGACAAACAACCTACGTATTAAGTTCAGAGGCGACATCTTAACGCATAACTTAACACGCATCACTATAAACATCCAACTTTAAAACTAACTTTAGTTCTTATCTCTTTACATCACTAATCAACACTTAATTGACCCCGGGAACTAAGTTGAGGGAGAGCCGATTTCCCTTTCGGTTACCCGACCGGGGGGTCTCTATCCTCACTCCATTCCCGAACCCAATATAGTGTCGCCCATCCTCCGGGGACTTCAAACATGTATCAAAAGTACAAGGAACAAGTCTCAATCAAAACCGATCAACCGTTTAAAAGTTACAAACGAATTACGGAATCAAAACAAGCTACAGGGGTCCCCAGCCGGTCGGCAGGCAGCCGGCCCACCGGCTGGACACCCAACTCAGCCTTCCTCTTTTCAATACGCAAAAACCCAAAAAGGGCTCCCAGCCGGTCGGCAGGCAGCCGGCCCACCGGCTGGGGAGCCAAATCCCCTCTATTCACTTTTACGCAAGACAAATCAAAGAGGCTCCCAGCCGGTTGGCAGGCGGCCGGTCTACCGGCTGAGCACCTCACATCCTAACTTTAATTTACACAAAACAACCCCAAAAGAGGTTACCAGCCGGTCTGCAGGCAGCCGGCCTACCGGCTGGCAACTCAAAGCCTATTTTCCCAAACCTCGCAAAAACCACCAAAGACACTCCCAGCCGGTCGACCGGCGGCCGGTCGGTCGACCAGCTCAGAGAGCCTGATCGCAAAATCGCGATTTCTAGCAATAAAGAAATTCGACCAAAACGATTCTAAACTTCGATAAATACTAACAGCATACAATCCCCAGCATATGTATACATTGAATACACTAATTACAATCATCAAATTCCACAAACAAGCCTCAATAAGATAATCACTCGTATCCGTCTTATGCACTAATTTCTGAAATTTGAACAATACACATAGGAAATATCATCTAAGTATATAAACATCATATACACATATTCCTAGCATGATTCTAAGTCCAATGAACATAAACCTCAAGCAAAAATCAGAAACATAGACAAGAACACAACAAAACTTGCTATTTTAACAAAAAGGCCGAGTTACTCGTAATCGTCACCTTATAACTCTTCAAATCCACAAGATTCCGACTCCAAGCTACTCCATTGCCCGAGTCCGCGCTAGAAACACAACAAACATTCTTAAACCTCGAAAAACGTGACCTTAGGGTAACGGCCAGAATATAAGACGGAATTATTTTGGAGAAAATCTTACCTAGAAAGATGGAGGGCGAGAAGAGGAATCCGTGGCCGCGAAAATCGTCTCAATCGGATAAGAAATGAAGGTTTTATGAGCATTTGAAGGTTGGAGGTGAAAAAGTGATAAAAATGGTGTTTGTTACAAATCTGAAAAATGAAATGAAGGAGGAAGGTAGAAGATGGTGGGGTTTGGGTTTTGTGAGGAAAAAGAGGGAAAATGGGTCCATTAACAAGTTAGGTCCATAAGACAAGTTTTAAGACGGTTTAAGCTAAAAACACCGACTTAAGGTAACTATAAACTTAAGACGATATAAATATTTCCGGACTATGAAATTAAATTGCTAAGACGTAATTTACGCAATTAAATGAAATCTTATTTAAATCCTTTAAAATATTCTCACATAAATTAATCAGTTATTTAAATGAAATTCCACAATTTACGAAATATAAATTATTTCTCGAACTTGAAATTAAAATATTTAAACTTCCAAGTCTCGAAATATTGGGATGTTACAATCACCCCAACTTTCAAAAAGTTTCGTCCTCGAAACTTGAAAACAGAAGTAAGTACGAAAACAACTCTAGTTATCAAAACGTACTATCCGGGTTATGGTAACCCAAAAGCTTATCTTTCAAAAAGGTTTCAAGTAGAAATAGATTCCAAGGTACAAGTCTTCGTCAATGGACATTGGAATTCTCGTTACGTATTCAAGAGTCCGACATTCCAAATCTGAGGCAAGTCCCAAAATTAAATCATTAAAAGTTCAAAATTTAGATTGATTCGGTGTTGATAGGCATAGCACAGGTTATCAGACGTCTCCAATAACAAGTTCAGGTGGCAATCAACGCTGAAATCCATCAAAGTTGTAAAACAATCGGCTCTTTAAAACCAAGTTTCCTTCAAAATCAACCTTTATTCTCGAATCCTCGAAAGAGTAAAATTGCAATAACGACTAAAAGTCACTTTCAACGGAAGAGGAAGTAGTTTCAAATTCTCAAAACACTTAAGTTTTTCCAAAAACTGCAAACTTTTAAGGTTAACAATAGTGAACAAATTCCAAAAATAGTCACCGGGAGCGTAGAAACGATCATAGAGATTACTTTTGACACGAAGGATTGTGAGTTTCTAGTTTCACGGCTGACAGAACGTACAAGGAAGGATCGAAGGAATGAAACAACCAGGTTAGAGGTCAAGGAAGACGGTAACTCTTGCCAAACATGGGTACACTAACCGCTCAATCCATAATCAAAACATCGTTACAACGATTCCTAGTATATCCCAAGAAGGACAGTTCAAGTGATCTCTAGCCTCTCCAAGGTTTCACGATCCCTCTTATCATTATCTCCTCCACAGAACAAGGTATTCCTCAACAAAAAGGCTTTCAAAACTCTGAAGTGGGATTCTATTACCATAACAACGAACCTCAAAACCTAAGATATGGTGCTTATTATCCTATAACCTTAAATTTTGACAGTTCAATCCTAGCAAACCTATTTCACAAGGTTCGATATCTTAAATTCCCAAATTTATTATCACAATGAACATTCAAAACAAGATCTTACTAAGGTAACAACTTCTAAATCCTCTGATTTCACACCATTTACCAACAATATACATCTCAAAGAAAGTTCCAAAGAAGTAACAACTTTCACTCTTATAGTTCTCATAAGACTTAGTTATTCACATACCGAGATTCCTCAATTGGCATTTATGAACGCTTATAAGTTTCAAATTTCTACCCTATAATTACCTCAAACATCAACGGTTATCCATAAGTACATCAATAGGTAAATGTCGAGGTTCATCAAGCCGCTTAAGGTTAAACATTCCGTTAACTTCACAAGTCAAATTGTAAATGTCTCAACATTCTCACACCGACACTAGTAACTCTCGTTCCTCAAGTAAGTGGTCCTTCCTGCAATTAAGCAATTCCTCAAGATCAAGTAGCACTAACTTACCTCATTCATCCATTTGACCACATCATCATTATCTAAGGCACATTCCTCTAAATTCATCTATAACTCCAAGCATTCTATTCCAATCCTCAAATGGTGCTTAGGAATCTACAAAGATCACTTACACACCGACCCGTCCTACATGGAACTCTCCAGACGGTACACTATCCAACATCGCCCGAACATTATTCTCACCAACTCTCTCAACCAAATCCTGGCAACGCAGAACAAAACATTCTTCAAGGCATGCATCACTACTCCAAGAACAAGTCGATCTCACCACTAATCTAGATGAAAGGGACAAGGCTCACGGAAGAGGAGATGAGATACGAACTTCAGGGATAAACACGACATAGGTCTCGAGAGAGACACACGGAAGACGGCTCGTGGAACAACAAGATGACAAGGTAAGGAACTTTAGGCTATGGACCCCAATCAAAGTTGAAGCCAAGAGCAGACGAAGAAGCAAAGGAGAAGAAAGGAGAGAAGCGACGTGAAAAGAACGATTGCGGAATCTTCCAAGGTGCGGGTCTCTCACTATTCTCGCGGGGTTCTCACTTCTTACTTTCCAAATCAAGTCATTCAATTATCGGTTCTCACGAACCATTCCTCCAATGATTTATATACCCTAATCTTCCAAACTTTAAACGGTATCATCATTACAACTACCTATTCCCAAAAGTTTGAGATGTCTCATCTCTGCTAGTTCCACAAATGACAATTCAATAACACTTTCAGGTCATCACCCCTATATGCTATATCCACTTTATTTACTTACCTTACTGTCCACCAGATAAAAATTCCTAAACCATCAAGTTTGTCCGAATTCTCATCTCCCAATAAATTACTTTATCCTATCCACAGACCGGTGGTGCATCCTAAAATTTCTTTTAAGTTTTTCAGTAAATAAACATTAAGATTCAATAAGCAGCCTAGGGTCAAATAGTGGTTCACTTCTTCTAAGATTAAGTCATAAACTCTTCAAGTATTCAACTACTATAGCCAATGATTCGCATTCCCCAACAACGGCCTTTCCTAGCTCAATCACTCACCTAAGTCAAGTGATACTAACTCACTTCATCATCCACTCATCATCATTAGCATCTTAAGCCTATTATTTCAGGTTGCTCTATAACCTCAAGTATCTTATCTAACTCCTAAAACAGTACTCTTCAATGCACATATTTTCACAATCTAAGCATGGTTCTCAAGATTAAGTTCCACCGAATACTAAGTAAACAACTCAACCTTCAAGCAAGTATCATATCACTCACTTTCACTCTCCCAATTGGATAGACAACTAGACCCTTGGATCACCAAAACATGTCTCTCGATACCTCTTAAGTTATTCCTCAAATAACAATATTTCTCATAACACAGCTTACGGTTAACCTAAGACTAGTTCCTCCAAATCCAATAAAAGGGAAGGTTACCTAGAGGGCACCTTAAGAAAGCAAGCAACAAGGTTAAGCTGAAAATATATGAAGATCTGTTCAAGTGAGATAGACAAATATTCTAAAAGAAGGATGTGCATCCAGAGTTATCAAAGAAGGTGATGCACAAAGAAAGAGGAGTATCTTCAAGGTTCGGAAGCATTCTCCAACAGTAGCACGAATCTTCTATCTTCGGTAGAAACTCCGATCTCCACCGCCAAATGGATAAGCCCACGGTTCGTCGATCGAAAGATATAAAAGTGAAGTCAATGACAATCAACAAACACATTAGAGCCTAATAAGAGCAATCACAAAACAGATTACAATATAAGTCCTTAAATCTACCTCATCTCTCATACATTATTCAATTATATGGTCAAGTTAAGGATGGGGGTCACATGAGTGTGTCGGGAGCGATAACGCTCTGGTACCAACTGTAAAACCCCTTGAGAAAGCGGAAATTTAAAACATACAAAGTACTAAAAATGCAGCGGAATTAAAACTTTTTAACATAACTAACATGCGAGGTGAATTAAAACTGAAACTGAAAGTAAAATATATATATACAATCAGCCTGAGATGGCACATCCCTACAGGCACTCAAAACTAAAATATAATCTAAAGCCTAGCTAACGTAGAAGTGTAAGTCAATCGATGAAGGATCATCGCTCGCTAGCTCCATGTAACCCTCTGCCAACCACCTGTCATGTACCTACATACATGTAAACATGTACGCCACAATCAGTGGGGAGTGACTAGAGTTCTGCTAGCCACCTTTTGTAACGACACGTAACACAGAAATACAAACATAATACTCCAACATATATAAACATGTGAAGTATAAATATCTCATCAACTGAATCTCATACTATCATACAATCACTAGTGCACGGCTCTCAACCAACTTCGGAAACTATTTGGAAGGAGAGCCGGTTTCCCTACCGATTACCCGGTCGGGGGGTCTTTCAATCCAAACCATTTACGAAACTGACTTAGAGTCATCCAATGCCTTGGATGAACAATAACAAAGTCGAACATCATACTCATCGATATCATCATCTATGTCATCAATATTAACATCTATATCTGACACTGTACCAACTCAAGGCAAGCAGATATAAAACAGCAAGTACAAAGGTTCAGAGGCGACATCTTAACGCATAACCTAGGTACTAAATCAATCAGCAAGTATACAGGTTTAGAGGCGACATCTTAACGCATAACCTGTATACCAAATTCACAATATCAAGCAAGGACTCAGTGGCGAAAACTCAACGCATGGACCGGCTTTCACTTAATACTAGACTCAGAGGCGAAAACTCAACGCATGGACCAACATTCAATTCACAATCACAAGCAAGGAACTCAGAGGCGAAACTCAACGCATGTTCCCCTACTACATCACAAGATACTAGGCTCAGAGGCGAAAACTCAACGCATGTTCTAGCACCAAACACCTGCACTCCGGGTAAGGTATGACAACCTGACTGCCCCGTCGTGCAGTTGCTCTACTCGTCAGACTCAGAGGCCAGCTTAAGGCATGTCCTGACGCGATCACTCAAACATGTCTGGACTCAGAGGCGAAAACTCAACGCATGTCCCAGACACGACAAACAAACATGTATGGAACTCAGAGGCGAAAACTCAACGCATGTCTCCATACACGACAAACAAACACATATAGGGCTCAGAGGCGACATCTTAACGCATACCCCTATACATGACAAACAACCTACGTATTAAGTTCAGAGGCGACATCTTAACGCATAACTTAACACGCATCACTATAAACATCCAACTTTAAAACTAACTTTAGTTCTTATCTCTTTACATCACTAATCAACACTTAATTGACCCCGGGAACTAAGTTGAGGGAGAGCCGGTTTCCCTTTCGGTTACCCGACCGGGGGGTCTCTATCCTCACTCCATTCCCGAACCCAATATAGTGTCGCCCATCCTCCGGGGACTTCAAACATGTATCAAAAGTACAAGGAACAAGTCTCAATCAAAACCGATCAACCGTTTAAAAGTTACAAACGAATTACGGAATCAAAACAAGCTACAGGGGTCCCCAGCCGGTCGGCAGGCAGCCGGCCCACCGGTTGGACACCCAACTCAGCCTTCCTCTTTTCAATACGCAAAAACCCAAAAAGGGCTCCCAGCCGGTCGGCAGGCAGCCGGCCCACCGGCTGGGGAGCCAAATCCCCTCTATTCACTTTTACGCAAGACAAATCAAAGAGGCTCCCAGCCGGTTGGCAGGCGGCCGGTCTACCGGCTGGGCACCTCACATCCTAACTTTAATTTACACAAAACAACCCCAAAAGAGGTTACCAGCCGGTCTGCAGGCAGTCGGCCTACCGGCTGGCAACTAAAAGCCTATTTTCCCAAAACTCGCAAAAACCACCAAAGACACTCCCAGCCGGTCGACCGGCGGCCGGTCGGTCGACCGGCTCAGAGAGCCTGATCGCAAAATCGCGATTTCTAGCAATAAAGAAATTCGACCAAAACGATTTTAAACTTCGATAAATACTAACAGCATACAATCCCCAGCATATGTATACATTGAATACACTAATTACAATCATCAAATTCCACAAACAAGCCTCGATAAGATAATCACTCGTATCCGTCTTAAGCACTAATTTATGAAATTTGAACAGTACACATAGGAAATATCATCTAAGTATATAAACATCATATATTCATATTCCTAGCATGATTCTAAGTCCAATGAACATAAACCTCAAGCAAAAATCAGAAACATAGACAAGAACACAACAAAACTTGCTATTTTAACAAAAAGACCGAGTTACTCGTAATCGTCACCTTATAACTCTTCAAATCCACAAGATTCCGACTCCAAGCTACTTCATTGCCCGAGTCCGCGCTAGAAACACCACAAACATTCTTAAACCTCGAAAAACGTGACCTTAGGGTAACGGCCAGAATATAAGACAGAATTATTTTGGAGAAATTATTACCTAGAAAGATGGAGGGCGAGAAGAGAAATCCGTGGCCGCGAAAATCGTCTCAATCGGATAAGAAATGAAGGTTTTATGAGCATTTGAAGGTTGGAGGTGAAAAAGTGATAAAAATGGTGTTTGTTACAAATCTGAAAAATGAAATGAAGGAGGAAGGTAAAAGATGGTGGGGTTAGGGTTTTGTGAGGAAAAAGAGGGAAAATGGGTCCATTAAAAAGTTAGGCCCATAAGACAAGTTTTAAGACGGTTTAAGCTAAAAACACCGACTTAAGGTAACTATAAACTTAAGACGATATAAATATTTCCGGACTATGAAATTAAATTGCTAAGACGTAATGTATGCAATTAAATGAAATCTTATTTAAATCCTTTAAAATATTTTCACATAAATTAATCAGTTATTTAAATGAAATTCCACAATTTACGAAATATAAATTATTTCTCGAACTTGAAATTAAAATATTTAAACTTCCAAGTCTCGAAATATTGGGATGTTACAGTCAAATCTTATGATAAGAATATGCAAGGGATGATCCAATATTATATATAGTCAATTGACCAACATTAATCGGTAATGATTGGCTGACTAGAGTTTGACATTACTGTCGTATGACGGTGGTGGTCAGTTGATCCCTTTAGGTCACACCTATAGGACAATCCCCTTAATTGATATATTGATCAATTGTATACGATACGAATTGATCGAATTCCTTAAACTCGAATATCGAGAAATCAGAGGTTGAATCTTAATGTAAGATTTATATTTGAAATTGAAATGTGTCGATTGTCAAATATTAATCGACATTTTTGAAATATCGAAATTAGAATGTGAAAGGTTCGTGGTTATAACAAACGTTGTATATCGTATTGACGATTATTATAATAACAATATATTGGGACGGTAATTACGAATTACTAAAATAATTTGTTAAATATGATTTAGTTAATTTAGAAATAGTATTTATATGATAAATATATTTTAAATTAATACAATTGAATTATGTCACATAAGATGTTACATATTACACAATTGTACAAATTACATTTGTAAAATGAAAGTCCATTTTACATAATGTTAGCCGTGTAAGTATGTGTTGTAAGATATTACACCCCGGCCCAAACCTAGGACCAGAAATGTTGGCCACGGTAGCTCGCCAGGCTATGTACAGGACCCACAAATCAACACGAGTCCTTTCCAGCGCATTTTGTCCTCACTCATGCGCATCCCGGGAACCTTCCCAGGAGGTCACCCTTCCTAAGACTACTCCCAGCCAAGCACGCTTAACTTTGGAGTTCTTTCGCATGGATAACCACAAAAGAAAGTGCACTTTGTTGATATGAGTAGTACTTTCAATCTCTTTAAGCACTAGTCATGTAACAACCCCATTTATTTAAGAGCCTTTAGCAAGACATTCTCAAATAAATATAGCTGTTACCATCTCGGAATGTCCGAGGTAGTGAATATACAAAGTAAAACAAACCAAAGTATTTTATCTAAAACGGATTAAATTTAAACTTTCAATATTACAATTACTACGCAGCAGAAAAGAAAATACAACTGATGACTTCTAAGTATGTGGTCTAATTCTAAGTCGGTCCATGCAATTGCTCACGCCATCCCATGCTCCCATAGAATCATCTATCCTGCCAAATCTGCTCCCCATTACGGATCATCAAAGGTGTCACACGAATACACGGTCAACCTCGCGGTTGAGTAGGATAATAATTAAACCAATAGATATGCAATGAATGAGTATGAAAATGAAGATGCAATGCCATGGCCTTTCTACCAAGCTCATCCCCCAAACTTCCACCCGCCTCCTCCTGGCCGGGTCTGCCTCGATCGTCATCGAGAAACCAGCTTAACAGCTGAACTACACCACCACGAAGGTATAAAACGGTGTCTGCCGGTAAGTTATTTATACATCACCCGAGGGCTCTTACCATGATGTCTGCCCAGGATAAACTTGTATACCGATGCATATGCCATGCTAATGAATGCGACCGTGCATGCTATTTCGTAACTCAATTTTTATCCAGTCAATAACAATGAATGAATGCAACCATGCTATTTCGTAACTTAATTCATATCCAACTGATAATAATGCATATGCCACTCTGATGAATGTAATATTTGAATACGCCACAACTCACATCAAAATCACCCAATAGTACCCAAATAGAATAACAAACAAGGAGATAGATTAAATTAGCCTACCTTTTAGCAAGCACGTCCAAACGCCATCCAAGCAACAAAAGCAAGGTATCCGTCAACCAAAATCGTCACCTTAACAAGTAGTAGAAATACAATCACTACTAATATTATAACTCTGTAAATATTAATAATTTATGTATCTATACCCGATAAACTACTTAATGACTTGAGCTAATTATAATTAATTAAATTAACTAAACACCGATTAATATCTTTGTTACGTGTCTCGATAATTAGATAAGCCGTCATCATACATTAAACAATTAAATTAAATTAAATAGATAAATAAACTATCGCTTTTCAAAACCCATTCTCAAAAAAATACACTATGGATCGATGTATACTTATTTGGCCCGGACTCGACATTAAAATATTAATACGGACTACCTAAATAAAGAGTACTAATAACTACTATTACGTAGTACGTACACTACTATATATCTATTAGTAGTAACCTTATTAACCTCAATGTATACACTATTATATCCTACGTACATACGTACACTACTAACACTCACTACACACACCTCATACAACAACCACGCCAACGCCAACCCCAACTACCACCCACTGCACCATCACTGTCACAACTATCACCCTTGATTCGACCACCGTACCGTCATGCCCGAGTCCTCACACCGCAGTACCACACACACTCAGACGCCATACACATGACTCACTCACTCTTCTTCTTCGCTTAAATCGGACACTACCACCACCATTAACCACCACAACCCCAATACTAGGGTCAACTCATACCCGGAAGCTCCCTCAATCCATCCTCTTGCCACGACGACCAGCGTTCACTAAAAACAACCCGCCTTAAGCTGTTATCCGAAAACCCGCAATGGACTACTTATCCTAATTCCGGCCACCACTAGCACCGTTAACCACCACAGGATCCACCATCATCTCCCCCTCTCTTCTAAGATCACTACCCTACCCTGCAACCTCTCAAACTCCCTCGACAGACACCACCCTCACACCCCCTGTTTTCACGACTTTCCGGCTACCGGTGCACCAGCCACCGTGTCCGGCCATCTAGATGGTACCATTGGCCGCGTCTCGTCTCAAAGGAACACAACATATATATCGTTAGTGATCCATATGCGTCTTAAGCATTATGATTAACACACTAAAAACAACGACCACCAGCCCCTGCCGGTCAAATGGTGGTTAAAACGGGGTCAAGGCACCCTAAGCTTGGCCACGGTCATAAGGGTTACGACTAACGGTCAAGCAACGATGAGAAATAAACAACTTGAGATGATGTGTAAAGCGATAAAATAAACGATTAATGAGACGATGTACTTACTCCGCTCATACGTCAAGAGAAGTAGAAGAGAACGAGGCAGCATGACATGAAGGAAGCAGTCAGAAAGAAGAAGAGAACGAGGAACGAACGTTTTGTAAAATTGCACTTGAAATTTTTTGCGTGCGTTATATATTCAGTGCTCCCTAAGTTCATGTGGATAGTATATGCATTGTATACGCATTGGACCGGACGTGCATCTAATATGCATATTCAATGTATTACTTATTTTTATGTCTAGTGCGTATTTTATGTCTAGTAATTATCGGAAATGACACATCGTAAATAGTCATGGTCAAGCCTCGTAAATATCGATTTTCTCTCACCCGCTCAACAACCCGATCGTCGCATTATGTATATAATCCTTTCCCCACGTAAACGTAAATGCACCCAAAATAATCATAATATTAAACACGCTATATATATATACACACATATATATATATATATATATTATTTCACGATAATCATTCTATATGATACCCCTCAATTTTTTGACTTTTTACATGGTACCCCTACACTTTTTAAAACATACATGGTACCCCTAATTGTTCTCATTATCACTACGCGTACCCCTAAACTTTATTTTCCGTCAATTAAACTCATTTTAAAGCTTCAAGTGATAACTTGAACGCGTAAGGAAGCTTGTCATTTATTATCACATGACATAAGGACTCTATTAGGCTCAATATCAATCTCGATCCTAATATTTATAGATATATATGGGCTAAAAAAAAGGTGAAGGAAAAATTATTGATCTTTGCCAAATTATCACGTTCAAAGAATGGATATTAATTCTAATAGAGTCCTTATGTCATGAGATGATAAATGTCAAGTTTGGTTATGCGTCTAAGTAATCATTTAACGCTTAAAACTGAGTTTAATTGACGGAAAATAAAGTTTAGGGGTACACGTAGTGATAATGACAACAATTAGGGGTACCATGTATGTTTTTAAAAGTGTAGGGGTACCATGTAGAAAATCGAAAAATTAAGGGGTACCATGTAGAATATCCCTAATAATAATAATAATAATAATAATAATAAAAGTAATAGCAATAACCATATAAATACAATACAGCGATAAAACGGTATAGTAATAAGAGTAATAATAATAAGAATAATAACAATGTGAATCAATAATGATTATAATAATACTACGAATACAAAATTTTCACAAATATATAAAATAGCACATATTTAGTATCAAAGCATATCTAGTCAAAATAATTACATTAATAGTTTATTACTACGAAATATAAAAATACGGGTATTACAGTCATCCTCCCTTAAAACGAACTTCGTCCCGAAGTTCACTCGTAACTACGGAAACCAAACCCCAACTATACTTAGCACTAAGTAACTACTTGTCATTCAAACTAGGCTCTGAGACCAAGAGATAACCAATTAAAACGTACTATCACATTATATCCTCCTTAAGAAACTTTGTCCCCAAAGTTTAACATGCAGCAAAATACAAGCCCCTTAAAGAACCACAACATTAACCAAAACATATAATAGGATTAATTAAGAAATCCAAGTATGGTCAATCTCAGTCAAACCATTCACGATATACCAACAAGTCATATCGTAAATCGTCAAGATTTTACAATCATATCCTCCTTAAAATATGGTTACGTCCTCGTAACCTTCTATTATAAAACATCACATACCGTCCAAAAGCAGGCTGAACGGGAAAAATAATACAGTCACGAATCATCTGACAAGTTAACTTACTCCCTACTGGACAACTAGCATTCAATTACTAAGGTAACAAAACACCTTTGACAATTCTACACCACATACACAGTTATAGTCAAAATCAAAGTCATTAGCATTATATGTACTTGGAAATTTTGAAACAAAATTAACGCTTTTATATCAATATAGGCAATCAACTCACTCTTATCTCATTTTATCATATTAGACCGGCCTTACTTTACGGCTCGGAGTGTTGGGCCGTGAAGCAGTGTCACATTCATAAGATGAGTGTGGCAGAGATGCGTATGTTGAGGTGGATGTGCGGCCATACACTACTACAGAAACCCTTAAGGACATCGGTTAATGGACATCAGATTTTGGAAAAATCTGATGTAATTAATTTGCACATCAGTTGATTACAAAAATCTGATGTCCTTCTAAAGTAAAGGACATCGGTTTTTATTTCAAACCTATGTCCATAAGTATTGATTTTAATGCACATCAGATTAAATGACAACCCATGTACATTAATTGATAAAGGACATCAGTTATTTATTTAAGCCGATGTGAATTGTTGTTGAAAAATTACGCGCAAATTAAAACACAACCCTCGCTCATCAGATGTAAAACATAATAAAACATATATACAATAACTAATACGTACTGTACTCAATAAAATTACAAAAAACATAATAAACATACATATACCAATTTACCACTGTTCATCGTCTCTTCCAATTAACACACAATACCGGCGTACTAAATTACTGTTCATCGTCGACTTCTAGTTCATCGATCAACCTCTAATTCGCTCCTGCCGCTGTCGTCGTTCATTATCATTCAACAGTTCGTCCTTCGTTCATTCAGTTCGTCATTCATCAGTTCATTCCTTCTTATTAGGTAATTTTCTTAGTTAAATTAATTATTTTTCTTAGTTAAATTGATTATTTTCTGTATTTGTTTTGTTATTTTGATGAATCACGAACTGATGATTGAACGATCGAATTGAAATTGGGGGTTTAATTAGGGTTTAAATTGGGGGTTTAGGGTTTAAATTGGGGGTTTATGGTTTAAATTGGGGGTTTTAATCGGTGGTAACTGTAGTTTGATTGTCTGGACTATCTATTAGAACTTACACTTATATTGTGTATACTATTTGGTGGATTTTATTCAGATACTTGGTATCAGTTGGAAGGATTAATAACTCTGAAACTAGGTTTACGATTATTTTCTTCAATAACAAATATGTAGTATTTTTACTCGATGTTGTAGGAAGTTTCTAACTATGAAGTTTTCAGAATCTCCTTCGTTTCAAGTTCTTCCAAGTCTACGAAGATTGAAGCAGCGAATAATTGCAGCCAGCCGTGGACAATATGATGCTGTTTTTATGTCTGGAAGGTATGTCTTAAATTTTGCTGACTTTTCGTGGTGCATGTTCTCCTGAATTGCAAATGTTGTATATGTTTCTGCTGAATGCAGTGGAAGTACTATTGTTGGAATTGGTTCTCCAGATCCCCCACAATTTATCTACGACGATGAAGGATACAAGGATGTCTTTCTATCTGGTAAACTTTTTTTTTTGTCGTACGTATTTATCCCATGTCTGTTTGTAGGCAAAACGAGAAAAAGTTAATTTTGCCACTCATTTCTATTGTCTCCATTTGACATTCTTGATCAACCAATGCCGAATTCGACTGATTTTTTCTTAGGATATCAGTCTTACGTCTTCATCCCGTCTCTTCAGAAAACTGTTAAATTTGCCACGCAGTGCTTTTCCATTCAACATTCTTGATCAACCAATGTGGATTTTGACCGTTCTTTTATTAGGAATTTAGGATATAATCACAAATGTTGAAGAACGGTAATATCAGGTTTGTTTGATGAGTCAAACATGTCAATTTTTGTATTGTAAGTATCTCTAAGAGTCTAATATTTTTAAGAAATAAATCGTCACAGTTGATATTTTGTTGTCCTATGAAGTTTTTGTTAAAAAAAAAAGAACAGTTTGGTAAAGTAAAGCAAGTTTTTGTCTTATGAATTTTGAACCTCCAACCTCACCAAACTTCTAACATATAGCCACTTTTAACCACTAAACCCAACACATTTTTGGGAAATTTATGGTAAAAAATTATTCTTATTTTTATGGTAAGAATAATTTTTTACCATATAAGAACTTACACTTATATTGTGTCTTTTTCTTAAAACAAATTGAGTTGAGGACAGTTTCACTCATAGACTTTTGTGCTTCTAGCGGGACAATTTTTTACCAACCAGCCATTTTTTGGCCCAAATGTTTGGCCTGATTCTGGTATTTTCACTTGACACCACAAAAGTGTATTGTTTTATGCTTCTAGCGGGATATTCTTAGGCATAGTTTCATGGTAGATGTAAAATCAAATCCGTCTCAGTTTAGCATTCTTTTTCCTGTTTATATCAGACCTATTGCCGGGTTGGAGGCAGGCAATGGAGAAATACGATAAACAAGCACTGTAAGTCGTCTCTAATCCCTGGTTTTGTTCCACTCCAATATTTTGGTTGCATTTGTCACTTGTCGAGTTGTGGACTTTTCATTCTATCTAGACTCTTATCATGCATGATTTATTTGTGTTATCTTGTTGCGTTTAAACGGCAAGACTATTGACACATGATGCTCTTAATGTTTTTCTCTTGTGTTTCCAGTGAGGTAGGAAGGGCTGTTGCTAGGATCATAGCTCTGGCACTTGACCTGGATGCTAATTTCTTTGATAAGCCTGAGATTTTAGGAAAACCAATTTCACTCTTGCGTCTCTTGCACTATGAAGGTCAAAATCCTTCTCATTTTCCTTAATTTAGAAAAATGGTTCCTTAGGGCCTAGGGGCGCTTATGCCCGAGGTTCAGTCACACACTAAAAATGGCCCTGGTGCGCCTTGTAGATATATGTCGTAGCAAGCTGCAGTGCTATGCAATACCATATTTTTTCTTTTAGTGCTTTGATTATGCCATTCTCCTTGCGCTCAATATCATGACTTGGTGACTTGGTGATAGGTCCCTCTAGTTCTTGCTTAAGTAGAACAAAGCAACAATAATGAACTGGGAAAATGTAATGTATGAGGGGAGGGTAACGTGAATCTAACACGTCTCATACTGTACAATAATGGTGTCCTGTGACCATTATTATATATGGGGCCTAATGTTAGTTGTGTTTAGTTAATGAGCTGTGAATTGTGACTTGTAAGTAGCAAAATACCCCGTATAGCGTTTACTGCGTCGATGTTTTATTTGTCAATTATTATTATTATTAAAGCTAGAATTTTGTGTATTATTTACAGGTTATCAAACACCGACTGCCATATTCCCAAGAAGAAATCGACGAGGTCAGGGACTTGTGGGCGGACTATTTTCTAAATGCATAGTCTTTCTAGCTAGAAACGTAGTACGTACTTTGATTTTGCAAACTAAGCCGATGTTTGGTTGGTTGTTGAACTTGTGATCTCTAGGCTATTTTGGATGTCGTCTAAAATGACAGATAACCCTATATGTTTAATTTGGTTAGTTGATGATTTTGGATAATGTATATGAAAGACGACCGACCTTTGTCGTGATTTACTTTTTCCCTGTTTAATGAAAGACGAACGGCTTTGTCGTGCTTCGCTTTGAATTTGTGTTTGTTTGGTTGATGGTATGGCAGTCTGGCTGACATCTGAATAATGTATACTGGTGGTACAAATTACCATCAATACCAGTTTTTTTTTTTTAAAAAAAGGCAACATCAAGGACAGCGGTTTATTCAATAGTATGATGCATATTAACTTGTAATGCACATGGGCTTCGGTCAACAACCGATGTATAGAACATAAATGGACATCAGATTACAGCTAAAGAATGATGTGCATACATATGAAGGACATCAGACATATTACACAACCGATGTGCATACATATGAAGGACATCAGATGTGAGCTAAAGAATGATATGCATAAGATTGATGGACATCAGACTTATTAAACCTCCGATGTGCAATAACATAATGGACATCAGATGTTAGCTAAAGGCTGATGTGCATAAGGATGATGGACATCAGACGTTTGAAACATCCGATGTGCATTATCAAATGGACATCGGTTGCACAACCGATGTCCTTGATACCCATAATGGACATCAGTAAACTCTACATCAGTTGCTAATCCGATGTCCTTGACCATAAAAGTCCGATGTCCTTAAGGCTTTCTGTAGTAGTGATACAAGGAAAGACCGGTTAAGGAATGAGGTGATTAGAGAGAAGGTAAAAGTTGTCCCAATAGAGGACAAGATGATGGAAAACCGACTAACATGGTTTGGCCATGTGAGAAGGAGACCTATGGACGCACCGGTTAGGAGGTTGGAGACCTGGGGTGCCGAAACGGTTGCTAGGGGTAGAGGGAGACCTAAACAAAATTGGAGAAGAGTGATTGAGCACGATATGTGATTTCTCGGGCTTCAGGAGGAGATGGTGATGGAGAGGGCACTATGGAGGGATATGATACATGTGGACTTTTAACCTTTGATGTTTTTATTAAGTTTTCTAAAAACATTTATGTTTGATTTGTTACACTTTTTCCTCCAAAACTCTTATTTTAATTTTTACTTCGTTTCTCAAAATCACTTTAAACTTAATTCTTGATTTATTTTTTTGGGTTTTTATACATGTGATAAGTTCGATTTAAAATCTATAAAACCCCTTTGACTTTCATTTTTTGTTTCACTCCACTTCCGTTTTTTTTTATTTTCCTTTTTTGTTTTCTCTTGTTGAGATGAGAGTTCACTCATGACGGTTCCAAGGGATGATTCATGTCAGCCGACCCCAAAACATTTTGGGACTAAGGCTCTGATGTTGTTGTTGTTTGTTGTAATCATATTATATAGTAAAATTCATATTTATGCACATAAGATTTACCAATGACATTAAGTAAAATTTAATTCATGCAATTAAACATGGAGCAACAACATGCTTCATGGTGTAACACCCCGATTTATTAAGGAGCCTTTAGCAAGACATCCTCAGTAAATTGAGCTGTTACCATCTCGGAATATCCGAGGTAGTGAATAACAAAGTAAATCAAACCAGAGTACTTTATATAAAAACTGACAAAATTTAAACTTTGATGTTACAAATACTACACAGCGGAATTAAAGTACAACTGATAACTACAAATTATGTGGTCTACATCTAAGTCGGTCCGTCCAAGTGCTCACGCCATCCCATGCTCCCACAGCTACACCTTTCCTGTCAAATCTGCTCCCCATCACGGATCATCACAGGTGTCACACGAATACACAGGGTCAACCACGAGGTTGAGTAGAGGAAAATAAATAAGACAACAATATAATATACTCCGCACCGATCCAACGCCAAATAAACTCCGCACCGATCCAACGCCAAATAAACTCCGCACCGATCACAAGGCCCAATATAATCCACACCATATCACAGACCCTTTATCTCTGCACCAAACACAGACCCTTTATCTCCGCACCAATCACAGATCCTTTATCTCCGCACCAATCACAGACCCTTTATATTCACATCGTATTATATCACAGAATAATATAGATAACACTATATACGATCACATGGTATTATATCACACATGTTTAAAAACAAATAAGAACAGTTTACACTTCGTCATATACCAGTATTTCCCCTACCTCAACTGGCGGAACAAAAATGACAACCACCCAGCAGCTAGAACTGTTCCACGCGAAAACCATCACCTAGACATATAATATTCAACAATTACTAAATATAGTAACTTTCTAAATTTGGAAAGTTTCCGAAATAGAAACTTCCCGAAATAGAACTTAGTCAAAACATCCAAAGACCTAACTAAACCTTATACTAATATAATAATAATAATAATAATAATATGTGTAGTATATGTCGTAATACTACTATTACCCACGACACTACCAAAAACCGCCCCCATGAACCCTCGACAACCAAGCCCAACCTTCACTACCACCACCTCCTCGCCGGCAACCACTGCAACTCACTTCACTCCCCTCAACTTGTCCCATCACCGACGCCCAGCAGCCGTCAAACGCCATCGGCGCGTCAAAACGAGGCCACAACCAGACCTGGTTGTGTACCACCACCACAAACGTACACTACCTAGCCCCCGCAGCCACCACAGACGTCCCTGACACCACCCCAGAACACCACCGTAACCACCGTCAACAAAGATTACCACCAACAGCCATGGTTAACTCGTTAAAACTGACCAAACACGTACACCCGACGCCAACATGACTACCACCGACAACCATGGCTACCACCACACCCAGACGCTCACACACGTATCTATCCCACAACCACCACGACACCCTAACCACGAAAACCAAAAACGAAAACAGAAAAAAAACGAAGGAACTCACCCAGACTCGTATTGGTTTCGGTTCGGAAAGTTACGATAATCATCCTGGACCACCGCCGCCGTCGCCGCCACTCACTCTCACTACAACATTGCATATCTTTAGTGGCATTTATCTAATAGCATAAAACACAAATGCCACCTTAATTAAACTTAAGGTGACATTTGCTCTGCCAAATAAAACAAATGTCGCCTAAACCCATTTTTCCTTTCGCGCGTATACAATAGACTTACCGCCTTTTATTTCAACCCTATTTTTTATTCACCCCTCCCAAATTACCAAAACCTCTAGAAATTACTTTACCATTCCTAATTACCCAGTAACCCTAAATTGATTTTCTCGCTTTCACCTTCAGGTTTGATCTTCTCTTCTTCCTCCTTTTTAATCATCGATCATATGTCATCTATGTTTCTATTTGAATTGAACTATTTTCTTATTTTTTGTCAATATAGAATTCTAATTGAACAAAACTTGTTTGAATTTTTTGCTATTTATTTAAACAAAGTCAGATTTTAGTGGTTGAATTTGGGTGATTAATCATGTATAATGTGTTTTTGATTTCATCTACTTGTTATAGTATTTATTACGTTTAACAATAGACGCCAGATGCGAAACTCGTTTGATGTGTTTGATTGAAGGTTTGTTTGTTTGCTGTGTTTAATTGAAGCTTTGTTTGTTTGTTGTGTTCACTGTCCATTGGCGTTTCTGCACCCCAATAAATTATAAATTTTTACAGCAACAGATAAAACAGTAGCTTGGTTGTGGTTCAGTGGCAAGTTGAATGTAAATAATGCTGAAGGTTAAGTGTTCGACCCCCCTTAGTAGCTGTTTTTCCTTTCCTTTCTTTTCTTTTTTCGTTCCTTTCTCACAAAACCAAGTGCGGGAGTATAAATTATCTTTAAGGCCATTAATAGTATAAATTATCTTTAAGGCCATTAATTTAAAATCTGCAATGAGTTATCCCAAAACTCTTTTTACGTTTTCGTATAATACCGTCTTTACAAGTATTTATATTAATATTGTGACTAGGAAATGAATATACCCCTTTAAGAGTCTATTCTTTGTTCTAAAATTATTATTATTAACATCCAACCTTTTAGTGTAAATTTCGTTACTGTTATCTCATATTTGCGTCCGCATCCCCAATGAAAAAATTCTAGTTACGCCACTGTCACTGTCCGCTGTCCGCTACTCGAATATTAATACGTCGAAACTCGTTTTGGTAATCCAATTGAGTGTCTTGGGTGTAATGAGAGCCACATTTACTATGAAGGTTGTATTGAAATTTGTAAATTGGTTTTCATCTCTTCTTTAGGGTTGGCAGATTTAGCATTGCTGTAAAAATTCGAGGTCACAGATTAAAAACAGAATATCAAATAGCAAGTTTATCTTATATCAACTTCATCTTGTATCAGAAAGCTAGTGTGGCATCCTTAAAAACGACATTTGAGGCCACAAATTAGTGTATTCTAGGTTACTAGTTGATTGATATGGTTAGTGGACCAGAATTTCGTCACTTTTATTAGGATCATGCCTAGTTGTTGCCGCTGTAACTGATTTCGAAAATACCGTGCAGACCCGTGATATGATGCTAAGGGTTGTGAATAGGTATCCTAGCAAGTAGACTAGCTGATAGTGTCTTAAGAAATCTGATCTTATGTTAATTCATTAAACTTGCTGTTTTTCTTGTGTTTCTTCTATCTAGCTTTTAGCCTTTTTTCATATTCTACGAGCAAACATAAATAAATTTATGTCATGCTATCAGGATCATGGATGGTAGAAATCGCAGATGGATTACTAGCTAGTGACAATCGGTGTGAGTATTTAAATGGGATTTCAGATTTTTTAAATTTTGCCTTTAGCAAAGATAAGGATGGGAAGGTCCCTTGTCCATGTACAAGATGTTTAAATCGCTTTACATTAGACAGGATAAATATGTATGACCACCTTGTGATAAACAAAATGATGGTAGATTATGATGTTTGGTATTGTCATGGTGAATCATTGTCCAACAAAGTTTCTGAAATAAACTCAAACACTAGTGATGGTAATGAGAATGTTAATGATGGGTTTAGTGAGGATACAATGAGATTATTATCTGACATTATAAGAGCTTCTAACTCGATACAAAATATTGTTGAAGATAGCGGTAATGTTGAAGATAATGTACATGCACTCAATGATAATCAGGATGGGCTAGAAAGACCTAATAGTGTTGCTGCTCAGGCTGAAATAGAAAAATACAATATGCTTATCAAAGATGTTGACAAAGAGCTTTATCCTGGTTGTAAGAAGTTTAATCGATTATCATTTTTGCTCCAATTATACAACATTAAGTGCAGATTTGGGTGGTCAAATAAGTCTTTTGATGTATTGGTTACACTACTTAAATAAGCTTTTCCTGAGGGTGAGACTTTACCTAATTCATGCCATGAATGTAAAAAGATTGTTGAAGGATTAGGCCTCTCATGTGTAAATATTGATGCGTGTCCAAATGATTGTATGTTATTTTGGAAAGAGCATTTAACATCACAAGAGTGTGAGAAATGTAATGCTTCCAGATGGAAGAGTGAAGCAAATAAACATGATGATCCTACTTCAGTTCCCAAAAAAACTAGGAAAAAGAAAATTCCCTCAAAAGTGTTACGATACTTTCCCTTAGGACCAAGGCTTCAAAGGATTTATATGTCACCCGAATTAGCAAGTGACATGAAATGGCATGTCATGGAACGTACAAAGGATGGAATCCTCAGGCATCCTGCTGATGCAGAGGCTTGGAGTAGTTTTGACAGTAGATACCCAGAGTTTGCCCAAGAACCTCGTAACGTGAGGTTGGGGCTAGCAAGTGATGGTTTTAATCCCTTTGGTAGAATGGACAGCACTCATAGCATTTGGCCAGTTATTTTAATACCTTATAACTTACCTCCGTGGTTATGCATGAAGAAGGAAAACTTCATTTTGTCATTAATCATTCCAGGCCCAAAATCACCAGGAAATAATATTGATGTCTACCTGCAACCTCTTATAGAAGAATTGAAAAATTTGTGGGATTATGGAATCCCTACATTTGATTCCTCAACCAAGGATGTCTTTCAAATGCGTGCATCATTATGTTGGACAATTAATGATTATCCTGCTTTAGGAAATTTTTCTGGTTGGAACATACATGGCAAGTTTGGTTGTGTTTCATGCAATACGAGTTATTGTGCAAAAAGGTTAAAGCATGGTCAAAAGTTTTCTTATATGGATCATGACCGTTTTGTTTCTGATGTCACAAAATTCAAATCACCTTCAGGATCTGAATTGTTAGAGCAACTTAGAGACATTAATTTTTCTTTGGGGAAACTTAGCGGTCCACCTACTGGGGTAACTGATGGTACATGGAAAAAGAAGAGTATATTTTTCAAACTTCCTTATTGGGAGTTTAATTTAGTGCGTCATAATCTTATGTCATGCATATCGAAAAAAATGTGTGTGACAACATCATATACACACTCTTGAATGTTGATAAGAAATCAAAAGACAATTTGAGTGCAAGAAAGGACCTTAAACTTCTTGGAATTAGGAAGAAATTGTGGCCACAATCCAGAGGGAGAAGAACATTTTTGCCACCTGCTCCTTATTGCTTAACTAAAGAGGGTAAAAAGTGTTTTTTAAAAGTCTTGGAAAGAGTTAAGTTTCCTGATGGTTACGCCTCCAACATATCCCGTTGTATCCATAAAAATAATAATTTATGCGGACTTAAAAGTCATGATTGCCATGTCCTCATGCAATGTCTTCTCCCGGTTGCTTTGAGAGGAAATCTGAATGACAAAGTTACATCTACTTTGACTGAGCTATGTACCATATTTAGAGTCCTCTGTGGAAAAACGCTTCACATTCACGAGCTTGATCTACTTGAAGGAAAGGTTGCAAAGATTATGTGTTCTTTGGAGAAGATATTTTTGCCTTCGTTTTTCACAGTCAGTGTTCACTTAGTTGTTCACTTAATTCATGAAGCAAGAATTAGCGGACCAGTACATTACCGTTGGATGTATCCCATCGAAAGGTAATAATTAATTATTTTTTATTTGTGATATGTACATTATTTTGGAATTGTGATGTGTAATTGTTCAACTTATAATTCAGATCTGTCATATTTTTTAGGTACTTAAAAACTCTAAAGTCTTATGTTCGAAATCAGGCTCGACCAGAAGGTTCCATTGCAAATGCTTATCTAGCTGATGAGTGTCTCATTTTTTGCTCAAGATATCTAAAAGGAGTAGAGCCAAAAAGTTATCCTCGTAATATTGCTGATGATGTGGAAGTAGACAACGATAAAGAAGGGACGTGTTTGTTTCCTTCCGAAGGGAGACCGTATGGAAGTATACTTGGATTTAGAATGGAAGAAAAAATGTGGAAGCAAGCACATCGCTATGTGTTGTTTAATTCTGATGATTCGAATCTTAATTCGTTAAAGAAGTAAGTAAAGCCATTTTTTTTGCAAACGTATGTTTTAACATTGATAAGTAAGTTGACTTTCTTAATGCCAACCAAGCAACAAAACCACTGTCTCCATTCTTCTGCTTCACTTCAGTTAGTTTCCCTTCCCCCTTTTTCCATAGACCGTTCAATTATCCTAAAGAAGACCACAAACTATAAGAAAACCTATGTTACTATTTATCACTTAATCACTGCGTTCAGGAATGAGTAATCTGAAAAGTATCATCTATGTTCTGCCATTGTCCATTGGCAGACACTAGTTCAACAATTATCCCACCACCAACTTCCAGACTCTAAAGTTCCTGTTCAGTCATTAAGTCACCAAATCAACTATATTCCACCCACGCTTCTGTTTTACATTGCTTGACTCTCTACCACTCGTGTTCTTCTGATGGTACATTTTTCAGGCATTTGAGTAGCATAAATATTTTTATTCCACATGTTATGCACTAATATGATAACTTTTTTTCCAAAATATTAGAGATCATTTGGCACACATCAGTAGAGTGACTCGTCGAAGGCGTCCATCGCAACGTGAAAAAGAGAGGCTTCATAGTGAAGGTTTTAGTGAGTGGTTAAGGGATTATGTATGTTCTAATCAACCAATATTAGCTGTAACATAAATCTGAACCTATTATTTTGTTAGATTTTATTTGATAAATTTTGTATTTTATCTATGTAGGTTATCGATCCTTGCAATGGGGCAGATCATCGACTTACTGATGACATTAAAACCCTTGCTAGAGGCCCAAATTTTATTGCAAGAAGGTTTCAGGCATTTGATGTAAAAAATGGATTTCGTTTTAGAAGTAAAGGATATGAGCAGGAAATGACAACTCAAAATAGTGGGTTAGTGGTTGTTGCAAAAACACAGAGTTATGCAAGCTCTACTGACTCGCGTCCCATGCTTGGAGATGTGACTTACTTTGGTCGTGTTAGTGACATTGTCGAGTTGGATTATTATGGAGATTTTAAGGTTGTGTTGTTCACATGTGAATGGGTGGATGTAGTAAGTGGAAGAGGCATAAAAAGAGACAGATTAGGTTGCACACTAGTTAACTTTCAACATCTTATACATACTGGAGGTCGTCTATGTGACGAACCTTTTGTTTTCCCATCTCAAGTGCAACAAGTTATTTTTGTCGAGGATGGAATAGAGCCGCAGTGGTGTGTTCCGATTCCCATGAAACGTAGGGATACGTTTGACATAGAGGAGGACGACTATCAAGATGTTGGATTATTTATGAGTAACGATTCTGATATGGTTGACTTGGAAGTCGATTTAGATGGTGAAATGGACGAGTCTTCAACATCAAACTTTGAAGGGTTGTATGTAAATGATGTCCAGATGGGAGATGCAGAAGACGAAGATGAAAATGAACTTAATTAAATGATTTTGAATCGTAGATTTGCCTGATATTGTTTTTTCCGGGCAGGAACTTTTTATAAAGGCATATCTGCATTTTTTATAAGTATTAGTATTAGCCATTGGGTTTTAGATTATAAATCTGGTCTGCTTTTCTTTTCTAGCTTTTATATACATTTACTTTGCTTTTGATATAAATGTGAGTGTGCTGATGTTTCATATTGAATGTCTCTAGTGTTTTTCACCTCTTGATGGTACTGGACAGCTATTTATCTTGCATATAAGCTGTCGGTTTTTAGTATGTCGCTATCTTACTTGTTTCAGGTCCATGGTGAGAAAATGACCCCGTACAGTAAATGTTGAATTTGTTGGTGGTGACATTACATCGGTTCAGGCTCCACGACCACCACCTGACTCTTTTCAAGGTTCTGGAAACGGATCTTCCGAGCCTCAAGCTGATCATAACGGTGAAGGGCTTTTTGTAGACGCGACTCTTGAAGGTCTAAATGTTGGAGGTAAGATGACCCTTTTCTTCATTAACATTTTAACTGTTATACTGGTTTGAATGTAGTAGTTTTGGTTTGGATAAGCAGTTAGATAAGTGAAAGGACCTTGCAGTACTTTAATTAAAAAGCCTCCCTAGGCCCTGTGGAGACTGATTCCAATCCATGCCTTGTTTCTCACTTGGCTGCTTCCTTTTAAAAGTTTAGAAAATGCAGTACTACTAAATCTCTGAATCATTGAAATTAGCATTATGTCATTGAAATTAGCATTATCTCTGAATGTCTAAAATTAGCATTAGTGCAACTAGCTAATTTTCGACATTTCTGGATACATATTAATCATTTATAGAATTCAACATACTTAAGTCTTTTAACTGTTTACTTCAATTTATTTCTCCCTTTATCTTTATAGATCATTCGCAATCTGTCATCACTAAGCGTAGGGGACCAACTATGATGTCTCATATCTGGAATTTACCGAAGAACAAAAGGGTAACAGTTGACTGGAATAGTTATTGGCAGCCAGTGGGGGGTGAACGATCTCAGCTTGCTCATTTCATTGGTACAATGGCGCGGAATCCCGCCTTATGCTCTTTGAGTTATCCATCGGATTGGAGACTAGTTCCACAAGATCAAAAGAATGAACTACTTCGAATAGTGAAGGTGACTTCTATGGATAAGAAGTAAAAATGCTTATTATTTGTATGAAATATATTTGCCTTACAATTGCATTGGTTTGATTGTTTCAAATTGTGCAGTCAAAGTTTATTATTCCAAATCCTCAAGCCGAAAAGTATGTGATGCAATCAATGGGAAGAAAGTGGAGTAATTTCAAGGCCGAACTTAAAAATGACTTCTACGAACCCAATCGTGGAAATGTAAACAATGTCTTGAATGCTAAGCCTGATAATGTACCACGTGACCAATGTATTTCATTAGTTACATATTGGAGTTCACCGAAAGGAAAGGTATGATATGAATCTCTAACTTTGTTATTTTTTTAAGAAAGTAACAAAGGTACAAGTATAGCCTCTATAGCTTAATCTCCATAGTCTTTGCTGCACAAAACCGAAGCATAGGAGTAGAGTAAACCCCTGCCTCATATCTGCTAATACTTGCAACATGCTCCAAAAACACTGCCCCACATTCTGTAACAGCAACAGAGCAGCCCCAAGATGACAATCACCTACAGCATCAATGTACAACAGCCACGTATATAGGAGCCACGTATATAATATTGTGAAAAACATTGCTCGAAAACTTGTTGTTGAGTTTTGACTCATCTTTTAGATAGTTATAATAATTGTGATCTTAACTATGTTGGATGTTTTCTGAATAATTGTTGCTGGACTTGGACCGTTAGTTGTCACATATATAGGAACAGGCTGCACTATTGTGAAGAGGTTTCACGGCCAGGTTATGGATTTGATTCTGTTTACATGGTTAAAATGGACAGGAGCGCAGTGTTAAAAATAGACAGAGTCGTGAATGTCAGATTATGGCACACACTGCTGGATCGAAAAGTTTTGCGTGCATTATTGAAGAACAGGTTTGTGCTTGTCTCCTACGGTTATAATATATTAGCATAGAGGTTATACCTTCGAAATAAAGGTGATTTGTCACATGAATTTTATTTGAGAAGATTTGTCACATGAATTTTATTTGAGCAGATTTGTCACATGATTTTTATTTGAGCAGACTGTTGATGGAGTGCCTCCATCCCGAGCTCATGTGTTCTTGGAGACTCACAAGGACCGCAAAAGTGGACCTGCTCCAATGGATGAAAAATCAAAGCAAGCGGTGGTAAGAACCATGTTAAACTCTTAAGTTAATTAATAGTAAGTTTGACTAAGTATGTTTGAACATATGAGAATTTTGGTGCATGATGGTCAGAATATTTTGTTCTTAACAGTGAGGCTGAACATATATATTCCAACAGATGGTATTTTTTTTTGTGCTTTTAGGAAATGATCAATGCAAAACTAAATGATATGCCAAACAATAAAGAAGTTACAAATGGAGCGGTTGCTTGGGATGGAGATATATACTCTCAAGTGATGAATGAAATTATAGGTCCGGAGAGAAAAGGTCGAGTCCGTGGCCTTGGTAAAGGCCCTTCATCTCTGCCATCTACAAGCCGCAACGCTAACCAAGAGGGGTTTGATGGTGATGATCACATTTTATGTAATGAAAAAATCCAGTTTTTGGAGTACGAGCTCAAGAAGGTGAATGATAAATGTGTCAAGATAGAAGAGGACAATATCGAAATGCAAAGAAAAACACAAGAGGAGTTAGCCTTGCTAAAGATGGCTTTATTTGGTAGAGATATCCTTAGTCATGGTACATAGTCGACGCTTTGTAATGACAAGAAATTTTTGTAAATGTTCTATTAGCTATAAAGCTAATAAACTCTAGCATTTTGATTTTTGGACGATATCAAGTTAGGCTGAAACTTTTGCTAAAATGGTGCCCAAAACCAAAGTATCTACCAAATTGGTGCTCATTTCAAAGTATTTACCAAAAATGGTTCCACGTCACCATTTTTGGTTTTTCCTTTTTTTTTTAAAATTTTTAAAACAGGTCGCAGTCCCAGACTGCGACCAGATGAAGGGGAAAAATTCAGAAACTGTCAAATTAAGCAGGGATTTTCAGAATTTGGGAAAGCATCTGGTCGCAGTCTGGGATTGCGACCAGATGAAGGCATAAATTTTGTAAAAACACAAATTGGGCAGTGACTTTGAGAATAGGATTCCTTCATCTGGTCGCAGTCCCAGACTGCGACCGGTTACGTACTACCCTTTCAAAACCGGGTTTCCCCCTTCCCCTTCCTCATTCCACCTAAATTCTAAAAAAATCCCCAAATCACACTCAAACCCTAACTTTTCGCCTATTCAATTTGTAGCTTATTTCCGCCCAAATCCTTCCATTTTCACTTCAATTAACACTCTAAGGTAACAATCTACACTTTCTTTTATATAAATTGTAATTATTTCAATTAGAAATTGATTAATTTGTGAAATTTTAGTTTATGTCATTTTGCATTTTAGGCTTTAATTTGGTTTTAGTTGTTGAATTTTTAGGTTGTATTTAGTCATTTGGTTGATTAATTTAGTTAATTTGTTATCAATAGGCATAATGGAGAAGACTAACTATCCTTTGTGTTGTTACTCTAATGGTGAAATATTGGTTGAGGGAGAGAACATTAGCTATAAGGATGGGGATCAATTTTTTGTGTTTGTTGGTAGCAATGACACATTTGATGAGTTGACTTCTTTAATTTGTGATGAATTAGAGGTTGATTGTAGTCAATTTGGTTTGAAAATTAAGATGAAGTATCCTAGTGCGAAAGGGTATAAGTTGATATCTTTAGCTAATGATCGTGCTTTGAGGGCGTTGTGGTCTAGTGTGTATCATTCAAATGCGGCTTCTATGGATTTATATATTGAGTTGATACCCATCCAACAACCTAGTCCAATACCTTCCAACATGGGAAGTAACCTTAGTTTTTCGAACATATTGGGTCAAGTGATGAGAGGAGAGAATCCCATGCTATCTTCAATACCTTCCTCCATTGAGAACAATGTTGATCAATATGAATTTGATGTAAATGTGGATGGGGATGAGTTTGAAGAGAATGAGGATGATATCTTGAGAAATGAGGTGGATGAGGAAGATGACGGTGAAGATCTTGTTACACCTTCCGCTCCTAGTGGGGAGTTTACTGTCGTTCATGCTGTTAACGAAGAATTTGTTAATAGTTGGTGTGGTGAGAGTGAAGTTAATTATGTTAGTGGTGGAGAATTTGGTGTTGGGCAAAGATTTAATTCTAAACTTGTCTTAACACATCTTGTTCGCCAATATCATATTCAAAGAAATCAAATGTTTAGAACAACGGAATCAAAACCTTACACCGTGACATTCAAATGTTCTAGAAAACCACATCCTTGCCATTGGAAATTAAGAGCCTCTCAAAAAGATGTGACTAAGGATGCCTTTTTTATAGTCACATACAATGGTCCTCACCATACTTCATGTGTAGTTGATGCTCCTCCCATTGACCATCCTAACTTGAACAAGGCCTTTATTGCAAAACACATACAAACACTCGTTAAGGCGGATTGGGGAGCCAAAATATCTCTACTTAGAGCTTCGATGACCACTCAATTCAATTTCACACCTTCTTATATGAAAACATGGCATGCAAAACAACGAGCTATGTCGGAATTGTATGGTGATTGGGAGAAGTCATACGAATACCTTCCTCGTTATTTTGAAGCTTTGAAAGATGCAAATCCGGGAACCGTTGTTGTATTTGCTAATAAACCGACACCCTATCCGAATGTCGAGCAATTTGATAGGGTTTTTTGGGCATTTGGTCCTTCTATTAGGGGATTTGAACATTGTAGGTCACTAATTACAATTGATGGCACTCATTTGTATGGGAAATATAAAGGGGTTCTTTTAATTGCTATTGGGGTTGATGCAAATGATCAAATTTTTCCATTAGCTTTTGCAATTGTTGATTGTGAAAGTATAGATACATGGCAATGGTTTTTGGGATGTATCAGACAATATGTCACAAAAAGAGAGGGTCTTTGTGTTATCTCCGATCGGCATGTTGGTATTTTGCGGGCTATGAATGATGTTGATGGTGGTTGGGTGGAACCACATGCATATCATAGGTTTTGCTTAAGGCATCATGCATCTAACATAAACACCAAATTCAAAAGCAATGAATTGAAGCTAGCTTTTCTTTCAACTGCAAGTGCAAAACAACTCAAGAGGTTTAATAGAGGAATGGAGAAAATAGGGGAAATGAACCCTAGTGCTAGAGCTTTACTTGAAAGCATTCCTGCAAGCAAATGGTCGTTATGTCACGATGGCGGTCATAGATATGGAATTAGAACAACCAATAATTCTGAATGTTTCAACGGTGTATTGAAACGTGTTCGATTTTTGCCCATAACTGCTCTTGTGAAAGCCACCTTTTTTCGACTCAATACTTACTTTGTTGAGAGGCGTGAGAATGCTAGACAAAGGATGCTACTGGGTAACATATGGTCAGAGAAAGTTCAACAAAAGCTTGATAAAATTGTTGACTTATCCGTACATCACGAGGTCACGGTTTTTGATCATCAAGAAGGTATTTACGAAGTTGTCACTGGGCGTGGTAATAGATTAACAAATGCGGGGAAACATTCACAAAAGGTCGTCCTTTCTCAAAGGACTTGCACATGTAATAAGTGGCAAATATATCATTACCCATGTTCACATGTGATGGCGGTCTGTCGAGCTTATAGCATAAGTAGTGACCAATTTGTGGACAATGTTTACTCTTGTGGCGAGCTATATGGGGCATATCGAGCTTGTTTCCAACCGGTTCCGGATGAGGCTAATTGGATGCCATGGAATGGAACAAAACTAGTGCCTAACACTAACTTGAAGAGAGGTGGAGGGAGACCTAAGGCATCTAGGATTCATAATGAAATGGATTCACGTTCCACGGTTACATGTAGCCTGTGTGGTGTTGAGGGTCATAACAAGCGAGGTTGTCCATCAAAAGCAACTTCTTCAAGTGCTTCTAATTTGAACTTTGCAACAATGTGATGTATTTTCCATAGTATTCGGTTGTAGTTATTTTACTTATCTTATGTAATTTTCCTATTAATCGGATTAAGTTTGAATAGTTTAGTTATGTACTCGGTTGTAGTTCCTTTTGAACAATGTTAGTTATGTACTCGGTTGTAGTCCCTTTTGAACAATTTTCGTTGTTTTAATTTAAGGCTACTAGTTTACTTATGTTCTTATTTGGCATTATACAGATACTTTGTTGTGGGTTGTCTCTATTTTGCAGGTCAAATGGATCCTGGACCTCATGATGACAGCATTTTACATCTCCAAAATTCACATAGGAGTACTGCAATATGGGAAGGAGAGGTAAAATTCCAACGATTGTTTGTCATTTAGTACACAATTTGCCAACATTACTAATATTAGATGTCACTTGTTCTTAAAGGAATGTGGCACATTGATGTGTCGGAGTCACTTGAAAGCTCTTCTAAGCTTCAGGGTTCCCGATCCCGTTCAGAACTACGTAAGCGGAACCCAATTTGCCGGAATAGCTAGACTCCGTTTTGTGCCAACAGATAGCGACTTGATCACGGCATTAGTTGAGAGGTGGAGGGAAGAAACCCACACCTTTCACTTGCCATTCGGGGAAGCGACCATTACCCTTCAAGATGTCCAAGTATTATTTGGACTAAAGGTGACCGGGAGACCTGTAACGGGTAGTAGTGAACACCCTTGGGCATACATGTGTGAACAACTGCTAGGTGCTAGACCATCAAATGTAGCACTTAAGGGTTCCAAGCTTAAACTTGTATGGCTACATGACAATTTTCAGCAGCTACCACAAAATGCGAGTGAGGCCACTTTGCATCAGTATGTGAAAGCTTATCTACTTTATTTGATTGGGGCAGTAATGTTTCCGGACAAAACCGGAAACCGAGTGAGCACACTATACCTTCCCTTGTTGGAGGATTTGGGGAGATTGGATGAAATAAGTTGGGGAGTGGAGTTCTTGCATGCCTATACCGAAACATGTGTAGGGCAAGCAAGAAAGGGGTTTTCCAAATGGCCGGTCCGGTACTTTTGCTGCAACTTTGGAGTTGGGAGAGGATCTCGATAGCCCGTCCGGTTATTAGGAGGTCAACCATCCCAATGGAAGAGGGTGTGGACTACCCACTCGGTTCACAAATGCAAGTTGGTGTTGATCCTTTGGGATGTAGATGGCTTAGGGTAGCCCGATATTATAAGGATCATCGCCTAGGTTTAAATGTCCTAAGAGACTTGTTCGATACAATGGTTGAGTTGCAGTTTGTTTGGGTACCCTACACTCAAACAATACTCAATTATTTGCCACAAAGATGCACGGAAAATCAAGAGGAGTGGTATGTTATCGCTCCTCTAATTTGTTTCGAGATGATTGAGTGGCATTTACCAAACCGTGTTATGCGCCAATTTGGGTGGGACCAACCTATTCCTGAATTGTGCAACACCTGTCCCGAGTTGCATGCTTCTAATCGCCAAGGAGATACTACGGCGAACTATGCAATCGAGTTTGCTCCTTACATAACCCAATGGCGAAACCGAATGCGCAAGACCGTTCAACCGGGTACTCCATACTCAGGGATTATGAGTCGGGATGCAGAATATTACGAGTGGTACAACGCTATCACACGTCTCCGTATTGCCCCACCACGTGCATATATAAATCAAGATTATGCGGATCATCACTACTACTACCCTACCGCCACCGATTACCAAACCCTCGTAAGTATTCTAACAATGTTTTATTAGATTGTTATTTATTTATCAACTATTAGTATTCTAACAATGTTTTATTTTCAAAATGTAGACGGAAATGGGCGTAAACAACTACAACGCCACGAATGACCTCATCAACAACTACCCTGAGAACGCTCCTTTGGGTATGTATCAAGTTCTCGAGAGGGTTCGCAACATGTCACTTGAAGCTTTGCGAAACACGAACCAAGGTCACCTCGTGCATTATCAAGAACCGGAAGAACCGACTCCTCCATCACCACCAAGATACGACTTCCGACATCTCGATCATCGTATTCAAGGCCAAGAAGGTGAAGCGGGTGCGTCCACATCACAAGCACGAAAGAAGGGAAAGAGTCGAAGGCAAGATTAGTGGATTGTCGCTTAGTTGTTTTGTTATTGTTAATTTCAAACATTAGGAAGTAACGAATCTTTAGTTGTTTTGTTACAATTTATGCATCTTTAATGAAATGAGGTTGGATTCCAAAATCATGTTGTTGTTTGTCTGCTGTGGGTGATTTAAAATGCAGGGACATGAAAAACGAATGAATCGAAAGAAGGAATGAATGGAAAACATGTCCATGATTAGAAATCTTTCTGATTTTTTTCCAAGCCACCCTTCATCTGGTCGCTGTCCCAGACTGCGACCAGATGCATACTAAAAATTTGCCCTTCATCTGGTCGCTGTCCCAGACTGCGACCAGATGAACCTCCATCTTCTGTAACTTTCTGCCCAATTTGTGTTTTTACAAAATTTATGCCCTTCATCTGGTCGCAATCCCAGACTGCGACCAGATGCTTTCCCAAATTCTCAAAATCCCTGCTCAATTTGACAGTTTCTGAATTTTTCCCCTTCATCTGGTCGCAGTCTGGGACTGCGACCTGTTTTAAAAATTTTAAAAAAAAAAGGAAAAACCAAAAATGGTGACGTGGAACCATTTTTGGCAAATACTTTGAAACGAGCACCAATTTGATAGATAGTTTCGTTTTGGGCACCATTTTAGCAAAAGTTTCAGTTAGGCTTGGGGTATCTTTTGATAAGGTCGCAATGAATTGAGTTAGTTTTACTAAAGCCTTGTAATGACAAGTTTTAATTTTAATATTATATATTATATTTCATTTTATATGTTTTTGTCTTTTTTACTAGTTACAGGTATTTTTTATTTTACGGAAAATAAATAGATATAATAATTTAAATAAAACAAATAATATCACGTGTATCTAGGCAACAAAATAAAAATCTGATATTAAAGGAAACAGAAAAATGGTGGATCTCTTAATTCATAAGAAGAGATTAGATGGCGTTTATTCTAGCCTTTACCAGCATATCCAGCAAATGCCATTAAAGCTTTTAACGACACTGAATAAGGCGGCATTTACCTTTATGCTGTTATATGTTTACGCGGCATTTATATATGCCGCTAGAATCAAAATTAAACGCCACTAAAGATATGCAATGTTGTAGTGCTTTCCCGCGTGCGTGGTGCAAACTGTCGTGTCAACCGCCTATCTCTCTCTCGTATCACCGACCGCCACCGTTACTAATGGTGAGGGTGGGTGGAAGTATACAAAAATAGGGTTTTAGGGGGGTTGGGTGACCGAGCGTGGTATCCGTGGTAGGCTGATAGGGTTCCTTACTATGATAGGGTTCCATATTAGAAGTGGGTCATTCGTAACGGATATGGTAACTTGGCCCATATCGATGAGGGCAAATTCTACTACCCATACGATCCTTTTTAGAAGTACCGGCCCAACTCGATCCACCATCAAAACTCGTAACACTCTTATTAACTTAATCCATATACTAACGCTTGTGATTAAAATAGTATGATAACATCATATAAGACTTATCTTATTAAGTCTCGAGTCAAACCCGAGTCTTAAAATATAACAACTCTTATTTGATAATTAATTATCGAGTATAAAAGGGTAAAAAATTATCACTCGCCATATAACTACTAACTTATCATAGTAAAATAATTACGAGGTATTACAGTCTCTCCCCCTTAAAATGGACTTCGTCCCGAAGTTCAACCACACCAACACACACACATAAATAAATATTAAATTTAACGAGTATAAAATAATTAATATTATTATTATAGCGAATTACAATACGAATAGAACATAATGCCACCCCGTCTTGACAATTATATAAAACTACTCGTTAAAACGAACCATGAAAATACGGAATATTACAGTCTTCCATCCTTAAAATGAACTTCGTCCCGAAATTCACCATCCCATGATCCATCAATTGGTCTCTAGGCACATAACGAATTCAAAGTGTGGCACCACATAACGTCAAGAACTAGTAAAGGTATTTTAAACACGAAAAGTTAGACTTTACCCTCGTTAAGAAGCGTATAAGCAAATTCAATTCACGAACACAATAAGATGCATAACACAAGTTATCAGATTATCAGTAAATGCAACAATCACGACATAACAATTAGCCATATCATAAATCATGAAGATTTTACAATCCTATCCCCCTTAAAATATGGTTACGTCCCCGTAACTCCATTATAAGAAACTCTAGTCCAATACTCCATCTCATAAAATCTTACTCCAAGTGACCAAACATCGTACTCTCGTCGTCGAACCTAAGACCAAAGACAAGGGGTGAGTGAACTGGCGGAAAGAATCGTAAAACAGTATCACCCTCTCAAAATCGATTCCCAAATTCACGAAAATATAATTCAAGAACCATGGTCACTCTGAACCATAAACAATAACTCGGCACAGCGGCCCATAACTCAATACTAGTAACCAATCACAATCTCCATCTCCGTATCAGTACCAAAATCGTTAAAAGTTCACAGAACCATGCTCCACTAAAGTATGAACTTTTAAGCTACTCACCCACAAGTTAAGGTCAAAGAGTACGATTATAGAATAAGATGCGATACCAAATTTTCCCACAATCCAAAATATCAAACCCCCTGAAAGCCGTATACTCCAATTCGATCGAAAACACGTAATATGAGGATTCGCAATTAGGAATACCCCGGGTTCATTCGTAACACAGCCAAATTAATTTCCATATTCATATATCGTAAGACCAATTACATCTGCAACCTAGCCCAATGCTTACATTCCCACACAATTATTACAGAAATTAACATCGGCATTCAACACTAAAGTCAGTTATGAAATCGATTGCTTGAGTACTCCCAATCTATGCTCTTATCGCATACCCTTTATGTGGGGAATAAAACGCGTATTCACCCTAAATTTGCAGGATTATAATGAAATATGCAATTGTGAATATCGTCATAAGATTAAAAACATGAGAAAAGAAGTACAACCTTTAGTCCTCGCGCAAAAGGCCTAAGAACAGGAATTAATGCAAATTCCCTCCTATAACTTGCACCCAAGACTTAGTTTGAGACGTGGCCGCGTGTGCTAGAAATCCTCTCCAACTGCCTTGCAATATTGGGAGAGCTATTTGAGTTTAGATGTGAGATCTGAGGTTTATGGGAGAAGAATGCTCTCAAAACCCTAATTTTACCCTGAGATTATTTTACAGTGCAACAAGAGTAACTGACATAAGGAGAGTCCTCCTCCTTATGTAGTTATTTCGGCCGAAATTAGGGTTTGGGTAGGAGTGGGCTTTCCACTCTTACCTTATTCTAATTCGTGATTCGACCCATTTAGCTTTAAGTTGTTCGCGGGTTTTATTTATAAATCATAACATGTTATCAGATATTAATACAGTCGATATATTAATAATGGTCTGACAAAATACGATATTGTATAATTACCCAAATTAATATAACTGTTTATATTAATACGCGAATACAATACTTAATTAAATATAACCGTTTATATTTAATTTACGAATTAATCATGTAATCCGTATTAGCTAAAATTATTTAATCCGTATTAAATAATAATTCTCAACATCTTATTGACTAATTTAATAGTCAATACCTCTGACTAACCGTTTAGTCATATCCGGCAAAATGTGACTGTATTTTCATACCTTCACATCTCTCAAACGTGTCCTATAGGTGTGACGTATAGGGACCAGTTGACCACCGCCATCCGTATGACAATAACGTCAAACTTATCTAGCAAGCCAACCGTTATTGATAAACGTGGATCAACTGGTAATAATACAGAAGTATGCCCTTGTGATCCTTAAAGAGATTTAATAAGTCATTGTACTTAATTGTCAAGGACACCAGCCCCAACAATCTCCCACTTGTCCGTACAAGGGTATGTTCAATGACGTTATCACACTACATGTGGAGGACACAATCTCCAACAAACTCCCACTTGTCCGTACAAGTGTAGGTGCGATAACCGAATCTCATATCCTTTTAAAATTTCTCCCACTCAATGTAAGACAATTTGCAAATCCGCATTCGCAAAGGTCGTATCTCACAAGCGATCTGTATCAAGAGTGGTTTCCCCGACTAGAGAGTAACTTAACTGATAAAACGAATCTGTATTCGAGCATGGCCATGCATTTCAGTTACTACTCCTCGAGTGGCCCTGAGAAATGATAAAATCCTGATAAGGGTTTGGATATTTCCCTCAACTCGAATCCTGCCGATATCGCCCAGCATGAAATAACCCAGAAAAAATCCTCTTGGCCCCTGTTACGGTGACCGTGGGAAAGAAACCAAAGTTACCCAAAATCTGTCTTAATCTCAGGAAGCAGTTGAAAGTCAAAAGACTCGACTCTAAGGAACACTATGGAGGTCCTATCCACGACCTGGCACCCAATGTTATAAAACATTTAGGACTCCATAACGTTGTCACGGGGTGTCCTACGAGATATCCGTATAACTCGCCTTTGTGATTGGTCAGTCATCCACGTGACTTATGGCTCGTTGAACCCACCATCAACCAACGTCACAAAATGATTACCTGAGTTATCAGCTCAAGTGGGTAATCAAGGACCAAAACGATGTAATGTTAATCAGTTCACTTTGTGGTGTTCAAAATTGGCGTACAATTCCACATGAGAAACAAAACATTTTATATCATAACAATAAGGTTGAATAGAGTACACGAGAAAATGAATTATTACATGAATTCATAAAAGAGTACTACAACTTAGGAACACATCCAATTCCCATGGAATGAATGTGCCCTTCATGCTTATCACGTGGTAATGCTTTTGTGAGAGGATCAGCTATGTTGTCATCCGTAGCGATCTTTTCAATAAAAATCTCCTTTTGCTCCACGTAATCTCTGATTAGATGAGCTTTCCGCTGTACATGTCTAGCCTTGCTGCTAGACTTATGCTCCTTAGCTTGGAAGATGGCACCGCTATTGTCACAATAGACGGTGATTGGGTCATTCGAACTAGGCACTACTGATAGTCCTTGTAAGAATTGACGCATCCATATTGCTTCCTTAGCTGCTTCTGAGGCGGCATAGTACTCGGACTCAGTCGTAGAATCTGCTGTAACACTCTGTTTAGAACTTTTCCAGCTGACAGCAGCGCCATTAAGAGTAAAGACAAATCCAGACTGAGATTTCGAGTCATCTCGATCTGTTTGGAAGCTAGCATCTGCGTAACCCGTGGCGCAGAGCGTCGAGCCGCCTCCAAAAGTCAATCCCCAATCTTTAGTCCTCCGTAGGTACTTAAGAATGTTTTTCACGGCCATCCAGTGTTGTTCACCTGGATGAGCTTGGAATCGACTTGTCATACTCAATGCATATGCAACGTCAGGACGTGTGCATATCATGGCATACATGATCGATCCTATTGCCGAAGCATAAGGAATCCGACTCATGCGCTCTTTCTCTTCCACTGACTTAGCTTCTTGAGTCTTGCTCAAGTGAAGCCCAGGAGTCATAGGAAGGAACCCCTTCTTGGAGTTCGTCATACTGAATCTCTCCAGAATCTTCTCTATATAAGACTCCTGACTGAGAGACAACATCCGTCGTGATCTATCCCTGTAGATACGGATGCCCAAAATTCTTTGTGCCTCTCCCAGATCTTTCATCTGGAAATGGTTTTTCAACCATGCTTTAACCGAAGATAAGAGAGGTATGTCATTCCCAATCAAGAGTATGTCATCGACATACAGTACTAGGAATACAATCTTGCTCCCACTCGACTTTATATAGAGACATGGTTCCTCGACTGATCGAATGAACCCATTCTCTTTTATCACTTGGTCGAAACGATGATTCCAACTCCGCGATGCTTGCTTAAGTCCATAGATGGAACGCTTAAGCTTGCAAACTTTCTTAGGATGTGCTGGATCGATAAAACCCTCGGGTTGTACCATGTACAACTCTTCCTCCAAATATCCGTTTAAGAAGGCGGTTTTAACGTCCATTTGCCATATTTCATAGTCATGAAATGCGGCGATCGCTAAGATAATCCGAATGGAACGTAGCATGACTACGGGTGCAAAGATCTCATCGTAGTGCAAGCCTGGCACTTGGGTGAAACCTTTAGCAACTAGTCTAGCCTTATGGATATCTTGTTGTCCTTCCACGGCATGCTTTATCTTGTAAAGCCATTTGCATTGAAGGGGACGTACCTTTATTTGCAGGTAGGTCCACAAGATCCCACACGTTGTTCTCATACATGGAGTCCATCTCGGATTGCATGGCTTCTAGCCATAGCTTTGAGTCAGAACTGGTCATGGCACCTTTATAGGTTGTGGGTTCATTACCCTCTAGGAGTAAGACGTCATCTGTATCGTGTTCCTCGACCATACCAATGTATCTGTCCGGTGGAATAGAGACTCTTCCTGACCTCCTAGGTTCCTCAGGGATATCTACCGCAGCCTCGGTTGAAGGAACTGTTTCCTCCAATGGTTGCTCGGTAGTTGGTTCTTGAACCTCCGATAACTCGAAGGTTCTATTACTCGACTTGTTCTCGAGAAATTCTTTCTCTAAGAACGTCGCACTAGCCGCAACAAAAACACGTTGTTCGGTAGGCGAGTAGAAGTAATGACCAAACGTTCCCTTTGGATAGCCTATAAAGTATGTCTTGACCGATCGCGGGCCGAGCTTATCCTCGTGTCTCCACTTGACATAAGCCTCGCAGCCCCAAACCCGAATAAAGGACAAGTTAGGGACCGTTCCCTCCCATAACTCGAATGGAGTCTTGTCAACAGCTTTAGACGGACTTCGGTTAAGTATTAGAGCGGCCGACAAAAGAGCATAGCCCCACAATGAATCAGGCACAACGGTGTGACTCATCATGGATCGAACCATATCAAGTTAAGTTCGATTTCTCCGTTCGGACACACCATTTAATTGTGGTGTTCCAGGTGGAGTCAACTGTAGCACGATCCCACAGTCTTTTAGGTGTTGATCAAACTCGTGTGAAAGATACTCACCACCACGATCCGAGCGTAGTGCTTTAATCTTTCTACCCAGCTGGTTCTGTACCCGATTCTGGTATTCTTTGAACTTGTCAAAGGATTCACTTTTATGTTTCATCAAGTAGACATAGCCATATCTACTCAAATCATCCGTGAAAGTGATGAAATACCTATAGCCTTCTCGTGCGTTGATCGACATAGGGCCACATACGTCCGTATGTATGAGTCCTAATAGGTCGGCAGCGCGCATTCCAACACCTTTGAAGGAAATACGAGTCATTTTGCCGATGAGACATGATTCACACGTGCCATATGATTCGAAATCAAAGGGCGAAATAGCTCCATTCTGTATGAGCTGTTTTACGCGTTTCTCATTTATGTGTCCCATACGACAATGCCATAAGTAAGTTTGATCTTTGTCACCTACCTTTATTCTTTTATTATTCACATGTAATATCTCGGTAGTTTGATCTAAAACATAAATTCCATTCATGGAAACTGCCTTGCCATAAATCATATTGTGCAAAGAGAAAATACAGCTATTATTCTCTATTACAAATGAAAATCCGAGTTTGTCAAGTGCAGAAACTGAAATAATGTTTTTGGATAAACTAGGAACATAATAACAGTTATACAAAAATAACTCGAATCCACTTGGAAGCTGGATTACGTATGTTCCCTTCGAGACTGCAGCCACACGTGCTCCATTCCCGACACGCAGGTCCACCTCACCCTTGATTAGGGGTTCTTGGTTTCGGAGGCCCTGCACATGATTACATAGATGAGAACCACAACCAGTATCAAGTACCCAAGTTCCGCAACTTGCGTGGTTAATCTCAATCATGTGAATAAAAGAAGAAGAAGACATACCAACAGGAGTAACACGGCCTGCTTTAATGTCCTCGCGATACACGGGGCAGGAGCGCCTCCAATGCCCAGTCTTGTGGCAATGGTGACATTCCATGCTTGTATCCTTGCTCTTTGTCTTGCCTTGTGAGTTACTCGACTCACCAGGCCCACTCTTAGCAAATCCTGGTTTCTTGAACCTGGGCTTACCTACTGCTAGGTCGCCCTGAGCTTTAGCCTTCCCTTTACCTTTCCCCTTACTGGAGATCATGAGAACATCCTGCTTTAGACTCCCACTCAACTTTAGATCCTTCTCAGTCTGTACGAGAAGGGAGTGGAGCTCATGGGGAGTCTTCTTCATGTCGTTCATGTAGTAGTTGGCCCTAAAGAGGGCGAACCCATCATGAAGCGAATGAAGCATGCGATCAACGATGATGTTCTCACTGATCTTGCAGTTTAGGGACTCTAGTTTCTCGATATTCTCAATCATGTTGAGAATATGTGGGCTAACAGCTTGGCCCTTCTGGAGTTTCGCCTCAAAGAAGCGACAGGTATGCTCATAAGAAACGATTCTCGGAGCCTTGGAGAATTCGTTAGTGAGCGTGGTGAAAATCTTGTTTGCACCATGGGTTATGAAGCGTCTTTGCAAATTTGATTCCATTGCATAGATGAGTACGTTCTTTATCGCACCCGCTTCCATGACGAAGTCGCTATGAGCGCGAACATCGTTGGCTCTAGCTCCAGTTCCTGGGTGTGCTGGGATTGGCTCAGTTAAATACTTAAGCTTTCCGTCAGCAATGGCAGCATTCCGTAGTGCTGCCTCCCAGTCAGAGAAGTTTGACCCATCATTCCTCAGTCTAGTTGACTGATTCATGGAGTCCATGAAGGCTTTTAGCCAGGATTCACGTGCTAGCTTGGCACTTGGCATTGGGTCTTCACCAGCCATTTTAGTTTTACAGCAGTTTTAATGAACGTGTTCTACACTGAAAAGGAAGATAAAACAAAACCATATAAGCAACTTATTGTTGTGATTTAAGTCTATATTAAATTGAATTTAAACTCGTAGACTCATGCATTTATATAATTGATCTCCCTCAAGAATTATATAAATGATCCCAAGACTCAATTTCCGTATATTGATAAGCCCACAGTTTGGCTAATTCCAATCGTTGGAACTCTTGGTCGATAGATTTCCGTAAATCCTATCTATTAGTCCATCTCAGTCACTGGAATATTATCGAGTGACCATGATGTTGAGATAAAATAAATCATCTGTTCCCACTTACCCGACGTAGAAGGGGTCATATTATGCCTACCGACGAAGAAGGGATTCATGGGAGGCTGATTTATAAAGACTAATCTCAATTTTTGGTTATACGAGGAAGACCCCATCAACTTTTATTTATCCATATATAAGTGAACTAAAAACTAGCATTGCGTGAATGAATTAAATAAAGTGATGGCTTTTAAATGACATGTGACATCTGTATTGTCACAGAAAACTAACGCGAGACTTCTACATGAGTCAGTTTTCAGGCATGATATAGGTGGTTTGGTTTTTAGGCGGAATATGATGCAAGCTATTATCGATGAAAGCGTAAAGATAAATGCAATAAACGTAAATAAAAGTCCTAGTGTGGCCTATCCTACCAAAATAAACATAAAACAACTTGGAATCCACTGTTGGACCCTAGAAGCTTGTCTTGATGTTTCATCTTGGTCCTTGCAGCGGGAGTGAGCATCCGGTCTCCGTCTTGTCTTTGGTCTTCACAAAATTACTAATTTAAATTACAAAAGTAATCCTAGATACATTCTAATTTAAATACAAAAGTAATTACATGGCAAAAACCCAAAACGGAGATTCAAGATCTCAAAATTACAAGCAAGATCGTGTCCCTTCATTACGGTGACACAATCTTCTAAGGCCACACTAAGTTACAACTGTTTGCAAAAATTAAATACGTTATTGAAAGCATTCAAGGCATTCACATGACGATAAATAAAATGCATCAACTAAAAACAATTTATACATGACATAATACCGTTATTATGATTAATAAATTTATACCAAACCACCTTTTAAGATTAAAATTAAGTGACTATACCGTTTTAATCACCAATTTTATTAAACATATAATCCATTGTTTTAAACTATTTTAAAAAAAAAAATATGTATCAAACGAGGGTGAACCGTTTCACTAAATAATATACTATTTCCGTATACAGTATATTATTTTAAGCCATGTGAAAATAAGAAAACAAGTTATTTTCGAAAAGGGAGCCCGAAACATGAGCACTCGACCGAGCAGCAGAGGCACTCGATCGAGTGCCAGTGTCACTCGATCGAGTGCAGCAGGGGCTCGATCGAGTGACTCTTTAAAACGCAATCGCTGCACTTTTAAATCAAAACGGGTTTATAACATGGATTTAAAACTTGTAAATCATATATAAACAACAACAAAAGATTCACATATTGCTAAAAATATCGATTAATTAACAATATGCAAATTATAATCGAAAACAAGTTCGATTTCTCACTAAAAACTCACACACGGCAGCCTGGTACGATGGCACTCGATCGAGTGTCACAGGGACTCGATCGAGTGCCTTCGACAGAAGGTACGGTTTTCAAAACTTTAAAACTTATGAAAAACACAATTGTAAAATTTTCATGGCCTAAGGCTCTGATACCACTTGTGGGGAATAAAACGCGTATTCATCCTAAATTTGCAGGATTATAATGAAATATGCAATTGTGAATATCGTCATAAGATTAAAAACATGAGAAAAGAAGTACAACCTTTAGTCCTCGCGCAAAAGGCCTAAGAACAGGAATTAATGCAAATTCCCTCCTATAACTTGCACCCAAGACTTAGTTTGAGACGTGGCCGCGTGTGCTAGAAATCCTCTCCAACTGCCTTGCAATATTGGGAGAGCTATTTGAGTTTAGATGTGAGATCTGAGGTTTATGGGAGAAGAATGCTCTCAAAACCCTAATTTTACCCTGAGATTATTTTACAGTGCAACAAGAGTAACTGACATAAGGAGAGTCCTCCTCCTTATGTAGTTATTTCGGCCGAAATTAGGGTTTGGGTAGGAGTGGGCTTTCCACTCTTACCTTATTCTAATTCGTGATTCGACCCATTTAGCTTTAAGTTGTTCGCGGGTTTTATTTATAAATCATAACATGTTATCAGATATTAATACAGTCGATATATTAATAATGGTCTGACAAAATACGATATTGTATAATTACCCAAATTAATATAACTGTTTATATTAATACGCGAATACAATACTTAATTAAATATAACCGTTTATATTTAATTTACGAATTAATCATGTAATCCGTATTAGCTAAAATTATTTAATCCGTATTAAATAATAATTCTCAACATCTTATTGACTAATTTAATAGTCAATACCTCTGACTAACCGTTTAGTCATATCCGGCAAAATGTGACTGTATTTTCATACCTTCACATCTCTCAAACGTGTCCTATAGGTGTGACGTATAGGGACCAGTTGACCACCGCCATCCGTATGACAATAATGTCAAACTTATCTAGCAAGCCAACCGTTATTGATAAACGTGGATCAACTGGTAATAATACAGAAGTATGCCCTTGTGATCCTTAAAGAGATTTAATAAGTCATTGTACTTAATTGTCAAGGACACCAGCCCCAACAATCTCCCACTTGTCCGTACAAGGGTATGTTCAATGACGTTATCACACTACATGTGGAGGACACAATCTCCAACACTTTATCCTCTCTATAGCACAACCCATCACTCAGTATAAAAGGACAAACGGTGACTCATAACATATCGATACTACTATCATGCAATAATATACATAATGTCAACTCCTTAATAATTACCAACATATATAAATAGTCATTAAGCATGTCGACTTGAATAAATATTGAAGCACATAGACTCCGACAAATCCATTAGCGCATATTCACATATCTCCGAACAATAATAAGAATAATGAGTTCGATAGAAACATGTTACACAGTGAAACAGAATCGGAGTAGCCAACACCAATACACTCTTGAAGTTTTAACCCAAACTCCGCATATGTACACCAATGCAGACAATCAACAACTTATAGTTCATAATTGACAACTTAAGACATTTCATATCCATAATCATATTATAGGGGCAAAGTCATATTTTTGAAAAGACATAGAGTCAAATTAATTAGCGGAATTAAGCATGGATCGTAGATATATTTCACAAGGTGTACACCAATCATAGACTAATAAGACCGTTTAACATTCCTAGATATCAACAAGTTCAAGAAATCACTTAGGTACATTTCCATCCATTCACATTACATCATTTATCATGATATTACCAACGTATACATATGACTCGCCAAATAGGAGGTTTACATAACGCGCAGCAATTAAATATCCTTACAAGATTTCATCAACACGTAGCTACAAATTTCGTCATGGTGCAAACAATCACTATAATTATCAACCAGCAAGCTCTATCATGGTTATTCATTTTGAAAATATTTTGAAATCTTTGAAACATGTATACGGTGGTTTGGGATAAATATAAACACACTCAAGGACTATATTCCAGTCACAGATAGGAATTAAGATTACACGGAGACATTCTGAATGTCTCCTACTAAAACATTGTTCATGTAAATTGTAGCTCTTGATTCGTGGAAATTAATGATGAAAGTAAACGAATTCACAACACTAGTACTTCCATAAATAATCTCATGCCAACTAATTAATAACTCAATACATCGGCGACTATATCAAGGAAACAATATACATGAAGAAGTCATAGGCTATTATATCAGGGAACTAGAAAAGGTGTACCATCAGTACGTATGAAAGAGTATCAACATGATTCACGTTGTTCGAACAATCACAATTACGTATAGCATTTAGATTGTTATATCATGCTAATAAGTTTTACCAGTTAAATTTTATTCTGCCACTTGACAAGACTCTTCTCGGATAAACATGCCTTTGACATCACATCCGAGCAGCACCTCTTTAAAATTAGACATATAATTGAAATGATTTTATATAAAATTTGACGAGATAAACACGGTTACGCCCTCATATAGTGGGGTTCATACTCCTACCCTATGCCTGCTATTCATGTTACTAAGGCCATATCAGGATATCACGTGGTCACATCTCATAATTCACATTTGATTAAACTTTTATACTAAACTTACATACCTCACAACTTCACCAATTAAACGTTATGCAACAGCTTACAAAAAGCATAATTAAAAAACAGCTTAGCTAACGTGCGAGCAAACATAATCTTCTAGTAAATATAAGGAATTAGTTAAACAGAGGAAAAGTATCGAATGCATACCTCAAGGAAATTATTTAATACAAGGTTTACAACGCGAATGTTTTGAACAATAACTTTACAGCATTTCAACAAAATTTTAGGCATCTTGCAAAAAATCACAATTGAATAACAACTCGTTAAGATTTTACATGGCGTAACATTTTGAAAACGTGAACGATCATTCTGAATAGTAGAGTTGGAACTATGTACAAGCAATAACCAAGTTTTAAATGATTTCTGTTACAAAAGGTAAGTCAAAACGGGACTATGCAGTAACAGTCTGACTATTGTCAAATAAAAGATTCATTTCCCCCAAAGACATATCTCATATCAAGATATAACACTAGCATTGTAAACCCAACTCAGAAGGTTATCATACATAAAATTTTCATCCTCAAATATGAAACACTTATAAAGTGACAGCCCGCACAAACCAGGTAACATTCTGAAAATTTATTAAAGTTTTGGTCCCTTTGCAACTACACATTACTACATCCACACTCAACCTTTCTTATTCCAAACACATTGACAATCATTTGAAGCATAGACATCACTCTGTACCATATCAACATTCATTCCTCATTTCAATTGTAGTTGGCATCAAAATACAGTAAAGGTTTCGAAACTGAAAACAAAATCAATTAAATAACTTGATAGTTATACAGGTGTATCCAAGTACGGAAATATAACTTAGGGGCTACTACGTATCCCTTATTGATGACAAACTTCATAACGAATTTAAATGTATATAACAGGCATAAAATTTTAAATACGATATACGCAACACGTGACTATATACATTCATAGCTTAGACCACACACTCTGCATATTACTAAACATGGATTGCTAAGGCAATTAGTAAAATAATAAAATGATAAATCTCAAATTTCCGATCACATTTGCCTAGTATGCCTATCAGTAAACTCTTGCAAAGTGCAAGGCATGCAAATAAGAAGTGTATTCACACCTAGAATAGCACAGACAATTATCAACGGGCACGACATCCGGTTCGGCCTACTAGCTTTACCCATAAGACTTAACTTGGTTCCCCATCCTATAACGACATAGCATAGCTGGCTCTACTAACCATTCCAGTCAATCATGATCATATCTCTCCTACATCTATCCTTTTGGGTAGCTATAGCTCATCAACTCATTAAACATATCATTATACTATATCTCTACCTAACGGTTCAGGGGTCATATAGCCGCATGCATATCACCATATACATGTAAAGCTCATATTCCAAACTCTTGTTCTCAATACCAGAAATAGTATATCTCAGTCAACATTCAACATCAATCTTATGATTCGTAGTATATATTACCAACCATATTTCACATCATAACTTACCTCATTCCTTCTCCTGCAAGAACGTTAGTTCAAGATAATTAGGTCATTATATAATCTACCCCACTCTTCATTTACTCTCTTTGGGTTCCCGAGACAGAACAGAAAGGGCCCAGGTTTGGTGTGAGGGGGCCCCTAACTCATCCCGTTCCTTTTTGGGGCTCCTATCAGTTTCATCTCGGGGTTCATTTTATTAGACTCTCCCTACCTTCATTATTATTCATTTAGATTAGGCCTGAGGATCGTTCGCTCTGATACCACTTTGTAACACCCCGATTTATTAAGGAGCCTTTAGTAAGACATCCTCAGTAAATTGAGCTGTTACCATCTCGGAATATCCGAGGTAGTGAATAACAAAGTAAATCAAACCAGAGTACTTTATATAAAAACTGACAAAATTTAAACTTTGATGTTACAAATACTACACAGCGGAATTAAAGTACAACTGATAACTACAAAGTATGTGGTCTACATCTAAGTCGGTCCGTCCAAGTGCTCACGACATCCCATGCTCCCACAGCTACACCTTTCCTGTCAAATCTGCTCCCCATCATGGATCATCACAGGTGTCACACGAATACACAGGGTCAACCACGAGGTTGAGTAGAGGAAAATAAATAAGACAACAATATAATATACTCCGCACCGATCCAACGCCAAATAAACTCCGCACCGATCACAAGACCCAATATACTCCACACCATATCACAGACCCTTTATCTCCGCACCAAACACAGACCCTTTATCTCCGCACCAATCACAGACCCTTTATCTCCGCACCAATCACAGACCCTTTATATTCACATCGTATTATATCACATAATAATATAGATAACACTATATACGATCACATGGTATTATATCACACATGTTTAAAAACAAATAAGAACAGTTTACACTTCGTCATATACCAGTATTTCCCCTACCTCAACTGGCGGAACAAAAATGACAACCACCCAGCAGCTAGAACTGTTCCACGCGAAAACCATCACCTAGACATATAATATTCAACAATTACTAAATATAGTAACTTTCTAAATTTGGAAAGTTTCCGAAATAGAACTTAGTCAAAACATCCAAAGACCTAACTAAACCTTATACTAATATAATAATAATAATAATAATAATAATAATAATAATATGTGTAGTATATGTCGTAATACTACTATTACCCACGACACTACCAAAAACCGCCCCTATGAACCCTCGACAACCAAGCCCAACCTTCACTACCACCACCTCCTCGCCGGCAACCACTGCAACTCACTTCACTCCCCTCAACTTGTCCCATCACCGACGCCCAGCAGCCGTCAAACGCCATCGGCGCGTCAAAACGAGGCCACAACCAGACCTGGTTGTGTACCACCACCACAAACGTACACTACCTAGCCCCCGCAGCCACCACAGACGTCCCTGACACCACCCCAGAACACCACCGTAACCACCGTCAACAAAGATTACCACCAACAGCCATGGTTAACTCGTTAAAACTGACCAAACACGTACACCCGACGCCAACATGACTACCACCGACAACCATGGCTACCACCACACCCAGACGCTCACACACGTATCTATCCCACAACCACCACGACACCCTAACCACGAAAACCAAAAACGAAAACAGAAAAAAAACGAAGGAACTCACCCAGACTCGTATTGGTTTCGGTTCGGAAAGTTACGATAATCATCCTGGACCACCGCCGCCGTCGCCGCCACTCACTCTCCCGCGTGTGTGGTGCAAACTGTCGTGTCAACCGCCTATCTCTCTCTCGTATCACCGACCGCCACCGTTACTAATGGTGAGGGTGGGTGGAAGTATACAAAAATAGGGTTTTAGGGGGGTTGGGTTTAGGGTTTTAGGGGGGTTGGGTGACCGAGCGTGGTATCCGTGGTAGGCTGATAGGGTTCCTTACTATGCTAGGGTTCCATATTAGAAGTGGGTCATTCGTAACGGATATGGTAACTTGGCCCATATCGATGAGGGCAAATTCTACTACCCATACGATCCTTTTTAGAAGTACCGGCCCAACTCGATCCACCATCAAAACTCGTAACACTCTTATTAACTTAATCCATATACTAACACTTGTGATTAAAATAGTATGATAACATCATATAAGACTTATCTTATTAAGTCTCGAGTCAAACCCGAGTCTTAAAATATAACAACTCTTATTCGATAATTAATTATCGAGTATAAAAGGGTCAAAAATTATCACTCGCCATATAACTACTAACTTATCATAATAAAATAATTACGAGGTATTACACATGGGATATATGTACTAATCATAAACTATCACGGTAGCTTCGCATCTCTAGGTATTAAGTGAAAACCAATCAGGTACATTTCTCATTTACTCACATGACATATTCAATTATAAAAGTAGTAACAGATGTAAATTGCAAAAATCACAATTAATTAAACGTTTCATTTATGATGAAGTCTTTACACTTTTACAAAACAAATTAGGGCTCATAAGCTGATTATACCATTTATGAAATTTCATAAAGCAAGAGGGTTCGGGTAGAAGGTTTATAGAATTTAGGTCATGTTAAAATGTATCATAAATATCGTCATTTTAGTTTTAACATGGCTTATTGTTTTGAAAACATTTTAAACCTACTAAACAACGAGATTGAAATTTAGTATCAAAGCATAAGCACGAATCAAATCTTAAACATGAATTAAATTATAGATCGAAAACAAAACTGTAAAGTAATTCTTTGACGAATGCCTACCAAGCAAACATTTATTTCATAAAACTGTAAACTCAACTAGTGTGGGATTAGGGAAAAAAGGAAGCTAATATATAAAACGCTAACACTCATACGATTTTCATGATTAGACATTAGATGGATCAAGCATGGCAACAACTACAAACAAGGGTAAAATTTCCGAGGTGTCAATAAAATTCTCATTTCCTTATATTTCCGATCCATTTTTTTTACACAAAATTGTACTCGATATAAACATGTGATTCACCCTGTGACAAAAGACAATAACATGTACTACACCACTTAATCCAATTTATTGAGAAGAAATTACAGAGATTATTATGATCACAAGGAACTAAACATAAATACCCAACCAATATATAAATTAATAACACTCATTAACACCCTTTCCAAATACTCAGAATTAACTGTCAACAAATAGATTATTATATACTTCTACTCATGAGTTCATGCTAACAGTTTGTCTATTAAACTTTTTTCAGTATACTACTCATCGAGACACATCTTTATTGACGTGCTATTAACATCGCATATTATCATCACGTAAGAACATTATAAGGTCACGTTAACAGAACTTGGGGTATGACAAAGCTATTATATTAACTTGACATAAAACTTGTACTTCAATTTTTTTTTTTTTTTTTTTTTTTTATGAAAAAAAATTACAACGGATCAACTATCATGCCAGTAATGACAAAATCCAAATCTCAAAAGATTAATTTAAAAAGAATTTTACAAACTGGGTTGTTCCTTCACAAAAATTTAACAGTCATTATCAGAATCTCGCAAAACTTGCAAAAATCATCTTTAAACGATAACTTATAAGGGTATCATGTAGCTTATCATTTTTAGGGAATTTAAACGACTCTTTTGAATGGTAGAGTTGAAATCATCCACAAGAAATAAGTACGTTCTAATTGGCAAAATTTATAAAACATGGATCAAAATATAATTAAGTATGAACATTTTGACCATTGACCAGACAAACATTTATTATCCTAATTGCGTTGCTAATTAACCATAAAACCAACAACATATGAAAGCTAACTTATGAGACTATCATGTGTAAAATCTTTGTCCATAAACGGTCAGCTAAGAATAATGACAATCAGATCAAGTAGACGTAAAAATAAAATCAGACAAAACAAGTTTCAACTCAACGTCACCCTTCCCCTAAATTACAGACTCTTATAAGTATGATACCGTATATTAACATATCCCATAACATCTCTTATAACTTATTCGTCACATTCTAACTCATAACTATGGTAGAAAGAAAAAAAAAACAAAAGAAAAACATGTAAGTCGATAAAGCTCTTATCATTATGATACCGTCATTATACTACCATGGCTTCGGGAACATGTACCACATATCACTAGATATGATACTATGACATTAATGATAAAGTTAAAATAATTTCTCCTCCATCCCAAGTAAACTCCAAAATCATTATTTAACTACGATATAGTCATTTCATAACGAGAGAATCATATGAACATTTTCAGAATATTTCAAACACCAACCATATGATCATATCATTCTAGCTATTAATCAATCAGTATGCACTCAATTTTACTTACCTTACTTCTTCACTATAGAAAATTTAGTATGGTACTATAGTAGGTCACTATATAGACTACCCCACTCTTCAATTACTCTCATTGGGTTCCCGAGTGAGAACTGAAAGGGCCCATGGTTTGGTGTGAGGGGGCCCCTAACTCATCCCATCCCTTTTTGGGGCTCCTATCAGCTTCCATCTCGGGGTTCATTTTATTAGATTCTTCCTATGTTCATTACTATTCTTTTGGTTTAGGCTTGAGGATCGTTCTCTCTGATACCACTTTGTAACAACCCCATTTATTTAAGAGCCTTTAGCAAGACATTCTCAAATAAATATAGCTGTTACCATCTCGGAATGTCCGAGGTAGTGAATATACAAAGTAAAACAAACCAAAGTATTTTATATAAAACGGATTAAATTTAAACTTTCAATATTACAATTACTACGCAGCAGAAAAGAAAATACAACTGATGACTTCTAAGTATGTGGTCTAATTCTAAGTCGGTCCATCCAATTGCTCACGCCATCCCATGCTCCCATAGAATCATCTATCCTGCCAAATCTGCTCCCTATTACGGATCATCACAGGTGTCACACGAATACACGGTCAACCTCACGGTTGAGTAGGATAATAATTAAACCAATAGATATGCAATGAATGAGTATGAAAGTGAAGATGCAATGCCATGGCCTTTCTACCAAGCTCATCCCCCAAACTTCCACCTGCCTCCTCCTGGCTGGGTCTGCCTCGATCGTCATCGAGAAACCAGCTTAACAGCTGAATTACACCACCACGAAGGTATAAAACGGTATCTGCCGGTAAGTTATTTATACATCACCCGAGGGCTCTTACCATGATGTCTGCCTAGGATAAACCTGTATACCGATGCATATGCCATGCTAATGAATGCGACCGTGCATGCTATTTCGTAACTCAATTTTTATCCAGTCAATAACAATGAATGAATGCAACCATGCTATTTCGTAACTTAATTCATATCCAACTGATAATAATGCATATGCCACACTGATGAATGTAATATTTGAATACGCCACAACTCACATCAAAATCACCCAATAGTACCCAAATAGAATAACAAACAAGGAGACAGATTAAATTATCCTACCTTTTAGCAAGCACGTCCAAACGCCATCCAAGCAACAAAAGCAAGGTATCCGTCAACCAAAATCGTCACCTTAACAAGTAGTAGAAATACAATCACTACTAATATTATAACTCTGTAAATATTAATAATTTATGTATCTATACCCGATAAACTACTTAATGACTTGAGCTAATTATAATTAATTAAATTAACTAAACACCGATTAAAATACACTTTGGATCCATGTATAATTATTTGACCCGGACTCGACATTAAAATATTAATACGGACTACCTAAATAAAGAGTACTAATAACTACTATTACGTAGTACGTACACTACTATATATTATTATATAGTATGTCCACTATTAACCTCAATGTATACACTATTATATCCTACGTACATACGTACACTACTAACACTCACTACACACACCTCATACAACAACCACGCCAACGCCAACCCCAACTACCACCCACTGCACCATCACTGTCACAACTATCACCCTTGATTCGACCACCGTACCGTCATGCCCGAGTCCTCACACCGCAGTACCCCACACACTCAGACGCCATACACATGACTCACTCGCTCTTCTTCTTCGCGTAAATCGGACACTACCACCACCATTAACCACCACAACCCCAATACTAGGCTCAACTCATACCCGGAAGCTCCATCAACCCATCCTCTTGCCACGACGACCAGCGTTCACTAAAAACAACCCGCCTTAAGCTCTTATCCGAAAACCCGCAATGGACTACTTATCCTAATTCCGGCCACCACTAGCACCGTTCACCACCACAGGATCCACCATCATCTCCCCCTCTCTTCTAAGATCACTACCCTACCCTGTAACCTCTCAAACTCCCTCGACAGACACCACCCTCACACCCCTTGTTTTCACGACTTTCCGGCTACCGGTGCACCAGCCACCGTGTCCGGCCATCTAGATGGTACCATTGGCCGCGCCTCGTCTCAAAGGAACGCAACATATATATTGTTAAACCTAAGACTCATCAAGCAGTGATCCATATCCGTCTTAAGCATTATGATAAACACAATAAAAACAACGACCACCAGCCCCTGTCGGTCAAATGGTGGTTAAAACGGGGTCAAGGCACCCTAATTAGGCCACGGTCATAAGGGTTACGACTAACGGTCAAGCAACGATGAGAAATAACCAACTTGAGATGATGTGTAAAGCGAGAAAATAAACGATTAATGAGACGAGGTACATACTCCGCTCATACGTCAAGAGAAGTAGAAGAGAACGAGGCAGCATGACATGAAGGAAGCAGTCAAAAAGAAGAAGAGAACGAGGAACGAAAGTTTTGTAAAATTGCACTTGAAATTTATTGCGTGCGTTATATATTCAGTGCTCCCTAAGTTCATGTGCATAGTATATAGGGATGTCATTGGGGCGGGGCGGTGCTGGATATAGGCTCCCCCGTACCCGTACACATCAAGAAAATGTCGTAACCATCTCCGCCCCACTACCCATGGCGGGTACAAGTTTCCAAAACCATCCCCGCCCCACCACCCGTGGCGGGTACAAGTTTTCAAAACCATCCCCGCCCCACCTACCCATTAAACCGCTATACCATAAATGTTTTTCGATCTTTTTTTCTACCAGTTGATTTAATCACTATTAATTTCTATTTTCAGAAATTTGTTTATGTAATTTTAGTTACTTACTAAAGAAGTTGATAAAATACTATAAAATAGTTATTTTTAAAATTACGTCTTAATTATAACAAAATAATATTTGTAAAAATATCGTAATAATGGTACCAATTTTTGTAATAATTGGCGGGTAGGCGGGTATGAAGTGGGTAACACGCAAAAACCATCCCCGCCCCGGTACCCATGGCGGGTACAATTTCCGTACCCGTCCCCGCCCCACCACCCACCAAAGCTCTACCCATCCCCGCCCCAACTGGGGCGGATGCGGGGCGGTATCCACTTGTACCCGCCCCAATGACATCCCTAATAGTATATGCATTGTATACGCACTAGTTTTAAACCCGTGCAAAAAAAATGCACGGGTCGAAATTGCAAACGTTATCTCGGATACTGAAGCATATAAACTATCATGATTAAATGTGTTATGCGGTGACAATGTAAATAGTCTATAATTTGATATTCGACGTACATATTATTTAAGTTATTACTAAGGCCCTGTTTTTTCTGGCTTATTTTCAGCTCGTTTCAGTTCAGCTCAGCTCTATTCAGTTCAGTTCAGTTCAGTTCAGCTCAGTTCAGTTCAGCTCAGCTCTATTCAGTTCAGTTCAGCTCAGCTCAGCTAATTCAGTTCAGCTCAGCTTCATTCAGTGAGGAGAGCTGCTTTTATAATATCCGCTCGTTTCCTTTGCAGTTCAGCTCAGCTTCATTCAGTGAGGATCGCGGAGTGCTGCTTTTATTTTTACTCGCCTTAGTTTTGCTATTGCTAAGGGAGTGGGCGCCCAGCTAATTTCACGGGTGCCCACAAATTTCATGTAATTTTTCCTTTATTATTATTATTATTATTATTATTATTATTATTATTATTATTATTATTATTATTATTATTATTATTATTATTATTATTATTATTATTATTATTATTATTATTATTATTATTATTATTATTATTATTATTATTATTATTATTATTATTATTATTATTATTATTATTATTATTATTATTATTATTATTATTATTATTATTATTATTATTATTATTATTATTATTATTATTATTATTATTATTATTATTATTATTATTATTATTATTATTATTATTATTATTATTATTATTATTATTATTATTATTATTATTATTATTATTATTATTATTATTATTATTATTATTATTATTATTATTATTATTATTATTATTATTATTATTATTATTATTATTATTATTATTATTATTATTATTATTATTATTATTATTATTATTATTATTATTATTATTATTATTATTATTATTATTATTATTATTATTATTATTATTATTATTATTATTATTATTATTATTATTATTATTATTATTATTATTATTATTATTATTATTATTATTATTATTATTATTATTATTATTATTATTATTATTATTATTATTATTATTATTATTATTATTATTATTATTATTATTATTATTATTATTATTATTATTATTATTATTATTATTATTATTATTATTATTATTATTATTATTATTATTATTATTATTATTATTATTATTATTATTATTATTATTATTATTATTATTATTATTATTATTATTATTATTATTATTATTATTATTATTATTATTATTATTATTATTATTATTATTATTATTATTATTATTATTATTATTATTATTTTTTTTTTTTTTTTTTTTTTTTTTTTTATTTTTTTTTTTTGGTAAAAGGTAAGCGGTATATTAAACACAAAAAAAAGTTTACAACGAGTTGTTACATAAACTTTCTCTGCGTAAGCCAGTCTATTTCTAAACTAGTAAAGCTAGCTGCTTCACGACATCGAACCTGAGCCCGAACATCGTCCAATATTTGCACAGCCAACCTCTTAGGAATAAGGAGCGTCTGGTCCTGCTTGCACTGATTACGCTGCATCCAAATTTGGTAAACCATACTGAGTACCACAGCAGCCAAGACCCTATCTTGTAAACTACTTCCATTCATCGTATCACACCACGGCAAAGTATCCTGAACTGGGATCTGTAAACAAGCCAACTGATTCACTGCCCTCAACACCTGAGTACTATAGGCATAGGAAAAGAAATTATGCTCAGAGGAATCAAATTCCTGCCCACACAAAAGACACTCAGCCTGAACATCAAGCCCATAACTAATTAGCTTATCATTGGTTCTTAGAGCTTTGTGCTTGACCAGCCAACCACAAAATTGATGTTTAGGCAATGCAAAATCATTCCAAACAAACGAAGCCCAAGTGACAGGCGCCACATGTTGTCTAAGCCAATCATAACAACTAGAAACCAGAGGAGTTTCCCTGCCATTCCCCATTAGCAAACCCAGGAGTTATCTGGTCCTTAACCCGACAGATCCGACGCCAAGCCCAGCTAGAGTGAGCAGATGGTTTATAGGTGAGCCAGTCCTGACCTTTCAAGTAATTAGTGTGAACCCACTCAACCCAAAGCGATTCCTTCTTGATCAGAACCCAATAGACCATTCGACCAACCAGAGCAATATTCATTAGTGCAGAGTCTTTGATCCCAAAACCTCCTTCTGCCTTAGGGAGACAAATAGTATCCCACGCCACCAACGGGGGTCGATTGTAATCAGCCGTACTGTCCCATAAAAAGTTCCTGCAAGTAGCATCAATCTTGGCTATGACTCCCTTGGGTAGAATAAATAATGAAGCCCAATAAGAATGGAGGGAAGATAGGACAGCCTTCACCAACACAAGACGGCCAGCGTAGGAAAATTTCCGAGCACCAAAGGAATGCAAGCGAGCACAAATTTTCTCAATTAAAATCTCACAGTCTTTCTTTTGCAACCTAGTAGTTTGGATGGGCACTCCAAGATAATTGAATGGCAAGGACCCTTCCTTAAAACCCGATAAATACAAAAAGCTCTGCTTAATATCCCCAGGCACTCCCCCAAAGTATGCATCAGATTTCTCAGGACTAACTTTCAAGCCAGAAGCTTGCGAAAAGGTAGCGAAAGCTTGGAGCAACAATCGCATAGAGTGAGTATTCCCTTTGCAAAATAGCAAGACATCATCCGCAAACATAAGGTTGGCCAATTTCATTTTTTTGCACAAAGGGTGATAATCAAAAGCAAAATTAGAAGCAGCATACTTGAGAGTACGGGTCAGGTATTCCATACAAAGAGTGAAGACCAAAGGAGAAAGCGGATCCCCTGACGAAGTCCCCTTCGACCTTGAAAGAATCCAAACATCTCACCATTGATCGTCAATGAGAAGCTCGTTGTTGAGATACATTCCATTATCAACTTGATGAATCCGTCCGGAAAATGTAATTTAATCAAGAGCTGTTCCACAAATGACCACTCAACCGTATCATAAGCCTTTTGAAGGTCAATCTTTAGTAAACATTTTGGAGTAGTAGGACTCCTTCCATATAATCTAATCAAGTCCTGGCATATTAAAATGTTCTCCTGGATGTGTCGATTATGTAGGAAAGCCCCTTGATTCTTATCCACAAGGAGAGGAAGCACAACAGCAAGTCTAGAGCACAAAATCTTAGAGATAATCTTGTATAAAACATTACAGCAGGCTATTGGGCGGAATTGGCTCACATTTTGAGGTCGAGTGATCTTCGGAATAAGAACAAGGTTAGTAGAATTAACTTGCTTCAGTAACTTCTTTTTGATAAAGAAATCCTTAACCGCTTGAGTAATATCCCCTCCAATTACAGGCCACGCATCTTTGTAAAACTTACTCGTGTATCCATCCGGTCCCGGGGATTTGGTATCCGGGATACTAAATAAGGCATCTTTAATTTCATCATCCGTTACAGCCGCCAGCAAAATATTATTATTATTATTATTATTATTATTATTATTATTATTATTATTATTATTATTATTATTATTATTATTATTATTATTATTATTATTATTATTATTATTATTATTATTATTATTATTATTATTATTATTATTATTATTATTATTATTATTATTATTATTATTATTATTATTATTATTATTATTATTATTATTATTATTATTATTATTATTATTATTATTATTATTATTATTATTATTATTATTATTATTATTATTATTATTATTATTATTATTATTATTATTATTATTATTATTATTATTATTATTATTATTATTATTATTATTATTATTATTATTATTATTATTATTATTATTATTATTATTATTATTATTATTATTATTATTATTATTATTATTATTATTATTATTATTATTATTATTATTATTATTATTATTATTATTATTATTATTATTATTATTATTATTATTATTATTATTATTATTATTATTATTATTATTATTATTATTATTATTATTATTATTATTATTATTATTATTATTATTATTATTATTATTATTATTATTATTATTATTATTATTATTATTATTATTATTATTATTATTATTATTATTATTATTATTATTATTATTATTATTATTATTATTATTATTATTATTATTATTATTATTATTATTATTATTATTATTATTATTATTATTATTATTATTATTATTATTATTATTATTATTATTATTATTATTATTATTATTATTATTATTATTATTATTATTATTATTATTATTATTATTATTATTATTATTATTATTATTATTATTATTATTATTATTATTATTATTATTATTATTATTATTATTATTATTATTATTATTATTATTATTATTATTATTATTATTATTATTATTATTATTATTATTATTATTATTATTATTATTATTATTATTATTATTATTATTATTATTATTATTATTATTATTATTATTATTATTATTATTATTATTATTATTATTATTATTATTATTATTATTATTATTATTATTATTATTATTATTATTATTATTATTATTATTATTATTATTATTATTATTATTATTATTATTATTATTATTATTATTATTATTATTATTATTATTATTATTATTATTATTATTATTATTATTATTATTATTATTATTATTATTATTATTATTATTATTATTATTATTATTATTATTATTATTAATATTATTATTATTATTATTATTATTATTATTATTATTATTATTATTATTATTATTATTATTATTATTATTATTATTATTATTATTATTATTATTATTATTATTATTATTATTATTATTATTATTATTATTATTATTATTATTATTATTATTATTATTATTATTATTATTATTATTATTATTATTATTATTATTATTATTATTATTATTATTATTATTATTATTATTATTATTATTATTATTATTATTATTATTATTATTATTATTATTATTATTATTATTATTATTATTATTATTATTATTATTATTATTATTATTATTATTATTATTATTATTATTTTTATTATTATTATTATTATTATTATTATTTTTATTATTATTATTATTATTATTATTATTATTATTACTATTTTTTTTTTATTTTTTTATTTTTTTTATTTTTTTGGTAAAAGGTAAGTATATTGATATATCAAGAACAAAATACATTATGAGACTACAAATACATGGATTAGCAAGAAAGCACAATCTTAAATAAATCTAAGACTGCCCTATGAAATCGCTTTGTATCCGTCCTTCTAATAATTAATTAAATCCCAACCAAATGCATCATAACAAGCATGCGAAAGAATCTAAAGACTAATTGCCCCCAAACCCACATCACGTTCTGCCAATCACATACCCAGCAACTCAAAAAAACCGCTGGCTCCTCTTCAACAATTCAAATTCTGTACTTCCTGCCTTGTTTTCAGTCTGCCGCAAACAGACCCAGGACTGCTTCATCATCTATTATCAGCTGAATGCATCCAACCAGCTTATTTTTCCTTATTTCAGCAGACCCAGCCAGAGGCCGAACACTGCTGCTTTCAGACGGACACCAGGCCTGTTGCCTGGCCTGCCAGTCTCGCCTTATTCGCACTCACGAGCATCTACGTCCCAGCGCTTCCAATGCCCACTTTGTTCTGGTCACTGTACACCCGATCAGCCGTAACAGGCCCTGCGTTTGTACCGCCCAGAGGCGGGAATTGAGAAGCATCCAACACGAATGTAGGTGATGCGCCATTCTTTGCTCCTGTACCTGTCGTATCAGTATCAGCGCCCTTCCATTTCTGCTTGTGACTAGCCCCACGCCTCCGAGGACCTCGTATAGGAGCCAATCCAGCCTCAGCCCTCATTTGCTGAACCAATCCCCCCTCTGTATTTGCTGGTTGCTTGATGTTTGCACCCACTGGAACGTTCGGAATCTTAGCTTTCCAAACATTCGCAGCGACATTCTTTGCCTTGCCACCATGCCTGCATAGATGGGTATCATGCCCCACCTTGTTACATTTTTTGCAAAGAACAGGACGCCATTCATACGCCACCTTCACCCTAACAACTACGTCATTCTCATCCTTGAAAGCAATTTGATCTGGGAGCTTTTGGTCGACTTGCATCTCAACCAAGACCCGTGCATAATCCAAACGAGTTTGACCCTCAGTCATTGCATCTTTTTTCACATAGTTGCCAATAATATTAACAATCTTAGGGAGACCTCTCCCCCAACATTTCAAAGGAAGGTGATACAATCTAATCCATGCTGGCACAGACTTGATAGTTTCTTTCCTTAAGTCCAAATTTTCCGACCAAGGCTTCACAATTAAAGGCTTATTATCAAACAGATAATGCCCAGATTGAAGCACTTGTTCTTGCATCTCCAAAGTCTTGAATCGTACAATGAATACCCCATTATTCAGAAATGAGATTTTATCAATGTTGAATTTTGCCCATATTCTTTTCACAAACCCCTCAATAACAGACCATGGGGGATTTGCACCCATAACGAAACACATAACGGACTGAGCCCAGTATGCAATTTCATCGTCAACATCCTCATCATCCAATTGAACCAAAGAAATTAAATCAATATCATTTTCAGATGGTATCAAACCCTTATTATTATTATTATTATTATTATTATTATTATTATTATTATTATTTTGCAGGAAAGCAAAGGATCTTTATTCTCATAAATTGGAGTGGCAATACAAGACCCTAAACCTAACTACAAAGGAGACCAGAGAGGTCCCCCTATAAAAAACCTTTAAAAAAGGAAAAAAGACCAGAAAAACACTACATTCGAAAATGTAGTGTTAAAAAACTGGTGCAGCACAAGGAGTAGCACTGCCAGAGTAGCAATTGCTCATCCAAGTACCCAAAAGCTAACAAAATTCAATACAAATTGCCATAGGAATTATGAAACATTCTTTGATTAACTATGAATTTAAGATGCCTCAGAAGAGTAGTGACAGAGCAGCTGACACCCTTGAAGACCCTTCTATTTCGTTCTTGCCAGATGAGCTAAATAGCAGCCATAAGAACACATCGCTTCCTCTTCTTTACCCAGCCCTGACCTCTGTTATGGGTAGCATACCAAGCAAGCACCTGATCAAGGCACGTTGTAGCAGAATGGAAAGAGTAGCTATCTTGGGCTTCAATCCAAAAGGTGGCAGAGTAAGGACAAGTGAAAAAAAGATGAGAGTGACACTCAGCATCCTGCAGGCATAGGACACATCTGTTTATCCACAAAAAACCCTTCCTGATGTACTGATCAATAGTGGCAAGCTTATGCTGAATGGCCATTGAGCCAATGGTGCTGTGTTTGGGCACAACTTCAGTGTCAAAGGCAGTTCTGAACCAAGCCACCTTAGGGGAAGATGGACGAAAGAGGTCATAGAGAGAGCTTGCATCAAAAGTAGCAGCTGAAAGGAGATCAGACCCACCCATTTGTAGAAGCTCATCCCTGACCAGAAGCAGGTTATTCCAGTAACTTGAGGTGGCTGTGTTCTTTTGGACATACCAGATAGAGTCATATTGCAGATTATAGGCTCTAGTCCAATTTGCCCAAACAGAAACAACCCCATGCTGCAACTTCCATATCCATTTTGCAAGTAAGGTTTTGTTCCAGCTCAAGATTTCTCGTATGTCAAATCCACCCTCACTACGAGGTTTACAAATGGAAGCCCAGCTTTGGAAGATAAGTCTCCTGCCATCATTATTAGTCCCCCAAAGAAAGTCCCTGCAAAGTCTATTAATCTTTTTAGCTACATTCTTAGGTAACAATATACTAGCACACCAAAAATTATGGGAACCAAAAAGAACTGAATTAATGAGCTGGATCCTCCCAGCATAAGTTAGCTGATGAGAGGCCCAACTATTGATTCTTTCTTTGAGTTTAGAGAGAAGAGGATCAAACATTCTAGTTGTCAATCTAGAACCAAAAAAAGGCAGCCCAAGGTAGGTGAAAGGCAGGTCACCAGAGACAAAACCAGTGGTAGTCAGAATGAGCTGTCTAACTTCAGCAGCCACCCCTCCAAAATAAATGGAGGACTTCAAAGGATTAGCAGTTAGGCCAGAAACTTGAGCAAACTCATGAAGACAATCTGCCACAGCACACACTGAAGGGAGGTCCCCTCTAACAAACACCAAAAGGTCGTCAGCAAAAACAAGATGAGTGAGCTTGATCTTAACACACTTAGGGTGAAAGGAAAACCCATCATAAGATGGGAGCTTCCTTAAGTAACGAGAAAGAACTTCCATACACAAGACAAAAAGGTAAGGTGAAAGGGGGTCACCTTGCCTTAACCCACGCTTACCCTTAAAGTAACCTTCAACAGAGCCATTGACACAAAGGGAATACCAGGGAAAAGTAACACAGGCCAGGATCCATTTGACAAACAGAGGAGGAAGCCCAAAAAGATTAAGACAATCATGGAGGAAAGACCAATTCACTGAGTCAAAGGCTTTCCTAATGTCAACCTTAATAATACAACGAGGAGAGAGATAAGCCCTATCATATTTGTGAGCAAGCTCACGAGCAAGTAAAGAATTGTCAAAAATATCCCTACCATGGACAAAGGCAGCTTGCTCAAGCCCAACAACCTCCCCCATATAAGACTTAAGCCTATTAGCTAGGACTTTAGTAATAGTTTTGTAAAAAACCGTACAGCAAGAGATAGGTCTAAAGTCAGTGACACTACTAGGAGTAGTAGATTTAGGAATCAAGGTAATCAAGGTACTATTAGCTGCTCTTGGAAGCTTACACTTCTGAAAAAAATCAAGCACAGCAGCATAAAAATCAGCCCCTACCACATCCCACGAAGCCTTAAAGAACCCAGAGTTGAAACCATCAATCCCATGACTACTATTAGAATCAATAGAATCACGGGCATTCTTAACCTCAGCATGAGTAACCATAGTAGTCAGGGAAGGCCCTGCAATAGTACTAAACCTACCCTCATCAAACAAAGAAGTAGGGACCTCAGCAACAGGAGAAGCAGAACCAAGCAAGGTAGAATAATAGGCAACAAAAGCAGTAGCCACCTCAGTAAACCTATTACAGACCAAACCATCAGCATTCTTAATGGATCCAATGGAGCTATTTCTCTGTCTAGTCTTTATTCTAGCATAGAAGAACTTAGTATTAGAGTCATCAAGAGTCAACTGACTTACCTTAGCCCTTTGAGTAAGGATATCCAATTCAGTTAGTTTCAGTAAGAGATAATCTTTTTGCAAAGTCTGATGCAACAAAAACAGCTCCTCATTAAGGGGGTTAGAATGAAGATTCATTTGACAATTAAGAAGAGAAGCCTTAGAACTAGCCACTCTGTCCTTAATCCCCCCAAAATGCTCCTTGTGTAAACCCCTTGAGGAGGATTTCAGATTCTTCAACTTGGCAAACAGACGGCTAATCTTGTCACCTGGTGGAAAAGAGCTCCAACCAAGAGCAAGACAGTCTTTATAATTAGAGGCACTAATCCAGCAATTAAGGAATTTGAAAGGTTTATTCCTTTTATGGGTGGCAAGATGGAACTGCAAAACAGCTGCAGAATGGTCAGAAACACCCGGTTCAGAGAAGACAGCAGTAGTATGTAAGGACTGGAGCCAAGGGCCATTCACCAGGATCCTATCCAATTTAGCCCACTTAATAGCCTGGGCTTGATGGTTGGACCAGGTAAATTTGCAGCCAGTGGCAGGATGTGTTGGGGCTGGTGTCCTTGACAGTTAGTACAATGACTTACTAAATCTCTTAAAGGATCACAAGGGCATACTTTTGTATTATTACCAGTTGATCCACGTTTATCAATAACGGTTGGCTTGCTAGATAAGTTTGACGTTATTTGATACGTGTCTATTTTATGATGTTTTTCATCTATTTTTACACGTATTTGGTCGTTCATTTACTATGTTTTAGCCTTTATTTCCCACAAATCGTGTACTTTCGTATTTTTATGCACTTTTGCAGATTTATGCGGAAAAGAGACGATTTAGCACCAAGTCCGTACCCTCAAGTCTTTTGCTTAATTGAGGAATAAATGGAAAGTCAACTGGAGTCAAAGTCAAAGTATCCAAAGTCAAAACAAGAAGAAAATAGAAGAAATTCTTCGGGAAGCGGTCGACCGACCGGCAATATAGGTCGACCGACCGACCCTGATCTTTATAAAAGTTCAAATCTGAAGAAAAGCCCAAGAATAAAAGAAGCCCAGAAAGAAGCGGTCGACCGACCCGCATAGTAGGTCGACCGACCTGCGCAGAAGCCCAGAACTTTTCTTTTTCGGAAATAAAGTAGAATTAGAGTCTTTAGGAAACTCTTACTTTTTCTACCTATATAAACTAATCTTGTGATTAGGGTTAGATATCTTTATCTTAGGAATCATCATCTTTTTATTTTGTAATCTTTCAACAGTTCCCAAGCATTCAATAAAGTTTGTTTCTTCCTGCCTTAATTCCGATTGTGGTAATTACTCTTTTTCTTGCTTTATTATCGTTCTTGTTTTTATTACAATTGTTTAAGTCAGAATCTCAAGCTTTGTTAGTTCTTGCATGTTTAGATTATTCAATATATTCACCATGTTTATTCTCAAATTTATAATCGTCTTAACAACCATGAGTAGCTAATCTTCATATGTTAGGATGTAGGGGATGAATATGCGTAGGTAAATAAAATTCGTAAGACCGACTTGTAGCAGGACCACGGTCGGCCGACTGGAATAGCTGGTCGGTCGACCGAGGCCGTGGTCGGCCGACTGGAGTAGCTGGTCGGTCGACCACTCGCGTATGTATTCTTATTTCGTCTTTTCTTGTCAATTATAATATCCTGCAATGAGACCATAAGGAGACTTGTAGGATGTTAGTAATGACCTACCCAAGATTGAAAGATACGGGAAGGGCATTGGTTCACACCTTAAGACGGATAGGTCACTCAAGGCTGAAAGGTATGTGACCTGGGATTTAGGAATCACCCTTATTGTTGACACCCAATAATTGTGAGACCTAGGAACTAATAGCATAGGCCGAAAGGAGCTATTAGGTAGCATAGACTTAAAAAGATATGTTACCCCCCCTTACGCGACTGCAATACATGTTGACCTTAGAATTTATTTTACCTTAGCTATTTATTACCCAAACATCCTAGCATCCCTTTTATTATATTTCATTCTCATCTTTATTTCTTGTTTTATTTTAATCTTTGCCTTAGATATAGTAATCAATCAATCAAACCCCCAAAATTGTTACTTTAAACATTCACATCAAACAATAAACATTCCCCACCTCTTTGTGGTTCGACCCTGACTTTCGCTATCTATTGTTAAAGTTAGGAATTATAAATTTTATCTTTGGTACCCTCAATGACGGGCATCAAATTTTGGCGCCGGCCAGTGTTTACTGTTTTTTGTTTTTGTTTCTCTTTGTTTAAGGAACTTTTTGTTCCTTAAACCTTCCCACCTTTTTCTTGTAGTTTCCATCTTATGCGCAGGTCAGTTCAAGGAGAACTCCTACCACTTGACCTCGAAATTGAGAGGACTCTTAGAGAAAGAAGAAAGCAACTTCTAGCAAATCAGGAAGGAGGTTCACCAACTTCCTTATTTCAAGAAGACTTATTCGAACAACCATCATTACCATCTTCACCAAAAACACCACCTTCACAACCAAATTCACCCATCAACCCACTTTCACCAAAATCACCACCTTTTACCTACTTTCCAGTTTTTCCTAAAGAAGAAGAAGATATGGCAGAAGAAGCTACTATTGCCAGTCACTCCATGCCTCAGGCAAAGGACCTATACAAAGGGTTCACTTTACCTGCAGGTACTGGGATGCCATTCGAGGCCAAGCCCGCCTACATAACTATGGTTGAAAGAAACCAATTTGGAAGCTCGGCCAATGAGGATGCTGCTAAGCATATTGAAATCTTCACAGATTACATATGCTCTATAGCACCTCCAGAAGGAGTGACACAGGACTAGATTAAACAGACCATGTTAATCTTCTCCCTTAGGGACTCTACGAGAGAGTGGTACAGAGATCTAGACCGCACTGCTGCGGGAGTCACAGATTGGAACACCTTAGCCTTAGCATTCTACAGGAAATACTATTCTGCATCAAAGACTAATGCTTTGAGAGCGCAGATTACCAATTTCAAGCAAGGTCCCAATGAAGACTTTAGCGAGGCGTGGGACAGGTTCAAGAGACTTGTTCGATCCATACCACATCACGGATTCGAACAATGGTTTCTTTGCAACCAGTTCTACAATGGCCTCTACGATGACAACAGGGCCTATCTAGATGCTGCAGCTAATGGGAGATTCCAGGATAATTCAGGAGAGACTAAGGGTCTCAAGTTGATAGAAGATGTTGTTGTGCACCGCGCTGAGCATGGTACTTCTAGAGGAAACCAGAGGAAATCTGAATATAACCTATCAGCAATTGAGGCCTTGACAGCTAAGTTAGAAAAATTTGAGGCTGCAGGAAAGCTCGATCTAGGGAGTGGAAGCAAGGGAGGAATATACCAAGTAAACGCCGTTCAGGACGGACCCTTTGCTTGTGAGAGGTGTGGTGGAGAAGGGCATGTGTCAAAATTATGTACTTCATCTAATGAAACATGTGCCGCTTTTCAGCACTATCGTGGGAACAATTTCTATGACCCGAATAATAATAATGTCCATCCCAACTTAAGGTGGACAAGCCAGAATGTTCAAAACCCACAACACATGCAACCACAACAAAATTCCACATATATACCCCCACATAAACAAAATTTTCAAAAACCACCTTTCAACCCTCAACCACCTTCTAATCCACCACCCAACACAGATGCTCTTATCCAAAATCTTATTGGGTTGGTACAGAAGGAGTCACAGGCTAGAGAGGCAGGGATGAAGATGTTAGAGTCCCAGATTGCTCAAATTGCGAGCAAGAATGATACTAGGGCTCCGGGTCAGCTTCCAACCAAACCGGACCAAAAAAAGAGACTCTAAACATCATCTCTCTGCGAAGTGGAGCTAAAGTGGGGAGCAAGGAAGAAAAACAGGCGAGTAGCAGCGAAGGCAGTCGACCGACCGAAGATTCTGGTCGACCGACCACAGATCAGGACCCGAAAATTTTACCTGAACAGGATGGAAACTGGTCGACCGACCGAAGAAACTGGTCGACCGACCACTGAAGCAGAGCTCGAAGTTCCCTTTCGTCCAGATTTGCCGAATAACTTACGGGATTTTCTTTTCCGGGGTGACAAGACCCCCAGGTTTTTAAAAAGGGCTGCAAATACTGAATCCTCAGCTGCTCCTTTCCCAGAAAGACTCGTGCCTTCAAAGGATCAGGTATCTTTTGACAAATTCAAGGATGTGATTCGTTCATTAAATGTTCAAGTCCCGTTTTTAGAATTAGTTCAACAAGTTCCTTCCTATCTTAAATTTATGAGACAGCTTTTATCAAGAAAGAGGTCTCTAGAAAAGGTTGAGTCGGTGGCCCTCACTGAAGAGTCATCTAGCTTTTTGTCTCATGTCATAGCCCCTCATAAATTGGAAGACCCTGGTAGTTTTTCTGTCCCCTGTAATATAGGAACCTTCCCAGTTAAGAAGGCTTTGTGCGACTTAGGTGCTAGTATAAGTGTCATGCCCCTAAGCGTTGCCTTAAAACTAGGAATGACCGAATTTGCAGTGACCAGTATGACAGTCCAGATGGCAGATCGCACATCTATGGAGCCTATAGGAGTGTTGGAAAACATCCCTGTCCGTATTGACAGGTTCTTCTTCCCAGTTGACTTTGTAGTTTTGGACATCCCAGAGGATGCCCATATACCTATAATTTTAGGAAGACCTTTCCTTCACACTGCAGGTGCCATTATAGATGTAGGCACTGGGACTCTAACCTTCAAAGTAGGCAAGCATTCTATTATCTATGGCCTATCTTATAGGAAAAAGGATGCTATGACCCCCATCACATGTAATGCTATCACTTCTGAGAAGAAGTATGAGGTCATCACTACTTCTCCCACTTTATTACCTATTCCTGTATCTGTTTTTACACCTCCGCCCCAGATTGGGAGCAGTAGGGAGGACACTTCTATTATGACTATTGCAGGAACTGGTTTGGGGAAACCCAAGGTGAAGGAAGTCATCATCCAGAGAGGAGGAATGGGATGCCTAAGCTATGAAGAAGATGAGGATCCAGACGTCGTGGATCGGGAGGAGAAGAAGAAGAGGAGGAAAGCTCAGGAGGAGAGACCGTCGCATATGCTTTGCGACGGCGTAAAGAGGATGTGTTTTGCTACTAAAACAAAAACCGTGGAGACTACGGCATGTCGTCAGAAGCCGTGGTCGGATATTTTCCGCATCTTTAGCGGATAGTTGTTTTAGTTGCAGTTTTTAAAACAATTTATTTTTGTTGTGTGAAACTTTTTATTTTGGTTTGCTCGTAGTTTTAGATCCTTTCCTTTATGTTTGAGTAGTTAAGACTTTAGAATCGTTTTTGGCATCTCGCGCATTGTTGGGCGCACGTACTTTCTTGTTTTTTTCAGATTTTACGAAGAAACGAAGACCTCCAGGACGCAGAGGGTTGACCGACCAGAAACATCGGTCGGTCGACCAGAGTCGCTGTATCGCTAAATTTTATGTGATTCACAGGAGGTCGACCGACCAGAATCATCGGTCGGTCGACCTACTGTCCGCGGCGGTCTTTCGTTTCTCTTCCTTGGAAATCGTGAAATTGACTTGGTTACTTGAGTGGCACTGCTGACCACCAAAACCTCCCAGCTTACGCTGGTTTGGGGACGTTTTTCTCATGCGCTTCATAACCCAGTGAGTTCTTTCCAGTTTTCCTTAGTTTTTAATTTCTTTGCATCTTTCCTTTTAAATTTTCTGAAACCTTTACTTAGGCTAATGCACAATGGGGACATTGTGCGGGTTGGTTTGGGGAATGGTTTCGTGTCACATGCATTGCATTTTGTCACACGTTTATTGCATTTCTGTCTTGCATTGTTCTTTTCTTTATTTTCCTTATATATACAAAAATCAAAAAAAAAAAAAAAAAAAAAAAAAAAAAAATTCAAAAATTCAAAAATTCCAAAAAAATGCACGTTTATTTTAGCATATAGGTCGAGTCGGAACGAAAGTATTTCAAGGATGATTTAGCTATCTTACATGTTTATGCCTTTACCTTACCTTGTCAACCTGTTTTAGTATGAGAGTCTTTCGCATATCTACGAGTTTTTGTCAAATTTGTATATCTTGAGACTTGACTTATACCTTGGCAACCTACTATACATTCTAAGGTTTAGAGCTTATTTCCTGGTTTCATTCTTAAACCAGTTGTCTAGGATGTGAGTAGTACTCCCCTTGGAACATGTTACATCAATATGCATAAACATGAACTTGAATTGCTATATACTTGTTTTACTTTCTCGTTTTGTGAGTCTTGATACGTGCATTTGGGATCCCTTTTCTCGTATTTACCCATAAGCTTCACATAGCCAAAATTGCTTTTTATTCCCCAAAACTACATCCCATACTCAGCCTACCCTTCCAAGCTAGTATTTGTGGTTTTTGGTTTATCTTGAGGTATCTTGGTTTGTAAGCTATCTTAAGCGAAGAGAAAAAAAAAAGAAAGAAAAGAAAGAAAGAAAAGAAAAAGAACAAGAAAAATTCAGAAAAAAAAAAAAAAAGAAGGAAGAAAAAACGAAAAAAAATCCGGAAAACACAGGAAGTCAGTCGACCGACCACCTCCTTAGGTCGGCCGACCAACTGACATCATCAGAATGAAAAAGATTCCGTTCCAAAATCCCTTTTCTTTTATATGTTATCACTCCCGTACCTCATTCAAAATATTTGGGAGTCCTTCCTTATATTTAATGTGAGAGTTGTGCTACAAAAAGAGCACTTTCTTAATATCAAAAAAAAGTTGTGAAATATGTTGTTGGGAACCGGTTTTACTAGCTTGGCTACTAACCCCACATATCCAAAAACATCTTAACCACTTTTTACCTTTTACCTCACATATCTTTCATTGCCCAATTGCATGTATCTAGGCCACTTAATAAGATTGTTATACAAAGTTGTAGAATTCTTGTTCATGTTAGATTGCAGGCATGTTTTCATGGGTCGAAGTTAGGTGAGTGTCTCAACAAAATTTCTTCTTTCTATCTTTTACATATACTCACCCTTTGCTTCATGAGTGTCTCGAGCGTACCGCGAGAGTCCATGGTATAAAGTCTCTATAGTCTTTATGTTTGCAAGATTGACGACCCTATAACTCGTTTGCATGATTTAAATACTTTCTCATTTTGTACTTGGTATTGGTTTAGGCTTACATGTAAATTTCGCTCTGAGATTGAAATCGTTCCATTAGTTAGGATCGAGTCTATTTCTTGCTTGAGGGCAAGCAAGGGTTTGGTTTGGGGAATTTGATACGTGTCTATTTTATGATGTTTTTCATCTATTTTTACACGTATTTGGTCGTTCATTTACTATGTTTTAGCCTTTATTTCCCACAAATCATGTACTTTCGTATTTTTATGCACTTTTGCAGATTTATGCGGAAAAGAGACGATTTAGCGCCAAGTCCGTACCCTCAAGTCTTTTGCTTAATTGAGGAATAAATGGAAAGTCAACTGGAGTCAAAGTCTAAGTATCCAAAGTCAAAACAAGAAGAAAATAGAAGAAATTCTTCGGGAAGCGGTCGACCGACTGGCAATATAGGTCGACCGACCGACCCTGATCTTTATAAAAGTTCAAATCTGAAGAAAAGCCCAAGAATAAAAGAAGCCCAGAAAGAAGCGGTCGACCGACCCGCATAGTAGGTCGACCGACCTGCGCAGAAGCCCAGAACTTTTCTTTTTCGGAAATAAAGTAGAATTAGAGTCTTTAGGAAACTCTTACTTTTTCTACCTATATAAACTAATCTTGTGATTAGGGTTAGATATCTTTATCTTAGGAATTATCATCTTTTTATTTTGTAATCTTTCAACAGTTCCCAAGCATTCAATAAAGTTTGTTTCTTCCTGCCTTAATTCCGATTGTGGTAATTACTCTTTTTCTTGCTTTATTATCGTTCTTGTTTTTATTACAATTGTTTAAGTCAGAATCTCAAGCTTTGTTAGTTCTTGCATGTTTAGATTATTCAATATATTCACCATGTTTACTCTCAAATTTATAATCGTCTTAACAACCATGAGTAGCTAATCTTCATATGTTAGGATGTAGGGGATGAATATGCGTAGGTAAATAAAATTCGTAAGACCGACTTGTAGCAGGACCACGGTCGGCCGACTGGAATAGCTGGTCGGTCGACCGAGGCCGTGGTCGGCCGAGTGGAGTAGCTGGTCGGTCGACCACTCGCGTATGTATTCTTATTTTGTCTTTTCTTGTCAATTATAATATCCTGCAATGAGACCATAAGGAGACTTGTAGGATGTTAGTAATGACCTACCCAAGATTGAAAGATACGGGAAGGGCATTGGTTCACACCTTAAGACGGATAGGTCACTCGAGGCTGAAAGGTATGTGACCTGGGATTTAGGAATCACCCTTATTGTTGACACCCAATAATTGTGAGACCTAGGAACTAATAGCATAGGCCGAAAGGAGGTATTAGGTAGCATAGACTTAAAAAGATATGTTACGCCCCCTTACGCGACTGCAATACATGTTGACCTTAGAATTTATTTTACCTTAGCTATTTATTACCCAAACATCCTAACATCCCTTTTATTATATTTCATTCTCATCTTTATTTCTTGTTTTATTTTAATCTTTGCCTTAGATATAGTAATCAATCAATCAAACCCCCAAAATTGTTACTTTAAACATTCACATCAAACAATAAACATTCCCACCTCCTTGTGGTTCGACCCTGACTTTCGCTATCTATTGTTAAAGTTAGGAATTATAAATTTTATCTTTGGTACCCTCAACGACGGGCATCATTATTGTCATACGGATGGCGGTGATCAACTGGTCCCTATACGTCACACCTATAGGACACGTTTGAGAGATGTGAAGGTATGAAAATACAGTCACATTTATGCCGAATACGACTAAACGGTTAGTCAGAGGTATTGACTATTAAATTAGTCAATGAGATGTTGAGATTATTATTTAATACGGATTAAATAATTTTAGCTAATGCGGATTACATGATTAATTCGTAAAATTAAATACAAGCAGTTATATTTAATTAAATATTGAATTTGCGTATTAATATAAACAGTTATATTAATTTGGCCAATTATACAATATCGTATTTTATCAGACCATTATTAATATATCGACTGTATTAATATCTGATAACATGTGTGCGATTTATAATAAATACCCGCAAATTATATTTTAGCAAAATGGGTCGAATCATGCATTGGAATAAGGTAAGAGTGGAAAGCCCACTCCTACCCAAGACCAATCTCGGCCGGCCAAGTATTACAAAAGGAGAGAACTTCTCCTTTTGTGAGACTACTGATTGTTTTACTGATTAAAAACAGATCTCAAGAATAATTAGGGTTTTGAGAACATCTTTTTCCCAAAACTCAGATCTCACATCTAAAACCTCAAAAGGCTCTCCCCATATTGCAAGGCAATTGGAGAGTATTTTCTAGCACACGCGGCATCATCTCAATCAAGTCTTGGGTGCAAGTTATAGGAGGGAATTTACTTTAATTCCTGTTCTTAGGCCACAAGCACAAAGGACCAAAGGTTGATTTCTTTTTCATGCTTTTAATTAACTTATGACTATAATCACAATTGTATGTTTCATTATAATCCTGCAAGTTTGGGGCGAATACATGTTTTATTCCCCACAAGTGGTATCAGAGCAAGGCCATGAAAATTTTACCTTTGTGTTTTTCGTAAGTTTTAAAACCTGAAAAATCGTCTTCTGCCGCTAAGTCGGTCGATCGACCCCCCGTTGCGGTCGGTCGACCGCCTCCTGCGTGTTTTTCTGTTTCGACAGTTTATCTTTTGTGAGAAATCGTGTTCAGAAACTCGGTTTCGTGTTTTGTGGTCGGTCGACCTGTTTTTCGGGTCGGTCGACCATTCTGCTTTGAAAAAAAAAAAAAAAAAAAAAAAAAAAAAAAATCGCCAGGTGGTCGGTAGACCTGTTTATTGGGTCGGTAGACCACCCCTGTAACAGACTCGTTTTTTTTTTATTTTCCGAAAATAACATGTTTTATTTTCACATGGCCTTTAGTAATATACTATATACGGAAATAGTATATTATTAATTTTGTGAAATGGTTCACCCTCGTTTGACACATATTATTTTAAAACGGTTTAAAATAATAGGATTATAAACTTATTAAAATTAAAGTGGTTAAAACGGTATAATCACATAATTTTAATCCTAAAAGGTGGTTTGGTAAAAATTTGTTAATCATAATAACAGTATCATGTCATGAATGAATTTTGTTTTAGTTGATGCATTTTATTTATCGTCTTGTTGAATGCCTTGTGAATGCTTTCAATAACGTATTTAACTTTTGCAAACGGTTGTAACTTAGTGTGGCCTTAGAAGATTCTGTCACCGTAATGATGGGACACAATCTTGCTTGTAATTTTGAGATCTTGAATCTCCGTTTTGGGTTTTTGCCATGTAATTACTTTTGTATTTAAATTAGAATATATCTAGGACTACTTTTGTAATTTAAATTAGTAATTTTGTGAAGACTGAAGATGGAGACCGGATGCTCACTCCCACTGCAAGGACCAAGATGGAACATCAAGACAAGCTTCAAGGGTCCAACAGTGGATTCCAAGTTGTTTTATGTTTATTTTGGTAGGATAGGCCACACTAGGACTTTTATTTACGTTTATCGCATGTATTTTATGCTTTCATCGATAATAGCTTGCATCATATTCCGCCTAAAACCAAACCACCTATTACATGCCTGAAAACTGACTCATGAGAGGTTACGCGTTAGTTTTCTGTGACAATACAGATGTCACATGTCAATTGCAAAGCCATCACTTTATTTCATTCATTCACGAATATGCTAGATTTTAGTTCACTTAATATGAATAAATATAAGTCGACGGGGTCTTCCTCGTATAACCAAAAATTGAGAATAGTCTTTATAAATCAGCCTCCCATGAATCCCTTCTTCGTCGGTAGGCATAATATGACCCCTTCTACGTCGGGTAAGTGGGAACAGATGATTTATTTTATCTCAACATCATGGTCACTCGATAATATCCAGTGACTGAGATGGACTAATAGATAGGATTTACGGAAATCTATCGACCAAGAGTTCCAACGGTGGAATTAGCCAAACTGTGGGCTTATCAATATACGGAAATTGAGTCTTGGGATCATTTATATAATTCTTGAGGGAGATCAATTATATAAATGCATGAGTCTACGAGTTTAAATTCAATTTAATATAGACTTAAATCACAACAATGAGTTGCTTATATGGTTTTGTTTTATCTTCTTTTCAGTCTAGAACACGTTCAATTAAACTGTTGTATAACTAAATGGCTGGTGAAGACCCAATGCCAAGTGCCAAGCTAGCACGTGAATCCTGGCTAAAAGCCTTCATGGACTCCATGAATCAGTCCACAAGACTGAGGAATGATGGGTCAACTTCTCTGACTGGGAGGCAGCACTACGAAATGCTGCCATTGCTGACGGAAAGCTCAAGTACTTAACTGAGCCCATTCCGCCACACCCAGGAACTGGAGCTAGAGCTAACGAAGTTCGCGCTCATAGCGACTTCGTCATGGAAGCGGGTGCGATAAAGAACGTACTCATCTATGCAATGGAATCCAATTTGCAAAGACGCTTCATAACCCATGGTGCAAACAAGATTTTCACCACGCTCACTAACGAATTCTCAAAGGCTCCGAGAATCGTTTCTTATGAGCATACCTGTCGCTTCTTTGAGGCGAAACTCCAGAAGGGCCAAGCTGTTAGCCCACATATTCTTCACATGATTGAGAATATCGAGAAACTGGAGGCCCTAAACTGCAAGATCAGTGAGAACATAATCGTTGATCGAATGCTTCATTCACTTCATGATGGGTTCGCCCTCTTTAGGGCCAACTATTACATGAATGACATGAAGAAGACTCCTCATGAGCTCCACTCCCTTCTCGTACAGACCGAGAAGGATCTGAAATTAAGTGGGAGCGTGAAGCAAGATGTTCTCATAATCTCCAGTAAGGGTAAGGGTAAGGGTAAAGCTAAAGCTCAGGGCGACCTAACAGTAGGGAAGCCCAAGTTTAAGAAGTCAGGATTTACTAAGAGTGGGCCAGGTGAGTCAAGCAACTCACAGGGCAAAACAAAGAGCAAGGATACTAGCATGAAATGTCACCATTTCCACAAGACTGGGCATTGGAGGCGCTCATGCCCCGTGTATCGTGAGGACATTAAGGCAGGCCGCGTTACTCCTGTTGGTATGTCTTCTTCTTCTTTTATTCACATGATTGAGATTAACCATGCAAGTTACGGAACTTGGGTACTAGATACTGGTTGTGGTTCTCATCTATGTAATCATGTGCAGGGCCTCCGAAACCAAGAACCCCTAATCAAGGGTGAGGTTGACCTGCGTGTCGGGAATGGAGCACGTATTGCTGCAATCTCGAGGGGAACATACGTGATCCAGCTTCCAAGTGGATTCGAGTTATCTTTATATAACTGTTATTATGTTCCTTGTTTGTTCAAAAACATTATTTCAGTTTCTGCGCTTGACAAACTCGGTTTTTCATTTGTAATAGAGAATAATAGCTGTATTTTCTCCTTACACAATATGATTTATGGCAAGGCAGTTTCCATGAATGGAATTTATGTTTTAGATCAAACCACCGAAATATTACATGTGAATAATAAGAAATTAAAGGTAGGTGACAAAGATCAAACTTACCTATGGCATTGTCGTATGGGACACATAAATGAGAAACGCGTGAAACAGCTCACACAGAATGGAGCTATCTCGCCCTTTGATTTCGAATCATATGGCACGTGTGAATCATGTCTCATCGGTAAGATGACTCGTATTTCCTTCAAAGGTGTTGGAATGCGCGCTGCCGACCTATTAGGACTCATACATACGGACGTATGTGGCCCTATGTCGATCAACGCACGAGAAGGCTATAGGTATTTCATCACTTTCACGGATGATTTGAGTAGATATGGCTATGTCTACTTAATGAAGCACAAAAGTGAATCCTTTGACAAGTTCAAAGAATACCAGAATCGGGTATAGAACCAGCTGGGTAGAAAGATTAAAGCACTACGTTCTGATCGTGGTGGTTAGTATCTTTCACACGAGTTTGATCAACACCTTAAAGACTGTGGCATCGTGCTACAGTTAACTCCACCTGGAACACCACAATTAAATGGTGTGTCCGAACGGAGAAATCGGACTTTACTTGATATGGTTCGATCCATGATGAGTCACACCGTTGTGCCTGATTCATTGTGGGGCTATGCTCTTTTGTCGGCCGCTCTAATTCTTAACCGAAGTCCGTCTAAAGCTGTTGACAAGTCTCCATACAAATCATGAAAGGGAACGGTCCCCAACTTGTCCTTTATTCGGGTTTGGGGCTGCGAGGCTTATGTCAAGTGGAGACACGAGGATAAGCTCGGCCCGCGATCGGTCAAAACATATTTTATAGGCTATCCAAAGGGAACTTTTGGTCATTACTTCTAACGTGTTTTTGTTGCGGCTAGTGCGACGTTCTTAGAGAAAGAATTTCTCGAGAACAAGTCGAGTAATAAAACCTTCGATTTATCGGAGGTTCAAGAACCAACTACCGAGCAACCATTGGAAACAGTTCCTTCAACCGAGGCTGCGGTAGATATTCCTGAGGAACCTAGGAGATCGGGAAGAGTCTCCATTCCTCCGGACAGATACATTGGTATGGTCGAGGAACATGATATGGATGACATCTTACTCCTAGAGGGTAATGAACCCTCAACCTATGAAGGTGCCATGACCAGTTCTGACTCAAAGCTATGGCTAGAAGCCATGCAATCCGAGATGGACTCCATGTATGAGAACAACGTGTGGGATCTTGTGGACCTACCTGCAAAGGTACGTCCCCTTCAATGCAAATGGCTTTACAAAATAAAGCATGCCGTGGAAGGTAAACAAGATATCCATAAGGCAAGACTAGTTGCTAAAGGTTTCACCCAAGTGCCAGGCTTGCACTACGATGAGATCTTTGCACCCGTAGTCATGCTACGTTCCATTCGGATTATCTTAGCGATCGCCGCATTTCACGATTATGAAATATGGCAAATGGACGTTAAAACTGCCTTCTTAAACGGTTATTTGGAGGAAGAGTTGTACATGGTACAACCCGAGGGTTTTGTTGATCCAGAACATCCTAAGAAGGTTTGCAAGCTTAAGCGTTCCATCTATGGACTTAAGCAAGCATCGCGGAGTTGGAATCATCGCTTCGACCAAGTGATAAAAGAGAATGGATTCGTTCGATCAGTCGAGGAACCATGTCTCTATATCAAGTCGAGTGGGAGCAAGATTGTATTCCTAGTACTGTATGTCGACGACATACTCTTGATTGGGAATGACATACCTCTCCTATCTTCAGTTAAAGCATGGTTGAAAAACCATTTCCAGATGAAAAATCTGGGAGAGGCACAAAGAATTTTGGGCATCCGTATCTACAGGGATAGATCACGACGGATGTTGTCTCTCAGTCATGAGTCTTATATAGATAAGATTCTAGAGAGATTCAGCATGACGAACTCCAAGAAGGGGTTCCTCCCTATGACTCTTGGGCTTCACTTGAGCAAGACTCAAGAAGCTAAGTCATTGGAAGAGAAAGAGCGCATGAGTCGGATTCCTTATGCCTCGGCAATAGGATCGATCATGTATGCCATGATATGCACACGTCCTGACGTTGCATATGCATTGAGTATGACAAGTCGATTCCAAGCTCATCCAGGTGAACAACACTGGATGGCCGTGAAAAAAATTCTTAAGTACCTACGGAGGACTAAAGATTGGGGATTGACTTACGGAGGCGACTCGACGCTCTGCGCCACGGGTTACGCAGATGCTAGCTTCCAAACGGATCGAGATGACTCGAAATCTCAGTCTGGATTCGTTTTTACTCTTAATGGCGCTGCTGTCAGCTGGAAAAGTTCTAAACAGAGTGTTACAGCAGATTCTACGACTGAGTCCGAGTACTATGCCGCCTCGGAAGCAGCTAAGGAAGCAATATGGATGCGTCAATTCTTACAAAGACTATCAGTAGTGCCTAGTTCGAATGACCCAATCACCGTTTATTGTGATAATAAAGGTGCCATCTTCCAAGCTAAGGAGCATAAGTCTAGCAACAAGGCTAGGCATGTACAACGGAAAGCTCATCTAATCAGAGATTACGTGGAGCAAAAGGAGATTTTCATTGATAAGATCGCTACGGATGACAACATAGTTGATCCTCTTACAAAAGCATTACCACGTGATAAGCATGAAGGACACATTCATTCCATGGGAATTAGATGTGTTCCTAAGTTGTAGTACTCTTTTATGAATTCATGTATTAATTCATTTTCTCGTGTACTCTATTCAACCTCATTGTTATGATATATAATGTTTTGTTTTTCATGTGGAATTGTACGCCAATTTTGAACACCACAAAGTGAACTGAATAACATTACATCGTTTTAGTGCTTGATTACCCAATTGAGCTGATAACTCAGGTAATCATTTTGTGACGTTGGTTGATGGTGGGTTCAACGAGCCATAAGTCACGCGGCTGACTGACCAATCACAAAGGCGAGTTATACGGATATCTCGTAGGACACCCCGTGACAACGTTATGGAGTCCTAAATGTTTTATAACATTGGGTGTCGGGTCGTGGATAAGACCTCCATAGTGTTCCTTAGAGTCGAGTCTTTTGACTTTCAACTGTCTCTTGAGATTAAGGCAGATTTTGGGTAACTTTGGTTTCTTTCCCACGGTCACCGTAACAGGGGCCAAGAGGATTTTTTCTGGGTTATTTCATGCTGCGCGATATCGGCAGGATTCGAGTGGGAGAAATTTTAAAAGGATTTGCAAATTGTCTTACATTGAGTGGGAGAAATTTTAAAAGGATATGAGATTCGGTTATCGCACCTACACTTGTACGGACAAGTGGGAGTTTGTTGGAGACTTGTGTCCTCCACATGTAGTGTGATAACGTCATTGCACATACCCTTGTACGGACAAGTGGGAGATTGTTGGGGCTGGTGTCCTTGACAGTTAGTACAATGACTTACTAAATCTCTTAAAGGATCACAAGGGCATACTTTTGTATTATTACCAGTTGATCCACGTTTATCAATAACGGTTGGCTTGCTAGATAAGTTTGACGTTATTGTCATACGGATGGCGGTGATCAACTGGTCCCTATACGTCACACCTATAGGACACGTTTGAGAGATGTGAAGGTATGAAAATACAGTCACATTTATGCCGAATACGACTAAACGGTTAGTCAGAGGTATTGACTATTAAATTAGTCAATGAGATGTTGAGATTATTATTTAATACGGATTAAATAATTTTAGCTAATGCGGATTACATGATTAATTCGTAAAATTAAATACAAGCAGTTATATTTAATTAAATATTGAATTTGCGTATTAATATAAACAGTTATATTAATTTGGCCAATTATACAATATCGTATTTTATCAGACCATTATTAATATATCGACTGTATTAATATCTGATAACATGTGTGCGATTTATAATAAATACCCGCAAATTATATTTTAGCAAAATGGGTCGAATCATGCATTGGAGTAAGGTAAGAGTGGAAAGCCCACTCCTACCCAAGACCAATCTCGGCCGGCCAAGTATTACAAAAGGAGAGAACTTCTCCTTTTGTGAGACTACTGATTGTTTTACTGATTAAAAACAGATCTCAAGAATAATTAGGGTTTTGAGAACATCTTTTTCCCAAAACTCAGATCTCACATCTAAAACCTCAAAAGGCTCTCCCCATATTGCAAGGCAATTGGAGAGTATTTTCTAGCACACGCGGCATCATCTCAATCAAGTCTTGGGTGCAAGTTATAGGAGGGAATTTACTTTAATTCCTGTTCTTAGGCCACAAGCACAAAGGACCAAAGGTTGATTTCTTTTTCATGCTTTTAATTAACTTATGACTATAATCACAATTGTATGTTTCATTATAATCCTGCAAGTTTAGGGCGAATACATGTTTTATTCCCCACAGGATGGTCATGAAGCAAGCAGTTTTGAAGGCAAGAATTAAAGGCAGTCATGACAGAAGGGGGGTAGGAAACCCCAGAAACCCCACCCATACGCTCATCAGGAGATCTCACAACATTGAAATCTCCCAAGCAAGTCCAGTAGCCAGTAGAGTTACCAGCAAGACTAATCAGAGAGTCCCACAGAGAGGACCTGGCAGAACTACTATTAAAGGCATACACAAAGGTACACCCAAATTGAAGCTGAGAGGGCAGGTGAGTAATGAGGCAATGGATGTGCTGAGCACTAGAGCCAACCTTAGAAACAGAAAGAACAGAAGGATTCCAGAGAACCCATATACGACCATTATGATGGAAATCATAATTATCAACCATAGCATACTGAGAAAAGAACTTACTAAAAATACCAGAGGCTTTATAAGCCTTAACATGAGTTTCTAAAACAGCACAACAATCAATCTTCTTAGACAACAGAAAGTCTAATACCTCCTGTTGCTTTAGGGGGTCATTAAGCCCCCTAACATTCCATGATGAGATAATCATGTGGAATTTGCCCTTCCTGGGCCCATCTCATCATTCAACTCAGATTCAGAATTAGCAGCCCCTTGAAACAAAGTATCCAGAGATTGGAATCTATTATGAGTTGCTGTAGCAGCAACCTTACCTTTAGATTGAGACTTACCATTCAAGTGCTGAGAAGGAGGGGTGTGGATAGTATCCACAGTGCTATCTGAAGGCTGACCATGATCAGAAGGTAAGGGAGCATGATCAG